>JAOCZM010000237.1:4082500-6482500 GCA_026122235.1 Vinca minor
CTCATTTTTCTATTCCCTTTTTGCAATTGATTATATTTTCCACCAATTGCTGATAATCTGAAATATATTCAACAGAACGGAAACAAAGTCTCGAGTTTATTTGCTGGCACAAGGGAGAAATGTGTAGCATGCAGCAAAACTGTCTACCCAATTGAGAAGGTAAAATAAAAGAAACAATTAATTAAACTTCCCCATTACAAAAAAAAAAATAACCGGTTTTCATTCCACCGTTGATTTAAAATGCGTTGCACTAATCTCCTCTCTTATATATTCTAGCAATATTAACTCGGTCAGTATAAAGTTTTTGGTTCCGTCTATGATTAGTATTGACAAGTATAATTTTTCTCCCTCGAAGGTGGCGGTGAATGGGTCAGCGTACCACAGGAGTTGCTTCAAATGCACCCGTGGAGGTTGTACCATTAGCCCATCAAATTTCATTGCTTTTGAAGGAAAATTGTACTGCAAGCATCACCATATTCAACTCTTTAAGGAAAAGGGAAACTATAGCCAGTTGGAAACCAACCAGGACAAAGAATCAATCTCATCACTCCCAGTCACTGCTCAATTGGAAATAGCTGCTGAATCATAATTTTTTTTTTTTTACCTCAATTTATTTTTATTACCGACTACGAGAAGAGACATTATGAGATAGTTCATTTTCGTGGATTAATTATGATGATTCTTTTGTTTTTTTTCCTTTTGTTTGTTTGTTAAGTAGTTTTATACTACTTTTGTTGTACATAATAAATTAATGATTTGAGTATGAAATAAGATTTTGAATTCCATTTACTTAATTACTATTTTTCTGCTCGAGGTCTTCATGCAAATTTTCAAGTGGCCTTTTTTTTTGTTTTGGGGTAGAAACGGACACTGCAATTAATTGCCCAAAGTGACCCAAAATAGGATTAGATTCGTTACAAACAGATCTAACAAAGTAAGCCCCATGGGCATCCCCGCCACTAGTTGGCTTACAAAAAAGTAGCACTGTCAAACGGGTCAACCCGGTCCGGTCCGTCGCGGATTACCCTAAAACGGACCGGAACGGATTTGCACCAATTTTTGCGGACCAAGAAAATGCTAGTCCATACATGTCCATAAGAAATCCGCGGGTTAACGGACGGGTCCGCGGACCAAATTAATTTTAAAAAATAAATTTTAAAAAAAGAAAATAAAGCTTAAAAATGACTTTTTTTATTTTTATTTTTAAAAATTGAAAAAAAATAATATAAAGTTTAAAAATTAAGTTTTGTTGTTTATTTTTGAAAACATTTGTAAAACAAATTGAAAAAATGAGAAGTAAAACTTTAAAAAATATATTTTTTTATATTAATTTTTGGTCCGGGTCCGGTCCGGTCCACCTTGGTTCGTAGTCCAAACGGAGCGGACTAAAATGGCCCGCATTTAAACGGACCACGAATAGCTTGGTCCAAATCCGTCCAAAAAGTGCGGACCACGGACCGGTCCGCGAGCTAGTGGCCCGTTTGACAGTGCTACAAAAAAGGGGTAGATTGGAAAGCAGTAAATACAAAGCAATTAAACAGTGATCCCCTTTTAGCGAGAGAATCTGCACAAGCATTTGCCTCTCTGTAGACGTGTGATACACTAGTCTCCCGTATCCTCCCTAGCAGCTCCCTGCAATCATAAATAATAGAAGAGAAAGGATGAGTGCTAATATCAGCATGTAATACATGATGGATAATAATTTTTGCATCAAGCTCCACTTCTAGCTTCGAGATATTAAGCTCAATAGCCAATTTAAGTCCATCTCTAAGCCCCCAAAGTTCCGCCACATTATTTGAACAGAATCCCAAATTTCTAAAAAAGCCTCTAATCCACTCCCCATTATGGTTCCGAATAATACCCCACAACCACTACGTCCCGGATTACCAAAAGAGGAGCCATCAACATTTAGTTTCATCCAATCAACTTGCGGCTTCTTCCACGAAACAGAGACATTTCGCATGGATTTATTCCTGCTGTTGCTCGGACCCAAATCAAAGAACTCCAAAGCCTTGGTCACAGTAGCATCAACAACATTTGGCAATTTCTTCCCAGGCTCAAAATGCCTTTGGTTTCTTATGCCCCACAACATCCAACAACCAAAACTAAAGATCACTCCCCATGGTATATTATAATAAGGCGAAATCCCAGTAGCTTTAGAACCCTTCATAATCCAAGAATAAAAATCATCATTCTTAATTTTAGGTAACTCGCTATAAATCTGCAATACACTCCAAAGCTTGTTAGCTTCCTCACAATTGCGAAGAATGTGTTCAACGGTTTCCTCCTCTTTATTGCAGGCCGGACATAGAGATGAGTCGATAATGTTTATCTTGAATAATTGTTCCTTAGTGGCAAGACGATTATGGTTGCACAACCACAAAAACGTTTTGATTCTTTGGCTACAATTAGTCGACCAAATCCACTCCCACTTCTTGTTATCCACATGTTCATCAAGAATATTATTACGAATAATATTATGCGTTTCTTTAGAGCTAAATTCCCCATTATCTGTATTCCTCCATCTTCTAATAGTGCTACTTCTTCAGAATAACAGGTCTTGTAAGTAGTTTATTATTAATTCCATTCCATAATATAATATAATTCGTTTAGAACGTGTAAGAAAAAATTAAGAAAGTAAAAAATAAGATATTATTGATATTTTGATTAACAAAATACCTTATTTTTTGTTTCCTTAATTTTTAATACATGTCTTAAAAACGACTTAAATTATAAAAAAGGGATAGTATAAAATTAATAAAGAGACAAGTGTCGGTGTATTTTTTTTAAACATTAAAAAAAATTTAATTTTTTTAATGAAAAGAAAAGGCTAAAAAAAGATTTGTATTATAAAATGTAAGGAGTATATAAACATTAACTATAACAATCTTTGCATGGCAAATTAGCAAAATTTTATACTTTAATTGTTTAGAGACATTATGTTAGAACCCGTATCCTGTCCTTAGAGAAAGTGCACCCATGCTAAACTATAAAACCAGTGCCGTATAATCGGATTTGGGATATATATATAGAAATTATCGGCATTTTTTTCTTTATGGTTTGTTTTTTATTTATTTATTTTAGGTTTATAATTTTTTAAAGAAAAAAATAATAAATCGAAGCCGACAAAAAAATAAGTTTTAACAGTGACAAAGAGTTAGCACAGTTGTAACAAAAAACTCCTCACTACAAATAAGTCTTCATTTGATTCACACTCTTATCTCCTCCTATATTTTATTTTATACCCTAAAATGAACGAGTATCTTTGATTTAAAAAAATAAAATAAAAGAGCTTATCAATCAAAAAATTAAAAAATTAAAAGAAAATTAATTTAAAAAAATAAAAAAAGAAAAGAAAATCATCTCAGAACCAAAAATCTAACAGAAGTGATCAGATACATTTGATTTTGTGGTATTTTAACATATTTTAGTAAGATATTCTTTCCAAGTAAGAGCAGCAAATATCAAAAGCTCCACCATCTCATAACCAGCAGCACATACAAAATCTACTTTCTGATTGCTGCTTGCTTCTGCATCAATGGAACCTGATCCTTGTTCTTCAACACTACTTGGTACAACTGCCTCGCCCGACCTACTGATGGGAAGTGAGCTACCAATGGCCATCCTCACAAGTGTCGCCTCATTAATTATGCTATCTACGCCTTCTGATAAGCTACTACTATTGCTACCTTCCGAAGAGGATGATTCATTCATCTATATTCATTTTAGCAAAGATAAAACAAGTAACGTCATATTGAGAGAACGAGAAGACAAAAATGAAATGAAGTATTGGCTTAAATATATCACGTCGCGAAATGAAAGATATGATGCAAGCATGCTTAAATTTGTATAAGTTTTGTAAGAGAATTTATTCAAGTCTTGTAAACAAATCATGTGACACAAATTCAATGATTGATGCTCGTTAGAAAGTATAAATAAAGTTCTATATTATCGCATATGCAAGACAAATTCATAAATTAAGACTGCTTTTCACAGAAAAGGATCTACAATAATCCTTCGCCACACCACCTCCTTTACGCGTTGCAAAAGAATGAAAATACTCAACAACAACAACCACCAACTCCACCCTTGCCCTATCATCTTTGCTAGAATGTATATTTGTCCCCAAAAGAGAGAATTGACTTGAGAAAAATATTGCTCCAATAAAACATTGCTAGTGGACTCTTGACTCACTGAACACATATAGGGAATCAATAATAACAATAATCACCTTAAAGAGTGCAAGCCGAAGCCGACGTACTGAAGAAGTTAGATGCTCCATATTTTCTAGGCTCTCCTTCAAAGCTGCATTTTCAATCTTCATCCTGAAAAAAAAAATTATAAAAAAGAGAAGAAAAAGACAAAATTAAGAAGAAAACAAGGAGGAAATTTGGTACTCACTCTTTTTCTTAATAGAGGTCTTTCTAGGTAGTTTTGCATAGATTAAAGAAAGGGGAGACGAGGAATTTTGACTATTATACCCTTAAGTCTTAAGCACCCAAATTATCTCTCACCTTCTATTCCATAATTATGAGTAAGGGTAATTTTTAAAAAAAATCCTTAAAAGTCGGAAAAACCAGTATTGCTGTGAACCTTGCAAAATCCATCTTCCCTTCATAGTTCAGGTGAGCTTCTGCATGATTTCTTTCAGAATCTCTTCCCACCCAATTGCTCAAATATGTCTTCTTCAATAAAAAATTTAATCGTCCATCTCTTTCCCGTACAATCTTTTTTTCTGCGATTGCTGAATGAGGAGGCCCTTGTCTAATATCTTCACTGGTTTTCCTGCACAAATTTATTGCATCCAAAGTTTACAGGTGTGTTAACCATATGCCGGAACACAACAAAAGGAGAAAAGGCAAAGTGAATGGGTATTGACAATCTAAACAAAAGTTCACTAGTGAAATTCCAGTTAGTGAAAGTCAACAAGGATCGAGCCACTAAATCGTATGTAAAACTTATGGTGGGATCAAAATAGCACCAATCTAAGAAATGTTGTGTACAACCATTTATTTGGCTGCTCTGAGATGGGAGCCTTGGCTGGAAACAAGGTCTCTAGTCGGTTAAATTCAGTAACTTCGTGATAGGTAAAACTAGGATATTGAGGGGCCACCAATCTCAATAGAGTGTACAAGAAACTAAGAAAATGACAAAGAAGAATCTAAGCAAAACGATAACAGACTGAAAAAGGAACTTCAAGCATTATTTGCTCACTGATGAAGAAAATTTTCAAGACTAAATGAAAACTTAGGCTCGGGATAATATTGATTTAGGATAGAGAATAAGAGACTAGTCGCAAAAATCTTCAATTAGAGAAGAGTTTTTTTCCAACATACTCTTGGAGTTCTTGGTATTCCTGCTTCAGTTGTGCAAGCTCCATAAGTGCCTTCACCTTTTCATTTGTGACCTAAACCAAATGAGTTGCTCAACTTTTTAGTTCAATACGCACAAAACATAATATTGATAACATAATATTTATATTAACTTTAAAATCAACCGAGTAAGTCATATATGCAAGCTGAAGGGAAAATTACTTGTAGCAGGTTTCTCTGAAGTTCCTCAACTTTGTTCTGAAGAGCCATGTAAACATTCCTCTCTAACAAATATCTCTCTTCTTCTTGAGATAGGAGCAACAATGCTGCAACCTTCATAAACAACAAGAACAAAAATCAGCTGAGAAACAAATTTTTTTTTTTTTTTTTTTAATGTTTAGGACAAAAGATAGTAGAACCTTCTCTTGCAATGCCTGAGTAAGAGCTTGAGAGGCATCTCCAGTTCCGTCAGTAAGGGATAGTTGGCAAGCTAGGATCATCCCTCTGAAAGATACAAAGAATTGTTTGAGTTACACAACTTTGCACTTGTTAACCATCCAAAGGATGTATGATATCATGCGAAAAGATATTGCAGAATATTTATGTTAAACTATCTGCCACTTGTCTAAGGACTCTTCGGAATGTTAGAATTTAGAAGAATTACTAGTGCAAGTTACAAAATTATGCTACCATACCGCGACATGATAAGTTTATCAATCTCAAATTTGAAATATACCTTTATAAACAAAGAACAAAAATCAGCTGAAATGCAATTTCAAAAATTTTCATGTTTAGGACAAAAAAAAATAGTAGAACCTTATCTTGCGACGCCTGAGTAAGAGCTTGGGAGACATCCTCAGTTCCTTCAGTAATGGTAGTTGGCAAGCTAGGGTCATCGCTCTGAAACATACAAAGAATTGTTTGAGTTGCACAACTTTGCACTTATTCTCCATCCAAGGGATGTATGATAACATGATAACAAAAATCAAAATTTAGTATGAAATCGATTGAACTTTATTTTTATTTTTTATGTTTAAGACAATAAAATAGTAGAACTTCTCTTGCAATGCCTGAGCAAGAGTTTGAGAGGCATCTCCAGATCCGTCAGTAATGGTAGTTGGCAAGCTAAGATCATCCCTCTGAAAGATATAAAGAACTCTTTGAGTTACACAACTTTGCACTTGCTTACCCATCCAAGAGACGTATGATATATCATGATAAGGAAAAAAATATTTGCAAAATTGTAACAGAATATTTATGTTAAACTATCTGTCACTTGTCTAAGGACTCTAAATGTTACAAGAATTAGTATTTCTAGTTACAAATTATGTTACCATACGGTCCATACCGCAACAGGATAGGTTTAACAATCTCAAGTTTGAAATATACATTTAGTTTAACAAAGCTGAAAAACAATTTAAAAAAAATTTATGTTTAGGACAAGAAATAGTGGAAACCTTCTCTTGCAATTCCCGAGAAAGAGCTTGAGACGCATCTTCAGTACTGTCAGTAATGGTAGTTGGCAAGCTAGGATCATCCCTCTGAAACATGTAAATAATTATTAGAGTTACACAATTTTGCACTTGTAATCCATCCAAGGGAATATGTGATATCAATATAAAAGATTTTGCAAAACTGTCTCAGAATATTTACGTTAAACCATCTGTTGCTTGTCTAAGGACTCTAATGAATGTTACAAGAATTAGTGTTACAGGTTACAAAATTATGTTACCATAACAGCCACATGATAGTTTTATCAATCTCGAGTTTGAAATATATCTTATTATTTACATTGACCTTCAAGTGCGAAAAAGGATCTCCTCAGATTATTGCCTCAAGAAGTTATCATCAAGGAAACAAAAATTGTAAAGAGCTAAAAGCCACCCACAGAAAAAAGCCTATAGATGCTAACACAACAACCAAAAAAGCAAGCAAGCATACACGACAACCTAGAAACTTGCCTCAGCTGTTATATCGACGTCTGAGCAACTATTTACATGTACATCTCGGCACTCACTGTTGTCTTGGCCATAATCCATATCTTCTGCCTTAGCAGATTGCAGATTTTGTTCACAACTTAAATCAAGCCGCCTCATCTTTTCTTCCACCCTGCTAATAGTTAGTTTGAGGAAGGAATTACCCTCATCAAGTAAGCTTATCACATCAGTCCTGTGCTTTGAATGATAATCATGTAATTCGGATATCGCCTTCTCAAACTTTCCCTGTAAAACAAACTGGCATAAAAATTTCCCTGTCAAATCTTACAAACAGAAGCAAATCCTACTAAACCATATTACCATAAAACTTGCAGAAATCTTACTTTCTCCTTTTCTAAACTGCAAACTCTCCTCTGCAAATGATTTTCAATTTCCAGTCCCTGATTACCAGTTGATAAGGAAAATAATAATAAGTAAATTAGCAAAATAGTACCACAACACTATAATTGATCTGGATAATGAACAAGAAATGTACCATCCGCATGTTGTTTTGAAGATTATCCATAGACTTCCTCAACGTCCCTACCTCTTGTTCCAAAGCACTCTGTCTAAAGGAAGGTTAATTAAGTTGCATAATGCAAAAAATAAAAAATTAATAAAACATGTGCATTACAGACTAATACAATCGGATAGGAGTTGTCAGAAGATTCAAGATTAAATAAATTACAGGAAAAGAATGTCACTATACTTCAAATCATTTCAACAATGTTGTGTAAGCTCATTACCAACCAGAATAAAAATGGCTTTTTTGCTGACTTGTTTCCAATTTGGCTCCTACTGAATCATTAATTACAAATTCGAGGAAATTGTAAAATAAGTACCAACCTAAAGAAGATTAGAGGGCTTAAAAAAGAAAAAGAACCAACTACTTAGTAATGACAAGTCACAAGTGTATCCCAAAGAAATTCACCATAATCATTTTCAGAAGATCATTTTTATTGCAGTATATCTAGACACATACTACAAAATAATTAAACAGAAGTCAAGATGAAGATTACAGAGCTACAATTTTTATTTCACTATCAAGTAGGAAGATTAGACCAAAGTGGAAACAAGGTCATTCAAGGTCTAGATACCAGAAAATCAACTAATCCACGATAACGGATAGTGCTTGCCCAGAAGTCAAATGAGAAAGTCCTAGTTTACTGTCAACTTTCATGGGGAAAAAGTTCATAAGAATTACAATATAATTTGAAGTGGAAGTTTCTTCTTCCTGACTGCAGAAACTCCATCTCTCTGCAGGATCATGCAAAAGACCCTCACATTTATCTTCCCAGGAAGTCTCCTCACACACTGTGCCAACCTTGATTGCATAAAACTTATCGATAACCTGTCACAGATAAAACATACGTGTGTAAGAACTGGAAAGTTTGAAACTTTTTCCAAAAACCTTTTTATGCATAGAATACTCTTCCAATGAATAAATGCTCGGAATTTTCGTTATCCCCTCTTAGACTACAATTTAAGGACACCAGGAGCATTATGTTAAACCAGTAGTCGTCACCATCTCATCTCTCTTCTGTGTCAGAATTAGAATTTCACGATAAAATACTAGTCATCGTGCAGCAGTTTCACATGGGGCTAGGTGACGCCCAGTATAGAATGCAGAGAATTTCGTTAATGCATTTTTCTCTTTTACATTAAAACCATGGGGGGGGATTCTGCTTCCTGGAAGATGTCTTGATTCTTAACACTGAGACACTTGTTTGTAGATAATGGCTAATGGACTTGAATCAACTGAAGGGCGTTTGATCTTAAATGAACCAGCTACCTATCTCACGATTCCTCAATAATTATTGGCCATTTCCATCAAATAATTCTTCATCTTTTTCAGATCAACAAAATGGCCAATATCAAATAATATCTTTAAAATTTTAAATTTAAGATTGCTTGCTTTAAATTGGATAAATGACGATTAAACATGTCAACTACATTGTACTGCTCCAAATAGTATCTCCAGTATAATGATTGGCCTTGAGAGGGCATTAATTGGTCAAGCAAGTTGGCGAAAGATTATTGGCGCAAAAATGAAACAAATTGACCATTAATAAAAAACAAAGAAAGGCCTTTCATTTTGTCTTCCAAAGATATGCCAAGTAGATCAAATTAACATAAATACTCAGAGAAATTCCAAGTGAAAACTATAATAGAATACTAAGATTAAGACAAAATCAAAGAGGACATTTCTCTTGTAAGTTGTAAAGATAGTGCATTGCAACTATAGGTTAGTCAAAATATTATAGGCAAATTTCTAAATAACTAAATCACACCTTCAGAAGTCGGAACCACCGAAAAGTTTACAGAAGTTCTAGACGGAATAGAGACAATATTCAAAATTAGCTGACAACCTTTTTGAAAGCTTCTATCTGGCTCTCCCATGCATCTCGATCAATCTGCATTTTATCAGTAAGCTTTTTTTCTTCAAGCAATTCAGATGTGAGTTCTTCAATCCTAAACCAAAAGTAGAACATTATCTTGAAATTAAAATTGCAATAGTTGTGAATCAGCAAAAATAGAATCCTAACTCTCTCTTTTTTTAACCGCATAGAGGAAACAAACATTTCACCTAAATTTGCTGCACAGAGCAAAGAGCTGCTAAAAACGTTTCTTAAATGTTTCAGGACAAATAAATAAATAATTTCCTTCAAGAGAGGTTAGATACCGAGAACAACACGATTTGTATGACATGCTCACCCAAATATTGTTGGTATTACCTATAGAAATAGTCCAAAATGTTTAGAACAAACCTTTAGATTCTTCTTTTACAATAAGCCACAGTCTCCTATTTTTGTCTTCAAATCAATGAATTAACAGAATAAGTACGAGCCAATATGTCCATTTCAACAGTCAAACATGTTCCAGAAAAATGTTCTTCCAATTACCCGACCAATGAGAAAGTACCTCATCTGAAGCTTATCCCATTCCAGTGACATGGCCTCCTCCTTTTCTTTAACTTTCTCTGCCTGTAACAAGTCATAAAGCATCTTTAAAATCATCTAATGAACGAAATCTATAAATTGGCCAAGGAGTTTATCAATAGACTTCCTAGTGTAAGTCAGTAATCAGTAGAACAAGAAGAAATAAGAGAAAGATCATGACCTCCACGATTGCATTATCCCTCTCAGCAAATGCAGCAGCAACACAAGTTTGAAAGAACTTAACCTGCTTCTCTGCTTCTGCATTCTATCATAAGCACAAGGAACACGCACCAAATTAGATAATGATATGATAAATTTCTTTGCGTTACTGCTATCACAGATCAATAGTTTCCACCAAACATATCATAAATGTAAGATTCCTAAACAAATGTGATTTTTCGTATTTGATTTCTTTTCGAGGGATAAAGGGGAAATACAGAGGTACCTTTAAGACTTCAGTATTATGTAGTCCCGCGAGCTGGGTCTAGAAAAGAGCAAGGAAGTATGGTTAAAAGCGTGAAAACGGTTCAGGAATATTAAACGAATGAAAGAAACCCTCACTTTGATATGGTAAGCCTCTGAGAGCTCTTCTTGAAGATTTCGATTCTCTCTCTTACAGGCAGCTAATTTATTTTTTAAGTCCTCAATCTCCTGCTCTAACCCAGCTGTCCTAATTGGCAAAATGCAAAAACGCATCCTCTTAAATTGCACAGACAAGGATAACTACTCTACTCCACCGCACACACAGAAGAAAGCAAAGAGCCAGAGTGTACATACGCAAATGTTTTACCTCTGAAAATGCAGTTGAGTAGCCACCCCCAGGTAACTAGTTCCAGCTTGTTGCATGCACAATTGTTCAATATCTTTGTGTAATTCATCACGCTCTGTAGACCAGAAGAAATGAGCCAGGTCAGCGACCAGGGCCTTATTCCAGTCATATATTACATAAATTAGTGCTCCAGCATTAGTTGTCAAAAAATTGCGGCGCACAATAACCCAGCAAAAACTAAAATAAGCATGTCTTAAAACATGTTTGCTTTCTTAATGGTTACATTCAAAGGGATGAGTACTTATTCTTGTATCCCAGCTCACATACGTGAGCTTTTCTATAAGAAACACACATATAGCTGAGAAGATTTCAAGAACCATTTTTATTACAGTCCCTATTGCCTAATTTATAATACAAAGATAAAATATATAAACAGTTATATCCATGAAAGACATGAGAACTTAATAAATAAAAATCCACTTCTAACTTCTTCAATTGCAAGAAAGCAACTTTACTTGAGACCCTCAAATTCTCCATCTTATATTATCAGAAAACAACCAAAATAATGGGCAATAGCAGGGAACCCAGCTATCCATTTCTTTACTACTAATTCCTAATTGCCAAATCTTTTTTTCTTCAGGAATAGTGGTTCCCCACTTCTCCTCCTTAGTGACTCGAAGCCCCAACATATCGGTAACTTGGAAGCGTTTTACCACTTGAGCCGAACAAAAGTCAATCAATCATCAATCTTTCATTACCCAGCAAGAAAATACACAAACAAGTTTCTAACAACCTTTTCAAAACAAACAAACAAATTTAAGTTCGTAAATCATAAAAGTCAGTAAAATTAACATGGAAATACATACCACGCTCCAATTGTTGGATGCGATCAATCAATGACTGATTATTATACAAAATTTCATCCATGGCTTCAGTTTCTTGATTCTTTACGCTTCGCCAGCTGAGTTTGCAGGGAATATGTATATTTGATTGCTTTCTAATTGCATTATTACCCCTCAGATGAGAAAGTAGTTCAATACATGCTTGCTTTTAGGTCCCTCGAGTTTTTAAATCAACTGTATTTGGATTGCCCATGTTAAATAAGTATTTATTTCCGTGACTCATAATTCTTTTCTTCTTATAAACAATTTACATTTTCTTTCAAACTCACACTATAAAGGCAATTAAACTGTATCATCAATCCCAGTGATTTGTCATATAATATAGACAAATGCATAATTATGTATATATACAATAAATACTAATTTGTACTATAATGATTTAATTGTGTCATATATTTAGAGTTTAAGCAACTATTTTAAATATATATATATATATAATATAATAACACAATCATAGTACAATCCACGTATGATTATATATATATACGAATGTGGTAAATTTTTCTTTGAAAGACAATTAACATCGATAAAATAAATTCATAAAAGATATAAACATTGGCGGAGCTAAAAAAAATTTTTTTTTGATGAAATCTTATAAACTAGAGCTTATTCACATTTTGTTCACCATTTTCACTCTATCGATCAACGCTTATAAACCTCCAAGTCCTCTGGCTTAAAAGAAAAAATGGCAAAGCTACAAAGTTTTCATTGTCATTAACGTGCATGGCACATCAAAGAGAAGGACTCTCGAGAAGAAAAAATAAATATTTACTATTGAAATTAAAATATATATCATATTTGATTGTTGAATCCAAAAAGAACAAGCTTGAATAAAAAGGTCCCAAAGACCTTTTTTGTATGATTAGACCAAAATAAAAGGCCATTTAGAAATATTAGGGGTATTAGAGATGAAGTTGGAAGAACCATGGAGGGCTTGTTATTCATGTGAATGAATATTGATCACACGGTCCACACCATATAGTCTAATGAACCGTAATTAATATCAAAATTTTCCAACTTAAATCTTGAATCCCATAAATTTGCCTCATTTTCAAAAGCCACTTGTAGTCTATAAGACTATAACTTGTACACTATTTTTTTATTTTTGATAAAATCTTATATTATAATCTATTAGTAATTATGAATTTTTTGATGAAATTTTATAAATATTATAATCTCTTACACAATTAAGTTTGTTACAAATTTAACCAAAATCTTAAAGTGATTCAAAATGTTCACGGGACGAGGTGTTATAAAAACAAAACTAAAATTATAAATTTTTTTTTTTTTTTTTGGGAAAAATTTAGCCCTAGTGCCTCACCTAGCTCCGCACATATAGATATATATATATATATATATATATATATATATATATATATATATATAGTAGTTAGGGTTTGTAATATATAAGTAGTCGATTGTTACACTGGTGAATCACGCTTTGAGCACGCAGACACGTAGCGTAACACCTAGAAGTCACAAAGCAAGGTGGACAATGATTTACTGCACCACTACCTCTTATCATACTATAGAAGTTATTTTCATTATTAAAAAAAAACCCAAAAGATTAGGTAGTGAATTGCTGCACATTATAACTTTGGGGGGTACTTGAATGAACTTAACCCCCAAAAGAAACTGCTTGAACCTAATTAATTAATTAATTCTTCCACAACACAACAGAAACCGTTTATACCTTGAAAGAAAAAGGGCCAAAAAACAAATAAAAAATGTTCATCATAAAATAGGAATTTATGAAATTCGCCCCTTTCAAATTCCGGATCTCTTTCAATCAAATCGATTTGATCTCTACATTTCCATAATCAATTTTGGTACTTTATTTTTCCTTCGTCTTCAACCAAAGTTGAATTGATATTTGATTTTGTGAATTATCTATCCATTTAGATGTAATAACTAGGGTTTCGATTTGTGTGGCTTCTCAATACCATCCTGATTTATAGTGGAGTTCAACCATTTATAGTTAAATTATAGAGAATTAGGAAATTTTGACCTAGGTTGGTAATAATTAAATGTCTCATGTGCTCAGTATACATGCATAGTTTTTTGTTTTTTTTGCAGCTGAAATTTCTAGAGCATTTTCTGATTAGTCCATATTCTGCTTGGGGGTCAAGTAATTCTAGCTTGCTTTGTTACTCCTGCGACCCTCCCGGGCTTGTCCAGGACAAGGTCGCGGGTTTGAGACATCTAGTAGTACAGAATTGTAGGATTTTGCAAGCAGGCCGCCACAGTGTCCTATTAGATCCCAGCTGGATTAGTCGAATCAAATGCCCGAATACCGGCCACTAAACAATATTTTGCTTGTGGTTTTGAGAAAAATCAATGAGAGAAGCTGAGATTGAACGCTTCTTTCTGGATTCAAAACTGAAATTAGGATGCTTTTTCTATGTAATGATGGATATGATAACCTTTATTGTGTGTAAGATTGGAGATTGCTGATATGACCCATCCTGAGCTTAATCACTTGAGTATTCCGAGGAGAATTATCAAAATATTCATATGGATCATAACACATTTCCTGACGTTTTGAAGTTATCTGTACTTAAGTGCATTTGACGGTCCATTTGTTTTCAATGAGAACTGAATGTTGTTTGAATTCTTATCGTTTCGTGCAGTTTTGTGGTTAATTGGTTATTAATTTTTTCCCCATTAATTCAGTCTATAGTAATAATTTGACACTATTACTTATTATATTTTAAAATGCTTTGTGACTTATAATTCACAGTACAAAATCTGAAGTCCGTTTTTAATTCACAGTACAAGTATTAATGTTCTATGTGGAAAGCTATGAACTATGTAAGTGCTTTTTGGGGTTCGGGATATTACCTTTACGAAAGATCCTAAGTGAGAAGTGTGAGCTTGAATCCCTTCATGGAATGCTTATTTACACAAATTCTGTTTTGCAGGGTTGTATTCTGTATATATATATATATATATATATATATATAGATAGAGAAATATTTTGGAGTTTTTGTGTCAATACTTTGATGGGTGCACCTAAGCAGAAGTGGACTGCAGAAGAAGAAGCGGCCCTTAAAGCTGGGGTCCTTAAACATGGACCAGGCAAGTGGCGCACAATTCTTAAAGACCCAGAATTTAGCAGTGTCCTTTGTCTCCGTTCAAATGTAGATCTCAAGGTACAATTATCCTCTGGTTTTTATTGACTTCAGAGTGTGCATCTCAGGAACAATTACATATATTATTTGGATTAGCTGATAGGTAGGTAGTGATCTTGATAGCTGACTTTAGCGTTGTCTTTAATGAGGTTTCATATTTACATTTCTCATTTCCAGGATAAATGGAGGAACATGAGTGTCATTGCAAATGGTTGGGGTTCTCGAGAGAGGGCAAGGTTAGCTCTCAAGAGGATGCAGCAGACACCTAAATATGATGAGAGTGCTATGACTAGTACTCAAAGTGACGAGGATATAATTGATGCAAAGTCTCTTGCAACCTCTAGTGGCTCTCCACAAATTGGTACCTCCAAAAGATCAGTTATAAGGTTGAGCTTGTCACATACAACTACTGGTGAAAAGGCTTTACGTTTTATCTGGAATAACTTCTTGTTCATCTTGGACAAAAATAAATTTCTATTGACTAATTTTACATGCGTTATCTGGTACAAAATTCTTATGCTAAATATAAGATTATACTGTTTTAGTCTTGCCAATTCTATGGAATACGTTAAGGTTGTGTACTAGTTATATATGCTTCTTTTTATAGGTAGAAACTATATTTAAGGCTGTGGATCAGATACAGTCTTATAAACTTTAAGAGGGAATCTTACATCAAGATCCCATTTTTCCAGTTACTGAATAAGATTAGAGAAATGGTCTCGATAGTCAACATTATCATCTATGTGACTACTACCTCATCTTTGTTTAGAAGCAGATTACTAACATTATGTTCTTTTCATGTTGTAGGTTGGATAATCTTATAATGGATGCCATAAACAACCTGAAGGAACCTGATGGTTCTAACAAAACAACCATCGCTGAATACATAGAGGTATTTTTCTTCATAATATTTCGATGATGTTTAAGGGAAAAAAATTGGTTACTCATTGAGGCTCATGTCTCACATTTTGCAGAGCAGTAAATTTAGAACGTCAAGCTGTGTAAAATATGATTTCAGGATAAGCAAGTTTGAAAGTCGTAAATCAAAGATTCTTTTTTATTTTGGTCCACTGGAAATGCTTAAACTTAACACCTTTTTTTTTCTTTTTCTTTTTTGCTTCAAAGTTTCGTTGGTTCTTCTGTTTTTTTGTTGAGGAAATTGAAATTTCTCTCAATACTTGATCATCTGAAATTGTAATCGCAAACATAGAATCTTCTCGGGCTTTATCTGGCAATCTTCTTGTTTTCTCCCTTGTAGGAGCAATACTGGGCACCACCGAACTTTAAAAGGTTACTGTCCTCTAAATTGAAATATTTGACAGCTACCGGGAAACTTATGAAGGTAATTTTGCATATGTTCACTTGATTGGCTCAATTTTTTTCCTTTTGTATTTTCTCTTGGATTAAAATCCAGCTATCTACAGTATATCTTTCAGATTTGGTATCTGGCTAGCTCATTTTTTCTGGCTTTACTGTGAATCTGCAATGTATTCTTTCAGACAAAGCGTAAGTACAGAATGGCACCAACTTCAGCATTATCTGACAGAAGAAGAAAGCCTTCCCTTCCACTCTTGGAGGGAAGGCAGGAAGCAAGGCAGAGGTTTTCACCTATGATTGACCACAACGATGTTGACATCATTACGAAATCTCAGATTGATTTAGAGTTGGCCAAGATGAGGAATATGAGTGCAGAAGAGGCTGCTGCAATTGCTGCACAAGCAGTTGCTGATGCTGAAGCTGCAATTGCTGATGCTGAAGAAGCTGCAAAAGATGCAGAAGCAGCTGAAGCTGATGCGGAAGCGGCACAGGCTTTTGCAGAAGCAGCAATGAAGACTCTTAAAGGGAGAAGCGTTCCAAGGGTGGTAAGATTTTAGATCATGGCTTACTCTCCCATTCCCCCCTTTTTTGGCTCCCCGTCGCTTTTATGTTGCTGAAGAATATGACTTGATTTTAGCTCTTATATTTTACTAATTGAAAGTTGTACTATCTGTAATTATCTGAACGTAGTTGCTACTTATTTTAGTTATATTAAATTCTGCAGATGGTTCGTGCATGATGAAGTTGACAAGGTGGTCCTATCAACTTAAATGTCTACAATCTTGATACTCATCCATTAGTATTTATATCTTTTGGGCCAGCTGAAGCTGTAGTTGTAAATATGGATAGATTTCTTTTTGGGTTCCCCTTCTTTTCAAGGTTAAGGAGTAGGATTGGTCTGGCTTTATTAGCAAAATGCGGGGTTGCAGATTATAAGAGTATATCTATGTAATTTTTGTGGGATCTGCCTGGTGATCATGAATATATGTTGAAGTTTTTGTTCTGCAGCTGACTCGTATTTCATTTTCCTAGTTTATTGGATTCGACTTTATACCGTCTGACTCAGATTTTTTAATTGTTGCAACCGCTGAATAATTTTAATTTTAGTCAAATTCAAAAAAAAAAATTGTGTAGTAACCATAACGGATTTAGGACCATCGGGTTAGGATTTTTCAAGTTTCAACTATTGCAATTAGGGAATAATTTCGATTTTAGTCAAGTCTAGACAAAATCGTTTACTAACTATCATAGATTTGGGGTACTCTGATTTTTCATCTGTTTTGACATTTGAATAATCGTGATTTAGTCAATTTTTGACAAAATCGTGTACTAACCATTACATATTTAGTGTTGTCGGACTCAAAAATTTTTAACTGTTGTGACCTGTGAATAATCTCGATTTTAATCATGTTCAAACAAAATTGTATACTAAACATCACGAATTTAGGTCCGTCGGGCTCTAATTTTTCAACTTTTTTGACCAATAATCATCATTTTAGTCAAGTTCTGAAAAATCATGAACTAACCATTACAAATTTAGAGTTGTCGGGAACACATTTTTTCAGAACTTGTTCGAACTGTTACGACCAATGAATAAGGTTAATTCTAATCGAGTTCAAACAAAATTGTGTACGTTATCACAGATTTACGACATCCGGGTTTGGATTTTTCAACAATTGCGACCGGATAATAATCTCGAATTTAGTCTAATTCAAACAAAATCGAGTACTAACTATCAAATATTTGGGTCCGTCGGGCTTGGATTTTTCAATCGCTAACTTTGAATAATCTCGATTTTAGTCAAATTCTTAAAAAATCGTGCACTAAACATCATAGATTAAGGACCGCCGGACTCAGATTTTTCAACTATAGCGATCAGTGATTAATCGTGATATTAATAATATTCAGGCCAAATCGTGTATTAAACACCAGAGAATTAGGACTGCCGGACTCGAATTTTTCAACTGTTGTGCCCAGTGAATAATCTCAATTTTAGTCAAGTTCAGACCAAATCGTGTACTAACCATTACGGATTAGGGGTCGTCGGACTCAAAATTTTCAATTAATTCTACAAGTGAATAATCTTTATTTAAGTAAATTTTTTGAAAAAATCGTGTACTAACCATTAGAAATTTAGTGTCATTGGACTCCGATTTTTTAATTGTTGTGGTCGGTGAATAATCTCGATTTTAGACAAAATCGTAACAACTGAAAAAATATAATCTCTACGGTTCCAAATTGTGATGGTTAGTAACGTTTTTGTAAGAATTTGACTAAAATCGAGATTATTCACCGTCGCAACAGTTGAAAGATACAAATTCAGGGGTTGTAAATCTGTGATGGTTAATAATCTCGAATTTGGTCAAGTTCAGACAAAATCGTGTACTAACATCACAGATTTGGTGTTGTATGGCTTGGATTTTTAAATTGTTTCGATAGGAGAATAATCTTTATTTAAGGCAACTTTTGACAGAATCGTGTACTAACCATTAATAATTTAGTGTAGTCAGATTATGATTTTTTAACTATTGTAAGCGGTGAATAATCTCAATTTTAATCAAGTTCATCCAAAATCTTATATCAACCATCACAAATTTAGGACTGTCGGGCTCAGATTTTTCAATTGTTGCTACCGGTGTATAATCTCCATTTTAGTCAAGTTCTGACAAAATTGTGTACAAATCATCGCGGATTTTGGGTCGTTGGACTCGGATTTTCAACTGTTTTGACAGGTGATTAATCTTGGTTTTAGTCAAGTTCTGAAAAAAAGCTTGTACGTTATATTACGGATTTAGTTTCGTTAGACTCAAATTTTTTAACTTTTGCGATTGGTGAATAATCTCGAATTTAGTCAAGTTTAGACAAAACCGTGTATTAACCATCACGAACTTGGGGTCGTCGGACCCTGAATTTTTGAATTGTTTTTTACCATAGAATAATCTTGATTTAAGTCATGTTTTAACAAAATTGTGTACTAACCATTAAGAATTTAGTATCATCGGACTTTAATTTTTCAATTGTTGCAAGCGGTGGATAATCTCAACTTTAGTCAAGTTCAAACAAAATCGTATAATAGCCATCACATATTTAGGACTATCGGGCTCGGATTTTTCAATTGGTTCTACTGGTGTATAATCTCGATTTTATTCAAGTTCAAACAAAATCGTGTACAAACCATCACGAATTTATGACCGTCGGACTCAAATTTTCAACTGTTTCGACCGGTGAATAATGGGCAAATTGGCGCCCCGAGTCCAAAAACTATTGAACCACTCTATGGCATCACCCATGTAGCCCCACCACCGCCGCCCAACACCACCACCCTCCTCGATGCCCCATCCATTCTTTCTCCTTTGGAACCCATATAATATTCAAATCACCCATACCACCTACATCTCCACCAATGTGCACCGCCATCGACCACCGACCACCACCGCCATCAACCACCATCCCTAAACTCATTTATCGAAACATATTAATGGAAGAAATGATTGAAGATTGAAGCAAAAAAAGTGGTCAATATGAGATTGATTTGGAGCTTACCATTATAGAGAATAAGAAGATGTTGGAAGAATTTGCTAATGGTACATGGATTTTCCAATCCATTTGAAAGCTTTCAAGTTCTGATGATGGATCTGGGTCCCATGCGACTACGCTGTCGTGATTTCGCTACATCCCTCGCAGTAATGAGAGAGAAGAAAATACAGTAATGTGACCAAATCTACACCGCATGCTCCAGTGAACCCGTTACATATCACAAGTGTTCTTCATTTAATGGCGGCATACCACCGGAAAAGTTGACTTCCATTCCATACCACATTTAATCAAACACAAGAAAACTTCTAGAATTAACACTAATATCTCGTAGAAAATCCTTCTGTCCCCCATTTCATATATGCTCACAGTCCCTCAACCAATCACAATTCACCACGCAGATATATAATTGAAAACAAATATTTATATAAGTAAATTCTAATTTGGTTGGGGGACACGGTGATATCGCACAAACGTGACAGTAGGATTTTCACCCCTAATATCCCCATATGGACCTCAGCAACTTTAACTCTTTCCCTCATAAGCAGGCTGAGAATTTTATCGCTCTACGTGAGGAGAGTCACAAACCTCGGACCTTTTAAATCACGGGTAGAGATTTGCCTCATCGCCACTTCGCCTCCTTTGACCCCATATGGACCTTGTCAAATGCAATCACGGCTCTACAACATACACCAAAATACACTATAAAATAACAATACAAATTGCATAACATCATATAAAAATTGAACACTTTACCCTGATCTTGTTAAATTTTATTATAATTGGGCAACGAGTGTTAAAATTAAAACATATTGTTCTAAGTCAAAATATTAAATCATATATATACCTACACCTACATACTTATGGTCTGGGAGGATGGCCCATAATTCCAGCCTGAATTATTAAAACAAAACAACTGCAGCTCAGCTATTTGAGTTTCAGCCAACCTCCCCATATGCGCATCAATTCATTCCGGTAGTAATTATTGAATAAAAAATTTATGATAAAATAAAACCAATAATATATAATTTCATATATCAAATTCTAACAATAATTTTTGATTTTGTACTCTGTGATCTTTGCTTGATCCAAAAAAAATTATCCAACCACCATTATTGAATCACTTTTTTTTTATTTGGTCCACCAAATAAAACAATCACATTGACAGGGGAAGAAAAAAGAGGGCATATTTATTTCCAACTTGTTCTGAATTTATACACATGCTTTCTTTAAACCAATTCATTCAAAAACTCAACATAAAGATATTCAACCAGCAAGAAGATACTGAAAAGAAAATTTTGAATTTTAAATAGAATAGTGATTATTGGATAAAAAATTTGGGATCAAATTTGGATCAATAAGGTATAATGTCACATTAAATTCTAACCATCATTTTCAGTTTATACTCTTTGATCCTTATTTGATAAAAAAAAATTTATCCAATAATCAGGATTGTTTTAAATATTCAATTTGTACTTAACAATTGAGAAAAACATAATGATGTGAAAAATCCACCATTCAAATCAAAGAAAAAGTCTTCTTTAAAGCAAGAGTCTTGAGAGCCTTCTCTTTCTCTACGTTTGCTCCATCAAAAGCAGGCATCCAAGAGGCAACAGCAACACAATGCAGCCAAACTATATTATTCCAAAACAAAATCCCATTAGTCCCAAGTTGTCAGATCATTAAAAACACAAACATAGAATATGAAATTTTAAAAGAGCACCAAATTCCTATAACAACTCAATTTCCTATGAATGAGAGAACTTAATTTGACCTCTCTTTTGTCCTTTACAACTACTGCTTCCATTCCTCAATATAGGAGATTTAGAACACTTTAAAAAAAATTAAGAAATTCAAACAAATGCTCCCTCCGATTCAAAATAGAAATTTTTTTAAGAGTTATCTTTTGTTGCAAAATATAGGTCTTTTTAAAAGAATTGTGCATTTATTAGCTAATTTACCCTTACATTATTTTCTCCATATATTCATTTCTATCAAAATATATAATTCCATTAATTTATTTGTTCTTTTGGAGTATTAATTAGGGGTAATTTAGTTATCTTGATTAGTATCTTAATTTGTGTGAAAAGCTTTAAAAAGACTTATTTTGAATCGGATGGAATAGTAATCTTTCCACCCCAATTACAACAATACTCCTTCCCCCCTCCCTCTCTTTCACTTTTCCAATAAAAAATATGTTGAGGGTATAAATTGGAATTAATTGTTGACACCTAATAGAAAATATGTAAATGACAATTAATTTGAATACATATATATCTTCTAAATGACAATTAAATGAGAATGGAAGGAGTACTCTTTTGTCCTTTACAACTACACTTGCTCACTTAATGTATTCTTCTTCATCAAATATGCTACTACTTTCATTTAATAACATAAGTTGATTACATGTAGGGAAAAACAATATACTTTATTAATCAAAATATCAATATTACCCTCTTTTATTTAAAATATGTTGTGATTTTGTAAGACTTGTGTAAAACATATTAAGAGAGAACAATTATTGCATAGCCTTGTTTGTTCTGCTATACGTCCTAATTAGCAACAAAAAAAAAGGTCCAATAAGAAAACATAAATAGCTGCCTTTTTAATTTTTTTAATAATTATTTTTTTAATTTAATTTGTGCTTTGGAATATGGAGGTTCAGATAAAAAAAGTTGGCCCAAACCGATCACGTGAAACTAAAACTACTATGATCGCGATTGACGGAGGCCTAAAACTATACAGATCCGATAAATTAAAACAAACCGAAACAATCCTAAACTTGATCTTAATTTGTATACTAATCATAAAACAACTAAAAGAAGAAAAAATAGATGCGATGCGAGAAAAAGGAGGAAATAAGAACTGACCAGCCTTCCATGCAACCGCTGCTTCCAGATTGCTTCTGAGGAGGCTGTTGAGGAGGAGGAGCGTACTGAGGAGGATACCCTTGTTGTGGTGGGTACCCCTGAGGAGGATACCCTTGTTGTGGTGGGTACCCTTGTTGTGGCGGGTATCCCTGTTGGGGTGGGTATCCTGGTGGTGGATATGCATCCTTTGTTGGGTATTCCTGTGGATAACCTATGAAATAGAATAAATTCAAACAAAAAAATTGGATCAAAACAGGTCTCGATCGCAAGATCTAATCAATCAAATTCAATAAAATCAAACCTTGAGCGGGAGGAACACCGACTGGGGCTTGCTGCTGATTATAGTAACTCATTGTCTGATGAATTCTTAGGTTTTTTCAAGGTAAAAAGAGTAGAAAGATCTGTGGATTTGTTGGGGGAAAAAGTATGAATAGAAAGAAGAACGGAATAGGACTAGAGAAGCGGCGAGCGAGGAGATAATAAAACCTTAATAAAATCAGAAGGAAAAAAAAAGGCATGAGAGCATTTAAATATCTGTATTCCAAAATTATAATATTGGCAGAATAACTACCTGCGCGTACAATACGCGTCAATTAACTGGTTTTTTATTTTAAAATTTCTTTCTAGAAAGATTAATAATAATTTCTCATTTCCCTAAAAAATAACGTGAATTCCAACTTATCAAACAAAAGTATTTTTCCGCTTAAAGTGCCGTTTAGTTGTAAACATTTTTATCTTCCTCGTGTAAATAAATATTTTTTTCATATATTTAATTACTTAGAAAGTGCTATGAATTGTTAATTTAGTTAGAAGAATCATTCTATTTCTTTTCGGATACACATTCTTTTTGGATATATGAAACAATTGTTTCATCTTCTATCCTTATTCAATGTACCTTAAACCTCAACCGGAATCCACTCAACTCATTTTATTATCTGGATATAGTGAGCTTGTAGTGTAGGGTTTACATATAATATGTGATTCCTCTCTTCTTAATGTGCTAAAAATTCTTTAGTTTAATCATATTTATAAAAAGAAAAAGAAAAAAGAAAAAGAAAGATGAGAAACAACCTTTGAGGTAGGTTTCTCATAAGCTCCCAAACAACTTCTCTACTGAATTGTCCTGGTATTGGTTCTGGTCAAATCATAAATATTTGTCTAACTTTTTTTTTTTTTTTGGACGGAAAAAGTTTGGGTAAATTCGCCTCCGGTAACAACCACGGATCAGGAACAGGCTCTAGGGACTATAGGTCGCTTATAAGAGTACTTACAGATCACCCACCAACACAACCTCACGCGTCAGCAAAGAAAATCGAACACTCGAACTTTCAGAAGCGACGTCTATGACTTTGAGTAATATTTGTCAACTTTGTTTATTACTAAAAAAGCAAGGGAAATTTCGACTTCTAGAATTCTTGCTCAACAAAGTATCAAAGCAACCAATGCCAGTTAGTCTATTGATTCTATCAATCCACACTTCTGTAGTCCAAAAATAGAACCCAGAAATTCATCAAAAAGACATCTCCACGCTTATTCATGTTTCTTTCACTTCGATTAACATGCTCATTAAATCAGTGTCAAAATCCTTATTTCATACTCTAGAAATTCAGCAAGAGTTTTAAGTGCGCAAAATTCAGAAATTGTTCAAAGTACAGAGTATTGCAACAAGAAGATAATCAATGTCAAAGAACGTGAAAATTACTATCCACAATTCAAGATACATATATTTTTTCAACGACCAACAAAGAGCTCCCAACATAAAAAGAAAAAACCTCAAAAACCTGGGCATTGTAATGTTCAGACACAAAATTTACCTCTGTTCTCTAGTTTCCATGTTGGTTGTCTTCTTTAACGATAAATTCACACATCTGGTAGGATGGCTTCAGTGCTGCCCCTTGTCTCTGAATTAGAAAAAATCAGTACTTGATAACAAATTTTTGCCGAAATTATAGAAGTACAAGCCCAAGTTCTGATGCTCTTAGAACGTGTCTCATCCGGTAGTTATAGAGATAGTAATGAAGTTTCCCATCACCAGGGGCCAAATTTTAGTTCTTTCAAGAAAGTTTCATTCTGCATAACATCCAAAGCATTGAAAACATCAAAATCTTTCTGCTTTGCCGCAATAAGAGCATCATTCATCAGCTGAGTTAAGGGAGTCTTTGTCGACACATTGTAATAAGAATAAGCAGCCTTTAGACTAGAGTAGTTCTGACTGCCTAATATAGATGATGGAAGAGTGTAAAAGCTGCAGAAATCGGTGATCTCATGAGTCTCGGGGCTTTCGACCAGGTAACTATCGACGATATCCTCCTTCGGAAGAACCCAGTGCTCTACGTCATTCTCATCAAAATCTGGTGCAACAGCAAATTGCATCAAGTAATTTCGAAGCAAGCGAGTAACCGCAGGAACATCGTGGGGCTCCATCTCTCTGAAACCAGGAGTGGCTGTTTTATCTGGTAACTTGTATAATTTTATAGTTCGGCTCATAGTCATCCTTGCACCAAGCTTCGAAAAGCCAACATCAATGAGTTTCTTTGGATTTAAAGATCTATGCCAATATTGACAAGTAGTTATGGGTGTAGGAAGAACAACACCAGCAGTATAGGAAGCTTGCCAGATATTCTCCAAGTGGACTCTCCTAGTTACTTCTTTAATCATTACAGGAGCAAGCCTTTTCGACCTAAGTTTCTTATGAACACACAGGAAATTTATTTCAGCCATGTTCACAACAGTTTCATTAACCCTGATTCGAGCAGGAACCCCCAGTAATAAAAGCAACCAACTTTTTTGAACTCTTCACTCTCACTCCAATATGCCAGCTCCTATAATAACCAGGAGGACGAAGTGCCCATCGAAGGAACTCCTTTGAGTAGTTGAACCTGAACATGTTTTCATCGTCCTCAACATAGTTATTGGTCAACAGAACATACACCTCATTACACATCTCTTCTGAGTCCATATCACATGTAATCCACTCATACTGACTAGGAAGATTATAAGGCTCTTGTTTCACTTCAGACAAGGGTGTTGGAGGCTCAATTGGGCCTTCAGGTAGGCTCGTATCTCCAAGATCCCTAAATTGCCCAACAGGTTCAGTTTCCCAAAATTTGTGCCGCTTTGCAAGGGATAAAGACTCTTGGACTTTTCGTGCCAAGGCATCAATTGATATCTCCGAATCATTCTGAGAAGCTACAGTTTCATCTGAAGTAGATTTGGGGTTCTCAGTTGACTCACCGTTGTCAGCCATATTAACTACTTTGAATCTGTGATTCTTAAAAAGGAACATAGTTAAATAATTGAAAGAAAATCTAGACATACAAATAAGAAAGAAGTTCAAATGAGAAATTAACTATCCACATTGACATTTAAATGCATTCAGACAGGCCTAGATATCTACAAACTTGAGAATAGCTTATATACTAGTCTTCAGGTCCATACGTACAAATCTAGTGAGGGAAATCAGTCTAACAATTTTGTCTTTGCAACAAATTTATTACCATCCTTGGCAACTCAACCATTAAACCAAAAGGTTGCAGAGTAAAACTTCAAATGCATTATGGCCACTCAATCTATGTTACCCGAACCCTTCGTTTATACCTACTGTACCCATATCGACACGACATGACATGGTTATGGGATATTTACGGGATCTGGTTAACACCGAACAGACACTTTGCTTTAAATGTTTAAGTACCCGACACTTAAATACATACCCGTACCCGACACCCGTACCCGAGCCCAAGTAACATAGCACTCAATAAGAGTTCGCACTCCGAATTCTCACACGCCTTATCCAATTAATCTACCTCTCCAAGCACCTACAACACTTGCTACATTCTTTAGCATTCAATCTTAACCTCTCTTCTATTTTCCTAAAACTAATTATCACAATTAAGAATCTATTAACTGCCTAGCCGAGAATGGAAAACCAGCACGCAGATTCTTTTTCCCTGAACAAGTCAAACACTTTATTGATTGGTAATAGCAAGTAGACTCTTATAAGAACATGAAAACTACTTCTAAAATGTAAATTCTTAGCTAGAATAAGCAAGAAGATAAATTTTCACATGATCTAACCATGAGCATTGTATTCAATACAATTGTAAAATTGATTACCATGAATAAATTACTGAATTCAATTCAATAACTAATCTATCAATTAAATTTTATTTAGGGATACAATTTTCTTATTCCCGTACAGAAAGAGCAAAAAATCTACACAGGAAAATTAAGCAGGAAATTATAATTAATCATGAATCAATCAAAATTGTATTACACAATCTACATCTGCAAGATATAAAAAAAAATCTTACCTAAGATTGATCAAAGAAAGTGACTCAGTTTTTACGCCTAATCCAAAACAACTTCAAACGATAGAAAGGATCAAAGACACGTATGGCGGAGAAAAGCAACGGGTGGTGGTGGTGGTGGTGGTGGAAGGCGGAAGGAGCCGGAAATGTGAGCGAGAGAGAGCTTAAAGGTTAGGGTTTATGGGGAAGATGAACCAGCTAGTGAACACTGAACCGTGGAATCAAGCAAGTGCAGTCCCGCTCCAATGCGCTATGCGGAACATGTTTTTGTAGTAACTGAATACTCAAAACATGTGTTTTTATCTCAACAACATGTATTTTTTGCCTAAAATAGGTATTCGTACTAACATATGTTTTGAAAATCATAACATATTCTTTTATTAAATTAATTTTAATCCGTCAAAATTTTAATCAAACGAGACGAGAAAAGTTTCACACGTGCAGAACTTTTTCCCGTTCTGCACTGGTGTTGTGGTGAACCAAGTGATAGTATAAAATGGTGGACTTAATTAATCTTGAGAATATTATTTAGGGTGAATTTTATTTTGGTCCCTATAAATGGTTTACAGTGTCAAATTTGTCCCTTAAAATTACATAAATGTCAACCTCGTCCCTAGAAAATGTCTTGCAATGTCAAGTTTGTCCATGAAAATAGCTTGCAATTTAAAGTTCGTCCCTGAAAATTATAGAAATGTCAACATCGTCCCTAGAAATGGCTCTCAGTGTCAAGTTCGTCCCTAGAATTTCAAAAATGTCAACCTTCATACAAGTGATGTTGCGATTTGTAGAAGTTTTTGTATATATATTTTTACGCTCTATTATATTTTTGAGAAAAGAGGCAAATTTTTTAAAAAATTTGAAATCATTATTTTTTATCACATCTTCCAGATACTAATTTGGAGGTTAAAGAAAATCTAGAAAATTGAAAAATTTCCGTAAACGAAATTCAAAACCGACTAAAATGAAATTAGAATCAAACTGCAAAAATATATAAACAAAAACTTCTAAAGATCGCAACATCACTTGGTATGGAGGTTGAAATTTCAAAAATTTCAGGGACGAACTTGACATTGCGAGCCATTTCAAGGGACAAGGTTGATATTTCTGTAATTTCAAGGACAAACTTGAAATTTTAAGCTATTTTCAGGGATGAACTGGACACTGCGAGCCATTTCTAGGGATGATCTTGACATTTTTAAAATTCCAGGGACGAATTTAAAGCTGTGAGCCATTTGTAGAGATCAAAATTAAATTCACCCCTATTATTTATGCAGAGCGAAAGAAAAACCCCAGTGAAGGAACTTTCTTTTTTTCATATTTGTTTTTTTTTATTTAAAATACCTATTTATTGAGGGTTAGAAACCATCTATTACAAGAAAATATGAAAATTAAGAAAACAGAAAGTAACATTATTGTTCATAATTTAGCAAAGTACTCTCTTAAGATGTACCCGTCAAATGTTTGGATGCATGATTATCCTCATGTAAATCCTGCTGCTATTCAGGTAGTAGATAATCAATGAATTTATTTTTCCTTAAAAAAAATTAAGAACCAAGAAGAGGAAGTTTGAATCCAAAATTTCTATTACTTGGTTTCAATATTAATCACTTGATTAATACCTTATTGTCATCGTTGACAAATATTGATAATTAATAACATCATTCTATTTCCCTAAAAAAAACAGAAGAGCATTTGGCTAACTAGTTTAAAACCAAATTTGTAGAAAAAAGTTGCAACAAGAAACTTTTCACGAATTAAAATAATAATAATAATAATCATTGCATAAATTATTTGTAGATGTTCAATTCTCGTGTATTTGTATTACATTTTATTTATAAACTCATTACTAATATTTTATTTACACTCACATCTCTTTTATTATTTAATAAATTACTTTAACAAAAGTTAGTGAAAGATTTAAAAATAAATAAAGTAATAATTCATGTACTCAGATCAACGAAAGATTAGTATAGTTGACGTATTATTTCTAACTATTATTTCCAACTCAAATAGATCTCAGTTGGACAGCAAGTAGAGCCCGCTCCAACTCATGTGAGAGGGATGTGGGGTCAATCTCATAAATGCGGCTTTATGTCCGAGTGACCTGTCTCGGACCTCTACTGATAACTTGCAAGATTGGAGAATGAAAATTACAAAAATTACAAGAAAATTTAGCATATTATATACAAATAGAAATTATGTAACGTGCTCTAGTAAAATCATTCTAGTTGGTGCATACCAAGTTGTTCGCCTTATTAGGATTTTGGACAATGACCTTATATGTTTGTATTTCTTTGCACTTTTATTACCTTTTTTTGGTAGACAGTAGCAACGACAATAGAAACAAGAACATAAATTATCGAAATTTCTGTCTAAAGTTTTCGTGATAAATAAATTATTTGAAAGTCAAAATAGTAAAGTTAAAAGAAAAAGATTATGGTCCCATTTATTATTCTATCATTATGATTTCTATTTATAAATACTTGTTAAAGTCACATTTTTTCTCTAAAGTTCAACTATTATGTTTAGATTTCAATTTTTTTAAAGCAAAATCGGTCTCTTGATAATTTTATTAATGGGACATGAAACAATACACAAAAAATAAGACAAGATATTTAATTTGCAAATTTATCAAAATACAATTTGATTATGGGTCATTAGCACTAACTAATTTTTCTTTTCATCTCAAATCCTAATTTATGAGATTGTACCTAATATTTTTAACTAAGTGCATCAATCAAACGATTGTAACATTTAAAAGTATTATGAATTTAATCTAATAAGAAATTAAGAGTTCAAATTCTTTTAAATGTGAGAAAAAAAGGTAATAAATTATGTATTTATAAAATTTGCTACCGAATCAACTAAATATGATTCAGATCACAACAGATCAGTTGAACTAAATATTTAGATAATGATATTACAAATATCCACATTTGAAAAATAAGAAAATAACAATGACAATATATAATATTACAATAATCTCTAGCTTTTCTTGGTTAGTTCCTACAGCTGACACCAACCTTGAACCCTCCCGCCTTCCACGCTTTCAATGATTTAATGATTTTTAGTAGGTGTCTGAAAAAATTTCGATAGTAAAATGTAAAAATTGTTGGTTGAAATTGTTTTGAAAGAATACTGATTTGTCGCATTTTTATATTTGTTAGACAAAATATGTGTCTAACACATGATAACATATTTTAATCCTATGCTATCATGCAATATATACATGTTTTGTCTAACAAGTATTGGAAAGAGATGAATATATATTTTAATTTTAACCGTCAAATTTTTATTTAGCAATCAAAATTTATTTTGCACATATAAAATTTAAGCCCGCCTTCAAAATGCCAAACATAAGTCAAATAATAAAATGCTTATAGTTTTAAAATGGATTTTTTCATTAAAAATGATTCAAATAATAAAGAATAAATGCGATCAAAGTTTGTTGGGTTTGTAATGGAAATTTCTCAACTTCTGCTACCAAACAATATTTTTTCTTAATTACTGTAATATCGTGTCTTTCTATCTCTCATTACTTTCTTTTGGTCCGATTTGACTATAATGTTAAATACAAAAAAATCAATATATATTGAAAATTTTCTTATCGTAGGATCAATTTGACAATTAAATTTTTTTGGAGAGAATATATTGCACAAAAAATGTGTTATATACTTAGAATATTTGTTCATCCATTGCATAATATGTAGCATTTATCTAAAAATCTGCAATAACCGTAAAAACTCTATTCTTTACAACATTAGTGACTAATTCCTCACTGTAGAAACTCTCCAAAGTAGTAAGCGGCTGGTCATAAAAGTGCTTCCCTTTCTTTCCTTCATAATGAGTACTTTAGCAGTGATGATGAGAAGTCCCTGAATTGAAGTCGGCTATGGCGTCACTGCTGATGGCCGCTCTTTTCAACTCATTTTTAATGAAAATGATTATCAGAAGCTCCCTGATACATGCACGTGATTGATCCTTCCTTTCATTCCATGCTTTTTTCCAGTAATAAAACAGAGTACGACGTTGGATTCAATCGAAATTATTAAAAATCACCAGAAACAGAGAAATTTGATTTCTTGGTCCTTAATTAAGAACCCCAGAAAGATGTCGGCGCCGGCAAAGGGTGATGAGTTGGTTCCTCATCCAGTCAAAGATCAGCTCACCGGTGTTGATTTTTGTGTCAATAGCAATCCCTCTTGGCGTACGTTTTTTCAGTTTCTTTTCTGTTCTTATTTTCTTCCTTTGAATGCATTAATTTTTTTTCTTTTTTATTTAATTTTTTGGGTCGGAACCATGAGGTGTGGCGTGTTGTAGCTCGCCTCTGCCTTAATCACGATGTTATGAGTTTGGATTCCTGCCTATGGGAATGGAAAGCATTTCATAGCCAGCCATTTAACTCTTCGGAATCTTCAGTGGCGAGGGGATTAGTTACTGCGGCTGGCGGTGTCTCGACCATTTTTTTTTTTTTTTTTTTTTGTTGAGTTGGGGTGGTGGGATTTTGAAGATTGATGTTTCTTATTTGGGGGGAAATAAAATGGGATTTTTTTTTCTTACTTGATTGAAAAGGGCTAATCTTGAATGATATAAAGTTGTAATATTTGGAATTGAAATGCAGCTGAAGCTATAATTCTGGGATTTCAACATTTCTTGGTAATGTTGGGGACTACTGTGATCATCCCCACCATTATTGTTCCCCAAATGGGCGGTGGAAATGTAAGTTCACTCCTTTTTTTAATAAATAAAAAAAATTAAATCGGGAAGGGTGTCGAACTCGTGATCTATGGTTCTCAGTAGAGAATTATGCATAATCACGATAGCATTTCTTGGAGTTTTTTTTTTTTTTTTTAAAAAACTTTTTATCTGCAATCTATGATTCTGAGTATAAAGTTTTGGACTAATGGCTTTAACCTTTCTTGAAAAAAAAATAAAATAAAATAATTTGTTATCGGGAGAGAGGGCGGGTGTCGAAACAGGACCCATCCCATTATTCCAAGTGGGAAGTACTGATAGATAGAGTGGATATAATAGCATAAGAAATGGTTTTGATGAAATTTATGGCCTTTGTTTGTTTAATTATCTCTTGCTCTAACACAGAGAGAGAAAGCTCAAGTGATTCAAACATTGCTTTTTGTGTCGGGACTCAACACATTGTTACAGACATGGTTTGGAACTCGGCTTCCGGTGGTGATTGGTGGTTCATTTAGATACATAATTCCTACTATTTTTGTTGCACTATCTAGTAGATATAATCAATTTGGTAATCCTCGCCAGGTTAGTATTTGAACCTCAATTTTACTTTCTAATGTTAATGAATTAGTAGTATTAATTCATATGTTGTTATTGATACTGTCAATAGAGGTTTCTAAGATCAATGAGAGGAATTCAAGGGGCGGTCTTGATTTCGTCCATACTTCCCATATTGTTTGGTTTTTTGGGTATATGGAGAATTGTTGTGAGGTATGTTTCCCAAAAATTGTTTCGAAATTTTAGATTTTGTGTTTTGAGTTGTTGGAAGAACTCATTCCATTAGTCTTATAATGTAGGTTCCTTAGTCCTCTTTCCGCTGTTCCTTTGGTTACTCTTGTCGGCCTTGGGCTTTATCAACAAGGATTCCCCCTGGTATGTCCCAATTGATAGTTGCAATTGCTTGTTAATGTATTAAAATTTCGTTTTCGTGTTTTGCTTTGGGATGCCAAGAATAACAGATATATCTATTAATATTTGCCATTAACGCGTAGATGCTCGACTATATAATATTGCTGGAAATGAGATGTTTTGTTGAATGCTTATTGTTTATATAGTTTTTATTTTTTCATTCTTACAGCTTGCACAATGTGTTGAGATTGGTCTTCCGGAGTTGGTTATCCTGGTTTTGTTATCACAGGTAAATCAACTTCCTGGTCTTCCGACGTCTCTACCTTGGTTACCTTTTTTTTTTTTTTTTTTTAAATGAAAGGCGTGGAGTAGTTACTTATTCATATTAGTTATACTGAAATCAGAATCAATTATAAACGTGTCCATGATTTGCGTCTACAGCTTCAACTTGGGCCTGCTTTCTGGATTTTCTATACTGATAACATGTCTAATCATTGTTGATGCAGTATACTCCTCACTTTTACAAACTACAAAGGCCCATATTTGATCGATTCGCAGTCCTAATCTCTGTGGGATTAGTATGGGCATATGCCGCCCTTCTGACTGCAGCTGGTGCATATAAAAATAGCACACCACAAACTCAGTTCAGCTGCCGCGTTGATCGCTCTGGGCTTATTAGCGGAGCTTCCTGGCAAGTTCAAATTTATGCAGCTTATTAGTAACTTCTGTTGTTCTAAGTCGCTTATAACAGCAATTTTGTAGATCCTATTAATCCCAAATGTAGTCTCATATTTCTTTCATGGATTTCTAAATCCATAATTTCATGCGAAATTTCTTTTCTCTTAGCTTCGAGTGTACTTTATTCTGATTCATGTTTATGCTGACAGTTTTTACTCTTGCTTCTGCCTTCTCTTTTCCCATTATGCAGGATAAGATTTCCGTATCCATGGCAATGGGGTACTCCCAGTCTAGAAGCTGGAGAATCTTTTGTTATGATAGCCGCTGCATTTGTTGCAATTGTTGAGGTCTACATTTATAATGCATATATGTCAATCTCTTCTTGGACCTTGTCGGTTAACATTCATAAATCCTTTTTCCTTAACTCATCGGTCCTCAATTTTTTCCGTAGTTTTACTCCATTTGAAATTTGAAATTGATCTCAATTTTCTGGTTTATATATTTACCTTTTAGCCTTTTTTTGCTTTGGATAGTCTACGGGAGCATTTATAGCAGCAGCACGGTTTGGAAGCGCTACACATACTCCACCTTCTGTTCTGAGCCGCGGTGTTGGTTGGTTGGTAGGCAGCAAAATCAATTACTAAATCATTAAATTTCTTTTTAGCATCATCGGTGAGTTTTTCTTTATGAACACAATTTGTATTTTCATTTGCAAGCAGGGAATAGGCATTTTGTTGGATGGCTTATGGGGAACTGCGAGTGGATCTACCGTATCAGTGTAATGACACTATTCTTTGTGAAATATAAAACTCAGATATTGCCTGTTTTCCTCAATTTTATGTCAACATATTTTGCAAAGCTAAAAGAATTTTTAATGCTTGCTCCGTCCCAAATTGAATGCTGGCAGTATCTTATAAACTTTCTTTGTTAAATTTAAAGCGAAAATGTCGGTCTGCTGGCGCTGACTCGTGTTGGAAGCAGAAGAGTGATCCAAATATCAGCTTTATTTATGTTTTTCTTTTCTGTGCTAGGTACGTCAATGTTGTATCCATAAGTGTCTCTACACTCGAAGAGTATTATCATTAAATTAGAGATGCATCTATTCATATCCGCCTCTAGTTTTTATGACCAAGCTGTAGTTTTGCGCTCGAATATTGTTTGAGTTAGGTTCGAATATTGTTTTGGACTCACGGTGACATCTCTATTTTCTGTTATCAGGAAAGTTTGGAGCTGCTCTTGCTTCGATTCCACTGCCAATCTTCGGAGCATTGTACTGCGTCTTGTTTGCCTTCATGTGTGAGTATTGTGTTTTCATTTATGTTCACCAATACCGCAGTAGATTGTTGTATATCGTATCTATTGGTAATCAAAACCATCCAAGAAAAAGGAAAATCTTCTTGGTCGATAAATGACCCAAAAGTTATTTTTAAAGATTTCCATATATTGATTGAATTTCCATAATCTCATTTTTTTTCCCGCTGAATTTCACAGCTTCTGCTGGTCTTGGTCTACTGCAATTCTGCAATCTTAATAGCTTCAGAACAAAGTTCATCTTAGGCTTATCATTCTTCATGGGGCTTTCAGTGCCACAATACTTCAACGGCTATGTTTTGATTTCCGGTCACGGCTCTGTTAACACTAGGGCATTGTGGGTATGTATATCACTTGACCTCATCTCTATCTCAACAATTTCCGTGAGTCTTTTCTTTTTATTCCTGAATTACGAGTCAGACACTTGAACTTAAATGGCTTTCGCAATTCTCTGCAGTTTAACCAATTGATGCTAGTGATATTCACATCTCCAGCCACAGTAGGTGGAATTGTTGCCCTGTTTTTGGACTCGACTTTGGCGCGAAAACACAGCTTAACAAGGAAAGATAGTGGTAGGCATTGGTGGGCAAAGTTCAGAGTCTTTGATAAAGATCCCAGAAGTGAAGAATTCTATAAGCTCCCTTTTAGTCTTACAAAATACTTCCCTTCACTCTAAATCAATCAAAATCCATCAAAATCCATATTTATATAAATACCCTTCAATTAAAGTTTAAGATATATCAGAGGATTGTATTTCCAATTTTCCATTTATTCACATGTAGTAATGCATTCTATGTGCTTAGCCAAAAACAATGTACCCTTGGGAGAAAATTAGTGGGACTCGTGGGCCGTAGACAAAGGGTATAGATTGTGCCCCCGAGAACTAATGGGCCAGAGACCCATTTAGTTACCGGTGATTAGAGGTGTTTAAGAAAATTCAAGTCGTACCAAATCAAACTATATTGTACTAAATCGTATTAATTATTCGATTTTTATTTTTAATTAGTTTAGTTGTAATTTGGGACATTTTCAAACTGCAATTTGGTACGGTTTGAAATGTTTTTAAAACTGCACCGCAAATATGCTATATGATTTATTTAGAATAATATTTAGTCTAAAGAAGATTCATTTATAAGTAATTACAAAATGCGATAGCTATTTTCATAAACAAAATTGTTAAGATTAAGCACTCTTTATTTTTGTGATTGTTTTATAATACTTTATCAGTTGCTATTGTTTTTTAAATTGTTTATTTTGTTCATATAAAAAGAGAAAATGCAATCAAATGTGCATATTTTCAAAATTTATAACGATCTACTTATCAAAAAATACAACGTGCTAGCATAATAACGTAGTGCATAATACGTAGAATTCCAACTAATAACTTATTGATTTGCTATGTCTCCAATATATACTAATAATTTGTGCACTTAATGATTTTTGCAGGGAAAAAAAAAGATGTTTCAGCATAAATATTGAATATTGAATGACTAATATAGGTATTAAATATTGAACGACTAATAATGAATCAGGATAGTGCTAAGCAATCTCAATCATTCATGAGATGACTACTATTCAATTATTAAACTTTAACATGGTATTAAATTTGTATGACAATTCTTAATAAATTAACATGTTTTGAAATAAAAAACAAAACGTTAAAATGGTCGATACGAAATAAGCGCATTTTCGAACATGCAAAATATTATTATGACCTTTGAGTTTTAATATGATGGTTGAGAGAAGAATGAACATTTATTCTTCCAAATTGTTATGAACAACTGTTTCAAATGAAGAATAGCGTAACAACAATTTCTAATGAAGAATAGTTGTTCTATCTCACAAAATAGCTCAACAATTAGATTAACTCATCCGACAAATGAGAATGTGGTTTCAAAATCAATTTTAGTATATATATATTTCACACCTAAAAAATTACTCAATTCATTCCTCAATATATGTAGTTTATGACATTTTAAAAAAATTATGAAACTCAAACAAACAATAATATTTTCACCACAATTTCAATAATGCCCATTTCTTTTTCATTCTCTTTCACTTTTTCAATAAAAGATATGTTGAACGTATAATTGAAATAAATTATTGACACATAATAAAATATATGTAAATGACAATTAATTTGAATATATATATCTTCTAAACGATAATTAAATGGGAATGGAGGGACTATAATACTAAAAAAATAAAATAGAAGATAAACGGAGACACAGAGTTGTCAAGTCATGGATGGATAACCATGTGTTTCTCCTCGATTTAAACACAACACTCCCTAGCTCTACTACTCTCTTTAACTCCTTCCTTCCGCCGCCACCATCTCGCCGTCATTCACCACCATCTTACTTCTCCATTCTCATTTCCTAATGTCAGACCTCTCAGCCACCACACATAGCGCAACTTTACACTGCTCCGAGAAGTCCGAGGACGTGGTCCAATCCTGTCTCGCCACCACCGTTTCATCCTTCCCGCCTTTTCCGCCTCTCGACGAAGACGTGGTCAACTACCTATTTGACTCAGAGCCCCGACCCGATATCCATTCCGATTACCTCCGATTCTGCCCTCATCCTACCTCCCGCCAAGACTCCATTAATTGGATCCTCAAGGTCTCAATAAATTTGTACTTTTCACATGTATTTTGTGAGTCGTAATTAATAAATTAGGTGAATTATTCAACGCAGGTCCATGCACATTATCACTTCAAGCCACTCACGGCGCTTCTCGCCGTCAACTACTTCGATCGCTTTCTCTCTTCTCACTCTCTTCCGGTACATTCTTCTCTTCGTACAATCAATTTTTTATTTGGTACATGTGTTTTGTCCACATGTCCAGAACATCTATCTATCGCCGATTGAATGAGTTGAACTTCCGAACAAAACTCAGTCTGAGAGATCAACTAATTAAAAGTTCTTGGTGTACTTACAAAACACTTATTTCACGCTAAAAGAACTAATTTGATTAATTTTTACTTGAAATACGTATTTTTACTCTTCAGAAAAATACCACACACATGTGAACGTGAGTATTCTAACTGGAAACTACCCATCGAAGTGGTGGTTTGATTGAGTTTGCAAGTCGTAAAAATATATAGAATTTTCTATGCATACAAGATTATTCTTGAAATTCAAAAAAAATATATGAAACCAATGTCGGAAAAAATCATATAAGATAAATTTTTTAACTCGAAAATATATATGATACCAAATTTAGTCTAAAAGACTTGAACGAATAAGGAATTTGTATTTGTATTAGGATTGATTTGTGTGATGTGTAGGGGAGTGGATGGCCATACCAACTGCTATCAGTGGCGTGTTTATCTACGGCGGCAAAATTGGAGGAAATCAAAGTGCCATTGTTGATAGACCTGCAGATTTTGGATCCGAAATACGTATTTGAACCGAAGACGATACGAAGAATGGAGGTTTTAGTAATGGCGAATCTGAATTGGAGACTTCGCTCTGTTACTCCCTACGATTTCCTTGATTACTTCATCTCCAAGCTCCAATCTCCCGATCCTTTCGTCTTAAATCGGATCGTAGCCTCTTCATCGGATCTTATTCTCAATACAGTTCGTGGTAATTTAAATAAATAATAAAAAATTGCACAATTATTTTCACTTTTTCACTGAATTTTTAACCAGTAAAGAAAAACAACTTTTCATTGTTACTCACAGTGACAGATTTTTTGAGTTACTATCCGTCAATAATTGCCGCTGCCGCTGTGGTGACAGCCGCCGGTGGGATCGAGCAGCTCCCGGATTGCTTCTACGAGCGGGTGAATAAAGTATTTCCTTTTTCCTTAACTTTTATGAAATTGGAAGCAGAGAAAATTATTTTATTATGATTTTATGTGAAAATGAATTATTTTTATTTCGCATTTATGAAACACTTAACAACTGGAACTTTAAGCATAAACAATGGTTTTTATAAATAACGAAATATGTATTTAATCCATCAAATTTATTTATTGCTCAACTATTATAATATATGAACTAAAACGTATTGAGTTTTTACTAAAATATAAATTTTTTTTTAATAAAGTTATAAAAAATATTACACTTTTTTATTAATGTCCTAAAAAATAGAGAAAATGGCATTGACGATAGTTATTTTAAAGACGCCATTAGCATTAGCACTTTTATATTAGTTAGTGTCATTGGCAATTTAATCATTAGACCATATATGAACGATTTCAACAATATTTTTTCTATTAAAATAGCCACGGGAAGTGGTGTTTTTAAGGTAGTCGCTCGTAATAATATTTTTTTTAGATTGTCTGATGAGTTCAGTAGAATATTTAATTGTAGTATTTTTCTTTAAATTACTGAAATCGCTATTGCCAATGACTTTTTCTTATTTTTTGGAACAATAATAAAAATTACAATATTTGTTTAATTTTATTAAAAAATTGTTATATTTTTATAGAAAAACTCTAAAAGTGTTTATATGTAGTAAAAAAAAACCTATTGAATTTGGACTGATTTGGATATTATTTCTTGGGACAGGAAATGCTGAGAAAGTGTAAGCAACTAATGGAAGAGTATTTGTTAGACTCGTGTCCTTGCACCAACTTCAAAGTCAGGTCAAGTTCGGAACAGCATCTGCCAGCTTCGCCGTCGAGTCCAATCGGCGTCCTGGATGCGGCGGCGGCGGCCTGTGTGAGCTGTGACTCGAATGCCGAGAATCCTAGCTCCGTAGTATCTGGAACTGGTCGAAATAGAGAAGCTGAGCCGGAACCTAAGCGGCTCAGAGCGTCTGTCGCGAATGTACATGAATAGCAACGGTAGACATGAGCTGAATGCCAATTATGAAAAAAAAAATCAGGATAAAAAAAATTAAAAAAAAATGTGGCTGTAGAGGAAAATTATATTTATTATTCAAATTTGTTTGGCCATGGGATACTGTTTATTGATAAATCAATTTGATTTGGTCATCGAAATAATTGCTGATAGAAAAGCCAAATTTTATTATACTATGTGCATGTGAGTTACTACTATAACTTACTCAGATTGTTCCAGGAAGAGAGAGAGAGGGGGGAAGAAAGAAGAGTTGCAATTTAATGATAATATAATAATAAAATTTTGTGTACCATAAATTTTTTTTGTCTTTATAAAATTTTCTCATAAAATGAGGGAAATTTTAATATGGATATGACTCCGTGTGAATATTGTAATCTAAAATCATTTAAATCATTACAATATTTTATTTCTCATCCTATAATAATGTATACCGACTTATACTCCTCTATTCCTAAATATAAGACTCTTTAGACAATTTGAGAAAATTAAGGAAGTTATTTTCACTTAAACTTTCAATATTACCCCCACCCTCCCTCTCTCTCACTTCTATGTCATAAAGAAAGAAAAATATTGAGGGTATAATTGGAATAAATTGTTGACAACTAATAAAAGAACCTTAAACGACAATTAATTTGGATACATAAATATCTTTCTAAACGACAATTAATAGAGAATGGTGGGAGTATGATCTATTAAACAGGTTAAGGATATAATTGTCCTAAAATGATGGTTTTGAGACTTTGGTATCATGATGTTAGCTATGGCATAATGATGTCTCAGTATACTTGTATCCTCCAATCATATTAGCATGAAATAATTGTTTTTATTTCCTTTGATAGTCTATAATCATTTGCATCATTTTATTACAAAAAGGGTAAGATATGATTATTTGCCAACTTTTAATGAATTGAGGTATATTCTTTCACTATTTCACTAAAACTTTAAGAACATAAAATAAAATTAGATAGTCGTGATGGAGAATTATTTTTAAAAAAATAGTATATTGGGATTAGATTTTTCTTCAATTTGCCACCCAAACTTTATCACTCAATTAATTCTTACTCATGATCAAAAGGCCATCTCTAATGATATTTGAAATTTCAAAATTGATGAATTTTTAATATTTTACTTATTAAGTCGGAATAGTTCCTCAAAATAAAAGGTAAAATATTGGGTTTCCCCAAAATATTAAAGTATGGTGGTAGTAGCATTTGGAGTAACAATAGTTGGATACAGACTAACTGACCCATCCCGACTCCGGACTACTCTTACTCTCTTTGCTAGTCAGAGGGTAATTAATGGGGATGCTCCACGTGTCAGACATGAAGAAACTGTGCCCCTTGCTCCGCAGTCCGGTTCCTATGCGGAATAGCTTTTTTTCGCACATGCGGAACAATATCAACCGTCGGATGATATTTTGAACGGTTCAGATCTGAAAAGAGAAAAGTTGCGGCTGGGCTTAAAAAATAAAAAATTTCTCTCTTCAGATCTGGACCGTTAGAAAATCTCATCCGACGGCTGAAATCGTGTCCCGTAGTGCGGAACAAAAAATTGTTCCGCATAGGAGCCAAGACGCTTGCTCCGTGGTAATAATCCTTTTTTTTTTTTTTATGAATAATATCTTAACTACCATTAATATTTGAAACGTTGACATCAGAACTTGGCAAAACTTCGAAGGAGCTTGTACCTTGATCCGCACCTAGACTGTTACAGCTAGGGATGGCAATTTGACCCGTGACCCGCCGATCCGCCCCTGCCCGATGCCTTTTAGGGGCAGCCCCGCCCCGCTCAGTAGAGAAAGCAGGGCGGATCAGCCCGCCCGCGAACAGGGCGAGATCGGGCATGGTATTTTTTTTCCGCCCTCGCTCGCCCGCCTCGCCCCGCCCCATTTTGCCCCCATTTATATTAAATTATTATAATATTGTTATTATTAAACATAATCATGTTTAATTTTCATTTTAATATACTAATTGTACTTGTTTGAGAATTGATTTGGGATAAAATTAATTATTTTTAAAAAAAATTAAATATTTTTTTTAAAAATTAATTATTTTTATAATAAAATTAATGATTTTTTGGATAAAATTAATGATTTTTATGATTTTTAAAAAAATTAATTATTTTTATGATAAAATTAATGATTTTTATGATTTTAATTTTTTTGATAAAATTAATGATTTTTATAATTTTAAAAAAATAATGATTTTTTTTTAAAAAAAAATAGAATGGGGCGGGTCAGATCTGCCCTGCATGCGGGCGGGGCGCGGGCGTAAATTTCTTGATCCGGGCGGGGCGGGCGCGGGGCGGGGCACAGATCAACAGGGCGGGGCAGGGCGTGGTATTTCAGATACCCGCCCCGATCTGCCCCGTTGCCATTCCTAGTTACAGCTGTGACCAGAGGGAAAGGGGATACATTCTGGGGGAACATAGCCTGCGTGGTTGTTACACTTAGCCCATTTGGCTAGATTATGTGCAAACCTATTACAATTTCTAGGAACAAAAGACATCTTCCAATTTGCATTACTTCTGAGAAATCTTCTCCCTTCCAAATAGTTGGTTTGCTCTGCCAATTTTCCATGTCTTTGTTACCCAAGAAGGCTTGGATTACGAACAGAGCATCTCCCTCGACTATCAAATGTTGGCATTGAATATCCTCTCCAATTGCAAAGCAAAAAATGGCTGCACCGTGGTAATAATTCATGAACATATGAGTCGAGGTTTTGTATATTTAAAGATTTATTTATTTATTTATTTGAAGAAGGAGCCTAGTTCGATTGCCTCCGTTTCTGACCCACAAACTTTTTGAAATGTCAAAGTCAGGAGTTCGCTGAGGTATAGTTCAGTGGAGGATCTGCTTACGTTAAGTGTGATAAAGTGAAGACGTTAAATTTTACTCAATAAACGAAATTAAATCTCTTATGTAATAGTAATCTAATAATGTTTGTGATATTAAAACCTGCACTAGCTTAGAATCAGGGGAGATAAGACGTTTAGGTTGAACTCAAATCAATTTTTTTTATTTATAATGTAGGAAACTAGACAAAAAATAAGATAAAGAAAAATTAACGCATGCATGACGTGAGAATTGCATGTCATCACACTCATCATGAAAATGGAGGGAAGAGATGGCGCGAAAAGAAGAGAAAGGGGTTCGAAAATGGCCGTCCTGCTGTAAAAAGGCCTTTTACAACAATCCACAATAGAGATTTCAACGTCAAATCTAATGTCGCCTCTCACGGAACTGTACGGAAATAGGGCCGTTCATCACCGTCACAGCCAAAGTGCTGCCCGAGAGACAAGGGCCACGTTTGCCATTTTCTTTTCCTTTTCCTGCATCTCTTGGCTTTTTCCTTGCCTCTCTCCATAGTGTATTTTTTTTTTTTATTTCTTTCGACTCCGTCAATTTTTTTTCAAGGTGTGTAACTAATTTCTTGTTGTGGGCTGCTTTTAAAAATGAACTAATGGATATTTATACCCTTACGTATGTTTTAAATTTAAGTGTTAACCTTCGATTATTTTATGTGCTATTACTGTCCCTAACTATTTAGGGGAGCTATTAATACCCAAATCTGACAGATTCCGGCGAGAGCCATTAATGGGTTTTACAAGTAATTTTTTAAGGGTATAATTGTCCAATAATTCAATTTTCAATGAGTTGCCTATGACCCGACAAATGACCTTATAAACTATCATATTTAAATCAAAATCCGTCCCCCCAAGACATTTCAATTTGTCAACTCACCAGAATCCATACACACTTTCCCTTATTTTACCCTTTCTCTGATTCTTGGATGCCATTTCAGAAATGTTCTTGGAATAACATACGAGAATCAAAAAAAATTGTTCATGCTTCTGCACATATAGGCTAATGTTGCAACATTTTTACAGTTTGGAGCTTCTTGAACTACAGAAACAACTTGGTCACTCACAGTAGAATATTGTGAGCAAAACCAATAAAATCCCAAAAATCAATCTTATAACAAAACCCAGTAAAGATAATTAAGGAAGCCTAAGTACCTTGAGAAGATGATAACTCAGAAATAAATAGTGAGAGGCATAAAACCCATCAAAGATATTCACAATTTCAATTCAATTCAATATCAACAAGCTCGAAAAAATGAAACCATTTTCTTGTAATTTCTCAAATCCTTTACTGTCCACTCCCAATTTGCATTTTCATTAAAGACCATCGGGCATAATCATAATATAGCTCTGTCCTTTTTTTTTTTAGGATTTTTTGAAAATTTCTCTCTTCAATTTTAGGGCAGGGAAGCAGCAACCCAGAGCAGGTTTCGGGGGTAATTTTGGGTTGTATTTGATGATATATAGCAGCCTAGAGCAGATTTTTTTTTCTTCCACCTTTGCTACCAAAGACAAAGAAGAAAGATTTGCGGAGCTTGTACTGCAGATTATCCCTGATTCGATGTTCCAATGGATGCTTGTTGATGGTGGAGGTTCTTTGTATTTTTTAATCTAGATTTTATTTGATAATTTTTATGAGAAATTTTGTAAAAGTATAAATTTTTTTTTGCCAAGTCATTATTTGATAGAATCACTGTTAGACTCGCGTTGTATGTACAGAGTGTTGGGTCGTGAAAAAATGTCATATTCAGAAAATGAGTGTAACAGAGATGCGTATGTTGCGATGGATGTGTGAGTATACTACAAAGTATATAGTGAGAAATGAGTGTATCCGAAAAAAAATTAGGAGTTGCACCTATTGAATAAAAGATGAGGGAAAATCGATTGCTGTGGTTGGGACACATACAAAGAAGACCAAATGACGCTCAGGTTCGGAAATTTGAAGGATGGAGGCATGAGATGTAAGAGGTAGGGGAAGCAGAAGAATGTTTGGACCGAAGTCATCAGGAATTATATGAATTTGTTAGACTTAGAGAAGGGTATGATGTTTGATAGAAGGAAATAGAGAGAATGTATTGGTGTGAATGACCAAACAGAAATTCTATATTGATTAATATAATCGACATCAATTACTTGGGATTAAGATTTTGTTGTTGTTGTTGTAAGTCATTGTTTGATAGGAGATGTATGATTTAAAATTAATTTATTTTTCATTGAGAAGAAATTCTTTCTCTAATGTAACATAACTGTTTATTGTTGTCACGTATCTCAAATTAAATATCTACTTGAACAGAAAATGCATTAAAAAGTTGACATCAATTTAGAACATAAGAGTATTTTTTTTTTTTTTTTTGGAGGGAATATAACTCAAGAGTACTTGAAAGCATATAATTCTAGAAAAGAAGAATAATAATTTACTACAATAAAATGTCTATACAGTAATATTTTTGGAACCGGAGAAAAATATTATTATATGGAGGTTATTCTTAAATAGAGACTTACATATAAAAAATTATAATTTTTTAAAAAAATAACTAATATACATTATACGAAAAATGTGTCCCTTCATATTTTAAAAACATGAATCTAAAAGATATATAAGGATTCATAAATTTAAAAAAAAGCAAATCTACGTACATCATGCATATACATTGTGTACATATTAGATTTAGAATATTCATTCATTTACATACAATATCTATGAAATGTAAAAAAAATGTATGTAATTATGTATGCATTGAAAATAAAGGATGTGGTATTAACCCCAAAAATTAAGTCATTGTCACAGACAAACTTAGATAAAGTATTTCATCATTTTAAGTTTAATTTAACATAGTTAAATAAATTTGGATATTTAATATAGATATATAAATATATTTAAAATTTAATGTTATTTATTACTATATGGAGGTAATTTCATAAGGATATCCTAAAACAAACATGGAATATTAAAATATATAGTTTATTCTTATTTATAAAGGTTTCGAGTTGGGACCATAATTTTTTATTACTACAAGGAGTATTCTTATATAGAGTAGTACTGGATACCAAAAAATTCGGAAGTATATTCTTGTTCCTTTGTATGAAAAGAAATAAGTAAATGGGCGGAGGTCGCGAGGAGATGGGCCAAGTTCTCTATTCCATCAGTGCAATCAAGTCCAAAAGTCTAGCTGTAATAAAAGAATGGGCCCCAAGTTATAAAGGAGTTTATGGAAATCGAATTCTGCATACTTCCAAGAATAGAAATGTGATCATTTAAGCCCCCACGGGCCCAAGTTTCCTTTCCAGGCTAATAATACTAATAGTCCCCACATAAACAGAGATGAAGGAGGCATCACAGTAACCTGTCCAGTTAAGATGTACAACACCGTTTTTTTCATACGTGCAGAGTTTGAGATAATTGTTGAACGACTTTATTTGACAGCCAAAATTTATTTCATAAAATAGTCTTTAAAAAAAAAAAATACTTATTTATCTAAATTTCTAAATGACTTTATTGAAAGACAACAAATGTTCCACTCCAAATGACAAAAAATCGTTTGTCCCTAAGTGTTGATATGTCTATCCCGACCATTTACAATTCGTTACATGGATACTTTCTTCAATTCCACTTCTTCAGTTGTCATTATTCACATTCATTAACTAGATTTTCTTCCCTCTCATATCTTCTATCTTTGGAATACTGGTGATAGATGAATTAGAATTAAAGAAGATATACAAGTGACGAATTTTTAGTAGTTGAAAAAGAAACGAGGACATTAGTTGAGAATTGACATTTCCCCCCACGTATAATAGACAACTCCCACTGCCCCAAAGTCACAGACTTCATCACCTGACCATAACCAAACCATCCAATACAGAAAGAAAGTTAAGAAAGGGTTGATTGTCCTCTGCCTCTCTGAGCTATATGGTCATTTCAATTATATGGCCACATTTAAATTAAATTTGACTTATTAATCTTGACCTTATAATCTTATTATATTCTGTGGTCTTTTATTTTTATTTGCACAAGTACAGTACAGACATTGAATATATATTTTTGGCAGTGGCAAGCTAACCATGAAACTAAAAGAAAGTCATGTCATATTCTGACTCAGCTTACCATGAAAGGAGCCCAATATTTTGTGAATAAGAAAAAACTAATATAAAGGCCCAATTGTCTTTAGGCCGGAAATGATTTTTGATATCTATAAAAAAGGAAAACAAATGAATTTCGATACCTAGCTTAAAAAAAAAAAAAAAAAAAATGGATCTTATACCCTCAGGAACTTCTTTTATTTACTTTGAATAACATTTTAATTTAGATTTTCCACTAGTTCCAAAAAAGTTATATTTCCGTTGTGACACTTTCTATAACATTTTTATTAATAACCATATTTCAACATAAAGTTTATTGATTCACAGATGAAGTTACTTATTTTATTTTATGTTATATGAATAAAAAATTTTAAAAATAAAATTTGGCAGGGAAATATAATAGTGTATCAAATCATGTGTAATATAATAGTATTATATCAAATCAAGGTAGATGTAAAGTTCTATTAAAAAAAAAAAAGGTATATGTAAAGTTAGGTTAGCTAATATGTGATTACCGAAAATTTGGAGTGAAGATATACTATTCATTCCCAAAAGGAAAAAATAAAGAGTTTGTTTGGATTTGGTCTGGTTTGAATGACTGACCCAGCAAATTGTTTTAGTATCTAAAATAAAAAAAAAAAATTATTTCGGGAACCAAGTCACCAATCGTAAATTGTTTGGGGACGAATTCCACCAATTTACCTAGAAGAAACATGATAACCTCTAAATTTCCATAAAAGTAAAACTAATGGGCAAAAGGACTGTCCTGTAGAGATAGCACCTCTCTGAATGCATTCAAATTAGCTGAACTATTGAATAACATCTGTGAATAAAAGGATTCAACCAACACCCCACACCCTCCCCACACACACCCAAAAAAAAAACTCAATTTAAGGGCTCAGGGATGCAAGACTCCAATAGTTTCCCCAAATGAATAGGAATAAATTCATTATGAGTTAGGCCTATCCAGACAAAGCAAGAATCGACTCTTAAGACCTATCAATTTGTACACTTCTAGAAAGCACAACATTAAAGGTCGAAAATGTCTAATAAACTAGAACACAACAAACCTAATTCTATGTTCCACTTACACTCAAGTTTCACATTAGAAATTAGGTTACACAATTCTGATACTATTATCTACAAGGAGGCAAAAAAAAAAAAAAAACAAAGAATAAAGAATTGTAAACGGGAAAATCTTAACGAACCTCCCCGTCCTCGCCAGTATCTGCATCCCTGTGCTCATCATAATCACCATCTCTATGATCTCTCTTGTGTCTCTTGTGTTGACTCTCAGAAGCTGATTCTACCTATATATAGAAACCAATTTAGTTTGTTTTTCAGCTCTAGATAGAAATAGAAGAAAAATAAAGCGAGCCATTCTTCAGTTATGTACCCGCTTTGTTTTTTTGCGATCATCATTATGTCTGCGAGAATCCCTGGACCGATCCTTCTCTATATCATCCAAAGAACTCGAATATCGTTTCCGATTTCTCTTATCCTTGTCTCTTCCTGACCTTTTGTCATCTTCAAAACCATGGGAATCTGATCTCTCACTGTCAGATTCATCGCTCTTAGGCCTGTCTTTCCGCTTCCTGCTCTCATCACTTTTCTCACGTTCTCCTCTATGCTTATCTTTCTTCTTTTCCCTGCTCTTTCTTTCTTTATCCTTACGCGCCTGTGAAGTAAAAAGTTAAATTCTCCATTAGTTTCCGCTAGAACAAATTTTATAAACAACAAAAAGTCTCTATTCTCCAGGCACGCAATCTTCTCTTATATTGTAATTGCACATAGTTCGAGTATTACAACATGATAGGAAGCACTATCAAAGTCATGATCTTGGAAGCATAATTCAGAATAAATCATTAGCAAAAATAATAATATTTCAGAATAAATGATAATAATTCAGAATAAATAGTTAGCAAAAAAAATTCAGAATAAATTATCAAAGCATTGTGCACAGAACATCAGAAATACAAATTCAAATACCTTTTCCTCCCTGCGTCTTCGCTCTCTTTCCTTTGCTCTTTCTTTTAATTCCAGTATGAATTTGTCAAAGATTTCTCGTAAAAAACTCTCTTCTTCCACGAACCTGAATAAAGGTATGAACATCAGATTTCATATACACTTGAAAGGATCGAGAAACTCTACGGAACATCAATATCAAATAATTTATCACGATTCAGGCACTATATTTGCAGATTATTATGGCAAACATTCATATGTATTAATAAGTTTAGTTTCTTGCCTTTCTTCAACTAGCCATTTGCAGTCCTCCCATCTCGAAGAAGAAGTAATCTCCTGCAATAGAACAAGTAGATGAAACATGAGAAAGGAGTAAGGACTCTTGAACTCCCTACCGAAACAAATTGAAATAACAGTATGAGCTTTAAAATTTAGCTCAATACCTTTGAGGTAAGCAAAAATTCATATAACTCATCTGCAAGACGTTTACGCTTCTTAGCTTCCTTTTCCTCTTTCTCCTTCGCTCTTTCTAGTAACTCATCAAATACAAACTGTAACAAAGAAATTTTAGAATAATAAATCAAAAAGCTCAGTGAGCAAAAGTTATATGGCAGAAATTTAAAGAACACATGCAATCAACAAAGGAAACCGAAACTCAACCAACTTGAGGTCATCCTAGACGAACACCTATTACTTTTATTAATACCAGAAAAAAAACCTTCCTCTTATTAACAAAAAAGGAAATACAGAGAAATTTTTTTACTTTTAAGTTAACATCTGAAACTGCTGGTGAACTAATATCTTTCAGAATTGCAGTCTTAAACTCTTCAAAGGTCCAAGTCGATGTTAGGTTAACCTGAAGACAAAACCAAATTGGTAATAGTTAATCAATAACATCTTAAATAATGCCAGGGTAAACAAAGCAAATACCTCCCCAGTCTTGATAGCATCTTTTATCTGAGTTTTGTCATCAAGATACTGCAAAGAATACACGAGAAGGTTTATCAGTACCAGATGACAGGACAGCAGTAAAGGTCCGTTAGATCATTATCATATATGAGAAGCAACATTTTAGGGGGAGAGGTTAACATGTATATAGATACAATTATGTATCTTATCCATATCACAAGCAAAAGATCCAAGGGGACATAACTTGGATCTCCCACTGAAAATTAATTCATCATGCACTATAAGACTACTACACGCAAACGACTAAAGTCTTAACTTTTCAAGAATAAACCATCCAACGCCATTTAGATCCTGATGGCTGGACTTTCAGACAAACATTTCTCACTTCTAGAAAGAAGTTGAATGCCCAAAAGGACCGCCAGAGACCTTATATATGTCCAAACAAATGAACCCAGCCTTCATAGCATGTTTGCTAGGACAAGTGGTAAGATAAAACAATACTAGTAAAGGATGGATAGAAGATTAGTTTATCAAATAAACAGAGAATAAATCAATGTTACATTATCCTTATTCACTTGTTCTTCTGGAGATGAAGTATTTGATGCCAGTAACATCCGTGGCTAATAAGGACCAACCCAATTCAATGAACTTTCTCAAGAAAGGTTAAGTTTGTGATGATAAAGACGTTACATGTAAAAATACAAGCAACTCAATGGATTTGCAAGTAATTCACTCTCTAATAACAGACAATATAAGCAGATGACTGGCCTTTTCAAATGTTTCAGAGTACTTCCCTTGGCCTTTCTGTGTGTATATATTAAAAACAGTACTATGTTAGTTCTTAAAATCACATACCACTAAGTTTATGTTAATCCTAAAATTTCCAATCAGGTAAAAGAAAGAGGTTTGATTTCATCTATTCCCAGATGTATGGAACAATGACAGGAAAACCAATTATCTAAGATTGTCTTTGTTGTGTGTCGAAGTATGCACACATTTTCATTGTTTAAGCCTATCTGCTAGAAACAACATCTGCCACAAGAAAGAATGAGGCAGGAAAAGAACTTTCTAAAGCCACTCAACTTGACAAGAAACCAACGATGCTGAATTTTACCTGTTTTTCCAGCTCCTCTGCAACGTCTTCAAAAAGTTCTTTTGCAGTTGACCCAGAGGTGTTTGATGAAACAGCAAGATATGCAGGTGAATCTTTAACCTGAAAACACAATCCAAGTATGAAAAAAGAAAATTGACAAAATGAAGAACCTAAAGTGAACCATTCAACAAGCCCTGAAGCCTACTTTGGCAGCTATAGTATTTGTGGGACTGCTGCAAATCAACATGTCCTCTGGGTTGCTAGCTTCTTCTCAGAGCATATAATATAAAATAAAAACTATGATCCTTCATGCATATTCAACGAAACATCCAGAGAGAACTGACTTGGAGTTTTATAAAATTGTATTTTATTATCACACGTCTCTGTTGTAAACTATGAGTCTAAATTTAAGGGTTTAATTGGATTCGTTTTTAGTTTGAGAATTATTGTATGGGAATTGTACAAGTAAATTGTTTGTGATAGAAGAAGACCTAAAGTGAATTTTTTTAATGGAGATTGTGTCAAAATGCGTATCGAGAAATACACCCTAAAATTGTATTTCTTAATTGGCACATTTATCTGTCGTAAACCACATTTATCTGTCATAAACCATGATTCTAACTTTATCCAAGGTCTAGTTGCTGCTTCATTTTTCATCATAACGAGACAATCATTTTGAATCTTAATTGTTTCCCATGGAAACAATAATCACGAACCTTCACGCAATAATCACGCCAATTAGTTTTGGCTGTTAGTACACCAGCCGCAACGTGCTCTTCCATCAGCTTGCGAAACTCATCACGATTCTTACGTTCTGCTTTCCGTTGTTCCTCCTGATTTATTTAGATGAGTGAGATGAAGATATACATAAAAGCTCTATATACTTGGCACATATTGGAGGAGGCACTAATCATTAAAGTACCATCCGTATTCTCCTTTGCTCTTCCTCTTCCTTCTCCAAATCACGAACATATTCCTAAGACATGTCAAACATTAGCTCGAGAACAAGACTGTTGATCATGCCTTTAAATTTATAAATATTTTTGCCAGATAAATTAATAAATATATAGGTTCATGCATAAACAAACCAACTCGCAGAACTAATAACAAACCCATAATTCTAATTGGAGTCCAATTCATAAGATTTTAAAGAAAACCTCTTTAAACCCAAGAGATTCAGACAATTGGACCAGATCTAATTCTTAAGAAGAAATGCTTAAATAGGAATTTATAAACTCAGGGACTTCATCGCAGATTCCACTACTTTTGACTTCTAAATTTATAAATATGAGTTACCTGGAATATCTCCAACCGATCAATCTTTTCAAGACGTGAGCACCTTTCATCAGCCTCTAAGCGATCTTGAACTTTTCGCCATTGGCTGCTTGCCTGATAAAAGAAGATAAAATTAAATTTCTCGGCTCCAAAGATTTCAAGGACATTATTGACAAAATCTGAACTCCAAAACATAAATTACCTTGATAAAGTCACAGGACTTTAAAAATTCTAGGTATTCCGTTCTGTGACGTTTATTCTCCTCCAAAGCCTTTGCCCGTTCCTAATGTAACACTCCATAGAAAGAATAAGGAGTCATGGAAAAGTTCTTCAGTTCATGCTACATATGTACTAGATATACTTCAAATGGACATATATGCATATAAAAAGCTGAAAACAAAAAGAAGAAACCAAGCTAGTATCACTAATACCTTCCCCTCAAGTTCTTTTCTATGATCTTCAAATAGTTCCTCACGATCTTTAGGTCGTTCAAGAGCGTGAAATCGTTCATCATCTTCAAATAGTGAAATGGTTTTGCTGGAAAGTCATAATAATCTGGTCAGATAATAGCTAGTATCGACAAAGCCATGTAAGTAGCATTTTCATCAAATGCCCAATTTCAAAGATGACATTGTCCGGTTTATCTATAGCCAGAAATATGTGACAAGGACAAGAAGTCCAAAGATGGGAAGGCAGACCTCCATCTTGAGGATGACGTCAGCTCTTTAGACTCCTGCAAGCAAAATTGGAAAAAGAATAAGGAAAGAAACAAGATGGCGAGGTTCTGGAAAATCCTTATGTCTCGAAAGACATTGAAGTTTCAGAGTTACTTACTTCTAGCATTTTCTTGAAATCTTCCCGGGCTTTTCTCAGTCTAGCACGTCTTTCTTCAGCTTCCTTTTTTTTCTTTTGTCCCACAAACTGAAAAAATAGTTCACAAACATATTCATTGACAATCATTTTCTTTAAACTGAATTTATACAGATAACAGTTGATGGCAACTATTTATTGTATCTAGTACATAATTCAAGACTGCAGTTGTGAAAGACTAACCTCGTTAAAAGCTTGTTTCCTCTCTCCAAGGGTTTTTAGTGCACCATACCTTTGATCAGTAGTTATAGCTCTCATGGTCTGACATATTCATCAATCAAGTAAATGACTTCCTTATAGGACGAGTAAAGATCACATATAATAAGGTATTAACCTGATCCCAAGTCCAGTCTGACCCAACATTTGCAGTTTCAAGAAGTGCTTTAAATGCTTTCTTTGCCTCCTGAGAGAGAATAAAGATAAAAAAGTATATTGGGAGATAAGCAGAGGAAAAGAAGAAATGTACTAATTGAAGCTACCAGTTTATTCTCATAGACAATTGGTCCTTGCGGTACTTCCTTCTCTTCTGAATTTTCAGATTCTTGTATTCCTATAATGGCTTCCTTCAAAACAGAATCCAGATGATTCAATAGCAGATAAAATATTTTAGAACCGAGAACTAACAAATATGCAAAGAAGACAGGCAAACCTCTGTATTTCCTGGAGAAACTCCAGCTATTGAAGCTACAGCATCCTGAACTGACAGAGTATCTGAACTACTGCAGAAACAGAAACGGAAATAGACGCCATTACTGTAACCATTTCCAAGATGATCAGAGACATCAGACATGTAAAGATCTTTTCAGTCTGCTTACTTCTCTATGGTAAAAGTAGTGGCTGGAGTGACATTTGCATCCTTCTCCAGAACAGCAACAACTGGTGTAGCAGTTTCTACAGACTCCACTGCATCCATTGCAACAACAGCTACCTCTATTGGTGAGACTGAGGAAACAGAATTTGTTGGTTGCTCGGTAACAACTGGTGCCACAGAAATTGGGCTTGCCACTGCTGTTTGAGCTGCGAACAAGGAAACGTCGACATTGGAGGATGATGTGTTGACTCCAGAGATGGATACAGATTCTGGGGCATGAGAATCAATATCCTTTACTGCTTGTATCCCAGTGAACGATTCCAACTTCAATCCCGCACGAGCCAGCTTTATGTAAATCATACAAAGCAATGTGAGTACATGCAATATTTCCTCTCTTATTTACATTTTTGTTTTCTTTCTGTAAGTTCAAGAAATGAAAAATGTGAGATAAGGACGAGGGTTAATGAGCTAAAAGAACCTTGAGTTCGTCAGGGATCCTCCATTTTGATTGCTTGGTAACTTTATTGTAGTAATACCTGTGTGGAATAACTGAAGTCATCCAATTGAACAATGAACAGCAATTTGTGCAAGAATATATATATATATATATTATTTATTTTTGCTAAGTAAACAAAAATCAAATTGCTTACGCACTTTCTACCATCAGGAGTGGTATACTCTCTCCAGTCAGTGGAGGCATCAGCCCTCTTCCATGAAAATAGCCACAGAATCTGGATTTAGAATTGGAAACTCAAACATGTCCAGGGCTGGTCAACGTAGCTCTGGACATTAAAATGAAATGCATGGAAAGATTACGCCTTCTATTACTGCATTCTTCTATCTTTTCTTTCTTTTTTCTTTTGGCGGAGTGGGTGGGGGGTGGGGGGTGGGGGGTGGGGGGGGTTAAATATTCTATTACAGTTCACCTTCTATTTCAAACTTAAAGATTGAGTTTACACACAATTCGTCAAACATACAGCTGTTATTCATTTCTCAAGTTCCATCTTATCAATTGGTTATAATCCAATTGTTTACAGGGGCGGAAATGTCAATAGAGCAAAGAAATGGAAACAGAATAAGCACTCCCTTCATATAAGCACCATTTGGACCATTACTAATGCTAAGAACTATCAGGCAGCCCAAGCAATTAAACTTCCAAAATACAGTCTAGAATGGATAAAGTTAATAGCAAAATAATTGGCAGTTAGAAATGAAACACCCACTGAAAATCTTATCTCTCAGTAGAGATCTGACATGTTTCAACTAATTCCTTCTGTTAGAAATGAAACACCCACCATTTATATGGGAGACAAGAGATCTGACATGTTTCAACTAATTCCTTCTGCTCCATATTTACTCAGAATATCACAAGAAACATATGTAATTGCAATACAGTAGGCATGTTTTCTTGACAATGGTTAACACAGGTTGCTATTAAAACATAAATATGAAGCAAGTGAACTTGTGAAAGGCATTGCAAAACAGAAAGAGAAACCGAAATATAAACAAGGGAAAACAATAACCCATTAAGTGAAATGGAGGTCTCTTATTGGAATTTCTCAGCCATAATGTGTACACAAGAAAAAAGAGCTAAAAGATATCTGTTTCAGGATTTGTTTGATTAATTTAACACGTTACTTATGAACCTCAAGGAGGAGTAGAAATGAAGAAATAGAAAGTGAACATATGAGACTCACCTCCACTGGGGTCATTAACTCAACAGGCTTTTCCCAGCAGGAGACCTTTGTCATTCTATTGTAATAATATCTACAAAAAAAAAAACATTTTTAGAAGAATTATTAGAAACCATTAATGCGCATTCAATAAAGGTAAATAATAATTGGAGATTAACTATGAAAGGATAAGGGCGCCCAAAACATTTTTGGCAGCGCGCAATGCAAGAAGACTACAAGAAGGGCCTGAGCGTTCAGTAGACAGTACCATCTTTCTATAGAATCTAATATTTCAATTATTCAGTTATTCCATTTAACCATTACCAGTATTTGCCAAATCTAAAGACGAGTGGGAAAAAGGATGTTCTTTACCACTCTACCCGAAAGGACAAAATCGTATTTCCTTTAATGTGTTAGATATTCATGCTCTTAGTTATAAATAAAGAAAGCATAAGACTGGACTATGATCAGAATAACAGTACAACATGCTTTAGATAGAATATTTTTTAAAAAATAATAATAATAATTAAAAAAAAACCGACTGACATCCCCATATGACGATACTTGATTCCTATTGAAGGTCATCCAGATGATGTGGCTGGTTAATATTTAACAGTGTATCAGAGTTTTGTTACTACTTACTACTACAGGAGAAGTACTTTTCAAGAACTAGTTAAACTAGCTCTCAGAGTGCATATTTTCAGTTTCAAGCAAATGAGCTTAGGGGACCAGCAATAACAATAGCAATTCTTCAGTGGACTAGGCTTTCAATTATGCCATGTGCGAGACACAGAACTTACTCTGAGCGGTGTAGATTATGTCAAATCAAATAACAGGATCACTTACTTTTTACCATTACGAGCAGTGTGTTCTATCCAAATTGATGGAACCTTTTCACCGGTCTCAGGTTTGGGAACTTTGTCCTGGAAGAAACACCAGACCATAGAAGTCACATTAATGCATTTGGAGTCCAATAAAATATATCAGCTCAAAATTAAAATTAGCAAATAAACCAGCAAAAATGCATTACATTGACAGCTGTGGCAGATTGTTCGCTAGTCTGCTGCGGCGGCGTAACAGGTTTCATGCTCTGATTTCCAGTTGACAACCAAGGCTGCCCATCCACTGGAAAACTTGGAACAGTTGACTGGGAAATTGGCTGATACTGAGTTGCAGAATCTGTATTTGTTTGTGGTTGTCCAGCAGATGGCAAGGATAACTGGAAGAAGAAGAAGAAGAAGAGCAAATCAATATACATTAGCAATAAGAAATCTGAAATATCAATTGGATATACAGTTAAATTCTTACATTATATGATGAAGCAAGAGGGATTCTTGGTCCAGCAAAGCCTGGCATATAATTATTTGAGATCTGCAAACTTTGCGAAGGGTGTGCAGGAACGGGCATGAAAGGTCTGCTTGGATGAAAATCTGGCACTGGAATTGCCTGTGACCGAGGCATGACATCACCTCCTGCACCAGGTCTTGGAGGAAGCTGGGTCACTTGTTGAGGAAACTGAATCTGAGGTGGGGGAGGGGGAAGGGGCATCCCAGCATTTGCAGGCACAATGGGCTGATATTGCTGAGGGGGCATGGACATATAAGCCTGAGGATGTTGTGGTGGAACCATGGGGCGGTACTGCAATAAATATGAGATCTTTAAAACTTCAGTGGACACAAGTACTCAAAGCCAAATAGGTCAAATCATGCCAAAAGCCCAAAACAGCAATAAAAATGTGGAATTTTTTTTCTAGATATCTTAGTACACAAACCTAATATCACATTGTGAAGAAAGGAACAAGAAAACCTTACTTGCATAGACATGGGTGGAAGAGCACTTTGAGGAGGAACAAGAGAACCAACTAGGGGTCGATTTGGCTTTTAATGCAGCACCCACAAGAAAAAGGAAACAGGGTAAATTATTCAACACCATACTGCAAAAATAAAAGTACTGGAAGCATGTTTCGAAAAAAATCATAAGAGTAAAGGCATATCTGGGTCCCAAAAACAAACCAGCATGCATCATCAAGATCTTGTGGTTGATGAAAAACAGTAAAGCTGAGAAGGCAATACTAATATATGAAGGGGACGAGAGAGGAAGAGAGAGAAAAATAACATCCTGCAGCTTAATCGTGAAATCTAGAGAATTCTTTGTGGCATTAAAAGCAGTAGTTGAGTTCCAAAAGGTTAGTGCATTTATTATTTCTTTTAAGACTGAATGTATTGCTAATCTTTATGCCCCATTTAAATCTATTCATCAGCGATCAGGATAGCCTTGATAAACAAAAAGTATGAGGATGAAAACTAAGCAATCACATTTAACGTGCATGCCTTAAACATTAGTACATTCTTTAAATTATATTATTATGACAAAACCGGTCATTGTGTATGCAAGTTTTCCGCAACTGAAGAATAATTATACCACAGAAATGAAGAATAATTATGATGAGAAATTTTTTTTATTTGATTTTTTTTTTTTTTTTGAGCTAGAGACAAGAAGGTCATTTAGGATCCTTGATTCGAGATAATGAGATACAAGAGAAATCTACAAATTTCTTGTTCGTCAGCATTGAATCCGTAGAATGATGAGCCATACCAGCACCTATTATTCCTCCTATTCATTTTTTTTTTCCCTAAAGATATGAGATTCATTTAATTTAGCTATGCATTTGACCTGTCTTTTCAGAAAATGGGTAAGTGTGTTGGTATATAGAACTAAAACTATACCACTATAAGAATGAACCACAGAAAGAAAGAAAGAAGTGGTTTATTTCAATATTATATAAGATATAGAAGTTCCAAAAGACTGGGAGAAGAAGGTAGGGGAAAAACAAGAAACACGGAAAATGGATGTTTAGATATCAAAATATCCCAAGGGAATAGGTTATAGAAAACTTGCTCTTGAAACCAACTGACAATCTCAAAAGGATAAAGGAAGCAAAAACTCATTGACGTAAGTTATATATCTATTCCAACTGATATGTGACAGGCTAAGACCATGCAAAAGAGATCATGACTAATTTCACACGGGCTCTAAGAAACCAAAAGTTATCAATGAAGATTCAATAGCCAACTGCCACTACAGGAAATATGACTGCATGCCTAATGCAAACTATATATTCAGCCCCCCACCCCAAAAAAAAAAGAAAAAGAAAAAGAAAATCTAAGGTATGATAGGTTAAGGAGAGAATTAATTAATTACCTTGCATGTGTCTAATTTACAAGAAAAGATGGAAGTAAATTTCTAGCAAGATGCCTTGAGAATTTACAAGAAAGTGCTTATACTCACACCAATACACTAGCAACTGAATTCCTAATAATACCACAGTTCCCTTACGAATACTTCATTTACACAAATAAATATGAGAAAATTATTTTCTTTCCCTTGATTCACTTCTCTAGAGAAACGCATCTTGTCTCTTCAGGAGAAAAAAAGAAGGAAAAAACCTAATTTGAAACTTTTTAAAGGTTTTCAGTTGCTTGGAACTGCCAATATGTCGAATCATATACATTCTTTTAAGACATTCTGCAGGCTTTATTATAACCTAATGGAACCAATCAAGATAGTAACTTTAACCTTTTTGTTTCTGCTTTACCATACTACTTTAAAAAATGACAAGTCAAAATATAACTGCAAGAGAACCTACAAAAAATGAAGGGTGAAGTACCTGCATCCCTGGGAACTGCGGATTATTAGCCATGACAATGAAAGGTCAATTCCTGAAATTTTTGTAGAACAGCATGATCATTTCAATGAATTTAGCAATAAGTAACACACGTAGTAGGAAGAAAATCGGATATGAAGCAGCCATGCAACTAATCTTTTTATAAAATAACAATATGAACGTTGCTGTCAACACGTGCAATTGTTTGACAAAAAAGCTAACCAGTGACATTACTGCTTTAACGGATGCCAGGAAATGCCAAAGACCGTTAACAACAAACTAAACTTTCCATGAACATAAAGATAACAAAGGAAAGTCAATCGTGTAACTTTCTAGATAAATCTGGTAGAACTATTAAACTTTGTTGCAAGAAGGAAAATAACAATTTCTAGATAAATCACAATTCCATCACAGATGACAAAATCTAACCAGTGACATTACTGCTTTAATGGATGCCAGGAAATGCCAAAGACCGTTAACAACAAACTAAACTTTCCATGAACATAAAGATAACAAAGGAAAGTCAATCGTGTAACTTTCTAGATAAATCCGGTAGAACTCTTAAACTTTGTTGCAAGAAGGAAAATAACAATTTCTAGATAAATCGCGATTCCATCACAGCTGAAAAAAACTCCATAACAGAAACTCATTGGAGATGGTTTTCCTTTTCTTGCCCGTTTGCGCAACTTACAATGACAATAGAGCATATATTCGAAAAGCCCCACTTACTTAGATCTATCTTGGAATCTAAGCATAGTTTTATATAATGAAATCACAGAAACAGTAAGGTCCTTGACATGCCCTGAAAAACCATGCATAATAACAATCCCTAGCATGGAAATTGATAGAGAATTAAACCTTCAAAAAGAAAAAGGAAACAGTTGATCAGGAACCAAAAAGGAAAAGAATAATACATTAATTCCCTATCTCATTGCATTCATTGATCAAGTTAAACCTAAAAACACCATTCCAAATAAAAATCCAATTAAGAATGAAAAAAGTTATCACCTTTTGGATAAAAGATATACAGAAAAATTTAAAGACTCCGAAACTGTGGTTTTGAGAGAATTCAATCGGTGCCCTAAAAAAATTAGCACCCTGATGGCCCTAAAAGACTAGCTTTTTCTTCCGCGAATCTAACCAAAGTTGGTGAATTCGAATTTTTTAGTTTCTTAAAACCAATTCCAATAATAAGTTAACTCAGTATTCATCGCCATTAAACAAAAATTCTAAAAGGCCCTAAAAGACTAATTTTCTCTTTCATGAATTAAACAAAGTTGCCGAATCTGAATTTTTTTTCAGCGCTAAAAAAAAAAATCCAATTAAGAATTAACTGAAAATTCATCTCCATTAACTACAAATTATAAAAGAATTCAAAAAGATTCTAATGCAGATAGGAGAAAGAACAGGGAAAATAAAATCGAACCAGTTCGAGAGTTAGTTGCCTTGATTTTGGATTTGGGGGAAACTGTAAAATCTTTGAAGAAATAATAATCAAATTAATCAAAAGAAAGAAACTAATAAGAATTTGAGTGATGAAGAAGGGGAGAAGATCAAGGTGGTCCGGTTTTGAGTCGTAACGGAAATTGGGGGAAAGGGAAGAAGAAGTGGATATTTATAGACATTCGGACAAAACTAATCACGTGATGCCTTTCATGTTTTTCAAACTTCTTTCCTTTTTCTTTTATTTTCTCGAGGAGCGGTGTTGAATTTAATTTAATTTAATTTTTTTTTATTCTGTTATAATTTATTAATGTCCATATTTGGGCTGAGTCTGGTATGGGACGGTCCCATGTGACCGGCCCTGCACTCCCTCTCACATAAAATCATTCTGGACCCACCTGCATTATAGGTTCTGCATGCATTTATGTCTCACATGCCCCATTGGGACCGTCTCATACAAGAATTTTCCCCATATTTGACTATAGCCAGAATAAATGGGAAGTTAGGGGTAGTTTTTTTTTTTTTAGACCTCACAGGAAGGAGGTCCCACTGGGATATAACACTCTTGACGGGGTAGTTTTATCTTGATAGATGAATAAAATAATAACTTATATTCAAACCAATTAATACAATACATGCAGGCACAAGTGCAAACTCACAGGAAAAATAATTGATTTTTTTGGCCTACATTTATTGATTTGGATATAAATTATAAACTTATTCAACTACCAAGATAAAACTACTCGGCGGTTAGGCACAAATGCAAACTCACAGAAAAAATAATTGATTTTTTTGGCTTATATTTATTGATTTAGATATAAATTATAAAATTATTCAACTATCAAGACAAAACTACCTCAGGTAAATTTTCTGTCCTTTCCACCTATAAAGCCCTTAGCTCAAACACCAACTCTGCCAAAGATTAAATTCTTCCTCTGGCTTTGCTCTAGGAATCGCATACCACACGCTAGTATGCTTCATCATCGAAAGATCCTTTCCTCTAATATTTGCCAAATTTGCCTCACTGAGATTGAAGATACCGATCATGTGTTGAGACAATGTACATCGGCTAAATTATTTTGGGATGAATTATCAACAAGTACTAACATTAATATCTCGACACTCATTCATTCCAAAAAAAACCTTTCAAAAATTGATTCCAGGATAATTGCACTTCTCATATGGCCTTCAATCTCATTCCATGGCCAACAATTTTCTCTTACGGATGCTGGAATCTTTGGATATCTCGCAACTCACATATTTTCAAAAAAAAAAACACTCCTCCTATAACAAGCAATCATGTTATAGCTAAAAGTGTTGAATTTGCCTACGCAAATAATCTCATCCTCCATAAAACAAAAACTATCCAAACAATGTATATCAAATGGCACCCTCCCAAAAACTCTTTCTACAAACTTAATACGGACGGTTCTTGCAATTCTAACCCCGGTACCGGAGGGACTGGTGGCATTCTACGTGATCAGAATGGCGATTGGATAGTAGGGTTCGGAGTCCACCTCCCCCACAGTACCAACAATGAAGCAGAGCTTTTGGCCTTACGCTATGGTCTAAATCTGACTGTGGAGCACAAAGTTTTCAATTTAGAAGTCAATATTGATTCTAAATTAATCCTCGACATGTTAAATCATTGTGATAATCCAAAATACCATAATATTATTCTTGATTGCAGGTTACTAATTTCCCGACTCAAAAAATGCATAATATCACACATCTATCGGGAAGCGAACCAAGTGGCTGATCAACTAGCAAAATATGGATGCTCCCACCCTTGCAACGATTGCCATATGTTCTTCACACCTCCTGTTTTTGCTTATAAAGTTTGGCAACGAGACAAGGCGGGAGAATCATTCCCTAGAATTAGGACTAATTAGCTTTATTTCCTGCCATGTAACTTTCTTTCCTACTTAGCTTATCTCCTGTAATGTAACTTCCTTTCCCGTGACTTCCATGTAACTCTCTTTCCTTAATGAATCGTTTTCTACTCAAAAAGACAAACCCCTACTCGTTTATTGAAGAATATATATAGTTATATACAATGGAAGAAGGGGCACCAAGCCTAACCCCAAAGAAAGTGAAACCAAACGGCAGTGCCTCCAGTCTGACTATTATGTTGAACACTAAAATTTTAATATTATATATTATTATTATTTTGTTGTTAAAGTTTGTAGAAAACGATTCACAAATTTTTGATGGTTTAAATTTTTTTTTTTTTGTGAGTTTAATTATCGGGGTTTGATTCACAAATGTCTTCCTTTCAAATAAAAAACAATTCACAAATGCCTTAATTTATATATATTTAATGTGAAAGAGAAGATCAAAGTATATCCATCAACTAAGCAAATAGAGAACTTAAATTATTGTAATTACAAATCACCCATAAAATAGGGTGAGCTATAAACACCTACATTTGGAAACAAAGTAAGGAAACAAATGAAGAACAAAACACAGCCCCCAAGCAAAGCTTGTGATTTCATCCTTTGCTGGGATTTCTTCGCCCCCAAGCCAGACAAAGTACACTTCCACTAAGACCACCAAATTCCCAGTAGAACACACCTTGCAAATGATAATAAAGTAGCTCTACTTCTTCCAAACATACCTTGCGCGATTCTCCCTCCTCCTACTCTCCCAAATGGTAACAAATTTAATGAAGTTACCACCATTCCTGATTGATAAAGATTACGGTAGTTTACTATCGATTTATCTTCTGTAAATTTAAGCGACAAAAATGGATGACAAAGTATGCTCATTAAGCTATACGTGTAGTACGCAGAGGATATGCTAGAAAACCATATAAAGGGCACAAGAATCCAATATCTAAACACCTGGGAATGAAGAATAAAATGACAGAGATACTAACCTAAGAGCCCAGCAAAAGCAAGTGGGTCAGTCAACAGGGACTCCCACACCTTCGACCTCATAAAGGCAGCACGTTCCCAAGATCATTGGCATATGGCCCAATCACATATTAGATAAATGAAAGTAAAGGATTATTGAAAAAGAACTGAGGTCTTATGTACCTAAGACAATATAAAATTTAATTTTTTTTTAAATAAAATCCACAATGAAAGCATGTTTTGCATCATCCTAGACTGTCTCAATAAGTTATAATCTAGCAGACAATGAAAACAGATATAGAAGAGAAAATAATTGATTAACTTACTATAAAGCACATAGAAATAACTTACAATGCATTGTCACCCCCATTGAAGCTGCCATCAGCTATAAAAGCCGCAACTGCAAGTAACAAAGATGTTAGATATGCACTTGCTGTTCGTGCCACGGGGATATCAAAGAGAGCCTTCTTCTTTGGCAGCAGAGACTCGTAATTATTCACAACACCAAGACATCCGGTCCAGTTGGAAGGAACAAGAAATGATGGGCTGAGTTCAACACCAAATCGCGCTGCTGTTACCCTCGTTTTGTAATCTGCAATAAGAGGATAAATATGTCCAAATTAGACCAAGTTTCCGTCTTTGGATGTATTATTTTCTGTCTTTGGAACTACTAGAGAATCGATTATTGGCATATGTGAAAATATTATTTTTCTTGAAATTTATGGTGGAATAATATGCCACTTGGCCGTTTCACAAATTATTCAAATTACTAAATTAAGGATGTTGGAAGTAGACATGTGCATATGACAAGTCTAATGGGAACAAAGAACATACCTCTGAAACACCCAAAATGGTTAAGAAGCCACCAAATAGAGGAATAACATTCCTAAGATAATCATCTATTGTTTGCATCAGGTTTGAGGAAGAAAGCACTTGTCAATGCAATTGAACCGAAGGTTGTAACACATAAGGCTATTGCACTGAAGTAACCCCAACTGTTGTTGAAGTTCGTAGCCTCGAACTGTAAATCAATCTCAGATTTGGGTTGCACCACACAAGCTTTGAGAAATAAAAATTTATCAATAAGGAAGTAAGCGTTAAGGGAAACAAAAGGAAATATTGCGAAAGAACTAAGCTATAGATATTAGAAAAAAACAAAGAAAGTAGTACCACACAACCAGAATCATAAGTTAACATCCTCAAAGTATTAACAAATCTAATGCCTATCTAATACTTTGATAATCCGGTAGGCAAATATTTCTAAATATATAATGATAACCAGTGACGGATCTAGAAACTAAGGGTAGTGGGGGCATTTATGTATATTTTAATTCTACTATTATTTTTTATGGGAAGGAGTTGGTGCAAATATCGAACTCAGTATCTATGATCTTGGGTAAGTCGAAACTGCTACGCTAATACTAAAAAAATTAGCTTTTACGAAATTCAAAATGTTTCGATTTAAAATCATACTCGGTCCAGCTAGACTCAATGTTCTCCGATTGTTTACTTAATATTATACTATCTTGTTCTTATGAATAATAATGTTAATTATGAGATTATATGTTAGTGGAGTTAAATTAAGGAAGTTAACAGAGTAGTATTGAAACTATGAGTTAGTGAAGATTACTTCGCTTAAATTTGGTGGAACTTAATTTAAATAGGAGAGCGGTTGTGCATATATGTCATTACAAGTTAATTTATTTAAGCCAGTAACTGAATAAATTCCTCAGAAAACACTGGAAATAAAAGATCACCCAAGAGAAACACTGCATGATTATCTGAAATCAGTTGGAAAATAAATACTCTCACTGCCCCAAAACAAACGTTCACTTTCCTATTCAAAATGTAGTTTAGCACGTTGGCGCAACACTCCCAATTTGAAACTGTAGGCCTTCATTCGACGACCACCTCCCCGATAATAATAAATAAAAGGATAGGACACCCTCTCCGATTATAACGAATAGAAAAATGAATATTCGATTTTAAAGCAAGGTACACCTTAAGATGTGTTGAAAATTTCTGCAGCACCTTGTTGAAGTCAAGAGCCTTAAAACACAATTGGCGCAATACTTCTTACTCAGAAGTACAAATCCTCATTTGATACCATCCCGATAGTAATGAATAAAAAAATAAACATTCAATTTCTCAGAATTACAGATCCTCATTTGATACCATCTCGATAATAAAAAAGGTCATATTTAGCGCACAAAATTCCTGCATCAGCAAGGTCATATATTTGGTGGAAATTCTCAGGTAGGCCATCTTACCCTTATTTTGAATAATGAATAAAAAAATAAGCATTCAATTTATGACAAGGGACTCCCAGTAATAATAAATAGAAAAAATGGGCGTTCAATTTAAGACGATAATGGAGTAGAAAAACTTTGCAGTACCTTGTTAAGGTCAAGAGCCTTAAAAGCCTCTTCAGCTTTCTCAAGTCTCTCTCTTTCCCTTGTCAAATTCTCACGAACTAATTTATTTAAGAGACCCAAAATGGGATTATCATTTGTTTCCCTATCAAGCTTCTTTCAATCTCCGATCAGTCCTCTTCTTTTCAAGCTTAATCGCAGCTTCAATTGACGGGTTCCCCATGAACTTCTTGAAATCCTCATCAGTTTTCCAATCCAATTCTTGCTGTTTTTCTTGTTCAGAATCAACCAATTCCTTCTGGGAATCCTCAATTCTTTTAGAATCTTCTGGAACTGTAGCCAATGATGATGAAGATTCATTTCTTTCTTCCTCAGCTTTGACATAAAAATTGAATCTTTTTTTTTGGAAAGTAAAGTAAATGAAAGGTGTTGAGTGTTTGAAAGAGAAGAAGGAAATGAATGGAATTTCTTGTTGGGAATCCATGAAGAAGTGGGGGAAAAGAGTAGCCATTTGAAAGATGGTGTGGAATTGAAGATGATTGAAGCTCTGGAGCAGATTTATAGATTGAAGAAATGGGTAAGAGAATCTAGAAACTTTGAGAAAGTTATACAAGTGTGACTAATTTATTGTGAGGATGGTGACAAAATACTCCACTATTTATATTTCCATCTGGGAATTTTGAACATTTTTATGGCACCAGAAATACACAAGTTTTTGTGGTGCCTGAGGTCGAACTTTGAGCTAATGGAGACTCACTCAGAGTTTGAGCTCAATTAAATTTTAAAACAAGATTCAAATTTAAGCTTGAGTTTGTTTTTAAAATTCGTATGTAAATATTTGAGCCTATTTAATTTAATATGAAATATTATTAAACAAAATCATATTTAAGTTTCAGATTAAGTTCAAAAAAACATAACTCGAATTGAACCATTATCAAATCGAAATCGAACAATTCGATTCGTTTGCAGCCTTAATCCAAAGTAACCTTCAAAGGATTTGTATAGGATTGAGCAATGTGGCGAGATCGGAGCGGATTTTTAAATACAGATCTCGCCCCGCACAATTGACTTGCTACCCTGCTCTGTCTCGTGATCCACAAGGGGATAATTTTCAGACGGATCAAAACGAGACTGGGACGGGTTACACAATAAATCCAAACCCCTGTTCACGGGTGGGTCTGACCCGCCTCATTCTCAGTATTGAGCGAATTTTGACATGCCCCATACATCATTGGGGCGAAACGGATCAGCGTGGCCAAATTGTCATCCCCTAGATTTGCATTATATGAAGGGACTTGTTTCTTGTCCAAATTTACGGCTTGGCTATGGCGCTATAGCTCACGGATTATATATATGAGCCTTCATCAATGAAAATATTATCGTAAATAAGGGCCGCAATGACATTTTTTATTTATTTATGAAACCTATCTACTTTTACATTGGGATTTCAGTAAGAACACAAATGATTATACTAGTTCTCAATCAGACTTACAAATTAGTATTAAGAAAATACTTGCTCTATCTAATATTCAAAAAAAGATGATCACCAGTCCAGTTGGATAGTGTACTGTCTCGGAGCAGAACACAATTCAGGTATGGGACCCACATATCTTTTTTTATTATAAACAATTCAACTTTTACAAAATCCAAAACGTTTCGAATCAGAACATGACTCTATCCAATTGGACACTCAAAATCTCAGTTCAGCTCTACAAGTAAAACCTGCAGTGAAAGTTACTGCCTAATCCTAGTATCATCATTCAAGATGTCCAAAAACTTCCTTATCAAATGAATAAAAATAGAACACTGAATAGTATAAATTATTTGCAAAAGTAAACTTACATACATTGCTATCTTCCTTTTGGATTGATCAATTGGGAGAAAACTCCTGTTGATGTTGATGCATCAGAATCTTCGTGGCCAACAACGTTGATATCATCGCCATCAGCAGATTCAGCACGGGGAATCCAGTCTGGTATATGGGGGAAGTTGTTCGTGCTATTTTCATCTATTACTGATTGAGTAGACGCCTCTTGAAGCTGGAGCGCGTATTCCAAATTCCACAAAACATCTCCCATCGTCGGCCTTTCACTTCCATATTCTGCTAAACATTTCTCTGCTGTTTCGCCAAATTTTCTCAAGGAGTCCGTGGTAATAGAACCCACAAGATGATGATCGATTATCTGGCTCAATTGACCCTTCTTTTGCCACTGCATTGCCCATTCTGCAATGTTTACTTGTTCTCTTGGTAGCGAAGGATTTATAGCAGGCCGAGCACATAAAACTTCCAAGAGTACTACTCCAAATGAATAGACATCAGATTTCTCGGTCAATTGTTGTCTACGGTAGTACTCAGGATCAAGATACCCGAAGCTTCCTTTCACGGCAGTACTCACATGAGTTTGATCCAATGTAGGACCCAATTTGGACAACCCGAAATCTGCTACCTTTGCTGTGAAATTCTCATCAAGCAAAATGTTGGTTGTTTTGACATCCCGATGAATGATTATTTCTGCTGCTCCAGTATGAAGATAATGCAACCCTTTTGCAGCTCCAATGCATATTTCTAGCCTTTTTTCTCCACGAAAGGCAAGGAAGATTTGATCCGTACAAGTGTTTCCTAAGAGGTCCACCAGCCATATATTCATAAACAAGGATCATTTCATCAAGTTCTTCACAGAAACCTATAAGTGACACGAGGTGTCTGTGGCGAAGTTTAGAGAGCATTTCGATTTCTGTCCTGAATTCAAGAAGCCCTTGTTGCGATTTTGGATTTCCTCGCTTTACAGCAACGGCCAAACCACTTTCTAGTACTCCTTGATAAACTTTTCCGAACCCGCCTACACCAATGATCAAACTCTCATCAAAGTCCTCTGTAGATTCACGAATCTCAGAGAAGGCTATAACGCGTCCCAAGCTAAGAGAAGGCGTTCTTGAAGCAAAACTACCGGCTGAAACTTTGGTCTCCGAGTTCCCAAATTGAGCAGGGAAAGAAAACCATGATGTAGATTTCTGTCTTTTCGGCTTCTTTGGCCTCCTACGGAAGCAGAAGAAAATAGCCGCTACAATTAGCAGCAAAACCCCAAGACCTCCTAAGCAAGCGAAAACCACCAGCATCAAATGCTTTTTATTCTTTGGTACATTAGAAGGTGTCGAGGAAGTTCCAACTAAGTTTCCATCCAAGCTATCACTCGGACTGCTCAACTTCATTAGCTCCAACCCATTTAAAATAGCATTGGTGGCAGATGTCCTCTGATTCGGAGGGCCAACTTGAACGATAACTTGATCCAATCCCTTTGAAACATTGACAACAAAATCCACGAAATAAGCAGCTGACAATGCCATTGTCTTGCTTGAGAGGTCGAAGTACTCTAAAGCTGAATAGTTATTAATATAGACATTAAAAACCAATGTACCAAGAGCAGGACTAACAATGTCACAAAAATGCATCCTAACCAAATACCTAAACCCATGCTCAACCCTAAACGCCCAAGTTATATTAAACTTCTGATCTGTTACCTTCGCATCCGCCATCTCTTGGGCAGTGGCATAAACCCAATTAGGCGCGATCTCAACCGAGACTCCTGCTGGATACTTGATCAATCTGGGTTTCTTGGAAACGTTACGAGCAGCAGCAGCATTCAAGAGATATGGTTTATCTGGCTTCCAAATTCTCCCCAGGGTATCATTTTTCGGTGTCAAAAGAGGACCTCCCATGTTAACTCTATACTTAGTCTCAAAAGCAACACGTGTCGGAATCAAATGCTCCGGTCCAACTGGAATTGGAATAGCACTTGATCCAAATTGGCCATCAGGCACAGAGATCACCTCAATGCCATTAACAAATGCAATTGAACCAACCCAAGGAGATAATGTTAAGACTAATTTTCCCGAACTCGATCCACCTACTTCAACTACGTATTCCTTAACAATTGGAGAGTTTTTACCCAATTTCGAAAAGGAAAACCCATGAAGCAATGTAATCCCATTAGCCACTACTGAAAAACCTGCTGACTTCAAATTGTAACTACGATTCTCAACAGGGTAAAAATGTAATCTTAGCCAATGCCTTCCAATTTGCTCGGTACTAATAGTATATTTGGAAATTTTACTAAAAACTCTGGCAGAACTATAAACATTCAGTACCCCTACCCCTACCCCTACCCCATTCGAAACCACGGAATGGGAAGAAGCAGTAGAAATATCAATCTTAGAGTTTCTAAAATCAGGTTCAAACAATCTTCCATCTTCATCTTGTATTTGCTTATTTCCCCCACAATTAATCAAGATTTTGTCAATGGGATTAAAAGAAGAAGCTACTAATTCAAGAACACGCGAAGAGTACAATAGACAAATTAGGCAAAATACCAACTTATTCAAAAGTCCCATTCTTGAATATCTATAAATCAACAACTCATGAAGCAAAATGAAATAAACAAGATGAAATAAAAACAACCCAGTTCTTGAAATGTGCTGGTTCTACTGAATTTCTTAAAAAATATTCAGTAAAAGAAATAAAAATAGGGCTTTACCTGGTTGAGCAAACTTGAGGAGGGTAAAAATGGAAATGGGTTTGGGAAGAAATGGTTCTTTGCCCCAAGATTTTGGTTTGTTAAATTTTGAGTGAGAAATGTGAGTGAAGGACTCTTCTGACAACATTAAATGAACAAAAGTGGAGGGGTGGGTTGGACTTTGGCAATTGTGACATAACTAACACAGCACAGAAACAACTGTTCTTCCCACTACTATGTTAATTACTGTCTGTGGATCGCTCTTTTTTTAATTTTTTAAAAAGAGGATCAACCACTTTCCCTCCGGTATGACTCAAATTTCCAACCTACTGATTGGAAGTGAAGCTTCTTACCGCATGAGCCGTGTGTCTCTGTGATCTCTCTTGTTCACCATTTACTTTCGTTTTCGGGTGAAACAAGTCTAGCGTAGTTGGTTTAGTACAACTTAATTTTACTGTAGTCATTGTGACATAGCTGACTCATTTTCACTGTAGTTGATTTTAGCGTACAAATTTGGTGTACTACTGTTAAAAATAAGAATTATAGTTAACAATGTGGTGTAGCATTCGATCCGTATATTGCCGTATCAAATCTCTCCCCCAATAACCCCGAGCTCTGGGGCAACTGGTTGGAGTTGTCATATGTCTCACTGTTGACGAGGGTTCGATTCCCACCGTGGACATCGACTCTCGTGAGATTTTCCCGCGGTGGTAGGGCTCCGTGTATAAGAGTAATATGGGTCAGGCCCTCCCTGCTAACGGTCATGCTACGGGCCAACCGCAAGCCGAGCCCAGATTAGTCACCACGTTGTCGGTGGACACCGGGTGCCCTCGGGGTGAACCCAAAATCTCTCCCCCAATTTAAAAAAGAAAGAAAAAAAATAACATATTTACAACCGTATTCACAATCACTCAAAGAAAAAGAGAAAAAATTAGAATAAAGATTTCATATCTTTGGTCACAAATAAATTATTTCTACGAAATTTAAAATAAAATGTTTAATACTATACAGTCTCCCTCTGAGAAGGCAAAAAATTCTCTGTCTCCGTGTGTGTCTTCACCCAATCATAATTCACCATGTGCATATATAATTGGAAAAAATATTTATATAATAAATTCTGATTGGTTGATGACAAGATTAGGGAAAGAAGATTTTCACCCCTTTGAGAGTAGGGAATTAGTACGTTATTTGACCAAATTCAAATTGGAAAGTAACACTAGAAACAAGACATCTTATGATTGAAGTTGAGGGAATCTGGATTTATTTTATTAATCATAACTAAAGATTCACTAATATCCAAATAATCGCTGGCCGAAAAACCCAATTCAAAAAATGGGTGGTTGTATATTTTTTGATAAACGTAAATAGTTGAGTGACATATTTAGATAAAAAAAATAGTTTAGTACTATAAAGAGAAATTCGTAAATAGTTTAATGCTATAAATAGCTATTAACTCTTTTCTCTAATTCTAAATAAATCCAAAACTATCTTATTGTATAAAATTAAGTGCCTTTATTGTAATTATTTTTTTCTTCAATTGACCCCTTCTCACATTTTCTCTTCTTCTTCATCAACCAACCACCTCGCCCCCTCCTCAAACAACCACCATTTTTAGAACCAATTCAGAAAACCCATATCAAGAACATCAAAATTAGAAACAAAACCCATTTTTATAAATTAGACCCCGATTACAAAAATGTGATGTCCCAAACTTAATGCAACAGAGAAACATTTCATGATCCCATTTCGATAATTGCAGAAAATCCTTAACAATAACCAGAAACATATGATTTTAAATACCATAAAGGAAAATTTCAAGAATCCTTTTCTACTTGTTTGCATATGATAGCCAGATCTCTCAAACACCACCCAAGAAGCCGATAATACCACTAATATTCCAACAGTGAGATCTGATATGCACAAAAACTCCTCCACAAGATCACATCTGCAACTGCAAAAAGGAATAAAAAAAACTCATATTGGATCAGTTCAATGTTAACACTCAATTAAAGAAAAGTATTTGAGAATGAGGAAAAAAATATGGATTCTTACAATCATAGATAAGTGGTAGAGGTAAGTTGTTGATTTTCTAAAAGAAAAAAAAAATGAAATCAATCTAGAAATAGTGAATTAGTAAATGAAAAAAACAGAAAATAAGTGGAAAAAATAAATTGTACCTAAATTTTCAAAATTCGGATATCAGTTTGCGCTCCATCTCTTAACCTGTTAAAGAGAACGAAGAAAACAAAGAACAACAGAATAGAACTCAATTTGAAGGTGAAGTTTACATGAATTTCTTGATCAAATAAAATTTAAACACAAATTTTTTGAGAGGGCTTGGCTTTAGTTCATTTTTAAACTACTATAAATGGGCTCAAGGCCATATTTATTTAGACCTATTAAAGGACATCAAGATAGGTGGGCCCATTTATTCTGCAAAGTAAGCACTTCCCCTCGTTTTGTTTTCCACCTTATCCAAGTAGAGATGATGTAAAATAATCATATGAACCAAATTTGGTTCGTTTCACGTAGGAAGTTGTCACTCCGAATAGTAATTTGCCCTTTAATAGGTCGACCTAATGTGAGTGGATATTAATTTGATATAGTCTCTCAAAAATTGGAGCAAGGCAGGACAACACTCACATATGGAGCTGCCACTTTGAACAGCACGTTGCCCTTTAGTGGGCCGACCCAGTGTGAGTGAATATTAATCTGATATGGTCACTCAAAAATCGGAGCAAAATAGGACAGCTCGTGTCCAGACAAAAAAAAACCATATGGAAATGAAAGTATCTAAAATGGAGAAAGATCAAGAAACAAATGCAAAAAACAACTAAAGAATTTGCACCAAGATATAACCCCCCCTTCCCCCCCACACACACACCCAAGTTTTGGAACCAGTGAAAGTGTGAAGGTGAAGAAGAGATGGCAATTTCTTTAACATCAATGAGCTTAGCTTCAACAACCTTAAACTGTAACAAGGTTAGTTTAATATTATCCTTTCAAATTCAATCTTGTTTCTTGTCTTATTAATTTATGGTTTAATCAAACCTTATCATTTCATTACTTCCAAGATTAATTGTCAGTTTGAAGGGCTTCAATCAAAGATCACTTTGAGGCCTACTTCAGTTTCATCATCTCACAGCACTTGTTCAAGAGACTCCTTCCATTATCAAGAAAGTAAGAAACATTTTTTTTTCCCAATGTTGAGATATTATTGGTTTAACTAATTCGATTGGAATTTGAAAGACAATTTGACTAACCTGACAGAATTCTTTCAAACGTGCGACAATTGGCGCTTTCATATATTATACAAGAATTGAACTCCTAACATTTGGTCCTGAAACTGTAGATTCATCTGTCAACTAAAATGTCTTCTCTGACGGCAAATTTTTTCGTAATATTTCAGGGAATTGTAATAGGAGGCCGCTTCTGTTAGGAGTTGGTGCTCTTTCATTGAGTTTACTCTCTGCTAATCCTCTTCTGGCTGAAGGTACAAACCTTTCATTTAGTAAACTAGCATAATTCGCGTGCAATTAACACCGAAAATAGTCTTTTAGGATAGCAAAAATCGCGACTCAGGCTACTGTTATTCGATATTCCTACATTATTTTACAACATAGATTATTTACTTTTAGTGGTTACAAACTCAAGGATAACACTATTATTTTGTTAATCTTATATACATTTCATGATTTAATCATAAAACTCAAGTACCAAAGCATTTTACATTTTCAGTCTTATAGTCCAGTTATTCAATTTTGTTACAAAGGTTAAACTTGTCCATCCAAAAAAAGGAAGAAACATCAATGTGCAAATTACCGTGACCCCGTTATTAGCAGTATAGATTATCATTTATCAATGCTCAAAGCAGAACTATGAAATGTGTTCACTGAAATGTATATACTTTTTACTGCAGGGGTACCGGAGAGGTATGAAGCATTTGTTGACAAAAAAGATGGCTATTCTTATTACTATCCATCAGATTGGAGGGTAAATCATTTAGAAGAATCCGTAATACCAAGTATTATGAAATCTGGTACAATATTGGGGTACAGGATTTCGATTTCATGGGGTATGATTCTGCTTTTAAGGATCGATATCTGCAGTTGCAGAATGTGAGACTGAGCTTTATACCAACCACTAAATCAGACATACATGAAATGGGTTCATTGCAAGAGGTAATAAAAATTACCCATTTTGGTCATTTGTTTGTTGTTCAAGAACTTATGTTAAATGTTCACTGACTAGGCTTTCATGTTCTTTAAAAGGTTGTCTATCATCTACTCAATCATGTTTATTCTACACCAACTCAGGTGCCAACTGTAATGGACATGCAAGAGGTTTATTCCTTATGCTTTAATCATTCTATTCCAAGAAAATTGCCAAGTTTTTTTTTTCTTGGTGATGGTGGATGGGGGTATATATAGACTTTTATCGAGGAAAAAAAAGCATCGAATCAAGTAAGAGGATGGGTGGCATCTGCCCCCGACATTTTTTAAAAATTTCTTTACATGTATTAATTTTTTAAGTTTTTAGTCATTTTTCTTTAAATCCTCCCTCCCAGAAAAATATTTTCTCAAAAACTCCTTTGTAGATTCTTGCACTATAAAGTCAATGTTCTAGTTCCATATGGATCTCATGATTTGAGTTTGTTATGCAGAAAAATGTTGATGGAAAGAATTACTACACATTTGAATATGTACTTACCTCTCCAAATTTCGCTCGAGCGGCATTTGCAACCATAGCTATTGGAAATGGTATGTTTTTTTTCTTCCATCATCCAAGTACAAAGCCTCTAGCTAGGAGAAATATTGAATGATCCAATGAATGTACTGAATTTCCTTGGCCTGTAGAACACCAAAAAAGGCATTTGTAAACATACTACAAACTTGTCTGAAACCAGAAAGATCAATGATTTTTTTACAGGAAGATATTATACCTTGATTGTTGGAGCCAATGAAAGAAGGTGGAAAAGGGTCAGGAAGCAGCTCAAAGTTGTTGCTGACTCTTTCAAGTTGTTGGATATCTAGGTTGGGCTTGCTTCTACAATGATTCAAATTCATTCTAAGGCATATTTTTCTTGGTAGCATATGCAGATTTTCATGTAAACGACCACGCGGGTGGAATTCTTACTTTGATTCAGGGAGCCGACCCCAACTACTTGGGACTAAGGCTTTGTTGTTGTCATTGTTGTAGTATATTATGCATAAAGGGACAATATCATTCAATTTTATGTATATAACATGGAGAACTTTTACTAACATCTTTTGGACAAAAATATGCTTTAATTATTCCCATTTCCCAAGCTTAGAAACAAATTTTCACTCCTACTTTGTCAAGGTTACAGGCTTACAGCATCAGAACCAACCGTTGGTAAGAGGTTAATCCCCTTAATCAGGAGTCTGATGTTAGGAGAGTCACCCCTAATCAGGTTCTTGCAGTTCTCCGCTAGATGTAGATCAATTAGAAGCACTGCTTACCAGGCGACGGATCGTTCTTTCATTCAATTCATATCCATATCCCCTTGGACATGAAAAGCAATAACAAATTAAAATGGAATGTCTCAAGTCTTGGCTATCTTCAAAACCAGGAAGCAATTAAGATACAAGTCAACCAGAACCCGACACAAGTCATGGTATTCATTGACATGCACTTGCCAGAAGCTGAAATAAAGAATATGGAAAATTAATTTAAAATACAATATTGTTACAAATATCAAATTGAACAGAAGCGAGACGATAATGCAAGCAACAAAAAGAATAACTCAAATAATCTACTCTTCGTTTATATACAGAATGTTACAACTAAAGGCCTCTTCTTTCTCCTTCCTATATTCAAACTAGAAGAAGAAGAATGTACAGCAGTAGAATTCTTACAACTATAGTGGAAAAGGGGATTAGGACAGAAACCGATCACACAAAAACACTGGAAGAAGAAGAAAATTGATGATTCAACTAACCGATTAATGACTAGAAACTAATAGTTCCACTGTAATTAACAACTCAAATATCAAGGAGACGGGCAAAATTGCACGATATGCCTGGCTCCAAAAGAATATGTATCTATCCTGAAACCCTACCTTCTTCACAAGCTTGCAAAACTCTTCAAACCCTACCACGCTCAATCATATATTTAACAGTGCACCTCCATCCACCAGAATCACGTCAATAAAGCCCCAATCAAAACCAAATGCACTAGAGATCCTCGACATTCTTGGACATCTTACTAAGTCTGATAAACTCGCCATCAGCTATATATACTCCTTAAGTCCAAAACTGAGGTTATCAGAAGAAGCGTACCTTGCATTCATTTAATCCAAACTTCTCCTCCCCGTCTAAATAAGTCTATGCTGACGCACGCCCTTTCCAAAGTGAGGTTGCATCAAGCGAACATACAAACCATTCTTCGACATTAAGGAATCATGTGTCCCCTCCTCAACTATTCGACCTCCATTAAGAACAACAATATTGTCGACATGTCTCATCATTGCAGCCCGGTGTGCAATTAAAATGGTGGTTTTGTTTCCCATGATTAGAGTATCAAGAGCCTCCTGCACCACTCTGCTTGATTCAGATTCAATGGATGAGCTTGCTTCATCCAATAACAATATGGGTGCGTTCTTCAAAATAACACGAGCAATGGCAATTCTTTGTTTCTGTCCAGGAGTCAGATCAACGCCTCTCATTCCAACATGTGTATCATAACCATGGGGCAAGCTGCTGATGAAATGATGAGCATTAGCTATTCTTGCTGCCTCTTTCATCTCCGCTTCACTAGCATTATGCCTTGCATACATTAGGTTTTCCCTTATTGTACCAGTTGAAAAGATTATAGGTTCCTGCTGAACTAAACCCATATGGTTCCTCAACCATCTCAAGTTATAAGATTTCAAATCTCTCCCGTCTAATAGAACCTGACCAGCAACTGGATCGTAGAACCTTTCTATCAAAGATATTATGGTGCTCCTCCCAGACCCTGAAACCCCCATCACAGCCACAGTTTGGCCACCATTGACTTTGAGACTGAAATTGCTGAGCACTAGGACTTCAGGACGAGTTGGATATGAAAAATCGACATTTTTTAGTTCAATGCTTCCATAAACATTGGGAGGTTTCAAGGCAGAATTATCATCTGGGTCAATCTTAGGAACACGATCAATGATTTCAAATACTGAAGTAAGAGATTTTCTTCTCTTCAGGATATATGGAGCCAAGCCAAAAGGCTCAACAAGCGCAAATGTTGCAAAAGAGAACACCATGTACTCCTTGAGAGCTGTAGTCAGACTCGTGTACTCGTTCTTTACAGAAAGGGCAGTATACCAGAGGAGGAGAGCATTGCAAGCAAACAGAAGAAACTGTGAAAAACCAAATGCAAAACCTATTGCCATTCCATGGAAGAAGCTTTTCTTGAATATCTTTCTTAGCTGCAACCTATAGAGCTCCATTACCTTGTTACCAGCACAAAATGCTACAACAGTGTAGATGTTTCTAACCGCATCCTCAAGAACCAAAGATGCCTTCCGATGCATCTCTTGAATTCCCTTTGAAAATCCAGCAAGCCACAATTTCTGAAAGAATTAAATATAAGTAGAAGTTACTATTTGACCACATAACTTGATGACAAAATTATCGAATGCCAGCAAAGTATTATATACATAGAAAAGAAATTACACTAGATTGAACAAAGATGTTGCTCAAAAGATGCAATACCATATCTACAAGCTAACAAAAATAAAAAGTAATTATTATGAGAAAAATGAACAATTTAGACTTCTAAAAGCAAGTACTAGTATAGGTTGTCAAACTCAGTCTTGCTAAAGCTGAAAATTCAACATCGATCCTGGAAATGATTTGTCGTTCAAGGCTAGGCAGGAGCGATCAGCTAAAGAAACTCACAGAGAGAATATTCATCCAAAACTAAACCAGAAAAACTGATCACAAACAAATCATGTAATGCTACATTTGATAACTAGGAATCAAAAATAGTCTTGAATGGTGTATAATATGGTCAACAACTTGCAGAAGTCGTGCTATACTTCTTTTCTTTGTATATATTGTATGGAACAAAATGATCAAAGTGTTGGATTTATCATATTAAGGGATCATGACAAGAGAAACTAAGAGCATAGACTATCTCATGAAATATGAATGCTGACACAAATCTTGACTAGATATCAACCTGAGCAACAGCAGAAACCATAAGAACAGGAAGAGTAGCTAATGCTACAAGTGCCAACCGCCATTCCAAAAGCATCCCAATGAGAACAGCCACCAGAACAGCGGCAAAGTCTTGTATGAATATGGAGAGTCTATTGCTAAAAGCAGCCCTCACAAATGTGGCATCATTAGCCAATCGCATGGACAGGTTGTCAGCACTGTTCTCTTCGTCATCAAACCAGCCAACTTCATTTCGAAGCATTGCTGTGGAACAAGAAACTTTTTAAAATTACTGCGAAGTCATCATAAAATGCAAGGACAGTTGGAAAGAGATGCAAACAAAAGAAAGAAGCCTTAGTAAATCCCTCCACAGAGCAAGTACCAATTTAAGGCGTCAGAAATATTTACCCGAAAACATCATTCTCCGGACACGTTCAGTCATTTTCTCTCCCATAATGCCAAAATAGAAATGCTGCAAAAAATTGGCAACAACCGTCACTATGCCCATGCAAGCAATGATTAAGCACCACTTGTCTACTTCTTGGCGCAAGTGATGTTTTTCATCATTCCGATAGTATGCTGTTACTATCAGTGCAATAACATAAGCAAGAAGAGGATTAAAAGATCCGAATATTGCAGCACCAGTACTTCCTAAAACAGCATAAAGCCATTCAGCAAGGCTAAGCTCTACAAGCCTCCAAAACGATGGTGCTTCACGGTGCCGAGAATCCCTAGCATCTTTTGTCTTAATGGGCATATCATCGTATTCACTAAGTGGCCGACTAAAAGTTTGTGAATGAGAGCGCTCATTATTGGGATCTGATGTCAACAGTGGTGACACGGGGGATTCAGGGCCAGAAGCATTAGATGTTGGTCGATGCCCAGACTGAACATCAATCTTGGGTAACTCTGGAAGTCTCATTTCAAAACTATCTTGCCTTTTAATTGATGGTTCCTTATCTGTCACATCCAATGGCACGCCATTTTCAGCCATTTGCTCTGGTGGGGGGCTTCGAACTCGGGGGGATTCTTGTGAGTTAAATGCACCATCCGGTGGGCGGAACGCATGTAGAGCAGACACCCTCTGAAGTGATGGTGATTTCATCATTTTAGGAGACGATGGTTCTTGGACACTGTGACCTGCTGAAGAATCCTTTTCAATTTGGAAAGCAGCAGTCTCCTTGTAATTCCGGACAGGCATCCTGCTCCAACATATTGATCATGGAAGAAAATTACTTTTAAGTAGTGGAAAGCAACATATATAATATAATGCTGTAGTAAATAGGTAGTTTCAATAACAGAAAGTCACCTATTGATATTGTTTAATAATTTAAACAAAACAACTATCAGTCTATCACATCCTAATACCCCCCACCCCAAAAAAAAATATTTCTTCTCTACCTTCGTGGGAGTTTTGCAGCTTCCTCGCATTTAAGAAGCTCCGCGTAGAGGCCATCCAAGTTTATTAATTCATCATGTGTACCCATTTCAACAAGCTGGCCCTCTTCCATTACAGCAATATAATCAGCATTCCTGATTAAACTAAGTCGTCTTGCTATTATTATGGTTGATCTGCCTAACGTGAGGAGATCAAGGGCCTCCTGAACAAATTTTTCAGCCTCAAAATCAAGACCTCCTGTAACTTCATCAAGAAGAAGTATAGATGGATTTGACAGAACAGCCCGAGCAATAGAAAGTTTTATTTTTTGTTCTTCTGTCAATGACAGGCCAGCCCTACCCACCTGCAATGAGCATAAATTTGGACAAATTTTTAAAGAAAAGAATAAACAAATGATGAGCAAGTGATATCTGCAGGACCATTGAACATGTAAAAGCACATCTTCATTCTTGTCACGCGAATATACCTGGGTCTCGTATCCTTTATGCAGTGAGCTGATAAACGTATGTGCATGCGCTTTCTTTGCAGCTTCTTCAATCTGATCCAAAGAAGCATCCCGTCCATAAGCAATGTTGTCTCTTATACTCAAACTCAGCAAAGCAGGTTCCTGCGTGACTAAACCAATTTGGCTTCTTAGCCACTCCAGCTTTAGATTTTTTATGTTTTCACCATCCAGTAAAACTTCTCCTGCAAGAAACAAGGAGTTAGAAAATTAATAAAATTCTGAAGCATAACAGAGAGTATATCATACATCATAGATAAAAAAAATAGTGTTACAATACCTAATGTAGGATCATAAAATCGTTCCATAAGTGGAATGATGCTGCTTTTCCCGGAACCATTTCTACCCACAAGTGCAACAGTCTTTTTAGCAGGTAAAGTAAGGTAAAATCCACTTAAAATAGGAATTTCAGGGCGGGAGAGATAACTAAAATATACATTTCGAAACTCAATGTTTCCTTGCACGGAGGCGAGGGTGGTTCCCTCGTGATTAACACTGGAGGATGACCGACTTATCATCTCAAAAAGTCTGTATGCAGCAATTCTCCCTTGCTCAAAAGAATAAAAGTTTGTTGCTGCCTGATTCAAGCCACTAGTAAAAGAAAAGACAGCATAAGAAACACTAATAAACATGATAAGAACAATTCAAGAACATAGCTAATACAAAGAGATGCTTACAGGCCACTTAAGATTACAGCGAAGAGAGCTGTAATAATTTCACCACCATGAGCTTTTTTATGTGCAACCAGGAATCTTCCCACCCACAATTGTAAAGCACAAGAACAAATTGCAAGCCCATATGTAAAACCAAGTCCAAGTCCTTGAACAAGACTTATCAATATGCCATATCGGAGTGTAGCTTGTAGAGAAGTTGCGTATGAATATTTAGCCAAAGTTTCATTTGTAAATGCATACAAGGTTCTGATATAGGAGACTGCCTGCAGTATATGAGCACAAGAAGGTTTACATTCACCAGTCAAGAGATCCCAATTGAAAAGTAAAATACTGCTGTCATCTGGCAGGACAAATAATTGATACATTACCAATAAACTCCTAAAATATATGTACCTCGTGATTCATGAATACTTTGAGATTAAATTCTAGATGCTTTTCTCAATCCATTTACTAAGTTCTTGACTTTATATAAAAATGTTTAGAAAGACAGACATTGCAGACCCTAACAGATACTGGACACGATCATGAGCTGATGCACTGAGTTACAAATAAACTTTGAAAATCAGTAGCCCATGAATTAGTAATTGTAACCAAATACACAGATGAACTAGGTTACCATCTCACACTCTTTTTTACAGACAATGATAGGCAAACAAAATTCACCAGCTATCCCTGATCCAAAGGAAGAAAAAAAATCGTTGAACATTATCATTAACCAGTTTGCAACATTTTTTCCCTGCATCACATTAGGCTTCTACTGAACATTGATATGATACTTGACATGTTGACATAAATGGAAAGATTTGGAAATAGAAGAAAGAACTACCTGTTCGGCAATACTTGCTGCTTCTGCATATGCATCTTGGATGTTTTCGGCAAGCCTATGAAGAAATATATTAGATATTCCTCCAGCAGCAACAATGAATGGGCCAGTGCCCAAAGTAATAAGGGCAATCTGCCAACAGTTGACAAATCCAATAACAAGACCACTGAAGAAAGTTGCCATGTTATGAATATAATTTCCAACCTGTCATAGCCCAAACATCAAAGGGTCATATGGCATTCATTAATAAATTCTAGGTTTGAGTCATATGGCATTCATTAAAAAATTCTAGAAGCATAACATGTAACATACTTTTTCACTGAGTGCAGATTGAATAAGCAACACGTCACTCAATACTTGGCTGACAATATCCCCGTTGTTTCCATAAGTATCAAAAAAACTCATGTCTTGGTTAAGTAACACTTGAACATATTTGGACCTAATCACAGCAGTCTGCCTTTCTCCTGTAAGAATCCAACATGATACCTCTGTTGCAGAAAACAAAGTTAGTAAAGTCATGGTTGGAGAGAAATTACTTACTCTTCCATACCAACAGAAACCAGAAATATCAAAATGAAGATTGATCTTACCAATCCAACCAGCAACAAAAACTCCAGAAGCAATGTAAACAATAGTTAAAGCAAGCTGCAAAAAAAAAAGCCAAAAATGGAGTTAATTGGAAAATATTTCAGGCATACCAGGAATATAGCTGCCTAGCAATTAACAGTCAACTTGAACATCAGACCACTCAGAGTTTCCGAGAGCATTTGTGATAAAAATGCTGATACCAGAAGGAAATATAACAGTATACACTTGATATAACTTCAGCAAGACAAAAGTTCATATGCATATACAAATGGAAATTCAATGCTGGCTCCTTGGTACACAGTTACTAGTTAGTATTTGGTAAAAGAGATCTAAAATGCCTTAAAACTATACACGTCCATCTACTGAAAAAACAATCCCAAAAACAATCTGAAATATTAAAGTAACACTATCAACCCCGCCTATATACTAATGGGTGCCTATAACCTTACAAAGGATGCAGCAAGAAGCTAGCTTGAGAAGCATGAACTTTTCGAAAGTCTTCGCCCTCTAAGATGTTAGTCCTAGTTCCACACAAAAAAAACATGCTCACTTTCTTAAGAAATACTTCGTATCAATGAGAGGCCCATTTGCTAGTTCCATTGCGAAGTCTATTGTCTATAACTGCCATGTGAAGCATGCACACACAAAAGACTTAAGACCAAAGTTAGTAAGGACATCTAATACATCTGCAAAAACAATCATAACAAAGTACAAATAAAATCAGTCCGTAGCAGAAATTTACATGCCTGGATTGATAAAAAAAAAAAAAAGAACTAAAATACGCTCCGAACTGACATACAATAACAGCTCCTCTCAATATAAAATTAAAATCAACTGAAATGCCGCCCAAAAGGTGGACAATTGAACACTGTCCTCCAACAACTAAGTGCTCAAGCGGTAAGACTCTTCATCTCCAACAGAAATTTATATGCCTGGATTCATCAATAAATGAACTAAAACACGCTCCTAACTAACATACAAGATCTATTTGTCTCAATATAAAACATTAAAATCAATTGAAATGCAGATCAAAGGTGCAGTTCCGAAAACCGTACCTCTGTGAACCTCTCAAACAACCGTTCCGGCGAGTCGGAACTATGACTGAGTAACTGAACTATCTTAGCAAAGTAATGCAAGTAAACAACAAGCGCCGTTCCATGAGCAGCTGCAGCTATAGATCCAACTACCATAAGAACCCAATCGAGCCGGTCAGCACAAGCGAATAGTCTCGAAAACGGCACGGCAGCCGGAGGCGGCTCGATTTCTTCGGTTTCCTCATCGATCTCTTCCTCCATCTCTACCTGCGCCGCCGGCTCTCCACTAGTGTCCATATACGGTGACGGTGACTCCGGTGGCTCTGAAACTTCCGATACCGGCGTCAACGGCTGTATATGTGGTGGGGACCACCCAAACAATCCCCTAGATATCATCATCTTTTTACAGAATTTAGGGGAAATTTTTTAACTGTCACTAGTTTCCCTCTAGACTACCTAAAACCACAATATATAAACCCTAAATTGATGAATTTTCATGAATATTTCATTTCAAGGGTTTTCAACAAGCATATGAATTTTGAAATTTTGAGATCAGTTGAAAAAATTGAGCGGAATTTTGGGTTTTTATGCGTAGAAATGAGAAGTGTGTGAAAGGGGCGGCCTGGGTTTTGTTGTTGCTGATATTTTTTATTTTATTTTTGTATAAAAATGTAAAAGAAAGAGAATAAATCAGCCGTTTCGGACCGAGACGAGTTGAGTTTAGGGATGGCAATGGGGCCGGGTGGGGGCGGATACCATGATCTCCAACCCCAGCCCCGCCTCTTCCATCGCATCCCCATCCCCGGCCCAGCCCCATCACTGGGGATGGATGGGCATCCCATCCCCAACTCAGGTGGAGGCCCACCCCCAACTGGGTAAAAGCGGGGATTTTTTTCTCCCAAACTCGACTAGAACAAATTATAGAATTTCAACAAAAATCTCCCAATACAACCTTGAAAAAATAATGTAAAATAAAAAAATTTAACATCCGTAAAAATAAATAACACTATCTAAAATGATACTAGTTTGCTCCCTAAACAATACTAGTTTATAGATATAACTCATATGTAGGGTTATAATACATTTTAGGAGATGGAGGAGTTTATGGAGAGAATTTGAGATCTCCCATGATCTTCTCCAATCTTTTAGGTATATTTCCTTTTTGTATAGATATTTTATTCTCAATCTATTTATTATTTTAGACAAGTCATGTGGGCCGGGCCGGGCCGACCTGGGGCCGGGGATGTTACTTATCCCGCCTCCGCCCCCACCCCCGTTAGCGGGGCCAAATTCATCCCCATCCCCACCCCCAACTTAAACCGGGGAATCCCCGACCCAACTGGGCCGGGCCGGGCCGGATCCCCAATTTAACCGGGGCTATTGCCATCCCTAGTTGAGTTGGCAGTCAAGGATGGCGGAGAGAAGGATTTCCCGAATGTTACGTTTTTTTTTATGTAGATTAATTTTATTCGCTTTTATTATGAGACGTATTATAATGTGGAGTTTAAAATTCTTTATGTTTATAAATTTTAAATACAAAATTTAAATTACTATCAGTTCGGCATAATTTGATTATTGGCAATTTCTCAAAGTTTTTTTTATATTATTTATAAGGTTCAAACACAAAATTTTAGTTGAGGGACTATCAACTTCTTTTGCTCGTAGCAGCATTTAAATTACTCTTCAATTTTACAAAAAATAATTATTTGTAAGAAAAAGTTTATTTTTTTTGGGGGGGGTAAAAATACGAAGAAATACATTAATGAAAAAAGTTATACATAGTCATACAAGTCGAGGAAAAGAAAACTACATGAAAAGAAAACATAGCCGAAATTAATACTAAGTCCTTGTTAATCTGAGTGTTTGTTTCCCTAATTTGTCATGCAGCCAAGAAGAAAATACAAATTCTGGAATGCTTCTAAAAATTTGGCTGCCATGCCCTGATAGATTACTGTCATGTTTAGCCAAACAATCTGCTACTTGGTTAGCTTGTCAAAACACGTAATTGAGACTATACTGTGTGAAATGTCTGACTAACCATCTGCAATCATCAACAACATTAAAATATTTTGTGTTACAATTAGTGTTAAGCATATTTAGAACAAATTGAGAATCTAGTTCAACTTCTAGCATGAAAATATTGATGTCCTTGCTAGTTGAAGCCCAAAAGATGTTGAGACAAATTTAATATTTTGAATGTCTAAATATACCTTAGTAAATGTGTACCTTGTTTTAACTTGTGTCGATGCATTCGAACAAATAAAGCTTGTTTCCCAAGCACAAAAAATGCAGTCATTCACGTAGTTGCTAGACACAAAAGCCAGATTCAAGGTGTTTACACCGTTTCCCACACCAATTATTCAAAGGCCAAGAGAAGAGAAAATTCTTATAATTGCCATTTTTAAAAAATATAATTATGGAAGGAAATAAGTGTCTATTCATCAAAAAAAAAAAAAGGAAATAAGGGTCATAACCGAGCGAATCATATAATTTATATTTTTTTTTTGAGGAAATATAATTTATAATTTATATTTAAAGAGTTACAATACAATAATCTTGAACATTTGTAGAGTGACAACATATTGGTTTGAAAATTCTTAGGGGCAGGGAAGCATAGGGTGAGTTGGCATATGGACCCCCAAGAACTATTGTTTAAGGTCAGAATAGTTGCGTCAAATGTTCTGATATTCCTTAACTTATAATTACTTTTAAATGTCAAGAAAAACTATTATAGTTTATTTAATACCTTCGATTCAAAATGATAGTTCCTCGTTCAATTTTTCTACCGGGATAATTAATAAATAAAGTTTTTTTAAAAAAAAATCTCAATTACTTTCCAACTATATGACCGTTGGAGAACAATTGCTTCTTGTTTTCCAACTTATGGCCAAACACATATATATTATTATCATCATCATCCTACAAACATTATTTGATTATTACATTTCAATCACATCTCACGCTTTTCTTTCCTATTTCTGCACACACAAATGTCACATTTAAAAGCCTAAAATTAATGAAAAAATGCAAGAAAAAGATGATGAAAAAAAAATATTATTGAGTAACCCCACCACCACTTATAATAAAAAAAGGCAATGTCCACTAACTCAATCCCTTGTATATCCACCTTGAACTTTTGGAATGAATAATGAATGAACAAAGCTTTGATAAAAAGGAGGAAAGGGTGAGCCCTGGTGGCCTATGGACTCAGTACCATTATTGTGTTGAGAGTAGCATCACATGAGAAAGGGATTGCCCCATGACTTTGTTCATCTATCTGTTTCTAGTAAAGTCATTTATTGAAAGTCCTTATGATGATGCTACTTTTGCTTTGTCTCAACTCGATGCCCGCTAGAACGAGTAATCTGCTTGCATATACGAAATACAATCTTAGTCATCAAATTAAGTTCATTGCAAATGACATGGGACAATGCCAAATTTGTAGCTTAGAGGTCTAATTGGCTTTATCAAACACAAATTTGAGCAAAAGGCCTATTAGAAAAATAAAACAGATGTTGGAATTTTTTTTTGTGAATCTCCATCTCAGTCTCACATGAGGTAAGTGAAAGAAGACTGAACGGTATATAAATATAGACTCAGACAACCATTGTCATTTTAGAATATCAAATGACGCTTGCCCTTGTGGCGGCAAGGGTCTCCTCCCAGTACCCACCCGAAATCCCCTTCTTTTCTCCAACCATTTATCCAATTCCTAGTTAGGCATGTTAATAGAGTTTATTGAATCTAAAATATTGGGTCCAGATTCAATCTCACTAAATTGAAACCCAAGTTGAATTTGTATTGAATTAGATCTAGAACTTTTCACCTAGAGTCCGAACTCAATCACATTGGATCGCTCACTAATTTTAATTATAATTTTATTAATACTCAATTTTATCGATCAAAACGTGAATATATTTTAAATAAAATAAATAACGATTATTAGCGAAATATTTTGTGAAAAATAATATACACCGGTCATTAACGTTAGCATCATATTCTTGAGTTCATATAAAACCAAATAAAAAAAAATTAATTGAGTCTTTGAGTCCTCGGGTCTATACACTTATAATTTAGACCACAACACTTGGGTCCCATACTTGGCTTGAATCCTACTCATATGAATGTAGACCCAATCTAAATCTAAGCATAGAAAAATCTATCTAAACCCAAATTGAGTCTTATGAGTCTAGATATGAATATGAGCTCTCGAGTCCAATTGACAGACCGATTCCTAATGTCAAGTTAGCATCACTTGCTGAAAGCAAAATTGTCACCAAAATAATATAGGTCTTGTAATGTACCTACAGAAGGGCTTTGCATGGGCCTGGCCCAGTTTTTTCATTTCAGTCATGACATGGCACCCGAAAAAGGGGGACCAACATTTGTGTCCACCCACTTCCGTCCTGGGTTGAGGACGGAAGTGCTGTTTTCCTCACGCGCATTGCCACGTCATCCAGGACGGAAGTCTTGTCCAGCCAAAAAATACCCTACGAAAATCCTAACTTTGCCCCGTGAGTTTGAGGACGGAATTGCCACTTCCGTCCTCAACTTACAGCCAATTTGCAGCGTGTAGTCACTTCTCACTTTTGCTTTTTTGACCCAAAAAAAATTTCTGAACGTGTTTGGCAATTTTGTGCGCATTTATGACCGGTTTTCAGAGACTTGTCCAATAAGAAAATTAATTTTTCAATTTCCCACCACATCTATAAATACCCCCTCCAAAATCTACATCCTTCTCAAACCCATAAAAACTCCGTCCCCCTTAATTCTAGCTTTTCCAAAAAAAAAAAAAATTTAGAAAAACCCTATCCTCCGTAATATTATTTGAAAATGAATAGCGAAATGGATCCCGCCCTGGAATGTATTTCAGACACCAATTTAGAATTGCGGTCGGAAATCAAACCGATGAAAAAATGGTAGTATTGTATTTAGTAATGAGTAATTTTTTATTGTATGAAATGTGTTTAGCTATCTAACTCATCATTTTCGATTTGTAGCGTCTTCCATCGAAGTACACAAGTTGGTTGGAGCAAACTGGTCTCGAGTTAGCTAGTTGTGTCTACCTGAAGGATGACCATGGGAATCAATGGTGCGTCTATGTAACCAAAATAGATGACACCTACTACCTAGACGGAGGATTGCAACAATTTTTGCGTGACAACAATCTTCGTCCCACAAATAAAGTTCATTTTATACCATCTTCAGGGAATCTATTAGATATTTATGTTAAGGGAGGGCCCGGGATAGGTTACCTGAAGGGCGAATTATCGTATCACTGCGTGTTCATATTATAATTATTATTTTCAATGTTTTTTAAAATAACAACTGCGAATTCCATTAAATTCATACAAATAATTTTACATCGAACATATAAGAATACAAAGTCCCGGTTATTCAAACCCTAATTCTTTCGAAACTTATGCTCAATCATTTTTCAAGAACTACTGTTGTTGGACGATGCATCCGACATCGGGTATTCAGGGAGAGCCTCCACAGTTACCTCTTCAGGAGATCTTGAACATTGTCCAGCTTCATCGACAAATCCTCTTCCTTCGTACCCAAAAATATGGCAGAGAAGGATAAAGAAAAATTCGCCACTCCTTCTGTACCGCCTAGCCTTTGGATTAGCCTGAATTAAAGTTATATAAACAAAACATTTAGTTATGAAAACATAGAGTTAATACAATGTACCGTAATTACATGCAACTTACCGCAACGTATTCCTCCCACTGGGCATCAGCAACGTCCAAGTCAACAATGTTCGTCCTTCCGTCGTACTTGAACCATGATTTGTGGGTGAGCGTTTCGAAATCCCAAAACCGCCTACGCAGTTTTGCTAGGCCTGCGTCGATCATCGCAATTGTGAATTGTCCACCGGTCACAGAATTAATTCCGTAAACAATTTCATTGTAGCAATCGGACTAACGCTTTTTCTCGGTGGTAACCCTCGTATATCGAAATCATAACAAATTTCTATTAAAGCCTCCTCGTATTCGGCTGGCCATTCTCTAGTAAAATCAACATCCCTAAATTTGTTATGCAATTCTTTTTGCATAAATTCGGGAAAGTTGGCCATTACGGAGGATAGGGTTTTTCTAAAAAAAAATTTTTTTGGAAAAGCTAGAATTAAGGGGTGGGGGGTTTTTGTAGGTTTGAAAAGGATGTAGATTTTGGAGAGGTATGGAGGGGTATTTATAAATGTGGTGGGAAATTGTAAAATTAATTTTCTTATTGAACAAGTCTCTAAAAACCGGTCATAAACGCACAAAATTGCCAAACCCGTTCAGAAATTTTTTTTGGGTAAAAAAAAAAAGTGAGAAGTGACTACACGCTGCAAATTGACTGTAAATTGAAGACGGAAGTGGCAATTCCGTCCTCAAACTCACGAGGCAAAGTTGGGTTTTCGTAGGGTATTTTTTGGCTGGACAAGACTTCCGTCCCGAGTTGAGGACGGAAGTCTGGATGACGTGGCAATGCGGGGTGATGAAAACAGCGTTCGGGACAGAAGTTGGACTTCCGTCCTGGACAAAAATGTTGTTCCCCCTTTTTCGGGTGCCATGTCATGACTGAAATAAAAAAACTGGGTCAGGCCCATGCAAAGCCCCCTACAGAACAAGAATGGTCCATCTATGTTTTGGACATGAGAGAAACATCCCAGCTAATAGCCTACTACTTCACAGTCGGCCTCGAAATGAAAGGACCTAGTTCATGAAAAAATTTCAACTATCCATTCTCTTCTTTGGTGACAGATATTTTGGTATACACCCTGACTAATCAAGCTAGAATCTTACAAGACAAGCCTATAAGCATAGCACACTGAAGATGCATCTTAAGTGACTCAAACTCGCCATCCTCCCACAGCCATGCCAAGAGGGTCAAAAGTGAGATGGGCAGAGTTTACCAACTACACCACTACCTCGTCATTTCAAATATCCATTTTATGAAAGGCCAACGTCATGTCATATATATAGCAAGCTAAAGGCAGGTCTAACACATCTAAGTATAATGGTACAGGGTAGTAGTATTTTGTCACTACATAATTCTGCAGAAAAAATAAGAAATAACCTGGCGTGACAAGAGATGAGATTGAACATACTCTAATTAACATTCAAAACAAGTTTAAGAAAACTAGTATTGCAGGCAAAACACAACTAACAAAATTGACAAAGTTCAGATAAAATAGTTTCAATTCTAAAAAATAGTGACAACAGAGTTCAACTTAGATGATTCCAATCTTGTTTGCAACATCCAAAGCATCATAGTCGGGAGTCAATCTCACGTATGCTTTCTTGGTTCCATCAGGCCTGTGTTGACAAGAAACCAAATGGTTAATTTAAGTTTGAAGAAATCATTTTTTTAGATAAGTATATTGCAGCATCATTGAGAGCACAGGCCACAAAATCTAATGGTCAATGGTAAGCAAAGACATTTTTTCAGTCTAGCTTGGGACAGAATTCCACAAGTAAAATTGAGGAACAGGAACAAAGTATCACACAAAATTTGGAACTACAGATGCTGGGTAAAGTCGCAACAAAAACCAGCTAAAACAACGTGACAGAGCAAAGGTGATTTCCATACCTGATCAAGGTGTTGACTTTCTTGGTCTGAATGTCATACATCTTCTTCACTGCATCCTTGATCTTCTTCTTATCAGCGCGGATGTCAACAATGAAAACCAAGGTATTGTTGTCCTCAATCTTCTTCATTGCAGACTCAGTAGTAAGAGGATACTTCAGAATCTGGTAATGATCCAACTTGTTTCTTGGAGGAGCACTGATGCGAGGATACTTGGGGTTCCTGTCCTTCTTCAATGTCCTGGGGCGGTGGAAGGTAACTTTCGTGCGGATCTTCTTTGCCTTCTTCTTGAAGGTAGCACCTGACTTAACAGCCTTTGCAACCTTTGTGGCCTGAGCCTTTGAATCAGTCTTTTTGCCATCACCTGCATAGAGAAAATTTGATCAACAATCACATTAAATGATGTACTGTCCACAATAAAGATGGGCAAACAGGTTCTTGGAACTATAATTGTTACACATAGTACATTAGAGAACATACCCAAAAAAGCCTACAATGCAAAGATAGAAAACATTCCTCAAATGTTAATCAGACTAAAATAAAACAATGCAGAGTGGATTTTTATTTTACTTTAACCATCATAAAATATTTCTACCATCTGAGTTCTCAAGAAATGCAGAGTAGTTAATACAGAAATGAGGGAAAATGGCATAAAACTCAGTGTCAAATTCTCCACTTACACATTTACCGTCCCCGTTGTTTCTTTAAACTACATGCTTGGAAGTTCAGAATCAAGTTCAAGTTTTAGCAAAATTATTCAACTCATCCCAAGGAGACGAGGCGCTTCATAAAACTTAACATTAAACCAATCTAAAGAGCAAATCCTCTTTTAAGACACTATAAGCAAGAATAATTCGATAATGGCTAGAGCATAAAATAGAATTCAAATAACACAATAACAACATAAAAGTACATAAATTTTCTAAACTTCAACTAATTAATCCAAGAAATGCTCCACATTTTTCCAATAAAAAATTTCCTAACAATAATCAACATACAAAATTCCATCTCTAATTAAACTTAAAGCTCACAGATTTCGGAATTTAAACTAAAAAGGAAGATATTCCAAAAAAAACTAAACAAAAGTATTCAACAGATACATATTAAACTATAATTACCTCAGCTCTCAATAAATATTTCCATCCAACAAAAAAAAAAAAAAAAAAACTTAAAATTACAAAAGAATATAAGATTTACCTTTAGGAGGAGCCATTGTAGATTACTGAAAACCAAATCCTTTACCTAATCAAAAAACAAAATTGACAAAGTCTGAGAAAAAAGTTATCTCTAACACTATACGATCTATACATGAATATATAATATAGGAAAAATCGAAAGCGAAGAATAGATAGGAAACCTAGAGGTAAGTCTCGGGCGAGAGCTCCTGCTTTCCTACAGCGGCTGCTTCTACTAGGGTTTATGGGTGTCAGATTTAATACATATATAGACGGGTTTGGGAATCGTTTTAAGCCCAAAGTGTATATTCATTGGGCAGGATTATATTGGGCCTTATACTGACCCATCCAAAAGGAGAAACGGGCTTTTAATGAGCGGTGTGCATTTGGTGCAGGTTGGTGAAAATTGCAGTTTTTATACGGTTTTTTAATATATATTTTTAAAATCACACCGCACTGTTTTGACTTTCAAATAGAATTTTACCAAACCGTAATTATTTTGGTTTGGTGAAATTTAGTGCGGTGAAACCCGATGTAGAAAACTTCTAAAATTATTTAGATATCTCCCAACTCATGAGTTTCAATGTAATATTTCTTTTTTTTAAGCCCGGATGGGCGGTTGCCCCATAAGGGGAAAAGAGAAGCACCCCACAAGAGGAGAAGATAGCCCTAGAATGAGAGACAAATTAAAGCTTGCCCCATGCATAAGGAGGGTATCGAACCCACGACCTCTTGGTCGTGGGCAGGCCTTTGCCCCACTGGGCAAAGGGACCTTTGATCAATGTAATATTTCTAAGAGATTAACCATGTAACAAAATTCCTCTATTTTAATACGAATTGAAATAAATAAATACATGCCTATGTTGAAAAAGTTAGCAAAATACATATCTTTTCTTTGAAATTTCTAAGCCAATTGTAATTAAAATAAATCAAAAGTTCTCATTAGAACATCAATTCCAACCAATAGTATTTTGAATCTTGAATCACATCTTAACCTAACTTAAATCGAATAAAACAACTAACCAAGGTGAATATATTAATCGTAGTTAAAATTAGTTCAACAATTGACTTTAGATATTAAACGTAATTACATAAATATACAACATTCCTTTAAAAATAAAAATAGATAGGTATATAATGCGGTTTGCGGTGTAGTTTAACTTAAATTTTTTTAAACCGCGACCGCATCAAAAAATAATTTGCGGCTACGTATTTAGCCACACTATCATTGGCCAAACACTGCACCGTAGACTAAAATTAAATTTGGTGCGGTGCAATTTTCGATTAAAACCGATTAATGCACACCCTAATGATGCATACACCCAATTGTGCACACATATAGTTTATGACGATGTATACGTTAGGAGTCTAGTTCGATTGGCTCCACTTTTAACACGCAAACTCTTTAGTATGTTAAAGTTAGGAGTTAGATTCATTCTTGAGGCAGGTTTTATGATGGAGTATCTCATGCTATGAATTTCTCAACCAGATTAGTCGGATTTGCCCAAACAATGATTTACAAAAAAAATAAAAATAAAAAGATGTATATGGTAGGACTGTCAAATTGATTATGTGAGCTGAGCTTGATCAAGTAAGAGCTCGACACGACTTATTCAGGCTTGAAAATAATAAGCACAATCTCGACTCATATAAGTTCGAGCAGACCTAATTTTTTAAATATTTTTTTAAAGAAATCTTTTACCATTACGTATTTTGTAAAAAAAAAAAGATAACTATTTATTGAAATATTCAAAGATACCTTGGGTTAAGCTCCATTAACTTGGGGCTCAGCTAGACTCATTTGCACCCCTCGGCGTCTCGCACTCCAAAACTCGTAAGCCTAAAGCCTAATCGTACATCTTTGCAAAGCCCCAAGTACTTTTAATTGTTTAAAGCTGTTCCAAATGTGTAATCATCCTGGATTTTTAGATAGTCAAATAGTATTCCATCCCAAAATAATGAAAAATTCTGATATGCACCGGGTCCACATCTATGCAGAATGAGGAGAGAGAAGGAAATACAATGATGTGGCCAAATCTGAACCGCATGATCCAGTTAACCCGATCCATATCAGAAGTGTTTCTAAATAAAACACAAAATTTTAGGTTCGAGATACTCCTCTCCTCTCCTCACACAAAGAATTTGATTTCTACAAAAGCTAAACAAAACGCTACTCCCTCCATACCAAAATAAGGTTAACATTTGAATTTTCCACATAGATTAAGAAGTTCCTAAAAATAATAAGAATTAAAGTCAAAAGACTAATATATCCGCATTAATTACTTCTTGAAAATTAAAAGAGTGATTATAAGAAGAGTAAGTAGATAGGTAAAAATGGTAAAAGGTCATTTAATGTTCATTGATATTGCAAATGTTAACCTTATTTTGGGAAAATTTTGAATTTGAAATGTTAACCTTATTTAGGGATGGAGGTAGTACATAACTAGGCTTTTTATCTCACGAGAAAAAAGAGAAGCTTTACAATATCAAAATATAGAGATTCAAGTATTAGTTATATCCTAAAGCTTAAATTAAAAAAACTTAGATGATATGAAGGTTAATAGCCATCACTGAAAACTATTGACTACATCTAAAGCTACTAACTACAAAAGCTTAAAAATATCAATCTACAAAAGCTTAAAAATATTGTAAAGAGTTTTTTGCTGCAATTTTTTGAGTTTGGCAAAAGACAATCAATCTACAAAAGTCAGATATACGATGAGGGGTTCAATCCGGTGAGGTTAAGGCGTCGAGCTCTGTACGTAACAGCTGAACGACCTCCAAATTTCCAAGCAGCCGGCCTCCTGCAAATATAAATGGAGATGCAAGAGAGTAAGCGGGCGAGGAAGCAAACAATGGCAATAAAAAGGGAGAAAAGAAGAAGTGATCTCAAAAGATAATAGAATCAAGGATTCCAAAGTAATGCTAATAAGTTTTCTCAATGGTTTCTTACAAGAGTACCTCTTGTTTCAGATCGTGTCCGAAAGTGAGTTTTTTCTTAAAGGGAAAGCCTCCTATTTCAATAGACCTACACTAAAATGCTTGGGATTAAGACCTACACTAAAATGCTTGATAATGACCAAAAGAATCGCGCATGCTACATGCTCCCCGATTTTACCCCATATATTCCTACCTCAGAGAAAAATAATCATATATTTCAAAGCTATTATCCTAGAAACCGTAAAAAGAATATTACAGAATTTAACGAAACAAGAATGCAAAAGCATGGTCCAAGAAATGTTGATTACCTTCGAGTTCTCATGTTCATCACAAAGCTAGGAAACTTGGACGTGTGAAGAGAGCTGAATGTCTGGCATCACAAAGAACTCAACAACGAACGAAATTCTGTGGGTTCTTCATCTTCTTTCACAATCTGCCATAAATTTCACAAATGCCTAATTAGGTATGCCTAAAATAATTGAGCAATTGAATGCTGTGTTATTTTAAGCTAAATGTAGTATAGAAAAATATCAAATCGTCATCATTTCTATGATAGATAAAGAAAATTGCAAATGGCGGAATAAACTAACATAGCTACAACTTAAAGACATAAATCTCATTAAAGCTTCTAGAGGATGGTGGAAGTGTGCGGAGGTTGAAAGAATAAAAACGTCCATTAAGATGTTACTAAACTCTAGTAGGTAAGCCATTTTGAATATCTTATATAAATCAATTAAATTGGTACTTCAGAATTTATTTTTTAAGCATAAAAGAGTTACTTGGCTATCCTCTAGGGAAATTCATAGGAAAGCGGGACACCCTTTTGAATAAAATCTTTGCCTTATTTAGTGGAAAATCTAGGTTTTTAATATTGACGAAAACGTTAACTGCTGAATACTAGGGGAGGTGGATTTATCAAACTAAGCAACATGATAAAAGGTATTGCACGCAATATTTCCAAATACTCGAGATCATACACAATGTCTGAATATAGAGAATCTAAAGCTGCTAAGAGACGAACTTATTTGATTCTAAATAAGATTATCATGCATAGAAAAGCTATTGATATCGGATGCCATAATCACAGTATAACATGCCTTGTAAATTCATTAAACATGCAAGAGACTAATGTGAAAAATGAAAAACGTGCTTGAAATAATGAATATACCTGAACATGAATATTCTTTGGCAGACCCAGACGTGAAATCACAACTGAACTAGCTTGTTTCCAATCAACCACTGTGAGATCACCAAACTTCTGATTGCCCTCTAGGTCAGTTTTACTTTTGTCAAAATTGAAGAACCTTCCTATCCAAAAGTAGAGAATCCTTCCCCCAGTCTTGTCCTTATACAAACTTGGAGTGATAAAGACAAATACCGAATGGGAATCCAGATCATTGGCATTAAAAATCGGAACTTTTTCCAGACTAGGCCAGCGGCATATTATTGGTCGTGAGAAGTCACAACCCTCGGAAACATTATCCACCACTGCATTTAGGACAGCATTGTCCTCTAGCCCAAATTGATTATTTTCCCTATATTGATCAGAGTAAAGTCTTGAAGCAGCTGTACATGAATCTATACTACCTAAAGATATCGGCAGATTGGTATCCTGATTTGCAAATACATCTTCCTTGCACTCTAAGGGATTTTTTGTATCATGGGATTTACTTAATGAACAAGCGTTATCATTACTAGAATTGAGGTTAGGTTTATTGGTTACAGAATTTAAAGGGGCGCCTGCTCTAAGAGTCTCATGAGTTGTCGTCCGCAGCTTAAGGCTCTTTGACATGCTGCCTCTACGCTCAGCAATAGAAGGACAGGACTTTTTAGAAGGTGCAGATGCTGACTTTAAACAGGACTCTGAATTAAAATTGACATCAATAAATTTTTCACTTTTAGATATCGACTGAAGACATAATTTTGAAGGTTTTGAAGGCTGGAGCATCATATTTGAGAAGTTAGGAAGAATTGAAGATGTTGGACTAGAAAAATCTTCCACTGAAGGAGATACAAGAGGAGATTCCCCAAGAGTTGCAGAATTGAAGCTTGCATCGGAGGAGATGGAGTCTGGAGAAAGATAAGGAAGTGAAGAAGAAGACGGTGACAGGGATGGTGACGATAACTGGGGTGACGCTAAAGACAAAAGAGAATTCGCTGAAGCATACGACTCATTCATTGTACGTTGCCCTTCCACCACAGACAATGAATCAGGATATACTATAGAGGGACGAGACTTTGTAGTAGACACAAATTCCTTCATACTCCCAGATACAAATTTGAGTCTCAGATAACTCCATGAACTTTCCCTTGCAGGAAGAATGGTTTCTTTTTCAGTCTCTGCTGCTGCAAATGGAGGCACAAAACCACCCATGGCTGCTTTGTGAAAGACCTCAAAATCAACACTATATGCATCCACTTTTCGGTCACCTACGCAAACTGAACTTGATGATTCTACAGAAGCTGCGCCATTAATAGATTTGTCCATCAAGGGCAAAAGACTGGAAAAAGCATCCCAGAAGTATAGAGGTTCTTCACCTTCCTTGATCATTATTATAGGGCCATGAACTTTCTCGTACCGAACAATCTGGCAAACTGCACCCCGAGTATCCCGTTCCATTATTACTTCACACTTCTTACCAATCCAAACATATATCGCAGAAGCTATATGAATTATGAAGGCACCCCTCGAATCCAAAGCAGATGGAGAAGGATCGTTTAACATTTTTGGAACAAGATGCAAAGGATCATAAGGTGAGTGGGGAGCAATCCTATACATTCTCAATAACGAACTAGGGCTCAAAGGAAAAGCATGAACCCTTTTTTGGCACTGAAGCAATTGGCATGCAAAACCCATATTTGGATCAGCTATGCCTCTTGCGGCTTTTACGTACTGAAACGCATCATCAAAACTCTGTCCCTCTCTCCACATACGGTAGGCAATAACCAAAGATGTAGACCGAGATACTCCCTGACAACAATGAACAAAAACTCTCCCACCCTGTTCCCTAACATCTTCAAAATAGTCAAAAACATCATAGAGAATGCTAGTAATATCTTCAGATGGGCTATCCTGCAACCACAAAGTCCTATATACAAAATCGGCCTTGAAATATTCAGGACAGACGAACCCCACGCAGTTAAGAATATGAGTTATACCATGCTGCTTCAATATTACCATATCCCTAGCAACAGCATCCCCGCCCAGATAAACGTGCTCAGCTACCTTTGAACATTCCTTATCAAAAAAAGCTATCTTTTCTCTTTTCACAAGTCCACCATTCTTATCAGGGATTCTCTGTATACTAGACAAATCAAGCTTCAATCTCTCCCCACAATTACCAACGTCTTTCCCACTAGGAGTGGCAGCAAGCGGCCACTCACCAATATCATCAGAACCAGCTTTTGGCCACTCGTCTAAACTCCTACGAGCAATCGACAACGGCTGCAAAGGTGGCAAACATGCCCTAGACTTAAAACTGTTTTGCGACCTGGGCGTTAAATGACCGGCAGACCTCCGACCCTGCCCAACACTATTATTACTCCCATTTACATTCGAGTGGTCTTTTTCACTGTCTGGATTAAGTGGGGGCAAAGATGTCCGAGAAGACGACCATGACGATGAACGCCAGTACATTTTCCGGCCACCAGCAGAATCAGACATCCCAAGCAAACTATCACCCCCAGTGCCGTGGCTACTCCCTTCCCCACCTCCAGATGGGGCATCCTCCCTCCCAGCCATTGCAACCCTCAAAACAAAAACATTCCCACACTAATTACAAAGCCCTAAAATCTGAAACCCTAAGATTTCCTTAGCCTAAAAAAATCCCTAGAATAATTCAATCACACCGCCAAATTATGGTCCCACAAATTTCAACTGCAAATACAAATAACAAACAAAATTCAACAAAATAATTATCTCAAAATTTATAGATTTAATCAGCAAATGCGTTGATAAATTTATGCATCCGAGATTTAGAACAAGAACAAAAGCCACCGAAAACATGAATCATGCTATCACCGCTTATAAAGCTAAGATCTTTGAGCAAAAAAAAAAAAAACACATATAAGTTCAAAAAAATCCCATTTTTTACACTCCGAAAAATCCCCAAAAAAAAAAATACTTTCTAGTAAATTCAAAAGAGTTTATGCATAAATCTTACTTTCCTTGAGGAAATTTTATTTAAAAAACATAAAATTACGTATAAAACAGTTGAATTTACAAACAAAAATCCTCGTACATATCAAATGGATATATAAATATATATATATATATATATATATAGAGAGAGAGAGAGAGAGAGAGAGAGAGAGGTGGAGGAGATCGCTTTGTGAGACTTACAGAGTAACGTAGGAAGAGGCAACAATGGAGAAAGATAGGAGTGAGAGAATTGAGAGCCCAAAAGACAAAATAAAATAAAATAAAATAAAGTGTTTAATGAGTGAGCAATTGATGACACATTAATATATTGGTTTTTTTCTATTAATTTTTCTTTTTCTTTTTACATAATTTGTTTATTGGTTCAAATCTATACTTAGATGTGAGCCTATTGAATAGTACAATTTGATTTTATAAGTTGCATTTCGTCAATATCGTCTCTTGAATTAGAATTGCTCCGGCGGCAGTATCATTACATATATGTTTCTTCTTGGTGCTTATTAGGAGTGGGCAGGACAGACACATGATTAAAAGTTTAGAAGCCAAACTATAATATATGTCATTATAAAAAAAAACTTTTAAAACACTTAGGGGATCAAAAATGAAATTATAATCAAAATATAAAAAAACACTACTTAAAAAAAATCTTGAAAATTATTGATTTAAAAAATTAATATGACTGTCTAATACGACTTACCTTTTTATATAATTTGTAAACACAGTACATAATTAAATTTATTTGTGCAACTAAGACGTGTTTATTACAGAAGGTTTGCATAATATAATTCACCTTCTAATATAATTTATCGACGTTATATAAAATTAAATTTATGTAGTACGCAACTGAAGTTCCTTTGTGGATAAAAAAAATTAAAATAATATTCATAGCTCTTGTCTTTGGATTTGTTTTTTTTCCTTTTCACCATAGAATTTATATATAAATGTGTTACTACCTCCGTCCCAAATTATTTTTAACATTTCAACTTTTTAATTAAGATTAAGAAAATGATTAGAAAGTAATTAATATGAGAATTTTTTTTCAAAATACCTCCCAATTAATGACTGTGAAGTTATTATTAGTGGTTAATTGAGTAATAAATTAGGGGTAAGAATGTAAAAGTAATATTAGGTTAAAGTTTAAAAGACTCTTTTTCCCTTTTCTCTCTTCTCTCTCTTCTTCCTCTCTTCCTCCTGCTCTTTTTCTCTCCTCTGCTGCTGGCTTGGTCCTTTTGTTCTGTTAATCTTACTCTATTTTGTACTACGAATCATATGAAATCTTTTTCAGAGTTTTTTCTTCAAGATTCAAGACGCAGTGGTTAGATGAGTCTCAGATTTTCGCAGATCTAGATTTTTTTTTTCTATTTTTCTAGGAGGATGTGTTCAACCCTGGGACTTGATCCCGGGCCCTTTATCATCTTTTTACATCTTTCCCAGAGACAATTTATAGAGACGGTTGATACGCCCATGGTCCCCTATAAATTGTCGACCCCTAAGGAAGATGTTGAAAGTGATATTCTCCCTCGTCCCCTGTGTTTCGAGGATTGCAATGAAGATGCTTTGAAGAAGAAGATTATGTATTTGTTTAGTTTGCTAGTTTTATTAGTTGTTTTTCCTAACCATCCAAGTTCTCTTGGGTGTGTCTTTTGTCTGCTATCATGATTTTTTAAATCATTGTATAACTGTTACTTTCTGTATTTTCAGATTTTCCTTTGATTGTAATGGCCTCGGCTATTTGTGATTAATGGAAATATAATTTATTTAGCAAAAAAAAAAAATTAATAAAAATGCATTAATTTTTTAAACGTGATAAATAATTTAAAATATCTCAAAAATAAACATTACAAATAATTTGGGACGGAGATAGTATTACATCGGTAATAGTACTAGTAAATTCCCCTCTTTATAGGGTGAAGTGCAGAAGTCATGTGAATGGTCCCTTTTTCAATAAAGTGTGTTTCTTCTAAGAACACTTCTGATATGAACCGGGTACACTGGATCATGCGGTGTAGATTTGGTCACATCACTACATTTCCTTCTCTCTACTCATTCTGCAGGGATGTGGCCAAATCTGAACCACATGGTCCACATGAACCCGATCCATATCAGAATTTTCCTTCTTCTAATCACCTTTCTCTTGAATTTTTTCACTCTACACTTGTGAACTCACTAAGGTTTCATTAGTCCATTTTCTAGTAAGAATTTGGGCAGTCTGGCTCCTATGCGGGATAGCTTTGGTGTGGGACATGCGGAAAAATCTCAGCCGTCGGATAAGATTTTTTAACGGCCCAGATCTGGAGAGAGAAAAATTGCGGCTTACTTAAAAATAAAAAATAAAAAATTTCTCTCTCCAGATCTGGACCGTTAAAAAATCGCATTCGACGGCTGAGATGGTGTCCAGCATGTTCTGCATCAAAACTGTCCCGCATAGGAGCCTGCAAATTTGGGGAATCCCATAAAAATTATGATCTAGATCAGATCGATTCTTTTTTGAATCTCTATCTGTGTAATTCCCTCTACTGAAGAAGATATTTTTATATTATTTTGTACATAATTTTTTATACAATCTCTTATTTTTTGATCTTCTTGTAAACCTGAAAATACTTTTTTGGTTATGCAAACCAAAGAGAATGATGATCTTGGGTTATACCAAGTCTAAAACCAGGTATAGGAAAAAGTCCTATCAAATAGATATTTTTTCTTTCGATCATATTTCGATTGTTAATACGATATATAAGGACCGCTACTACAAATTACACCCTTGATCGTGAAATATCGATTGCTTGTTGAACCCTGTGAATTGTGTGAAAGTAGGACACTCCAAATTCGGGGGTCAAAGAGTTTTATAAAACGTTCTTGATGGAAAATAATGTGAATGAAAAATCCCACTGAATTGAATTGGGTCCATGAATCTAAGAAATAATGAGAATTCTTGATCTCTCTCAATTCGAAAATGCAGGATTTGAATTGATTTCCTTTCATTGACTCCTCCTAAATGACATTGATTTATCCTAAAGATTTCATTTAAATTGGAATTTGGTACATTTTCTTTTAATGAACATTTACTAGTAAATTGGTTAAGTCCAAAGTCATTAATTATGTTGGTTCAACCAAAATATTTTTCTTAACTCAGAAAAAAAAATATTAGAAGAAGAAAAGTACCCTCGATCTAATATAGTACATGGGTAGGAGAAAAGTCAATAGGTCTCCAAAACAATTGAGTGGAGGCTACAAACCTCATTGCAGGATGGTTCTCCTGTTCTGAACCTTGAATTTCTATCAAGCAAGGAAAAGAAAATTCATTTTTACACATGGTTTGATGAAGAAAATGGTCTATAATATATATTCTTGTTATAAAAAAAATATATATATCAAACTGGACAAGTTTTCCTTTACCCTTCCTACTTATTAAGCTTTGCCATTTTGGTAAAAAAGATAACCATTGAGTTTTTTACAAAATTCATCAGATAACTCAAATTAACTGCAACTGTGTGAACTTATATTATTGAGATCAAAGATATTTCTATATTAATCAACTCAGTGATATCGGTAAAAAAGCTAGCGTAATTGAGACATCAATTATGACTCGAAAGAATATGTCACAAAGTTTGACATTCCTTTTCCGACAAAAAATTTTAAAAGAAAAAAGAAGCCTGATGAGATATAACATTGATAAACATATATCTATTTGTTTTTTTTCATAAAAAAAAATATCTATTTGTTTTGCTTAAGAAGAAATCACATCAGGAAATAGTGCTAGACTGCTAGTATTCTAGATTGCTTTTATAGTCTAAAACAAGTCACATTTTTCTCCTTAGCTTATGGTCTAAAGTGGGAAGCTCATACTCCTTTTTTTTTGGTAAATAAAAGTTTGAGTGGGTTCGGCTCCGGTCACCACCACGGGTTAGGGTAGACCCTAGGGACCATTTGTCGCTTACAAGGTACTTACAGATCACCCACCAATATAGTCCTCACGTCGACAGCGGAAATTGAACACTTGACATTTGTAAAGACGTGTCAAATCTTTACAAACTGAGCCAACTTGTGTTGGTGTAAGCTCATACACTTTTGCATAACCAAAATGAGATAATAATATTTCATCATACCACTTATATTCTTGTCTTCTGGTCTTGCTTTCCTTAGTAATACAACACTAAGATCAAATGTCAAGCAAATGACATATTTTATGCTCTCTTTTTTCCCTCCAATCCACGTCCGTCTACCCCTAAATATTATACTAGAAGATATGAATTCGTATACTAAAATATTGTCAAGTAAATAGTACATAGGTATAATTGGATACTGTTATGATTCATAATACAATACAAAATTTCAAGTTTAAATTTCGCATTATTCTCACAAACAATTTAACTTTTATAGGAGGTCTCATGACGTAGAGGTAATGAGTTCGAATCACTCACCACTTCTTGAATCCCCAATTTCTTATAATAGATAAGTTCCTCCCCAATAAATAATTTTTTAACTTTTACGAAATTCAAAATATTTTATTTCAAAACTAAGTACTATTCTACTAGACCCGGGATTTACAAGAAATTATGAAAGATGACTAATTTGTAAAACATTATGTAATAGACTCAGCTTATGTCCTGCCAACCGAACTTTATGGTAAAAGTTATGAGTAAATCACTATTTATACCCCTTCAACTATTTTCAAAAGCAAATTATGCTTTTTTTTTTGCGTGCCATTAATGTCCCTAACAATTTACGGGGTGCCATTAATGCCCATATGCGGCGGAATCCGGCGAGTTTTAGTGGCTACACACACGTGTGAGTCACACAGTCGAATTGTTAGGGGCAAATTCATCCAACCCAATTTCAAACCCAATTTCATGACTCAATTGAAGATCTTCATTTCTCCTTTGGCAGCTATGAAGAGCTTTGAAGAGCAGCAATGGAGCTCAACAACATGAGCAAAAAACCTTCAAGAATGTGCAATCCGTGAAGACCAATCTGCTCGGAATTGAAAGGCATACTGGAATATCACGTTTATAACCTAGAAATGCAGTCCCAAAAAGAAAAAATATGTAGAACACCAAGAATAACTCTTGAAGCTCAAGAACAATTCTAAGACAAATTATGAATATGAGCCTTCTCCTTACCCCGCCACCAACAATTCATCACACCGCCACCATCACCAGATTTTGGTAGCTTCTTCACCAGCCACCATCGCCTTCTTTAATTCTTAAAGAACATCAAGAACACCAAGAATCAATCAAGGCCGATTATAAACAATTCTTCAATAAATCCAAAATCACAAAAGTAAAACTAGAGATGTTTTATCACAGAGAACATAGCAAGATTACAATAGGAAGGGGAAAATAATATGGTGTTTTTTTTATAAGGTCTCTTGTAGCTTCTTCTTGGCAGCCATTAAAGCAATGGGATGTGGTGAGTAATGAGATGTGGTGGTAGGTGTTGTGTGAGAGAGAAGAGAAGATGGAGATGAGAAGGGAGGCGGAGAAGAAGAGGAAAAGGGAGAAGATGGAGTTGGTGGAGATCAAGATGGAGGGTGGGGTAGGGTGGGGTAGAGTGAGTGGTGGAGGCTTTCTGGGCTTCTTTCTATTTTCTTTGATTTTGAGGAAGAAAATGAAATTTTCAATTGGGTTGGACGGTTTTGCCCTTGAAAAATCGGGCATGTGACTCATACGTGTGTTTAGCCACCAAAACTCGCCGGATTCCGTCACTGACGGACATTTATGGCACCCCGTAAATTGTCAGGGGCATTAATGGCACGCAAAAAAGATAAGGGACATAATTTACTTTTGAAAATAGTTAAAGGGGCATAAATAGTGATTTTCTCAAAGTTCATTAATAAAGATAAACAATTGAAAGATGATTTCCCTCTACTACGTGTACACGGTAACCCTAGAAGCAGGAGGGTGCTATAAAGGAATGAGGATTTTGGGGAATGGTTAGTCCGGCTCCTATGCGGAACAGGTAAAATTTCGCACCGTGCGGAATAATCTAAGTCGTCGGATTATAGTTTTAACGGTTTAGATTTGGAGTGAGAAAAGTTGCGAATGGATTTAAAAAAATAAAAAAAATAAAAACTTTTCTCTACAAATCTGAACCGTTCAAAGTTATCATCCGACGGTACAGATTGTTTCGCATAGGAGCCTGAGTGGGGAAAGGGAGTAATAAGAGGAAGCATTTTATTTTTGTCTCAAGTGCTGCCACCAAGGAAAGAAAAAGAGATTCCTTTTCAAAAGTGGACTCCCTTACACAATATATCTTAAATAAAGGGAAAAAGGAAGGGCAGATCTTCCTCAGAATAATCAAATAGAGATATTAAAAAAAAACTTTATATCTTTCAGTGGAGAATTTATGCCAGCATCTTCATGGAAGGAAAAAAAACCAGTTTTTATAGCTTTTCAGTAAAACTAAACATGCAACTAATTCTTGATTCTCAGCTACTTGAATACAGTATCCATGTTTATTCTACTATTCATGTTATGAGTTTTTACGTGTGTATGAAAAGAACTTTGTTGGTATCACCAAAAGGTCCGATTTAAGAACCGATCGGATTAGTCATTCAACGTAAAACAAACATGTATACCAATTGGGCCAAAGACATTAATAAAGAAAATGTCTGTCCTACTATTCAATTCCCCCTCTCCCCGGCCTCCTTCCCCACAAGGAATTTTGATTTCGGTGCTAACATAGTTTGAAACAATCATTTGATCTAAAAACTGAAATAGCTATTCAAGAAAACCTCTATGATTCAAGAAACTTTGAAAAAAAAAGGCATTCAAATGCTCACCTTGACCGCTTCTGCAAAATGGAATAGCCATCCCTGGAATAAGACTTCATCTGGAATTCTTTGACACGGACCAAGACTTAGAATTGAGCTGAAGAAATCAATCAGGTTGTCTTCATTCGCACGAAACTCACTGTTTCATCAAGACATTTATTCTTTTTCTTGTAACCTTAAAAAAAACACATTTCCTTTTCAAAATGGTTAAGGTTTAATTTGATCTTAGATCATCATACTTGACTCGTAAAAGTTCATGATCTTGAATGAAACTTGCGAACGACATATATAGGAAATTATAACAGAATCCAAAAATATCAATAGAAAGGAAAGTACAAGTTCAGGAAAGTAAATAGCAGCAAAAAGATAAATCTAAGGAGGCACAAATCTAGGGAAAGATTTGACCTCCTGGTCATCGCGAAGAACAACAGAGACGAAGGACAGTGCCGTCTCCATCAACGTTGCAGCTTCCGAATTTAGCCAGGGAGTCAGCCAAGCAGTTCGCCTGCCGAAAAACGTTCCATGTCCTCACCTGTGAGACTAGGGATCTGCAATCAGAGACCGATATAAGTTGTTCAGCAACTAGTTGATCAGGAACAACTTAAACTCGACCGTCAAATCAAATGCCCAACAACTCAGTTTTGTATGTAAGGCGCTGACATAAAGCACTATCTGCACCAAAACCGGACTGATTACAGAAACTCTCCAACCATTTATTGGGAATGTCCATCCCCAGATATCAGAGCATCCAGACTTCCTACATTTTGTTCCACACAAGATGCAAAACCAAAATCATTCGTATTCATTCTCAATCTCCCCAAACATGAAAGAGGAAACTCTCCAACAACGAATCTTTCAAAGTTACTCTTCTCATGATTGTAAGCATAAAGTGTAGTTAATCCATTTTGAGCCTTAGTATTCATCAACAATATCTCACCGGAAGGTAAATTGCCCACAGGAGCTGCAAATTTGGAGGTGAAACTACTTTGCATTTCAAACGGCAAAGGAGCTTCGTGCTTCGTCCACTCATAAACTTCATGATCAACATCAAGTGTGTAGAGGATCAGCTTTCTATCATCAGCAAGAAAAAAAGACGGCCGGCCGTTAAATTGCACGATCCACTTGGCATTAAACTTTTGGCCATTGTCGTCTGGGGCCTTAAACAAACGGACAATCTCTGTGCTGAGATCAAGAGAAATCACTACACATTCAGAACTCGCCGTCATGGGTACATGAATCCAATACAGAACCCCATTAACCAAGAAACTCTGGGATGTAAGGAAAGGCACATTTATATCACCGCCGGCGACCTTTCGCCATGAACTACCTCTGCTGATAGTGAGAATCTCGTAATTGTGACGAGTTGATCCATGAAGTTTCATAGCAGTACTTACCTTCACCAATTTATAGACTCCATTAACAGAATCAAATCCAAAATGGTAATCATTTGGGATCTTGAATTGACCTTCCTGGCCGCGTAATCCAATATCAACCAGATCCGGTACTCTTTTGATTTCTCCAGTAAAAATATTCCCCAGAAACAGGTGATTTCTACGATGGAAACAAACGACGCCGTTCACTGATCGCGTGACATCCTGGCAATCACGTAAAGACAAATTCAATGAATTCACAAAATTTTGTGGTTCTTCAACACCAAGAATGGAGTAATAGAAGCGTCGTTGAGGAAAGCCAGACGATCGATCTGTGATGGAGGCTGCGAGTACGGGAGGGTGTCGGCGCCGGTAAGCCTCGACGAAACCAGAATCACGGATGATCGAGCACCAAACTTTTGATGCGCATTTGCATTGAAACAGCATCTTAATTGGCAATCTTATGAGAAACTCGAACACCAAAGCATTGGGTAGCTCTGGACATGTTACTGAATCGTCATTTCTTTCAGTACTCTTTATAATCTTCTCCTTCCTTTCGGACATATTATTGATAACTGAGAATTTGCCCAGCAACGCTTGGTGAATTTGACCAGTTATTTTCCTGTTTCAGCTTCTACGATGAAGATAATTTGTATATAGAAACCTAACAGTAGAAAGAATATTGACATAAATTAAAAGGAATTCATATATAGACACCTAAAATACAGTTATAAATATGCACTTGTTTTCTAATTTAACATAACTAAATTTCCTAATATTCCAAGAACCAGTACAAAGAAAAATCCAATTCCATGAGATCAGAAAAAAGAGAATATAAATCAAATACATATTTTCCAAATCAAACCAGCTCATACAATGAAAAAATAAAAACTTAATCAGGATTGTGCACACATTCCTACTCACAAACATTTCAGCTTTTGCGAAATCTGAGATCTAAAATGCTTTCCAATGGAAACAAACTCTCAGATAAAATGAAACAATCTGTCAACTAAATTTAATCAACCATTGTTCTTAAACAATGTTATAAACCAGTAATTAATACTTTTTAATCTACACGAAAGGCATCTTCATTGGATTGATCGATATTTAATTCATCCCATTCACCAAGGCATACACTTGGTAACAAAAGGCTAAATTTCTACTCCCTTCGTCCGGAATTGAATGTCCAATTTTCTACAGAAAATGACCCGGTTTCATACATCAATTACCTAACGAAGAGTCAATCCTACCTCTAGGGCATCAACAAAAACAAATTCACAGAACTAAAATCAACAAGAATGCAAAACAATAACAAACAAAAAAAACATATATAGAAATTAAACAGACATGGAAATATCATTCTACTACTTTTATCATCCTTAAAAAAAAAACAAGTTACAGTTAGTAATAGAGAAGGATTCGCAATTTCTTATCAGCATTCAATTGAGTAAGTACACTTAACAAAGTAGTTCCGCGGGAAACATCTTCTCTTTCTAAGATTACCTCATCAAATTCACATAAATTAGGATTCTAAATCGCTCCCTTTCTCCAAATTAGTGAGGGAAGGTTCACAGAAAATGTATGAACAACGCAGCTTTTGATGGTGGCTCACCACTCAGACGGCAGAGCTGGTTTTTGGGCTTATGGTCCAATTTTAAGGGATTTTTCTGACCATGATCACATGCACTGTATGGTCAGAATTAACCAAGTCATACTTAGCAAAAAAAAAAGAATTAACCAAGTCATAATTGTCTCTCCTCATTCTGTAATAATGTGGTCATTTTTGTACCACATGATCCAATGGACCTGGTTCATATCAGAACTATCCAATTTAGATAATTTTAATATTGGTTCATTGAATCTTACAGTTCAGAACTGGCCATATCAGCATAGAGGTATGAAATAAGGAGAGAGATAATTTGTAATGATGTGGTCAGTTCTATACCACAAGATCCACATTGACCTGCTACATATCATAATCTTCCCACGTGGTTAAAAAAATAATCCTAAGAAATTTGGTAAAATCTAAGTCATAATAACAAATATTAACTGACTATTTTGTAAAAAAATATATTTATTGTTACTCAAGGAACATAATGCAATTTCTCATTGTAATACAGTTAAATTCGAATTTAGGTAATTGATAGTGATTTATATTAGAAATTACATAAGTGATAGTGATTTATATTAGAAATTAGAGTTTAAATCCCCTCAACAAAGATAGAATCTCATTTCTACCTTGGATAATTGTTGTCATCTTGAAAAACTGCAGTGGTCACACCTATATATATATATATTTTTTTTTTGATGAAAAAGGTCACACCTATATATGACAAATTGCTAGATTGTTTTGTGATTTGTGTTCTTAGTATCTTATGATGATACAAATTGGGCCAAAGATCTCTCATTAAAATGAGACAACATCGTCAAAAAATAATAAATTAATTGAACATGTCTCTCTATGTATACAATATATCACACTTCTCTAGGTAATATTACTATCTACCAAATTGAATCACACAGACACTTTGATCGACTCAATAAATTTTTTTTGTAAATTAAATAAATTGTTCAAACTATGATAAATAGCGTTACACTTTACTTCCAATATTGAAATACGAATTTTGCTTCAATTTGAATAAAATATCGTTACACTTTATTTTGTACTTATTTAAGGAGTACTATAGGTTTCTGACCAATTGTGTAATATAGCAACAAAGGAGGTTCCGAACATATCACGAAATAATTACGAGAGAAGGATTATAAGTAAACTGCAATATGAAGTGGCTGTAGTTTAATGGTTAGAATTCTACATTGTAGCCGTAGAGACTTGGGTTCAAATTTCAGAAGTCACGCTTTTTTTTTCTTTGTTGCGCTCTTTTAACTATGTAACACTTTAACTCTTATCACTTTGATAATTTCTCATTGATTTGTTGCTTCTTCGTTTTCTTTATTTTATATTTCTCTTTTTTTCTTTCAATATTGGAGAAAATATTTTTTCTTTGATGGCGTCCAGTTTTGTTTTTTTTATTACTCATTTAAGCACCCGGTATCTACTGCTACAATTGACTTTGCCAATTAGATTATGTTCTTTTTCATTCACATGTTTAAAGGCATGTTTAGTCTTATTGATGTGAAATTTGCAAGTGAACAAATATCAACAAGTAATAAAGTGATAAATATAAGATCGTTATAATGAAAATTATTTATCTAATTGAAAAATTATATTACTTGTAACCTAACTTAAACCAAAATAAAGATGAATTAATTAATTAAAAATAATAATGCATGACAATAAAAATATGCAATTTATATGGAATAAAAGTATATTAAATGAATGGACTAAGACAAATTCACTCTACTCTTTTTATTGAAAATAAATGATTTCTTAATTTAAGTCTCAACTAGGTTAATGATAGAATCCCCGAATATAAGTTAGACCCAATCTCTTGGCGAAAGGCTGCTAGCTTTAGGGAATAAATTAGTCATATCTCTACGTGATTTTAAGACCTAAAACCGCATAAAACTCCGTGAACTTCCCTAACTTTTGTTTCCTACTCGCTAGAAACCACATAAGTAAATCGAATCTATCTCTAGTCAATTTTACATCATGTTGTTATTATCCTTGATCCAATTAAATCTAGAATTTCTCAGCCTCTAGAATAAATTCAGATTCATGCGATAGTTGATCAGAAAATCGCAAGCATTAAGAACAAATAATAACAATTAATCATAAAGTCGAGATAAATAAATTAATAGAAATCAAATATATCCATAAAAGTTTGAACCTTCAAAGAAGGTCGTAGTCTCAAGAAAATCTAGCTAAAAATAAACATAGAATAAAATAAAATAAAATAAAAAGTAGTCTGATGACGAAACATCCCGAGCTCCTAGCTCGTCTCCTGGTACTCTGCCCCAAGCCTTGAATTCTATGTACAAGGGATGATTTTCTATGTCTTCCAATAACCCCTTCATATAGGTAGAGATATTGTCTTTTTTCCTCAATTCCATTTAAGATTCTTCTAAATTTGAATTATAGTAATCTTCAAATTCTATTCCTTCTTCAATTCAACTTTTGGTAAAAACAAATTTGCACATTTTCAAAGTTCTATTCCAAGTTAGAATCGGTTTCTAATTCTTTTCTATGTGACATTTTAGCACATGCCAAATATAATTTTTCTTTTTCTTTGATGTCCAAAATGCCTTTTAACCTGTATCAAATATTAGAAAATTAGTAAATTAATTTTTAGTTTTGCAAATAAAATTCACAAGAACATTTTTAATAATATTCATTCATAAACACTAATTTAATATATATTTTTTCTCAATTAAGTTCAATTCAAATAGAAAAATAATTCAAAATAATGGCAAAATATAGACTTATGACTTATCAATTGCTCCTTTTTAATTCACGTGTTTAAGAGCATGTTTAGTCTCATCAATTACTTCCTCCGTTATCGAAGGTGCTCTAGCCCAGTTGGGCGGACGCCTGCCCAAAGACCGAGAGGTCGAGGGTTCGATATCCACCTCCTACGTGGGGTTTAATAAATTTGCCCTTCTTGAGTTACCCTGTGGGGCTGCCTCCCTGTGAGGTTAAAAAAAAAAATTACTTCCTCCGTCCCAAATGATCCAGTTATTGGACGACAAAGTTCAGTTACTATCAATCCAAATGCTAGAAATGTTGTTTTCCAAAAAAACAAAAAATGAAATGCAAGAAAGGTTTAAAGGAAAGGACAAAAAATGGAAGAATAATCCTTGTGAAAGCTACACTATTAGCAGCTGACAAAGTAAGGTAGAAATGGTCGGATTATTGCAACTTGTTAAACTCCTATTGGTTGCTAAAATTCAAGGTTTTCTAGTTGGTCGCCAACCGGATATGTAACTTGTCTTTTTTGTTGTAACCAGATTGTCCCAAACCTATTACTATTACTTGATGAATGGAGAGGAGAGGGTAACATTTAGATTCTTTTACTTAGCAAAAACATTTAGATTCTTTTGCAGCTTTAGTTTAATTTTTTTTTTGTTTGAATTTTGAACATAGCGATAACCTTTATATTAGGGTCTGATTTATAAATTTTCACATAATTCTTAAAGTGTGAGCGTTAAATTTTATTACTTGTCATTCTGAAATTTTAGTTATTTTCTAAATTTTGGGGGCGGGGCGGGTGGCCTTAACTCTGTCCTTGATATTGAGAGTAGTTCAACTCTTGTATTAAACACCTTTTAAAGGTGAAAAAAAAAAAAAAAGAAGAAAAGACTGTACCGTATAATATTGATATTTTTATTAACAAAATATTTTATTTTATTTTGTTTATTTAGTTTTTATTACATGTCTTAAACGATTTATATTAAAGAATTGAGGAGTACAACTGTAAAATCAATGTCTTCAGACTTTAAGCTTCATGATTTATTAGGGATGCTCGCAGAATCGACTTGAATAAGTTTTTTTGTGAAATGAGGAACAAGCATGCTGCATGAGCACGGAAAATTATAAGGTATAGCCGTCTTTGTGGATTGACACTACAACCCTCTCACATTAGTTGAGGCGGAACTTACTTTCCACAATGATAACTTCATACCCGAGTAACCCCATAAGCGCATACTTGCATTCTATATCTTCTATAACATACCAACACAAGTTGCTCAGTTGGTAAGGATTTGATACGTCCTTACAAATGTCAAATGTTCAATTCCATTGCCGAGCGTAAGAAGTCGTGTTGGTGGAGTGATATGTAGAAATCTAGTGTAAGCGTCTCATAGTGCTCAAGTACTCGCTTGACCGCATGGTGGTGATAGGAATCGAACCCACCCTAAACTTTTTGATACCACATATCTTCTATAACAACCATATTCAAATATACTATTATGTTTAGGAAAATTTCGATATGGGACTGAGGGCAGCTGGTAGAGGCGCAGTCACTCTAACTGATAAAGAAGCGTCGTCGCCACGTCATCTGTTAAAATACAAAAAAGATTGTTACGATATGGGACTACGATTAAAAGTCAAAAATTGTCTCTCTCCTCATTTTATAGTGATGTGACAAATTTGTACAAATTTTTTTACTTTTAATCGTGTCCATATCGTAACAATCTTTTTTTGTATTTTAACCGTGATCAGTAAATTTTGGAGGAGGGGGCGACGTGGGTCTCTTTTTAGTACAAGTGGACTGAGGGCCCTCTGAGTGGCGCATTAGTCATATCAATTATCCGTATGTTTATCTATATGATTCTGTGAGAGTACCATACCATATAGGATAGATATAGCAAGTACTGGTTTGAGAGGAATACAACCAATCAAAATCTGACGTGTTGAAGTGAAATCCAACTAGAGTTCATAGATAACCTAGCTGGTGAAGCTTTAGATGTAGGGTTGTCATTGCTTGGGTTCATCCTAAGATACTTCATTTTATTTTATTTTTTATTATCGGGACAGAAAGTGACGAATTATGTTAGAGCCACATATCAAAATTCTAAGTAATGATGGCGGAGGATATTTGAGATGGAATATCTGGAGTAAAAATAATGATTTCATATTTGTTTGAATGTGATCAATTGCTAGTTGGTGGTACTGTGGGATCAATTACGTCATGGGCCAGAAAGCTCTGAAGTGGGGGACATAGATCAGCTTAGTCACATTCAGCATATCACGGTTTTGATTAAAATAATAAAAATATTCCCACACTTAGTGCATTGTTTGAGGCGTTTTTATTGTTTTTTAATCAAAAGAGGGGATGTGGGTAATTGTGGACCAAGTGGTCTATGTCCCCACTTGTAGGCCAGGTCTATATCAGAATTTTTCGTACTGTGGTGCCAAAAGATGCTGGCTTGGCTATTCAATTATTTTCGACAAGAAATGAGTGTGTCCATTGTAAGAAGAGAAATGACAATCATTATAGTTCTATTGGGAGGTAAATTCTTGATTCTTATGTGGGCCATTGATATTTTTTTTTGGATAACTAAAAGTTTGGGTGTGTTTAACTTCGATAACCACTACGAGTCAGAGTAGGCTATGGCTATATGTTGCTTACAAGAGTATTCACAGATCGCCCACCAACACAGTCCTCATATAGACAGCGGGAAATGAACACTTCACATTTGTAAAAACGTGTCAAATCTTTACTAACTTAGCCAACTTATATCGGTATATTCATTTCACATTTTAGCCCAATACTTGAAATATTATTATATATATTGAATTATGATGTAGCTATTTCTCAAGATTCTTATGGTACTACAATTGGCTGGATTGCAGCAGTAAATATGGAGAAACTGAGAGAAATGTAAGGAAAACAAGGCATTTTGATAAAAAGCAATTATATATATGATTGGTCAAGCAATTGGATTTGATAAAACATGCAGAAAAATAGTTAAAGGACATCAGGAATTGGGCTCACTTGTAAGATCCTGGGCGTGTCTGGGGTGGGGCGGCCCTATGGGGACGTGTCGCTTTCTCTCTACATAAATTCATGTAGGGGACCCGTCTGAAAAATATCTTACAGGTGGGTCCCTGCGAGGGACTTTATGTGAGAGGAGAGGTGACAGTGTCCCCATGAGGGACCCAGTCCCACCTGAATTTTTCCGTAAGATCCTAGAAAGAAAACTGCTCTTTCTAGAGAGAGAGAGAGAGAGCTAGTGAGAGGGAAAACAACATGTAAAGGAAGGCAAGGCAAGACAGTGAGTTTGGAAGATGCATTGGTAAAATCCAAAGCTAGAAAGTAAAAAAATAAAAAATAAACGCGACCAGATTAGGATACTAATGCTTGTTTTTATATATATATATATTTGGCATTTTCTAGGTCTTTAGGTTATTCTTGTTTCTGATAAGTGATCCCAAAGAACATTTGTGGACACTACTACTATCCTTTGTCCTTGTATATTTACGCAAATAATCGTCATTCCATATTGTATGTTTCGTTTTCTATTACATCAATTAAAATTTACTATGTGTTAATTTTTTTTAGGGTTTCATTATTTCTTTTAGATTATAAATTTTTTAATTAAAAAATTAACACATATTAATTTCTTATTGATAATACATGGAATGGGACACAAAATGGAAACGTGATTCTTACCGTATATTTACGACAAAAAATTTGTATATCCTTATTCTCGTTTTTTTATCTCATCAATAAAAAATTAATATTGGGACAGACGATTGTTTACCATATATAGTTAATTACTATGTGCTTTTTTTATACGCTTGCCAGGTGTCAAATGATGATTCGAGGATGACGGGTCAGTTGGATAATTTGCAACTATTGGAGGAAGCCATTTGGTTGGGTTTGGCCTTAGACTAGCCATAGTTTAGTATAATGGGCAAATCTTTTTGCAATATTTTTGGCATGAACGGATTCTCCAAATCAGTTCTCAATTGAGAACTTATTTGTGGAATCCGTTATGGGCTGATGTGACATTTTTTTAATGCGCCTGGCCACATCAACCCGAATCCGTTCTCGATCAAAATGCAATTTGGGGAATTCATTCTCCGCTGATGTGGTCAGGCGCGTTAAAAAAATGCCACATCAGTGCAGAACGGATCCGTTCTCAATTGGAGAGTCCGTTCATGCCAAACATGTTGTTCCTAAAAAAAAATGTCACGATTGACCCATTATACAAATTCAGTGTTATTCTAAAGCCAAGACCTCATTCGTGGTGATGGGGTTAGGTTAGTCTAATTCAGACAAAATTTTCTAAGCTAGGTGGGATCCTTAACCACATGAAAGGGGGTGAAAATCTTCTGTCCCCAATCCTCTCCCCGACTAATTAAAATTTATTATATAAATATTTTTTTCTAATTATATATATACATGATGAATTGTGATTGATTGTGGACACACACGAGGATATATGATTTTTTGCCCGTGAAAGGAGGCCTTCCTTACAAAGAAATGTTTCATTTACAAATCTCCCCTAATCTCCTCTCCACCAATTATTATTTATCTCTAACGTGGGACTTCTGGTCCCACCTCACCATTTCTCTTTTTTTTTCTCCACACTTATAAAATCTAGTACCATTTTCATTGATTAGCCTAAGATAAGATTTCTCAGTAATATTTATTTCTCATATTGCATTACTTCTTCATTCAACAAATTTAGCATATGGGGGAGTCTTCTGCTTCATACATACATATGGTAATGAGAAAAAAAAAAGACCATTTGATGATCACCTTCATGCTTGTATAGGTTTTATGTTAAATATAGCCATGTTTTCTTGAACATACTTTTGTTTTCAAGATGGAAAATCTCATGTCTATAATTTTTTCTCGAAGATTATTTGAGTTGGTATCATGGGCGAAGACGGGGGCGGAGGCGCAAGATTTTTAAAAATACTACTATTTATCAAAATTTTATGTGTATTTTGGAAAATTTTATCTATTTCGCCCCCAAGAATTTTTTTTTGCCATTTTTTCCCCCCAAAAATTCTATCAGTTTCGCACCCCCAACACCAAATTTTTAGCTTCGTCGCTGATTGGTATGATTCGTTCAACTTAACTTGTAATCCCTAAGTTCGAATTTCGCTGACAACAAGCCCTTTTAATGGGAAATCTGTAAGCCCTCTTGAGGCCTGCAACATATCCTAGCCCTAGACTGGAAAAGCCTCCCGTCGCCTAAACTTTTTCTACCAAAATTAAAAATTAAAAATGATGTTTTAGTTTTTTATTTGCATTTATCTTCTGATTTCATGGGTTCTCTACATAAAAAATGATTATTTACATGGATGCTCTTTTTTTTTAGGTGCAGCACCTGATAGAGAAGTGTCTGATCTTCCATATGAGCAAAGAAGAGTGCATGGAAGCCCTTGAAAAGCATGGAAAGATTAAACCTGTCATCACTTCTACTGGTTAATTCATTAATTCGTTTCGCACATCATTTGTTTCTTCCATGCATGCACTCACTTGCATGGATCACAAAGCCATAAACTTCCATGCATCAAGTACAGGGAGGAAATTAGGATTTTTAGGTTAGGGGTATGCCGAACTACATATAAAAATTATTATATTTAATAGAATTTTAGAAATTTCGGGGGACTGCCCCCACCAACCCTTTATCTTCGTCCCTGATTAAGTATATTTTCGAAACCAACTATAAAGATCATTTGACAAATATTTAACCAAAAATAACAAGATCTTCTTCTAATACCCCCCTAGTAATAGTCTGAGAAGTTACATGTGAGTAACCCCAGCCAAGGGCTAGGACCATCAAGGCAAAAGATCGTCGGTCCATCACTAGTGTTTTTACATATATTTCAATCACTCACAATTTGGCATGTGAATGTAAATAATGGCTGCTGAAAAAATGGAATTGAAGATATATCTATGTGGCGAATTGTGAGTGGTTGAAACAAATATGGGACAACCATTTTTTTCTCAGAGCAGCGGTTATAGGGTGAACATCGTCTGTTCCCATTAGTGCACCCACCACTCAGAATTCGTCATGTGGACATTTCTCCCAATTACATATACACATGACGAATTGTGAGTGATTGAATACATAAATGTAGACATACACGGTAACATATGATTTTTTGCCACAGTTACCACCCTCGACATTTTTCAAAAAATTTCTATAGGTATCAAATTTTAGGTATTTAGTCACTTATTCTTTAAGTTCTCTCCCCCCCAATGTTTTCCTGAAAACAATTCTCTCCAAAAGTTCTAGCTCTGTCTATTGCAGATTGCCTTAGTGGGAGAATTAATGCATGTTGAACTCTTCTCCATAAAAATAAGGAAATTATAAATAGGTTATTAAATAACACAAGAGGAATGATGATTAAGTTTCTTACTTGTAATTAACTGATTAAGAAATTAAATTAATATTGCAGTGTGGAATGAGTTAGAGAAAGAGAACAATGAATTCTTTGAGGCGTATTCGAGATCTCAGAGCAAAGATGATCGGATGTCAGAGGCTGAGACAAGTGAAATGATAAAAAAGATGATCTCTGATCAACCCAAAGAATAGGGTAAAAATCCAAGTGCCCCTTTTGAGTTTCTGCTTCTCATGCATGCAATCAGTGATCAAACCTCTTAAACCTTAACATCAGAATCAGCAAAAAGAAACTCAAATGAACATAATAAAAAGAGTTAATAGCTATTTAGGTCGATAAGTTATTTACGCTATACTGTTTTGGACGCTAAATTATTATTTTTGGCTAATTATATTACTCTAGTATTTATGTGTGGTCGAAAAATAATCGCCACTATTTTTGTGGTGGTTTCTGGCTAAATTAGATGTGTCCGGCATGTGGTCAATAATTCATGAGGCAAAAATGGAAGTTAGTATGTCAAATCTTATGTATAGTAGCGACTATGATGGCCGCATCCACCTATTAGTTTCATGCTTTACTAATTTTCAGAGAAATTTGCAAGCTTGACTCATTCAACCTATTGGATGTTGACACTAACACTTGAGAACAATAAATTTCGGATTTAATAGTAAAAAAAAAGAAAAGAAAAGAAAAAAGCAATTTCTTTTTTATGTTTTTTTTTTTTGGTAAAATTTCTTTTTTATGTTGTTATTTCCTTTCACCTTGTAGAATGTCAAATGTAAGAGTACTCAGGCATTTGCATTAATAGTTTTAAGAAAATAGATCAGTATTGTCTCTTGAACATTTCAATTGTTTGATTTCTGTCTCCATCTCCAAAAACTATCCAAAGATTGGAACTAAAATCAAGAAACTTAACCTGATGTATATCATTTCAAGTGTTTGACTTCTCTTCGATGCTTAAAATACCGTAAAGGTATATTATGAGTTTTAGATGTGAAGATTAATTTTGCCAACTGGAAGTCCAAATTGGTAGTTACTATCATAATAAAATTCTGTCACCAATTAACGGTATATTTACCATCTAATTTACATTGGAGCATCACCTAAACTGAAGATTATTCAAATCCTTATGGGAAGGGTAAAATTGGCTCTTAAAACTTGATAGTGAGAATCAATGGATCATCATATTGTCAAAATCTATAGCTTGGAACTGAATTAAGGGATATTGAAAACTACTGATCGAAGTAGCTTCTTCTTTGTACATATCATTCTAGATTTGGGAGTTTGTTTGGTCCTCTTTAAAAGATTTTCTTAATCCGAATTTTATTTGGGCCCCTCGGCTTTCTACATCTGACAACCTATAAGAGAGTTAATACGTCCATACTCTTATAGATTCTTTTATTTCTACGAAAGATACTGAAACTGGGACTCTCTTGCCGATTGGCTAAAGCAAAATCTTAAAAGCTATCTAGTAGCGTAAGAAAGTTAACACATACACGACAGTTTGGCCGAGTGGTCTAAGGCGCCAGATTTAGGCTCTGGTCCGAAAGGGCGTGGGTTCAAATCCCACAGCTGTCAAGTTAATTTTTTATATTATGAATTTCCCCAAAATAAATGTGTAAGAAATTTGATTAGGGAGCTTCCTAGCTTTTAGGTTTATTAATTTTTCACTTTTAACTAAAAAAAATTTGTTTCAATTTTCACGTTTTAAAGACAAAATTTCAAACAAAATTTTTAATTCAAATAAGTGTACTCCTTAAATGATTGATGATAAGAGCAGTAAGAAAACAAGTTTTACTGAATTTTTCTCTCCTTTTTTAGGAAGGAACTGAAGTGAAGATTTAAATCTTCTTCAATGTAAGAGGTATCTTTCTCATATGAAAGAAATTTATTACAGCTCAAAACTTCTTAGAATGCATAACATGTGACATCCCTTTTCACTTTTCCATTTTCAAGAAAGAACATTTGTGAAGAAATAATTTAGAATTCTTGAACCTTTGATACCATCTCCTGGAAAAATGAAATTAAACTATAATAGAAGATTCTATTGGAAACTCTCGCTTCATATAGAATCTAATAATAGAATAGACCGAATTCGTTATAAACCATAAACTAGACAACGCTATCAGTCTTGTAGCCCAAAAAGACCTGATGAGAAACCTACTGCACTATCAAAGCCATTATGTTTTTTTTTTTAGGCCCGAAGGCGATTTCCCTCAAAGGGGAAGAGCGGAGAATACCCTAGATAGGGAGATTATAGCATGCCCCAAGCCGGGGAGGGAACTTAGCCTCACAAGGAGGAGAATTTTATTGCCCATACGAGGAGATACGGGAATCGACTCCCGTGACCGGGATTAACCTTACCACTTGGGCTACCCGATTCCCATATCAAAGCCATTATGTTATAATCAGTGTTTTGTAATTTTGGTTTAAAGAAGTTGAAAAGTTCTCAACTAATTTATCATTTATCCTATTCACTACCAAAACCCCTTATCTTTTTTGAGTTAGGTTCACAACTAATTTGTAAATAATAATTAACCAACTCCATCACATCAGCTCCACTATATATTTTTAATAATTACACAAAACTATATATACCTCTCTTTCTCCCATTCTTTCTCCATCATCTCAACTATCACCTTTTCTTCATCTTCACATCCCAAAAAATGGCCAATCTTTTCAAAACCACCATTTTCTTCTTCTTTCTTGCTCTCTGTCTTGGCTATGCTCACTCATCAAGACTCCTTAATGAAGAAGTTACCCCTCAAACTCCACTCCCAGATAGTGGGAGTGCGGCAGAGGATCCGACCCTACTCGTACCACCAGTTGTAGCTCCAGCTGGCAATGTCCCAACCACCACCCCATCAAATGACAATATTGCCCCTATAACTGATGACTCACCTCCAATCATCGCTCCTGTTGCAGATGATCCCACCACTGTGGCGACAACACCAGTAGCCACCACTGCGGCACCTGTAGTGGGGACCACCACCACAGGTACCGGTGCTGCTGCTGCCACCGTGGCAAATGCGGATGACCATGCAACATTGTCCTTCTTCATGCATGATATACTCGGTGGGTCCCACCCATCAGGCAGGGTGGTTACCGGAGTTGTAGCCAACACTGATGCAAATGGACTGCCTTTTTCCAAACCCAACAATCAAATATTTCCGATCAACGGCGGCGTACCGCTTAACACCATTAATGGTGTGATTACTAATAATAATTACCCTCTTCTTGTTGGTCTTAATGGTTCACCATCTAATACTATTCTCTCGAACAATGGTGCAAGCAACAATGCTGTAACTGGTAATAACCAGCAGCCTTTTGTCACTGCCGGACAGCTTCCTGCTGGATTAACGCTCCAGCAACTCATGTTTGGCTCTGTTACCGTGGTGGACAACGAGATAACAGAAGGGCACGAGCTAGGTAAGTCCGAGCTGAACTAAAAGTTATATGTTATAATGCAGTACTAAATTTAAAATATATATATATATATATATATATATATATTGAGGGCAAAATATAATATTTTAAAAAGGATTATCATATAAAAAAATTGGCACATTTAGAACTTTTGGAAGCGACAATCACCCTCCTAGTTTGGGGCGGAATTGAAATATTCTGTTATGAAGTTAATCTATATTTCCACACATAAAACTTATGGTTCAGAATTTAACATTGGAATATGAATCACAGAGAGAAATTTTTTTTCGCTCTATCATATATTAGCATGGTGCATTTTGAATCACAATTTTTATGACATAAGTGTTGATAAATTTATAGGCGGAAGGTGACGGTTCTCTCTCAAAATTTTGAAATTTATAATTTTATCCTTAAAAAACTAATTTTCTTTTTTTAAAAAACCCCTTAAAATTCTATTTTTTTGCATCCTAAAAGTTATTAATTTTTGTATATTAATATTATTTTTTTATGTATGTTTTAGCCCTCTAAACACAAAACCGATTGTCTCACCCCCCGCTTTTAGCCAAGAAAGGGCACCCAAAAAAAAAAAATCCCAACCTTTTTCTTTTAATAAAACTAAATTTCAAAAAGATTATTAAAAATTATTTATTACGAAGTTTCTGATTTCGTCTACGCAGATACTGCTGTTCTAGGCAGAGCACAAGGATTTTACCTAGCTAGCTCATTGGATGGTAGCAGTCATACACTAGCATTAACAGCATTGTTCCATGGAGGAGAACATGAACATGAACATGAACATGGAACTGAGGATTCAATTAGTTTCTTTGGAATTCATAGAACAGCTACACCAATTTCTCACCTTGCAATCATTGGAGGAACTGGAAAATATGAGAATGCCAAAGGCCATTCCACTATTGAAACTGATCTTAAACATGAGGATCAGCATACTACTGATGGTCTTCAAACTATTACTCATTTCACTGTTTACCTTACTCCCTAGACTCTGATCTTAATTAGAGGCTGTTTGATTCAAATATTGTTGCTTTTTATCTTTTTATGAAGTTTATGTTTTTTTTGTTTTTTTTACTTCCTAATGTAATCTTTGGATTATTATATTATGAAATTTGAAAAACTTATTTCAAAATGTCTGGTGATGATATGAGTATATTACATGTTTCTTTTTTTTAGATGTCTCAAATTAAGAATTTGAAAAAATTTGGACCTGAATCTAACCTATTGATTACGGCTTATTAAGTAGGGCTATTGAATAAAAATTCTTAACAAGTTCATACCTAGAAAGAATCTTATTCAACCTTCTTACATCCAAAATAATACGATTACCCATTATTGTTAATAGATAAGTTGTCATTCTTAAAAAAACTGTCGTGTCTTACATTTTTTTCACTTTTTTAATGTATTCTCACTGGACGTGCACTAAGTTTTCTTGTTTTTTTTTGTTATTTTCGCTGATAATAATAGAAAAAGAGATAGACACGTGGCATATCACATTAGATTGGGCCTTTGATTAGACTAGGTAATCCTATTGTATCCCAAAGGTAAGCCCAAGGAAATAGTAACGCATGCCGACCGGCTTTGCGCTGGATTGGGCTTTAGTTTATTCTTTTGAGGAAATATTGGGCTTTTTGTTAGGTTGGGTATAAGCCTTCGAGCTACTCAATCAATGATCGTTTTTGTGGGATTGTCTCACATGAATTGAGCGGACAGGTAGCTCTCACCAATTAATGTGAGGAGCTTGTGGAGTCAGATCCCACAAGAACGTTAATAAGATTGAATTTTCATAAGTCTACAAGATGCTTCTAATCTAAACCAGTCACGTACCTACTTTTACAAACAAAAAAAATTAATTAATTAGAGTACTAAAACGTCATTCATATTTCAACAGAATTAATGGGACAAAAAGTCTAAATACTCATATTAAAAAAATATTCTCCATTTAATTATAATGTCATGTTATTATAATTAAGATATGAGAGAGACGTAATTTTATTTCGTTATGTTTAAAAACTTGTAATTTCCCCACACTTCATCCTTAAAAAACTAATCAAATACTACAACAGAACAAACAATTCTGCTTAATTTTTACGTAACATTTCCTCGTATACTCTAACTAGATTACCAATCTTCACTTCATTTCAATACTTAACTTGGTAGATTAATCTTTGAGCAAAACATCATTAGCAAGCTTCTGTTCTCTCTCTAACCTCGAGTTAACGACGCTACTTCTCTCATCCAACCATCCAATAACATCGGAAAACACCGTATTGATATTCTCCGACAATTCGCCATAGGTGAGAGAATGCCACATCCCCGGATACAACTTGAAGGTTTTGTCTGAGCTCACAGCAGTCTCAAACAGTAGTTTACTAACCGATGGATCGGTCACTTTGTCTTCCTCTCCATGAAGAACTAGAAATGGCAAAGAAACCTGTCCGTAACCAAAAAGTTAATTCAGATTAACTTAAATAATCACATTTATAAATTAGCGCGATCTAACTTATAATACTATTTAAACATACCTCGTTAAGTCTTTTCTCGAGGTCAATGCTGACTTGCAATAGGTGAAATCCAGTTTTCAATCTTGGCCTTCCTTTGTAGCAATAAGGGTTGGCCCTGACCTGTTTTAATACTCAAACAAACTAAACTTCAGTACTATAGTGAAAGATTAAATTTAATTAGGACTTTAAGAATAAGACATGCTAATGACTTTGATAATTGACAACCCTACTAAATGTTTGACTATAACTTTAATTAGTTCTTCCAATTAGGTGGGGGGTTGAACGTGTAACGCAATACCTAATATCTTATTGGAAGTTGCATTTGGTGGAGTAGTGGGGCAAGATGGCATCCAAAATGTTTCCATGGTCCGTTTAGATATTTTATTTCATTTCCTAACTCATTTTTAATTTTTTGTCAATAAACTATCACGTATTTATTATTTTTAATTTCATTTTTTTATCTTAATCTTAAAAAACTATCGCAAGTTGAATGGAATATTTAAAAAAAAACAGTTTTTTTTTAATTTTATTTGTCTTATTCAGTTATGCTAAAATAAAAAAAATAAAAAAAATAAAAATCAAGCATCTAATATTCTAATGTCGACTTTGAATGAGTGGAGGAAAGAAAGAAAATAAAATAATGGCAATATATGATTGTTTTTTTTGGGTACCTCGTCTCTGACTTTAGGATCTCTGAAGGAAGCATCAATTACATCTTGAGTTGGTATAATTTTCCAGGTTGGAATCACATTGGAGAGCTTTGTCAATATACTCACCACTATTGGATGTGGCCTCATCTCATCAGCTAGCTACATAACAAAAATTCCAGATGACTAGTTGAAACTGAACATCTAATTTTGAACGGGAGAAGTATAATTTCTATAAATCATTTTTTTTCAGTCTTCTTTCGTGATTTCTTCTTTTTCATTTTAGATATTATTTTTTTTTCTTTCTAAAATTGTCATGTTAAATCTTCTAAATTGGAAATTAGACATTCATTTTAGTAGTTTTAACTTTAACCGATAGTGCTGGAATAATTTTACTGTTAAAATATTTAATTCGACAGAAATTAAAATTATTTCATCAGAGTGCTAAAAATAAATGTTAATACTTAAATCAGATTGTCTATTAGACATTTGAGCCGTATAGGTATAACATCACCTAAATCGTCCATTGTATCTTTTGTCTTTTTTTTTCTTGTCTAAATGATCTTTTAACTCAAGATAGTTTGAAATTTTTTGAATTCAATGAATGTAGAGTGTAGTAAAAGATTGAGTCAATTGTTTTTTCCTTTTTTTCTAGCTCGTCTTTCTATTTATGACAAGGGTCATCTTTAATGATGGATATAAGTAGTAACAATACGACCATTGGTCCAGGGCTAAATGTTTAGGCAATTTTTTGTATCAAATCTCTACTATAGGACCATATATACGTACATTTTTGTTTTCTTTACCTTTGGAACTCTTCTTGCTAACAACAAAAATTCCCAAATGGTGACTTGTAGTTGTAAGGAAACATGAGAAGTGGAATGGTCCCTATATGCCAAATGAAGGGAAGGTGGGATATCGACATCTTTAATGGTCAGGATCTCACTCTTCTCTCATACTGTATATACTTAGTGGACCTCAATTTCTACGTATAGGTAGGTGTGTGCAATTCTATATTCGGTTTGTTTTTTAAACAAAATTTCGGTATTCTGCTCGATTTTATAATATTTTATGAAAACTAAATCGAATACCAAAATTATTATGGTAGGTTCGGTTCGGTTTGTATCGAAATTTTATTTTTATTCTGGTATAGATCAATTTAATGAAAATTAGATAAAAGATAAAATTATAATACACAATTAAAATAAAAACAATAAAATAAAAATACAACTCTATATAATACAAATTATTTTGAATAATAATAAAAATGGTCTATTCAGTATTTCGGTAATTCAGTTTCTTAAGATTGAAAACCGAATACCAAGCCAAATTATATTGAATTTTCAAAACCAAAACCATAATAACAAATAAAACGAACCGTATATTAAAATTCGCTTCGGTTCAGTATTTTGATTTAGCCGAATAGCGAACACATCTATTTATAGATACCTAATTATGTGAGTGTGGAGTAAAATCGAGATCAATAGACCGGTTCATCCCCATTTTTCCAGATGAAGGGCCGTCTGAGTTACACTTTTGGTGCTGCTTTGAGTGGGACGTGGGGCCATAAATATTAGGTACGAATTCACACTCAATTTTCCCTCTTATAGGTATGAACTTAACTCTTTCTAAAAACATTGATTGTACGATCGGATTAGAAAGTGTTTTGTTTAGAAATAAAATATAAGACTCATATCTTGTTTTTTTTGTGTGCAAAAGACAAGATATTTCGTTGCGTTTTAAAACTAAACACTATACAACACGATTGTTAGATTCCTGATTATGGGGTTGGTTGGGGGGGGGGGGGGGTTGATGTTATAGTTTGGAAAAGGATTTGCATTCATACCTTACACATGGGAGCCACAAGTACAGCACCATCCCAATATTCTGGCTTCATTCTATGCAACAGAAGAACCACAGCTCCTCCCATTGATTCTCCTACCAATATTCTCATTTTTCTTCTGTTCTCTTTCTTTTCTACCATTCAAAAAAAAGAAAAAAAAAACCAAAATGAGTATACAAGTAATTTTCTTCATTTTGTAATCAGAAGAAGAAAAAAATTAAAATTAAAAAAAAAAACAGAAAAAGATTGGGATTATTACCACAAACACTAGTGTAGTACTCAGAAACATCATTAACAAGATTATCAAAACTAGGTACATAACCAGTTAGCCCAGATGACTTTCCATGCCCTTCATAGTCCATTCCATAGACGGCAAACCCGGATTTCGCCAATCGAATCCCGGTATCTATTCGAAAAAAAACAAAAAAAAACATAAATTTTCAAATAACTATATTTGATTTCATAAACAAATTTGAACAATAAATATTTTTTGTATTAAAAAATGAATGTTTACTTTTTATTCATTTTGTAACACAAAAATTGCACGTGCAGAGAAATTATACGCTAGCATTCATTTTTTTAAAATTATTTTATATAGAATATAGACGTTCAATTTTGAGAGATTATAGAGAATATGATGTTACCTTTCATGGAGATGCTACATTCCATGGCATAACCATGGCACAAGAACACTAAAGCTTTTGGTTCACATTCTTTAGGCAACCATTTGCAAGTAAACATCTTTAGCCCTCTAGAATTCAATATGAATTCCTGCATTGTTTTCGAAAGAAAAGAGAGAGATTAATCATGCAGGACTTTATCAAATCTTCAAAAAAGAAATATATAGAACAAGCTTTATAATTCTTACCTCCTCGTATCTGAAATTGTCAATTTCACTTTCCTGAAAAAGAAAGCAATAAACAAAGAACAAAGAACAAGAAATTTGTTTCAGTCACGAGTTTCCATAAATAGAAAGAAAACAGGGGATCAAGAACAGAGAGAAGGGGGGAAGGAGAGATATACCATGATGATTTCAAAAGATGTGAATGAAGAAGAGAAGCAGAGGAATGTGAGCGAGTCTGGAAAACGGAGAATGAAGAACGCTGTTTATACTAACTGAGAAGGTCAGACCCCTCGGATCGGGTGGTGGGGTCCTGAGAACGTGGGTATCACCTTTTTGTGTACAAAAAGGTCAGACCCCGACTGCTACCGACTGCTACCGAAGAAGCGGGGGAAGGGAAGAACTAACCACTTGCCTTTTGATTTCTTTTGTATGAGTCCATATAAATGTAGGAGTCCACAATCATTTTTAACATAGGATGTAATGTTATCGTCCTATGTAAAAAAATTCAGTGGAATAGTGAATCTTTTGATGTTGTAAGTTGTTATAAAAAGATTATAATTTTTACTTTCTAATATGGAGGGGCCAGTTAATTTTGATATGGACTATAAAGTAATGGATCAAGTGGTTCAGATTTATCCATCGTTAGGAAAAAAAAAAAAATTTTGTTTGTTGATGTGGATAAATCTGGACTACATAGTTTATATTAGAAAAAAATCTATCTTCTTTTATTTTTTTCCTATTTATTAGGAAAGAAAATTAATTTCTTTACTTATTTGTGTTAATTTTTTCAAAAAGGAAGATTGTAATTTATCAAAGGCAAACTTGATTAGTTTCTTCCCATGGGTTATTGGTTCATATGGTATTGAGTCTATTGACTCAATTTTGTTTAGGAAAGTATTCTAATAAATATCTTGCTACTCAGACTCATATGTGTCAACTTGGTATTAAAAAAAAAGAAAAAAAAAGGCAAGATTATGATATATCTACTCATCAAGATTCACAAATATGCTTGTATATTTGGCGATCGACTAATCTGGTTTGGACCATTGTGGTTTCTCGGTAGAAACTTATACAACTTTATAACATTAGTTGTTCTCAATCAATCTTGAATTCACGACTTTAAATATTTTAAATAACTAGGTATTATTTTTACGCGTTGCGTAAATTGTTTAAAAAATTGTTATATTATTATTTATTTTTTTAACTTATTATTCTAAAAAATAATTACGTAATTAGAGTTTATCTTTTCGAGAATATTTAATTGTAAGTCATTTAAAATGGTTAACATTCAAACTTTATTTTGTATTTCTAATAATAAGTTAGCAATTTGAGGGTATTAATATAGCAATATAAAAAGAAAATACAATATATAAATAATTGATTTAATTACACTAATTATCTTTTTTTAATCTTTTTTTTTTTGATGAATAATTTATCTTTTTTTAATCTGTGTAAGAAAAGAATTAACCAAATCTTTATGAGACAGAGGTAGTATTTCGGAAACATTACATCACTTTTACTTCGGGACGATACATTTTGCTAATGATTTGATAATAAATAAATAAAAAGATAAATGTAATTGGAAGCTCTTCTTCACCAAGGTGATGGGTAAATGATTCTAATCTTACTCCGTAGTGGTTTGATAAAGATGAGGTTATGAGATCGAATATTAACTAGCAGGGGCGGAGCTAGGTAGCTGCAAGGGGGGGCCACCCCTCTCCAAAATTTAGTAATTTTTTAGTATTAGTGTGTATTATAATATGCAGTTATACATAAACTTTTATTACATGAAAAATATTTTGATTCTCTGAAATTTTTTAAAATTTGATAATAGAGTAATTATTTTTGTATCAAATTACAATATGCAATTTGAAAATATAAAAAATTGTTCAAATAATTACGGCTCTTATAATAAAAAAATGTATATTTAATTAAGTAATTCTTTTATCCCAAATTAAATGTATATTTACAATACTATTTATTACTCACTCTATTCGGATGTTGTACAATTTTCATTTTTTGATATAAAAAATTGAATGTTTCAATTTATAAAATAGAAATAATTTTCATTTGAACTTCCACTAGTAGTCTCATTTTAGTATCACACCAATTTTCTTAATTGAGAAGGATAAGTTTGTAAACTCATTAAAATTATCCCCTTAACTTTTGTATCATAAAATGAGATTCAATTCGGACGAAAAAAGTATTTATAGAATTGTATATAGCAAACTCAAAGTATACAATAGAGCTTCAAATACATAAATGTTTCTCTAATAATATACATACATTTAATCAAATAACATATTTTTATAACTTTCTCACGTTATTTTGAAATATTATCTATGACGCTAGTCTCTGTATAGTAATCGGTTTTTATTTTATTTTATAATTTTTTTTTATCAATTTTCTTACTTAGTTTCTTTCTCTTTTTAAAGATAATATCATCTAAATTCATATTTTTTAATAAAAATATATTATTTTACCTCAAATATATCGTCTTACACCATTAACAAATTTTAGTTCGGCCCCCCTAAATCTAAATTCTGTATCCGCCACTGTTAACTAGTGCTCCAATTTCTATGAAGTATACATGCTCACTAGTAGTGCTATTTTGATGGGTCAATACTTGTGTTGGTTATCAATTACTATGATATATTCGCTATTGAATATAAAAATTCGAACATTGAATAACGAAATGTGTTAGTCACCACCACTTTCACCTTTTTTATTTTGTAAAAAAATTAAAAATGGAAGCTCTTCATTTCTTGGACAAAAAATAAACGGAATCAACAGGCCACCGGGATGTATTAACCTATCTTACTCTTTTTTTCCCTCTCATTTTCCTTCATTTAAAACATATAACGAAATGGAAATACCAATCAACTTATTATTTGTTGATGACAAAAAAAAACCATTTTTTAACTCATTGAACTTTTGTGATAAAATAGTAACTCAATTAGTTAAAAATACATTTCATACATATTTAGATTTAAATCAATTCCCGACCCTCAATATACTATAAAAAAATATTGAACTATTAACATATTACTTCACCTAACGTGATGATTAAAACTTTCGATCTTAAGTCAATATAGCGTAAACTTCCTCCTTATATCATGTCAAGCTTCAATCTATTATTTGATTTAGATTCATTGCCTGCTTCTAATCATCCCGTTGCAATTTCCTTTTTCCTTGATTAAAGAATTTCTAGCGATTGATGTTTACCAATTCAACTGAAGAATTTTAAATGTCTGATTTGTAATTCAGTAAATCAAAGATTAATCCCTAAGAAAATAAAATAAAAAACTAATTACAAATGCATACATATTTTTTCTTTCTTTGGATATTGACGTTTAATTACTTTTTGTTCTACTAATTCAGTTGAGATTTGGAAGACGAGTAAAAATTCATACAAATACAACAATTATTACTTCCAAATATCAAACCTGAAATGCATAATCTCTAACTTCGAACGAATAATTTCTTCAATCGAAACAAAACACTTTTTTTTTTGCCTTTCTAAATAAGAAAGCATGTTCACAATTTCACACTGAGGTTGACAACATTTTGGACATAAAATTTCTAAGTTATTAGTAATGTAAGACTTAAGCAAATCAAAGACGCACTAATAAATTTTCTTTATATTATATTAATGGTCCATTTTTCACATGCTTGGACTTAAACCACCAAAAGAAAATGCAATCAGCATGCACCATAAATTGACATGCCTGGGCCAAAAGACAATTCATGGCTTCAACAACATTTACAATATTTCACTAGTAGAAAAATTGTTAAACGGTATACAAAAATCAACTTTACACCCAGTCCGGTTCCTGTGCGGAACGCCCAAAAATCCGTACGTGCGGGACACGCTGAGAGCCGTTGATTTCATTTTTTAAATGGATCAATGGCTATGATTTAAAAGAGGGTTAAAAGGGTACATATGTAATTTTATTAGAGGATAGAGAAAAGTTGCGGCTGAAAAGTAAAAAAAGTACATTTCTACAAGAACGCCTGTTCATGTTCGGTGAACACATGTTCTTATTCGACGAACACATGTTCATGTTCGATGAACAGATGTTCTTGTTCTGTGAACACATGTTCTTGTTTATGTGAACACATGTTCTTGATTAGTGAACACATGTTCTTGATGAGAGAGAAAAGTTGCGACTGGAAAAAAAGAGTCCTTAAATACCCCTACTTTGAAACAACCGTTGGATGAATCCAACGGCTGCCCTCAGCTCGCATATACGGATCATTCCACTTTCCGCATAGGAGCCAAGATGCTTTACACCCATACATATCACTAATTATTATTCTAACGCTTATCTATATTTTTATTTTTTTTGAGAAATATACGCGTATCTTATATAAAAACAGATATCACATAAGTAATCTCAAGAGTTAAAAGAGAAAAATGTAAGATATTTTGAGTAGTTATGGGTGACGATATAGTTGTGGTATAGACTGTATAGTTATATCTTAGGGGCGCCGTTACTTTCGTCCTTTTTTTCCTTTTTTCTCTCTCCTCCCTCGTTTCTTGCTGTTCTTCCTGCTTCCTCAGCTTTTGGCCAGATTTGGCCATTGGCTCCGGCCAATGGTCAAATCTTGATCCTTTTGGTTAGTTTTTATAACTCTATTTTGTACCACAAATCATATGAAATTTTTTTCTAAGTATTTTTGTTCAAGATTCAAGACACATAGGTTAGATTTGTCTCAGATCTTCTCACAACTAGACTATTTTTCTCTGCTTTTAGGAGAAGTCATTCAACCCGGACTTGATCTGGGCCCTTTATCAGCTTTCTACATCTTCCCGAGACAATTTGTAGGACGGTTGATACGCCCATGGTCCTATAAATTGTCGATTCTAAGGATGATGTTGAAACTGATCTTCTCTTATATCTGTGGTTCAAGAATCCTGCGGAAGATGCTGCGAAGACGAAGATTATGTATTTGTTTTATTTTACTAGTTTTAATATTAGTATCTCATACCCATCTAAGTTTCTTGGGTGTGGCTTTTGTCTGTTATCATGGTTTTCTAAACCATTGTATAACTTTTAATTTATGTATTTTCAGAGTTTTCTTTGACTGTAATAGCTTCGTCTATTTGTGATTAATGGAAACAATATTTATTCAGCAAAAAAAAGAAAAAGAAAAAAAGACTGTATAGTTAAAGATATTTAACTATTCTATCAAACACATATACAATTTACTTCAAGTGACATCAGTTGTTATAGTGATTAATGTTTTAATTTTTTGATAAATACGATGATAAGGATATTTAAACAAATATTGTGCCCGTAAACCAACTTTAAAATAATTTTATTTTCATAACAACCGATATGTTGTGTTTATATACACGATAAATAATCAATTTCAAGAAAAAAATTGCTCACTAATATTAAAAATAAAAAAAATTAATATAACTTGGTACAAGTGAAAAAGAGTTTGACATCTCTTAAAAAAGTATTATATTCGATTTTTGTGTATGGAGAAAACTCTCTTGAAAGCTCCATTTGTAACCATCGGATTAGGCATAGATTGTTACCGACGTCTAGTACCCAAAAAGAAAAAAGGAAAACAATCTAAAAATAAAAGTTTATTCGTACCTTATAAAAATCTAGGAAAATCCTGATATGTATCATGTACATGTGAATTTTGTACTTCAAATATGTTTAATATCAACACAAAATCATCTATCTTCTCATTATATGCTGATATGAATAGTTTTTTTTTCCACAATCTTCAATGTATCTTGTTCATATAAAAACTATTCTAAAAAATAACTTTTTTTTGAAAGATCGATAATCCGGTTGAACCCGGATAATTCGATTGGTTAGGATATATAATTGATAAACGTGAAGTTACTCCTAGTGACTTAAATATGAAATCTTGCATGGACATACCTTGGGATAAAGTCGTAGGGTCATATGTATCACTCCATATACCACTCATTATAACCATGTAATAATATATTTTTTTTAATTGAAACTCTAACAACACGTTTGATATGCTGGAATTGAATGGAATGAAATCCATTTCCACTCATAAATAACTTCAAAATTCTTTTTCCATTCTAGTGCTTGGAAGGCAAAGTCATAATGGAATGTCGATTCATTTTCTGTGTTTGGTTAAACTATATTTTAATGTCATAATGGAATTAATTTTAAACAGAATATGACCTAAATGTCCTTCTGGCATATACTAGTGATAAAACTAATTAAACATTCATAAAAAAATCTTACTTGAATAACATTGCCATTATATATAAAAAATATTTTTATATATATATATATATATATTGTTGAAACATAATTTTTATTAAAATGTCAACATAGTAATAAAAATATCTTTACTTTTTAATTTAAAAATAGATTAAAACTACTACCAAGAAAAAATAAATATTTATAAAATTACCATCTATGAAATGATACTAAATGAAATAGAATATTTATGACTAAATATGAATACGTTGTTATATAAAATGAACGTAATAATTAATTAAAAGAAGGGTATAAATGTCATTTGTTATTTATTGATGATTACAACTTCTCCTGGAAAGGTCATTCAATAGGTTTTGGTGTGGAATGACATTTCTCACTTCTTCTTGGAATCATTATTCCCGTGGAATGATTATTCTCACTTCAAATTGCCCAATCAAACGCCAGAATGGAAAGAGAAGTGGGAAAGATTTTTCCATTCCCGCGTACCAAATACGTACAAAAGTGAACAATTATAATTAAGAATTAATTAAAAATGTACATGGAATATTACGGAGAATCCAGAGTGGGAGAAAAACAAGATAAAGTAGCCCTTAGCATGCGTTGGACAATTGGGCCTGAGCCCAAAAAGATTCCACACATGATTTTAAAATCAAAGCCTTTTAATTCTTATTTGAACCCAAAAAATCCTTCTGCGGCCCGCCTATATATACCTACCTCTCCTTTGCCGAAATTGAAAACCCTAATCCCCAAAAAACATAAACGAGGGTTTCTCAGAGCTGCTCCCACTCGAAGAAGAATAAGCAATGGGTAAGATTTTGGAATAATTTTTCAGATGTTTCGATTTCTATGAGGAATCATATATTGTAATGATAATTTCTGTTTGTTTTAATTTTGATTTTGATGTAGCGAGAATTAAGGTTCATGAATTGAGGAACAAGACAAAGCAAGAGTTGCTTGCTCAGCTGAAGGATCTGAAGGCGGAACTCGCTACTCTACGTGTCGCTAAGGTCACCGGCGGTGCTCCTAACAAGCTCTCCAAGATGTAATCTTCAATCCTCGAATTAATTATGTCCTTTATTTATTTATTTTCTGTATTATCTTTGCAATTCATTAAGTATATTATTTTGTCACATAATCGTGAATGATTTGAGTTAATTTTTTGAAAAAAGTAATATTTCTATTAACATTGTCTTTATGTAGTTATTAGTTTGTGTACTTGTATACTAAATGAATTATTCGGTGGATTATTTGGGCACATATTAGTTTCTGATTTGAGCATATTTGTTGTTAAAAAGATATATATTTTTATACTAAAAAACAGAAATTTATATTAATATTGTCTCTTGATTTGTTGTTTGTCTATTTCAACGAGATTTTTTGTGCATTTACCTTTATGCAATTCTGTTGGAATGTTACTCCCTTTCTTACAAAAAGGATGACTTTTCTATTAAATTTATGTTTGTGTAATTAACTTGGTTGTGTAATTGTATATGAAATGAATAAAAGAACAAGAGGTAAATTGGTCGAATTTATACATGTAATTGATCGTTTGAGTATTTATACATGAAAAGATAATGTTTTTCATGGCCTAAGTTTTCGTCTATGTTATGAGACTTATGAAATAATACTCTTTTTACCTTAACTTGTCAAGGGTAATAGAATTTGGAAATGGGGGCTCATAATATTGTTTCAACGTCGAGCATGTTTGGGAAACTACAGCAAGGATTCATGAAGATGTATTTGATGCAAGAATCTGCTAGAAATTTGTACTTTATTTTAATTCTTCAAATTGTTGCTTCAAGGGAATCTATATAGCAATGACGCGTCTGATTTGTGCAAAATTGTGGAACTGTGTGGAGATTTATGATTCTTTTTTCTTTGTAGAGATTAGCTTCTAATCTATTATCTTTTTTATGCGAGCAGCAAGGTAGTGAGGTTGTCCATTGCCCAAGTGTTGACTGTTATTTCACAAAAACAGAAGTCTGCTTTGAGGGAAGCCTACAAGAACAAGAAGTACTTACCCCTGGACCTACGCCCAAAGAAGACCAGAGCCATCCGTAGACGTCTGACCAAGCACCAGGTAAAAATTTACATCAGTTCACATTTTAATGGTGTTCATATGTTCACCTATACTCTGTGAGCAACATGCTTCTGACCTGCAAAGAATTTTAAATGATTTTGGTTTCATTTTAATCACTTGTTCACCCAGAATCCTTGTCCAGCTGTTCTTTCATTAATATACTATGAAAATGTTTGTGTTATATTCTTTGCATGTTGTGGACTATAGCTCACTATTCCTTTTGCATGATGTTACTGGTCTTTTATTATTTAAGATTCTACGAGTGTTGCGTCACGCTCAATTCTGCAGTTATATGTTGTTACTTCTCGGTTTGTTCTTCCAAAGCCTGTCACCCGATTCATTTCTTTGGTTGAAAAGAGATACCAATGAGTTTATGTTATATTTTGGTATCCGAAGCGTAGAAAGCTGAATTTGGAATCTGAAACCTATTAGTATATGTTATATTTTTTTGTCATAGATAAGCATCACAAGATATTACAAAGCTTCAATGTCTTCTATTTTACAATAACTTGCATTTTAAGAAGTTAGTTGCATTTTGTCCTCTCTTCTTATTTGAATTGTTTCAGTAACTTTAATGGCCCTGAAGTTCCATAAAATTGCTTCATAAAATTGTTTTACTCGCTATTTAGTGACTGGGTTGGCATATTACTTCAAGTTGGCTACCTTCACCAGACTTGTCTGAAAGCATATTTGAAATTATTTTGTGATGGGATTTTTTGTGAAGCATTATTTTGACCCTTGCTATCTTCAGGCCTCTTTGAAGACTGAGAGAGAGAAGAAGAAGGAGATGTACTATCCCATGAGGAAGTATGCCATTAAGGTTTAGGGCAGTAGCCTTGTGTTGAAGTTTTGATGTTTACGTTAAAATATAATAGGTCAATCCTTAAGTTAATGGATTTTGTTATTGGATATCATTTGTCACTATTGACTTGTGATGAATTTTGGAATTTCAATTTTCATGTTTCTAGTTTCTAGTGTGTATCATTTTTAGAATTGGTTAAGCTTTATTATATTTTGTGTACTTCCTACTTTAGTTTAGGTACACTCCAACAGCTTGGCTGGTTTGTATCTGGTTGAATATTTTTGACTTTGTTTTAGAATATAGAATTTGATGGCCGCCAAAGTATTGGTTGCAAGAAAATTGGTGCCCTCCGTATAGGGAATTATACTATACAAATCTGACAACATTCAGCTGCAGAAAGGAACGTGGAAATGTTGGTGAGATTTTTCACATAATTTTGGTGATTACTTGTCAGATTTACTTTACTGAACTGATGTTCGGGGGATTGATCAACACCATCAAACTCTTGAGCATCTTAGTGTCGTCCCTATGTTGTCAAGTGTAATAGATAATATTCTATCTCGTTGTCTATTTTTCAATAATTGTAAATCAGTAGCTTTATAAAGTAAACTCATTATGTCATGTCCATGGACTAAATCAGAAGTTTACATCCCTTAAATCTAGTTTTTGTATAAACAAAGAGCAGGAAATGAAGAATATTGAATCATCAAGTAAAAACCAATCAGTGATTGGGTTTTGGTTTGAGGTTTGGGTCTTAGTTTCAAACTAGTCTCAAACTCGAACAAAAAAACTGGATAATTTAGTGGTTCATTTCACTCTAGACTTGATCTGAAGCTGCTACTTTGTTAATTTATTGATAATGGAGTATTCAATCACACTTTGTTACTTTACTGGAAATGCTATAATTGTCACGGAGAAACAATCTTTCATTTTACATTCCCAAGTAGCAACGACAAAGTAGAAGTGGTATAACTGGATTTGATTAACATTTCCTGCTTTCTTTATATTTAGCCTATGATAAACTGACCTTGAGATTGTAATATCTCTGTGCTTGGTCTTGTTATTTACGTCAATAAGTTCCGTCATCATAATCACGGAGGCTGCATCGATCAATCCGTATGTGCTTGGAATTTGGATTTATTTGAATCCCATCGACATCATGTCCTCTACCACCTTCAAATTCCAGGTTGCATATGATTGATTATATGTTCACACACTCTTTCAGTCGTAGGTCTTTGCCCATGAGTTTTATTCAAGTATGATGATAGGTTGATGGTGCCTGAAACTGTGAATAAACAATCCACATGGTGTTACACGCGCATCTCCGCCGGAATTCGCTGATTTTGAATATTTTTGGCATCCTGTAAATTCTTCAACTTTGCCGGATTCCGCTGGTCTTGGATATTTTTGGCACTCTACAAATTGGCGTGGGTATAAATGGCATATAAAATTGTTTTGAGTTATAATTTACTTTTAAAAAATACTTGATGGGTATAAATGGTGTCTAACTCTAAATTAAAAAATTGGTGTGTAATTCTGAAATTTGTCAAACCTATAAGGGCACCAAAATGAAAAGAATCGTCCAACAGCATCCCAACGCTTTCCTCTTTTTTGTCTTGTAGTCCTTTTTTGTTCTTCTTTTCTCTATTATCATCATCCTTACACTTCACTTTCTATACGACTTCTAAGACTTGTAGATCTTCAAAAACTTCAACAAATCTGGAACTTTAAATCAAAAGGGCTGCTCAATCATGGCCTCAAATATAGAAGGTTTGCTTTTGATTCCTCTTCCAGTTATAAAGATTATAGTTTATTGAATTTTATAATCAAGATGGAATCTTTTTTGTATATGATGTTTTTGTTTTTGTTTGATTTTGTGGATGCTTATTTTTTCAATAAATTTGTGAAAATGTACTCTAATCCATCTAAATGAAAAAGGGTTTGTTGGGTTTTTCTTTCTTTGATCATATATTGATTTTCAAGAACTGATTCAAAGTTAGTTTTTGTAGTTTTAGGTTTGAGGAACTATATAATTTGTTATATTAGCTCTTTTAGACAATTAGAACTAGAAATGATATAGAAATCTGAGGAAATTTCAGGAAATTAAAAGAAAGATTTTGACTTTTCTGTTATCTCTGCTACTGATTTGAGTACTTAATCTTGTATCAGGCAATAAAGACTTAGAGAAAGGGTTGATTTCTCCAACATCTAGCCAGAACCCTCTTGCTGAGTTGTCCCCTATCGCCTTCACCATCCTCTAGGACAGCTCCAGCTCTTGTTCTATCTAATTCTGGGAAAAGAATAGACCAAGCAGGGAGAAAGAAGTATGTAAAGCAGGTGACGGGCCGGCACAATGACACTGAGCTGCATTTGGCAGCTCAAAGAGGCGATCTTGCGGCGGTGAAGCAAATTCTTGGTGGGATTGATACTCAGATGGCGGGGACTCTGAGTGGAGCAGACTTTGATCAAGAGGTTGCAGAGATTCAAGCATCTGTGGTGAATGAAGTGAATGAATTAGGCGAGACAGCTTTGTATACTGCGGCAGATAAAGGGTATCTTGATGTTGTGGTAGAATTGTTAAAGTATTCGAATAAAGAAACACTTACAAAGAAGAATCGTTCTGGGTTTGATCCTTTGCATATAGCTGCCAGTCAAGGACATCATGGTAATATTTTGGTTCTCTGCTTATCTATGTTTTTTATTACTTAATTTAAGAAGAATTTTTCATAGTTATGTTTTTCCTTCTTTTTGTGGATTATGTATCTATATTGCTGCATTCTAGACTTAAGTTGGAAACTCCTCGTTTAATGACAAGAAAAATATGCCCAGGCGAATCGGCATCATTTCTTCTAAGTAATTCTTTCACAACTAGGCTGCTAGAACTATCATATTGAATTTTAGATGAATGGTGCCCTGATCACGAATTCAACTCTATAAAAGATGGCTTCAAGAAAAGTTAAGACTCTCTAATCTAGTTTGTTCCCCTACTTACTGCAGTTATTGTCCAAGTACTGCTTAACCACGAACCAGAATTAAGCAAAACAGTAGGTACATCAAATGCAACCCCTCTTACAACTGCTGCTACAAGAGGGCACACGGCTGTTGTTAATGAGCTTCTGTCAAAGGATCGTAGCTTACTGGAAATATCTAAATCCAATGGGAAAAATGCATTGCATCTAGCTGCCAGGCAGGGGCACGTAGAGATTGTGAAGGCCTTGCTTGATAGGGACTCACAATTAGCAAGGTGGACGGACAAGAAGGGACAGACTGCATTGCATATGGCTGTAAAGGGGACAAACTGTGAAGTTGTTAGGTTGTTGCTCGAGGCTGATGCAGCAATTGTAATGTTACCTGATAAGTTTGGCAATACCGCGTTACATGTAGCCACCAGGAAAAAGAGAGCAGAGGTATAAACTATGAACCTATTCGGTGTTCTTTGTGTTAATATCCTCTCTGGTACCTATTAACTTATTACTTGTGATAGAATTTGATCAATGTTACGCAAACCATAAAACTGCACGGTGATAACTAGATTTCTGAACTTCCTAAACCGTATATGTTATGGAAGGAAATAGCTTATCGGAGTTGTTTAATATGGATTAATTGATTCTGAATTGACACTTTCTTGTGCAGATAGTCAGGGAATTGATACGGTTGCCTGACACCAATGTTAACGCCCCAACCAGAGATCAAAAGACAGCTCTAGACATAGCTGAAGATCTTCCACTTTCAGAAGAATCATCTGATATAAAGGAGTGCCTATATCGCTATGGTGCTCTTCGATTCAAAGACTTGAATCAGCCAAGAGATGAGCTGAGGAATACCGTCACTCAAATCAAGAAAGATGTCCATACCCAGCTTGAACAAACTAAGAGGACAAACAAAAATGTCCATGGAATCGCAAAAGAGCTCAGGAAACTCCACCGAGAAGGGATAAACAACGCCACAAACTCAGTGACTGTGGTTGCGGTGCTTTTTGCTACTGTTGCCTTTGCAGCTATCTTTACCGTGCCTGGTGGAGATAACAATGATGGGACGGCTGTGGTAGTCAGCGGAGCATCTTTCAAAATCTTCTTTATCTTTAACGCCATTGCACTTTTTACTTCCCTTGCTGTTGTCGTAGTTCAGATAACATTGGTTAGAGGAGAGACGAAGGCAGAAAGAAAGGTGGTGGAGGTGATTAACAAGTTGATGTGGTTGGCTTCCGTCTGTACTTCAGTTGCATTCTTGGCCTCTTCTTACATAGTTGTTGGCCGAAAATATGAATGGGCTGCAATCTTGGTAACAGCCGTAGGGGGAATGATAATGGGTGGGGTTCTCGGGACCATGACATATTATGTGGTGAAGTCGAAGAGGTCAAGATCAATGAGGAGAAGGGAGAAAAGTGCTAGAAGCGGCTCCAATTCATGGTACCATTCCGAATTCTCTAACTCAGACATTGATCGTATATACGCCCTCTAATCTGAGAAGCTGTAGTCTTGAAGTGCAAAGCAAAGATTTCGCTCTTTGGATCCCATATTGCTTCCCAGAAGAAGGAAGAGAGATGGGGTTTTGTGATTCTTCTGGTTTATATATATATATATATATATATATAGTCTAACCAGAATAGCTTGGCTTCCCTAAAGATAATATCTAGGGAAGTTATTAGTTCCTTGTGTTGTTGTAGTATTATTATATCTAAACTCCCTCTTTGCAAGTTTTGGAGAAAATGAGGTAACAAGGATTCATAAACCTTCATTCTTGATCAACATATTTCAACCAAGATTATTGCAGGTATTCTTATCTGCTTTGGTAACGTCGGAACTATACGTCATGAGAATTTGAAACCTATGGTTCAGAGTCGGAAGTGTTGCGCCAATGTTTAATCCTTAATTTTCTGAACCACGAATCAAATATTCCATCACCAGTTTATCACCTCAGTGGCCACTGAGAGAGTGTGTGTTTATGAATCAGTACAAATGAACCAGATTTGCCGATCAACTGCTACATTATCTTCTAATGTATCAGGACAGCACAAGCAGATTTCTGTTATTCCCATTGTGTTATATTATCGAGAAAATAGGAAATTTTGTCTATTAACTAGTTTCAAAATTCGAGCTAACTAGTTAATTATTTTTATTCCTTTAACTATTGTGTCTGAAATTTTAGTCTACGACGCCATAAACTTGACAAGGAGCTGCACGTGCTTCTCACAAGAGTAAAATAGTCTATCCGCCTATCTTTCTTTTAAAAAAAAAACAATAATACTAAAATAAAATACCCCATAAAAGTATTGTAAAAAAGATTTGTGTGATCATGGTCATGTAAGCCATTTATTTTCTTTTTGCTCTTCTTTTATTTTCAAAGACATCCCTTGTAGTGAGGTGGAGAGAAGAGTTTCTTGTTATATGGTTATCAGTACCCCTCCTCAGTGCTAAACACCTCCTCAGTGCTAAACAGTATCAAATGTTCTCTTTTCATTCATTTTATGTTCTTTAACTTTAATCTTGTCAAAAATCTAGTTGACACATTTACTTAGTTTAAGGTTGAGTGTACCCACATGAATCTGGAAAGAAGGGTGAAAAGAAGCCACCTGAAAAAGCTGTTTGTCTGCATTTAGAGATTTATTACACCTTAATCTAAACTATCTTAATCAAATAAATCTGGTTTAAAGTTAGTTAATGTTAGAAAAAATACTCCCTCCATTCCTAATATAAAAATTTCATTATACGTTGCGAAAATGAAGGAAGCAAAAATTAAGATGTTTTTGTAATTAAAATACCAATATTACTCTCTTAAATATGATTTGTATACCACTAATTCTATTTAAGAGAATAATATTGATAGTTTGATTACAAACATGTAATGCAAAGTCTTATATTTAGGAATAAAGGTAGTAACCTCAACCACTAGACTACTACTTATTTCCTCGACTACCCTTAAGCTGTGATAATTAATACACGATTTTGTTTGAAATTGACTAAAAGTGAGATTATTCATTAGTCACTAATTTTGAAAAATCCAAGCCTGACTACCCTTAAACCGTGATAATTAACACACGGTTTTGTTTTAACTTGACTAAAATCGAGATTTTTCACTGGTCGCAAAATTTGAAAATTTCTTATCCAACGACCATAAATACGTGATGGTCTACACAATTTTTCATAACTTTATCAAAATCAAGATTATTCAACAGTTGCAAAAGTTGAAAAATTGAGTTCGATGGCCCTAAATTTGTGACGGTTAGTACACACTTTTGTTTGAACTTGACTAAAATTGAGATTATTCACCGATCCGATCCCCGCGACCCTAGATTTGTAGATGTTAGTACACAATTTTGTTAGAACATAAATAAAATCGATGGTAAGTACTTACCCTAAATATGTGATGGTAAGTACAATAGATTGTCTGAACTTGACTGAAATCAAGATTATTCACTGGTTGCAATAGTTGAAAAATTCAAGTACGACAACGCTAAATTTGTGATGGTTAATACACTATTTTGACAGAGCATTAATAAAATCATGATGATTCACTAGTCGAAATAATTGAAAATAATCTGAGTCTGACCGTCCCAAATATGTGATAGTTAATATACGATTTTGTAAGATTTGGATTAAAATCAATATTATTCATTGGTTGCAACAGTTGAAAAATCTGAATATTATGAAATAGAATGTGTAATGGTTAGTACACGATTTTGTCAGAACTTAACTAAAATTACAATTTTTAATCAGTTGAAACAGTTGAAAAATCTAAGCACGGCAACCATAAATATGTGATGGTTAGTAAACGATTTTGTAACAACTTAATTTAAATCGACATTAAAAATATTCATAGATAGCAACAATTGAAAATTTTGAGTCGACGACCCTAAATTTGTGGTAGTTACTACACGGTTTTGTTTGAATTTAACTAAAGATGAGATTATTCATCGGTAGCAAAATTTGAAAAATACGAACATGAAGGCCCTAAATTCGTGATAGTTATTACACGATTTTGTTTGAACTTGACTAAAATCAAGATTATTAACCGGTCGCAACAGTTGAAAAATCCTAGTCCGACGACACGAAATTCGTAATGTTAGTACACGATTTTGTAAGAACTTTATTAAAATCACAATTATTTACCAATCAAAATAGTTGAAAATCCGAGTCTGACTACCCATAAATCTGTGATGTTTAATACACGATTTTATAAGAGTTTAACTAAAATGGAGAGAGATAAGATGCACTGCGAGTTCGGTGGGTTTGGACTTTGGACAGCTTTTTGGAATAATTTTGCTTTTTTTAATTGAGATGTTGGGAAACACGTTTGGTTATTTGATTTTGAAAAATAAAATAAAAGGTAAAAAAACTTTTTTTTAGCAATTTAGAACTGCCCATTGAAAATAAATTTCAAAAAGTTTGCCATATTGGATTTTTTTTTTCTTTCTTTTAACGGAAAATGACTGGTCAATCAATTTGAATGATGTCCTGGTCATATAATCATGGGAATAGGCTCCTCCTTTTTTTCCAAAATTAAAAAGGAAAATACGTGCATTATTTAATTGACAATTGATGTACAGTAAAACCTTTATACAGTAATACTCGATATAAGAATAACTTTCTTATAGTAATAAAAAATCATAGTCCCAATTCGTGACCAGTTATAAATAAGAATAAACTCTAGTTGTAATATTTCATATTTTTTTTATGATCATCCTTAAGAAATTTACCTCCATATACTAATAAAATAGTATTAAAATTTAAATATATTTATATATCTATATAAAATATCCATAATTATTTAACTATATACATTAAACTTAAGATGATATGAAATACTTATCTAAAGTTGTCTGTGAGAAATTTATGATTATTTAGCATTTATATATGTATAATAAAAAGAAAACAAACGAAAATACATTCTGAATATGCAACACACATGAATGAATATTTTAAATGCATACATAATGTACATACATTTTTTTACATTTCATAGTTACTGTATATACATGAATGAAAATCTTCTAAATATAATATATACACAATGTACATGCATGATGTACGTACATTTATTTTTTTAAAACTCATGAATCTCATATATCTTTTAAATTCATGTTTTTAAAATATAAACAGACACATTTTCAAGTGTCGTGTATTGTATATTCGCTATTTTTTAAAATTATAATTTTTATATGTAAATCTCTATTTAAGAATAACCTCCTTATAGTAATATTTTTCTGTGATTCCAAGAGTATTACTGTATAGAGGTTTTACTGTACAAATATTTTGGAAGTCTAACAAAAAAGACAGAATGTGACATCTTTACAACACAAAGAATAAGGGAAAAGACACATAAGATGATTAAAATACGCTTATTTTGTTTCAATTATCTTGTCGGATCACATAATTTTGGAAATTCATGTTTACTCAAATCGACTAACTTTTTGTATTATTCCTATTAAAAAAACTTTAGTATTATTAGACAATATGTCTATTCAATACATTTAATTTCAAAAATAAAATATATAGGCATTATTGACACATTGAAATTGGCAAATTCTCTCATTTCAAGTATCCACTCCATGACCAAGATTTCTAAAGAGATTCAAATGCAAAGCAAGACTTTAAGCTCCCACTTCCACTGATTTTAACAATAGGAAAATTATTCATTACAAAAGCCAACAACATAATCATCATTTCCCAAAATGACTTTAATATAAAAAATGGCTATACTTATATTTGCACCATTGTAAAGACACTAATGACTAATCTAAACTAAGCATTTTTGCTTCCATGTTGGAGTCAAAAACTTTTCCTCCAAAGGGCATAACTGCCTAAAGTAGACCTTTAACTAAAGTAGAAGCTCATCACTAAAAAAGAAAAGAAAAAGAGAAGTACTTGAGCAATAGAATTCCAAAGTTGTACTTTGATTAGCAAGTGCTTTTTGTTTTTCATTTTAAAGTTTTTCCTAATAATTATTTGAGAAACAAAAACTTTCAAACAACACTTCACTAAAACTCTATTTTTTTTTAAAGTTATCAGGATTCAACCGTCGATACTACAGGAATCTGATCATTTCCAGTGCAAATTGGATAGTGAAGAAATTGTTATAGTCTACTAGACTCTAAAATGGTAAAAAATTCAATCCTCAGATTGCACTGAATACCTTTCTAAGTATTGCAGATGAACCAAACTCTAAATTACGAGTCAAGTACTACTTGAGGACTAACCTATTACCTAAACAACAATTGTAGAAACTTTTGACTTTCTTCTGTTCTGTAGTAAAGAACTTCTATTGCATAATCCTGAATCTTGTACATGAGAGATGAATGATTTCCAGTCAACAAAATTATGACAAGGAAGAAAAAGAAAACAATCATAAAACCAATCAAAATTTGTACTTTTTCCTCCTTTTACCTTTCGTTCTAGTCCAACTCGACAGCTGATTTTCGATCCAAAGATTAGAAAACAATAAACAATTGTTCTACGATGAAACAACTGTTCATCATACTTAAAAAAAAAACTCAGCCCTCAGATAAAACCATTCAAATGTTGATGTTGTATTTCCCCACGTGCGGACAGAACACCGTTAACCCTTGATCTCTACATTTTTTCTTTAACCTCTGCAAAGTGCTGATCTTTGATCTTCATGATGAATTACTTTGGAAGAAGCTGAAACAGAGCAGAAACTAAGATCACTCAAAGTCTTATTTCTTGAATGAATCTGCTGTTTCTGGTGATGTTGCTGATGAGAATTTTTACAATGAGCAATTGCTGCTTGAATTGGATTCTCAATGTCTGAATTAACACTATTACTTCTCTTAAAAAATTGCATTTCTTTAAATCCATTTGAATCAGTTGAAGTCGAAGCTGAAGAAGAAGAAGATGATAAAGAAATTAACAAAGAAGATGAAGTTCTAGTCATTGATATTCTCTTAATTGCCCCTGAAAATGACCTTCTATGACCACCTCTCCCCTTCTCATCATGATCATAATCAAAACTTTCCTTTTGCTTTCCAATTCTACCCTTTTGATCAATTTGTCCAAAAGGGATCTTCTTGGTAGGCTTCAAAATTGGCACTTGAGTAAAGTTTCTTGAATTAGCAGCTGCAGAAGTCTCATTAGAACAAGCACTTTTGTTAAACAAAGACTTAAGATAAGCTCTAGAAGCCTTGAGCTTTGAACCAAGAGAAGATTGCTTGATCAATTTGAGCTTTTTAGTCCAAGATTTCTTTGAATTTTGATCAATATCTACAAAACTGTTTGATATTTCTGTAGAATATTCAGAAAAATACTCCTCAGGATCGAGTTCTTTACTAACTTGACATGAATCAGCAGGGGAGATATTGCATGATTCAAATGGAGTGTTATTTGAAATTGGAGTATTATTTGTGGCTGTTAATAATGGGGTGGAAAAATTGGATTCTTTAAAGGGTTTGTAATCATAGGTGGGAGTGTTATGAAGAAGTTTTTCTACCATTTGTAATCGAGGTGGGAGGTGAAGAGGAAGGAGATTGCCTTTGTAGAAGAGTTCATCAGCAGGCGAAGGTGCGGTGTCTATCTCTAGGGAGTTTTTCGACATTTGGAACTCGAATTCTCGGGATTTTGCTGAAGAAGAAGAAGAGTTGCTATTGTTGAGGATGGTTGATGATGATTGTGAGCTAACTTCCATGTCAATGTAGTCTTCTTCTGCATGGTGATCACAAGAATCGCGATTCGTGTCCATTTTATGTAACGCTCTCTCTGTCGTTGAGTGGTTTCTCTCTTTGGATTGTGAATTTTGAAGTTGAGGAATGTGAAGGGAGAGGAGTGTTAAGGGATCCTTTAAAAGGATGGCTAAAGATAAAGGTTGGGGGAAGGGAAAGGAATACAACTATTTTGTATGTATTTGGAAATTCTTTTTTCAAGAAATCTTTTGTTTATTCATGTATCTAAAAAATGTGTTGGTCATTTTCAAGAAAAGTCATCTTTACCTCTTCAATTTGTGGAAGGTATAGATCGTAGTTTAAGGCCATATCTATGGTTTTGGGACAAAGGGTAGGGTTTATAGGGCACCAAAAAATGTCCAAAAAATGCACATGATCCCATAACCCTACTGCTAGATTACAAAACTACCACCCAAAAAAGAAAAAAAATCATTGAAGGCATCAAATAATATCAATCTAATTAGGTAGCCGTACTCAAAGTAACCTTAGTGAGTATTGAGTTTGATAGTATGATCATAGATAAATCTTACTACTTCAGTCTATAAATGATCTCTTTTTCAAATTTCATTTATAGGGTTAATTACATTAAAATTAACACTTCATTAGCCTTTTGGATGTCTGTTAGCATAGGGACGAAATTGACACATATCAGCCTAATCCAATGACTAAATTGACTGAAAGCAGCCTGCAGGGACAAATTGAAAATCACATTCATTTCTAAGAACCAAATTAAAATTCGCCCATAACCAAATGATCTCAGTCTCATATCTTTGATCTACCGGCAACAGATACTTTGCTTGCACCCTGCAGTTTTTTTTTCGTGCAACTGAGCCGGATCGCAAAACAAAGGGAAAAATAAATAGGGTGGATTCAACGTTCGATAGTGCAAAAGAAGAATATAATATCTTGTATAGATGAACTCAATAGAATTTAAAAGAAGACAAAGCTTTTGTGATAATAAAATAATCACTTTGAGCTCAATACTCTCTTTACGCCTTTGCCTGCCTTTTTACTGGATTCCTGGGTTTGTTTTTCTTAACTTTTTTATTTTCTAACTTCTCTAAAGTTTGCTTGCTATAAAGTTTTAATTAAGTTGAGATGAAATACAAAAAAAAAAAAGTGTATTAAATATGAAGTTTAGTATGATAACTTAGCAGTTGGTTATCCCTCCCCCCCCCCAACTACCCCTGTATTAGAATGGAATTATTGTATGCGCAAGGATAGCCTAATTGGTTTCGGAGTGACAAATTGTATAGAGGGACGCAAGATCGATTCTTGGTAGGCTGCAGTGTGGAAGTTTCAATCCTCCAACGTGAGGGTGGCTTCTTGTGGGCACCAAGTTAAAAATCCTCTCACCTGATCGAACTGTTGGGTCGCCTTGATTTACATCCTCCAACTACTCTATCGGATCGGAATGTGGACCCCTTGGGGTGTGGGTATCGCCTTTAGTAGAGAGAATGGAATTATTGTAATAATGTAATAACTCAATTGGTCAAAAATACCTAAACCAGATCATAAATTTTCACTTCAAATCACAATCTCCTACCCCAACATATGAAGAGGAGAAAACAGAATAGAATTTACCAATTGCTACACTAAACATTATTTGGACGACTAAACAAAGTCCTAGTATGTTTGGTATGGGAAGAAGAAGTAAATGGGGAGAGAAAGCAAATGTGGAAATAAATAAACTATTTACTTGGTTTAGTTGAAGAGGGGTTGGAAGGGAAATAAATGTGAAGGGAGAAAAGCTTCTCCATGTCAGCAATATAACTACTCCAAATTGGAAGGGATTTGAGTTTAAATGAGGTTGAAATATCACTTTTCAATACAATAAAATAAGTACTTTCCTTCCATTTATACTCACTCCATTCCCATTTAATTGTCGTTTAGGAGATTTATAGGTATCCAAATTAATTGTCGTTTAACGCTCTTTTTATTAGTTGCCAATAATTTATTCCAATTATACCTCGACATTTCTTTTATTTACTGTCTCTGCCATCTCTATTTTTTCCTTTCTTTTCTTATGCTATAGAAATGAGAGAGGGTAATATTGAAATTTTCGGTGAAAATGATAAATTTTTTAATTTTCTAAAATTGTATAAAGACTCTTATATTTAGAAATTGAGGAAGTACTAAATAAGATGGAAGTAAATAATATCATTCCTCCCCCCTCCCCTTCCCTTCGGCGAACCAAACAAAGCCCAAGTATCGTTCTTCATGTACTACCAAAATACGGTTACAATTGCGCATTTTATTATTGTCGGATACCAACTTCAAAATTCACACATCCCCACACATCTTAAACAATGGCTTCTACTAATCCTTTTAGTAATAGAAACACAAAATAAAGAGAAAATTGCTGACCTTTCACCATGAAACAAAGGCAGACACAGGATCCGACAGTTGATGGTGGAGAGAGAGAGAGAGAGAGAGGAAAGAATGGAGGAGATATCTGCAAAACTCGAGACTTGTTTGATATTTCTTTTGAAAATCACACCCCACATTTCCAAGTAAAATTTTCTTATTCACCACTAATTTGTATGACAATTTTGATAAGAGAAACAAAGAGACCCAAAGGCAAGAGGGCATTGTCACCAACCCTATTAACTAAATGTGCGATTGGATTGAATCTGATTTGAATTTGAGATTGAGATTCAAACTTTCTTTGAATTGAATTTGAAAATGAAATTTGAAACATTAAATCATTTAAAATCTAATTTGAGTTTGAGATTGAAACTAGAATCTTAGAATGAGAAACAATCCAAGCACACACTATTTGTTAGTCCACCTGGATTTCTAATACACAACATACCAGGAACACAACATCATTTTGTTCCTTTAAAGGTTTAGGTCTTTTCATCTTTTCCACTATATCTCCTTGCTCATGTTTAACTTTTGCTGCTAATTCATGGCCATTTTTGGGCAAATATTTTGTATTTTTTGATACATTGGTTGATGGGATATGATTTGAGCTCAAATCCTATCTAGAGTAAAACCTCCACAAATTAAACTCAATAAATTAATAATCTCTTTAAAATAATATTTTTTATAACCCGACTCGAATTATTGTATAAAAATATATATTTCAATAAATTAATAAGATAATAATTTTTACAAAGAACATTGTATAAATTATGTAGTCCCATCAATATCATAAATTAATATTTCTCTAAAATTACAACTATAACTAGAATAATGTAGTAAAACATGGTCATTGTTGTTTGTTTCTATCCAAATTTAAAACTAAGTGGATTGCATCCTGTGATACCCGTAACTTTTTCGCTTACGTGTAATTAATTTTCGTATGTTTAATTTCGTCGACGTGATTTATTTGTGTTAATTAAGTGATTTCATGTCTATTTAATTGTTATAACATGTCACGTCTTATTTTTTGTTACGTTTCGTTGAGGGGCGTTTCACTCTTGTATTTTGGGTTTGATAAATTACATGAACTGCTTTTAGTGATTCTTGAATATTTGGGATTGTGGATTTCATTGTTGTTGATTATTAAATTATTGGGTAAATCGAGCATGTCATATAACTTGTTTCAATTGCTTTCATTAATTGTTAAACATACCTATCAACTGTTCTGTACCGTTATGTAATTATTATGTATTTGCCTTTTTTGATTAATTGTTTTGGGTCTTATTTGGAGTCGTCTATTTGGTTTTTTTTCTTTTGTCCTAATTGGTTTGGTCGACCGAGTCGTCGTCCCATTCGAGCTCTTTCCTATGAAAGATCTGTAGCAGGATACGTCCACTTTTGATATCGTCAGAACCCGTGAGTTCGCGATAATTCTGTGTGTGTGGATGTGTGGACCCGGACCCGGACCCTAACGTGAGAAACAAGTTAGGGCTGCTATCTATAAATTGTGGAGCTCATGTGTGGGCAATGACACAATTGACGTATTCTTTATTTTTGGCCTCCGTTCGGGGGAAAGATTCAGCCGAACTTCTGATTCTGTGTGGCCTTTCCTCAGTGGGTTATTACATGATGACTGTTAGCAATGATTATGGGTCTGATTAGACAATTGAGTTTGACTGTGGGATTGTAGTGTCATAGCGATAACTATGTTCGTAATGTTTAAGCAAATTGTGTAATCGATGATATTGTAGGGTAGACGTGCTTGATGTGGATTCGGTTGTATGAAATGCTTAGACGTGAAGAGTGTAATTATTTAGCTTAACTTTTGTTTTTCACTTGTTTGGTCTTTTTTCGTTTTATACTCGATTGTCTGACATAACTATTGGTTTATAGTGCATGAGTAGTATGGGATGTTCATGGCATGACTTCCGATCCGAGATGTTAGATTTGATAAGTATAGTTGAACATTTGTTTGGTCATATCTGATACTTGGTATTGAGTCATTTTAACTTGTATTTTGGGTTGTGACTGATTTGGTACAAGATAGTACACTTGTGTACAAGTTTTGCACTTATTTTTCTGATTTTCACAACGATCAGGTTGTGTACTGGTCGACCGGAGCCTCTGTTTTCTGTTTGTGTGTTTATGGGATATCACCGGTCGACCGGACTGAGGGTGTGGTCGATCGGAAGGTCATAGTGCACCTATGCAGGTTTCTAATATGTTATGCTCTGCCATGTACTGTCCTACGTTCTTTGTCCTGTGAGGCTTGAGTCGTGTCGTGTCAAAAGCGTATTTTAAAAATAAAAAAAATTTGAAAAACGGGAATCTGCTGAGTCTATTTATGTTGTATTCTGTTATGTTTATATCTATTCATTATTATAGGTCCTTAATGAGTACCGGAGTTCAGTACATTCCGCTTTTGCTGTTTCAGGTTTTGTAGATGTTGATGCTAGCTTTGATGGTGATGCTTGGGAAGGGAGCTATGATGAGTGATTAATAATCAGCTTGGATTAGAGATTTAGATCATTCTTTTATTTTCTTCTCACTTAGAGTATTTCATTTATAGCAATGTTGAACAATTTTTCCTTTGTAACACTTTTCACGCATAGTAATTCCGCTGCTTAACTATTATTCTTGAATTAATATCATAAATGAATTTCTTTTAGTAACTCTGTTGTAGGCTTTGGTGTCTTTTAGACCGATGAGACACTGTCATATCATCGACCCTGATTACGGGGTGTGACACGTCCTTAACTTTTCTCATTACATTAAAAAAATCACGACATTGTATTCTCAAACTGCAATAAAAATATGTGAAGAAATATTGCTGCTTTCTAATTAAACTAAGATTAGATTTCTAAATTTTATATCAGAACTTGATAATCCTTTTTTCTAAATTTTCTGCCGCAATCATTTGATTTTGGACTCTCCAAGAATTTTGTAGAGCATTTCAATTTTTTTTGGTTTTAATTACCTAAATTAATCTCAAAATAGTACTGAAAAATCTCTCTTTAAATTAATAATTTATTAATTTATCGATTAATTAATACCTCTATAAATTAATAAAATCTAAAATCTTCCGATCTCTATTAATTTATAGAGTTTTACTGTATTGTCTAATAATGGATACTTTTAACAAATTGAGTCAGCACCTTATAAAAAATATTTCGGAGTATGGATAATATTTTTTTAAAAGTAGTTTCACGCATTCTTGCAAATTAAATATAGATTTATAATTAACAAATTGGTTCTAGTCCTACATAATTCTTGGAGGAAATAGTTAATTTTGTTAATAATCTTTCTAAAATTTCAAAATGTTATAGGGTCTATTGTTCTAGTGTTGACACTCACTTTGTCAGTACCGTTCTGCCAAAATTTTGACCGGTAATTTTTTATCTAACGGTTGAGAAATAAATCAATGGTTATTCATTAAATTTGAATAGATATTTAAGAACAATTGTTAAACTTATTTAAAACTTAACCGTTGGATCGAACTGGCCCGGCAATAAGATTATGTCCATACGTGCTGATAAAAATGAGGTGACTGTACTGGAACCAAAAGTATACCAGAACGGTCCTGCATCACTTTATATAAATATAGATGAAAAAAGTTCTCTCCAGAAAAAGATTTGAGAAGGGTGAGGCAAGTAGAGCCACAACAATTTGGTGTCCCACCGAACCAGAAAAACTGGATGCTATTTAACTTTGGTTGGCCTACTTGATTGAGTCTCAGACTGAAATTTTAGTCTCAATCTTAAATTATCGTCAAACTCGAACCAGATTCTAAATGATTTGATGTTTCAAATTTCATTTCCACACTTGATCCAAAGACAAGCAGTTTGGACGTCAGCTTGAGTTTCAAACAAAACAAAACTCAAATCAGATTCAATCCAAGTACACCCTAATAGTTCAATCAACAACAAGAGTGACCCTTTTCTGATTCGATTATAGGGTCACATTGCTGGGCATCTAACTAACACCAGAGCAAGAAGATAAGAGTTCATACCTGAGAAAAGTTTAAAGCAATACCTTATCATCAGAAGTCATTTTAGAAACCTCTTTCAAGGATTCCACAGTTGATTTCAACTCCACCAATTTCTGCACCCTGGTACCCTAAGCATTGGTGCCCCTGTGCAATGATGATGCTCATCAAAAGATGAGACAAATTAAAAACATTCTATATGAGGAAAGTGGTGTACTCCATCCATATAAACAAATATCACTTACCCCACATTCTGGAGATGTTTTATGATATCCGTTCATTAGGCAGCATCAGAGGGCCCTTTTTATATCGTCAATGGCAAACAACTGCCCTCCTTCACTGTTTCATAGTCTCGGCTCATCGCCATTTGACATCCACATGAGCTTTATTCACCATCTCAGAAGAAATCTGGCTTATTCAATCCACATATCAATACCTGCAAAATCCTTTCGCCGGACAGAACAAGCATATTCACGTGTTCTAAGTAATCATAATGCCTGCATAATCTTCTTCAAGCACACAGATTAGACAACAAACATGATTAGAGTGACATTTTTACCAAATAAAAGCACCATTTTCACTTCAAACATATAGTAACATCTTTAGATAAGTTTTTTTTACGAGAAACATCTTTAGATAAGTTAATTTCTACAGTCATATGTTCACGGTTTTACATCACAATTATATTTATTTACATGATAATCAATTATTGGGGATTTAATGGGTTAAGTTCTTCTTCTTGTTGTTGATAATCAAGGTATTGGAAGAGTACAAGTTTCAAGAACAACTCCTAAGCCAAAATGTGTTTTTAAGGAGTGGAGAACGATCTATCATATGATACAAACAACAGTCTGAAATATTGAGGTCCAACAGAAAGATGTTTATTGGGCATTTGCTGCTTATGTTTTTGGAGACGACGAGACACCAATTTTCAATTCTCTTTCAAGCTCGTCGAATTCCCACCCACCAATCTCTTCAGCAGAGTAGTTCTCATTAACCTTGCCAAATTCATATTCCAGCTTAGCTAATTCTGCTTCACTGTCAAATGATTTTTCTGATTTCGGGGCTGGTTCCTTGAGGGTGCCAGTATTCCCAGCTTCAGTTACCCCTGCGGCAGCCTGTTTTCTAGGACTTGATACACTTTCTTCTTGCTTCACACTAGATGAAGACTCTGCCTCACGAGTAGGATTCTCCATTTCTAGATTTGGCCTGTCAATTGATTCAAATTCCTCTCGTATCTTGTACAGTTTGTCAAATAGCTCTTTCACCTTGGCATCATCCTTGCTGGACAACAGCGACCAGATTATCCAATTTCAAAACATGAAAAATAGGGTTTATGAAAGGAATGGCCATTTGAAATCATCAACTATTCCCTCATTGAATGTTCACTTTCCTATTCATTTTGTATATGAAAGTGGACATCCAATTCTGGATGGCAATAGTACTATATAAACGCACCTGGGTAATTCGCCTTGCCGAGCATAGAACTGCACTCTCATGTTGTCCACCACACTGAATGTCGTTATAATCTGTATCGCGGAGTAGAAAAAAAGAGACACAGTTAGATGTCCATCATGCAACCAGTCCAACCCCTTAAAGGCCAGAGTACCAACTATTATGAGTTCCATCACATGCACTTGTTAACCAAAGAAAGAGGGTGGAGTAATAAATTCTCCTTTTCCTCCATATATTAACAAAATGAGAATCATGTGGCTACTTGGAGAAGAATTAATTGTATGCACCATTAAGATGGTGATATTGATGAAAAGAAAAACTTGTATAGAAATAAACTCAGATGCTTGCAAAACTAGGAAATGGGATTCAAACTAAAAAATATTCCCCAGGATCAAGTATAAGATTAAAAGCAAAAAAATAACTACAGAAACCATCTCATTGACCACTAATCTGGAATTACTCACCAATCCATATGATGCAATTAGTGCATATCAGTTGTTTTAATTAATAAAGGATAATGACATTGATTCGAGGAATAACTGAAAATTCAGAAGCAAACAAAAGATGAAGAGCTGCAAGAAATATGCAAGATCAAGTTCGAGTGTATTATTTTCAACTTTCGTTGGTGTTATGATTTTGGATTCCCAACTTTCCATGGAAAGATAAGAGCTGAGGTTTGTTTTCCCTGATAAAGAAATTGTAGTCCTATACAACAGAGTTTTAAGTCGACATTGCAATGAAACAGTGACTCAATCTATTTTTGCAAGTAAATAGTGACTCGATCATGTTGCAGAGGTTTCACCTTAGCCTCATAGTCCAAGTACTCCTCCTCAAGATTTTTCCTTGGACTCAGTACACCAGATTTATCATCATCATTTGATGCTACCACTGACCTGTATCGTTATGTGAAAATTAGAAAGAAAGAAAAAATTAGGAATATGATTACCAAGTAAATGCAGGGAGATTGTTTTACCCTTCACTTAGACTTTTTAAGTTCTCCACATATTTCTCAATGCGGTCAATAAAAGGCTTCAACTCTTTCTGTAAAAAAAAAAAGGAAAAAAAATATTTTAATTCCCAATTGGAGTTTAAAAGCAAATATCATAACCAATGTTGCAGAAGTCGCTAGTCGCTAGGCGTAGTCGGCTTACCTAGATTACAAGGGATTTTTTAAAATTCCCTTATCCTATAATATTATACTAGTCAAACAAAATTTCATAAAAAATTAACAATCAAATGCTAGTCAAATCAAAGCACACAAAGTCCATCCATAATAATTAAATTCATTATCATAATAAATAATAACAAGTTCCAATACTAAAATAATCGATTTGACCAATTTTGGCTGATTTTGACCCATTTGTTTTACAGACTTTGACCAATTTTTGACAGACTTTTGACTGATTTTGACCGATTAAGTTGGTCAACCGATTTTTTACACCGACTAGTCAGTTAGGTGCCGACTAGGCTGGTTTTTACAACACTGATCATAACCATGAGGGGTGACCTACCTCATATGTAGATAGGAGTTGAATTACCAAGTTCACAAAATAGCTCTCATGTCTCTCCAATTCATCCCTACATAAGAAAAGCCTCAGTAAAGCTCCCAGCATGAAATAGGTGTAAGTTGATATGAAAAAGAACAAATTTGAATTACTTCATCTCCTTCTCCTTGGTATCTGCATATGAGCACTGAAGAGCCCAAGTGTCATCCAAAAAGTGAATCCATGTACCAAGAACCTCTCCTTCCATTATACACGATCCAACAATTTTTGACAGCTCATCTTCCTAAAAGGTCGAGAGAAATGTAAGAGTATAAAAAATTTCTATACAATCCAATAAAAATGTTGCTACATGCCTTAGTTCAGGAAGAGTGAAGCAAATACAATAAGGTAAAAAGGAGAAATCACACCTTAGCTGTTAGATGTGCAACAATCTGATCATTAGCTTCATAGAATTGGTCCCTCTCTTCCCTAGCATTATGGAGGCGCGCTTGAGCAGCAGCCAGCGAAATATTGACCTAAACATATTTCATTCAGTAAAATAGTCTAAACAGTACAGAACAAACTGAAGACTAACACCAAAAGTAATGAAAAGTTTGTGACCTAAGCAAATAACAAATAACAATTACCAATGACCAGTCATAAAGAGGCGGTATGAAATGCATTTGATTGTTTTTGTTCATTTTCAGAAAATAAATCCAAAATTCTAGAACACCCAGATGATAGTCTTGACAAATCTCTACAAATTTATCCCTCAATTTCTTTTCAAATTACTGATATCTTTCACAAAAACAACTGAGCAGACACGTTCCACCTGTTCAAAGTTGACTTTCGGAACTTGTGTCCTTTCTGAAGTTTTCGCGTTTCCCTGGCCATTTATCCAAACTTATTCCTTGCTATTCTTGGATTTGTAAACATTTCATACAATTGATAACATCAACACATGTTTTCTCATATTTTAGATATCTGTAGAGATTGATACACAAGGAACTATTCCATGACCCAAGTCCCACCATGCCAGACAAGTACCTGCTTATCTATCCTTCACCATGTTATTATTTTATCACAATCATACGATAAGTAAAACCCTAAAAGTAAACCACTGAGTATTTTCCATATGCTAGTATCACAGATTCCTGTATTGTAAAACCAGTGATAAAACCAGAGGGTAGACCTCCTTGAACACCATCATCAGAAGGACAGAGCATAAGAGACGTAGTGGCAAGAAGGCAAGGTAATTTTTAATTTTTGGCGTAACAGAAGGGATAGGAAGATTGAAGGTAGACTTAAAAAAAGCAGGCAACTATTTTTTATACATGGATGGACTGTGTAAGTTGCAACTTGCCCAAAACCGTAGGTGCACTTTAGAAAACACTGTTCATCATAGATTTCATCCTTGTAACTTAATAAATAAAGCATATTCATACTTAAATAACTTGTCAGAGACCTTTTTCAACTGAGCTTCCAATTCATCTCTTTGCCTTTCAAGCCCTGATACCTCGGCTACCAACTCCTGGCATTTAGGAAAAGAGCATGGAGATGTTAATTTCATAGTAGGTAAACAAACAAAGCAATTCACAATGACAAGATCTCCCTTGCACCATATCCAGATAATAATGATAAACATTTCAACTAGATACGGAGAGGGGAAATAATTGCCATTCCACATGTTTTCCTTTTGTGCATGGCCAAGCGGAATGATTATAAGAATGCACAACAAGATTACCACTACAAAGGGCACTCTCTCCCTGTCATGGAATAATAAAGGATGCTCTCTCCATTACTAGCTCAAAAGGTAAAAATGTTAAGGGTATTGTTACCTTCCTCTGCCGCATACCTAATGTTAAGATGACATTAATGGGATTACTAATGCTACACAACTGGTGAGAGAAAAATAGCAGAAGTGGTTATAAATCTGTAGTAATCTCTTTAGAAGTGGTTATAAAGCATTATAATCCCTTAAAAGTACTTCACCTCCTCCCACCCCCTCCCGCAGAAAAAGGGCCAACTTTTTTGTTTCAAATATTTATTCTTACGTAAGGGGATTCATACTTCGAACAATTGGAATCTTATATAGGCATCTAACCGCTGGACTGAAATTTTGTGGTGATATTAACTAGTATTCAGTCAACAGCTCTCCTGCTCTGTCTAACTGAGAATATATGAGCAATGTAAGAGATTGAAGTACAAATACCTTTTCTGTTTCACTAACTTCACTCGTTTTCGTAACACGGAACTCCAGTGCCTCCTCTCTCTGAGTTCTGCCAAAAGTTCAGATAAACAAAAATTACATATGCCAACCGACAACCATGCATATACGATATAAGTATATTCAAAATTGGCGTTTTGAAAGATTTGAGGATCCAATGAGAAACATAGCCATGAATCATATAGAAGAGACATTCTTAGTCCAACCAGTTTTCATGCTGACAAGATATTCACAGAAATGCTTTTAAAGCACAAACATTTGTGAGGTGTATCCCAGAAAGAAACATTCAACACAAGATTCAAATTAAATACCAGAACGTCCAAAGATCACGAATGGATTCCTGGAAATCCAGAAGAGAGGTAAGACGAACAAAAAATATCCATAGACTTAACCTAACTAATTTCAGACACTCCACATAGTTGTTTTCTTATCCATGATCATGGTAATGAACCCAGAACCATGTATACTTGAAACTAGTGAAACCCATGGAAGATTCTTAGCAAGCAATATAAGGTAGCAGGTACTAAGGTAACTCTTGGTTCACAAGCACATGATGGCAATTTCACAATAATTTTCATACCGGTGCTCCAAGATACGCTTCTCAGCTTTTTTGCTGGAGCTAATAAGAGAGTCAGACAAGACTTTCAACTTATCAACCTGCAAAATTTAGAACGGAATCTTAGAAACATAAATTCATCCAGCCTTTCAAATTCCTGTATTTAATGAACCAAATTCTCCATGAACTGCTACCCATCACAGAAAAGCAAGAAGAAATGTATATTACAGTAACTGGATGATACAAAAATGATTAAAAAAAAACCCAATCATAGAAGAAAACAGAAAATAAATAACAGCAAAGTAACAAGTCTAAGAGAAGGAGATGAGTATTTGAATGATGCATCTCCAGTGGAAAGATAGGATGTGTTACCCATATGGAAACCAAATGTAATACACAGGGCTTACATAATACAACTTACTCACTGAAGAAATACATAAAATGACTAAAGAATGAATCCTAAAAGATAGACAACAAGAGGAGATTCTATACCTTTTGAGCATGGATTTCAGGAGTATCTCCAGATTTAAGAGCTTTCTTCTTTAATAAAAGCCCTTCTATTTTCGAACAAAACCGGATATGTGCAAGTGCTTCTTTTAGAGCCTACTAGAGGAAATTGAAGATTAGACTCCACAGGATATAAATTGCTTCATTCTAGCATTACAGTATAAATAAACTTTAACAACTCGAGAAATAAAAGAAAGCAACGGTTTGCTTATATTGCAATATTTCATGCCAAGATATGCACATAAAAGGACCCTTTAAACCCCTGTAATCCATTAGAAAAAATATAGTTAGTATAGAGCAACACCATGTTGCAATAACCAGCTTCTAGGGTATTACAATGCAACCAGCTTGCAGAATTTAAATTTTCAATGAGAAGGGGAAGAGGTTGCAACCTCTATTGCAAGACCAGTTGTCTCCTTTGTGATTGTCTGGTTGCTATCACCATGAATTTCCTTTGACACGATCAATTCATCAAGCTTTTTCTTCAGCATGGAGACCTCAGAATCAATCCTGTACACCAAGGGAAGTTGCAAATACGGGGAAAAACCAATGCATTGAGAAAGATATCTCTATATCAAAGTTTTTCGAGGGCTTTCTACTTAAAATTTTACCCAATACCTTCCAACATCAGCATTTAATTTCAACCCTGTGATTGCATTTTCAGTAAACTGGAGTAACTCCTCCCGCTTCACCTGCAATAGTTATCACCAGCATATCTCACTGCTTGTAAGTATACCAACAAGAGCCGTGCAATTATCGGGTATAAAAAATATTCACTGACAATAAAAATAATGGTAAAGTACAGAAATATTAAACACCATAATAACAATCATGAGAATGACTATGAAACTGGCTATGATAACAGTAATATCAAACTAAGCAGCTTATTATCATTACAGTACATTTACATGGAAAAAAGTAGAGTTATCTGAAAATAAAATGACCTTAAAGAGAGCAAACATTGTATATGTTTCATATCAACCACCAGATCAAGCTTTTCGATTTATTTCCAATAAAGAAACATTAGCAACGAATCTAAAGTCAAATACAGTATGATACATGGCCTGAAAATCCTTTTTAGCCTATTCCCAGAAGACTGGTTACTCAATTGCAATGCTGATTTTGTAGTTTTAATGTAAATAATAGAACTTTCTAATTTTGGAAAGTGATAATTCTAAACCTCCCTAACTTACACATCTCAAATAACCAAAGTTTGAATTCAGCAAAAAAAAAAACCAAAGTTTGAGCACGATCAGTTCCGAAGTACAAATTCAGACCAATTTAAATTATTTCTAAGGCAAAAGAAAATAGAAAAGGTGCATAATTCGTGTGAAGAAGAAGATTAACAATGTACTATTGTTATATTATCCTGAAGGAAATAAATTAAACTTTTTTTATGGCCACTGGAAGCCCATGGTGTCTCCCTGTCACGTGCTAAAATTAGTAAGAAGCTCTCAAACTTACCAGTACTTCATCGTAGTAGTTAGCAAAAACATTTGCAAGATCCTGTATGCTGCTTACTATTGCATTATGAACTTCTTTTCCCCCAGTAAGACACAGCCTGCACAACAACCGATTATAGGTTGAAATACACCTGACTTCCTGCATCTATGCTCTACCCTTGACCAAGGAAACCCTCCAAAACTCATATTTAACCAAAAGAATGAACAGACTCTCACCCATAGAGTTCAAGAAGCAGGGAAACTTCCTCGTCATTTGGCGGTTCAAGAATCTGCATCACGGGAAAGAGAAAATCTGTGGTCAACAAGTATAGAAAATTGTAATAAATGCTAACCATGTAGTTACAAGAAAATTTACAATTTGATTCCTAAAAATAGCAAAATCCAAAGTGAAGAAAAAGAATCATTTCTGGACAAACATAGAGTGAAAGTTAGGCTACCCGACTCCAATCATGAGTCATGACTTGCACAAACAACTTACAGATCACTCTTTGCCTAAATGGATCTTCTGCTGCAGTTAGCAGCTTATGAGTTATTTTCTAGAAATACCAAAAGCACATAGGGCATCATATTTTTATTATCAAAGAAAATGATGAAGACTAGTTGGACATACCATGCATATGGATATTCCTTCCAGAGCTTGACTATAAAGAAATACATCACGAAAAGTCATCGGTTCACCCCCTATGTCAGAATCGTAATACAAAACCTGCCAATGTCAAAAAGAATGTCAGCAAAGCTGACCTTATCTAAGAGATGGCAAAATTGAGTCGTTAGTTTTGTATATGAGATCTACCAAAAAAGGGTACTGAAAAAGCAAATGATTATTGAATAATAGAATAATAGAATTGCATGATTATTGAGCTGTACAGGAGAAAACTTCTCAGCAAATAATAAACTATATATGATATCCAGGTGATCAGATCAAGATGCAACATAAAATACTAAGCAATATGCATGTTGGCAGGCAGACCAATTATAACAATATTGTAGGGGGAAACCAACCACCCTGACATGCTCATTTAGATTATATCTGTTCATGTTCAATTTTGAAGAGAGGAATGCATTACAAATTCACGTCACTTGTGTCCCGCGTTTGGGAAAGAGAACATGTATAAACAGAAAATATCATTTGACATCTGATGAAGGAAACAAAAAGATGCTGATGGGTCATGGTTACAACAGAAGATCCATAAAAACAAAGTTGCAAACATCTTCAGGAAATCATGACACCCAAAACTTAGCTCAGAGATCCAAAAGGACTTTTGGGGGGGGGTGTTTATTTTTCATTGAACCATGAATACTAAGTAGTATATATTAAAGGAGGATCTGGCATTAGGAGGAGAAGAATATTATGTGATAGGATCTAAGCACTTAAATCAATCTTTCCATGACAAATTCCTCTATTGTGAATGTCATGCCACCTAACGATGACTTTAGGACATCCAACCCCTTAAAGATATACTTGTTATTAAACCTATAGAAACTCGACAAAGAAAACAAAAAAAAACCGAAAAATGTGAAAAACTGCTTAAGGCAAGATCTGACGTGTTTGGTTCTGCCAAAATAAGGTACAGGATACTCACTAAAGAGGCTTTGCGTGGACTCCCACTTGGTTCTTCAGACGGACTAGGCTGCTCGTTGTTCTTGTCTTTTTCCTCAAAGGATGCTCCAGATGATTTTTCAATTTCTTTTAGAACAGCTAACCATCTCCTCAGCAATTGCACTCTCTCTGCCCCCCTACAAGAAACAGAAGCTTCTTCCAATCTCTTCACAGTCTGCTTATAGCTTTTAAAATTGCGAGCCACCTAACATAAATAAAACAGAATCGCAAATTTTAAGGCAATAAATTGGCTGAAAATGCAAAACAAGTTCCATGTTTTTAAGGCAAGAAAGTAGAACAAATATGGTAGAAAATCCAATAATTAAAATCACCAGAGGTGAAGAGGATTCCATCAATTTGCATTTTCCATTTGCTTAAATGATTTCCAAAACAAGTTCCACACTCATTTTTCATAGTCTCAACTTGCGACGAGACTATGATGCAAACAAAAGATCTTTCAATTTTGACCTTTCCCAATGAAACAGATACCAACAATTCCCAGAAAAGTTAAAAGAAGACTCTAAGGACCCTCTCTAGGTTTTTGGTCAAGAATAGTCTGAGCACTCATCTAAGCATAGATATATGATAAATTCATGCCTTTTACAATGAAGATCACGCTCCAAAATTAGTTTCACTAACCTAGTTTAACTCGTCCTAAAAAATAACTTTACAACATAAATCAAGAAGAAGTTGCACATTAAATCATACAACAGAACACCGTCAATCAATAAAAACTTAATCACAGAGAAAATTACATATTGTGTTGCGTAATTACATCAAGTAGGAAAAAAAATACTCTCTTCGTCCAAATTGAATGTCAACTTTCTATTTTAGTTTCTCCCAAAATAAATGTAAACTTTCCTAAAATAGATATATATTTTTCTCTCTAAACTCTCATAATAAACCTTCCTATCTATAATTAAGGAGGCAAGATACACTAACACGTGTCCTACATTAAGGATGGTATGGTAACTTACTCATGGTCATGATCAAAGTAGCAAGTCAAATGTGTACATTCAATTTGATTTGGGACGGAGGATTACAAATTATCAAAATCACTTTGCCGACGACTCCGGCCTATACTCAGAGTTGAAATTAGAAAACAATTAACAGTAAATAAAAATTAATCAAATAAAAAAAATTACAATGCGGTCCTGAAGGATTTTGGCGCCTTCAGCGACGGCTTGACCGGCTTGATGAACGACGGTGTCGGCATAGTTCCGGACGGTGCGAGTGAGATTGTTCTTATTCCCAACCTCCACCGCCTTATTAACGGCCGATCTAAACCACGACATTTGCATTCAAAAAATTGCTTGATTGTTACAGAAATTCTCTGAAATTGAAATTAATTGGTGTTATTAGGGTTTATAATTGTTCTTGAGAAGAACCTGATGATGACTTTTTAGAGTGATTTTGAAGATTTGCAAGTGAGATAGAAATTGATATTTACGAATTATTTATAAGAAAAAGGGTAGAATTGGAAAAGAAAGGAAAAGGGTGTCGTGCATGCAGTGCAGGTGTTTCTTTTGGAAGATTTTGGTTATGCATAGCTTGGGAAAAGTTAAAAAAGCTTAGGTATAAACTGACGTTTTGCTTGCAGGTTCAATACTTTTTGCCGGATTTTGCTCGAAACTGGCGTTTGTTTCATATATACCGAATAAATTTTAATTATTAAATAAGTTGATCGGAAAATTGAACATGTGTTTATTGAATATTGGCAAGAAAGGAGAAAAAATAAAAAAGTGATGCCTTCTCTATGAGTTTATAATAGTAACTTTTTAAACAAGTATCGTGTTGAATAGTTAGCAAATGCACGACAGTTTAGTAATGGCAAGTGAGTTACCTTATCCCGTACTCCCCCCGCCCTGTTAGCCAATTCGTTGAAATCTGGCTCGCCTCATGTAAAAGTGGGTTGAATAGATGGACCGGGTCGGGTTAGCATATCCAAAAAATTGACCCACCCCACCATCAATCAACTCCTCTGCCCCAACCCGCACAAATCTGCCAAAAACTCGTATCCAACACGACTCAAGACGCCCCAACCCGTCTGTTCCAACGGTAACAATTGAAGAAACTAATCGTTTCAATGGCTAAAACATTTTATTTTTTTTAAAATTGTTTAAATTTTTTTTTACCTATAAATACTCCTCACTCTCATACTAAACTCACTCTATCAACTATTACTCTATTTTATCAAAATTACTCAATTTTCAAGATGAGATAGATCCTACCACGGTTAAAGATGATTAGTATGCAAATAGTTGATGAAAACAATGAAGATAATGAAAGAAATATTTATCACTATATTCTTTTAGTTTTTTATACTTAAACTTACTTAAAAATTAAAAATTAAAAAAAAAACCTTAAAAATCACCAACCCGTCCCGGACACACGGGTTTCAAGTTTTTCATGTGAGTCGAGTGGGTTTGGGACCCCGAGAAGTTTGACCCACCCCGCCAAAATACGTGGAACCGACAGTGCAGTTTTTTAGTTATTGCAACTACTAGAGTACCAAGACGGGAGCAGACACCTAAAAGTCACAGATAAACCATAAACCAAGCTCTCGGTAGCTGCTTTTGGAAATGAAACTTGATCCATCATTGATCCTCTTTGAAGTTTACAGCAAGTTCCCAGTAGTGAGCAACGCCGGCATCAGAAAATACTTTCCGAGCAGCAGCTTCCGTACGGCACTCGTGAATAGAAAATCTATTGAAGCTTGGCTTTGCAATGCTCCCTTGCCAAACCAAAAGGCATTTATTAATAGGAGTATCGCTGGTTTCTTCTTCTTCCTCCTCATCTTCCTTCTGCACTGCTGCTGCCCAATCTATACGCCTCAACATCAGCTTGCTGTATCTCTTGATGGACTTGGGACCACCTTCCACGACCACAACACTAATGCCTTCAGAAATTACAGCACATCCGGTTAGTCGGTTCTCGTGCGCATTTCTATCCACCTTGAAGCAAGCCTGAGGGTGTGAAAGGTCATTGATCTTGTAAATAGAAACAATTGTCTCCTGGTTATTAGGGTCATCAAAGAGCTTCCTCTCTTTCTTTTCACGACGCTCAGCAGGAGTGAGTTTCCTAGCAATATTCCTATCAATGTGAGCTTGTTCACGGTCAGCAGCAGCACTTCTGATCTCCATTTCAAGCTTAGTAGGATCCTGTGTCGCTTCTGATCCAAGAACTTTCATGAGGTTGCTCATTTTGACCTTTGGTTTTGGAGGTTCTATCAGACCTTGTCTAATCATCTCCTGTTTTTCTTTCTCCCTAGCTAGACGACGTTGAGTGCGAAGTTTCTTCTGCTCTTTCTTTGTCAGCTTCAAAGGCTGAGGTGGAGGAGGAACTGGTTCCGCTGGAGGTTCAATAGGACGAGGGTGTTCAACATAAATGGTCAGTTTATCTATCTTGAGTTTGTCCTCGGTTAACTGACCATCAATAATGTCCCCGTACGCACCAGAAAGTAACAAAGGCATGTCCCTAGCAATTTGGGATTGACAAGCAAATACAGTGTCAGCAAAAAAAACATGGGACTAAACACTGAAAACATTCAGACGAAAAGGCACTAAAATGAATAGCCAACTGAATCTAACAATAACATTCTTAAGGAAATAAATAATCCAATTTTATTCACGGGAAACAAGCTCTTTCATTACCCCCCCCCCTCTTCCCCCAAAGTAAAAAATTGGTAATTATAACTATCAATTGTGTTTAAAAATTCCATAAGCGCAAACTACCATCAAGGGAACAACCATTACCTAAAAAATATGTTCAACTTAGAGAAATAATTAGGGATTCATCTATCAAAAAGTTTGCTCCAGTTACTCTAACCGGGCTGACTTTTTAAATTCTCTTACAATGAATCACAACAAATATATGAATATTCACAGGCCAAGAAACTATGTTACTAGGACTCGGGTACGGGGTACGTATTTAAGTGTAAGGTACTTAAACATCTAAAACAAAGTGTCTGATTGGTGTTGACTAGATCAGGAAAGTACGGCCCCCATACCCATGTCATGTCGTGTCGACACGGGTACGGCAAACATAAATGAAGGGTCCGAGTAACATAGCCAAGAAGTCCAAAGTGAAGAAACTATTGTGTAAAGTACTCATTCTACGTTCATCAAATAACAGAGAACGCATAAACTACTATTATTACGTATGAAACGGACATCACTATAATTTTCAATTTAAAATTGATTTAGAACTTTGTCACTTACCACCACTCAATCTCAGGAATAGGTTCCTCCTTTGGCTTTTCTTTGGTGATGACCCTTTCTGATACCTCTATAAGATTTGGGTTTATATCTGGCTCGGCCTTTGCCTTCGCCAGCTGTGCTTGCTTCGCCTTTAGCTCTTTGGCTCGTAATTCTCCAAATTGACTCTGCAAGTGAATGAAGTATTTAACAAATGAAACGAAGCTGAGAGGAAAAGAAAGAAAGAATTAACACACACACACAGATGCAGAAAAACAAAAGGGGACAACCATATTTGAAATAAAAATATGTAATTATTTAAAAAAGTAAAACACCCCAAAAACACAGCATATACATATGCAAAGGACCTACCCTCAGCTTAATTTGTTCTGCATCCTTTGACCATTTTCCTTCATCCACAAACTGAAAATTCATCCTCTTGGGCCTCAAGAGCTTGTTTTTGTCAATACCCATCCTGGCATCAAAATGAGGATTCTTCTCAGGATCCATTTCCAACTCAGGTTTAAGTATCTGAAAAGCATCTTTTTTCTGTTTGTTGATGTTAACCTGGACAATCCAACATACACATGAAATAAATAAATACAGAGCTTTTCTCAAAACTAGATTAGAAATACAAAGATAAAAGTAGAGATTTAAAGAATGATAACCCGTCATCTATGTTACTCGAACTCAGGTACGGGTGTCGGGTACGGGTATGTATTTAGGTGTTGGGTACTTAAACATCTAAAACATAGTGTTTGATCGGTGTTGACTAGATCTGGTAAGTATGCCTTACCCATACCCATGTCATGTCTTGTCGACAAGGGTACGGCAGACATAAATTAAGGGTCCGAGTAACATAGCCCGTCATTAGAAAATGTAGACATACCTTGAGCGTACTCAGGTTGTTTATCTTAGGCATGATGACATTGCCATGTTCGTCAATTTCTCTGCCTAATGGATCCAACCGGAGAACAGGTGTTTTGGCAGGCTTTGGCTGAATTGAGACTTCTGGCGGCATCTGTCCAGGAAACATATTTATTAAGGGACCAAACTCAGGATCCTGCCGAAACCCCCACTTGGCAGCAAGCTCTTGCGCACGTTTTATGGATACAAAATTCTGAGTCGTGAGCCCAGTAAGTTGGGGCAATCCACTAAGTGTAGAATCAACTGAGAATGCAGGAGCAGCAGCTGACGTTTTGCTCATCATTCCAGCTGAAGAAGAAGCTGTAGGAGATGAGAGTATTCCTGAACTTGTTGGAGGAGCTTTAAGACCCTCCCTAGGTCCCAACTGTGGACTAGGATCTCTGGTTGCGCCAGCATCTTTGTTCGGCTACATTAAAAATAAATATGAAATACTCAGACCCCAATGTTCAAGGAGATGCACTTTTACATACTGAAACTTGTCTACAGTCACTATCTAAGATGGAAAAGAAAAAAGATTTTTTTTTTTTTAAAAAAAACTCGTCTTCACATTAACTTACCAAAGTAAACTTCTTAAGCTTTTGTAGCTTTGCTGCAATTTCTTTTTGCATCTGTAGAGCTCTCTTTGCTTTGGATAAAGCATCACCAGACAAGCCCCCACTCTTCCCTGCATCTGGAGCTGTCCCATCTGTACTAGATTTCCCAGGAACCTCATGAGATCTGTTAATATTAACTCCCTTATTTTCATTTGTGGTAGAAATTGAAGATACCTTAGTAGAAGGAGAATGGTTTTCAGACAAAGGAGCATCAAATGAGGACCTTGATGCCATGACCACCGGTTCCATAGCACCTCCCTGGAAGAAAATAGTGCTGGAATTAGCAGATGTCCAAAACTTCATAAGTAAGGCAAATTGCAATAATATCATTCACAAATGAATATCAGGAATAAACTCCCAATTTGAGAAGGCTTAAAAAATTAACTCTTGGAGAGTAAGATCAAAATAGCTTATAAAATCTCGAATAGAGCATGTTACTTAGAGACCCTGAAAAAGTTATAAACTCAATATCCTACAGGAGAATTTGCTCGTAGTCATGTTTCATATCCATGTATTAACCACATTTGAGGTATCACAGAAGGATAAGGTCACCATCTATACTTCCCAAGTTTTTTTTTCTTTTTTCTTTTTAGGAGATAAAAGCTTAACAGTTCCATTTATTTTAATCCCAAACTTTAGTTCAGAAATAATGTGTACCTATGATTTGAACAATGAGAATCTAACACACAAGAGTCAAAAAGACTTCAAGAACTTGCATACGAACCAACCCAATCCAATATGGGGAAAAACTAGGTCAACTGTAATTCCCCAAGGGCAGAGTTACCTTCTGGTCTCGGTGATTCAAAAGTAATAACCAAGATGACTAACTTTCCTGATTATTCTAAAAGCCAACAATCTAACAATTTTTAGTTTACTAATGGAACGACAAGACACAAGAAACAATTATGAGGAATCCTCAAAAAAGAAAAAAGAAAAAAAAACCCACTCATTGGTAAGTGTTGTAACAACTTCTCAGACATCTCTGCAAGTTAATTATAGGTGCAATCACATGTGAAAGATTAGACTATAAATCTTCTCAAACAGTTCGGTTTAATCCATTACCAATAGTGACTTGTTCGGAAAAGAAGAATCCCAGTCTCTAATAACATAATCTACAGACTACCAACAACCAACGATCTTGCTGAAAAAATAGTTGCTTCTCCTGAGACTAGCTACAGCTGGAACCCTATCATACTAAACTCAACTCCATGGCTGTATATAACACAGTACTAGAACAACGAAACCTCACGGACATTCACAAGCTACAGATATCTTGTCGGGAAAAAGTTGCTTCTCCTGAGGCTAGCTACAGCTGGAACCCTATACTAAACTCACAGTCATGGCTGCTGTATATAACACATAGTTCTAGAACAACGAGACCTTGAGATCTCACTGATATTCACAAGCTACGAATGCTAAAACTGCAATCAAATAACCCGAACTTCACAGTTCAAAATCAGTAATACCAGATTACATGCATATACAATAGAACAAGATTCTCAATGCACAATATATACAACAAGATTCTCAATGCACAATATATACAACAAGATTCTCAATGCACAAGATTCTAAAACTGCACCCAAATAACCACAATTCACATTTTTAAACCAACAATACCAGATTACATGCATATACAGTTCAACAAAATAAGACGTAAAGATATTCAAAGTATTCTACTATACAAATTAAAGAAACAAGTAACTAAAGCAACTTACATTGGTCATGGAACCACCTCTACTCTGATCACCATTATCAACAGGCTCTTCTTTCACCTCATTCTTTACTCTACTCTCTCCGAATCCCCGATCAACTTCCATTCCTTCCTCCTCCTCCTCTTCCTTCGTCACCTTATCCCCAAACCGCCTCCTTTCCCTTCTCTCCTCTCTATTATTCTCCTTAACCACCACAACCTCCTCGGACGAATCCTCGAATCTCCTCTCCTTCTTTTCCCTATCTCTTCGATTCGTATCATCCAAAACCCTAGCTCTCTTACCAACATCTCTATCATCATCAGCAGCATCACCACCACCATCACCTCTCTCCTTCCTTTTACTATGATGATGTTTCCTCTCCACTGAATCCACATCCCTATCATACGACTTCTCGCCGCGCTTGTACCGATCGTTCGATATATCTCTATCTCTCTCTTTACTTCCCTCTCTCTCGCTCCTCATCGGTTCCATTGATTTTTCTTTATCTACAGAGTATTCTCTGGACGATCTCTTGTCGGAAGATCTATGACGGTCATCGTCACGACGGCGGCGGTCGGAATCTCTGTGTTTCCGGTTGGATTTCTCCTTCTCCGATCGATCCATTGTTCTTCTGTGATTCTGATTCGTTGGGGGTTTTAGGGGAAATGGTAAAGTTGGGTTGTGGATGTGAAATGTCGAATCCAATTAGGTTTTGGAGTGTAAAAACTAAAAAGGAAGTATCCTTTTTCACAGTAAGGCGGTTCCGAGTATTAGACAGGTCGGGTTGATAAATTGCTTTTCTTTTCTTTTTTATAGAAAAAAAAACAAAGAAAAGTGTCTACGCGCCCAAACTTTCTTCGATTTTGGTTTTTATCATGGATTAAAAACTTTAACGTTTTTTTACTCTAAACTTTTTTGAAGTATTAATCTTAGTCTCTCCATCATTTTCACTATTAAATTTGAATAAAATGAGAACACATTACTCCCACATCAAGGGACGTAGAGAGAGGGCGGGGTGGCAATCACCCCCAATATTTCCAAAACAAGTCTTGGCCCAAAAAAAACTACATATGAAAAATATGTGAAAAAACATAAGGAAAAGTGAAAAAAAAACTTTTATAAATGTGAAAAACTATTTTTTTATCTCATTAACGCCTTTTTTTTTATGGTCAAATTTTGTTTTTTTCAAAATATCTCGAGCATGATCATATAATTTTATTCCGTTCAGATTTAATAGTGAACTTGGATGGAATGGGTAATATTAATACTTCAAAAAAGTTTAAGGGAATAATGTTATATTTTTTAGTTTAAGATCAAATATCAAAATTAAGGAAAATACAAGAGCGTGTACAATTTTTACCCTCTTAGTTAGGTTGTTGGATTTTAGAAGGCGAATCGGTCATTTTTATCCCTAAACAATTTATAGTAAGGCGTAAGATCCCAAAACAATAAATTTGGATAATAAAATCCCAAAACAATTTATCATTGGTATATAAGGTCCTTCCGTCCAAAAAAAAATTAGTCAACTGTTAAATCAAAAATTCAAAAGGGTCAACGGAAATAGGTAAAGGGCATTTTTGGTACATTATGTTAAACAATTGGCAAATTGGTGGATTTTGACCCTAAACAATTTATAGTCAGACGTAAGGTTCCAAAACAATAATTCTGGACATTACTGTCCCTAAACAATTTTTATTTGTATGTAAGGTCCTTTCGTTAAAAACTAACTGGGTCAAAAGAAATTTGGGAAAAAAAGTTGAGCCAACTAAAAATTTCTCGGATAGTATAGGTATTTTACTATTAAAAATCATGGGCACTATAGGGGCACCCCATGTTTTGGTAATACACACCCCCTCTCATCATTTAATTTTTTTTCTCTCTCCTCCCAAAAAATCTCCCAATTCACCCTGCCCGCCGGAAAACTTCTGCCACCGTCGAAAAATTGCCGCAATTTTCCGGCAATTTTTTTAGGGCATGTGGCCATTTTTTTTTTTTTTTCAGAAATTTTTGAACCATTATCACTTACGGTATTTAGGTATTATCACTTACGGTATGTAATAACCCATCAAAATTTAAAAAAAAAATCACAAGTTTAAAATATTTAGAATTTTCTGAAGAAAAAAAAAAAATTGGGCCGCCTGCCCAAAAAAAAATTTCAGAAAATTCTAAATATTTTTTTAGGAATATTGCAAAAACATTTCCAAGTATTTTTTTTTGTATTTTGATATTATCACTTACGGTATGTAATAACCCATCAAAATTTTAAAAAAAAATCACAAGTTTAAAAAATGGCAAATTGGCGAAATAAGTACTCAAACATTATGCGTTTGGTGATAATGGTCCCCTTTTTTTTTTTGGTTTTTAGGAATATAAACTATTTGCGTTTGGCGAGAATGGTCCTTCCGTCCATCAAAGTTAATGTCAACTGTTAGTCAACAAAAAAATAAATGAAAAATAGCAAAATTGAAGGGTATTTTGGGAAAAAATCTATTTTATTTTTTGCAAATTGGCACTAGAAGTATCAAAACATATTATGATTGGTTGTTTTGGTCCCCATCTTCATCATCAACCAACCCCAGCCCCTACCTCTGCGAATTCCCCTTCCCCCTGCCCCTGCCATGCCAATTCCCCTCCCCCTGCCAATTCTTTATTAAATCTTAATCAATTAAGACTTTGGGAGCTAGTATATGTTGATTGATTTCGTTATTATGCTCAAAAAATGAAAACCCATTTCAATTTTATTTCTGAAAACCCATCTCAAAAAACCCTTCAAGGATTGTTATGGATTGTCTGATTCTGATGGATTTTGTGTGAATCAAATGGATTTGTTGTGATGCTAATGTATTTAGTGTGATTCAAATGGATTTGTTGTGTTCAGTATGAGTTCTCGATGGAGAAGATAAAGTCTCGTTCTAGTTCCACACTGTGCGAAACAAATAAGAGCCGTCGGATCAAGAATCGGAAGACTGAGATAATTTTTTTTAAATAATAATTTTTTTTAAATATAATATTTTACGTAAAATGATCTCAGCTGTCCATTGCGTGATCCGACGACTATTAATTATTCTGCATAGTGTGGAACATATTTTGTTCCGCACTGGAAACGGACTTTATCTTCTCCGGCCAAAAATTTGTCAAGCAAATTTGTTGAAGTTTCATTTCTTCCTAGGCCGGTCATTCCGGACACGCCTCTGGCAAGGCCTTCAAGAAGAACTGTCGAAGAAGAAACAAAGAGAAATTGAGGGGCGGAAACAACATTTTTGGGATTTCTTCCATAGCCAAGTTGACCACCAGTGGCAGTTCTTGCTATTGTGTTATCTTTTTATGGAAATTATTGTGTTATCTGGAAGAAGAAGGAATTTGGTGAATTTCATCCCTTAACAATTTGCGATTGGTTGTTTTGGTCCCTGATCTATATTTTTTGGTGAATTACCCAAATTAGCCCCGGTTACTCAAAGGGGTTTTTTAAAAATAAAAAAAATTATTTTTTACCGTAACTTTGATGGACGGAATGACCATTCTGGCCAAATGCAAATTGTTTATGTTCCTAAAAACAAAAAAAATAAAAAATAAAACGGGGACCATTATCACCAAACGCATAATGTTTGAGTACTTATTTCGCCAATTTGCCTTAAAAAATTTACAATTCTTAAAAAGTTAAATTTTTTACTACAGAGTGCTTTCAAAATAAATGTTACAAAAAATAACAATCAACATCCATACATGTTACAAAAAATAACCCCTAAAAAAATATTTAGAATTTTATGGAAAAAAATATATATCTTCAGAAAATTCTAATTATTTTTTTAGGAATATTGCAACAAAAAATAAGTGCAAAAATAATTTCCAAGTATTTTCTTTGTATTTTGATATTATCACTTACGGTATGTAATAACCTATCAAAATTTTTAAAAAAAAATCACAAGTTTAAAAAAATTATAATTCTTAAAAAGTTAATTTTTTTACTACAGAGTGTCATATAAACTATTTCAAAATAAATGTTACAAAAAATAACAATCAACATCCATACATGTTACAAAAAATAACCCCTAAAAAAATATTTAGAATTTTCTGGGGAAAAAAAAAATTTGGGCCTCGTGCTGACGTCAGCAGGCGGTCTGCCACGTCACCGCCTGCTGATGTCAGCACGCGGCCCAGAAATTTTTTATTTTTTTTTCCAGAAAATTCTAAATATTTTTTTAGGAATATTGCAATAAAAATTAAGTGCAAAAAAAATTTCCAAGTATTTTCTTTGTATTTTGATATTATCACTTACGGTATGTAATCATCAAAATTTTTAAAAAAAATCACAAGTTTAAATTTTTTTTTTTTCAGAAAATTCTAAATATTTTTTAGGAATATTGCAACAAAAATTAAGTGTAAATAAAATACCAAGTATTTTTTTTTGTATTTAGGTTTTAACACTTAGAGTTTGTAATGACTCATCAAAATTTCAAAAAAATTACAAGTTTAAAATTTTACAATTTTTAAAAAATTAAAATTTTTACTACAAAGTGTCATATAAACTATTACAAAATAAATGTTACAAAAAAATAACAGTCAACATCTATATACTTGGTCTAATTTTTAGTAAATCAAGTGACGAAAATTAAAACAATATACTGAAACAAATTGACGTCGAGGTCATTTAAACACTATACTTTGTATTAATTGAATTACATATATTCATTATATGAATAATTAGCCACTTTGATCATCAACGTTTTTTCGTCTAGCCACTTTGGTCAAAATTCAAGTTTTTTAACTTATTTCATCATTAAACATTTTTTGGCCTGCCATTTTGGTCAAAAATAATTTTTTTAACTTTTTTCATCACTAAAGTTTTTTTGGTCTGCCATTTTGGTCAAAATTTTTAGTGACCTAAATGGCAGAATGAAAATACTTTAGTGAGCAAAATGGCAGAATGAAAAAACTTTAGTGATCAAAATGGAAGATAGAAAAAACTTTAGTGATTAAAAAAGTTAAAAAAATCATTTATGACCAAAATGGCAGGTCGAAAAATGTTTAATGATGAAATAAGTTAAAAAACTTGAATTTTGACCAAAGTGGCTAGGCGAAAAAACGTTGATGATCAAAGTGGCTAATAATTCTTCATTATATATTGAATATTAATGAAAACTAATAATATTCAATACTAATAAATAATGTTCATTGTTCATTAATACAAAGTATATTGTTTAAATGACCTCGACGTCAATTTGTTTCAGTATATTGTTTTAATTTTCGTCACTTGATTTACTAAAAATTAGACCAAGTACATGGATGTTGACTGCTATTTTTTGTAACATTTAATTTTTAATAGTTTATATGACACTTTTTGTAAAACTTTTAATTTTTTAAGAATTGTATTTTTTTTGAAATTTTGATGAGTTATTACATACCCTAAGTGTTAAAACCTAAATACAAAAAAATACTTGGTATTTTATTTGCACTTAATTTTTGTTGCAATACCCCTAAAAAAATATTTAGGATTTTCTAAAAAAAAATAAAAAAAAATTTTACCGCGTTTTGACGTCAGCAGACGGTCAGCGGGTCAACTGCCTACACAGAGTCCATTTTGCCGGAATCTTGTCGGAATTTATTTTTGCTCCAAAATTTTTAAAATTGGTATTTTGTGGTGGATCTAGTCCAATAAGTTAAAAAATGCAAAAAAAATATTTTTTTTGCCGGAAACCGGTGACCGGAGCTCCGGTTGGTGTTTCGGCGGTGAACAGTGACAATTTTCCTGTAAGGAATGGGGGAGAGAAAAAAAAATTGAGAGAGGATTTTTTGGAAGGAGAGAGAAAAAAAAATTAATTGAGAGGGGGGGTGTGAACAACCTATAAATAGGGTGGGTTTTTTTTTATGACCCTTAAAATACACACTCATTGAGAATGCACCCCCTACCCCTACCCATACCCACCTCTCTTCTTCTTCAACCCTACAGACACCTCCACTCCCTAACCCCGATGCACCCCTCATCCCATCCCATCTCTCTTTTTCTTCTTCACCATTGTATCCCCACCCACCCACTAAACATCTAAACATGAAGAAAAATTACTACTATTGATGTCTTTTGGGGGTGCATTCTCAATGGATGAGTGTATATTTAGGCTCTATTTGGTTTGGGTTTGGGTTTGGGTTTGGGTTGGGGTTGGGTTTGGGTTTGGGTTTGGGTTGGGTTTGAGATTGGGATTGAGTTTGAGTTTGGGTTTTGGCGGGAGAGGCTAAAAAGTGGGTGGGAAATATTCAAATTCAAATTTTTTTCTTCAAATAATCGTAAAAATTCAAATTTTTGAGAAAAAAATTTGGAATTGAACGATTATTTGAAAAAAAAATTGAATTTGAATTTTTCCCGCCCACTTTTTAGCCTCTCCCGCCAAAACCCAAACCCAATCCAAATAGAGCCTTAATAGAAAAACACTTATACTATCCCAAAAACTTTTTAGTTGACTCAACTTTTTCCCAATTTTTTTTGACCCGTTAGTTTTTTAAAGGAAAGACATTACATACCAAATAAAAATTGTTTAGGGACAGCAATGTCCAGAATTATTGTTTTGAGACCTTACGCCTGACTATAAATTGTTTAGGGACAAAATTCACCAATTTGCCAATTGTTTAACATAATCTATCAAAAATGACCCTATTAATTTTTGTATTTAACAGTTGACTAACATTTTTTGAACGGAAGGAACTTATATACCAATGATAAATTATTTTGGGATATTATTTTCAATAATTATTATTTTGGGACCTTACTCCTGTGTTATAAATTGTTTAGGGACAATAATGATCAATTTACCCTTTTAGAATAACCAAGAAAGTTAGGGGGTGTATTCAATCCGGATTTTAAAAGATTTTAACTGATTTTCAAAAGTCTATGGATTCTGCTGACTTTATGAATTGTTTTAACTCTATGCAGAGTCTGCAGAGTCTATCAGATTTTATTAGATTGATTTATCAGGATTTCTTTTTATTTATAAAGTCTATAGATTATTTGAATACCACCAAAAAATAAAGAAAAGATTGATTCATCGGTGTATTATACAGATCCAAATGTGTTGAATTTCCAAAGTCAACATATGTTTATCAATTCTTTTTTTTTTTTGAATTAAATCATTTTGTCAAAAATTTAAAAAGTTTGACGATAGTATTTGATTTTTTTTAGATCACGTAACTGCGTCTTTTTTGATTTATTTGTCAAGGTTTGTATAATTTACTTACTGGTATTTTTTTCTTTGGTTTAATTAAGATATGTTTTGTGATAAGTTTTGTTTGAACTTTTTTTTCTCTTTGATTTTCTCTTTCAGGAAAATGAAATTCATGTTTGAAAAATAGAAATTTGTGGTTAAATAGAGAATAAATTGTTTGCTTTCTATAATTTCTATTTGAAGATGATCAAGAAGAAAATTGTTTGAATATTATGACTTCTTTTTGCGAAATAAACATTTCATATTGAGTTTTCTAACGATCTTAAAAAAAAATCTCATTTTTTTTGTAGTTTGAAATATTTCTTTGTTTTTCTTATAATTTTATAGAAATGAGATTACTAAAAAAAATTGTAATTCAAGATAAAATTATCAAAGACATTTTAATTTTAATATTAATGAGAGAAAATCAAAATCTTGAGAAAAAAGAAGAGATTTCACCATACACATTTGAACCTATGAAATCCATCAAAATCCTACCTTTAATGAAATTTATGAGAATCTATTGAGTTTTGAATACCTCTAGGTTTTAATGGACTTTTTAAAATCTAAATTGAATACCTCTAGATTTTAGTGAAGTTTTTAAAATCTAAATTGAATACCTCTAACTTTCATTGGACTTTTTAAAATCCAAATTGAATACTTATGGACTTTAAAACTTCTTAAAAATCGTATAGAATCTATGTTGAATACACCCCCTTAGTCATATTGTTTATTACTCCCTCCGTCCCAAATATATATCCACATTTTCTTTTTAATTTGTTCCAAATTATTTGTCCACTTTCTAAATAAAGGATTCATTCATGGTGATTTTTCCATTACTACCCCTTACATTAAATGTTGGAGAGAGAAGAATATAAAGAGAAGAGAAGGTAGAATTAAATTATGACTAACATCAAATAGGGTCATATTTGACATTTTACCATATTCCACTATAGAATTTGATGAAACCTTAATCTCCGTGCAAAATACAAAGTGGACAGATAATTTGGGACAGAGGGAGTACTACTTTTGAATCACTGAGACAAAAGAAGTTAAAAAATGAGTTAGAATCGGTAAAATAAGTCTAGAATCGAGAATTTTCCATATGAGGAGGTGAACAAAAGATTTGGACTAACTTTCGTTTTAGGAGAGAGTACACAAGAGGAATGGAAAGTGGACCAAAATGGTTGAGAAGAGAGGCATAGTGCGTGTGGAAATTAGAAGAAAAAACAGTTGCATCAAATGCTGGGTTTGCATTGCCATCATTTCTTCCCCAGTTCCCATAGAAGAATACCATGCCATTGCCGCTACATACTCCCAAGACATTGAACCTTTGTATGTATAGGCTGACTTTTCCATTCCTATGAGGATTTTGATGAATGAGCTTTTGATTTGTTGATGGGAAAAAATCTTCTTTCCTCATTCTGTATCATATTCCATTTTCTCACGAATAGATGATTGTCACATTTTAACTTTCTTCTACGAGATTCACTATTTCTTTTTAGGTTATAAATTTTTTAAATAAAAAATTAACACACGTCAATTTTTTATTAGTGATACAAGAAGTGAAACACTAAACGGGTACAGAATATTCATACCGCATTGACAGGGTACCCTCGAGGGAATCTGTATCTTCTAATAGAGTATCCTTTAGTATATTATCTATTATATCAATGATATTGTAGTAGGTTTAAACACATGAATTCAGTTTATTCTATTAATGTTATTATATGCAAAATAATTTTATATTGAAAAATGTACTAAAAGATTCAGAACTTCTGTAAAATGATGAATTAGTTAGCTGGCAGTTTGGTTGGACATTATTAGCCATATTAGGATTAGCCGTCCAGATGTTCCCCTACCTGCATTTAAACAACTACCTTCCCCCATATATCCATCTCTCTTACCAAAAAGTGATGCATCTCTAGACTTTCTTAGTTTCTTCACCTTTGACAATGTGAATGCTTCTTCACATTCTGGTATTCCCAGAAAAGCATTGTCACCGAATTATTTAGTACGCGGGAATTGTGACGTCAATTTTATTGAAAATATAAGTCGTTTAAGAAAGGATTTATTTTCTTATATAAGTCATTTTGTAGTATTAATTGTGTGTTTTTTTCTTTCTTTCTTTCTTTTTCTTTTTTTGTTGAGTCCACCGACAACGTGGTGACTAATCCGGGCTCGACCTGCGGTTTGGCCCGTAGCGTGACCGCTAGCGGGGGAGGGCCTGACCCATACTGCTCTTATACACGGAGCCCTTACTACCGCGGGAAAATCCCACGAGAGTCGATGCCCACGGTGGATACTAGCTGGGGGTTGAATCATAAATGCATTACATAATCTAGTGGATACAAAGTCTAAAAGTAAGTATTAAGATAGGATTCGGATGGAATTGAATAATGTTTGATTTAAAAAAAATTAAATTGTCTATGTGAAAGAAAATAAATACTGAAATTAAAATGTAACGTTTCGTTCCGAGACGGAACTACTACACACAAGTTGAGCAGTTAAAACTAATAAAAGCCTTGCCTTTTTTAGGCAAACAAAGGATGGTGTAAAAAAATTCTTTTGTTAAGTCTTTCAGTTACGTATTCCAGATGTAAATCCAATGACAACCACAAATGCTTAATTTATTTGCACCATTAATGCTTTGATTATTTCCTCTTTCCCTAATCTTTCTTTTGTTCTCTTTCAAAAGGAAAGATGTTTGAAGGAGGAATTCTTTACTATATATCCAAGGAGAATTCAGCAAATTTAATAATGATTTTGTATATTTATGGAGAGGGAGACTTGATATTTTTATAAGGGTTTTCTGAAAAATAAAAATTTCTAAGGGTAAAAAAAGTGATTGAAATATTTTGGGAGCGGTGGCTACTTCTACCCACTTGAATCCGCCAGTTTCTCTACCTGTGCTAGAAGGTCCTTAACTATACATCTTTTAAACTGACCCTATTGATTTGTAACTGCCCCTACTTGTGTCATAGTTCTTTTGACTAGTTACGTTTTAAATCGAGTGATGTGCACGGATAACAAAAAACTTGAAAGAGAGAGTTAACCGTATACGAATATCATAACAAAATTTCACAATATTTCAGTAAGAAGTTGTTTTACACACATGATAGGAACCTGTGTTGTAGAGGAATTTCTTCCAATATAATCTCACATTTTAACTGCTCATCTATGTCCTTGGGGCTTTATTTTGCTCCCTTGATGAGCTGAAAACGACACCACCACTAAGAATATTTTTTAAACCTTCCAGTACCATTATAATCAGGGACGAAGTCAGAAATTTAGTGTTGGGGGACGAAACTGTAAAAGTATGTAGAACTACAGAGTTCAAGTGATAAAAACGGCAAAAAAAAATTCTTGAAGGGGGCGCGAAACTGATAAAATTTTCCAAAATACACATAAAATTTCGATAAATAGTAGTATTTTTTAAAAATTCCCCCTGTCTTCACCCATGATTGTACATTTTATATATAGTAAATTTTTATTCGAGACTGTATTCTCCTATTTCATTCCAATTAGGGTAATGATAAACATGTATTTTCGTTAGGTTTTCATGTAACCATGAATATAATGCCATCATCATTATATGATAATCATACTATTAGTTTCCTTTTATATTTTCCCAACCGAAGAACATTATTTAAATAAATTCAGTCACCTATTAATTAATTTTCCATCATTATAGGACAATAACATTAGTTTCCTTTTATATTTTTTCCCAGCTTAAGAAAAAAAAATTAATAACCTCTAATAAAAGGTTTAGATAAACGTCTATAAGGGTGCATGTTTTGGGGGAGAAAAAAAACTGCATTTACCATAACGGTTAAATCATGAGTAAATTCTTCCATGAAATGAAACCAAAAAACCAGAAGAAAAAAAACCATCATGTATTATGTTTCTAATTATTGATTTTTATGACAGCGATACGAAGTGGTAAGAGGTCGGTTAAGAGTTCAAATCCTATCTAGTGTAAAAAAATAATATATTGTATATTGGTAAGAATTCTTACTGAGTGACTAAAGTACTATTAACAGGGACGAATCCAGAAATTTGATGTTGGGGGGGAGGAGGGGGCGAAACTGATAAAATTCTTAGGGGAGCAATAAAAAAGGCAAAAAAAAAAAATTTGGGGTGGGCGAAACTGATAAAATTTTCCAAAATTTTTTCAAAATACATATAAAATTTCGATAAATAGTAGTATTTTTAAAAATATAGGGGACGCCGGCCTAGATCAATCAGATTAGTCGGACATAATCTTTAAATACAAAAAAAACAAAAAGTGTTGAATTCGAAATATATTGTTGGGAATTAGAAGTTATCATCACACTAACATTCTTTGACCAAGGTTAATTTGACATTACATCAAAACTACTACCTGGCTTTGAATATATTAGAAATTACTAAACCATAAATTTTCAATTGCAATAGGTTTGACCTAAGGCTTTACCAATTAATACTATCATAGAAGGTTCCCCGTGAAAAATTTCCAGCTAGATAATTGATTATGGTTTAACCAAAATCTACGCCTTTTATTCTCTCCCTCCATACTCTCTAGTACATTGTACCAAATTGAGATATACATAATCAAACAAATTGTCAATCTATAATGGGACTTCTATTGAAAAAAATTGTATTCAAAACAATCAATTTTTTTTTTGTTATGGTTTAACCAAAATCTACGCCTTTCATTCTCTCCCTCCATACTCTCTAGTACATTGTACCAAATTGAGATACATAATCAAATTGTCAATCTATAATGGAACTTCTATTGAAAAAATTGTATTAAAAACAGTCTTTCCACATATTATTTGTATGACTAATTCGATTAAGATTTAAAGAATATTTTGATCATTCTGATAAAAATTTCTACAAACATGCAATAAATTATTATTTTTCTATATCAAAAGAAGTTAAAGTCAACTGGAAAATTCTCAATTCTTAACCGTTACTACTATACCAAAGCCTCATTCACAAACGGAAAATTTTATCTTGGTCCAAGAACAACTGTAAAAGTTACTTTAAACCAATGAATGTAATACACCTGAGCTAAAAAATCAATTTTCTTTCATGTGAGTTAGCATTTCTGCCCACGTGTATTGCACACATTAATCCAAATATAACTTTTAAAGTTACTCTTGAACAAAGATAAAATTGCTCCAAACAAAATAATCATCTCAAAAATAAAATAAAAAATAAAATCCAAGTAAACCCTAATTTCTATTTCAGTGTTTTTTTTACTTGGACTGAAACTATCCAATTCATATTACTGCTACTGCTTGCTAAACTTAGGCAAACAGTAGATTACCATCCACACCTAATTCCACAATACCGAAGAAACTTGGCATGTAGATATACAATCTTCCAATCCCACGTGGCATCCTCCTACCCAATCACCACCTCCCAAGTGTCCTCCCACCCCACCCCTAGTAAAACCATAACGTATACATAAAAGATTAGGAAATTTAGGTCACCTCACCCTTCTCATTCTTCCTCTTCACAATTCTTCTTCTTCTACCTTAAGAAAAAACCACAAAATCTTACCTATAATAAACCATAAACTAAAAACAATACACACTCATAAAGACTCATCTACGATCCAAAATCTCTTATTTGACATTTTATTTATTGTTAATAATAAAATTTAAGAGGCAAATTTTTTTTGAATTATATGCGGAATAGCTGCTCAGTTTACACATGCAAAATAATGTATTTTGTTAGATAAGTTGATTCTACGCCTAGTTTTGTCTTGAAAGAATGCATAACTGTTACATTATTTTAAGATAAAACTCAGCCGTCAAATAAATTAATCCAATAATGCACAACTATTCCGCAATACACACTAAATAAATATTTTGCACTGGACCTGGACTGACAAAGAGTACTACTACTCAAATATTGTAAAATTCAATTATATAATCGTTCTTGTGTGACTGACTTTATAACTTTTCACATAAAATAAATAAAGTATATCTACAAATATGATCTATACTCAATTAATATGCGTAAAATGTAAAACAAGTCAAAAGAACGATTATATAATCGAGTGAGCCACGTATATGCAAATGCATTTGCTATATATAGAATCATAAAACGAAGAGAACACATTAAAAGCGTTGGGTACCGTTTTTCTTCAATCATTATTTACGACTCTTCACCTACTTATACTACTTCCCATGCTCCAACTCAAATTATCCCAACCTTCTTCCTCCTCCCTCCTCCCTCCTTCCCTTCTAGGCCTAAAGCCGCGCAAAGAGTCTCTATTTCTCTCTCTATATATTCATAAGTAGCTGCAGGATTCGAAAAAATGTCGCGAATAGTGGCGGAGAATATGTCGCCGATAAACGATTGTATGCCGATGTTTGATAGGGGTGGTGGTAATTTACAGCTGACGAATACCGCCTCCATCACAGCAGGCGGCGCGTGTGCTTCACCTACACTCGGACAATTACTGAAACGAGTAGGCGATGTAAGGAAAGAGGAAACTGGAGACGAAACTCCTGTCCACCAGGTGCTCGACGTAAGTGATCAAACCGCCGCCGCCGGCGGCATGATGGAAGAATATTCTCGTTCACTTCCATTCGTGCTTTCCTTCAGTAACCTTACCTACAACGTCAAAATAAGCCGGAAAATGTCTCTTCCGGCATTCTTTACCGCCGCTCCGTCGCCTACATCAACGGAACCGGCTGCTGGAGAGACGCTTTTCACGAAAACCAAAACTCTTCTCAACGATATATCTGGCCAGGCGCGTGACGGCGAGATCATGGCGGTGCTCGGAGCGTCTGGATCGGGAAAATCGACGCTAATTGATGCTTTAGCTAACAGAATTGCTAAAGGAAGCTTGAAAGGAACCATCACTCTTAATGGAGAACAGCTTGAATCCAGGCTGTTAAAAGTGATTTCGGCTTACGTCATGCAAGACGATCTCCTTTTTCCTATGCTCACCGTTGAAGAAACTCTCATGTTTGCCGCCGAATTTCGCCTTCCCCGTAGCCTCTCCAAATCCAAGAAGAAATTGAGAGTTCAAGCCCTAATTGATCAATTAGGCCTCCGTAATGCTGCCAAAACTGTTATTGGTGACGAAGGTCACCGTGGAGTCTCAGGTCAGTAGCGTAACTAAAAACTATTGAATTTTTTTAATATTTACTTTTTTTTTTTTTGGAATTTATGTATGTTTATATATAGTTTGTTTCAAATATATAACTTTTAGTTACGTTACTGTTATAGGTGGTGAAAGGCGAAGAGTTTCGATTGGAATTGATATTATTCATGATCCAATTATTCTGTTTTTGGATGAGCCAACATCGGGACTTGACTCAACAAGTGCTTTTATGGTAGTTAAGGTTTTACAAAGAATAGCTCAGAGTGGGAGCATTGTGATCATGTCGATTCACCAACCGAGTTATCGAATTTTGGGATTATTGGACCGACTAATTTTCCTTTCCCGTGGTCATACTGTTTATAGTGGTCCTCCTACCAATTTGCCTCAATATTTCGCTGATTTTGGCCATCCTATACCGGAAAATGAGAATCGAACTGAATTCGCCCTTGATCTTATAAGGGAACTTGAAGGTTCCGCTGGTGGGACGAAAAGTTTGGTCGAATTTAATAGGAATTGGGAAAATATGAAAAGGAGTAGTAGGGACGTGGAAGCGTCGCCAACACACGGTTTGTCGCTAAAAGAAGCTATTAGTGCGAGTATTTCAAGGGGGAAATTAGTTTCTGGTGCAACTAATAATGATGCAAGTCCAACTTCAATGGTTCCAACTTATGCAAATCCATTTTGGGTTGAAATGGCTGTTTTATCAAGGCGGTCATTTATTAATTCGCGTCGTATGCCTGAGCTATTCGGCATAAGATTAGGTGCGATTTTGGTCACGGGGTTTATTTTAGCTACGGTCTTTTGGCAACTCGATAATTCCCCAAAAGGAATTCAAGAAAGGCTAGGCTTTTTCGCCTTTGCTATGTCCACAACATTTTACACATGTGCTGATGCATTGCCGGTCTTTCTTCAAGAACGTTACGTTTTCATGAGAGAAACCGCTCATAACGCTTATAGGAGATTCTCTTATTGTCTCTCTCATGCAATAGTTTCATTGCCTGCCCTCATATTCTTCTCGTTCACTTTTGCCGCCATTACCTTTTGGGCCGTGGGACTAGACGGTGGTTTCTTGTTCTATTTTGGGATCATCTTAGCTTCATTTTGGGCGGGAAATTCCTTCGTGACTTTCCTTTCTGGGGTGGTGCCCCATGTGATGCTAGGCTACACCATTGTAGTAGCCATCTTAGCCTATTTCCTCCTCTTCAGCGGCTTCTTCATTAATCGAGATCGGATTCCGCCTTACTGGATTTGGTTCCATTACATTTCACTAGTGAAATATCCATATGAAGCGGTGCTCCAAAATGAATTTTCTGACCCGGCAAAGTGCTTTGTTAGAGGAATTCAAATTTTCGATAATACCCCTCTTGGTGTTGTACCTGTTGCTTTGAAAGAGAGGCTTTTGAATAGCATGAGTAATACCTTAGGGATGCAGATCGGACCGTCCACGTGTGTCACCACTGGAGTTGATATATTGAAGCAGCAAGGAATTACTGATCTGAGTAAATGGGCTTGCCTTTGGATTACAATTGCATGGGGATTTTTCTTTAGGATTTTGTTTTACTTCTCTTTATTACTAGGAAGCAAGAACAAGAGAAGTTAGAAAAGGAAAAAGAGAGTAAATGGGTAAAAAAAACAAGTATTTACTACTTACACTATGTGGAATGTATAAGTTACTCTACTTTGGCAGGAAAAATTATGGAATATTTTGTATTTTGGAATTTTTTTTTTAAATATATATAAATTTTTTTTTGTTTCTGGTAGATATCTCATCCAATGGAAGATAGGAGTGACACATATTAAAAACGAAATGAGGTAAAATCGCTTGCGCTAGTTTGAACACGTAAAAAGAAGGTTGAATAATGCCATTTAGAAGTAGGAGAAGCCGTAGAAAGTTTGAATTGAATTCATCAAGAATGATATTGATACCGCAATTACTTGAGATTAAGACTTTATTGTTGTATTCTTTCTTAAGAGTATATGTTTTGGCTTGTTGTTAGTACGTATAAAACGGTTGGAAGTTACATAGTAACATATAAATATTTTTATATATGCTGAAATAATATTCATCAGAATCTATTTGGTCATCTCTTTTTGTTGTTGTTGGTCACCTATATATAAAAAAGTTTTGCAATTAATTTTTACTTTAGGAGGTGCCAAATTTCTTGTTGGGCATATCTTTGACTACTATAGTGTTAGATAGAGATTGGAGAGGGTAGATAGGGAAAAAAATCTAGGTTCTTCATGAAAGTTGTTCACTCCAATTTTTATTACTAATTCATTTTAGTGTTACTTCTAATTATTTTATATTGAAGAAAATCATCAAAATCTACTTGTCTTAATCACATCATATATCACTTGTATATTGTAGGATTACCAAACATTTCATGCATAATCACTATATAGTGTTTTTTTTAGGACAAAGGGAATATTTTTTTCACCAATTAAATTACTATATCTTCTTCTCCTATCAATTTGTATTGAATTATCAAGTCATAGATGATTGTTTAAAAATGTCAATAAAATAAGTCGTAGGTCAATATATCGCATGATTTACCACCATATAATTTACCAGGTACTCTGATCGATATTGATATTTTCAAAAAGCTTTGTGATCCATTAAGTATATATTCTACTTGAATCCCAACTTTGTCACTCCATAAGTTCTTCAACTCACCACATCTAGTCTATGCATTTAATTGTATAATCACATGCAAAAATATTTGTCTCCATCTTTATTTCATAGTTGGTTGTAATTTTGCATTAAATTGTGTCCCCATGGGGGAAGAACTTGGAGTATTATGTTTTTACATGTGACTTATTAATCAAAAAGCTCAATTTAAAACATAGAGAGTGACGCAAGAAAAAAGAAATGTCACACTGTAAATTCTTTATTAGGAATTTATTTATTGATTTCATTGAATGCTTATAAAAATAATATCTACAATATCTTGTGTAAGAGAAATAAATCTTTTGGAATCGATCTTTTGGAAAAATAATTACTCTTAGAACTATGCATACCTTTTGCTTCTCCACTGGTCAATTAATTTGCTTCATTTTATGGTAAACTTACCGGTTTACACATTCGCTAGAAATTTATAGTACACTCTCTAATACATCGATGATATTATTACATATGCTACAATGTAATCGGTTCAAGTCTCTAAATTTATTCTGGATTAATGTTATTAATATACGTGTCATAATATTATTAATATATTAGAGAGTGTACAGAAGATCCATAATCCAATTTTATTGTTATTTTCCGGTCTAAACAATTTGATATGTTTATTTACTTGCTATATGTTAAAATTATACTGTATACTAGAAGATTAACTTAGTACCAAAGAGGTGCCAATTAATGAATTTACAAATTGTGCAGTACTTACAAGCTAGTCACCAAAGAAAATGTCATATATTTTACCAAAAAAGAAAAAAAAAATGTCCTATCCAATAGCAGCAGGGGCGAAGATAGGGGCCAGGGGCTGACGCCCCCGAGATTTTTAAAAATACTACTATTTATCAAAATTTTATATGTATTTTGAAATTTTTTATCAGTTTCGCTCCCCCAAGAAATTTTTTTTTACTTTTTTTATTGCCCCCAAGATTTTCTTTGCCTTTTTTATCACTCGAGCTCTGTAGTTCTACATATTGTTGCAGTTTCGCTCCCCCAATACCAAATTTCTTGACTTCATCCCTGAATAGCAGAGTCATATGAAAAAACGAAACTAAAAATATCATAGATAGAACTAAAACTTTGCATCGAGGGAGGCGAGGATCTATAAAGAAATTTTAATTTTTTCTAAAGACTCTAAAAATCTCAAAAAAAAATCAACAAATTTAAAATAATTTAAAAAATGTTGCGCCGCCCCGCCCTTTTGGAAAATATCAGTAGAATGATTTCCAAAGTGGTTGAACCTCTATGATTGAGTTTTTTTTTTTTTTTAAATCTCAAAAATTGGTTAAACCATTTTTCAAACTTTCATGTTTTGGTCTCCATTGGCTTGTTTCAATTATTTTTCAACAAAGCAAAAACCCTAACTCATAAGTAACCAAAAATCACCAACACAAGTTGAGCTCACTTGGTAAGGATTTGGTGTCGACGTGAGGGCTGTGTTGGTGGGTAATCTGTAAGTACCCTTGTAAGCGACCTATAGTCTCTAGGACCTGCCCTGACCCGTGGTGGTGACCGGAGCCGAACCCACCTAAACTTTTTCCTACCAAAAAAAATAAGTAACCAAAAAGCTTCAGCTGACAGATTTGAACATAAACTTTATACTATGATTTAAGAAATAACTCTTCTTCTACACACTCTTACAAAACCCTGTCAGAGATTACCTAATTTAATTAATAATTAACCCTTCAAGATTTCTGGATTGAGTGTGTAAATAAAAAGTTTATCAACCAACTCATGGATTTCGTGTAAGAACGAATGAATAAAAGTTATGGCTATTGCCAAGATTTTAAAATTTTAGATATTTTACCTTTACGAAAATAATTTTTTTTTTTTTTTTGAAAGGACAAGATCAATATTTTTTAGAAATAAGTTTTTCAAGTTTTGAATTTTGCTGCCTCAAATATTATTAAGTTTTTATATAATTATTTGATACTTGAATGATATTGCGAGTTAGCATACGTTCTCAGCACTCATTCTCTCATTTTACAGCTTCATATATACTAGGAACTTGTAAAGAAGTGAATTTATTCCCACCAACTCATTTTTGAATTCTGTTCTTTTCAATTTATCAATAAAATCGGGCCTCCGAGCTCCGTTTATTTTTTTTTAAAAAAAATGTTTCAGTACAACTCGCCCCTCAATATACAAAAAAAAAGACTCCTAGGCCTCTTGTAACCAACTTACAATTATTTCACATGTAATTCTAACTTCTCTCTACTAGAGAAGTGTAAGATCAAATTGTTTTGAAAGTGATTGAAAATGTAAGATTTCTAGTTTCTTACATGATTTATATAGAACAACGTATGATGGGAGTGGGTTTCCAATAGGACGTTTGTTTGACAAGGCAAAAGAAGACAATGGTTGAGTAAATGAATTGCTGACTTTTCTTGCATGCAAGGCATGGTTTCATACGGCTACGAATCCTCTGTCTTCATTCAGTGTCCCCTTTTCTTTCACATCAATAAGAAAATTACATATATTAAATTTTTAATTAAAAAACTATAACCTAACATAAATAGTGAAATCCATAAAGAAAAAATATACATGTGTCAAATATCTATTTGTGGAAAGACAAAAAGAAAAATAAAATAGGGACAGACAATTTTTTGCCGTTTCATATTGGTTTCGTGAAGATTGGTAAAGGGAAGATGCTGATGATCTTCGAGGGAAGAAAATGACCTCAAACCCATAGAATTTATATAATGGGGGCGAAATTTTTTAGTGGGATGGCGGGAGAGCGAGATGTGCATTTTTTTTAAAGAATTTCTCACCAAAAAAAAAATGAAATTTTCCTATAGAAAATTTAGCGTTTTAGAACTTGTTGGGTGACAGCCGCTATCCCCACCCTTAAATTCGGGTAAAAGATCGTTTGTCCTCATTATGTATATTGGTCTCTGTCTCATTAATAAAAAATTGTCATGTGTTAATTTTTTCACTGAGGGCACCACTATTTTTTGTTATGTTATAATTTTTTAATTAAAAAATTAACAATGACAAATTCTTATTGATGTGACGTGAATAAGATACTAGAACGAGGACACAAGATTATTACTGGTAAATTCGCCACCGAATGTGACAGTTTCTTAAGGATGAAACACGAAATACTGGAAATGAGATAGATGATTCCATACCTCACCTGAGACGTCTGCCTACAAATCGTTAATATATTTGGAAATTCGGTGGATATATTTCTCTTACGGACAACAAAGTCAACAAGAAAACATATGAACAAAGAAAAACTTACATGCATATATTTATTTCAGAATGATCTCAATGCAATAATCACATGCATATATTTCTCAAGATATTTTTACGAAAGGAACGTCACTAGTTGGGTTTAAAAGGTCACTTTAAATAGCAATTCTAATGAATTAATCTTACAAAACTACATTGATTAATAAATGTTTTCCAAGTTTCGGAATGCTAGCATAACTTACATAATTTGATTTTCGCAATAAAGTGATAATTAAATTATTTACAAATGCTACATACAGTTTTTTTTGTGATTGCCAAACTTTTTCAGGAAATAGTATTACCATTAGATTCAACTTAGTTCCTACAATGATATGGTTTTTGTTAGACCATATTGATACAATATACTAGTCATTGAATCTTCGATTCGACGACTGAGAATAATTGTTCAAGAATAGTTATTCGTTTATTTCTTAGTTATTAAATTGACAAACTAATAGCTGATATTATGTCATTACGATACTAACAAAAACCTAACACCGAAATCAGGGGTGTACTTGGATTGAGTTTGAGACTCAAACTAAGAATTAGATTTGGATTTAAGACTAGTTTGAGGCGGTCAAAAATCGTCTGTCCCGGTCTATATTCTCACAATTCGTCACGTGTATATATAATTAGAAAAAAATGTCCACGTGACAAATTCTAAGTAATTGGTATATGTATGGGGATAGACGATTTCCATCCGTTTAGAACTGAGACCAGAAATCTCAGATCGGGATCAATTCAATCATACCCCAAAATAGTTGAGACCTCATTGAAACGAGAAATTTTATCTTGGTTAGTGGGTAGAGCTTAAAACTTATATCCAAACCAATAAATGCAATACAAGTATGATAAAAAAAGTCAATTCTCTTTCCTGTGAATTGACACTTTTAACTTATGTGTATTTACATTTATTAATCTGGATGTAAGTTTTAAACTTACTCACTACCCAAAATAAAACTACTCCGTTGAAACTGCAGTAAATGGTTATTCTTGGTAAATAGTTTGGTAGTATTGGGCTGACTTCGATAGGCCTTCATTTATATTAAAGGTCTGAAGCCCACATCTATTTACTATCTTGCTGTAGAAGGAAAATGGCTTTCTACCTAGTGCCATTAATGAGGCCGGTCTATTTCACAATCCCAAGTTTGACTTGGGCTATCACAAGGTCCTGTCCACGACTATACCCTCCCGCGCATGAGGTATGCTTTAAATTGTTTCCTTTTTTAGGATTATCTCTTTCTCCTCTTATAAGGTGCTACTCTCTCCCCTCTTTGGGTGTTACGTTCAGTTGGGCTTCAAAAAAAAAGTTTGACTTGGGCTTTGTTTGGCTCGTCAAAGGAGAGCGAGAGTGACACCATTTATTTTCCTTATGCGTACCAAAATTTGAGGGTGAAAACCGTCTGTCTCCGTATATATACTTATTCCTATACACAATCAATCATGATTTGTTATGTGAACATTTTTTTCAATTATATATATACACATGTTGATTGGAAACACACACGGTGACATATGATTTTTTGTCAAAAAATCGATAACTTGGCTGGTGAATGGACATGATTATAATACTACCTGTCTAATCAATTATTTCTAAAACCATAACCACCGTCAATGCACTGGTGGAATCAAGTCCTGTAGTGGGCTCGTCGGGAAATAGGATCTCAATCGACACTTGACTTTATTCACCACCTAAGAAGGGAACACCAAAAAAAGTTGCGTATTAGGACGAATTACAAAAAATATATATTGTACTTTAAAAAATGGTTAGGGAAATTTGTGATACCCTATACCAATTGTCTGTGATTATATATCAATATGGGGCTGAATATCTAAAGTCACTTTGAGATATTTATTGTAGCATAGTGATAACAGTAGTTAAGTAAGTGATTGTGTCTGCTGTCAGATCTCTAAGTAGTGTCTCAGACCCCATACCCCAATACCCAAAAACAAAATATATTTTCGGCCATTAAAGCGTTTAAGCCTGCGTAAGGATGTGTTGGCCTACTATACGCCAGTCCCTAAATGGCTTTTTGTGAATTATTACAAAAGTGATTTAATGATGTTGGACCACTTGAATTCGCTAGAATGTACCCTCACTGCTCTGCAGTCCAGTTCCTATGTGGAACATTACTTTTTCTGCACATGCGGGGAATAACTAGAGCCGTCGGATTAAATTTTGAACGGTTCAAATCTGAAGAGAGAAAAGTTGCGACTGACTTAAAAAATAATAAAAAAAAAATTTCTCTCTCCAAATTTGAACCGTTAAAAAATCTCATCCAACGGCTGGAATGATATCCCGCATGTGCTGGACATTTGGCTATCCCGCATAGGAGCCGTGAGCCACTGCTCTGCCCATATTTAGATGTGACTGAGCCTATCATGGACATGGGAGTAGCTGAATATCATTATTACAACATCATACAACAATAAAATAACTTATTAAATTCTCAATAATTCGAAATATAAGTGGAGAGAGATACGAGACAAACATAACATGTAACAATAAATGAACAAAGTGACTGCTTCCCAAAATAATATTGAAATAGATTGATTGGAGACTAATATAATATTTGACAATAAATACGTAAAATAACTTATCACAAATATCATTAAAACAGTAGTTATATACCGATTTGAATACCATTATTATTAGACATTGCATTGGGGGGGAGAGGTGGCACAAAATTGATCATGCATTGATTACTATCTAGTTAGCTATATATGATGTCTCCATCCATTACATTTTTACGAATTATACTTGCCCTTTGTTGGTGCTATTTTAATAGAGTCAGTGCGCTGATTATTCAGTTAAGTCTGATATGTTTAATGATGAACATGAAATCCCGAACATAAGATAGCGAAAATTGTTGATCACCATCACTTACACCTTCTTTTTTTATTCAGCTAAAAAAAATGTCTCCATTCAAAATCTCATTCAATATATCTAGCTTTAATTGTTACTCCTTCTAACCATAGGTTCGAGGCATTGTGGCATTCACACTTTCAACTCGAAATCATAGGATGCTGCTAAATCCCACCACAGTCGACAGTACTCCTTATGGATCACCAGCTCCTCTACTCTCCACCGCGGCTGGCGGTGCAGTACAAGAAGATGAAGCTATACAAATAGCTTCGCCTGTCCCTCTCATTCTCTCGTTCAGCAACCTCAGCTACAGCATCAGCTCCAACGGAGAGCAAGAATCAAAAGTCCTGCTCAACAATATCTCCGGGGAGGCTCATGACGGAGAAATCCTAGCCGTGTTAGGTCCTTCAGGTCAGTAGCGAATTTAAGGGGAAGGGGGTGGTGGACGCGAAACGCCCACAACATCTCTTAAAATGTCAAAAGAAATTATTTTTGCCAAACAATCTTGCCCTCCCCTCCCAGCATTTTTAAAAATTTACTAGAATATATATTTGGCAACCTAACTAGGGGCGGGCTAGAACACGACATTTATAATGCGTTTCCATATTGTAAGTTCTCACAATTTATGTCGGTCCCTAATATATAAGAGTTTTGGATCTGTCCCTACTTCAGGTTCTGGCAAGACAACGCTTATTGATGCATTGGCTAATCGCATTGCAAATGGGAGCTTAAATGGAACGATTAGTCTCAATAGCGAAAAAATGAACTCGAGTCTAACTAAGGCCATCTCTGCCTACGTTAAGCAGGATGACCTTCTTTTTCCTATGCTTACGATTGAAGAAACCTTAATGTTTGCAGCTGAGTTTAGGCTTCCCAGAACACTGTCCAAATCCAAGAAGAAAAAGAGAGTTCAGGACTTAATTTACCAATTAGACCTCAGAAATGCTGCCCAAACAGTTATAGGAGACGAAGGCCACCGCGGAGTCTCAAGTACAATCTTTTTAAAGTACAATGTATATCTTTTTTATAATTCGTTCCAAATATGTAATTTTTGTCTGTCCTCTTCTCAGGTGGAGAACGACGTCGAGTTTCTATTGGGATTGACATAATTCATGATCCTATTCTCCTATTTCTCGACGAGCCCACTACAGGGCTTGATTCCACCAGTGCATTTACAGTGATCAAGGGTTTAAAAAGAATTGCTCAAACTGGAAGCATTATAATCATGTCCATCCACCAACCAAGTTATCGAATTTTGGGACTACTTGACCGATTGATATTCTTGTCACATGGAGAAGTGGCTTATAATGGCTATCCCTCCAATTTGCCCACTTATTTGGCAGATTTAGGACATCCAATACCTAAAGATGAAAACCCTTCTGAGGCTACTTTGGATCTAATATGTGACCTGGAAAATGCCCCTGGTGGAATAAAAAACTTGGTCGAATTCAGCAAGACCTGGCAGGACATCAATAAGACAAGTCCTACGATTGCTGAAAAAATGGACTCGGGCCTAACTAGTCAACGTGGAAATCCATCATTGAGGGAAGCCATTATTTCTAGCATTTCACGAGGGAAATTAGTCACCGGAGCAACAGACAATTACGATGGTAACAATCTTAATACAAAGGTTCAAAAATTCGCTAATCCATTTTGGATAGAAACTCTAGTGCTCTCACGAAGATCATTTCTCAATGCTCGACGATTGCCTGAGCTTCTCATGGTTCGATTTGGGGTAGCGATTTTATCAGCATTCATCTTTGCAACTGTATTCTGGAATCTTGATATTTCGCCTCAAGGAAACAGAGAAAGGGCAACATTTCTGGGATTTTCGGTATCTTCAATCTTCTATTTCTGTGGCGATGGATACGTATTTTACCTCGATGAACGAAGAATTATTATTAGAGAAACTGCTTATAATTCCTATAGAAAATTCTCATATTGGCTCTCTAACTCATTGGTTTGGCTACCATCTTTATTTCTCCTCTCCGTTACATTTTCAGTTATTACATTTTTCGGGGTCGGCCTAAGTGGTGGATTAAGGGCATTTCTATTTTACTGGGGTATGGTATTTTCGTCATTTTGGACCGGGAATGCTTTCGTAACTTTGGTAATAGAATTAGTCCCTAGAGTTTTGCTTGGTTTCATTGTACTTAACGTACTATTGTCTTCTTTCCTCTTCTTCACTGGCTTATTTATAACCCGTGATCGAATTCCAAGTTACTGGATTTGGAACCATTACTTGTCCCTCAAGAAATATACATTTCAAGCCTTGATGCAAAATGAATTTGGGGAGCCAGCAGGAAAATGTTTTCTGAGGGCAATTCAGTCTTTTGATAACAGTCCTCTAGGTTCGGCTTCGATAGAATTGAAAGAGAAGTTTCTAGAAAGTGCTGGTGAAATTCTGGGGATGAATATCACAGGATCAACTTGTGTTGCTACTGGTGCTGATATATTGAAGGATAGAGGGATCACTGATCTTAGCAAATGGGAGAGCTTTTGGATCATTATTGCTTGGGGATTTTTCTTTAAGATTTTATTTTACTTCGCTTTGTTGCGCAAAAATCAGAAAGTAAACAAAATTGTTACGGTTGGTAAATAAAAATGTATCATGTCACTCTATAATATAAAGTTACACAAAATAATGTTCTTAGTTCACCATTATCGTATATGGATAATGAATACTCCCTTCATTCCCATTTAATTGTCGTTTGGAAAATTTATAGGTATCCAAATTAATTATAGTTTAAGGCTCTTTTATTAGTTGTCGACAATTTATTCCAATTATACCCTCGACATTTCTTTTATTTGCCGCCTCTGCCATCCCTATTTTTTTCTTTCTTTTCTTATGCTATAGAAGTGAGAGAGAGGGGTAATATTGAAAACTTTCGGTCAAAATGACAGGTTTTTTCATTTTCAAAAATTATCTAAAGAGTTTTATATTTAGGAATGAAGGGAGTATATTATTATAGTAGTTCGTACTTCATAGTACAAAAAATACATCAAATGTTGTTTACAAAATAATTTGCACGTGTATGCACTAATAATATATTATTTACATTACGGAATACATTTAAAATTTGAAAGTTTCATTTCAACACTAAACACTATCTTGATCTAAATGGCATTTGTGCGTTACTTCCGATTCTAAATCTGAATCACACATCTCTTTTTATCAATAATTTACTTTTTCAATTTCGAAACGGAAATTCTCAAATAAAAATGCAATTCAACCTCATCCTTGTACATTTATCTCTTAAGTACTTCTGGGCACGAGATTTTTTATCTTTTATTTTTGGTTTATATGAAATATTTATAAATGTTTTTCCTTTAATTTCCACCTACATGTAAAACTAAAAAAAAATTGAATAAGAACAATAGTAAGAACAAAAATAGATAAATGAAGAGAGAAAACCACTGAGGTCAAGTTGGCGCTCAGTTGATAAGGATTTGGAACGTCTTTACAAATGTCAAGTATTCAATTATCGCTATCGACGTGAGAGTTGTGTTAGTCGGTGATCTTCAAGATCTTTCATGAACGACTCCAGGCCCCTGTGATAGTGACTGAGATGAACTCACTCAAATTTTTTTTTGATAGAAAAAGAGAAAACCACTAGTTATTGATGGCCACAAAAAATAAAATTAAAAAAGACTGATAAATAAAATAATCCTTTATCCAATCCCGAAGAAGAAGAAGAAGTAGCAAAGGAAAAATGGCGAGCGTACCTTACTCCTCCACTCTTCAGCTCTCAAATCCAAACGCATTATTCTCCTCATCACCTGCTTCCCTACGCACTTCCTTTCCACTTAAGCTTCACGCGCCACCGCAACTCTCCTTCACTACTTGTCGCGCCACCGCAAACGACTCCTCCGATTCCTCCGAGACTGAAAGTGACCAGATAATCTCCCAAACAGAGACCTCCGTCCTAGATGATGACTTCGATAGCAAGCTATCTCAGATCCGACTCCGATACCGAAGCGGACAAGGTAAGAAAGCAGAAGTACGCAAAACTAAAAAAGGCAAAAAATCCAACTCCACCTCCACCTCCGGCTCCGGTTCGGGTATATACTTGCCGCCGGTACCACTGAAACAGCCGGTATCCGGAGGAGTAAATGTGGAATTAGGATTTTCTCCGTATTCCGAAAGGATCAACGGTCGGATTGCGATTGTTGGATTGATGGCTCTAGTTTTGGTTGAGCTGGCAACGGGTAAAGGAGTGATTAATTATCATACGCCACCCATTATTTTGATTCAGCTTTACTTCATGGCTTCTGCTTCTGCTTTGTTTGTTAAGTTTCAGAAAGAAAAGGTTAGCGTTTGGCCACAGTCCTCATTAACGGCCACCAATAAATGAGAAGAAGATGATGATGATGATATTGTCATTTCTAAGGTTTGTCTTTTTTTTCTTTTTTTCAAAATGAAAATATAAAACAGGGATTTTAATTTTCTTGAGTCATTGTGTATTTTGCATCATTACCGACTTAATGTATCGTTTAATACACCAATCAAATTATTTCACGCGTAGTGTAGTAATATTATTAGACCAGAATGGTTTTATGAGTTTCGACTTGTTATATTGGTTAAGATGTGATGATTTCATTAGTGTTCTAAATGATGTCTAAAAAGATTTAAAATAGTTCCTACTGTGATCACTTGAGTCGAGTTTTATAATATTGTGTATTGTCTATTACACTAATGCTTTGTGTGTAACTGCATTATTACACTAAGAAAAACTAATAAACTTGATCTAATCACGTAATTTCATGTGATTCAATTTAATTAGTGTATTAAACATTGTATAGGAATTTTTTAATATATTCTCTAGTTCTATACCAATAACGTAATTAGATTATGAAGCGGGTTAAAAAAATCGCGAGTTTAAACTAGCCACATTAACTTTTATAGTAATTTCATTGGTGTACTAAATAATTTATTACAAATTCTACATCGGCAAAAATTATATATTCTCATGCATGTCTCAACCACTCACAATTTATCACGTGTATAAGAAATTGAAACATAAAAAATTGAAACATGTATGAAGATATGTATAGTGACAAACGATTTTCCCCTTCTACATCTGGTTGGCAGTTAGATTATCAAAGGGCATGATTTTATGGGGAAGTAAGTTGAAATTCAGTTTAATCTGGTAACCTCAAGATGTATGATAATTATCAGCTACCACATAGCAAGAAATTAAGCCAGTTCTTGATCAGAAAAACAAAAGCCAAAAAGGAGTCGTTATTGCTTCTTATGGTGCCTTTCAATATACATACATTTTCTACAATTTCGTGCTATCGATCAAAACAATAATATAACTTCTGTAAACAAAGATCTATCTGTTCGGATATCTCGGCACCCCATCCCCCACTAGACTAAAAGCACTTCAATGGTGAAGCTCTATAACTCTTGTTCTTCGTTTCACAATGCACAAATTCTTCACAACATACAGTTTGCAACCATCCAGGACTCGGCTTCCTTCAGAGATGTTCTGCAAAATAAACCACTTCAGTTTCCAGGTAGATTGTCCATGTGTAACCCCATTTCCCCGTTAGTTAGATCCACCGGGAGTCCGGGCCCAAAAGTCATCAACCGCAAGATTTGCATCTCCATGGGCGACAGCATCTTCAGGTTCCGGCATGAAGAGAGTCGACATGGATGCCTGGAAATTCATAATTTGATTAGTTTAGAGGCAAAACTAGACATTCAAAGTACTAAAATCAAACACCAAAACCCATCTTCTAGCAATCAAGGTCGATAATAAAGTAGAGTATTACAACTCTTGGAGTAGGGAGATGGGAAGCATCAACCAATAGAAGCACATAAACAGGTGCTAGGATATCGAATATTAACACCGTTTAAAAGAATGGATGATTGAGATTAGTTCAGAATGGAATAACCAACATTATACGGATCTTGCACATAAATTTGGTAAAACCTGGAATTAGGCTTTGATTGCAGAGAAAATACGGATAAAAGAGGGGGTGGGGTGAGAAAAGAAGACTCGAGGATCAAACAGGATTCGCTTGGGTGAAGTTTACTTTCAATCATGTAATGCAAACACCTGGTCCTCTTAGCAGATTTTTACTCTTCACTATCAGTCAGATCTATACTTCAAGAAATTCACATCAACGTCAAAAGAACAACGAAGGACTTCCCCAAAATATTTGTAGCAGCAACAGATACCCAGTTAACTTCTGAGGTGCTGAATTAGTCCAAGTCCTAAAATGCAGTAGAACAGAAAATTGCATACCTTTGCATCGAGTATCATTTCTCCCGAACTTTCTTCAGTAAGACATGTGCCATGAGCCTTCAACCACTCCACACATTCCTCCACTCCATCTGCGTCCTTCTCATCATTTGCTCCATTGGCGAAGCCTAAAACTTGAGAAATGTATGACACAGGAACAGTGGGACGATATGAACGAGATATACATTTAATAGCTTCATATCGCATCTTTTCCACATAAAGATCTGCAATGCACAAAACTAAGTCAACTGTTTTTCTTTATTAAAAAAACAATCAATGACTACTTGGAAGTTTAGAGAAACACATTAAAGTGATGTCTACCCACCCATTAAATAAGTACTAATAACAGGAGCAGCTTTATACAGTCTGAAAAATAGAACATAATTTCCAGAAGTCACAGCAGCCCGAACTGCAAGAGCATGTTTCACGGCATCATTCTTCCGAGCTTCAGCTGATAATCTGGAAAAATAAATGAAATCAGATTAATTCAGCAATGTATGTAACACACAAGACAACTTCGGCTATGAACAGTATTCTCCATTTTTACTACACGTGCTCCATGAATCCTACAAACTTTACCACTGTCTTTTCTATAATAAAAAACATACCTTCATGAAGTAATATGAAGTCAGAAGGACAATTAATAGATAGATTAACAGACTTATCATGTTTAGTGGTCAACAAAAAGTGAAACCCATAATCAAAGCAAAGATTTCATATTCACATTATGCCCAATCTCTGCCAATTTCCATTTTTACTACACGTGCTCCATGAATCCTACAAACTTTACCACGGTCTTTTCTATAATAAAAAACATACCTTCATGAAGTAATATGAAGTCAGAAGGACAATTAATAGATAGATTAACAGACTTATCATGTTTAGTGGTCAACAAAAAGTGAAACCCATAATCAAAGCAAAGATTTCATATTCACATTATGCCCAATCTCTGCCAATTTCCACCAGCGAAGGCAAGAGGTGGTTAATGAGCAAACTCTGTTGTTTACCCTCCTCCATATTGTCGAAATTTAGCTCAACATAGTCTCGCAAGATAAATTACCAGAAAAGATGGACTGAAATGTAGTCCAAAGTAATGAAGAGTATTGACTTTTATTGAGAACAAAAACAGATTCCCCAGGCTTCCCTTCATCCTAAGAAGCTCTGGATGTGCTTGACACAGTTAACGGTTATTCAGTAGATTTCAGTTAGTCCATCTCCTCGAAAACTTAATTTCAATAGTTTTTTTTTAAAACTTAATTTATATTAGATATTTATACATACTGGACATTTATTGTAGATGTAGAATCGAAATAAACAGAAGAAATTTAAGTCTAAGATACTTCCTCCACACTAATGAGCCCCCAACATAATCCAAACTCTGTATCGAGGGAATGAATACACAAAACGGTGCATAATTAGGGCAGGGATTCACTGAGTCAGGTAGTAATAAGATATCCAAACTTTTAAAGTCATATTAATTATTTCTAAACACGTTTCTCACTTAAATCTTTTGACAGAATTTACATTACAAAGTTGGAGTAGATTTCCCGACATCCTAACCATTCACCCTTGTTGTTCACTACACTTCTGCACTTCTGTGGTTCAAAACTTGGGACATAGGGCACTCAAGATACAAACCTAGTGGCTCTAATACTATTGCTCAGAAAAGGTTACCCTACATTGAAGTCATTTCTTGTTAGTATCCTCTTGTCATTCAAAGATTTGAGAATAAACTTTCTTTCTCCACCCAACTCTCATCCCCCCCAAAAAAATAAAAAATAAAGAAAGAAAGAAAGAAACAGCTGTTACTTTAATTGTGAAGCTGACAACAGCACCATCAGCGACCCTTCATAGGTTAAGAAAGTGAACAATAAAACCGACAACTATGGTGCAATTAGAGAGAATAAAAAATATGCCCGTGCATGACATGGCAAGTGGCAGATATGGAAACCCATTGCTAGAATGTGTGCTAGCTACATCAAAAGCCTATAATGACTGCCTAATTATTAAAAGAAAATAACGAGAACACGGTAAGAAAGTCCATTTAAAGTAAGGAAAATAACCTTGACATTGCAGACAGTAGATCCCTTTTATTCTTGGAGTGTAAGATTGCGCAGAGTAGATTGTATGCAGAAAATTCCATGTGGCATCCCCTAATTCCTTCAGCATAAAGTGTTTTCAACTGGGATTGGCACTGCATAAGCAGAGAAAAAACAAAAACATGTTAACATTACTTAAAACAAAATCAGAAACTTCACAAAGCTACAATACAATAATTCTCAAATACTTCAACAAAGCACTGAATCCTGATACTCAGTTCGTTGACAGTTAGAAAATTAGGGTAAATAGCACTAGAAAAAGGATGTAGCTCTGATAGAGTTAACCGTAAACACTCAAGAGCAGTATAACTCTTCATCTACTTCTATTTCAATACTTCTAAGGAGTCGTACCTTTTTATAAGTTCAAAACCTACTTACCATATTCACCAACCTTCATCAAATGGTTGATTTGGTAAGGGAAGATGAATAAAGCTCAACGCATAAATTTGAAATCTATAGAAGTAATTTTTTTACTATATCCATTATTTTGAAATATCCCTCCCTCCGTCATAAACTGAATCTTCACTTTTCTATAACCAATAAATAGGAAAGTGGAAATTCAATTTTGCACGGAAGGAGTAATATTTATAATAAGATGCAAACTGGCATCCAACATAAATCAAAAGTTGATTTTCTTTACGGTTTCATCATTACAAATGTTCCGCCTCTCTAAAAATTTACTAAAATTCCAACCACAGACAAACGACCGTACACAATTACATAGAGAGAGAGAGAGAGAGAGAGAGAGAAGTACAAGAAGAAATCTTCTCACACGTCACTAAGCATAGATTGGTAACAAACAGACAAGAAAAAACCTGATTATACTCTGCCAAGTCCCCAACTTCTATAGCAAGACGAGCATGAGTTTCATAAACCTGAAACAGGTCATTACGGTATTAGTATCACAACGATCATTGTACATGGAAATCTAATCCTAAGAAATAAATGAATAAACTAGAAGTTCAAAAAGGTGACCAAATCTGGGTGCGGGGAGAATTTGAAATTGAACAAGTATGCAAGATTCTGACAGAAATGAAGTGTAGGCTAACAAGTAATAAAGCAAAGAAAGATACCTTAGCAGTTAGCTCATTGCGTATGCGCTGTACAGTCAAATCTTGCCGTATAGATTTCAACTGATCACATTTATAGAGATAATTCTTTTCAGAACTTTGAACCATAAGCAGTGCTTTTTCCAACACTTCTTCTGGTCTCACCTGCAAGGTTACATCAGTTTGAAACAAGCAAGTAATGGGAATAAAACAAGTTAATGACTTTGTTTTCAATTGTAAACCTAATTTTGAATGTTTACCGTGGCAGGATCAGGTGCTGAAGTGAGTCGCAGATAACGCTTCTCAATTTCCTGACAGGTCCCTTTGACAGTTAGGGCATCCCAATCAATATCTTCCACAGCCTTGCTACCACTGTCCTCAATGTTTTTGCTAAGCACCAATGCACTAGCCCGTCTAGTGTACAAATTTCTAGCTCCAGCATTTCGTTGCCGAAAATGATTACTTTCTGCTCGATTACCATGTCCCCTCTCAAAACGTTTTGAACGATTTTCCCGTCTCTTTCTTTCTTCTGGATTATCTGCAAGTGCTAAAGCAGCAGAGTAGTAAGCAGTTAAATTTTGCTCCTTATCACTGTCACTGGATGCGTCAGCCTTATCAGTAGCATTTAGGCCATCACCAAGACGAGGCTTCTTAGCAGGCCTAACGAAATTTCTACTGAAGTTCTTCTGGTCTGCTAAAGGGGTACTTCTATGATTCTCCTTGTTCTCTAATTTTCCACCGGTAAACTGCAGCAGAGAATGTCCAACGTGAGATTGCTATACCAGAACAACATGGCGTGCAAGTGCTAGAATCAGGTGTGCTACTCAAAACCCATTTCCTGTGAACATGTGAGGCAGTATAGGTAACTCCAAAAATGCAAAACTGTTCCTGAAAACCTTCGTTCGTTTCTCATTACAATTTGTAACTTTTGTAATCTGTAATCAGAGCCCCAGTTTGACTTTTTTAATCCTAATCATTTGAACAAAAAAGAACATACATTTTATTTTATTTTGGTCCAGGTCTGCAAGTTTCTTGTTAAATTTAACACAATCAGCCTTGCTGTTCTCCTCCTCTTACCCAAATCCAACTTAAAGAAGCATCAGTGTTGCAAAAGTCGCTAGTCGCTAGTCGGTCGGCAGACAGGGGACTAGCGACTAGTCGGCCTAGTCGGGGAGTAGTCGGCGACCCTAAATATTAAATATATTTTATTTTAATCATTTTTGAAAATGTTTTCTTTTATATTTTTGGTCTAATTAAATATTAAAAATATAAAGTAGGTCATTTAGTACTTGTTTGTAATATAAAATATAAAGTTTGAGGTCTATAATATAATTTTTAAAAGTAATTTCGGACTTTAAATACAATTTATTTCTAAATTTAGGTCATTTAGGTCTTGTTTATAACATAATTATTTTATAGGACTTATGTGATAATATTTTAATTGCCAGTTTAGTCCTAGTTATATATACATCTAATCTAACCCTAAAAGATATTTTCTGCTCATTGCCTCCTCAACTGCGCCCCCCACCCACTTCTCCTCTTCTTCGGCGATTTTGGCCGTCGACGCCGCCGCTTCTCTTCTCTTCTTCCTCTCCTTTCTTTTCTTCTCCTTTATTCTCTCTCTGATATGAAAAACATTTTGTTGGAGACTCCTCAGCCGCGCCCCCTGTGAAGACCATAACTTTTTACTGTTTTTTTTAGACGGGTTTTGGTTGAACGAGGTTAAGTCAACGTCGACCGAGGTTAAGTCAACGTTGACCGAAACGCGTCATATTTGCTTAAATGTTTTATTTGCTTTTATTATTTGCTAAGTGTTATAACATGTTTTAGGACTTGTATAACATTAAGATAAGATAAAAGGACCTTTGGTGATTTTTAGAAAGTAGTGGGGAGTTGAGAAAGTAGTGGGGAAGAAGTTAGAGGTGGTTTCTAGACTTCTTAGGCTGTCATTTTCGAAATCCATTCAGTTCTAAGTCTCAGAAAGAGAGAAAAAAAAAGAGAGCAGATTTCTGGCAGCTTGAGTAGGCTGTGGGAGAATACACTTTTGAGATAGCAAATGGTGTCGGTTTTCAGCGATTCTTAGTGCGTTTCGAAGTGGACCGATAGATATACGCTTGGGATTCGACGGAGTAGCATTTGGAATTCTGGATTTCTAGTTATAGGATTTGGAAGTCAGTTCTAAGTTTCAGAAAAGCAAGAAAAAAATAGATTCTGGGCAGCCTGCGTGCACTGCACTAGAAACGTCACAAAGGTAAATCTAGAACTCCAAATCCTCTGATTCTTTTTGATTTAGAAACTAGACTTATAGGGCTACGATTTGACCAGAGGGTTTAGGATTTTAACTTTCAGATTTTCCTGTGTACGTCTTTCAATTAGGAACACGAACCAGATTTTCTGGATTTTTACAAATTAAGAACGTAACGGTGATAAGGTAAGGACCCTTCAACTTTGAGTATTTCCAAAGCTTTCATATACTGATTTTTACAGATTATGAATGAAAAATGAATGAAAAAATGGTTTTATCATGTTTTTCTTGCATAAAAGTGGATGAAGCAATATTTAATGTGAATGTATGAATTGTATGATGTTTAATTGCGCATGTCTATGATAGCATGATTACTTGCTGTTTTATGATTGTAAGCATAAGGGAACATCCCATTAGGGACATTGACTAAGAAAGGATCCAATATGTTTATGTTATGCTTATGTTATGTTATGGATTTCATGAGGAGTCAATGTACCTAATTTGGGATAAGATGTAGCATGTAGAGTTGTGTTATATGATAAATACATAGATAAGATGTTGGGAGAGGCCCAAACATCAAGTCATGATGTACGATGTCACGAACAGTATACAACAATATATGATGTTTGCATTTGATATTTGATGTGAGCGGGTTTTGCAGGGAAATGGAAGTCGTTTTCTAACGGTTTTTCAGGTTTTGGAGTTGTTTAGCTGTCTCGTAGTAAGGGTGTAGACGACGGCCATCGTCTGACTCGAGCTAGTGAGAAGCTAGGCATTCCCACGTATACGTTAGGCTAGAACCTTCACTTCCTAGCGGCCTCGCAGTGGAGGGGTAAGAATGGCGGGTGCGCAACCGTCATTCCTAAAGCTGTCGAGAAAGCTAGAAGGTTGAGTCGCATGTATTTATGATTTCTCGGGTGGAGGGGTAAGAGTGTAAGGTCGTTGTATGGGAGGCGATTCTGCACTCCCAATATTCTAAGAAGTCAGAAGTATTTTGCATACCATGATTTTACTGCTTTATTGGTGATTATGTTTTTAAAGTTATGAAATATTTTCGGGATGCATAAATTGTTTTAATTAAGTGTCTATATATTTCTTCATCCCAAGGTTGAAGGGATCTTACTGAGCAATAGTTGGTTTTGCTCACCCTTATCCACCTTTCATTTTCAGATGAGCAGGATGTTAGCTACGAAGGGTACGTAGGGGACGACGTATTCGAGTATCATGGAGAGGACACTTTATAGACGTCTAGCTCACTTTACTGTTTTAAAATAGATTAAGTGTGATGAACTTTGAAGTATGTTTAAGTTGTATCATTTCATTTTAAGTTATGAAGTACCCTTCTAAGTTAAGTTTTATATATATACTATTTGAGGTTTTATTTCTTAGCATGTTTTATAGCTTCCGTTGATGCGTTTATGAGTTTTATGTTATGGGTTCTGTGTTCCGTTTGGCAGCGAACGCCGCTGCAGTCATTTCCGATTACGGGCGTGACACCCCCTCTCGCCCTCCTCGCCCCCCATTTCTTCTTCTTCTTCTTCTCCGATGAAACCAAGGCTGGAACGTCTTCTTCTTCTCCGAGACTGGTACGTTTTTCGCTCTCTCTTTCTTTGTCTTCTCGTCGGAATTTTGACCGACTAGTCGGACTTTTGACCGACTTTTTTTCAAAGACCCGATTTTTTGTCCGATTTTTGGGATTTCTAGGCGGCCACCGGCCGACTACCGACTAGTCGCCGGCTAATCGGCCGACTAGGCCGAGTTTTGCAACACTGAGAAGCATAAGTATATGTAGACAATTGTGTCATGTATGCATGAAGGGAAAATTTTCAAACATGCTTTCCAACTAAAGGCGAAGGAAAGAGTTACCTGTTTGTTCCAACCACTAAATTTAACAGTTTCAGGAGTACCAGATACAGGTTTGTCGGGCTTTTCCTCTGATAGAGGTTCCCACCTGCTTTTGGATCTCTGGCCAGGACTTCGTTTACTCTTTTGCACTGAAGCAGGGGTAGCGAGCAACAATCCTCTATAAAAGAAGGGGGGAGAAACTCAGTTGCCAGAATGACAATACTAGAAAGCGCTATGAACAATGAGCCATGACAAGGGAAATAAAAAAGATATTCAAGATTGAAAATCATGCAAACCCATCAAGCACTTATAGTCATGTCATCTAGAAGAAGGAACCAAGAGTTTCGAATTGACTAACAGAAAAAAACATGAGATATCTTAAAAGGATAAAAGACGAAAGGCCTCAGGATTTCCCCATGTTAAGAGTTCAAAAGGAGCAACTCAGACTGAGAAACTTCAGTTATAAAAAACATCAATTGTGACTGCTAGCTACATTGTTTTGTAAGTATTGACAGTAAGTGTCATCAATCATGTTCTCTCATATGAAAACTAAGTTTCAGAAAACAAATCAAATACATGGAAGCAACTAAGATACATTTGCACCCATAAAAAAAAACTAAGATGCATTTGCAAAAATAATAAGCTTCAGCACGTTTCTTGTATTTGTGTTGCGAGATTGCATTTTATGCGTATGTGACAAATAGAGAAAAAGAAACATACTCCTTATTTGTCATATCAGTATTCGGCAGTGGGAAAAGAGGCTCAATGTCCCAATCTCTTGTAGAAAGTGTGCCATCAGCAGTTGCTTTTGTGATGATCTAATGAGTAAATAAGCAGAAGAGATATCGACAAAGAAAATAAGCAGTAAAGCAGATTAGGAATTTCTACTCAAGATAAAAAAAAGCTTTGGTTGGTAAGTATACAACTCCTGAGTTCAAGCCAAATATATGACAATGAACTAAAAGAATACTTGAAATACTCCGTAAATAAGAACTAAAAGAATTAACAGGAAAAAAAATCATTTTAACTATTTTGTACACAGAAAGTTGCTGGCCCCACCACAACATATTGAGATGCATAGAGCATTAGAGCTTAGACTCACACTGTTTCCACTTTCTATTCGTTTTAGTATACTAGCACTATCACCCTATACCATACATTTACCAGAATTTCAAAAACATTCATTTCAAGTACAGTGCTATGCGGGTCAATTTGAGCCTTTTTTTTTCAGATAGATGCTGATGAAAGATTTGTTAAGTGTCTTTTTGGGGAATGGGGGAAGCTTCACTTCATAGTTGGTATCATTTCTTGGCTTTTTGAGTTTTACTATAACGCTGCTAGATGTAATTTCTTTTCTGATTTTTTGGTCAATGGTCCTTCAAGAATTCTACCATTGAAGTACTTTGGGAATATAAAGCTCATTATTTTCCTATTTGCTAGCAATTGATGATGAATTACTTATTCTAGTGATGAATTCTGGTTTTCAGATCCCTTTTTATGGAGTAAGGACCTCTTTCTGATAGAAGAGTTTGATTTTCCGATTGCAGGTGATCTGTAGGTGTAGGGAAGATCTATTTATGTATTAACAATTAACCACTCCTTCCAGTCAATTAATTAGATACCAGTGCCTGAAATGGCATGCACCACCGTATGCAAAGGTAACTAACGAGAGCTCAATACAAGTATTCAGCGAGCATTTTTGTTATACACCCAGAAATAAAATGACAGTGTTGCTTACCTCCTTCATGACAACTTGAGATGCCGCCATTTGTGTATCATCCTTGCAACGGGCCAAAGCTCTCTCCACATAACCACGCAGTGACTTTGGAAACATACCGGGCTGCAGGTAAATAATTGGATATATCATGCAATGCTTGAATACTTTCATCAATAAATTTAAGTGAATTAAAATTATGAAAATCATCCAATAAAATTTAGGTTCCACAAAAGAACAATAAAAAAATAAACTTTAATTATAGAACAAAACATCTTGAACCTAGGTTGCATTAGCTCAAAAGCCAGTCTCGCATGGCAGTTCATGGTAGTAGCATATAGAAGATAGCTAATTTATGAGGAAACCAATTACCGTAAAAACAAAATATAAATGTAGAAAACTTAACCTGTAGTATAGAGTCAGTAGCAACATCATGAGAGGGCGCTCTGTCATTTGGCTTTTGCAGTGAAACGCCAATATAGGCTGGCTTCAGAATAGCACCACTAGCAGTGGTATCCTGATCTGTTTTTGACAAACTCGGAGGCAAGTTTGAAGCAATTCTAGGATTTGTTGGAATTTGCAGTTTGTTTCCTTTACGTGAATCAAGTGGTGAAACAGTTTGTGTTACAGGTTGGAAAGACAATTGATAATTTTGCGGAACCTGATGAGATGTGGGATAGTTATAGAGGGAACTGAACTCCTGAGGTACGGTAGAATTTTGTGGATTCTGAAAGGTTTCATAAGTAGAACTTGTTTCGGAGGGCGTTTGAGTTTGAATATGCTGTTGTGTGGAGTTAGAATATTGATTTGGATAACTTGCAGTCCCGTGATTCCAATATCCATCATGGACACCACTGCTAACTATGCCAGACTGGAAAGGAAAACCATAGAAGCATATCAAAATGGGGAAGATAACTGGAAACATGATGTATCAATTAGTTTGTACCACATTACTTACCAAATGGTAGAAGTACACTGACGAATAAAACATTGTCTTTTGCATCTGATCGACTAGAAATATAGTATATGACAGTTTTATATCAAACAACACAAAAGGAGATACACCCAGTATTCTTTAGTAAAGAACTCACAAATTAAGCATGGTCAAAATACAGTAATTTAACATTGCAAAACAAGGAAAATACAAATTATGTTTTCCACTGAAAAACATGTATATATTGCCACACAAGTATTTCGAACACGGATTAGATGGTAAACCTCAAAAAGGAGTAACAAGTGGTGATAGTACCAAAACCAACTCAGAGAAAGCATATTTTTATCCCTTGTTCCTGAATTAGTAACCCAGATTACTGCATATTTTTCACATATCCTCACTCGGAAAGGCCCATCAATTCAAGCACGAGGAAGAGCAACTTTTAGTTAATCACAGATAATAAATCAAAAGAAACCTGGTTTGAAGACAATTCAGACGAAGTGGATTGGGGCATCCAAGATTGAGGATAAGGGGCAGGCTGCTGCTGCTGAATGCTTGAAGGTGCACTAGCATACCCACTAGAAACACCAGGAACAGATACATTTTCTGTTCCAGGAGCACAGTTTACTTCTGCTTGTGTTTGATTGTAATAGTCTGTCCATTGCTTGTATTGCTCACCATATTGTGAAGTTGCAGGAGCACTGGTGGAACTATATGATGTACTCGTATCAGGAGTGTAGCTTGGGTACTGATGAGACGTGTATGTAGCATACTGCCCTCCATTCCAGTAGTTTGTCTGATTCTGATTACTGTAAGTGCTAGTCTGGTAACCTCCAGATGTCTGATAATCACCAGGATTGTAGTAAGTGCTTGAATAACTTGCAGATCCTGAATTCTGAAATGAGGAAAGAGGCTGATAAGGAGCACCTGAGTTTTGATATGGTCCTACAGCCTGTGGATATGATTGACTAGGTTGCTGCGGGTATGATTGATTAGGTTGCTGTGGGTATGATTGACTGGGTTGCTGCGGGAATGATTGACTAGGTTGCTGCTGATAGCCACTATAGTATGCTGCATATCCTGTATTTCCATACCCATACGGATCCGTACTCGGGTAAGTTGCATAGCTACTATAATCTTGTGGTACATTTGCTGATCCTGTACTTGAGGTGGAGGCAACAGGTGTTGTATTTAACCCATCTTGGGCAATCCTTGCGGTCAAATCCACTAGTTGGTCTTGATGGTAACTGGAGTTGAAAATGGCACCGTTCTCCCTGGAATAACTATTAGCCCCCTGGTTAGGCCATGAGATTGCTGAAGACACAGAGGGGGCATAATAGGAGGTCGTGTGAGGTTGGCTTGGATCAGTGACATCATATTTCTGACAAGAAAATTAATGTTTAGATCAGCCACAAAGAACCAAACAATCCACCTAGTCCCTAGATATATTCTAGTGAGCAACAAAACATGGATGCACAAACATAAACAGTGTATAGAAGTTATCTTAACCACATATATCATACCTCACAAAAGTCCGATTCTGAACACATTACAGCTTAAACATCTAGTTGTACCAAATTTAAAAGCTTTAAACATCTAGTTTAAACTTTCAAGCAAGGTTACCAAATCTCAAATTGCATCAAAGACAAAGCTTACAAATTAACTTAAGCGGAAGTTAACATAAAGGATAATAGTAACCCAAACTACTTCATTTATGAATTTCATAGTAATCGAAATACATATTCTACCGACATATTCTACCGAGACATAACTTTTAACTTGCTAACTTGTTCTTTTTTTCAGCTTAAACTACCTCACAAAACTCTGTATCTGAATACCTCACAGCTTAAACATCTAGTTGCTTGCAGCAGATTCAAAAGCCTTTAAATATCTAATTCTCAAATAGCATCAAAGGCAAAGTTTACAAATTAACTTAAGCAAGAAGTTAACACCATGAATATAACTTATCCGGATCAAACCACGGAGAATGTAATTCTTTTTTTCTTTTTGGAAAAAATTAAATAAATTGAAAATACATCAAAATTAAAGCAAAATATATGATGAAACATAGGAATTCAAACCTCAGCAGAATTTGCCTCCGGTGTTGTCAAAGTATCAGTTTCGCTTCCTCCTTGATTCATCATCCTCGTCCTCAAACTAGCATTCTGGATACATTAATTCAATAAATTTAAATTAGCTAAAACCTTAAGATTTACTTATATATACCGATTCAAAAGCATAAAAAACTAATTCAAACCTTCAAATAAAGCTGCAACAAAAGATATTTCTTCAATCCAGTAGCTCGTTCGTTGAATTTCCGTATCAAAAAGCAAATTCAGAAAAATTAAAATGCAACAAAAATAAAAAATAAAAACGAAAGCAAAAATCTAGGTTTAGAAGATACTATTAATTAAATTGACTATAGGTAGAGGATGAGGAAGAAGAAGTAGGTAATGTAAATTGAATGAAGAAGAAAAAAAAACAGAGAAAATTTGTCAAATATGGAGAAGACTAAGATACGACGTCGGTTGCAGTGATACAGGGAAGGGGATTATGGCGGAAGTATATATACAGACATGTTTTTTTTTTTTTGCTAGGTAATATATACAGACATATGTTTGTTTGTATTCGTTTCCCTAGTTTTTTTTCTTTTTTCTTTCGTTTATTGATTGGATTTTTTGGAGTTTGTTTGGGCTTCGTAGTTGGAAGATTGGGCCGTTGGGGTATTACCATATTAGCAACATATTGGATCTTGTATTACGTCGTTGGTGCATTAGCAACAGAGTGGGCCTTAAGTTCTTAAAAGTCATCACTATCCATAACAAAAAGAATAATAAGACCTTATCCTTGAAAAACCTAATGGGGAGTGGAAGTTCGATACTTTCAGAGTCAAGAGCATGATCTTAAACCACTTTCATTTCATAACTTTTACATCTCCAACAGAACCTTGTCTGCTTTTATTCCCAATCTTTTTCCGTTTGTTTGGTCTGAGATCAGAGATGCACTGTGGACTTTTCAACCATACAAAAGCCCAATATCTGATGGCTTCCACCCGATCTTCTTCCAGCAGTTCTGGGACATTCTTAGGCCCTCAATCACTAACTTTATCCACAACTTCTTTAAGGGATGTCCCGATAACTGATGACGTTAACACTACTTTTCCTTTGTCTTATTCCTGAAAGTTGCTAACCCTAAATCTGTTGGTCAACTCCGGACTATTAGTCTATGCAACACTATCTACAACCTCATCTCCAAAATCTTAGTCGGTAGGATAAGACATTTCCTCTAACTAGGGAAGCTTCATTCCGGGTAGGAGATGTGCTAACAATGTTAGTATTGTCCAGGAAGCTATCTATTCCATTAGGAAGACAATTGGTAAACATGGTGTTGTTGCTATCAAAATCGATTTTGAAAAGACTTTTGATCGGCTGGAATGGGACTTTATCAAAGACTCTCTGAAAATCTTCAACTTCCCTAAAATCGTTATCAAACTTATTATGAGCATTGTCTATTCATTGAAGATGGTCGTCTTGCTTAATAGGGAACCGACGGAGTGGTTCTACCCATCGATAGGCATCAGACAGGGTGATCTCTTGTCACCATACATCTTTGTCATCTGCAAATAATATATTTCCATCAGCAGTGAGAATTCGGTCAGGTTAAAAAAATGGAAACCTATTAAGATCGGTAAGTAGGGGCCTCTTATATCACACTTTCTCTTTGCTGACGACGTCATTCTTTTTGGGTTAGCGGGCTCCGGTTCCATTTCTGAAATGAGAAGGGTCATTGATGATTTTAGCCTCAGGTCAGGTCAAAATATTAACCTCTACAAATCCAAGTTCATTGCGTCTGCTAATCTTTTTTATACCATAATCCAAGAGATCGAAAATCTTCTTCAGATACAACATACAACGAAATTGGGTAAGTATCTTGGATTTTCAATCTTTCAAAATAGACCCAAAAACTCAGATTTTCAATTCATTATGATTAAGGTTAGGCAGAAACTTTCGGGGTGGAAAGCGAACATTATATCTATTGTTGGCAGAAAAACCATTATCCATTATTCTACGACTCAGATGCTATCCTACTACTCTAAATGCCTCATTATTCCTTCCATTATCTATGATAAGATAGATAAGAAAAACGGTAATTTCCTGTGGGATAGTTCTTCATCGAAAAAGAAAATCCACATTATTAAATGGGATAAAGTCGCTAAACCTAAGAAACAATGAGGGTTGGGTATCAGGAAAGCTAGACATGTCAACAAGGTTGGTCTCGCTAAATTATTTTGGAGATTGAATAAAAACAACGTCAAAATTTGGGAAATCGTGCTTAAAAAGAAATACTTCAAAGACGACACACATAGTTTGATTCATTTTAAAAGGGGACAACGATCAATTAATCTGAAAGCACTTGGGAAAAGTATTGATCTCTTCCAAAAATCATCGGCTTGGATCTCGGTGAATGGTAGCATTATTAGAATTTGGCATGATAATTGGACTGGTATGAGACCCCTGAGAACCATATATCCGGACCTTTCGACAAAGAGGAAGACAATGGGGAAATCAGGGACATTTTTGGCAATACCAACAATTGGAATCTAAATAATCTATCATTTGAATTACCTATGCTTATTGTTGATTATATTAGAGCGATTCCTAGGTCTAACCGTACAGATTTGCCTGATCGTAGAATTTGGAATAAATCGCTGGATGGTGAACTCAATGCCAAAGAAGCTCACTATCTGATTCACTGTGATGCTCAGGATGACAAATTGACTGATAAATAATGGGATTGGATTTGGCTGTTAATTGTAACTAGAGAGTCAAAATGTTCCTCTGGTAATGTTTTCATAATCGTCTAGCCATTAGGAAACACCTTTTTAGGAAACACATAATTCCCCTCCCGACGTGTCCATATTGTAGATTTCTCCCAGAAACAATTTAACACCTACTTCGTGACTGCGGGAAAGCTAAAGATCTCTGGAAGGGCCTTAAATTGTATCAACACTTTCCTAATGTCCAAGGAATCAACTTTGAGTTGTGGCTCAAAAAACCACCAAGTCGAACAAAATACTGCCCTATAACAATGTTCCGTGGAGTTGTATTTTCTTGTATGGTTGCTATACTTTATGGAACTTCAGGAATCATAACCTATTCTTCCCGGGCAAACCTTGTAATGATCCTGTCAAGGGATACAATCACCAAATCCACTGAGTTTTATGCCTTAGATGTGGGAACTAGGACTTTTAAGTTAACTAAGCAAATCATGGTCTCATGGATTAGACATGCAAATGGATGGTTAAGCTTAATGTTGATGGTTCATTCATTGGTAATCCGGGACGTGGGGGTAGCGGTGGCCTCATTAGGAACAATAAGGGGGAATGGATGACGAGATTTCTCAGGAATCTTGGTCATTGCACAAACAATGTGGCAGAACTATGGGCCCTCGGAGACAGTCTCAACTTGGCTATCAGTATCAAGACCCAAAAGTTAGCAATAGAAATGGACGCACAAGTGGTGATCTAACTTATTCTTCATGCGGATGTTTATACTCACCCTTTATCCGCTTTTATTTCTGATTGCAGGGAGCTCATCAGGCTCATACCGGGGACTAATATCTCTCACATCTACCAGGAGGCCAATGCATGTGCAGACGGCCTTGCCAAAGCTGGAGGACATCATACTTCCTCTTATCTTGTTATTTCTCAGTATGTACCCCTTTTATTTGCATCTAGTGGCGGGGATGGTCGTGGGGCTTATTTTGCTAAGACTATTTGTGATACCTCTATCCATACCCATTCTTTTGTTAGCCATTCCCTACTCTACGGTTAGCTTTTATTGTTTATATATATATATATACTATTTCACAAGAAAAAATAGAGTGGGCCTTCTACAAAGAAAAAAGTTCACTAATTACATTTGGAGAATCCTTTTTTTTTAATGGTAAAAGCCAGGAAGCGAACCACATGTGTGTTGTTAGAGGTATCTTGACCATGCAAATTTTAAAATGTGACCAAGATAAAACTACTCTTACTATCATATGTAATCATTCAATGTAATTAAGTTGTAGACACTTATTTTAGGGTCATATCTAACCATATAGTTTAATTGGGTATTTATTTATGTCATTAATTTTTGTACAAGGGGTTGTTAATTGAGTTATGAAATCTCCTTTTTTATCTTTAAATTTTTTTTTAGCTCAAACTGCCAAGCACCACATTGAGACTCTTGCAAGAAGTAAAGGGACCGTTCATGTGATTTAAACAACCTACAAAGCTATATTGCCAATCCACCAATGACACTGCCAATTGCCATGTCATCAATCCGAGAGAACAGAATTTCTGATATCTGTACCCTTCAGTAGAAACTCTACGGCTCAGATAACTTCACCTTTACTTAAATGACGCGGATCGCTCATTAACACCTACTCCCTTTAAAAAGCACCGTTGAAGCCTGCAATTATATCACAAAGCAATCTGACATTCAAGTCTCGAAGCCAAGAAACAGTCTCTCTCTCATCATCTAAGGTTCGAATCAAATCCATTTATCTCTCTAGATTTCTCCACCTAGATTAAAATTATCGCTATTTTGCATCTTGATTGTTCGTCTCTATGAACTTGCTGTACAACGTTTGCAGATTTTTTTTAGTTTTAACCTTTAATTATTCAATTTTGATCGTCTTACCTTTGAATATCTATATTTTCTATAAAAAAAATTGGAGAAATTCGTAGTTTTAACCGTTAATTATTCATTTTTTCTTGTGTTAACATTGAATTTCTATATGTCGTGTATAAATTTTGTAGAAATTCGAAGATTTAACTATCAATTATTCATTTTTTCCGCTTGTAGCATTAAATTCCTGCATCTTATTCCGATTCAGAATCATTCTTGAATTCTCCGATTAGACGCCTATTTTTTTTATTGATATTTTGTATCTTAATTGTTCTTCGCTCCTAAATTCGCTGTACAAAATTTGCAGAAAAATCGTAGTTTAAATTGTTAATTATGCAATTTTGAGTGTTAACTGGAATTTCTACATTTTTGTCTCAATTCAGGTTCAAAAAGTTGTGAATTAAAAATGTCCGGAAGAGGAAAGGGCGGAAAAGGATTAGGAAAAGGAGGAGCAAAACGTCACCGTAAAGTTCTTCGCGATAACATTCAGGGAATTACTAAGCCGGCAATCCGTCGTTTAGCTCGTAGAGGAGGCGTAAAGCGTATAAGCGGTCTGATCTATGAAGAAACAAGAGGTGTATTGAAGATCTTTCTTGAAAATGTCATCAGAGATGCTGTTACCTATACTGAACACGCTCGCCGGAAGACTGTCACCGCCATGGATGTTGTTTATGCTCTTAAAAGACAAGGTCGTACTCTCTACGGATTCGGCGGTTAGGGTTAGGGTTTCTGATAGGAAATGCGATTTAGGGGTTTAATTCGGGAAATGTTCTGTTTCTTTTGGTTGTATTATAATTATTAGTAGTTGGTTATTGTCGGGTCTTTAATGGAGCATCCGTTTGCTTGATGGGTTAAGGATGCTAGTGGCTATGTGAAATGTTGTTAGGTGGCAATTACTAAGATGACTTTTAATTCTTGTCAATTTGCAATAGCTCAAGTATAACTTTGAGTTGAGCTCCTTGTGAGACTGTTGTGAGTTGAGTTGAGAAAGTTGGCTAAGCTGAGCTATGAACTGTGACTTGTGAGTTGAGAAAGTTGTCTAAGTTGGAAGTATCAAGTATGAGCTGAGCAAAATTTAATTGAGTTGTAACTTGTAAGTTGAGTTTAGAAAATTGACTTAGCAGAGCTTTGAACTAAACAAAATAGTTGAGTTGAAAAAATTGACAAAGTTGAGCTATGAACTAAAAAAAATATAAATGATTTGTAGCCTTTGAAAGTTCGAGTAAAGAAAAATTGGCTAAGCTGAACTATAACTGTCTTTAACTCTTCAGCTTAGTTCCCACCCCTACAAATGGATGCTTAAAAGTCTTAAAAAAAACTTGCATTTGTGAATCAATCTTTACATTCAATACAAATTTAGTTTGAGCAGTAAATCTCTTCTCAAACAAACAAAAAAACCAATTAAAATGCCTTTTAATAAAACCCAATGGTAAAAGCAGTAAATTGGAGCTCCCTCTGAAATTGAACCCAAGCTTGACATCTTCTTTTTTTTTTTGAATGACCGAGGGCGGAACCCCATGAACGGGGAGAGAACAACTCCATGAGCGGGGAGAGATCAACCCTAGAAGGGAGCCAACTTTTTAAAGCATACCGCACGCATTGGCGGAGGGTATCGAATCCGGGGCCCTGGCCAAGCACTTGCCCACTGGGCCACAGCGCTTGATGATGCTTGACATCTTCTTAGTAAGCAGCAAATGCAGCCATATAAGCAAGCACTGCCTTCATTTCTTGGATAATTAAAACTTACATGGCGCAAGCATTTTGCAAGGCGCAAATGGTAGTTATTATATCCCTTTCAGCAAAAATCACAAACACCTGGTGGGCATTTGCCAAACGTCCACTCCGCCGCTGTTCTCAGTCCAATTTTTTCTCTTCATCAACTTCTTCTTCTTCTTCAGCTAAGGTATTGCATTTCAATTTTGCATTTTCCCTGTATTTTCGTTGGAATTACCCTGGCTTATGAAGCTGAAAAAATGAATTATGGCGATCAATATACATAATTCACGAGTTTGAACATCATAATATTATGATGCGACTATGGTTTGATTAGGTATTAAGCTACTTTGATGAAGATGAGTGTGGAGAGTTTTTGCCGTGGTTGGAGCGAAAAGCTGGCATGGAAATTTCATCTGTTCTTAGAATCGAAAAATCTGCTCAGGGAAGGTATAAAATCCTTTATTATATCTCTCCAATCACTTGTTAATATTACGTCGATGGCACCATTGTTTTTCTGCTGCTGCTGCTACTTGTTTGAATATTTACCTCGATGATATTGAATTGGACAATCTGCGGAATCACTTGTTAATATTATGTTGGTGATGCCATTGCTTTTCTGCGTTAATGAGTTATTGCAAGCAACACATGTCAATCATGTTTTAGATGTGACTATGGTAGTGTTTCAAACAATAGGATGGAATTCTGATTGTTCTTCACTTAAGTATTGTTCATACATCGTGACTAGATTTCAACCTTGTGACTGCAGGGCACTATATGCTTTGAAATCAGTGCAAGCTGGTGATTGTTTATTGAGAGTTCCTTATAAAGTGGTATGTATCTGGTGAAAAGATTAGAGGAAAACATTGACGTACTTTTGTTAACAAAAAATTGAACTCGTCTTCTGTTATCTTTCTTTAGTTGCAAGTTAATTCCACTGCTCTAAGACTTTTCCTTTATGTTTCAGCAATTGACACCGGATAATCTTCCTTCAGAGATTTATTCTTTAGTAAGGGATGAAGTTAGCAATGTCGGAAAGGTTGCTGTCCTTCTGCTGTATGAGCAGAAACTGGGTCAGGTCAGTTAGCTTTCACCAGTTTTCAGCTTAATGAATAGCCAAGTAATATTCATATTCTCCAAAGGCTAGAGTTCTGGGTGCAAACTAGTTTTTTATTTTATTTTTATTTTTTTATCCAATGTTCTATGCTATTCTTGACAAGCTTCAGCTCGTGATTGGCTTCTTTATGTTCTCTTTTCTTCTGCAGAAATCCGAGTGGGGTCCTTATGTCAATAGACTTCCATGGAATTCAGAAATGCATAACACTGTAAAATTCTATCTTTCACTGCTTAGCTTGCTTATTATCATGAAGAAATTATGATTAGCACTCTTGGTGCACTAATAAAAAAGGGAACACTAATGCACTTTTGGTCCATTAATCTTTCTTCTTTCCATTCTGTTTATGGGGGCCCAAAGGAACGTCTTTCATATATTAGTTCTTGGTTGCTGGATTGTCATACTGTTTCAAACTTGTATATAAAGTAAATTTCTATGGAAAAAATTAAATTTCCTTAGTAGTGTCTTTCATTCTTAATTTCTGTTGCAGTTAAATATAATCGCTTCGTAGTTTCTTTCTTTACCTACTTCTCTCATATGTTACTTTTAACTTTCCAGTTCCATCCTGCTTCCTCGTGTTGATACTTTACCCTCAATGTGTATGGCACTCTCAGGACAACCGTGTCTTCTGATACTTGCCACAAGAACTCATCTTTTGTTCGTTTCTTTTATTCTTCCTTTTTTTTTAGCTTTATTTATGCACATTAATCCTGGAGAATTCTCCTTACTGTTCATATTCAACATTGAAATAGTAGATTTTTATATTCTTCCGTTATGTGCTATGAAGTTATGCATCTCTTTACCTATGTCTCATAAGTTAATAAAATTATTTCGAGGATCCAATATCATTTTCAATGCGGTTAAATTATGCCTGTCTAAACTGTTGTAGATATTCTGGAGCGACGATGAACTGGAAATGATCAAACAAAGTTCTATATATGAGGAGACTTTCAAACAAAGGAACCTCATTGAAAAGGAATTTATGGCAATAAAATCGGTTAGCATATTCTTTTTGTTGATTATCTTAGATATTTTTTTTTTTTGTTGATTACTGTTATTACTTCGCAAGTGTTCGTCAAGCTCCTGTCTGATGAAAGGTGTTTCTGCTGATTTTAATTACTCATGTGCTCATAGTTTAGACTTTAGATCAAGTCCTTCAACTGACTCTAACTATTTGCAGCTTCCTAGCCGTTTGTCATCTGTAATATTTAGCTTGCAGTTTTTTGTGTTATTGAAACATATCTACATTCAAATCATGTTCATATAATATCAATAAAGCCACTTTCTGTTTCAAACAATTTTTTGGTTCGCAATTTAGATTTGTGAAGATGTGATATTTATTTTGGTTCTAATCTTTCAAGAGATCTAGTTCTTGGGCTGTGCAGCTAGACTTACTCTATCTCTTATCTTTGATCTCAGATCTTGGATCACTTTCCTGAACATTTTCAAGATGTCACCTTGAAAGACTTTAGACATGCTCATGCTTTAGGTAGGATTTTTAATTTGATTGCCTATTCTTATTGCATGGATTGAATTTCTTTGTTTTTCTAAAGGAGTTTATTTCACGTTTCATGGATTACTTGTGGCTATTGTACGTGATACTGATACATCCTCAGAAGAAAAGAATAACCAATTTCATTATTCTCTTGTGTACATTTACTTTAAGAATTTAAATTTAAATCGTCATGTGATTAATACTAACTTTTGAAGTGAAATAACTTGAAAAGAAATTTGGATGATTTCACATTTATTTCATATGGTTTTTTTTTTTCCCATTCATTATGTTTCCCCAACATAGTCAATGTCTTGATATCACCTCATTATTTTGGCACTGAAAATAAATGGATAAAATAAACCTCCTTCCTCATGAAGTCGTGGGGCTTTTCTGTGAGAATATATGTTAATATTTTTTCTTTCATTTTCTGGACTTTAATATTTGGACACCTCAAGTAATGAACAATCTTTATTGACCTTCCAGTAACATCTCGAGCATGGGAAAGCACAAGAGGTGTCTCAATGGTAATGCCATCAGAAGATATTTCTGTATTTTGGTTATTTCCTACTGTTATGTAGGGTAATCTGTTACTCTGGAACCTTGTTGATGTTAGATCTTCCCAATAACGTGTTTTATAGATTCCTTTTGCAGATTTTCTAAACCATGATGGTAGATCAGATTCATATGTTTTGAGTGATGAAGGCAAACAATTATCAGAGGTCTTCTTTCACCTCCCTCCAAATACCTTCCCTTGATCCAATGAAAAAATATTGGTCTTTTTTAAGGCCCTCTTTGGCTCACATTTTGCATAAGAAATTTAAGGTCTGGGTAGGCTAAAATACTGAAAGCATAATCTTGCTAGAGAGTTCCCTTTTTGGACCATTACGAACTTATATGTGCCTTGTTGTTGTTGCAATCTAAATTGTTAAATCTTCTTTATGCTGATTTCGGCTTGAAGTATCAACTTTCCAACTTATAATTTTCTGCAGGTTATTGCCGATCGTGATCATGCTCCTGGTGATCAGGTTACACGTCACTTCAAATATAATTCTTCAAATGTCGCCTCTGTTATACATTTGGTGTTTACCATTTATACGGATGTATATTTGTATATCTTGCTACTTCCATTTTAATATTTGAGTTATTTATTATAGTAGTAGCTGTTGCCCTATTTATTCAGCCAAAAAAAAAAAAGTAGTTTTATATAGCTAGAAGATGGCTACAATAACCTGGCTTTAACCTTTATTCTTCTTGACAATACGATCTCTATCATATTCTTTTATATTGTATTCATGTTTTTATGCTGTCGGTTTTGGTATCTAAGATTGGTAAAAGTTTGCTTGTTTGCCCTCTAGCATAGCCCACTTTCTGATCAACTGCTATGTCCGAAAGTACATAAATATATAAGTTAAACTGTGGTTATGCACAGAGATTCGATGCAATTGAAGCATATTTATTATGATAGTTTTTATAAAGCTTGTTCAATATTTGTTCTCCAGTGCTGCTAGAGGTTTCTACAATCCTTTACTGTGGAATAATGGCTTGGCCCTTTTGCAGGTCCGGATAAGATATGGAAAATTTTCTAATGGTACCCTCCTTTTGGACTTTGGGTTCACACAACCTTGCAACATTTATGACCAGGTGAGAGTCAAATCTCTAATCCAGATGTATTATGGTGTCTTTTAAGAGAAGTGCAATACCTGCAAGCATCTATTCAGAAATTTATGAGCATTGTTGACTTTTATCAGACTGCTTGCGAAATATATAATCAGTGAAAATTCTAGTCTCTCTTCTATTGAATTCAACTTTCTTTTCCTCTTGCCCTCCTTGTGCCATGTTGATACATCTTGATGTTTCTAAGAGCAATTTTGAGCATTCTAGAGTTCAAAACAGTAGGAGAGAATTGTGAGGTTTATCGACCTAAACTCCAAGTAAGGAATGAAGGGACAAGGGGAAAAGAGAGAAGGAAAAAGAAAAAGGAGAAAAGATGAACAAGAGGCATGCAATTTTCTGTGCAGAATCTTGCAATTGACATGGTTTAATCCTAATTGATTATTCAGATTCAATATTAAAATATCCAGTAAATGACCATGCCCATGCCCATGACAACTTGGTGTGTTATTGAGGTTTATATTTCATACAAATCTTCATTATGGCCATGAGATTTATTGGCTAAAGTGCTACTCGGCGGGGTTCTAATAAACTGCAAGTATTCCTTATTCATTTTTAGTACCATTGCTGCCTCTTTGAAAAGTAATCTTTTGGTAGGCGCTTGGAAGGCATATATACTTGTATACTTGTGTTTTATGCGAGCATAGCAGTTCCTTAGTTAACTTGTTCTGTGTGTATGTCAGATATCTTCTCAGCCATTATTACAAATAGACAGAAAATGAAAGTAAGAAATTAATAAGAAAAAGTTCACTGGAAATGCCTATTCATTTCTACTGTCTCACCTGTTTTCATACATCGTGATTTGATTGTTGTAATGATCCAAATATATTAAATAATTGTTTTTCTTTTTCTTTTTGGGAGTATAATGCTTCTTAAATGATTGATTGTCATGTGTTTCCTGCTGTAGTTGTTCTTCCTACTTCCATAATTTGGTTTCCCCAGAACTAACTTTTGCTGGTCTTCTTCATGTTTTTTTATGGTGGTGGTGTAGCGGGTAAGCCTTAAAAACATGTGTCATGGGCCTTAGTGGCCTTTAACTAATAGTAGCCTTGATTACGCTCTTATTTTGTTTTTTGGTCATTTTTTATAATTTGCTATTGTATTTTATCCAAGGTTGGTTTTGTTAGATCGATTAATTGCTGTTGGTCTCAGGTCCAAGTTGAGCTCAATATGCCGCACGAAGATAATCTTCGCGAAATGAAGTTGGAACTTCTGCATAAATATCATGTACCAGTCTTTAAAGATGTCAATGAATCCAGACCTTTCAAGAATTTCTTTACGATCAAGTTGGTATTTGCTCATAATGCTTCTCCCAACTTAGCCTGCGTTGTATTTGCTATTTAATCTAGTCATCTCCAACAGGGAGTGCATATTTGTTTGTGTATATATACATGGTATTCACTTTGTTCTTTAGTTTTGAGAGACGAGTTTGTGAACAAACATAGTAACTTGAGAGACTTGTAGGAATGTTTTAGAAAGAATTTGCAGCCTTGACAATGGGCCTATTCATTCACCTAATTTTTTTTTAAAAATAATTATAGGAAAAAAAGAAAGACAATGGCCTATTCAGTGGTAAATAATATTAGTCAACAGGGAGAAAGGATGCATAAAGTTTAGGTTTATATCAAGGATACAAGTTAACAGATAGTGATTGTGGAACTCAAGTTCTCGCAGAGAATAATATTCATTTGCTATTAAGTCAAATTGCAACTGGATGGCCACAAAGTACGCCCCACACTGCTAATATCAAATCGGACCTTGCTGGTTTGGCTGAAACTTCTGAACTTGGCTGGTCTTGGTATTAGGTAACACAGCATGTTAATATTTACTACTTGAATGTTATAAAGGTAGTTGTGCTCTGAGAATCTCATTTTCATTTGTAAAGTAACTTAACTTGGGAATTACCGTGTCCATAAACATCTAGCTGAAACAAGTACCTCCGAAGAAGCTTTAACATTTCGAATAAAAAATCTAATTTATTTGTTGGGATGAACTCTGGATTGTCCTGCAGAGAAGTGAAGTTTGCAAATAGGAAAGGAAGGGGAATTCCTCCATCATTTCGTGCTTTTGCTCGTGTTCTCTGTTCAAAATCTCAAGAAGGTTGAGGCTAGTTTTTCATTTTATTTCTTTCCTAGTTGAATACTCAAAGATTTCAACACTTTTTAAATTCTATTTCCTTGGAAAAACTAAAATATGTCATAGAGTTGAAAGATCTTGCAACGGAAGCTGAACAGAATGATGGTAGGCTGGCTCGATGTCCTTTGAAGAACAAGAGCAGAGAGATTGAAGCACATCAGTTCATGCTCTCCGTGATAACTCAATTAATCATGGAATATGATGCATCTATTGAGGTGATAATAACTCCCTCTTTTTTCCCCCTACCTCCCAACCCCCCTTCCCCAGAAAAGAAAGTATGACAATGTTATTTAGCTCTTTTTGAGCATTGTGTACTCGTTTGAGTTTTCAAATTGTTTCTTCTCTAAATTTTAGCTCTTATTATTTTCCCCATGTTTAACGTTATGCAGGCTCTATGTGTATTACGGTTCCACTAAAGAGCCAAATAAGCTTTTTATCAAGTATATAATTGGAACGTCTGCAAAATGACTTGATCATTTACATTTTTTTTTTGTATGCATTTTTGTAGTCTCTGGGACAACCACCAATCTCTTATCACATGACCGAGAAATGTGCTTTAAGGAAGCAAATGGCCCGTGATCTTCTTGATGGTGAGCTTCGGGTTCTCAAGTCTGCTTCTGAATGGCTGAAGTATTATTGTGCATCTTTAGTAGAAGCATAGGAAATTCATCATCTTCAAGGCGAATCTTCCATTCCTGACCTTGAAGTTAAAACTGGTTTCCTATCTTCGCGATCGGGCTAAATTGAAGTTCAACCAAGTACCTACTTATACAAGGAGACAAATGAAGCATAAAAGAAGAAAAACAGGTGGGAAACTGGTGTCTGAGGTTATTATATTTGTAAACTAACTCTAGAATGAAATCTATTAGTATGAGAGGTCCTATGTTGGTATCTAAGGGGTAATTAGGTATTAGAACATGTGCAATGGACCCCTCTCCCACAATCTACTGTGGACGCTGCATTTAAATGCACATGTGGATACAAAGGCCCACAGTAAATTATGGAAGAGTGATCAATTGCACAAGTGCTAGAACACATTTTCCGTATCTACAAGTTGGTGATAACCATCTACTTGGTTATTGTGGTTGTATAAAATTCCTATTTTATCAGCTCTATATTAGTTTGTACATTTATTCAAGAAAAGGTGCCTCAATGGACGCTTTGTTTATATTCCTGTGTAAGGTGGCTTGAATTGGTATCTAAGGTCTTAACAAGTTAGTAACTCTCACGAGTTATGTGGAGTTTATATATATATGGAAAATTCTGATATGGACCAGGGAGCCATAGGGTAGAGACGCAGCTGCTTTGGGCAGCCATGCGCACGTCGCCTCCCTCCAAAAAAAAATATTTTCTATCGATCACGAGTTAAAATACTAAAAAAAAAGATTGTTCTGATATGGACACAGTTAAAAGTAAAAAATTGTCTCTCTCCTCATTTTATAGTGATGTGACAAATTTGTACAATTTTTTTACTTTTAACTGTGTCCATATCAGAACAATCTTTTTTTGTATTTTAATCATGAATCGAAAAAAAATTGGAGAGGGCGACGTGGCGAGTTCTTTGGCCAGTGGGACTGAAGCTCTACCCTATAGCCACTAGTCCCATATCATATATATCATATATATATATATATATATATATATATATATATATATATATATATATGTGTGTGTGTGTGTGTGTGCCAAGTATGTGGAGTTTTATATTGATGTTGCCTTATTTGGTAACAACTCTAAGCGTACCGTTCAACGGAGAGATTCTAACCCATACTATTTTTACACGAACTTCCATCACATGAGATCTTTTGTGACACTTTCTATGACATTTCCTAATTATATCACGTTCACACTTAAAGTTTATTGATTTAAATATTAAAATTTACCCATTTTTTAGGTTAAATGAATGAAATTTTATAATTAAAATGCGAGTCTTCTCTTCTAAGACATTTCTAAGTGTATGTGCAGTGTCAGACAATTCGAACCTTTCTTATTATAATATATATTGTTACCTCTCCCAAAAGAAATACTCCTACTAAAATTTAAAGAAAAAAATGATCCATAAACAAGATGCATCCAAAAACTTTAAGCGGGAATAATTGGGCTCCTATTTGGGCCCAGTACAAAGAACAGTTCAAGCCCGTAAAAGCCCAAACACCTCTGTCCCCGACGCCTTATAAGCCAAAGGATTGCACCAAATCTCACTTCTTTCCCCGACCAAAACCGAAGGAGTGAGAAACATTCAAAGCAGCAGCAGCAGCTAGGGTTCCTTGTTTCGTCTCTAACCGCTCTTTTTCAGGTAACGCTTCTCTCTAACACTACTCCGATAAAAAAATTCCGAATGTCTCCTAGATTTTACATTCATGATAGGGTTTTTTTTAAAGCTTTTTTCACATCGATTGAAATGTTCTAATTGATTTTTGTTTCGAGATTGAAAATTTCTCTAGATGTATTTACCTATGATTTTCTCGCCTTTATCAGCCGTATATAATTTGATTTGTATCCACGGTAGCTGCATATAGTTGATTATTCTATAATTTTTGCTTAATTTGATTTTCTTTAGATGTAGTAGCTATGATTTTTCTAGCGGTATATTATTTTATTTTTTTAGCTAATTTCAGATTAGCTGCATGTAGTCGATGATTCTATGATTTTTCACTTAATTTGATTTTTTTTCTAGATGTATTAGCTATGTTTTTCGCTTTTATCAGCCCTGTGCAATTTGATTTTGCATTCAGTTTACCTGCAAGCTAATTGCAGGTTAGCTGCATATAGTCAATTATTATAGGATTCTTAAGCTGTTCGGTGCTGATGTGAGTACTGAACATCTAGATTTGTCTATGGAAAGAATGAATATTTTTGTTTTTTAAAAGAAAATTGTTTTTAACAGTTTTGTGTTGTTGATGAAGCTCTAATAGGAACCTTCAGTTTTAACAACTTCCCCCTATTGAATTGCATATGGAAATAGTTTTTCATGTAATGGGAATCTTTTGGATTTCTTCCATTACTCTGTTAAATGGTCAAGAGCTAATTAGCATTTTCTTTTTGAGTTTTAACTAAGAGTTACTAGTACTTGAAACTGTTCATGGGAATGTGAGTCTTAAGGATGGTAATGTGCTCTTACATGTGCAGCTTTGGGTTCTTACAAAGTAGTAACCTTGTTAGGCAAGATGCCGCGTTATGATGATCGCCATGGTACTACACGTCTCTATGTTGGCCACTTGTCTTCAAGGACACGTTCGCGTGACCTGGAGGATCTCTTTAGCAGATATGGAAGGTATGGTTCTACTTTAGAGAAATTCCTTGGTTTTTGCTTGATCTGTCTGTTATGAAAGAAAAATGGTAAAATGTACAGTGTCTGTTTGTTCTCTCAGGAGTTATGTAGAGTTTTATAATGTTGTTGCCTTGTTTGGTAACAACTATATCCTCAAAATTGGTCTTTGTCAATCGAGTCGGTCCTTCGAGTTTGAGTTTATTAGTGCCAGGCGTGTTGGGGACTCTTGAGTTGTTGGAAACTTTCTTCTGGTATTTGGCATTGAAATTCAAAATTTTAATTCGAAATCTGTTTGAGAGAAATTGTCCCACGTTTCATTTTAACTTGAATGATGTTTCTGAAGGTTTATGGGCTTTTGCCCAACCTGGAGGTCTATGGTGAGAGGTTGCCCTTGGTGGAATTGGTCGCTTGTCTTGCAGAATGTATAGGAGACTTTGGTGATTCTTTCTGTAGTTATAACAAATTTTTTTGGTCGAAATGGCAACCATCTCAAACTGGTGTTTAGTTCATCTTTGAGGGGGCGAAGTATCAACCCTTCCGTTCTAATGTGTTGATGGCCTTACTGTTTCTGGTACCCATTTACGCAGAGTACGTGATGTGGACATGAAGCGTGACTATGCCTTTGTGGTACGCCTATCTACTCTTTATCCCTCTCAACTTTTTTACTGTTTGATGTTATTTTCAGAAAACCCTACTTCTGAATTAAAAAGAATCGAATGCAGGAGCGCAATCTTCTTTACCTTCATCGTCTTACTTGAACTTTGTTTTCATCTTCTATTGTGAAGATAGGGAATTTTCCTCTCTTTCATATCTGTTGTTGATTATAGGAATTTAGTGATCCAAGAGATGCTGATGATGCAAGATATAGCATGAATGGGCGAGACGTTGATGGAAGTCGCATCATAGTGGAATTTGCAAAAGGGGTAAGTTCTTGATTCTGGACTGGGTTTTCCTCTTATATAAGTTTGTTTAGATGTAAACATTTTTTTGGTGAGTTGTTTTTCCTTACGGATCATAAGGCGTGGTGGTTTAGAACTGAAATATCTGTACTATGCACAAGTTTAAAGTTGTTTTGTGAATATGTGGTCCCTCGGATGTATCTATTAGATTTAGTTGTTTGAATGTACCCTTTGCAGCAACCCAACCAAAACTCCTTGTAGTTTAATGCTTCTGCAGTGATGTTATCGGTTTATTCAATATCATTTTACTTGACGTATTTTTGTTAATTTAATTTCAATGCAAATAGGCAAAGTGAGCTGACATGTGTGGTTGTCTCTACTATTTTCTTTTGCTATATTCTGAATGGCCTGGAAAGCCTCTCCTTTGTGTTTCTAATTCTATCAAATCTCCAGTCTTATAAGTTGTGGTTATATGGCATGATCTTGAAGCACAGCTCTGCATTTGATATACACATATGGCAATCTCTGTTAGATTAATTTCTATTCTACGTTCCATTGTCTTTAAATTCTGTTTCTCATTTAATAATCAATTACAGACTAAAGTATTCGTGTCTTCAATGCAGGTACCGCGTGGTCCAGGTGGATCCCGTGATTCCCGCGATTCTCGTGATTCCCGTGATTATCTTGGAAGAGATCCTGCTCCAGGCACTGGACGCTGCTTCAATTGTGGCATTGATGGTCACTGGGCTCGAGATTGTAAGGCTGGGGATTGGAAGAACAAGTGCTATCGTTGTGGAGAGCGAGGCCATATAGAAAGGAACTGTCAGAATAGTCCCCAAAAGACAAAGTATGCTCTTTGATTTGTTTGAAATTGAAGCTGATTAATTTTTTTTTTTTTACTGACTGGGTTTTATTTTAAGACGTGGGCGCAGTTATTCTCGTACACCATCTCCTCGCCGTGGTCGAAGTCGAAGCCGTAGTCTCAGCAGGAGTCGCAGCTACAGGTAGAATCACTTTTCATCCCCTCTCCAGCTAGCTTTCTGTTTTGGTGCAACCCTTTTAGCTATCTTAGCAATGCATGTTTTTATTTTTTGTTCCTTGTTCCTTGTATGATCGAAAAGGTAGTATATGTCTGATGTTGATCGTACTAGATTGCCTCTTTACTATATTTTCTCTAAATTTTTATGCAAGTTTGGTTTCTCATCCTACAAAATTTTCTACAGCCGATCAAGGTCTCCAGCAAGGAGGGAGCGCAGCATTGAGGAGGACAGAAGGTCCAAAAGCCCGAGGCGCCACAGATCTTCACCACCACCATCCAAGGGGAGGAAGAGCAGCCCAACACCTGAGGAGAGAAGCCCAAGAGAGAGGGGCACACCATCACCAAGGGATGGTAGGTCAGCCAATGGGTCAGAGTATAGCCAGAGCCCCAAGGAGGATAGCGAGAAGGATGATGGGCTCAAAGATAGGAGCCCTATTGAAGAAAATGGTCGCAGCCGCAGCCCTACCCCTGTTCCTAGGGATAATGGAAGCCCAGTTGATGATGATGAAAACCTTGGTTCACCAAGGGGCAGCGAGTAGTCTCCACATCAACTCTACTTCTAATTTAGCTTATTTTGTTTTCACCAGATTGCGTTGTCGTTGAAACTGGTCTAGTTGTGTTTCTTTAAGATTTTGAACATCCTCACTTTAGATTGTTACTTCTCCAATAAATTTGCTCAGTATGTGCGTATGGATATTCCTTCAAAATATACTATTCATGTTGCCATGATTATTGGGGCTTATTGTGCATTGTTAAATTCTTCCTCATGGTTGTTTAATTGGCTGGTAAACGTCAACAATAAGTTGCATCAAGATTGGATATTTTCCATGCCACCAGAATCATATTTATATATAATTTTGCATTTTTCCCCATGCAAATCACAATCGAAATTGTATTAGATTACGAGGAATTAAATTATAGACAGTTCTGTTTTACAACATATGTACATTTGGGAATGTAATCCAAATCGTACTTCATTGAAATTGAGCACCGTATGAAACTTTTAGAGAGCTCGTACCAAACAGAAATCTACTATAATCTGCCTGACTAGATTCAATCTCAAGAAATATATGCCTTGATCACATCAGTGTAGTTGCAGACTAAGCCTGTCCTCGGGCATGTGATTTTACCATTATTTTTCTTCGCCATTTCCTCGAGTGCCTGTCACAGACGTAGATATCAGAGATTATCAATTAAGATGATAATAAATTCTCGTAAGAACAAGTCTAACCTTAGTGCTGTAGACATAGCCATTTGGCAAAACTAGTGGCGGGTTCTCGGTATCCATCAATTCTTTGGTGATATAGCAAACAAGTTTCGAATGATGCTGCTTTGAAAAGGGAAGTGGCGAAGCCAATTTTCGGAAGCTCTCTTGTGAAAGAGGATCTTCTTTCGTGCAGTCATCTTCATAACAGAATCTAAATCTCGTGTTAAGGGAAGAACAAGGATTTGAGTACTGGAACTCCTCCATCATACAACTCACAAACTATAATAATCAGTTACCGGTGAAAGATTATCAAAGAGCAAAGAGGAAGGATATAAAGAAAAGTCTAATATTAGTAATTTCTTGATCCTGTAAAGACATAAAATTTATACTACTGCTGAGGATACGGAGTTTTCAGTGCAGACAAGCCCGCTTGCAAAAATATGTTCAGCAAGGGTTCCTGAGTCATGCCATATAATCTGCAGAACTCCTGCTTAAACTGGTCAACAAGGTAGTCCCATTGCTTTGGTTCAAATAAAGCCTGACAAGAAAAAATACGACCCATATGAACCTACAGTCAACTACTGAATAAATCAGTTCTAAAACACGTGTAGCACCTCAACAGCCTGTAAGATATTAAATCATCCAAGAGCATATGCACAAGCAAGAAAAAAATTTCGCAAGGCACAAAACCAATCAAAATGTTCTCATCCAAGCAAGCGTTTCTCGTTCTATAGTTGAATTTTACTTTTTAGTGAAATTCTCACCCCATAGTTCTTGCAACTTATCCTTTTTCGCTAATAATGTATAACAGAATTGAAAGGTAAACCTGAGTATTTGGTTAGAATTGCTGGTTCCATATCACAAAACTATATCATGATCTACCAATAACATAAACCATTGCCACGAACTGTGCCTACATTTATTTGTCACACTAAAATCCTCATAAAGCAGTAAAATGTCAACATCAATATATATCTCCCTCCAACATTCAAAGCAGAAGAAAATAAATTATGCCATATGAATTAAGAAGCTTCAACTGTTCAACTTGTGTAAGTATATATAATTTCATGCGAGATTCCCTTAGCGTGATACAATTTAGATTTTACTACTCAATTACAGTCGATGGTACTATGGTAGTTGAATGTATTCCTATTTTTTCCAAACGCCAAAAACAAAAAGGAAGAAGAGCAGCGAAGAATAGAGTACTGAGAAAAACTCAGGTAAGAAACGAAATTCACCTTGTATGTTGGACACTCAGTATTACTCTTGAAAGCAAGTGTGGCCATTACTCGCTGCAATTCTTTCATATGTGCAGCTCCCCATGGTGCCAGATACTTCCGAGCATATGTAATTGCTCGAATGTTGTTTTCAGATCTTACTAACTCTATGAATTCTTGCAGTCTCAATTGAAACTCAAATTTGCTCTGCCCACCAACAGAAGCAATAAACAATGAACTTCAATTACATCACAGCAATTCAATAAATGAGAATTTAATAACATACATATAAAATATAGATCAAGAATTCTAGAGGTGCAAGCCCATGGATATGATATTTTTAGACTATTAATGTATTATATGACACATTTTGATAAATCAGTCAGGTACTAATTGTATAAAACCTTTCAGTAAACTCTTACGGATGATTTTTGAAAAGCATTCAAATTTTGGAGCAATATTAGGAATTCTTACAGATGATTTTCTTATACAATTCTAGAGATAAATGAGTTAAGAACGCATATCAAAGGAAACAAGACAAAATGCAGTCTACGAACTTTCAAAACCTCAATGTACTAAATGAAATAAACAATATAAAAAAGCCGGGAGGTCTAAACTAAAAGTAACTCGAGCGATAGGATGAGGAAATCTGTGCTAATAATATTACGAGGTGAAGTGATGAGCCTATATTTTACCATTATTTTGGATATTTTCATATTTGTTTTGAGATTAATTGAGAGAAAATAATATATTAAATTAGTTTTTATGAGTGAATATGCCTACAAATGTTCTTATGAATTTTATTCACTAATTTTATAATATTTGATACAGGTTTAGGGAATTTCAGACATTAAAGGAAAAGAAGAGTCATATTTGGCATGTGCAAAATGTCACCGAATCCAACTTAAAATAGAAGATTGAAGATGTGCAAATTTGTTACGTACTAAAAGTTGAATGAGTAAAGGAATAGGATTTGGAAATTATTATAATATCAAATTAAAAGAATCCTAAATGGAATTGTAAGAGAAGAGGAAATTACTATAAAGAATCAAAAGGCAATTGAGAACCACAAATCAGAATCTGTGATGGAGTATAACTGGGAAGTTGATTCCAATTAGGAACAAAATTCCATATAGACTTCTTAATGCATTTGGACTTCACCTAGGAATAGGAAATACCCGGCATTCTACGCCTATATAATGAGGAGCAACGCAGCAGTAAAAAGCATCCCGTGTATATACCATTCACATACCAAACATCCAAACATCCTGGGAGCTAGAGAGGCTTGGGGCAGCGGATCGAGACGAGCTTGGAGCTCAGATCGTTTCGTCACCAGGCTACTTCTTTTATTATTTTTATTTATGTTTAGTTTTAGCTAATTTTGTTGAGACTAAGACCTTCTTTGAAGGTCGAAACTTTTATGGATATATTTGATTTTTATTAATTTATGTATCTCAACAATATGGTTAATTGTTATTATTTAATCTTAATGCTTGCGATTTTCTGATCAACTATTGCATGAATCTAAATTAATTGTAGAGGCTGAGAAGTTCTATATTTAATTGGATCACGGATAATAACAACATGACGTAAAATTGACTAGAGATCGATTCGATTTCCTTGTGTGGTTTCTAGCGAGTAGGAAACAAAAGCTAGGGAAAGTCCACGGAGTTTTATGCGGTTTTAGGTCTTAAAATCACGTAGAGATACGACTGATTTATTCTCTAAGGCTAGGAGCTTTTCGCCAAGAGATTGGGTCTAGCTTATATTCGGGAATTTCTACCATTAACTTAGTTGAGATTTAAATTAAGGAATCATTTATTTTCTATAAAAAGGAGTAGACTGGATTAGAAGTGTCTTAGTCCCTTCGTTCCATATATTTTTATCTATTTTAATAGCATCTTTAACTTATTTAATTGTTTTTCATAATTAGTTTTTAATTCATTCATTCATCATTATTTTGGTTTAAGTTAGGTTATAAGTAAGATAATTTTCCAGTTAGATAAACAATCCTCGTTGGTAACGATCTTGTACTTACTACTTTATTACTTGTTTGATATTTGTGCACTTGCAAATTTCGTATCAAGTTTATGACTTAAACTATAAACACTGAGCATAAAGAAAATTAGAATACACCTTTGACTTCTTTAGCCTGGACTTGTTATCAACACACCAAGCAAGAGCAGGGGTGACCTCCTTGTTTTGAAGCGCTTCAATTACCCTTTTTGCTTCAAAAAATACCTCAATATCAACAAGATCCTGTTACCAATGAGCAGCATTTGTTGACAGTCGCTCAACATTCAGACAAAACAAGGCACATATATCAAACAAAAAAAGGGAAAAAAAGAGACATCAATTTGAACAATATCTGATTGAGAAAGCCATTTAGTAACTGGAATTTACAGAAATAAGATGTTTTTATTCAATTATAACCAAACCAGGAAATGACATCACATTATCATTCAATTAAAGAGCATAATATGCATCAAACAAACTAACAGTAGTAGAGTAGTTAAAAAACAAATCTGTGATTCCGTTAAAATAACTAATACCACAAGTCGAAAGGACTAAAAAAAAGAAGCAAATTGCTCCAATTATTTATTCACTTTAAACTGATTACAAATCCAATCTCAATCACATTAAATACGGTCGGGACCAAGATAACTGGAAGAAACTAAAGCACATTATTCGATGAAGCACAAATAATCACATAATTTGCCCCAAAAAGTTTACCTCAACATTGCTATCTTGTGCAAGCTTAATTGCAGTGTCATAGTAAGACATCCTCAACATGTAATCTACCAGTATGCGCTTCAAACGAGTATTGCTCCATTCTGATAAATTTTCTGCATCTGCAGATTCCAGATGATCCAACCTTGCCCGACATCTCTGAGCTTGCAAGTGCTCAGTTTTACTCCCTTCTTCCAGCTGATTATTCAAAACCACAAACAGTTTTACTTCGATAAATTACTAATATATGAAAATGAAGGAAGGCTTATCCATTCAATTTAATAGTAAAGTATTGAATTACTACCTCCCTTCCGCAGTATATGCAACATTTTTAGTTTTTCTATATTCCAAAATATTTGCCGCATTTCATAAACTAATACATATTTATTATAATTTTCACAGTCTTACTGTAACTAAAATTACTCAACTAACCACTAATAATAACTCTTGAGTCATTAATTAAGGACATTTTATACTTTTTTTCTTCATAATAATTGTCTTTCAATAATTTTCGACTAAAAAGTGCAAATGTTGCATATATTGGGGAAAGAAGGTAGTAGTACTAAAATACTGAACGAACAGCTACAAATTAATATTCAAATAAAATGTACTTAAATCGTAATATCATTTCATTGAACTAAATGAATTTTCCTCTTTGTTCTCTTTCATTAGATGCAGATTTTCTCTAAACAAAGCAAATTTCATCATCAAATTACCTTCCTCTTGAGTCCTTGTAACCTAGAAACAAGTGAACTAAGCTGCTGAACGGCATCGACACGTGAGAGGTGGTCGGCAGCTTCGGCAACACCAGATATGACTGCAGAGACTTCCTTCTCAACAATCCGATGGTTAGAACGGATCGTCTTCTTATAGTGTTCGAACGGAACTCTAAGGAACTGATGCTCGAGTTTCAGAGACTCCGCCAGGTGACTAATTTTCAATGACGGAGGCGGAGGAGCGATGGCAGTGGTGGAGGTCGCGGTTGAAGATGTAGTGTTGGTGGTAGTGGATGCCGGCGGCGGTGAGTTGCCGTTGGGAAGCGTGTCCGTTTCCATTTCCATGTTTTCTTCTTCTTCGAGGCGGTGGATTTGATCGGAGATTATGGAGAGGAGAAAGATAAAGAAACGGAGGTATAGGTATGGCTACGAAACGGCGTCGTAGGGGAATCTATATTTTACTAAAGGGGGTTTTCGACTTTAGTCCCTAACGTTTCCCTTTGGTCTCGATTTAGTCATCCACCTCTCTTTGAATGCTTGCATTTGCATTTGGAGTTGGGGACACCAATTTTCTATAATCTCTTTGGTGACTGGTATTCAGGTATATGTCATTATAACTAATTATGTAAAAAAATTACGTAAGCCGCTCTTAAAATGTATCAAATTTGAAATCTTACGTTGAATAAACTTGACAATTTGTGAGAGCTTCACATTTCACCATTTACATATTTTACTAATTCTAATAGAAGAGGTAAGAAACCTTTTAGTTTGAGAGTCGACCCTAATTACCGAGAAAGAGAAAATTGATGACATGAGCAAGTCTGCGAAATTAGTAAACCACTCACATATTTATTATTCAAAATCAGTATCATATTCGTACATTGTTCTAAAACACTCTCTCATTTTAATATTAAAGGTCTTACTTAGAATTTCACTTGTTTAGTTATTCTGTATGTACAATACTGTTATAACGGTAAAAAAGAATGTTCTTGAATCTTATATAAAAAATCAACGGCGAAATGAGGTGTCGCATGTGGGAAAAACTAAGGCAGTCAAACTCGAGTTTCTACGCAGTAACGGAAGGGTGTAGAAGGATCGTAGATCCTACTTAATTTAAAAATATTAATTAAGTCAATACTCCCCTAATTCTTCTAGATGAAATCTGAAATTTTCTAAAATCTTATGATATTTGCTAGTATGAAACAAATATTCATCACATGAAAGAGCTATAGGAAAATGATATTATGTTCCATGTCTCAGAATTACGAAACTTAATTTCTACTATCAAATTTTTTACCGAAAAATAAGAAAAAATTCTACTCAGGCATCGTCCAATTGGAGCAATCTAAATTAAATAACATTGATGCTAACATTAATTATTTGACTAAATAACTTAATTTATCAAATTAGAGTTTAGGATTTCAAATTACTTTTTCGTTGTTCTAGGCGATGGCATAGGAATAGGTAGGAGATACAAAATTGAGGCAAAATAAAGAAATTGGTATCGATCGAGAAATATAAGAGATCGGTCGACATTAGAAGATTGGAGAGGCTTGAGAAGATTGAATAAGTCACAGAGTTAAACAAATATTTTTTTTTATCTAAAATGATTTTTTTTAAACATTCGGGTCGGGTTGAGTTAAAACCCGATCCGAAAGAGAAAATAGCTAATTCGGAGTTGACTCGTAGGATCGTACGATCTGATCCCACGAGTTTACCTCGAGCCTACTTGATTACCGATCCTACGTAGAATCTAACACGTAAGATCCCTTAAAACTCGTAAAATCGTACGATCCTACGAGTCAACTCGCAACTTTGAATGCCTTGGAAAAAACAATTGTTTTATATTATATAGTGGCAAATTGGTCACAATTATCCCTAAACAATTTAAAACTCAGGCTCAAGGTCCTAAATGATTAATTATGGACATTAAAATCCCTAAACAATTTACCATTGGCATATCAGGTCCTTCCATCCAAAACAATAAATGTTAGTCAACTGCTAATTTAAAAAATTGGTTGGGTCAAAGAAAAAACTTAAGGGCTATTTATGGATATCTACATATAAATTAATCTCCTCTCAGCCCACCCCATTATCCACCCTTGCTCTACCCCTCTATACTCATCTCTTTCAACACCCTTCAAATTTTCTTTTCCAAACCCCAAAATCATATTCACGATCTCTGACACTCCACAAGCATCCATGGATGATTCCAAACAAAAAATTCACAAAAAATTCATAATTTATGAACAAAAACACTAAAAATACTCTTAATTTATGAACAAAAACAATGATTTTAGTAAGACTGAATTGGGGGGAAGTGATAAATAAAGTGGGATTTCGTTGAGAGACATGTTTCTTTAAATGGGTTCCAAAAAAGTTTTTTTTTGGGTGGGGGGGGTAAGGGGGAATTTTCTGGTAAAAATAGAGTTGTTAATGCTTTCACAATTGAAAAACATGGGCAATTCAATATTTCTACATTAGCTTGATGTTATCTGAATAACCACCTGAAAAATGCCAGAAAATGATTTTTTTTTTTTATTATAATTTCTTTGGTTTCTAAAGAAGTTGTTGAAAGATTGGCAAATGGGTCTGTTGTAAAGAAGTTAAGACCAATAAATTGAATGAGTTGGAAGAGGAATTTGAGAAGTTGGAGAAGGCTAAAGAATAGTCCAAAACTTGAGGTTGAGATTTTTGAGACATTTTTTTTTTTTTTACGCTCGAAGGCGATTGCTCGAGAGAAAGAGCGAGAAGTACTGCAGATAGGGAGATTGTAGCATGCCTCATGCCTGGGGAGGGAATTTAGCCTCACAAGGAGGAGAATTTATTTGCCCCACAAGGGGAGATACGGGAATCGACCACGAGACCTCTATCTCGTGGCCGGATAGCCTTACCACTTGGGCTACCCGATTCCCGATTTTTGAGACATTAATTTTCATGTTTCTTACTTTACTTTTCCAAGGATAAGTGAAGAAATGTTTGAGTAGTTTTATCTTGGTAGGCTACTTACATCCAACCCAATCAATACAGTACACGTAGGAAAGAGAAATGAACATATATCAATTCTCTTCAATTATCTTTCCTATGTGTACTGCACTCATTAGTTTGAATGTAACTTATAAAACTTAGTAGCCTACCACCATAAAAAATTTCGAAATGTTTGAGAAGTATTTCAGTACTAGGGAAACTAGAACTTGGATATTTAGAGTCTTCTTCAACAGGCGTATGAGACATGATTGAGTTCGGTCAGCAATTTTCTAAACTCAAATTTTTAGGAAGGGGAGATGACAAAAAATAAGGGAAGGGGATGGGTAAGGATGATGTTGAAGAAGAAAATGTGGTGGTGCAAAATATCATAATTACATCTTAAATTTTTGCTTTGACTCAATTCTTTTTCCCTAAATTCAAGTTAACTGTAATTTTTTGGACGGAAGGATCTCATATACCAATGATACATTGTTTAGGGATTATAATGTCCAGAATTAATTATTAATGACCTTACGCCTGGCTACAAATTGTTTAGGGACAAAATCCACCAATTTGCCTTATATGATACTCCATCCGTCCTAAATTATCTGTCACAAATGGACGGGTATTAAGGATTTGGTAATTTTGATGGTAAAAATATAGTTATAAGTCTAAAATATCCCTCATTAATTTTATTAATCTCATTTAAAATTTATGTCTTTCTCTCTCATTCTTCTCAAATAACATCAAACTACCTCTTAAATATGTGTTGAAAAGTGATAATTTAAATTAAATAAGAGCATTCAATGAGGAGTTAGAAGAAGGATAAACTTAGAAAAATTGTCATTAATACATACTTCATCTAAGAGGTGGACAGATAATTTAGTACAAATAAAAAATGAATTGTGGACAGTTAATTTGAGACGGAGGAAATAATTGTATTAGAGATAATCTCTCATTACATTCTTTTGCCCCACATAAATAAGGAAAGTAAACGCCGCGGCATCTAAAGTTTAAATACTTTCATCTGGACCAAACTACCCTTGAAAGTTCCCTACCCACTCCCTCTTCTTTACCACCTTAGCTCGAGTCTTTGAACAAGAAAATTCAGATATATACGGGGACATCTTGTCGCGCAGTTGGATTTTGTATCTTTTTATGCTTTGTTTGATCCAACAGTTGTATAAAAAACAGAGGGTATTTTAGAGATAAACTTTGAAACTCTCTTTTTCTCTTTTTACTTGTAGCGGGTGTTCGATAATCGAAACGTCGTTCAATAATAAAAAAACGTGCGTTTCATAATAGAGAACATGTGTTTATCGACTGGAAACGCATGTTCAATAATCAAGAACATGCGTTCACTAATAAAAAAATGTCGTTCTACAATAAAAAATGTGTTTATTGGCAGAGAAGCGTGCGTTCTCGCGAGAGAAGCGTGAGTTCTGCGAGAGAGACGCGTCGTTCTAATAAAAACATACATGAACGTGTGTTTCTCTAACGAGAAACATGCGCTTTCTTTTCAAATCGCAACTTTTCTCTCTCCTCTATAGCCCGCATTTTTAACTTTTCACCCGCAACTTTTCTCTCTCTCCAATAAAATTACATATGTACTCTTTTAGCTTTTCTCTCTCCTCTAATAAATCTCAACCATTGATCCTTTTAAAAAACGAAATCAACTGCCATATTGTGTCCCCTCACGCATCTTTGAATTAAAGGCGTTCAGCACAGGAGCCGGACTGCTTCTTTACACTCTGAAGTGGTACCCTTTCATTCAAGAACATCATCATCAAAATCAAAAAAAGAAACGCCTTTGGTCATTTCTCCTTGTTTTCTCCCTTGGCTTACTTCTTCAATGAAACCATAAATTCACAAAAATTCTTCTAATTAAATTCTTGAGAAGGGTTTTTAATTTTTTCGTTCGCCGGCAGTTATTATTACTGTGTCAACTCTTTTTAATGTAATTTTTTTTGTCTTCTTCTGTATTAATTCCTGAATTTATTTATTGGGTTTTTTTTTTAAATCTTGGGGTTTTGAATTGAGGGGTTTCGCTGAATTATCGGGATTAATTAGTTGGGAAGTTTTTTATTTGAAATTTGAAGTGTCATTGGATTAGTTTTGGAAATTAATTACTCACTTGACACTTGGGATTTTATCAAGATTTATTTATTTTTTGGTTCCTTCAAAGAAAAGATGATTTTAATTGGATTGGATGATGAATCTTGAATCTTTTTGCAGTGTTCTTGGGTTTGCAATTCTGGGTTTTCCTTGAATTTGTAATTGGTCACTCTAGCGGTCACTTCCATTGCTTTAAGGTACAGAGCATTTTTGTGTTCTTTTTCCCATTTTCTCCTTCTGATAGAGTAGTGTTCCAGTGATCGAAAGTGATATAGTTTGCTGATTTTTGTATAATATGAGGTGGGTTTTCTCTTTTTCTTGATTTTCTTGGTTATGGGGTTTAGTTGGATTAGTGATTAATTTTGAAACGAAATGTCAATTTGGTAAAAATCGGATTGTTTATGATAGGAGATGTGGTTCCGAACCTGGAATTTTGTGTTCCGTTCCAAGGAGGAATGGGAACAGTAGTATCCAATTAGTTTTCTGGGGTCTTTCTTTGTTGATGGATTTGAGTGGACTGAACTGATGGCAAAGTGTTTAGGGTTTTGAGAAAAAAATGGAGAAGGGGTAGTTTGGTCTTTTACAGGAAGAATGACTGACACTAATGCTTTTCTTAATCATGAGTCAGAACATTGATTGATTCTTTCATGCATGGTCTTCATAGTACTTGTTACAATGTGAATATAAAAATGCCAACTTGAATTATTTTGCTTTGATTTCTTGAATTATTTATGCTTCTTCTGTATATTCAAGAATTGTTTTTTTTGTCTCTGGACCTATTGTTGCGAGTTGGAAGCGTTGCTCCTTCTTGACTATATTTTTAGTATTGTTGTGCTTGAACTTCTGATTCTCATTTTCTTTATTGCTTTTCTCTACTTAGTGAGTTTCTGTTCTTCCAGTGGGGCTTGAGGAACTCTCCATGAACATTGGAAATAGTGAAGGAATTAAGGACACAGAGATATGAAGAAGTTCTTCTTTTTCAGATCGTCTTCGTCTAACAGTGGAAGCAATCAGGTTTCTCCCCCATCATCAAGTGACAAGCAAGTCTATTGGGAGAAACCATCCGAAAGCAATGACAAGTCAAGAATTAAGAAACGAGTTACTGAAAATACTCCATCCCTTAGGAGGAGCCTTTCATCCTCTTCTGCAGCCATCTTTGAATGTGGAAACGGTAGAAGGAACTTGATTGATCAAAGTGGCGGCTCTCCACGCAGTACTAGTAATGGTTCATTCAGGCAATTAGGCCGTCATTCATCTCGGTGGGCACTGAATTTGTTGTATTTTTGTCACTTATCTTTATTGTAAGAGCTATACTTTAATAGAATTCGTTAATTTTAACGGAACTTAATGCTTGGTGCCAGGACTCAAGCTCTTACTCCTGAGAAGCAATATCCTCCAAAATCCTTTGAACCAGCTGCTTTTGAAGATGCGAAGAGATTTGAGAAGCCTGCTGTAAACCATGATTCATGGGAGTGCTCTTCCTTCTGCTCCAGCCATGTTTCAAATGGTGTTGTGGACCGCTATATAGATGGTGAGCAACAGGAAAGGAGTCCACAAAAGAATAAGTTTTCTGTAAGAAATCAGAATGGTAATGGAAATGGCATCAGAAAGCCGCCGCCTGCTTCTTTGGGTGGAGAATGGTTTCAGTATAGCCATCCTGCTTCTCCAACAAATAGCAGGAAGCAGAAACCGAAGTCTCAGTCATTCAGGGAAACTAATGGCAAACAGCTTCATTTTTCGTCTAGAGATTGGGTGGAGAATGGTTTTGGGAATGAATCTCCTCGAAAACTTGCTAAGCATGTGATTGAAAGACTCTCCCAAACAAGGATTGCACCCAAGAAAAATGCACGAGAATTAGACCCTGATATTCCAATTACAGTTGAAGATATTTACAGTGGAACTGGAACCTTGAGTAGCAGTTCCAGTGGAAGTTCCGATGGAGTCCCTGAAAAAAATTGTGCACTTGACGAGCTTGATGAAGCTTCTGGTAGATATCACTTCCAACAAACTTCAGAATTTCCTGGAAGAAGCTGTTATATGTCCGATAATCCCACATTCATGAACGATTCTCAGCATGAAGATGGTATGGATTTGGAATTATTTCGGAAATTTAAGGAAGCAGAGAGACGGGCTCTTCTCTACTCTGAAGAGCTCGAACAAGAAAATTTTCGGGAGATTGGGCCGAGTCTTCCAGCAATGATGCAGACAGTTAGATGCTGGAGCGAGGAGAGGGTAGATATGGCTTATGAGGTTTCATCTATCTTGAAGGATTGGATTGCTGATAGAGCTTCAATGAGGGAAGAACTCAAAGTAGCTAGAGCTGAACTAGATTCTAGAACTCGAAAACTGGAGAAGGAAAAGAACGAGTTGCAGTCTGCTCTGGAAAAGGAATTGGATCGAAGATCGAGTGAGTGGTCCCTTAAGCTCGACAAATACCAGGCTGAAGAACATAGGCTTCGCGAGAGAGTGAGGGAACTGGCGGAGCAGAATGTCTCCCTTCAGAGGGAAGTCTCGTCTTTTGGAGAACGAGAAGCGGATATTAAGATCAGGGTCACACATTCAGAGCAACAACTCGAGGGCATGACTACAAGAATGGAGAAAGCTACAGAAGAAAACCAAAACTTGCATCAAAACTTATCTGAGCTTACAGAGAAGTATAGAGCGTCAGAAGAAGACAGAGAATGCATGCGAAGAAATTATGAAGAGAAGGTAAAAGAGTGCAAGGACTTGCACAGATCGATTACCAGATTACAGCGGACTTGTGGCGAGCAGGAGAAAACAATTGAGGGGTTGCGTGGACTTTGTGAGGAAATTCAGAAGAACTCTTCTTCGGAAAAAAATGATAACCAGGTAGGGAAATGGCGGATGGAACAACTACGTCTGACTGGGATGGAACATGCATTAAGGAAGGAGCTGGATTCTTATAGGGTCGAAATTGATTCTCTTCGTCATGAAAATATAAATCTATTACATCGTCTCAAAGAGACTGGAAAAGACGGGGGATTTTCGACATTCAAGCTCGATCAGGAATTGTGGAATCGTATTTGCTGCTTGCAAAACCAGGGACTTTCTTTCCTCTCAGAAAGTGCTCAGCTTTGTAGTAAGTTACTCGAATACATCAAAAGAAATTCTTCCGATATGAGGGGTTTAGCCAGCCAATTTGTTGTTGAATGTGAAGTGAAGACCCAAGGTTTCAACCGGGGAGTAGAGAATTTAACAAAGAGCTTGGCAGTGGTGTCCACTGTGTTTCACGAAAAGTCTCACCCGGGCAATCCGAAAGCAGAGGTATTTGTTTCAATATTTCTTTCTATGTAAAATCTACGAATGACATACTTCATTAAATTTCAGTGTCCAGCACTTTCTTTGCCTGCTGATATTCCACGTATTATCATAGGATACATTGCAATCTGAGCTCAGAACCGAGACTTTATTAACGACTTTGTTAAGGGAGAAACTGTATTCCAAAGAGCAGGATCTTGAGCAACTTCAAGCTGAACTAGCAACTGCTGTTAGAGGAAACGATATTATCAAATCGGAAGTGCAAAATGCTTTGGATACTATTTCTTGTTTAACGCATAAGATGAAGGATCTCGAACTTCAGGTAATTCGTACAATCTATCATTCTTCTTCAATGACACTGCAGGAATTATACTGATCACTTTTGGTAGATTTTAAATGGATTCTTTCTTAGGTAGGGGATTCTGAATTAACTGTAATGACTCGGACATTTTCTGTATCTCAAGTTCTCAACTATGTTTAGCGCGGTGTTTGTAGAGATGGCTCTTTCTTTTTTATGTTCTTTTGATCGAGATTTCACTTGTGTTATAGTTCCTAGTCATTTCTTTCGGTACCATATGAAATCCTGAATTCTCGTATTTCCTCTACTTGGCCAATAGATGATGAAAAAAGATGAAAACACGAATCATCTCCAAACTGAACTGCAAGATTGTACTCGGGAACTAACCACCGTTAGGGGCAAACTGCTGAAAGTTTCTGAAGAAAGAGACATGTTGTGGGGGCAAGTCGAGCAATATAGCGAGAAAAACATGCTGCTGAATCGCGAGCTGAATGCCATGAAGAAGAAGATAGAAGCACTCGACGAAGATATACTGCTTAAAGAAGGTCAAATCACAATCTTGAAAGATGCTCTTGGTAAACCCTTTGATCTTCTTGCAAGTCTAGATTCACTTGATCAATTTCTTGTGAAGTGATGGGTGGCTTTTTCAGTATAGACTATTCTGTTAATACTTGAACAAATCTGCGTTTTCCGGGTTTTTTTACCCTTTATTCTTTGATTATAGTAAAAAAATTCTTCAGACAAGCATAGTAGATACCTTGAATATGGGTTGCAAATCAACCTTACAGTTGATAATTTGTTTGGTTTTACTTGGTTGACAAGAACAAGGATACTGTTCCTTTATATAATCATGGTTTTGGTCAAGTCTTTCATTTTCAGATGTATGGATCAAGTCCTTAATTTATTATTATTATTATTATTATTATTATTATTATTATTATTAATACATAGGAGGGACGGAATATGTGACTCGAACCCAAAACACATATAGCCTGGTAGGCTAAGCACATCTAGATTGATTATCAACATCAAACCAATTCCGTTTTGACAAGTTGAGTTTTTTTTTAAAAAAAAAGATAATAGTTATTTTTATCTATTGGATAAAAAAATCAACCGCAAATTCGACTTGGTAATTGTAGTAAAAATAACAGTATGTATATGCAAAAGATCTCGTATTTATATAATAATTTTGGTTTCAACCATCAAATACTCCTTAATATCAACCTCTCAATGTACCAGTGAAATCCATCACTTAGTTCAACCATCTCTATAGTATTTTCATCTTTCCAAAATAACAAGTTCCTCTCTTCCTTGAATATTTATTTCTTATTTTAAAAAAAAAAACAATTTAACTACTCATAACTTTAAGGAACAAAAAATAAGAAGTATTATTCATATCATATTTTAATGAATTTCATTAACATAATAAAAAATAAAACAACATTGATATTTATTGGTGTGAGTAAATTTATAAAAAAAAATATATATAATCCTCTAGATTTACAAAATGCTAAACATTTTGATAAAGAGTTTCTAAAGGACATTATTTAATATTTCCTAAATCCGCCTCCTTAGAAGAAGCAATGGTAGTTCCTTATTTCTCCTTCTCGATAACTCGAATTCTGGATATACCAATTATTGAAGGTGAAGCGTCTTTACTAATGACACTAAAGAACTTGAATTTGCGAAACGGAGGAATTGCCTTCTTTAACAAGAGAAACAGCCACTTGAGGAAGCATATCTTTCCCAGCTTCCTTGTATTCATTTGCCTTCTTTGCATACCTATTAAATAAATCATCCATTATAGCTTTTCCAAAACGACTGGCAACAACTTCTTCAAAAATTGCTCTAATGGATTTTGCCACAAAATCTTCATAGTTGGACTTCTTTGAGTTATCACCAATATTATACATATCACTCCATCGACTTTTAAATGTTTCAAGTTTAATGATTTTGAATGACCCTTCTTTTTCAATTATCTCCTTCACTTCTTCTCCTGTTGGATTGTACATTGGCAAGTTAAAATCTGCCAATTTTGCTTCTTCAACCAGTCCCTATATTAAAAAAAAAACTCGGTCAATTCTGATTGATAGACAGAATCATAATTTTAAGATTTTTTTTTTGAAGCCCGGTTGGGCGAGAACAGCCTCACAAGAGGAGGAGAAAGCCCTAGAAAGAGAGACAATTAAAGTTTGCCCCATGTATGGGGAGGGTATCGAACCCACGACCGCCATAGTTCCACTGGGCTATGGACCTTGTGATAATTTTAAGATTTCAGATAAAAGAAATATATATATATATATATTCAGATTTGCGAACCTCCGAAACCATGTCCTTGAGTATCATTCCAAGCACTTCCTTAGTATCAGTTCCATCATCTCCAACTTTAGCAACCATAGTGATGAGTAAATGTCCTTTCGACACTATTTCTTCAGACCTCAATTTTAGAAAATTCGTAAAATCTTTCTCAAATTGATCCAAGTAAGACTTCTGCACTTCTGCCTCACTCATCTTTGCAATATTTCCTTTGTTCATAGGAGCCTGAAATTAAGGATTTTGTAAAATTTTATAAAAATAAAAATGTTTAAAACAAGCGTATAAGGATAAATTGAAATAGAAACTATTGATTTACGAAATTAACATATATTTTGAGATTACAAAAATTAAAAAAAAAAATAATAATATTAACAAGTAGTCATTCTTTTTCAAAATATATGATGTTTTGATCATTTTTCCAAATTTATTTGAATGACGAAAATACAATTGAGAGTACTACTTCAAAATAGTCCCTCATACATTTAATTAATTGTTAGATCGACAAGCACATAAATAGTTTTCTTATTAAAAAGACAAATTAAAATATTTTTCGTAATAAAAAAAATCAGAGAATAGTTTGCAGACAAATATAACAAATTTCTACTCTCTAATGAATGCATGAAGTACCATCAAGTGATGTATGTTCTACTGAAAGAAGTCATTTATATGCGATCTTATTTTCCAGAGTTCAATATTTGCGTATGATTATTATTGCATGTTTACGAGAATTTGTGTGAGGTTGACCATAATGCCTTCACACATATTCCATCTAGATTAATCTCGTCAAATCCCTTAAATCCAAATAATGTTGCGTGGTGAAAATTATTTGAACCCATGTATTTCTCATTTCTGTGCAAATCACTTATAATTCGCCATGTGGATATTTTTTCTAATTATATATATATATATATATATATATATATATATATATATATATATATATATATATATATATATATATATATATATATATACACACACACATAGTAAATTATGAGTAGTTGGACACACGAATGAGAAACATACTACGATTCATGACGATTATTTGCCAAATAATAATTAGGGTTGGCTATATATGAAAAAAATGAATGCATGAAGGATCAATAAAAACCTGAGATAACCAATGTAGACTAAAAGAGGAATTCATAAAATGCATGGAATTTCTGGGAAAGAGTCTGCAATAGAACGAGCCGGGCGTGGCAGCAACGAAGCATGAACTCGAATCCGAAACCGAATCTCTGAGTTTTGCAACTGTCTTATAGAATCCAGACAAATATTTGAAAACAGTGTTGAAATCATTTCCTTCTAAATCATTTAAGAAAACTTGAATAGAAGGACACTTTTTATTTTTCGATTTAAGACAAGTTTTATCGATGCAGTCTATAATGTCTTCGACTTGTTTGAATGTGTTAGGTCCGAATGAACATCCCAAATCTGCTATGTTTATACACTCTGGAAGATCCAAAGTGCATAATTTTTCAATGGCTTCTTCGAGAATATGTTTCACCTTCAACATACCCAATCTCTGAAAAGAAAAAAGAAAACATGTAAAAAAGATTTAATTATAGTGATATTCTCTTTTATGTATATGACTTGTAATTTACAAGTGGTTGAAGAAAGAGGAGAGAAAGGGTGCCGCGTCTATAATGAAGAACGCTTTTTTTTTTTTCCCACACGTGTTGTCATCGAGATTTTTCCATGTACAATAGGTGTTGTCAATGGAGATGAGCAGAACTTCTCAACGAAAATGCAAACTTCTGTTGTTTGTTTACAACAATTGTTAGCCGCTTACCCCGTTGACCACACCCGTTGTACATAAAAAAAAGTAAATCTGACACGTGAGAAGAAAAAGACATTATGCACTATAGTTGTGGTGGAGAAAGGGAGACCTGAAGTGTGGAATTATGGGCATAGCTTTCTTCGCCTTCTCCTCCCTTCATACGAAGAACTTGTTGTACTTCCATCTCTTAGAGTAGGATTGAATTTATTGTGTTACGTTTTCAAATGTGAATTAAATTTGACTCTGAAACGAAATACTATTCAAATACACGCTCTTAGATGCTTTATTTATATGGTAGTAATAGACCTAAAGAGTTTGCCAAGGAGTCTCACGGCTTAGAGTCTTAAACGGAACAATTAGTGGAAGTGGAAGAGGACCTATTCTACCCCCATAAAAAAAAAAAGCTTTACACCATGCATTAGGCTGGTTAATGTCCATTAGAATCGCATAAATTGTGGATGTCCTTCCTTCATATCTCAATTACTTAGATATTATTAGATAATATTCCAAAAAAGAAAAGAAAAGAAGATTAGAAAAAAGATGAACTAAATATTGGATTCTATACACGTCTAGTGTCTTTCGGGTGGAAATCGTCTGTCCCCGTGTATATTTTTATTTTTTTATGCCTAATCACTCAAAAATTGTTATGTGGATATTTTTTTTCCAATTATATATATACATGTCGAATTATGAGTGGTTGAGTATAAAAATAGGGACCTACACAGGACATGATTTTTTGTAGTGCCTTTCATGTATAAATGAAAAAAAAAAAAAAAAGAATAAAAAGAGTTCGTGGAAGATGAATATTACTCTTTATGTCTTAAATTGAATATCCACTATTTAATTTATTTTGTATAGAAAATTAGACATTTTAGGACGATTGAAGTAACTTTTTTGCGCATTTTCTTGGAGGCAATGCTTATTGAAGGGAAGGTCTTTTTACTGTCCCTTTGTTTGGTTTCTCTCTCTCTTTTTTTTTTTTAAATTTACAAAATAACTTTAATAAGGATATATAATTTCCCTAACAAATAATAATAATAATAATAATAATAATAATAATGACGTACCATAGGCAGTGAGTTTCCTAATACGTGTTCTATAGTACTGTATAGATAATAATATCTAACCCGGGCATGATGATAATAATTATATTCTATTCTTTTTATTCATTATCCAATTGTTAGGTAATTAGTTCCTAAAGTTGGGAACTAATCTCACCGATAACAGAAAACGAGCATTATACCTAAAATTTTGGGTGTTTTCGTGTACAGGTTCAAGCCAGGAATGCTGCGTCAACTGGTCTTTCTTGATATCTATGGTTGTGAGTCAGAAGTGTTGCACCAACTGTATTAATCTCCGAGCACCAACCTTCCTTGTCTAGAAACAACATTTGTATCAAGGATATATAGATACATTTGTGCGCACTGAAAGAAGAAACATGAAATTGCTGTTTTTGATTTTCACATCAAATAACAAATACAACAACTGAGGAAGATCAAAATCTAATACAACAGACACAATTCTGTGAAACTCTCTGATTCTCCCTTCGTTTACTGCAAGGGAGGCCAGTACCAGGTTTATACGAGGACTAAGCCTCCGTCAACATCTTCTAATACAACAGACAATTCTGCGAAAACACCCTCTTTGTTTACTCCAAGGGAGGTACCAGGTTTATACGAGAACTCGGCCCCACATCTTCTCTCATATAGGTTTTTCTGATGCAGCAAAGGATTAACCATTTCTTTGCTATTCTTCAATATCTTCGCTCAAATGGCGCGTGTTGTCTGGATTTCTGGGCGGATGCTTTTTTTGTTTCCTGTTCTTTGCTTTCTTGGCTTTCATTCGGCGCTTTTTCTCATTAGCGTCAACCCAAGCATAGTCAGGTGGTATGTGGAAGGGGTCGATCTCTTCTCTGAAGCTCCGACTTTCACTGTCACTTGATTGTCCGCGGCTGCCTCTCATCCACGAAATCCAAGATGTAGATAACTCGGATTTAGCATCCTCAAAATGTTGAGGACTGGAAGGAGGGGTGCAGAATTCATCTATGGGCTGCAGCTCCTCAAACTTTGTAAATGTTACAAGGACTCTGATGGTTGGTACTATAGGGATCGCTATCTGTAACATTTACAGCTTGCAAATTTCAGAAAACACATAATTTCGAACCAAAAAATCTGCAATTAGCAGATTGTATATCATTTTATAAGTAGCAGCCAAATATAGAAGTTTTTTTTTCTCTAGCAGACTCATTTGTGCATTTATCACTCTCCGTCCACACAACAATAGCATAAAAGAAAACTGGACACATCTGGATATCAGTTTATGAACAACAGTAAATCACATGAAAATGGCACTAACAAGTATACTAGTGGAAGCAAATAAAGGACCAGTCTAGAAATAGAAGAATGAAATAATATTAGGAATTGAACGGAGACAAATAGGCATAAAAAGAACAGAATGAGGAAAAGCAACCAATCTAGAGGACAGAAATATAAATTTAGCAATCAGTACCTTCACAGGAAACGTGCCGGGAGGTAGTTTTGTTGTCAATAGCTCCCTCAATCTTCTAATTGCTTTCACCTTGTTGGCCAATATATCGAATAGAGGCAAAAGTTCATCTGTTTGCAAAGGGAAATCTGGTGTCAGCCAGAGAACCGGTCTTAAACCTTTTTTATATTCACTCTCTGTCTTAGATTCACTAGTGGCCCCTTTCTTCTTTTTCTTCTTGTTGCTTTTATCCTTGCTCTTCTTATGATCCCCAATCTCCTCCTTGTGATGTTCAGATGTCAATTTGTGATTGTCATTGGCTTTCTGCTTGCCGTCTTCAGGGGCCAATTTTGAGTACTTCTTTGAAATCTTTGAATCCTCAGGATCATCTCCTGTATTCTTTGATCCTTTCTTGTTCCATCCAAACCAGCCTTTCTTTTCCTTAGAAGCACCATTGGCTTCACAATTTTCAAATGAGCTACTATCGTTGTTTTCATGGCAATCCTGAGCTTCAGGTTCCTCATCCTCTCCAACACCATCAGAGTTCCCCATACGAAGTGCAGAATCTAATTGCTTCCGTTCCTCAGCAGTCAATACATCTTCATAATCATCATGTTCACCACCACCATTTGCGAGCCTTTCATCCCCATTCACTGCAAAAAGCTCCTCGTCAGTCATAGCACCAGGAACTCGCCTCGACTTCACACTCACCATCACATGAAGCATATCATAGACCTTGGCCTTCCAAGATCCAACCATCTCAGTTCTCTCCTGTCGCCTCCAGTTCAAATGCGGAACAAGCTCGGCCTGAGTAACATCAATTCCTGGCCTATACATGTTTGTTTGGGACATCAAGGCCACTTCACGGGCAACTTCAGATTCTGATGGTTGCACACCAGCTCCTTCCAGAGCATTTGTAATTTCTTTCTCTTTGTGAGCAAGCACAATCAATGAACCAGGCGGCAAAGATATATTTCCATCATCTGAAGAATATCCATCGCCAAGAAAAAGAAAAGTTTGATCCGAACGCTGAACGCGGAAGCCATCAAATCCCGCAAGGGTCATATCAGCACGCAAATTGGCACCCCGTTTCCAAATCCTATAAGTATCAGAAGGGGCAATTCTACCAATAAACGGAATGACCGAGCTCTCAAAATGAAAGGTTATCTCCATGTAAAAATCCCTGATCCTAGATGCAGAGGCCAATATCCTAGGAAGCCTCCGGCACCACTTAGCCCAAGCAAGAGGCTGATAATGTCTGGCAATGATCACAGCAATATTTTCTTCCCTAGTACAAACCGCCTCCTGAAGTGCACTCCACCCATTCTCATTCTGTAGACTCCAATCCGCACCGGCCGCCATCAAAATTTCAGCTGAGATTGGATCCCGGAGCTTGACAGCAAGGTGCAAGGGGGTCTCCCTGCCTGGTACATCCCGGCGATCAATCACTGCAGATACAGACTCAGCATTCCTTTCAGCAGCCAAAGACTCAGCTTCCGTATTCACTTCTCCATCTTTCGACAACCGAGGGAGAGCCAAAACAATCTTTTTCAAAGCAGCATGATCTCGCTTTGCTACAGCCAAATGCGCTGGACTATGAGCATACTTAGACCAATCTTCCATTGATTCAATTTAAACAACTTAAACCTTTCCCCCCCTTTCTTTTCTTCCAATTTCTTCTTCACATTAACTAAAACTTCTTCATTTCCCTCAAAATTCAGCTCAAGAAAAATCAAGGGTTTTATTTACCGAAGAAAAGGGTTTCTGTAGCATCAATCAGCACTTTAGAAAAAATCCAAGAAAAACATCAAAATTCAAAACCCTAATTGTTCTTCTTCAACATTGCAATTTCTCCACAGATCTTAACTCCTTCCCCCCTCTTTACTCAGCTCAATTCTCTGAACTTCAGAGAAAGAAAGAAATTTATATATTCAAATAAATTCAAAAAATACACAACCAAATCAAATAAAAATCAAGAAAACCGATCTACCTCCAGCTCAAATCAAACATAATATGAGGGAAAAAAATAAAAAATTCAAATTAACAACAACAACAAGAAGATATTTAATTATTTACCTGACGAAGAAGAAGCTGAAAAGACGAACAGAGAGAGCAAGTGTGGGAAAACGGGGTCGTATTAGGGATATTGATATGGAGATCTCTTTATCTATCTTTCCATTTCTCTCTCTAGAAACAGTGAGGAAAGAGAAGAGAAAGAAGAGAGAAGGGGACGACGAGTTTCTTTTTCTTTGCTTTTGCTTTTTTCTTTATTTATTTATTATTATTATTTTTTACAGCGTTATCAGCATCATCTGATGGGGGCACTGTTACAGTGAGGAGATCAGCTGGTTACGGAGGAGGAGGATGATGATAGAGAAGGAAGAATTGGCCCTTGGATTTACGTTGAAATTACGTGTATACCCCTCTGGAGAGGGTGATATTGACAACTTTTTAGTACATTTTCTAGTATACTAAAATGACTATTATGCAAAAGGGAAACCACATACGGTATTTTGTGACAAGATTTGTGGGGCGTAAGGATGAAAGAGGTCTTGGCTTTAAGATAATGAAGGATCTAAACCTAGCAGCTCTAACTAAGCAGGCTTGACACGTTCTTTGTTCGAAGAATGCTCTTTGGGTTCGAGTGCTGGTTGCTAAGTATGACAATGTTATGGAGGCTATTGAGGGTAAGGTGATTAAATCTTCGTCGCATGTGTGGAGATCCTTGTGTTAAGGGTTCAAAATTTTGAAGAATGGTTTGAGTTTGTCGGTTGGGAATGGTATGAGAGTGTGTTTCTGGCAGGATGAATGGTTGGCGGGTATAACACTAAAGGATGAGTTGATATACTCTCTACCGGCTGAGGAGCATGAGGTGGCGGTCTCTGATTATTGGGTACATGGTGTGGGGTGGGATACAAAGTAGCTGTCTCAGTTCCTTAGTAATTTTGGAACAGGATATTGAAGACACGATCTTTTGTAAGTTTTTGCTATCTGGCACGTTTTCTACAAGCATTGCACTTAGTATGATCAAGCCGCATAACCTTTATGAAAAAATCTGATTGGGACCGTTTGTGGAAGTTCAAAGGTCCGGTTAGGAGTTCATTTATGTGTTGGCAGGCCAGGTTGGGTCGACTTAAGACGAATAAGTTGCTCTATTCCTGCGGTATAACAGAGGATGCTAGGTGTGAGGTTTGTGGTGCTACAGTTGAGTCCACTCTCCATGTTCTTCGAGATTGCTCTTCAGAGACAACGCTATGGCGATCGATCATGAGGCCAGATCAGCAACGTCCGTTCTTTGATGAGGCGGGCGTGGTTCGATGATTTTACATAGGTTTAGCAGGTGGTTGGTAGGGTTGTCAATGGCTCGAACCTGACTCTCATAGCTTAAAAAATGTGAGCGTGAACTCAATATTCAAGCTGAATTTTATGTGAGTTTGACCCGCTCAGCTTGAAAAAACTCGAACTCGAACTCGAACCCGAATAAGAATAATATATATATATATATATATATATATATAATCCTAATTAAAAAGAAGAATACATATAAATATGATTCATTGAAGAAGTCCTTAAATTTAGTGAAGTGATGCATTGTAAGAGTGAACTAAATGTTTATTTGGAAGAAAAACTTTACCCAACAAAAAGTGGTAGTGTTTTTTTTTTTTTGCTAAATAAGAATTATCCATTAATCATAAAATAGCTGAAGCCATTACAATCAAAGGATAAAAAGAACATACAAGAAAAATAAAAGTTATACAATGGTGTAGACCACCATGATAATAAAAAAAAATCCACACCTTGGACCGGGCAAACAATACAAAAAGTAGAAAAAAATAAATACATAATAAAATTCTTCGCAGTATTTTCTCCAAAATCCTTGAACAGCAGTAGCAAGCTCAGTTCCAACACATTTCTTAGAAATCAACAATCTACGAGACCATGGGCGTATCAACAGTCCCATAGATTGTCTCGGAAAGATGAAGAAAACTGAGGAAGGGCCCAGAACAGCTCCGGGTATAGTGGGAAACTTCATATCTGGATTATTGGAAAGCAAATGCTCTTAAACTTCAGATCTGGATTAGTGGTAGTGTTGATGAAGACTTTATTATCCTGGATTATTGGAAAACAAATGCTCTTAAATTCCCTATTTTGTCTATGATGACAATAGATGTATTAGCAATTCCTGTAAGTTCAATAGCATTCGAGGATTATATTATTCTTGTTGAATATGATTTTTTTATTTTTTTTTCTAATATAAATTTAGCTTGTGATGCTCATGAGCTCAGCTCAAACTCACATTAAAATGTGAGCTAAGCGTGAGCTTTTCCAATTTTTATGTGAGTTGAGCTAAGGCAAGTTCGACTCACATAACTCGATCGACACCCTTAGTGGTTGGAGACAGACATTTGGTTCCTTAGTTTGGAAGCATATTTTTCGCAAAGTTTGTAATAGTTTATGGCGGTGGTGTAATCTAACTCTTTATGATCATGAGTTTGTATGTCTACCATTATATGCACGAGTTAGTGTTGTTTTTTCTAGATTTAGATCTCTTATAAATGTAACTACTGTACTTGTAATAATATGGTCCCCATATGAACCTTGTAAATAATTTTGATTATCAATATAAAGACTACTTTTCGGGAAAAAAATGAATATTATGAAGAACATATATTGCTTCGCATGCGCACAACCACTGGCAGAGCTTCAGGAGGGGGATACGGCCCCCAAAATTTGCAGGAACGATGAATTTTCTATAAGAATTTTTTTTGGGTGATATTTTCTTATAAATAGTGTATTTTACCCCCTAAAAATTTTCAGTAAGAAATTCGCCTCCCATGACAAATTCCTATCTCCGTCACTGCGCATAACACATTTTTTTCTTTCTTTCTTTTAAAGTTGGGCCATGCAGGGCAATAGGAACACATTTTAGTTGTTTGGTATAAAAAGATTTAGCATATCCTTATCATTGTCCGATGGATAGATATTTTAGTGGGGAAATTGGGATGATTTGTAATTATACCCATTTAATTAGAAGGGTAAAAGGTGCTCACGTCCCTAAATTTTTTTCGATTTTGATTTTTTACCTTAAATTAAAAAATACGAAGTCTTTGACCCTAAACTTTTATGTAGTATTAATGTTTCACTTTCCATCCAATTCCACCGTTAAATCTAACGGAATAGCAACATATGATTCTCACATGACTTAACTTAGAGGCATTTTAAGAAGAAAAAAATAGATTATGACCTAAAAAAAATTCAAAATGGGATAAGAAAACGACTAAAAGGTAATCAACTTACTTTACTCTAAAAAGTCAGTGAACAATCTAAAATACATAGCACTTCGTACAAACATTTATCTTGACCTTTTCTGCTTAAAGAAAAATATATTGTCCTTTTCTGTCAAAAAAACATATGATATACTATTAGTAATATGTATTTGGTCCATTCTCATGTTATTAGAAAAAAAAATTGAGAAATTCATAATAAAATAGGTTTACCAAAAAAATATGAGAAAATTTTTGGCGCATTTTTCTTATCCCATTTTGATTTTTTTTTTAGGTGATGACCTATTTTTCTCAAAATGTTCATAAGTTAAGTCACGTGAGAGTCACATGTTGCTATTATGTTATATTTAACGGTGGAATTGGATGGAAATGGAAACATTAATACTCAATAAAAGTTTAGGGTCAATGACTTTACGTTTTTTAGTTCTGGTAAAAAACCAAAATAGAGAAAATTTTAGGGGGCGTGAATACTTTTTACCCTAATTAGAATAGAAGGTAGTGAATGACATGTGAGAATGAACGGTCAGAAAATACATTAACTTCGCCACATTATGACATTTATAGGATGCAAAAAAAATTTGTCACATAAAAAATATCGAAAAATTATTTGTGTAAAAAATAACACATGTAATTACTTTTGGACATAAATAACTATTTGTTATATAAAAATAAAACAATCAAACCCTAAATAAAATTGTGCGATCCAACGGCCAATATCCAACGAACCCCAAATATAAACGGCCAATATCCAACGAACCCCAAATATAAGACATTAATAAGAAAGAAAAAAAAGAAACAAATACCAAAATCAATTACCAGAAATCGAATAAAGAATAGAGAAAAGAAAAGAAAAAAAAAAGAATTCCCAAATCCAAAATTTTCACCAATGGACCCTAATGAAAGTGGTGGACTGAGCTCTTACTATCAGCAACCACAACCACCGCAACCGCCTCCTTCCGCCCCCGGTACCGGTGGCGCAACCTCAATTACTTCACCGAGCAATGGAATTCTCCCTCCAAACAACCTTAATACCGCCCCCGCTAGTTCGTCTCCTATGGTTTACTCTCATTCGGTACCTCCGACGGCGGTTTCGACGACGACGACTGCTGGTGGTGGTTTAGAAACTCTTAAGAGGAAGAGAGGAAGACCTAGAAAGTACGGTACTCCAGAACAAGCCGCGGCTGCTAAGCGGCTTTCTTCTGCCTCCGCCGCTGCTGCCGCCGCTTCGTCTTCTGCTACACCGATTTCTCCGCCGAAGAAAAACGAACACGGTTTTAACATCGGCGGAAACAGTACTGGTGGCGCCGCCGCCGGTTTGTCTTCTAAGAAATTTCAGTTTTCATCTCTCGGTAATTCTTCTCTCTCGAAAGAGAATATTTTTTTTTAATTTTTATTTGAATTATTTGTTAGAAAACGTTCATTGAATTTCAATTTGGAGTTTATACAGAACTATAAAAGTAGAGGACTCGCTCTATTTATGCGATGATGCCGTGCTTTGTATAAAGATCTAATTTTATACGCAAGGGATATATTTTTCTGCTGTTTTAGAGGGGAAAGTAGTTGAGGATTTTTAATTCTCAGAGTTTATCAATTAGAGTTTAGTATATGTGAATAAAAACTTCTACAATTAGTGTGTTACAGGGAGTGTTACAGTCATACAGAGGGACCTTAGTTGAGGGATGGTTAAGTAGTTTATAGCTTTAATTGTCTTGTTTTTGCTGGTTTTTACAGGTAATGTTAATTGTTTCCAACAAATTGCTTCCTTTCTTTTTATCCTAATCCGTCGAGTTTTGAGGAAAATTGCCATCCGTTCCCAAAATTTTAGCCACTGATTTCATAAGAAACTGATGCCAATGAGTTCATCTTCTCGTTATGAACTGCATGTATCCATATAGAAGGGGAAGTACATGTTTTTGGCATGTAGAGCATATGCAACACAAATATTCAAAGGATATTATATCCTTCCAAAGTAACAGCAATTTGAGATGTTATCTTCTCCTGTTTATTAATTTATGTATTTATTTTAACAGGCATCTTTACTGAATCCATAACTACAATGTAAATTGCTTTCTTTTTCTGTATCTAGCTTGATTCGTTCCATTTTTTTCTTTTTATTTATTTTTTTAGTACTTTTATTGGTTGTTGGTCTTGAATTGCGACTTTGTCTTTGCTGTATTATTTTGTTTGTTCATCTTTTCCTTTTATCTAATCAGTCCACGTGAACTATTGTTATACCAATGATCCTTCTTTTATGTGGTGATGCAGGCAGCACTGGACAATCTTTCACACCTCATGTGATAACTGTGTCTGCTGGAGAAGTATGCAGTCTATCTTTACCCTTCTTTTAAATTGCAGTTTCCTTTTTATAGCTTATCATAGGCCTCGTATTCTTGTTACCTAAGTTTCTTTTACTGTTGTTAAGTGGTTTCCTTTAAATTAGGAAGTAATTGTTCTTTCTAAAATTATCTTAATTTCAGCTTGTTAGTTACCAAAATACACAAAGGTTTGGTAATGAATATTCTCTAAATTACTGAGGAGGATGTTTCTGTATATAAATGGAATTCAAATTGGGACTTTAAGTTAGTAGAAATTATCAAGACGTACTACCTACGATTCCGACCCAGAGTATGCTCTTATCCACCGATTAAGTAAATAACTACCAAGAACGAAGTAAGTAACAAGTTTGATTAAAACCCATTTTTATGAGAAAGGAGAATAGGGATGTTTATTTAAATGTCTCTGCACTTTTTCCCCTCATCTATTTTGTTGGAATCTTCTCGGATATAGGCAATGTTAGTCGCATGAAGCCAGAATGATCGTTTCATTACTGGCAGTATCAACATCCTTAACTAGTTAAATATTCCAAGTAGCTCTGACTAGGTTCTGTCTCTGGGAGCTAATATGCTGCTAATCTGTTTCGAGTCCAATTTGAAACCCCTTTCGTAAAAGGAAAAAAAGTGTGGTTGAAAACTTCATATCCCACTTTGCACAATTGTTTGGAACTTTGGAAATAGATAAATTCTGTGTTCCCTGTAAGTTTCTGCATACTGAAGAACCAAGGGGAAAAGAAGGTTACATTATTTGAGGGATTATCTGTTGGAATATTACTTTAAGATCCTTGGTATCTGAACGAGAACATAATTATTTCTTTTAGTTGGGCTGTGACTGCTACCATAATGAATTTATTAAATGAGGTTCCTCATATTATTAAAACTCTGTTTTGTTTGAAACAACATAAATAGAATAACAGTGAGAACATGTTACGAGTGCCATAGTTAAAACCATTCTATTTTGGTCATATGCGTAAAAGGCTATCACATACCGTTGGATGCTGTACTGCTATTTTAGTACTAACCATGGTTTGAGTAGTTGACAAGCCCTTGTTGGCCTTTTTCCGGCCAAGAAGTTTACCTTTATCTTACTCTTAAATTTATTACCGCTTAAGAAGTTTGCCTTCTAGTGATTTCTCTTCTTTTAAACTTTATGTTATCTAAATACGACTTCTGATGCACCCCGTTTTTTTTCTTAGCTGCCTTTTAACTTCTTTTTCACCCAAGTCATACTTGTATATCTGTAATTATCTGTACGGCTGTACCCAATCCAGTAAGATACTTACCCAGATGATAGAAAATAGTAGTTAATTACTAAAGAATCTAAATTCTGTATAACATTGTTAAATATCCGTTGTAATCATACAAACATCAATTTCTTCCTTCAAAAATCAATCATCATGGGTTTGATTATGGTAGAATTTGCACAGGCATAGTGTGCCCGAATATCTGGTCCTTGCTATGAAAAAGAAGAAATATGTAAATTCATTTCTTATGCATCATGCATGTCAATGTCTGTATTTGTCCATTGGGGATTGAGTACGATTACCCCTTCTTGTGTCACATTATTACTTAGAAGTTTCAATCGCTTGTATTGCAAGTGATATTCTCTAGCTTTAGTTTATTTAACATTTGCTTATAGCTGTATACCATGCTCTTACTTTGTCTGCGCGTGTGCTTTTTTTCCTGTTTGTCTTTTTTGGCTTTCGGCAGGATGTAAGCCAGAAGATCATGTCGTTCCTACTACAAAGCAAGCGTGAAATATGCATTCTCTCGGCGTCGGGTACAATATCTAATGTATCTCTCCGTCAGCCAGCTACTTCTGGAGGCAGTATCAATTATGAGGTAGAGAATTTGTGCTTTCATCATAGTTGGATAATTCTTGTCATTAATATGACATTACATGTGGCAAATGTATTTTTGTACAAAATTTGCCGTTCTTTATTTGTTGCCACTATACATAGTTTCAGGAAAGAACGCAATGTAATGTTCTATTGAACCAAGATTTTGTTATCCTTCATATTTTGGTTAACTTAGAGAACTGGATTTCAGGGGCGATTTGACATCCTTTCTCTCTCTGGATCTTTTGTACGTAATGAGACTGGAAATAAAAGTGGAGGACTTAGTGTATGTCTGGCTAGCGTTGATGGTCAGATAATTGGCGGTGGTGTTGGTGGACCTCTTAGAGCTGCAGGGCCCGTCCAGGTACTTTATCTTTGAGTGCTACCTCTAATTACAACTGTTGCTTCTGTTATACTTTCAGAGGATTTATGTATTTTTATTATTTTTATTTATCCCACACACTTTATTCCATATGTTATATATCAATCCCTTGCCTAATAGGATACTGTGGATTATTTTTATAAGGATGTTATCGATAGAAGCGAAGGTATCAAGTTACACAATACTTCATGTGATTAATTTTAAATTGATTGTTTAGGTTACAATGGTTCTCAAAGAAAGTAAAACTGGAGATAGGAAAATAATGTTCAAGTGAGAACAATGTCCCTCAGCCCTTCTGTATTGGTAGGGTAAAATATTGCTTATTTACAATGAATCAAAATAATTGTGGGAATCCGACTATTTAAGCTTTGTAACCAATCTATTATACAAGAAACCTAATCGTATCAATCAATCATACAGAATCAACACTTCTGAAGTCGAGTGATATCCCGATGATGTTTGGGAATATCTTCTCAATCAAAATTCTAGTTTATATACTGGTTGATACTACTTATTGAGTGCAAAATGAAGCTATTGCAAATCATATGAAATCAAGTTTGTCTTAAAATTCCAACCTATGCTTCTTTGTTTTCTGTCCTTTAATTGTAACCTCATTGAAGACCAGATTGTAAGTTGGGTAAATCCATAGATTAACCAGCATATAGCTGTATATATTACCTAACAAGTTGGGGACCAAAGGCAGCAGAGCTCATAAATGCAATGAGGAAAGAAAGGACGATTCCTTTTTACATTGGTCTGACCTGTAGTATGCATACGAGAGAATATTCGATGGGCCTCTGCCTTCTTAAGTCTAATAAGATTCTTTAGATGAAGCTCTAGTTAATAATGAACTATCAATTTTTTTTTTTGCTAAATAAATTATATTTCCATTAATCACAAATAGCCGAGGCCATTACAATCAAAGGAAAATCTGAAAATACAGAAAGTAACAATTATACAATGATTTAAAAAATCACGATAACAGACAAAAGACACACCCAATAAAACTTGGATGGTTAGGAAAAACAACTAATAAAACTAGCAAACTAAACAAATACATAATCTTCTTCTTCAAAGCATCTTCATTGCAATCCTCGAAACACAGGGACAGGAGAATATCACTTTCAACATCTTCCTTAGGGGTCGACAATTTATAGGACCATGGGCGTATCAACCGTCCTATAAATTGTCTCGGGAAGATGTAAAAAGATGATAAAGGGCCCAGACCAAGTCCGGGTTGAACACATCCTCCTATAATTCTAGCAAGAATTCACATATTCTGCTCTCGCACTTCACTTTGGACAATATCCTCTACTACTGTCTCAGCTCTCTGTGTATCCTAAAAATTCAGTTATTTATTTCCTTCCAGATAGGGTTAAGAATTCTGATAATCCAAGGTCTTGATCCACCTACAACGTAATTATACCTGGAAGCCTGAGTACCCCCCTTTACATCCAGTCACTTTATACCTAGAGTCAAATATTTATATTCTTCTCCTCTTGGAAACTGGAGATAAGACCAGCAACATTTGTATCGATTGACAATTCCTAGAATCTTTTACGTTGTGAATGTGACCTTCTAATCACACTATAAGTCGCTACAAATAATTGCACTGTGATTGAAAATATTTTAACTTTAAATTTGTGTTCATCATATTTTTCTTGATTTAGTGGTTCTTGATTTAATGCGCAAGTATCTTCCTATTATCTAAAATCAGTTATTAAGTTTACCATCATTGCCTGCAAATGTAATGTACTTTTATGATTTGAGTGTTTTTCTTCTACTGTTCCGAGTTTCCTGGGTCTTATGATTGCTGTGTGTTTATAATAGGTAATTGTTGGAACATTCGTATTGGATGCCAAGAAGGATATAGCAGGTGCTATGAAAGGGGACGCATCTGCTGGTAAGTTGCCATCACCAATTGGTGGGGCAGCAAATTCAGGTGTAAGCTTCTGGTCACCGAATGATTCTTACCAAAATATTGGTGGCAGTCAATTCATGAGTCATCAGCCTCGGAACACACAATCATTGGAATGGAGTACACAACCAATGGAATGGAGGGATCGGTCAGGGAATGACTTGCAGGAGTCTCCAGAGAATGGCAACTATGAGCACATTCCGGAATAGAGGAAAGGTAGTTTAGAATGACTATCTTTGCATGTATGACTCTGTATAACAGATTTCTTAGAATGGGAAGATAGATAGACTATTTTTGCCATAAGGAGTTTTAACTTATATACCATTGTACAGGTTATGAACTTGTACTCCTTTTGGCAGCCCAGAAATGCTGCATGAATTTAACTTAGTTTTGTAACAGCTGCTCTTTTGTCTCCTAATACAGTACTTGTCTTTATGCGGGAGTATAGGCTCTACTTGGTTTGAGTTTGAGTTTGAATTTTGGCGGGAGAAACTTAAAAATTGGCGAGAGAAATTCAAATTCAAATTATTTTTTTTCAAATAATCGTTCAATTCTAAATTCTGACCACAAAAATTTGGAATTTGAACATCTTCTGCCAATTTGAGATTAAAAAATTTGGAATTGAACGATTATTTGAAGAAAAAAATTTGAATTTGAATTGTTTCCGCCAATTTTTTAGTTTCTGCCGCCAAAATTCAAATCAAAATCAAAACCCAATCCAAGTGGAGCCATAGTTTATCTTTATTTTTATTTTTATTTTTATTTGTAGAATTGTGTGTAGTCGATCTTGCTGTGCAGAGTATGGAAAAGATCATAGGTACAAAATTTTCAGTCTGGTTCTGGTGCTTATTGTTAGATGACCAGATAAGTTGTTAGGAATAGTATCAATTGTTTTTTAACAACTCGTCTCGCCATCAAATAAACGGATGATCGAGAGGATTGACCTAATTTATTGGTCATGCTCTTATGCATCACATTGTATTGACAAATACCGCGGCATATTAATGTTCTTTAAACGGCCACGGTCTCTAGATTCATGTTGATGTCATTAGTCAAAAGTTTCTTAATGTCTATCTAACTTTTAATCTACACCACACACGTTCAATTGAATTGGTCCATGACCAACGGCTGAAATACGCCATACAGCAAATACCTCCCCCCTTTTCTAATATATGTCCAAAAGATATTTTTTTCTTTTTTTCTTTTTTTCCGCATAACTTCCCTGCACACGAACTCGACAGCAATGACGACGAATGTTTGAATTTGTTACACTTTTCTGATATATTTTTTGATATATTTTTAACATTTGTACAATTTGTAAGAAATATGTGGAGATAATTTATTTTTACATTTTAAGATAATAAGCAAACAACAATCAAAATGCGCGTTTCCGGAAAATTTAAAATATACGAATAAATAAAAACCACAATTGTTAAATACGATATTTTCTTCTTTTTTTAGAAATAATATACCCTTTCAAAAAAAGAAATAATATATATTTATTTCTTTTGACAACACGTTTTATTATTTGGGTAAATGGTGTATTTAGTCCTGAAACAATTTTCGCTTGGCAAGTTTGGTCCCTAATGATTGTTTGAAGCTTTTTAGATCCTCAAACAATTTTCGCTTGGCAAGGTTGGTTCTAAACGATTGTTTGCATATTTTTAGGTCCTTTTGTATTTGTTAGTCAAGTGTACATGTGTATAATATGAATTTCACATATTTTTTAGATAACTAATATCATTTGTACTCAATTGTAAATATAATGAAATATATATACCTAATTATAAAACTAAAAAATAAGGAGGAGGGAGGCGGTGACTGGAGAAGAAGGAGGAGGAGGGAGGAGGGGAGGCGGCTGGAGAAGAGGAGGAGGGAGGCGGGAGGCGGCGGCCGAGGGAGGAGGGAGGGAGGAGGGTAGGCAGCTGGAGAAGAAGGAGGAGGGGAGATGAGGGGAGGTGGCTGGAGAAGAAGAAGGGAGAAGGGAGAAGGAGGAGAGGCGGGAGGCGGCGGCGGAGGGAGAAGGGAGGAGGGGCTGGAGAAGGGAGAATGGAGAAGGGGCTGGAGGGAGAAGGGAGGAAGAGGAGGGAGAAGGGGAGGCGGCTGGAGAAGAAGCAGGCGGCGGAGGAGGAGGGGAGAAGAGGCTGGAGGATGGGCTGGAGAGGGAGGAGGTGCTTTAGTTTTATTTTTACAATTAGGTATTTATTTTTAAGTATTTTTACAATTAAGTCCATATGATATTAATTATCTAAAAAAATGTGAAGTTCCAATTTTGCCCACATCACTTGTTGACTAACATTCAATATTTCAAAAAAAGTCAAAAGGACCAATTCCTAACCCATAACTTTGATTGAGGATCTAAAAAGCTGCAAACAATCTTTAATGACCAACATTGCCAAGCGAAAATTGTTTCACGACTAAATACACCATTTACCCTTATTATTAGGATAATTCTGATATGGACCAGGGCCATAGGTAGGGGCCACAGTCCACTTTAGCCCTCAAATTGGCCACGTCGCCCCCTCTTCCTAAAATCTCGATTCATGGGTAAAATACAAAAAAAATTGTTCTAATATAGACACAGTTAAAAGTAAAAAAATTGTACAAATTTGTCACATCACTATAAAATGAGGAGAGAGACAATTTTTTACTTTTAACTGTATCTATATCAGAACAATTTTTTTTGTATTTTAACTGTAACTGAGAGAAATTTTTTTTTTTGGAGGAGGGAGACGACGTGGCCAATTGAGGGCAAGTGAACCAGGGCCCTACCTATGGCCCTGGTCCATATCATAATTTTCCTTATTATTATCCTCTTTCTTCTCTTGGTAGAATAAGTAATGTGGAAAAAAGGACAAGATTTATTTTAATAAAAAAAAAAAAAAAAAAAAGGACAAGAATTTTTTGGTTTCGGTCATCGGTGTGACGAAAAGCAAAATGCTGACGTGGTTTTGAGGAAATCAAGGAAGTCTAGGTTCAGTTCATGTAGATATTTGTGGCGGCTAGGAGTGTTGAACACCATATTTTTTTTATTTTTTTTATTTTTTTTATTTTTATGAAGTTCAACACTTTCTAAATACAATAACAACCATTAGATTAATAGAGGTTACATTTATGGGTTAGAAACACGCACTTCAATTAAAAGGGGCATTTAGGACCGCCTCACTAAATCATAACTTGTGGAGCAGATGCACGACAATTTTTAATGAAAATGTTCATCTTCTTCCCCTTTCCTCCAAAATCAGCCGCACAAAATTAATTTTAATAATTTTGAAACTGACAACCACGCTTCTCACAATAATCCATAACTGTAACCACACGATTCAACCATAAATCTTCATTAAGCCATAACCGACCTCCATTACTGTCTATTATAAAGATCATCCATAACCTTCAAGCTTCTGGAACCCTAAAAAAATTGTGGAAAATAAATCTTTCAAAAATGGTAACCAATAATCAAATAGTGCAGATCTATTCCGATTATAAACATTGAGTTGACATGAATCAAATTATTATAGAAAATAAAGCCACATTAAAAAAAAACCAGATCTAAATACCATTTTTGTTTATTATACATTTTGTGTTGGTAAGTTTTTTTACAGTTGTAATTTGTTTCCTAAAAATTATATATTATGTGTCTAAAAGATATTAGATGTTTTTCTTGTACACAATCTACCACCCTCGAACCAACTGGACTACCACTTGCGGATTGTTAGATGTTTTTCTAACCGCTGTAAGAGTGGAGCTTACAGCTATTAGACACACATCTTACGACTGTAAAAAGTGGATATTACAGCTGTAATATGTGTATCTAATAGCTGTAAGAAACATATTCTCTAACAATTGTAATATACACAACTAACCGTTGTAAGAAACATAACTAACGGCTGTCAATGAACATTAAGTATTCCATCTCTCTTTTAAGAATTTATCCATGGTTGCAAACCATAAAACTTGAACCAGAAAAATAATGTTAAACAAAAGCTCTTTGGTGAGAAATTAAATCGGAATATGGATATACATTAGATCTAACAATGAAGATAGGGGAGAACATAGTGTACTTCGACACACTATTTAGGGATTTGTCCATAGTTGCAAACCATAAATCTTGGACAAAAAAAATGGTGATTTCCAAATGTTTATAATAGAATTCTCCAGTGTAGGAAACCATAAAAATAGAAAAAAATAAAAGAGGAAGAACAAAATTGGGCAAAAGAAATTTTGGGGATTTTTTTTTTGGATCTGGAAGCTTCAAAATAGGTATAATCTGCAACATGATAATCACGATGCCGAATTTGTTGGATTAATCCGAAAAATTTGGGCCAAAATCGCGGTTGAGGAGATAATTATGTAATATGTCAAAATATCTAAATTGGGCGGAGAAGAAGAGATTGAAAGAGGGGTTGGGTGTGGATAGTGCTGAGGAAACCCAAGAGGGGGGTGAATTGGGTTTTAACTAATCTTGTAAACTTTTTCGAATACTAATCAATGCAAGTGTAAGTTTGAGCAAGATGATTAAAAGCAAAGCTAAACCCAATAACAAGACAAAGGATTTATAGTGGTTCGACTCACTCAGAATCTACATCCACTACCTTGAGCCGCACCCAAGGATTTTAAACAACTTCACTAAGAAGAGTGTTTACACTTGTGGCTAACTCACTAAGAGTTTTACAACACAACCACAACTTGAAAACTCACAAAGAGCTTGCCCACACAAAGTAGGACTTTTACAATTGCCCACACAAAGTATGACTTATAACCCTATCACTAAGAAAGGGAATGAGAATGTTTAAGTACAAAGTTTGATCACTCTTCTAAGTGAAAGATATACCTTTGAAGCACAAACAATTTAGCTCTTTGAACATATGAAGTTCACTCTTTGTCTTGCATTTGAAATAACACCTTTGAATGCTTTAGATCATGGCAATGAAGTGCATTTTCTTTGTTGGTGTTTTGGCTTGATGAGAAATCAATGAGAATATGTTTTGCAAGCCTTGGAATGTTTCTCTAGCTTTGGAGTATTTATACATTTCAAATTTGGCTGAAAATCGAGTCTCCAACGGTCAAAAAACGGCTAGTAGAAACAGAGTTCGGTTGACCGAAACAAGTCTCGGATGACCGAACTTGAGCAACTCGGTTGACCGACCCAAGCTTAGGTCGACCGAACTTTGACAGAACAACTCTCAGTAAATCCTTCGGTTGATCCGAGAAAATCTCGGTTGACCGACTTTTCAGAGTATGAGAGATGATGTTTTGACCTTTGTTTTGAAATCTCTTGAAGTCTAAAAGGTTTTCCCAAATTGTAATAAATAAGAATACTTGGAAAACTTTTCTAAAGGACTTATCTATGAAATCAAAGGCTTTTTGGATAAGAACACATGTAAAGAACATTTTGAAACTTAAGCCTTTTGAAAACGTGTTTGTGTGCAAACAAGACTAGAGTGTAGAGCTTATGTTCATAAGAGCTTTGGTTAGAGCTTTATAAGATAACTACTTATGACAACAAAGCTAAACTAACCAAACCTAAGTCTTCAATCTTCAATCTTGATAGATGAGCCTTGAATGATATGACTTTGAATCTCGATCATGGCTTGACTGAAGTACTTAGAGCTTCCAATCTATGTTCCGATATTCTATCACAAAGATAAAAACATTAGACACAAACATCAAGTGTTTGTCCATTATCAAAAACCGAGTTCGATCGCCCTTAGGGCTAACAAGTGCCTGTGACATACGGATGTAAAACAACCATCAGATCTAAAGGTTCTTCATCCAATGATTGTACGGGTGTTCAACATATGCTGAAAAATACCCTGTTTAGCATTGTAGCCAAGTCATATTCTTGGGCCCACCCCTATAATACCTCGAGCCAGCTATGAACCCTAAAGTTCAGCACCTTCGGAACATGATGATGGCCATGGATTAAAATGCTTGAAATCTAACGGCCCGATAATTAGAGAAACATTTAAGATGAGACTGTACCCAAATCTCCCTCTTTCTCGCCTCCATTATTTACCCCATCTCCACAATTTCTCCATCTTTGTAGATATTTACTCAATCTCTAAAATTTCTCCACATCTTTGTAGATATTTACCTAATCTCTAAAATTTCTCTCATATATTTGTAGATATTTACCCAATCTCTAAAATTTCTCCCATATCTTTGTAAATATTTACCCAATCTCCAGAATTTTCGGATCCATCTATCTCGCATCATTAGATCTCCTCTCCAGATCACTCTCTCCAATTTCAGATCTAATGTATATCCATATCTCGATTTAATATTTCTCCCAAAAAAGCTTTTGTTTAACATAGGTTTTCTGGTCCAAAATTTATGGTTTGCAACTAAGGACAAATCCCTAAAAGAGAGCTGGGTATATAATGTTCATTTACAATCGTTAGTTATGTTTCTTATAGTTGTTAGTTATGTATCTTACCGCACTTAGAAGAGATGTTTCTTACCACTGTTAGACACACATCTTACCCTGTTCAGCATTGTAGCCAAGTCATATTCGTGGGCCCACTCCTCTAATACCTCGAGCCAGCTAGGAACCCTAAAGTTCAGCATCTCCGGAATATGATGAGGGCCGTTGGATTAAAATGCTTAGAATCTAACGACCCGATAATTAGAGAAACATTTAAGATGAAACTGTGCCCAAATCTCCCTCTTTCCCGCCTCCATTATGTACCCAACAGAACGGATTCTCATTCGTTAGATTAAATTTTTGACATGTGAGATTGATTTAAAAAAATACATGTTCGCCGAACACCTATTTTTAAGCAAAAAACACCTATTTTCAAGACAAAAAAATATTTCACATATTGAAAAATTATTGTTTTGCATAAAAACCCGACTTCCAAACTTTTCCCTTCCCCTTATCAATAAACAAGAACTTAACTGTGGGAGTCTTCTGGCCACAGTGGAAACGGCCGTGGGACGCAAGACCGAGGTCCTGCGTTCGAATTAGGGATGGCAACGGGGCAGATCGGGGCGGATCGGTCCGCGATCTGATCTGCTCCGCGATTGCCCCATGCCGATCCGATCCGATCCGCGATCCGTCCCAAATCACTATTTTTTGCTCCGTGATCCGATCCGATCCGCCCCATTCAGATTTTTTTTTTTTAAAAATTTTGTTAACAGATTTTGTATCTCAATTAAGATGCATTTTCATATGAAAATGGAATTGGAATTTCTACACAATAGTCGCTTTCATCATTCTTTTTAGACTTAAAAAGAAGCAAAAATTCAAAATTAGTGGCTTTCTACACAATAACGATTAATTGAAAACAAAATCCATTCAAAAACAGCCCGAATCAATGGAACCATTGAACAAAAATAGTTTCTACACAATATTGGCTTTCTACACAAAGCAACTGACCTCCATTGAACCAAAAAACCCAAGAAACAGAAAAAAAAAATTACAGTCTAAAAGGAAGCAAAAATTCAAAATTACAGTCCAAAAAGAAGAAGAAATCCACGGGTGGGATGAGGTGGGTGGGGGTGGTCTGGATCTTCTGCACAATTTTGGAACCATTTAACAATCTGAAGGGTTATTGTTCTTCACAGAAGTAGGGAAAAGAAAAGGAGCCGAGGTGGAGATTGAGGATAGGGATAGCCGGAGAGAGGAGGGGAAGGAGAAGGAGAAGTGGGTGGCGGTGGTTGAGCGCCGCTGATGAGGAAGAAACGGGGAGGGGGGAAGGGCAAAAAATTTGGGGATATTTCTTCTAGGGTTCCCCAAGAGATGTATATATAATTAGGACGAAAAGCGCAATTAAATTATTAGCACATAGCATCCTCTTATTATTATAAATGTGCATATCAGATCAGGGCGGATCGGGGCAGGGGTGAAATCCGAATTTGATCTGCTCCGTTCGCGGATCGGATCTGATCTGCCCCAAATTCTATACGGATCAGATCTGATTTGCCCCAAATTCTATCGGGGCGGAGCAGATCAGCGGATCACAGGTCAAATTGCCATCCCTAGTTCGAATCCCGCATACCCCCCGGGCGCCCCGTAAAAAAAAAAAAAAAAAAAACTTAACTACCCATCGATAATGCATCACTGTCATTGCCCATTTTTAAGGAAAACTCGATATATTAAGAAATAAAACCGGACATCTTCAAACTGCAAAAAAGTTCTGACCGCATCAAATTATAAATCATGCTCCCTCTAATTCAAAATATAAGTTTTTTTTAAGAGTTTTCACCTCAACATTATATGTTTTCTTATATTCATTTTGATTAAACTGTGTAGTTCTCATTTAATTCTTTATTTATTTATTTATTTATTTTTGTTTCTTGAAGTATTAAGTATGGGTATTTTAGTTAAGAAAAAATATAATATAGAAGTAAATTAATCAATAAATATCAAATTCTTGTAAAAACACCTATATTTTACCATAAACATTGATTTTGTCTCTTTCCCCAAGAAATACCACTCTGTTGAGTCATCATCTTCTTCCCCGAAAATCTTGGAAAATTGCTCTTCTTGATATTCCTCGTTCCTTGTTCTTACCTTCCCATGATATTGTCCTAATATGTATACTCTGAAGATTTAGCGCAAATACACTTCTTCCCCACCTATGAGGTGTTATTTGTAATTATTATATATACTATTATTATAATATATATTCTTCCCCAACTTGCAAATCTAATCAAATAGTATAGTATAGTATACACTAGAGCCAAAGGTAGATTTTTTCAAAAGTTGATTAGAATTTTTGCAATGCTTTCTAATCAAGATTCCCTCTTCTTTCTTTCAAGTGACCACTAAAGTTGGGGTTTTACTGTTTTAGTGTTTTTCTTGGTGGGTTGACTATATTGATTTTTTTATTTATCAACATTGATGGGCTCTTCTTACTTTTTGCAATTTGCATCACTAATTATTGATAAGTGAGTCCAAGTTGTGATTTTTTTTAGTGGGGTTTTTTCAAGTTGTGAATTTTCTTTCTTTTTTTGGTAGCTGCATTGGTATAGAGAAATTTGGGTTATTTTGAATAGCGGGTTCTTATTGATTTTTCCATTAAAGTGATAAAAATGGTGAAATGATTGAAGATTTTTTTGACAACTTTTTTTGAGGTTGGGGGTTTTGCAGGAAGATTAAAGCTTTGATTTTTCTCAAGAGGTCAAATTCAAGCTCTTTTTCATTTTCTTGATTTGGATTGGCTTTATTTGACCTTTAAAATCATTAAAGATTTGTGGGTTCTTTGAATCTTGATTTTTTTCTTCTTCAGGTCGGTTCACAACTTTTTTGTTTGTTTATAACTTTTTCAAACTATGTTCTAGAAAAGAGGGGCGCCCTTGAGGACAAAAAAGGGGTCTTCTTAATTCTGATTTTTGGTACATTTAAATAGATAAATGCATAAAAATAAGGTAGAAAATAGACATAAGAAAAGATTTTTCTTGGAGAAGAACTTTAGCAGTCTGAAAGCTTGAATTTTTTTCTGCCTGGTGGTTTTCTTGGATCTTGAGATAAACAAGTATATTAGATCTAGAAAATGTTGAAGTTTTGCTTAGTTGCAATTTCAAGAAAAGGGTTTTTGTTTTCAAGGGGAACTACTGTTGTTTTCTTTTGATCATTGAGGTTTTCAAATTAAGGGTTCCTCAACTCTTGAAATATATAGATGGTTTGAGAAAGTGGGTGGTCTCACAATGGGTACGAGATTTCAGCTCTTAGTTGGATTTCTAATTGCTATTAGCCTGTTGTGGTTTTCTGTGTCAGCCATTGAAGATGAATTTCCTCACTGTCATTGTGAGGAGGATGATGATGGAGGTTGGTGGAGTATAGGTAGCATTCTTTTTTATCAGAAACTGGCTGATTTCTTCATTGCTTTCGCTTATTTCTCGATTCCGATTGAGTTGCTCTGGTTTATTAGTTTCTCAAATGTGCCATTCAAATGGGTTCTGCTTCAATTCATTGCATTCATAGTCCTTTGTGGATTGACACATTTGCTTAATGGTTGGACTTATTATGGTCCTCACTCTTTTCAATTGATGATGGCACTTACCTTTTCCAAAATTCTTACTGCCCTTGTTTCTTGTGCGACTGCGATTACTCTTATCACTTTGCTCCCTATGCTTCTCAAGTTTAAAGTCAGAGAACTCTTTTTAAGACAAAATGTGTTAGAGCTAGGCCAGGAAGTTGGAATGATGATGAAACAGAAAGAAGTAAGTTGGCATGTCCGAATGCTCACTCAAGAAATTAGGAAGTCGCTCGATAAGCACACAATATTGTATACTACTTTGGTTGAGCTTTCAAAGACTTTGGATTTGCAGAATTGTGCAGTTTGGATGCCAAATAATGATAGGACGGAGATGAATTTAACTCATCAATTAAGTCCTTGTCGTTCAGAAGAGCACCAGCGCTCGCTGCCTATTAATGATCCAGACGTATTGGAGATAACAAAGAAAAAGGGGGTTATATTTTTGGAGGGAGATTCGGTTCTTGCGGCTGCAAGCTGTGGTGAGATGGGTGAGCAAGGCCCTGTTGCAGCAATTCGAATGCCAGTGCTTCATGGTCCAAATTTCAAAGGAGGAACACCAGAGTTTATCGAGACCTGGTATGCTATACTAGTTTTGGTTCTTCGAAGTAGACGTCAGGCTATTTGGGGATATGATGAGAAGGAGATTGTGGAAGTGGTTGCTGATCAGGTGGCTGTGGCTCTGTCTCATGCTTCGGTTCTTGAGGAGTCACAGTTGATGAGAGATAAACTAGCGGAGCAAAATCGCGTGCTCCAGCAAGCAAAGGAAAACGCACTGATGGCGAGCCAGGCTAGGAATGCGTTTCAAAAAGTAATGAGCAACGGAATGAGACGACCAATGCATTCCATTTTGAGCTTACTATCTGTTTTTCAACACGCGAAATTGAGCACTGACCAGCATATGATTGTGGATACAATGGTGAAAACCAGCACAGTTCTATCAACTCTAGTAAATGATGCAATGGAGATATCTGACAAAGACGAAGGGAGATTCCCGTTAGAGGTCATGCCTTTTCGGCTACATCCGATGATTAGGGAAGCTTCTTGCTTGGTCAAGTGCTTGTGTGTTTACAAGGGCTTCGGTTTCTCCACCGATATTTCAACCATTTTGCCCAATATGGTGATGGGCGACGAGAAGAGGACGTTTCAAGTTTTGCTGCATATGATTGGGCATCTATTGAATGTCAATGACGGAAGGGCCTCTGTCGTATTCAAGGTTGTTCCAGAGAGTAGTGGACTTCATGATAAACCGGATAAGTGGGATTCAAGGAGACCAAACGATGATTATGTGACCGTAAGATTTGAAATTGAAGTTAGTTTGGAAGGTTCTATAATAGGTAATTCTATTTCTACTACTCAATTGGGTAGAAAAAGGCACAACAACAAAGAAGTCAAGATGGGTTTGAGCTTCAGCATGTGCAAAAAGCTCGTACAGGTATCGTACTGCTAGTTAACTCCCTTTTCTTATCGTATTGATGAGTTAAATTCCAGAAAGTAAAATATTTTTTCTAGTTAATATATTCTTATATTGGTAGCATTTTCATTATTTGTCAAGTCATCAATGTAGTTACCTTCTGAATTGCCCTTTATATATGGTTTGCATATTTAGATTTATGGAATAATGATACAATTGAGGTTTCCATGCATCTGTCTGAGGTGTTGGCAATCAGGCAGTTATTGTGGAATGGTTTCAAAGTACGTTTCCCTGTTTTTTCAAACTTCATGCATCAGTTGCTTCGTGATCGTTGGTTGACAGCTTTTCTTACATTTTTATGTTACAAATATCACCAAAATGATTTCAATTTTTATTTTCTGAGATTTGTAATAGAGATAAACTTGTTTTGAATAATTTTGTTTTCAAACTGGCTACATCTGAACCAAGCCCCTAATTTTGATATTCATTTTGCCTGAATTGTATGAGCCACGTGCTGTATCATTTGGAAGTACGATATTCTCTATAGCAACTGCAGAATCGTTGCTATATTCAGACATTATGTGGAGAAGGCCTAACTGCGAAAGAATTTGCTGTAAATGTACTTTTATTCATTTACAAAGTCATCCATATGAATCAAGAGTTAATAGTCATTGGGAGGTGCTTCATTGCTGGATGAACTAAATTTTATCAGGCCTTGTGATAGCGTAGCGCCTTGGAATAATCTAAACATATTGATTCTGCATATATTTTGATTTGTCGAGTTTTATTTCTTTAACAAGATTCATTTAAGCACACTAGCACAGACCTTCTATCTCGTGTCTTCTTAGGAAGCTTATTACTTGATGATTACTGGCTGACCGACTAATTTCCTTGCTGTATATTTGTAGATGATGCAAGGTAACATCTGGATGTTCTCCGATTCTCTAGGTCAAACTCGGAGTATGACCCTAGTGCTCAGGTTTCAGAAACAATCTTCTTTCAGAAGACAACTATACGAACTTGGAAATCCTTCAGAGCAGGAAATATCTAGCGCAGCGTTCAAAGGGCTTAAAGTTATTCTTGTTGATGACGACAACGTGAACAGAATGGTCACCAAAAAACTGCTCGAAAAACTGGGTTGTCAAGTAACTGCTGTTTCATCTGGTTTCCAGTGCTTAACAGCCCTCGCCCCTTCAGCAACCACATTCCAAGTCGTAATCTTGGATCTTCAAATGCCGGAAATGGATGGATACGAAGTGGCAAGAAGAATCCGGAAATTCAGAAGCCGTAATTGGCCATTGATCATCGCCTTGACAGCAACTGCAGAAGAACGAGTATGGGAGAGATGCCTGCAGGTGGGAATGAACGGTCTTGTAAGAAAACCTGTCCTTCTACAAGGAATCGCTGATGAGATCCGGAAAGTTCTGCAACGAGCTGGGGGATAGTTTGTGAAAATGATCCATTTGTGGGGCTTCAAGAAACATCCTTTAGAAATGTTAGCAATTTATACAACAATTTAGGGAAAAACTTGATTTGCCAGTTACAGATTTCTGTGAAAAGATAAAACAACAGTACATTTCATTGGAAAAGAAAAGGTTATGAACTAAATTCTTGGTTCCAATTTGCAAATGTTTGTTTATGATCTGTGTTTTTTAGGGAAATTAGCCTATTTAGTCCGAGGGTAATTTTCGTTTAGCCCGTATAGTCCTTAATATTTTCGTTCAGCCTGTAAAGTTCCCCAAAAATTTTTCTATATGCACCCCGTAAATAGGTAAGGGACTTTACATGCTGAAATTAAACATTGGGGACTATGCGGGCTAAATGAAAATTTCTGGGAGACTTTACAGGCTGAACGAAAATTTTTGGGAAACTTTACAGGCTGGAATTAAACATTGGAGACTATATGGGCTAAACAAAAATTTCTTGGGGACTAAATAGGCTGATTTTCCGTGTTTTTATTTTTTTGTTTCCTAGGAGGTAAGATTTGCATGAAGCTGATGATGAGGGACCATAATACCATCAAGAAGGTTGCGTCGCCTCGGCTATTGCGAAGCATTCAAAGTTGTAAGAGAAAAGCGATGATGAAGAAAGAAGAAGCAGATACTTTATATTACAGTAAGGATTTTGATGGGGACCAACTCAGGCAAGAAATCGAGAGCGATCTCTTGATGGTGTGAATGGTAAAAGAACGGAGAATGGTAGAGTAGAATCTTCAATTTCATCATCGCTAGTTGAAGATTCTGAATCATGGAATCAGATTCACCCCCGTTATTCCACGGTAAATTCTTCAAGGTAGTAATATTTAGCTATAATCTCATTTCATTAATTTGTTCAAATTTGCTTGCTGAGATCCGTAATGATTAGTACACGATCTTATCAGATTTTGACTAAAGTAATAATTATTCACCGCTCGAAAACAGTAGAAAAATTCGAGTCCGGTGATCTCAAATTTGTGATGGTTAGTACACGTTTTTGTAAAAATTTGAGATTATTCAGCAGTCGCAGTGGTTCAAACTCTAAGTCTGAGGATCCCAAATCTTTGATGGACGCGATTTTGTCTAAACTAGACAAAAATCGAGATTTTTCATCTGTCGCAACAGTTGAAAAGTCCAAACGCAACGACCCTGAATATGTGATGGTTAAAACATGATTTTGTCAAAACTTGATTAAAATCGAGATTATTCACCGGTTTCAACAATTGAAAAATCTGAGCTCGACGACTCTAAATCAGTAATAGTTAGTACACGGTTTTGTTAGAACTTTACTAAAATCACGATTATTCACAAATTGAAACAGTTGAAAAACCTAAGTCTGACGACCCCAAATCTGTTAGGGTCAATACACGATTTTGTAATAACTTGACCAAAATCGAGATTATCATTTGGTGGCAAAAATTCAAAATTCCGAGCCTAACAACCCAAAATCGGTGATGGGTAGTAAACGATTTTTACTGAACTTGACTAAAATAAAGATGATTCATCATTCGTAACAACTAAAAAATCTGAGTCCCGACGTCCCAACTTCGTGATGTTAGTACACGATTTTGTAAAAATTAAAAAAAATCAAGATTATTCAATGGCCGCAACCGTTGAAAAATTTGAGTCTAACGACCCCAAATTTGTGATAGTTACTACAAGTTATTGTTTGAACTTGACTAAAACCACGATTCTTCACCGATCGAAACGGTTGAAAAAATCGAGCCTGGTCGTCCCAAATCTTTCTTGATTAGTACGCGATTTTTAAAAACATTACTAAAACTGACATTCTTCATCGGTCTCAAAAATTGAAAATTCTTAGCCGACGAACCCAAATCTATAATGATAGTACACACTTTTTAAAACTTGGCTAAAATTGAGATTATTCACTGGTCACAGTGGTTTAAATATCCGAGTCTGACGGTTCCAAATCTTTGATGGTTAGTATACGATTTTATCTAAACTAAACAAAAATCGAGATTATTTATTGGTCGAACAGTCCAAGCCCGATGGCCTCGAATCCGTGATGGTTAATACACGATTTTGTCAAAACTTGATTAAAATCAAAATTATTCACCGGATCCAACGGTTGAAAAATCTGAGCTCGACGACTTAGTAATGGTTAGTACACAATTTTGTCAGAACTTGACTAAAATCAAGATTATTCACATGTTGAAATAGTTGAAAAACCGAGTCCGACGACCCTAAATCGTGATGGTTAGTAAACGATTTTGAAGAACTTGACCGAAAATGTGGTTATTCACCGGTTACAAAAATTAAAAATTCTAAGTCTAGTGATCCCAAAACCGTAAACGATTTTTACTCAACTTTACTAAAATTGAGATTATTAATTAGTCGTAATAGTTGAAAAATTCGAGACCAACGTCCCCAAATTCGTGTTGGTTAATACACGATTTTTGTAAGAACTCTAATAAAATTGAGATTATTCAACGGCCGCAACTGTTAAAAATATGAGTATGACGGCCCTAAATTTGTGATGGTTACTACATATTCTTGCACGAACTTTACTAAAATCACGATTCTCACCGATCGAAACGACTAAAAAAATTGAGTCTGACCGTCTCAAATTTGTAATGATTAGTACACAATTTTTAAAATTTTGCTAAAATTGAGATTTTCATCAGTCTAAAAAATTGAATATTCTGAGCCAGCGAACCCAAAACTGTAATGATAGTACACAATTTTTTTTTTAAATTGACTAAATTTGAGATTATTCACCCGTCACAATTGTTCAAAAAATCTGAGTCCGACGGTCCCAAATCTTTGATGGTTCGTATACAAATTTGTCTTAACTAGACAAAAATCAAAATAATTCATCAATCGCAACAGTTGAAAAATCCGAGTCTGACGACCCTAAATTCGTGATGTAACATCGAATTTGTCAAAACTTGACTAACATCGAGATTATTCACTAGTTCCAACTGTTGAAAAATCCAAGTTTGACGACCCTAAATCAATAATTGTTAGTATACAATTTTGTTAGAACTTGACAAAAATCACGATCATTCACATGTTAAAACAGTTGAAAAAACTGATTCCAACGACTCTAAATTTATTATGGTTAGTACACGATTTTCTAAGAATTTGACCAACATCGAGATTATTCACCGGTAACAAAAATTAAAAATTCTAAGCCTACTACCCCTCATACGTGATGGTTAGTAACATCGAGATTATTCATCTGTCGTAATAGTTGAAAATTTTAAGCCCGACGTCCCAAAATTTATGATGACACGTTTTTGTAAGAACTCTACTAAAAACGAGACTATTCACCAAAAATCGAGCCGACTGTATCAAATCTGTGATGATTAGTTCACAAATTTAAAAAAAAATTGACTAAAAATTGATTAAAATCATTATTATTCACCGGTTAAAACAGTTGAAAAATCCGAGACTTATGACCCCAAAATTGTGATGGTTACTACATGTTCTTGTCTGAACTTGACTAACATCACGATTTCTTCACCGATCAAAATAGTTGAAAAAACTGGGCATGACCGCCCCAAATATGTAATGATTAGTACACGATGTTTTAAAAACTTATCTAAAACTGAGATTCTTCATTGGTCTCAAAATTGAAAATTCCGAGCCCAACAATCCCAAATATGTAGATACGCGGTTTTTTTTAACTTGACTAAAATTAAGGTTATTCACCGATTGCAAATGGTTCAAAAATTCGAGTCCGGCGGTCTCAAATCTTTGATGGTTAGTAAACGACTTTGTCTGAACTAGACAAAAATTGAGATTATTCATCGGTTACAACAGTTGAAAAGTACGAGCCCGACGATTTCGAATCTGTGATGGTTTAATACACGATTTTGTCAAAACTTGACTAAACTCGAGATTATTCACCGGTTCCAACATTTGAAAAATCTGAGCTCGAGGACTCTAAGTAATAGTTAGTACACGTTTTTGTCAGAACTTGACTAAAATCATAATTTTTACTGGTTGAAACAGTTGAAAAACCTGAGTCCGACGACCCCAAATTTGTGATGGTTAGTACATAACTTTGTAAGAACTTGACAAAATCGAGATTATTCACCGATCGCAAAAATTGAAAATTCCGAGCCTAACAACTCCAAATTTGTTGTGGTACTAAACATTTTTTTCTGAACTTGACAAAAATTAAGATTATTCACCGGTTGAGACAGTTGAAAATTTTGAACCCGACGTTTCCAAATTTGTGATGCTTATATGTATAGTGGAATCATATAAATGGTATGTTATTATTTTAGTTTAGTTAGTTTCGATTAGATCTAAGCAATTAGATGAATTAATCCTAAAGGTTCACATCAAATTAGTGCAATATGGCCAATGAGGCAATGGTCTAGTGACCAAGAATGAGATCTCATGACATACAGGTCATGAGTTTGGATCCCATCTCCTTTTTTTAAATACACTATTCCTTGTAATAGATAGGTTCCCTTCCCCCAATAAATAAATTTATATATAAAAAAAAACTAGTGCTAGTTGATGACTTATTCCTAAAGGTTAGTACACGATTTTGTAATAATTCTAATAAATCAATATTATTTAATGGTAGCAACAGTTGAAAATTTTGAGTTTGAAAACCCCAAATTTGTGATGGTTACTACACGTTCTTGTCAGAACTTTACTAAGATCACGAGTCTTCACCGATAGAAACAGTTGAAAAAATCGAATCCGCTATACAGCTTTTAAAAACTTGAGTAAAATTGAGATTCTTCATCGGTCTCAAAAATTAAAAATTCAGAGCCCGACAAATCCAAATATGTAGTACGCAATTTCTTTTAACTTGACTAAAAGGTAGATTATTCACCGGTCGCAGTGGTTCAAAATTTCGAGTCCGGTAGTCCCAAATCTTTGATGTTTAGTAGAAATTTTGTATGAACTTGACAAAAAATCGAGATTATTCATCGATCGCAACAATTGAAAAGTCCGAGCCTGACGACCCCAAATCTGTGATGTTTAGTACACGATTTTTTCAAAACTTAACTAAAATCGAAATTATTCACTAGTCTCAATTTATGAAAAATCTGAGCTCGACGACTCTAAGTGTGTAATGGTTAGTATGCGATTTGTCAGAACTTAATTAAAATCACGATTATACACCGATTGAAAAAGTTGAAAAAATCGCTCGCGACCACAAATATACTTTCTCTTTCCTGTGTTCATGGTATTCAATAAGGACAAATATACTGAATTGACCAACATTACCAGTTTTTAATCAAAGTCCCTATCACAAGGTCCTTAGTCCAGTGGGGCAACGGGCTGTCTACGACTTTGAGATCGTGGTTTCGATACCCTTCAGCGTATGGAACATGCTTTAAATTGTCTTTTTTTTAGGTTATCTCCTCCTCCTCTTGTGAGGTGCTACTCTCCCCTTTGGGGTGTACGTTCGTCTGGGATTCAAAAAAAAAAAAAATCAAAGTCCTTTTTTAAAAAAAAAAATTTCTAAGTCTGTTTAATCCAGTATTCTTTTGATTAATCGATGGTCGAAAGGAAAAAAATATTGTTTTGGACAAACTCAAGGAGTTCAACAAACAGACAAATCTATATTCCTGTCTAAAGGCGACATCCAAGCTCCAAATATTTTTAAACCCGAGCTTTAAGCAAGTGATAGCAGTTTATTAATTTTAATAAAAGTTTAAATTTCGTATAAGATTAATTTTTTTTTTATCTTAATTGTTAAGAGCTTTAGAAGTTAGGCTCAATACTGAATAAGAATTAAATAATATCTACTCATTCTGACATAAAGAATTCAATGGTATAATTATAATTTTATCTCAATTTAACTAATTAATTTACTAAGTGCTTAACCACCTAATAATATCCTAAGAATTAAACTCTACAAGCACTCCTATAGAAAAGTTGAATTAGCCTGAAGATAAAAATAACGGATGCCCCCCACCCCCCCCAAATGCAGAAATAACATAGTTTTATAGGGGACCAATCCTAGTATCCTAACCTGTTAAGAATTATTGTTCCCTAAGAAAGTAGCTAATATGGTAATTATGTCTTTTTATTTTATTTTATTTTATAAATACCTCCCATTATATCGTTGATGTGCTCATTATCAAGAAGCCTGCAGATATTATTAATATTTTAAGTTTAGGGTAATGATTTGCCTTTCATATTTAATTTTTTGTATTCTTTTTCTCTTATTTAAAAAAAAAAAGACTTAAATGCTCAAAATTTAATTAATACAACTTAAACATAACACTTTAAAAATGTTAGCAAATGATACTAAGATATTTTCATTCGTACGAAGAAAAGTGCAAGAAACTAATATAAAATAAAAATATCGTTACGCAAAACTTAATCCTTTTTAAATAGGATAACAAAACAAATTTCTTTTCTTTAAAAAAAAACTAAGTTAACGAATTTGCTCCAATGGAATGACTTACCCTTCATGGAATGTCCTCGACTATAATGCGGAATAATAAGTGTTCTGTACGTACATAATAAATATTAATTCTCGAATCAAAATATCTGAATTTGCCTGTTTTATTATATTTATTAAAAATTGTTAACCGATATTATATAAAAATGATTTTTATTTTCAAATCTTTAATTCAACGACTGATTAAGTGTTTTACATTTATGAATTTTTTAGCATTCCACTCTCCTCGAATTGCATAAAGGAAGAAAGATAAACTTTGGTCAAAGAGCACCATATTCGAGCCAAGACATCGTGCACTCCACGGCAAAGAGCATGAAACGAATAAATCTTCAGCACCGAGGAATTGGAAACCAAGTGCTTTTGAAATTCCATCACACTACTACACATGAATGATCATAATGCATATCAATAATGATTGTTGAATCAAAAAATTTGGATCAAATACAGATCAAAGAGTATAAAATGAAAATTTTTGTTAAAATTTAATGTGATATTATGCTTTATTGATCCAAATTTTTGATCCAATAATCACGTGAACTCATACCATCATAATCAGGTCAATCCAACAACTTGATATTGAAGGTGAAGACGGGTTTTTTAATTTTTAATAATTTTTAAGGAGGCGCAAAGAGCCTAATGGCTCTAGACCAAGGACGAAGTCGGGACTTCTAAGTTGTGGGTGAAAAATTAAAACAATATGCTGAATTAAATATAAAATTTTCAAAAAAAAAATGTTAGGGAAGAATTTGATCAAATATTCCAAATTAAATATTAAATTCAATATATCTAGTAGAATTTTTTAAAATTTTGAGAAATCTTCGTCCCTGCTCTAGACATTCCATATTAATTGGACCCAATAGTTCTTAATGGACCCCACTAAAAAAATAACGAGGCAAAATTTTAAGATCGGTTGTTACCTCCAATCCCTTAAATACGCTACTAATTCATAATGCATATATACGAAAGTCGTATGAGATAGAGTTTTCCACTACTATAAAATACACAATTGCAATATTTATTTAATGTTTATTATATATATGTTGGTATAGATTTATACCAAAGTTTTTTTACCTTCTTGTAACCTATACCAATAGTTATAATGGACATTTTTTTTATTGTAGTGTATGTTCGGAATTTCAATTTGAGTTTCTTAAAAGGTGAATTGTCAGCAATAAAAAATGTAATATTAAAGTGTGAATTTTTGTTAGGTTTTAGATAGAAGCTGTCTGAATACATTTGATATATAACTTTGATTCCTATCTCTCTCTAGAAAAGTTGATTATGTTTTTTTTAATGAGGATTACATATGCTAACTAATTTTTAAACTTTTGTCATTAGTTTATAATATATTTAGGCCATGCTTTGTGGTCCACATTTTCATAATGCAAAGTTTATAGATTCCCATTTTCAAACGAAGACTTTTTTGCTTTGGATTAGAGGTATATAGCCAAGTTTAGGGCTTACAAATATTATTGGTGAAGCTACACCTGAGGGAAGAGACAGCTGTTTAGGTAATGAAAAGAAAATTAAAGGCCAATTATTTGAGGGTTCAGTTGCAGCTTATCTTAATAAAATACATATTAATCATTTATTAAAAAACATGTGGACCCTACTTCTAATGGTTCATTATTATAATGTCCCATTCAAACAAATTATAATATTCGTAGGATTTTATCTGTGGGTATGAGTTCACGTGAAGAGGGCCCTATCTCTTAGTAAATATAGAGGGTCCTAATTAAAACGAAAGAATGCACTATTACTTTTACACTAATATAAATAAAATAAAATAACGCGTTCAGATGTCACGTGTAAATGTCTGACCTGTTAGGATTATATTGAATTCCCCTTGCTACCATACTCCTCCGTCCTTCTTTTCCCAAGAACATTATAAAACTGTAATAAACTATTGTATAATGTTATTCATGATATGTTAATTTGTTTTACTTAGGAAAAAAATTAAATGTTTGTTTTATGAGTTTAATCATCCGACAAATGTTACACTTTACTATGATGTTCTTATTTATCAATTTATTGCTAATTATTGGCATAAAATATTAACAAACTAGAATCTGAAATCTTAACCAATCTGTTTAGAAGCTTTCTTTTGGAAAATTTGTTAACCAAAAGATGATGAGGAAATATTTGCATCTTCTAGCTAGTTTTTCATCTTTTACCTGTTGATTAATTTATTAAATACATCAAACACTTTAATAACTTCTAGTAATTAAATATATCTCGAGATCATATACTCAATTAATTCTTTGTCTTCGAACCTACAAATCAGACACTCAATCACTAAACTATTACCTGAGTGACTATACACATGTAATGTGTTTCCTTTTGTGATTAGCTCTTTTCTGATAATATATTTTGTATAGATTAAACTGAACTTCCTGTTTTGGTAAAAGAAAAATAAAAATTGTTTTACCATGGAGCTAATCTTTTCAAAGAACAAGATCATATTAATCATTTAAATTTTTTTTTCAATAATATAATTGGATGAATATAATATAATTACCATCAAGCTCATGTCGATCTTGGAATTTACACTGCTTGATCATGGTATAGTAATTTACCATCATCAAAACTATACCTGTGGAATTATTGCCCATCATGTACTTTTTAAGCTCGTAATTATTTGATTTATTTATGATTTAAGTTTATCTATAGAAAGAAAATTATAAGTTATTCATTTCATTCGGAGATAAGAGTGACTCTTGAATAGTTCATATCATAAATTTTTCCTTCAATGATTATTGATTAACCTAAAAAAGATTATAATAAAAAATATAAAAAAGGCCCTATGGATCAACAGTGAAATGAAAATAAAATCACCAGTAATGAAAATAAATGATAATGATGTCATTAATTAATGGACAAATATAGATACCTTATGACCATCTCTAATTACCTCTCCAAAAGAACCATATATTGGATAATTCATCTTCTAGAAAACAACCCAAAGTGTGGCTGAAATTTTAAACCTATAATACATACCTAATAATTTATTCTTCACTACTTTTTACTTCTTTAAACTCATATATTTATGAAATTATGAGTGACATAAGAATTCATCCTCTCATCAGTCAATTTTCTATCAAAATAAATAAGAAAGCGAGAATTCAATTTGGAGAAAATTAATTGAAATTAGACCTAATTATTATTCGTAAGAACGAACTTTTTCGAGCAAATTCAAGAGAAAAAAATACACATATAAACCTTCGAATTTTCGTCTGTGTCATATCAATCCCTCTAGTACGTACTTTAATACAATACAAATTATTTGTGCCTTCAAACATTCTGACTATAGTATTTATTTTAATTACCTGAATTTTTAATAAGGAAGGCGACCATGTGCCCAAGCAAATGCTTCATGGTTCAGTTGACCACCATTAGGCATTAAATTTGGTGGCAAATTAAAAACCGGTGGCATTGAATTAGACGGATCACCCAAACCGCCGCCTTGTTGAGGCGGCCCGCCACTCCCAAGTGGCGGAGATCCGCCTCCACCGAGCTGTCCTTGAGGTGCACTACCACTAGCTTCTTCCTCCTCTTCAATTGGCAACCTTTCATAAGTAGCATTAGAAAATGTTGATGCAATTACCATAACTGGCCCTGAAGCCATAAGTGGCCCCACAACGCTTCCGCCTACCACTTGACCTTGGCCTCCGGCTAGGTAAATGGTTAGACCGGTAGCTCCTGGTGGGGCCGGTCCAGGGAGAAACGCTCCCGTTAAAGAAAGAATCTCAAATCGGCCATGTAAAGCCATGACTGCACCAGGAGCTGAAGGTTGTCTTAGGGTTACATTTGTAACTGTTCCACTAGCACTTAGTACACAAACCCCTCTTTGCCTTCTCCTAGCAAATTGGGCTATGCTTTCAGCTATATCACAACCATTTGCTACCTGTAACAAAGTGATAGTCATCCTTATTTAATCCAAATCTCCTAGCATTCTATGGAACATCTTATTTAATATTTTTTTGGTACAATTCCTATAATACATAAACGTCAATTCAAATCCTCTGTAACTTCTTATGTGACATTTCTATACTAAATTCCTACGGTACAAAAATATTGTACAAGACATTATAGAGAATTCAGAGTGTGATATTCAAACTCAATTCTAATTTTCTATAACATCTCGTTTAATATTTCTATATACATAAATTAATAAGAACTATACATAAATGTTACAGAGGATCCGAACTGGCGCACATAATCCTTTGTAACATCTTGTATAACGTTTCTTTATATAGCTGGAATTTCTTACAGAAATGTCATAAATGATGTTATAGAAGATCTGAAGTGGGTTCAAATTACATCCTCGTCCCTCCCAACGTATTAAAAACAAAGAATTTGGTACCTCCATGACATGGCTTCTGAGGGCATTAGGGCTATCCCTAGTGACAAAAATGGGTGGTTTTGGCTTGTTTTTAGAACCGGCCGGTCTTCCTCTAGGCCGACGATTGGATACATCAATAGCACCTTCTTTAGGGTCATCATGAGTGCTGTTCTCTCTATCGTCATCGCCGCCGCTTCCGCCGCTGTTATCATTCATAGATATGCCCAGATCTGGCTTCTTCAAAGCCGATGAGCCACCTGATGAAGATGTTTCAACCCCAGGTAGACCTACCTGGCCGGTCCACCACTGGTTTGACATTCTTAGAAATCTTTGTAAATGTCCTCAGAAATTTGACTTTCTATAAAGGGTTGTGTATATAAGTTGAAGTTCTTGAGCGATAAATCCAACAAGGATCTAAACTAGTACTACACACACCAAAACTTTTGTGCAAGAAGAAGAAGAAGAGGGAGTTGAGTGTGAGAGAGAGAGAGAGAGAGAGAGAGAGAGAGAGAGATTTGTGAGTTGAAAAGAGTTTTGTTCCCTTTCTTTTTCTGGGGTTCTTACAAGTTGATGATTTTGATGATGTCTGTTTCTTAGGTTTTTGGTGGTGGGTTTTTTGTGTCAAAATTCTTGGATATCTGTCCATTTCATGGGTCACTCGGCTATAGAGCTGCCTTTGTGAAACTGACCTCATAATCCTCTCAAATGAATTTTGGTAGAACCTAATTGGGACGATGTCTACTTTGCAAGTAGATCTGCCACAACTCATACGAGAGAGCTGTGTGATCAGTCCCACAACTCTACCTTGAATTTTTTCCCTTTCATGGTGCTATTTTCTCTATATTTCTCTCTCAACATAAAATTATACAATTTGTATCATATGTCTTATTGTCTTTTTCATTTGTAGATAAATGTTACTTATTTTATTTCTTAATATAAATCGTTTAGAAATTATAATGAAAATTAAGAAAGTAAAAAATTAGGTGTTTTAATTCAATATTAATTTTTTAAATAGAATTAGTAGTATACAAATTTTATTTAAGATAGTAATATTTATATTTTGACTAATAAAATTGTGTACTCTCCATTTCTTGTTCCATATTCATTTATATTCGTAGATAACGGTAATATGTCACACTTTTTCGCCTATAATCTTTTTTTTAGGTTATAAATTTTTAAAAAATAAATTTAGGATAAAAAATTAGATACATAATAAGACAGATAATAAAAAAAAACTGTCTTGATAATGTTATTTTCTTTAATTTATATATTTTTTATATAAAAAACAGTTGTATGCACATAATTAGACAGAAAATTGAAAGACTAGTTTGTTGATAACAGAAAGAGAACAAAAATACAAAAAGGGTGAGGAGATGCGACCACAAATTCTTACTACCTCATTTTCTAAATATCTTTGATTTTCAGTAGTCACTTGAGAAATGAGATTGTAGGAGAAAATGAGAAAAGTCTTGGAAATTAGGGTTTGTGGGTGTGTGCGTGGGGTCGTCTAAGGTGGTGGGATGCACGTGTGGTCACTGCTTTTCATTAAAATGCTACTACTACCTATGGGCTATGGAAGAAGAAAGAACAAGTAGTTCTAGAGAGAGATAGAGTATCCATGAGGAGTGGCAGGGTTGGTTCGAGGGTGGTAGATTGTGTCTGAGGCGCAGAGTTCGAATCTTGCGTGACGCATGATGTGGAAGTTTCAACCCTCCAATGTGGGGGTGGCTTGCTGCGGTGAGCTAAGACAGGCTCCCACCAATCGAGCCACTGAGTCGCACTTTGATTTACATCCTCCACAATGCCTGTCGGATCGGGTGGTGGAGGGCCCGGGGGTGTGGGTATCTCCTTTTTGTGTACAAGAGAGAGATAGAGTGAGCTGTGTAAGTGGAAAATTTTTAATCTTAAGATTATATTTATGGGATTGTCCTCACATTCTCTTCACATTAATTGTGCAGTGAAATCTGTTCAATTCATGTAAAAATGTTATAGAATCTGTCCCAAAAAGACGTTCTAGAATTGAGTGACGCGTGTAAGTTGTAGTAAATGGTTAAGTACTCGAAGATGGTAGCAGTCAAAGTATGATTTCAATGCAGAGGGGATCAGAGAGATGCCTTTGGCCTTTGCGGGATATGAAAGCCTTGTATATCTGTTCCCAAAATTATTCTTCCCAAGTCAGTTACTACTACTATTCTAATTATAGCAGTTGGATCAAGTGATTGATGCCTGATATTCCAGTGCGGAACGCTTTTTTTTAATACGTGTGAAACACTTCAGGACAGATAGCCATAAAAAACAAGATAAATGTCATCAAAAAGTAAAAAACAGGAAAGATGCCGTACAAATTAGGACATGTGTTCATTTTAAATCATTCTTAATCGTCAAAATTTCAATTCGACGGACGAGATTAAACATGTCATATGTTCGTTTTAAATTAATGTGTTTTACAAATCAAGTCATATGTTCGTTTTAAATTAATCTTGACCATCAAAATTTCAATTCGACGAACGAAATTAAATTTCACACGTACTGAAAAAAGTGGTTCCGCATAGAATTTGAACTGGTGATCGATGACCTTGAATGAATCTCCATAGTGTGGAGAATCTCTACATTGTGGAGGAAATACTTCCCTTAGTACCTTAATCGAGTTTAGATGGTTGTTGCTAACCAGTATTGAGCATATATTTTTTCTCATGTTGTCACCTTTAAGGATAATTCTAACAATTCAAGTTCTTAATGGCGTACAAAAAATGTGCTCAAAACTTGGCGAAAACGACCATATAATCACTAATTAGATAGAGTTTGTTCTACAATGGAAATATTTTTAACATGTTGAAAAAAATACATACATTTAACCCATCTTATGATAATTTTTAATTAAAAAATTAGTTTTACTATAAGCTATTTAAAAAAAATCTCTAACAGCGATACTTTTCCGGATTAATTTTTTTAGGATTATTTTAAGCTATACATTAAGTCAATACTAAATTGAGAATATATCACTAATAGCTTATTTTAAGCAAAAAATTGAAAAACATACTCAAGATAGTCAGATTGAAATTAGTTTAGGTATAAGATATACGAAAATAAAGATTTTTTTGTCTGAACCGTCCACATTCGATATCAATGATTAATCTCCCTCGCCAACAAGAGCTCTCCGAAGAGGTAAATGTCTCGCCATGAAATATGCTACATTCCCATAGGCCATGATTAATTTCCTCGCCAACAGGAGCTCTCTGAAACGGTAAATAGCTCGCCATTAAATATGATGTGATACCCGAGACTTTTCTCCTTATGTGTCTACTTGACGTGTATTTGATTTTATTTTAATTATATGATTTAGCATGTTTATGTGTTACATTTGTAGTTTTTAAGTTGAGGGGACGTCGTGGATGTGTTGGTTAACCGAGGGACTTGAGTGGATTTGTAAGTAAGTTGATGGGCTTTTTGTTAGAGGAGTTAATGGGGGAGTTAGTACAGAAATTAAAAGGTAGTTAGTGCTGGATTTATTTTGAGAGTGGGAAGAAGAAAGGAAAGAAAAAGAAAAGAGAAAAAGGAAAATCTTACAGCTTGACAGTCTATGGGAGATTGAACTTTTGGAGGGGCTACAGTCATTGGATTTGGGCGCACAAAATATGAATCTTGTAAAGAATTGAAAGAGCTACGAGTAGGAACTGATGGAATGAGATTTCAAGTCCCGTATAGAAAGTTATAGTGTTCGAAATTAGGTTGTCTTTTTGGAATTCGGGAATTGGCGTTCTTCGTAGGATTTTGTTAAGCTTTTGAGGTAAGGATCTTCCCCTTTGTTATTTTCAGTCCTAAAATCATGAAATCAGTATTTTAATGATATTAAATTGTGTAGGAAAGGTTTATTCATGTTTTTATTGCATTAAAATCGGATGAAGCATTGAAGTATGTGATTTGTATAAACTGTTTGTTGTCTTCGCTTTCTTCGTATTGCTATGTTTAATAATTGGATATATGAGTTTTGATTTGGTGAGATTACAATTCTGAAATTGTTATTCGCTATTCACTATGTATGAAAGTAAAACATGTCATGTCTCTGTTAAATGCTAAGGTGTATATGTTATATGAATCGGTTGTTTAGCGCAATCGAGGTTACTAAAGTGTATAGGTTATATGAACTGATTGTCTAGTGCAATCGAGGTTACTAAAGTGTTTAACCGCTTGCCTTGTGCGAGTGAGGCGCTATTAAAGTGTATAGGTCATATGAACCGGTTGTCTAGTGCAATCGAGGTTACTAAAGTGTTTAACCGCTTGCCTTGTGCGAGTGAGGCTAGTAAAGTGTATATGTTATATGAACCGGTTGTCTAGTGCAATCGAGGTTACTAAAGTGTTTAACCGTTTGCCTTGTGCGAGTAAGGCTACTAAAGTGTATATGTTATATTAATCGGTTGCCTAGTACAAGCGAGGTTACTAAAGTGTTTAACTGCTTGCCTTGTGCGAGTGAGGCTACTAAAGTGTATATGTTATATGAACCGGTTGTCTAGTGAAATCGAGGTTACTAAAGTGTTTAACCTCTTACCTTGTGCGAGAGAGGCTACTAAAGTGTATATGTTATATGAATCGGTTGTCTAGTATGATTGAGGTTACTAAAGTGAATGTGCATAAGAGTTAAAGAAATGTGTAACTTTGCTCCTTAGTTCGTAATAGAAACTGGTTTTGCATAATTGAACTCGAATAAGCTTGAAGTAAAGCGTTTAATATGAAGCATATGAAAGTAAAGCGTTCTATGTTCTGAAAGTATTTGATATGTGTGAATGAACTGGAAGTTGTATGTGTTAATGTGTTTAAAAGAGTTTTCAAGTTGGTATTTTGGTTTGGGAAAGTTTTGGTGCGGTTATATGGCTTTTACATGTGTTTTTATATTGAAAATCACTTTTTTGGAGGTCACGGACGATCCATTCGTTCTACCATTCGTCCTACGTTCGTCCACAGGAAGACAGTAGCTACTACCTTAGCGCGGGCGAAGCCGCGGACAAACCATTTGTCCTAGGCTGCAGACGAATATTTCGTTTTGTCTCATTTTACGCCAAGTCTTTTATAAGTTCTTTTAAGTATTTTACAAGAGTTTTAAAGTGTATTTCAAGTTAAGTTTTGCCAAGTAAAGTATGCATTGATTTCACATATTTTGGGAAAGTCGGGAAACTATTTTGAGTTGTGTTTGATCCTTCATCCCAATGGGGTTGATGCTTACTGGGCTAGGTTAGTAGCTCAGTCCTTCCTATATTTTTCTTTTGCAGATGTCCAGGTTGATGATATCGATGATGGGGATTGGATCGAGGAAGATTATTGAAGCTTTTGTAATAGTTAGAACTGTTAATTTCTTTTCAGTTAATGTTTAGTTCCTTTTTGTAAGAACACCATTGTATTTGGAGTATTTTATTTCTATAAGAAATTTTTGGTTACCTTTTAAGTTGAATTCTTTTGGAAGTTTAGCATTTCCGTTTGAGGGTTTGGTGTCCCATCGGCGCATGTGCCACTGCCCGGTCACCTTTGGGATACAGGGTGTGACATATGCTTCATTCACATTGGCAGAATTCGAACTTCTAATTTCATAGGTTTTTTTTTTTGAAGCCCGGATGGACAGTTGCCCCATTATGGAAAAGAAGCGTCTCACAAGAGGAGAAGATAGTCCTAGAAAGGGAGACAATTAAAGCTTGCCCCATTGCATGTGGAGGGTACCAAACCCACGACCTCGTGGTCGTGGGCAGGCCCTTACCCCACTGGGCAAAAGAACCTTTGATCTGATTTCATAGTTAAGAGATGAGACGAGTTACCACCACGTCACAACTGGTTACGATAACAAAAGTTTTCTGACATAAAAAGAAAATATAAATAGTCAATTTAGATAAAATAAAGAGAAAATTGCTCCACCCGTCCCCCATCTATTTTACTTTAGCCGTGATAGTCCTAGTTAGTTTTTTCGGCATAAAGAATCTTCAAACTACTTAAAGCCAACATGCAGAGTCTTTTCAGCCAAAATTTAATTAAATATATCAAATTTAACCATGTGACTTGCACATGCTCAAATACTCAGGGTTAAAATAGTCATTAAACCATCTTCTTCTTCCTCATCACACTTAACACTTAACACTTCTCACTAAATTAAGCTTTCTTATTCTTCTTCAAATTAAGCTTCAAATTAAACAAAAGTGTCTAAAAATTCATGTTAGTTCTGAAACATAAAAAAAGACTAAAAGAATTCTCAAAATTGTAAATTTCTTCTCTTGCTCATAAAAGCCAAGAAATTCCCCAGATAAAAAAAAATTATGAAATTGAAATAACACCACCCCATTCCTTAACTTTCTATATTAATTATACCTTTGTCTTGAGATGTCCTTTTCTTCAACCCATGTCAAATTTTATAAAATTAAAATTAAAATTGAACCACCACTACAAAGTTCTTTTTTCTTTCTTCAAAAATTCACACAAAAGTGCAATTTCAAGAGAATTTAAATGGATCCCATAAATAATTGAGAAAAATCCATAAATTTTACATTCCAATAATCCAATTTAAATGTTGGTTAAAGAAACCCAGGAAATCTGCAACGACAATGAGGGATATGGATACTCAATCTGTTATATTTTTATTTGTGATGATTTCTTGGTTCGTTGTTCAAATTTTGATACGAGTATTGATCATCTATAAAAAGTTATAACAACCCACTTCCAACTATATTCAATGGTTGATTGCACCCATGGGCAATATTTCTGATTCTTGTTCAATTAATTATTGTAAAGGGAATCAATGGGGAACAATTTGTTTGTTGATTCATTTTAAGAATTAGGAAGATATGGGGTAGAAGTGGTGGTGGAGGCAGAGGTGGTGTTCGATGGAGATAGTGGGAAGTGAGGAGTGATATGAGGAAGAATGAGATGCTTATTTGTTTAATGACTATTTTACCCATTAAATTGACGGATTTCATCTAATTTTGATGAAAAATACTCTACAGGCCGACCGTAAATAGTATGAGGACTATTCATGCCCGAAAAAAACAAACCAGTACTATCTATGCTAAAGTAAAATAATTGGGGCAGAATGTGCTATTTTCTCTAAAATAAAAAGGCCTAATAAGTAATAACAATTTCCTCAACCCGAACGCCCATCCTCTGAGAAGACAGGGAAGAAAACAGAAACTTAGACAAGAGCTATGGCCGGCGGTGACCTTTTTCAAGATTTGCCACCGCCTTCCGACGCCCAAGCTCCGACTTTCAATTCCGGCTCCACCTTAAAAGAATCTTCCCCAACGCCACTACCAAAAGCACCAGCTCCGGCACTCAAAAGTGCTCTTAAGCGCACAAAACCGCCACCGTCTTCGGAGGAAGCTCCAAAACCTGAAGGTATTATTAAAGAAAATTGTTTTTTTCTATTCTTTAATTTTTACAATTTCTTTACATAAAAGGAGTTTAATTTTGTTTTAGAATTTTGAGTTGCAATGTTAATTTTGATGAGTTGAAGTTTAGGGTTTTGTTGGTAATTTTGTTAACTTTGATTTGGAAAGGACCAATAATCCTATAATTATTGAAATTTGAATGTCTGTTGGTAAAAAAGTGATAACTTTGGAGTATTCTCCTATAATTATACGCAAATGCTTGTAGTCATAGACGGAAGCAGGAACTTCAAACTGCAGGTGAAAGCTAAAATTTCTACTGAAAACTCTTATATTTATTCGAGAAAAATACAGAATTTATAAAATTTTGGGGGCTACAGCCGCCCTCCGCACTCCATTAATTCCGTCTATGCTTGTAGATTGGGTTTGGCTTGAGATTGGTTTGGTTTGGTCTCACTTTTGGCGGGAAATGCCCAATTTTTTGCCTCTAAAATGGGCGGTATAAATTCAAATTCAAATTTTTTTATTCAAATAATCGTTCAATTCCAAATTTTGGCCTCTAAAATTGTCGGGAGATGTTCAAATTCCAAATTCTTGAGGCCAAAATTTTGATTTGGATGCTTATTTAAAAAAAAAAAATTGAATTTGAATTTTTCCAGCCTATTTTAGAGGCAAAAAAATTGGGCATTTCCCGCCAAAAGTGAGACCAAACCAAACCAATCTCAAATCAAACCCAATCCAAGTACACATGTTTGTTGGAGCTTCTGGTCTTACCAAGCATAGATGGAGCTAGAAACTTCGTCTTGTGGGGGAAAAGGTAAATTTTATATAATTTTTTGGCGGATGAGAAGTAGATTTTGTTAATAATTTTTCTGAAATTATTAAAAATTTTAGTGAAAAAAGTATAGCTTTCAGAATTTTTGGGAGTGGGCTCCATTGCGTTCCTCCTCAGCTCTGTCCTTGTTACCAAGTGAGTTGCTGAAGTAGTTTAGGTCCCTAGATTTATTAGAGGTTGGCACCCGATTTTTTTTGTATAACTTGCAGTAATTCGTTATTCTTTTGGGGTGGATGGTGGTTTGGACTTTTCTCTATTACCAGTAAGTGCCATGTTTTCAACAATGTTTAAGTAACAATGGAATTGATTATCATTCGCAGAGGCTGTATCCGGAAAACGGCTGAGGTTTAAGACGACAACCGATGCTTCAGAGTCACAAGTTATAGATGCTATGCAAAAAATAGGATCACATATAAAGAATACCTCAAAATTCAGCAAGGCGTCAAAGCTTGCTATACAACTGATTCAGGCTGGAAGTGTCAAGCCTTCAACTGGTGATCACTTTTTTGCGATACTTGAAGGAGCAATGTCCTCGCCCACCTCTTGCAATGAGGCCTCAGTACGGGCAGATTATCATGCTTTGTTCTCTGCAGCACAAGATACAATTGAGGTGCGAGTTCAATTTGTTTTTTCTAAGTTTCTTTTAGTGCTACTTTTGACTCCACACTTGAATAAAATTTAACTTGGTGTGAACCACTTTCTTGCAGTGCTTTAATAAGAAGCAGCAAGATATGTTGCGCTCATGGATGATTAGGGCTGTTGTGGCTAATGACCTGTTCACTGATGACAGTTTTGTGGTACGTTTCTTATTCTTTATCTTACTCGTTACTTGATGTGATTATGAGCAAAACTCTAATATAAGAATAAGATCAGTTCGGATTCGTGATGGAGCAAGTCTTTGGCAAATCTTTCGCTCTGTTTGCCTTTCTGTTGCTTTTGTAGACTATCAATACCAAGTTCCCTTTTGAGCTTTGGTGCCCCTCAGTCTAATGGTCTTAAGCCATACTCTTTTTACGCTTTTATTTGTTGTACTCCCTGTTATTGGTGTTTACTCTCTATGCTTCTTCCTGATCTCTCTGTTAAGCTCATCTTCCACATTCTTCACTGGCGCACATTCAGCAGCTTGATCTCAAGGCCACCTCTAATGAGACAGATATGGGAAAATTATAGTTGGTTGTCGGGTTGGGGTCAGGGGAGGACCAGTTCTGGACATCATGAGAACCTCCTTGTGAAAACCTCTGAAATCTTCAGTTCAATCGCAGAAAACAACTTTTTTTGTCAGTTACAAATTGAAGAAGTTTAAATAGTTAGAATTTGAAAATGTCAATGTGCATCATGACTTAATATTTTTTGTTTCTGCTTCTACTTTTCGCCTCGGTACGCTGATTGATGGGTTTTCTGTTTGCTATAGTTTGCAAAAGCTTCTGGGAGAATAAGAGAAGCCATATCAAGTCTTCCCGTTGCAACTGTTGATGATGACAAAGAAGAAGCTGCTGCTTTGGATGATGTAAAGGAGATTGTTAATGCTGGTGGACAGTCAAGGCAGGAGTCTTCTGCTGGTCCTACACCCAAAAGACAAGAGGAAGAGGCGGATCCATTTGGACTTGATGCTTTAATTCCAAGCACATCAAAGAAAGATGATAAAGCAAAGGGGAAAAGAGAAGGATCGGAGAAAAATGGAAAGGAAGAGGATGAGAACAAGAGGTTTCTGAAAGCACAGAGGGAAGCATTGATTTCCTGTTTAGAGATTGCTGCACGACGGTACAAAATCCCATGGTAAGTCTCCATTCCCCCCCCCCCACACCCCCACTACTATTTATTCTCTATAAGATTCGGTTGGTGTTCCTTAATACTCCCTCCGTCTAGAATAAGTACCACATTTGCAATTTTCACACAACTTGAGTTCTAAAAACAATAAAAAAAAATTCCATGGCAAAAAGACTAATATGTCCTCTTTTACTTATTGGAAACTGGAGTAGTGGTCACATGGAGGATAAGAATGGTAAAAGTTCATTTATTATTGCGAATGTAGGACTTATTACGGGAAAAATAAAAAGTGCAAATGTAGACTAATTTGAAAAGGTTTTGCACTTGTTTCTTGCAGTATAACTTGGCTTCATTTTCAGGTGCCAAACAGTGATTGACATCTTAGTCAAGCATGCATATGATAATGTTTCGAGGTTTACCTCAAAACAGAGGGATGCAATTGACAAACTTTGGGTTTCTATTCGGGAACAACATATGCGCAGGAAGCAAGGTAAATCTGTATCTGGGAAACTTGATGTGAATGCATTTGAGCATCTCCAGCAGAAGTATGCTACTCAAAAGATCAGTATTCGCCACGCTGTTGGCGGCAGTGGTGAGCGACGCTGTACACAATGGCTTGGATAATTCTGTTAATCTGGAATATTTTAGACAAGGAAAGAAAAAACAAGAAACTGACTAAATTTGAGCATTGTATTGTTCGACTCTATCATTGAATTGTAGATTGTACATTTATCAAAATTGGAGGGTTCATGCCAATGGTATTAAATGTCGGGAGTCCAACACTTGATCAGACACTGCTGCAACTCCATTATGGGTTACCCCCACACTAGTGTATTTGAACAAGGTTTCTATTCAAGATCTAATGAGAATTTCTCTTTTGATTATACTTCTTTTCTTAAAAAAAGTTCAGTTTTTTTACGAAATTCAAGATAGAAATCGGAAATTATTTCTTACCTCGCCCGTTTTTTTTATTTTATTTATTCTGGGAAGGGAGGGGGAGGGGGTGTCGAACCTGAGACCTCACAGTCCCAGGCAGAGTGCTCTCCCCACTGGGACGGCCAATCTCTTGACGTATACTTGCTTTCACTAATTTGTTTGCTCATGTAAGTTGGATGATTTGAGTTCATACTTTGAGCTAAACAAAATGATGTATTGAGTTTATTCATGTTCGACATTATGTTATTTATTCAATTCAACTATTTTACACTATAAATAGTAATTCACTAATGAAAGTAAATTTATGAAGGCCTACATTTTAAAATTTTAATCAAAACTTGTAGAGCTCAAAAGTTGTGCAAAATTGAATGATAAAAGCGTGTATATTTTGAGGTTCTCTGAAATCCGTGAAGAGGATTCATTTGACCACGAACATTTTCTTTTTATTCAATAAATAGATTTCTGGAATGATTTTCTAATGTTGATTTATATGAATTTAATGTTTATTGTATGAAATTATCTGTTTAATGCAACTAAAGTTATAAGCTTTTCATCAATCTGTTTGAGAATTTAGCAGAGGGAGAGAATGTAAATATTTCTTAGATGAGAAACACAATGCTTTATCTAATTTTTTAAATTAAAAAATCAATATTACTTTCTTAAATTGAACTAGGGATATACTCTAAATCTTATTTTAAAGAGTTTAATATTAATATTGTAATTAAAAAGACATTGCTCTTTTTTCTCTGAATTTTCACGAAAATAAAACTCTTTTCCAAGTAAAATGTATTTGGATGGCTTTTATTTAAGAATTTCTAAATTGAATTGTGAATGAAATAAGATGTCAGATTCAAAATAAAAGTTTGTGTTAAAAAAGAGGATGTAATATATATAATGTTCTTTTAGCTTCTTACACTCATTTCCTCTTAAGAGGGAAAAAGAAGAAGAAGAAGAAAATATGGGTAGTGGTGGTGCAAAAGGAGTGAAGTTACACTTAGGATTAAGAGGGAAATGTATCGATAAGGCATCAATTTAGTGATTAATGCTGATGACTCGAGACGTATACTTTTAAATTTTAATTTTATTATTCACTTTTTTTATGTTTTTATACTTTCTTAAATAATAATAAAAAAAAATGGAAGAAGAAGAGGGAACTCAACTCTGACACTTTCCACTTGTAGTTTATGGATTTTTTTTTAAAATTCATCAAATAAAAACTTTTGACCAAAACTTTTCTTCATTTCTCTTTTGACTTAATATCAAAATTAAAAATATAAAATATAAAACAAAGGGAAAAAAATAAATAAGAAATAAGGTGGGGTTCAGATACTATTTGCAAAACTTCTTGAAAATGAAAGAAGAGAGAGTGTGAGTGGCTCCTATTTTATTATTGACCATTCCATCAATCTTGTGCTTATTATTAGTAGTAGTATTTTCATCACTTGCTTGAGCTACTCAAATTAAAGTGCCACTTGTCTATCCACATCTCAAGATTCATTTAATTCTTCTGTCTACTTTGACTAACTATTTTTTATTTTTGTATTTTTATATTAATATTCAATTTTATTAACACGATTAATTTAATTAGGATATAAATAATAGTTTGACGAACCGATATTCATATAAATATGCGACAAGTTATTACGTTCTTGCACTGGATAGAGTTGATTCATATAACACAACAAATTCATAATTATTTTGTAGGGCAATGAAGCAATAAAACAAGAATAAAAATACGAATAAAGAACTTTCATTTCAATTGACAAGAACAGAACAGGTTCATCCTTCATGCACTGTCTATCTATCCTCACGTGTGGTCTTTATGGTTTATTCATATTTCATTTTTTGGTTTTCTGTTGGCTTTTTAACATTCTTGTCGTTCGTAACTGCCCTGGATTTGTTTGACTGGTCAAGGGTCCAAAAGGACTTCCTATGTCCGCAGACATATTTTTGACTTTTTCCTTTATCTAAATTTTTGTTTGTATTAAAATATCTAACAGATAATTAAGGATTTAGTATATAATTGGTGTTTTATACGTGCATGTAGAATTGTGGCGAATATTTATTTTTTTTCATGTAATTCATTAATTTTTTAAAGAATAATTATCACAATTTAGTATGTGTAAATAAAATATTCGTTTAACTCTAGATTCGAACTATATTTCTACCGTTTTAGACCCTTTTTCTTTCTTTTTTGGTGTTCTAATCATACTTTGTTAAAATTCAGAGATGCCTTTGGATAAACTTCCAGCCAGAAATCAAACCCGTCGAGGAGGCAACTTGATGATTGTCACGTGACGTGGGTGCCTACATGTAATAATAATCACAGTTCCAATTCATGGTCCTCATTAAGTGATTTATAATAAAGTCACGACGAAATCAGAAATTTTGTGTTATGACAAAAGTTATAATAATATGCCGAATTACATATAAAAATTATAAAAAAAAATGTTGGAGAACGAATTTGATAAAATATTATGAACTATATATAAATTTGTTAATATCTAGTACTTCCTCCATTCCTAAATATAAGATTCTTTAGACAGTTTTAAAAAATTAAAAAACTTGTCATTTTCACTAAAAGTTTCAATATTACCCCTTTCTCACTTTTATACCATATAAGAAGAAAGAAAAAAATAGGAATAGCAGAGGCAGCAAGGGCTTACTTGGATTGGGTTTGGTTTGGGATTGGTTTGGGTTTTGGTCTCAAACCCAGTCTCAAACCAGCTTTGGATTGAGTCTGGGTTTGAGTTTGGGTTTGGGTTTGGGCGGGAAAGGCTAAAAAACGGGCGGGAACAATTCAAATTCAAATTTTTTTTCTTCAAATAATCGTCCAGTTTCAAATTTTGGCTTCACAAATTTGGAATTTGAACATTTCCCGCTAATTTAAGAGTTAAAATTTTTTAATTTAACAATTATTTGAAGAAAAAATTTTGAATTTGAATAGTTCCCGCCCGTTTTTTAGCCTTTTCCGCCCAAACCCAAACCCAAACTCAAACCCAAACTCAATCCAAAGCTGGTTTGGGACTGGGTTTGAGACCAAAACCCAAACCAAACCCAATCCAAGTAAGCCCCAAATAAAAGAAATATCGATGGTATAATTGAAATAAATTGTTGATAATTAATAAAAGAGGTTTAAACGATAATTAATTTAAATATCTATAAATTTCTTAAACTAAAATTAAATGAGAATAAAAAAAATAGTATTTTTAAAAATTTCGCAGGCGACTGTCACCTCACCTCTATCTTCGTCCCTGCATACAGTGATTTAATAATGCCGCAATGGAGTCAACTTCATGGTGACGTCAGATTAGAATTTTAGTCTGATCTGGCCGCCATCTTTCCCGGTACTTTGACTCACGTGCATTAATGTCTCTTCCCATAAAATACCATAATCCAAACTCTTCCAATTTATTACTGCTGTCCTCATTCTAATTTAATTGTGATTTACGAGATATATATGTATCCAAATTAATTATTATTTAAATATATTTTATTATGTGTCAATAATTTATTCCAATTATACTCTCAATCTATCTTTTGTTAGAAAAATTAAAGAGATGAAGGAAGGAAGGGTATTATTAAAATTGTTGTAAAAATATTATTATTTGTTTAAATTTCTTAATTTTTTTAAAGTGTTAATTTTTTTAAACGTCTTATATTGAGGAATGTATGGAGTAATAATTAAGCATTTTTCAACTCTTTTATTTCTTCTCAAAATATTTGATATTTTATAAATTTTAAGGACTAAAATTTTCCTGAATTTACCATCACTCACAAGTATAGTTCTTTCATTCCCAATTATATTAGTGAAATTAGTAAAAGATAGTATAATATAAAATATATTAAAAATATCTAGTGTAATATTAATCACTATTTTTTTTATACAACAGTTAAAAATATCAATATTTTGATTAACATAACTATAATTATTTTCTAAACATAGTTGTCAAGTGGAATACATTAAAATTAATTCGATTATTAATTATAAATCGAGAAAAATATGCATAAGAATCATAACCAAATCGATCTGAGTACAATGAATCACATTTCATGTCACCATCTCACTTTTGATGGCAAAAAATCCCCTATCCCCGTTTATATCCTTATTCCTTTCTCCAACCAATCACAATTCATCATGTATATATATAATTGGAACAGATATTTATATAGTAAATTCTGATTAGACGGGGATAGGAATGGGGACAAAGGATTTTCATCGATAAGTTAAATAGTGAACAAGCACTAAAGCTCGTTTTTTTTTTTAAATTAATAAAAAAATTCACCCGCTCGTGCGCCTAACTCCCTATATAAACCCCTCAAATCACAAACGACCAAAACCATCATTCCAGTTCATCATCAACTTTAAATTAATTCCAAAAACTTCCATCTTCATTAATCCATTCATGGACTCTTCATCCTCCACATCAGAACCCGCATTCAGTTCCAACGAATATCAATACCAATATCTACCATTCAATGAAAACGACAGCGAAGAAATGCTTCTCCATAGTGTTCTAGCACAAGTAGGAGAAAGTTCGAGGTTTGTGAATGAAGAAACGCAGTCATCATCAAACATAATGATCGATCAAGAAATACAATATAGAGGTGTAAGAAGACGTCCATGGGGAAAATACGCGGCGGAAATAAGAGATTCCACTAGGAATGGAGTACGAGTTTGGTTAGGTACATTTGATACTGCTGAAGAAGCCGCTTTGGCATATGATCAAGCTGCATTTGCAATGAGAGGTTCCTCGACCCCACTTAACTTTCCTGTGGATTTAGTTTATGAGTCTTTGAAAGAGATGAATTATGGGTTTCAAGAAGGGTGTTCACCTGTTTTGATCATGAAGAAAAGACACTCCATGAATAGGAAATGTTCTTCTACTCCTACTCCTACTCCTACTAGAAAAAGTAATAATAATAATAATAATAATAATGTCTTGGTTTTGGAGGATTTGGGAACTGATTATTTGGAGGAATTGCTGAACTTGTCTGAGAATTCTGGACCTTGGTGAAGTACTGTGCAATGTGTATTTTTGGTAACAGTTAAGAAGGATGGCGTAATTGGGATAGTACTTGCAACTCGAATAATATATCTTGTTGACACTTTGTTCATTAAAAAAAAAAGGTTTGATAGTTGAATATTTGACATGTAATTAAGCAACTTTAGAATTTGGTTTATGATTTTCATTTTTTTTTGTTTTATTCCCTTGTATAATGAAAAAGGTGATGAATAGGCAAAAAATCGTCTGTTTCTAATTGGTGTTCTCATGCATGTCCTAATTATTCACAATTCGCCACGTGAATGTGAATAATGACTGCTGAAAAAGTGTAATTGGAAAGATAATATTCACGTGGCGAATTATGTGTGGTAGAGATATGTATGGGGACACCAATTGAGTACCGAGTATTTTTTTCCTGATGAATGGATTCATTTCATGGAGGATGATTATGTTTTTTGTGCTAGTGTTTTCTTTTGTTTGGTCAAATTGGCAGCGACAAAGACTCATTTCGTTAGTTTCTGAATAAAAAAAACCATACCCTTTGCAAAAAAGTGCCTTAATTAAACAGGGAAAAAAAAAGTGAATGTGAAAGTTCTTTGGAGAATTTGGCCCACAAACGATTGAGAATGATTGATTTTTATGGCTAAAGTTTGGCAATATTGGGAAATTCGTTTGAATATATAAATTGGTGGAGCATAAAAAGCAAGAAGTCAAGAGTCAAATCTTACTAGAACATTCAAGAATATTTGCATAAAAAAAAATAAAAAAAAAAGGGGTCAAGAATATGGTCAAATCTTACTAGAACATTCATTTAGCCATTGTTGACGCTGGTTCCAGTGCGAAAATCTACTCGTCCGTTGGATTAAAATTTTGACAGTTAAAATTGATTTTAAACGAACACCTATTCTAAGTCTCAGAGCACTTGTTCTGTTTTTACCGTACAAAACATCTGTTGTAAGCAGTGACGGATCCAGAAAAAATTTCACTGGGGTCATTTGATATACACAACAATTGACTGTGGTCATTTATACATTTATTATCTAAATGGAGTAAAATATATCATATATAATTAAAAAAATCACTGGGGTCATTTGATATACACAATAATTCACTGGGTCATTTATACATTTATTATCTAAATGAAGTAAGTCTCATAATACCTGTTTTCTTAAGCGTTTCGTATATATTAAAAAAATTGTTCGCGTAGGATCCGGTAGTAGCCAAGGATGGTGAAACCTTTAGCACCATCTAGATAATTGAGATGGACCTACACTTTGTTTCTGAGGCATGACGAAGTAATTAAATTATGAGTATGAAAGTACCTCGATAAATTCATTACAAATAATATTATATTAGTTTTATATTCATTATATAGGATATGAGTTTGATTCATGTCAAGTGTAGAAACTAACTCTTTGTGAATAATCGTAACAACCTTCAATGCTTATATATACAAACTTAAGCTGGGTTTCGGCTTCATTTGTTTGATGAAAATATCTTTGTTAGAAAGTACCCATTCTGGTCCATTTGGATTATTAAAAGTTGAAAAAGTATTCTCGCTAAATATGGTTTACTTGGACTTGGAACAAGTCTTTATTGGAGTAAAAGGGTCAAACCCATGGTAAAATTGGTAAATGCTTTTACAGTCCGGTCAAAGCAGACTCTTTTTTTTTTTTTGTTAAATTGCTAGGCATGATTCCACAACAAATGTGACTGTGAATTTTTATTTTAATGGCATTCTGTGAGCAACCACTTTATGCATGCATTACTAAAAGTTAGACCAATATTCAATCAATCTGTTTCAGTGGTATTATGTGAACGACCACTTTATTCATTTACTATCAAATGTTAGATCGCTCATTCCACAATTATTAAAGACTTAATGAGATATGCCATTATTGTTGCTATGGTTTGATCATGATTTTTTGAACTACTGATCAAGACGTGTGATGTAATCTCAATCAATAATCACCATATATTATCAATGCCAAGGCCTAAAATAGAAAAGTCCATAAGTTCAAATGTCACGCCCGTACCCAAGAGGCGAGACACGATCATGTCAATAGCCCATAATATCAACACAATGTCTCTTATTCATCATAAACTTAAATTCCAAACAATAACCTCAAAGGAACTTTATTCAACTTAACAATCTCTCAAAATAAATTTATTACATTGAAATCTTTTGCAGCGAAAACAAAACATAACATAACATATAATGTTTCTCAAAACTAACTGAAACCTTAACGAATCCTTTTCATTACCAAAAGAGAACTTTCTCCCACTCTCCTACATCACTCTCATCATTGCTAACTTCACCTGGAAAAAAAATGCAAATGAGTGACCTTCCAACACAGTAAGAAATTAAACTTCTTCCGAAATCAAGCAGTTTGAAAATACTTTTCGTACTTTTACAAAAACATAACCTTTGACAGAAAATCGTCTTTGAACTTTGAACATCTTAAAACATCGTTTACCCTGAAAACAATACTTTTACTTTTCTTGATACATAATATTTGGTATAAAACTACCTTTGAACTTTGAAAACATTACAAATAATAATTCTTTTGAAAGAACCGTAAACTCTTTTGATAAACAAACTTCTACATCATCAGAAAAGAATTCACTCGAAATAAATAACTTTACAATAAACTTGAATCATAACATACACAAAACTTTTATCCTTTGACTCGGTAACTATATAAACATAAAAAATTCTCGACTCGAAAGAGTCCTTTACCACAAGGGTACTTTAACGTAAAACGGTACTTTAGTCGATTAGGGAAAATATTGACTCACAAGAGTCCTTTAACCGAGCAATCTCTTTAACATTTAACTTTTCGAAATATAATTTATTTTCTTTTATTTGGCTCTTTCACATGACACATCGAATTTGACTCATCGAATCCTTCACCGGGTTATATTTTGAACGTTCGGCCTGCAGCGGCGATGATTACTCAATTGAGGCGTAAAACATGCTTTACTTCTTAAAATAAAAGAATGAGTATAATTAATATAATACTTTAAAATTATTTTACACTTTGGTAGTGATAATTGTTGGGTTGACTCAATGAATACTTCACCTCTCGATCGCTGAAACAATTAGCATACCGAAGCCCAACTTTCAAAACATCATTTTTTTCATACATTTTAATTAAAATAAGACTTTCATAAAATTTGAGAAAACCATAAAATGATAAAGGTCTTTTGCTGGAAAACTGAACTTGAGACTTAAACATGTATAAAACAATGAATCTAATAAATTATTTATTTCTGTAAAATTTGATCAAGACACTAATGTATGAAACTTTTGTGAAACCAAATTTGAATATGCTTATAATGGATCACAGTGAAAGAAACTTGAACCACAATTTCCAATCACAGCGTATACAAAATCATATGACTTTGATATAATGTGCTCTAATTAACAATAAATGGTCACCAATAATTTCATGAAAACATTATCGTCTAATGACATCTCTTCAAGACAATAAAAATATCCTTCATTCTTAAATCTCAATCGAATCACTATTTTCCATAAAAAGATATTTACTAATATCATTTTACCTAAAAGCAAGAAAAGATTTAATTCCTTACCTCAAATCAATGATCGTTCATCCTAGATTGTGAAAACACCCTATCGCCAGTCTCCAAAATTTGCCTCTTTCTCGTTTGTAGAAAATCACAGTAAGTTCCCTCTTCTTTACTGTTTTAATGTAAAAAGTAAATCTAACCTAAACTTCCTTTTATAGACAGACTTAAATATGAAATATTCCTGAGAATCAATTTCATATCTCATAGAATCCTAACTTAATTGATTCTCTAGATAATACCTTATCAAATAAAATAAATATCTCAACTGATTGATCCTCAAGCTAAATTCTCTCTCAATCAAATAAAATATTTAACCACTAGTAAAATTCTAACCGTTAGATTCTCTTATGATAACCATATACAATTTCAAAAAGAATCCTTATTCTAATTACAAAAGTAAAGATATTTCTTGATTTTATTTTCCCAAGAGATTCGGGTCTTACATTACATCAAATCTCCCACATCGCTTCTTAAATTCCTTCTATCTTGTAATATATAGTTTTCACTTTTGTCAATTCGAGTTGACCTGATTGGTAAGATGAGTGAACTCTCATATTACCAAGTACCAATCAGGAATCAATCATCCTCGTGACATACTTTGTGCTTTGTGCGTACTTTCGAGTGGCAGAGTCAAATAATAATTATTAAAAAATAATAATTCCGCTCAAAATAAATAAAGATTTTTTTAAAAAAAATTGTATCAAAATCAATTCCTTGGCTGGGCCTTAGGTTCAGATGTCCGATTCTAAATTGGACCAGAAGTGGAAGTTAAAGTCATGGATAAACGTGTGTTCAAGCCCAAATCATAGTCCAATAAGGAAATTTTATTTTATTTTCTTCTTTTTTATGTTGTGAATTTTTTTTTTTTTTTTTATTTCGAATATTTTTCTGAATTAATAAGCAAATGTTCTTGAACTCCCAATATATATGGAGTATATACATTTACCAAAAAAGAAAATGGAGTATATGCTGTTTCATTTTTTATTTTATTACCACTTATTTTTCCTTCTAAAAAATGTCAAACAAAAAAAGAAAAATATTCCATTTTTCCAAACAACTTTTGGGTTCTAAAATATAGCTAATATGGTTCTATGCAAGAAGTCATTAACACCTAAAGCCACTTCTTCAAGATATGAAATTCATAAGTATTGCTTGGCACAATAATGTTTTTGCCAGATGCAGCAGATTACGTGAAGAAGGTGCGCATCAGTTGGCTAGACGCTCATTGAGACTTAAAATATTTTTTCAATGGGTAGGGATCCTCCGAAGTTTCTCTTCTTATATAATTTATGATATTAATTAATAATATAATGTTTGATCGTTCAAAATTTTTTGTATCCATATTAAAAAAAGACAAATATTTATACCACTTTCACCTTCCAATTTCCCCTTGATCTCGGCCTAATAACGAATGAATGTTTTAATTATTTTCTTAATCGTTTGATAAAAACTTTAATAATTAAGTGTTAGACAAAATATATATTTTGCACTAAATTCAGATAGGATCCACAACCATGCAGCTAGTCAAAAGTGAACCTAAAAATGTTCCAAAAATCCCACTTACCACTCCCGAGATTTTGAAAAATACTATTAGATATAGTAAATTTTATATATAGTTCGAAATCTTTAATCAAATTTGCCTCTCAATATTTTGTGCGGTATATTGTTACAGTTTTTCGCACAAACTTAAAAGTCCTACTCCTTGCCCTTACATAATATTATCACTAAAACGACAACCCTCACCTCTGGTGACGACAATTCTAATCCCATCTCCTCTTCCAAGTCCAGGCACGAACCGCCCCCCCCCCCCAACCACCCACCCACCCACAGCTACCCCTGCTCCTTTGTACGATATTTCTTGATCAGTCAAATTTTATTTCTCCCAATTTCCTGACCACAAATTTCTTCAAAAAGATTCCTAGTTTGTTTCCTAATAAGAACCAAACCCTTTTCAAGAAAGACTGTATATATAAAAGGGGTTTAATTGAATTGAATTGATAGAGAGAGTTGAAAAAGATTGAATCTTTTTTTGAAGAAAAAAATGGATGAAAAAGTTTTGGATGATATAATAAGAAGGCTTCTTGAAGTAAGTGGAAAATCAGGGAAGCAAGTTCAGTTATCAGAAGCTGAGATCAAGCAATTGTGTACTGTCTCTAAAGGGATTTTTATGCAACAGCCTAATCTTTTAGAGCTTGAAGCTCCCATCAAGATTTGTGGTATACATTTTTTCAAACCCATTTTTTTATGTTTTAATTTGATCAATTCTTTCCATAGGTGAAGTAGTTTTTTCTTTTTTTTTGTGTGTGTGTTTTCTTGCATGTTTGGCAATGGAATTTCTTTATCTATACTGATTACTGAGTGGACTTTTTTGTCTTGATGATTGGTTATGGGAGGAGATGTTATGTTATTAATTCAGTGTTAATTTTTGGTTTCTAGGATTATTTAGATGTTTTGTGTGCGTGCGCGTACATTATAAATGGATGTTGGAGGAACTAGAACCTCAGACGTGAAATAGGGTCACCCCACTAAGGGTGCTACACACCGAAGTGTAGATATTGCTTTGTTTTCCTCTCCTTCCAATTGAAGCTTATAACCTTAGAGATTTCTACAAGCATTGAGGAATACGTATATATGTTCACTGTTAGTAACGTTCGAGAAGGTTTCATGGGGTTCTTCTTGCAATGTGCACTGGTTGTTCGTAATGCAGCTGCTTAAATGATGTCAAAATTGCCACGATCAGTGTTTATTTGATTATGTTAATCATCATCAACATCGAATCTTTAGTTTCAATCTTCAAGACTCAAATTGGAGTCTTGTTAGAACTCAGCGAAAGCTTGGATTTTCCGTTAATGTTCTGTTCACCAATATTAGTCTAGATCACTACCAAGTTCTTTCCTTTTTTCTGCTCAGTGCCACTAATTTTCTGTTAACTCAGGGTAAACTAATCCCCTCTCTTGTGCTGCGTCAGATTAGGCTCAATGCAGAGCATTATGATATCCGCTGCTTATTGAGCATGTAAATGAGGCTTTCCATGATTAGTTAACAGTTTTAGATTCCTTGCTTAAAACCCATGCTTCCATTGATTAGTAATAATTGAATAGAGTAGATGCTTGTTGGATTAGGCAGTTCTTGGAAAAAAGATGCAGTACTTATCAGCCGTTGTATTTTACTAAGGTGTCGGTCAGCTGCAACTAACTCTATTAGCTTGAATTCAGCCGGACATAGAAAGAAGTTATTTGGCCACATTCTTTTTCTCAAAATGGCGTTGTGTCAAAATCTGTATTATAAATTAGGACAATAGTTAATAAGCTAACAAAACGTAAACAAGTTTGGGAATACAAGGTCAGAAGAACTCACGTGGGGAAAAAGATGACTTACTTAAGTTGTGAGAATTTACTTAATGAAGATTTGAGTATTGACATGTAGATTGTCTTTTGCAAAAGATATCAATGAACATTTGACATGTGTATACATCTATAGATACAAGCATCATAAACATCATTGTAATTTACATTTCATTCCTCAAACTTGTTAGTATACGTTTGTTTGTGTGGCTCTGAAATTGAATTTATATCTTCGGATGAGATCTAAATGATCAAGTTGCTGCTTTCAACTCATAAATAATAGTATCATAACCTCCGTAAATCAAAGACTGGAATTGATGCATGCATGGCATATAAGTTTATGTTTTATGTTTGTTGTTTAAATTTATTTTGGGATGTCTCGATAATCTTTTTTTTTTCTCCTTTCACTCTAGGTGATATTCATGGTCAATATTCTGATCTTCTAAGGCTTTTTGAGTATGGTGGATTTCCTCCCCAAGCAAATTACTTGTTTTTGGGTGATTATGTGGATCGTGGCAAACAGAGCTTAGAGACAATATGCCTCCTCCTTGCTTACAAAATAAAATATTCTGAAAACTTTTTCTTGTTAAGAGGAAACCATGAGTGTGCTTCAATAAACCGTATTTATGGGTTTTATGACGAATGCAAGAGAAGATTTAATGTCAGGGTGTGGAAGATGTTTTCAGAGTGTTTTAACTGGCTACCTGTGGCAGCCCTGATTGACGAGAAGATTCTTTGCATGCACGGAGGCCTCTCTCCTGATCTGAATAATTTGGATCAGATAAGAAACTTACAACGTCCAACTGATGTACCTGATACTGGTCTGCTCTGCGATCTTCTTTGGTCGGACCCCAGCAAAGATGTTCAAGGATGGGGGATGAATGACCGAGGTGTTTCATACACTTTTGGAGCTGACAAGGTGACAGAGTTCCTTGAGAAACTAGATTTGGATCTTGTTTGCCGTGCTCATCAGGTTTGCCTTAATACAAAAGAATGAGTCTTCCAGTTTGCATTGTGCAATATAGTAATCGGTGGTAGGCACAGTTCTAGTGTTCCCAATTCCCAAACTCCAATGCTAATGCTGTAGAGCATATCTTTAGGATCTCACGCTTGGGTTGCCTATTAACTTGTTGATTATTTTGTTTCTCTAGAACATGATGGGACCACGGCTACGAATTCAAAGATTTTTCCTTTTTAATATTTAATGTGCAGGTTGTAGAAGATGGTTATGAATTCTTTGCCAACCGACAACTTGTGACCGTATTTTCAGCTCCTAACTATTGTGGAGAGTTTGACAACGCTGGTGCTATGATGAGTGTAGATGAGACTCTGATGTGCTCATTTCAAATATTAAAACCTGCAGAAAAGAAGGTCAAGTTTAATTTTGGAAGTACAACTACAACCACTACTGCTAAACCCGGATCACCGGCAAAGGTAAAAAGAAATGCAACCGTCTATCCTTTCACATATATTGTTAAGTGGACTTTGCATCACCTCTTCTCCTGCTCTTTTCATGTTGAAAACTGAACTTTATAAGGTGATACTGTTTCCAAATTCTCTATTGAGTATAGAAGTAGATTTCGTTTTTTTCCTTTCATGTTCCTCGTAGTTTAGTTCAGGAGTCTTTATTTCCTGATATCGAAAATTGTAGTAAATTTTCTGGAATGTTTTTGGCCTTTTGGGAGTCTTTTCTCAGATGATACCGAAATGATCTTTCGAGTTGAGTCATCTTCCAAGTGATGAGCATAGTTTTACGCATAGGAAGTCGAATGCTAATCATTTTTTCTCTCTGCTGCTATTCTTGAACACTTTTGTGAATTCTTCAACCTCTCACAAGAAGGACGGAGCTAGGGGGCCAAGATTTAGAAAATTACATTTCTACCCCTAAATTTTTTTGAAAAAGTTTGTAAGGTTATTCACAAAATTTACTTCTTGCTACCTTCTGCTCCCCCAACGTGAAATTTCTTGTTCCGTCTATGCCAGGCAGGAAAGTCTTCTGAAAGCTCTATATTGATATTTTAGTTAAGTTGCGGAGGGTTTACTACCCTCCGAACATTAACCCACTCTCGATATGGAACCTCATATTTACAGAAAAGGTGAGGATAGATTTATCGACACATACCGATACAATGTAGTTTTGATAATAAAAAAAAACTTATCATTACAATGTAGATATCTTCTCGCTTATCATACAAGAATCTTTCATCTTATTCTGCGTTCTGTGTACTATTCTTTCCATAGTATCTTTTACCTTGTAACAAAAGACTAACCCCTTATCCTGAATTCTATTCTCTCTGCAGTCATTTCTTGGGGGGAAAGTGTGATTATATTGGTCGCGCTGCAGGAGGAAGAGAATCGCGTAGTAGTAGCCCTGGCCAATATCGGTCATTGATGAACTTGAAGATCATTTTTCATATTGTATCATCATTGGTCAAAACTGTAAAAATGGGGGAGAGAAAGTAAATCCAAAAGAAATAGAGGGGTATTTTTTTTTGTTGGCATAATATATAAGTTGATTGGAGAGGGATTTTTGTAATCTGCTCTTTGGTTAACTTTGCATGAAACTGTGATATCTATGAAAATTGATGATGCCATTGGCCCCCAACTCCAGAGAGCAATGTGACGTAGTCTGCTCTGTATGATGTGGGGGTTGCTCAAGCTTTTATTACGAAAATGCCATCGTTTGTGAGTCATCCGTTGAGCTCGGTACGACCGAGTGGTTTGTACGTGTTTCATTCGTCCGTCTCAATAGATTTGTACTTGTTAGGCCGTGCAAAGAGTTCGACTCAGGGTCTGGCCTTTGTCCGAGCCCATAACTAGCATGACCGTTTTGTGGAGCTGGGCCAAGTGCTTCTTTGTTAGGCCTAAATCATTCTTACTAAAGTTAGACTTTATGAGTGTAATTTGGAACGAGTCCGTATTATTCTTACTAAAATTTAGAATATCAAAGTACTCTAAGGAAAAAAACTTCATTTAAGAAAAAATTACCTTATTCTTATCTTTAAATACATCACCACATAACCCGATTCCTATAGTCTCTCCAGCTGATGCGCCTGACCTAGATTACTTCGAAGCCTTTGAAAACCTTTTTATGATGGGTCCTGAAAAAGTTGTTGAACTTGTTGAAACTCCTATGGAAGATGAAAGAACTCCATTATGTCATATATGGGATAGATTGTGTGGGTTTTACTGTTAGCATATGGGTATGTGACTGTTGTGGGGCAGGCCTCTTTTTATGGTGGGGTAAATCCTTCCATAAAACTAAGGCTGGGGAATAAGTTGTGGCAGATACCGGGGTAAGAGGTTGTCGTTGTGTTGTCAAAGGTGTTGGTGTAGGAGGTAATTTGGGGAAGTAGGGGGAGAGAGTAAAACAGGCTGGACTGGGATTGGTCTAATTGGGATTCGAGGGATATGAGTTAGTGCTGCAAAAACTCTTTTTTTAAGAGTAATTTGGACATTTGTGGTGACCATTCTGTAGTGTATTGGACCAAATAAGACAATTGGTTATGCAAGGTTTCAACCTTGTTGCGAATGTTTGAAATATTTTGAATCAAGAAGGTAAACTCGGAATTGTGTTTGGACACATGTTCTTTGAGGGTTTCTTGGTTACTAATGATTATTTAGAGAGTTTGGTTTTGTGCAACCACATTTTCTGCCTGCTAGTTGAGGGATGCTTCTGCAACAAAAACTGTTTTTTGTTGTCCCTTTTCATCAACCGCGGTAGGAATTGTGATCTTCCAGACATGCTTATTTTTCTGCTTTTCAAAGGTACCTAATGGGGAGGGGGGGACATGGTGTTATAGGAACTGGAAGCTTGGTCCATCATATTGAAAGGGAGTGGTGGAGAGGAAGGTGGATGAGGATGTGGTGTAACTGATGTGCCATGTGGTGGAATTTTTAGTGGATGGAAAGGGGATGAGGTTTGATGTTGAACACAGTAATCAAAGGTTTTGCCACTGGGTCTCCTAACAGACCAACTGAAGGGACATCTGCTTCATATCTTGTATGAATGAGTTGTTGGGTACCTTTAGATTTTGCAGGTAACTCATCATCTGATAAGTAGGCTAAACAATTTGGACAAAAACAAACATCATACCAAATGTGACCGTTTCGATCTTTGCTGAGAATAGATCTACCACCAGCACCAAACTTTTCGACTAGATGTTGAAAGAAGACCAAGAGTCACCATCCATCAATGAGCATTTTGTAGGGAAAACAGTGGAGACTTCATTTTTGCCCGGGAATTTGACCTCAACCGCACCATCTTTTTTTTGTGGTGAAGGTGGGTTCTGTTATTTGGATTGGTTTGGCCGTTTCAGATCTATGCCTTTCATAACTGGTGATCCAAGAGGTGGGGAGGAGTGCCTGGAGTTCTTCTCATGAGATTTGTTTAGGGGCATAGGTGCAATGTGGGGTTTAAGAATAATCAACTGAAAGAAATATGGCTTCACCATTTTGTAACTGTGGAGGCAGAGGAAGGTCAAATACATGATTTTGAATGCGATATTAATAAATTTATTTGAAAACTAAGACATAATTGAGTAATTGAACACTCTAGAAGAATTCTTTTAGTATGGATTTCAGAATCAAATTTATACTAAAGAAGGCGAAGGATGCCTTGTTAGAGTCAACAGAACTGGCATAAAGTAAGTTGTAGTATAAATATGATTTTGAGTAATACTCTTCGAGAAAATCGTGAAATAAATTTATGGTCATAAATACTATTCTATCAGATTCGGTCATCTCTTACCATGTCGACAAACACATCCTCAAGTTTAGTTACTCTTCCAGATCTACCTCGTACCTCATCTTCCCGTCTTTCTAATGTTTATATACTAGATTATGTTTCTGAAGAGAGTAAATATCCTTTATCTGCTTTTCCAGTCGTTAATCCCTATTGTAATTACCAAAAATCTAAAAATAGTGTCAGTGTCCGTCTAAAACAAGGATTTGGTAAAACCCAATATCTACTTCTGCAAGAGACTTTTGTCAAGCATCCCATTTCTCTACCCACAAATTATCCTCAACCAAAGAAAAGAAATATGTCACCTTACAGATCCCTGAAGAATTCCCAATGACATGGCTTAAGCAAGGGTACACCTATATCCACTTTGGAACTATCGGAATAGCACTTACTCTCCATGCCAAAAAGGGTCTTCCAATGGTTTTTCGCATTACACTACTAGATTCCTGGTTCCGAAAATATGAACATGTTGTTATCGGAACAGTACAACCACATTAAATGCCGGAACAATTTTTATGACCCTATTCTCAAATTTCACTATGCTTCTTGATGATCCAGCATTTCCTACTACTTTTCGTATCCAAATTCAAATTACTGATTTAGAACTGAAAAACACTTATATAATAACCCTCCACCACCGGATAGCATATCGCATTTAAAATCAGTCTTAATTAACTCCAAAGTTGAAATGAAAGACTTGGGACAGTCCAAAGTAAAGCATATTCTCAAAGTGCACATCTTCAACTTTCTTCCTCAATGTGTAAGTTCATTACTCCTTCCTATTCAAAATATAGGTCTTTTTAGGAGTTTTCACACAAATTAAGATATTAATCTAAATGCTAAAATAACCCTAATTAATAATCCAAATAACATTAAATAGTGATTTATGTCTCTTTTGCCACATATATAAATGAATAATCTTGATACTTGATAATGGAGGTACAAGTCCCAATAACAAAGAGTTGATAATGGAGTACTTGGGAATTACACATTAAATAATGTAAGATTAAATGGTATAGGGGTAAATTAGTTCACAAATGCACAACTTTTGTAAAAAGACTTATATTATGTAACAAAAAATAATGTCTAAAAAAATTTATATTGTGAATCGGAGGGAGTATTTTTTATTTTTGAAAATTGTAACTCTTTGACTTTTGCTCAATTATAGATGCAGAGTTGTACAAGAATTTCCAAGGCCTCAATCAATTATGTTTTTAATAAAAGAAAGTGATGTGGTGGCTACTTAGGTTTTATTAGGGAAATAGTAAAAGCATGCTAATACATCACCCCTTGCTCTTTGAAGTCAAACCTGCACTTTCTCACATAATGTCATTTTTTAAAGAAAGTTTATCATATTTTTTATTAATATCAACATAGATTATTGAATTTAAATATATTGTTACGAGTTAAAAGTGTCGAGCCAATTTCAGTAATCTTCCATAACATTGAAATTTAACTTTGAATAATTAATTTTAAGAATTATTCTATGAGCTTGTTGCTTGAATAACTCAGGCTTGTCAATAAAAGGTATAACGTACTTGACAAGTATTTCTGATTCGAAAAATATATATGGGAGGTTGATTATTGCGAGGAATTGACACAAGAAAATGTAAAATAATTAATCAATAGTGCATGGTGAAGAATCTCAAATGAGGAAAATTTCAATATGTCTTTGTGGGAATGATCTCACAATCCCTCAAATAAATTAGGTAAGATCTATTTATAAATATATGTTTCGTTCAAATTATGTGAGGTGTTTTGGGATCAATTCTACAAAACGGTAGTAAAATTGGGAGACCCAAATGAGGCGTGAAAAGAGATGTAAGCTTATTATCGAGTTGAGGCTGCAAAGGCACCAAAATGCCGACACTTGGGAGTCAACTAATCTATAGCAATTCCAACTGAGCTAAACTTACCTTAGATCATCACTCCATACATGATACACCGAAACCCCATCCCTTTTATAATATAATTATTGTTGCTGACAGAAAGACCATTCTTGAGATCCGATTAATTTATGATTCATTCTTTAATTTATAGTACTAAACTATCTTGAAGAATTTCAATTATGAAATAGAAGGTATAATTAGACAAGGTTAATATAAAAAAACATCTTTAAAAAAAACTCTATCTCAAAATAATAAAATTTGTCTAAAAAGAACTCTATTATAAAACGAAGAATGTACAAAAAAAAAAGAGAATATAATATAATGAAGATTCTATTACTAATTTAATTTTATATACATGTTTCACGATTAAGAAAGTCTCAACCTTTAGATTGTAGATTCCCTCTTTTTCTTTAATCTTTTTTTTATTTTTATTTTTTTGGTCAGCACCTTAATTCTCTCCTAGAGAATTTTATTTGTCTTACGTAGGAGGCGGGTGTCGAACCTAGAATCTCGCGGTCGCAGGTCAAGACTTGCCCCACTGCGCCACGGCCTTCTTGACCTTTTTCTTTAATCTTAATTTGCGGAAAACTTGCGGAACTTTTTGCAATCTTTTCATCCCCTAACGTCGGAAAATTTAATTCTAATACCATCATTTTGAGATGGCCCCCACAATCATCTCATATGAATTAAGTAAGGTTTACTTGCACATATGGGTTACGCCCAATTAATGTGAATAAGTTATGAAGGCAGTCCCATAAGAATGATACTATGATTGAGTGATTCTGTGGCAGTCTAGATCACATTTCTTATTATGTTTTATATCTTTTGCTCTATTACTAATAAATTGTCATTAATTAATATATTTTTTAATTTCTTGAAGCACGTTTTATGGTCAATTATATATTTTTTAAAAATCTTCTATAACAAAGAGATTAATCACTGTTGTCGTCGTGGACAACTGAAAATAGAGCCCATTATTCACGCCAGAGAAGATAACTTATCAACTAAGTCCTGAGTTCTAACCCTTAGAATACGAACTTTGACTGGCAGATAAAAGAGTAGGTCCCACTCTTTGATAAGATACGATATTCCACAGATCGCCACTCTGTCAACTCTTCCCTCCAATTCATGATAACCCATCACATGGGCTATGGTTCAGATTTTGGACTTCTCCTCCTTCCTTTCTAAAAAAAATTAAAAACTACTCCCTCCATATCTAAATAGCTTTAACATTTGGACTTTTCATTTTTGTCCAAAATACTTCTAACATTTAGAATATCAATAAATAGTAAATGCTTCTTTCCAAGATTGCCCTTTTACAATCACAACTCCCTTGTTCAATTTATCCATATTTCAAAACTGAAATGAACAACATGAATTTTTGGTGGACTTTTTCTTAATTGTAATATTAAATGAATCTTAGTAACCAAGATAATTTGTATATTTCCAATAGTGTATGATAACTAGGAGGAAAAGAGGATAATTAAACTGAAGAGTTGTGAAAATTGATAATTACTCTTTAATATGATAAATAAAGGGTACAATGGTCGTTTTGCTTTAATTTTTGTTGACTTCATCAAATTCTTAATCTTTGTGAAAAACTTAAATGTTAAAGTTATTTAGATATGGAGGGAGTAAAAATTAAAAATTAAGAGACTATTTGACATTATTATTTTTCGATTGAGATTCCAATGCATAATAAATGTTTATTTTGCACGCTACAGAACACCTCATGTTCATTGTTGAATAAAAAAATTGACATATGAAAATATTTATTCTGAAAATCATAATAAATATTTTAATATCATCATTTTTAACCGTCAAATTTTTAATGCGACAACATGTTTTGTATAATAAGAGCCACGTTGATATTTACCCTAGTATTTAGAAAATGATTATTATTTAAGTATATATTATACTCTCTTTTTTTTGTGTTACACTAAATCGTGGTGTTTTTATCAATTAAATACTCAATTTAAAGACTAAGAGGAATTATGAAATATTTCTAGAAGGGTGGGCAAGTACCATTTGTCTTGGCCTGCACGGTCGGCAAACTTCGTTTTCCCTCTTAATGTGCTTTTTTCAACTTTTCATATACATATTTGGGTGGGTTTCCAATTCAAAGTGGTCCTATCCTTCATTTTCCTCTCATTTTTTTTTCCAATACAATTCACGATTTTAACTTCATTTCTCCAATCATAATACAAATTACAAAGAAATTCACATTGCGTAACCCAGGGACGAAGTCAGGATTTGTCTGTTGGAGACGAAAAATTGCAACAGTATATCGACCTACCTATAAAAACTGTAAAAAAAAAATTGGGGGGGAGGGGGCGAACTTAATAAAAATTTCTGAACTACATATAAAAATTACTATATCGAGTAGTATTTTTAAAAATATCGCCCCGGCCCCTAGAATCGTCCATGGCGTAACCCAAAAATATAAAACTCAGATCAAATGATATTGGATGGTATTCTAACATGTATAAAACACAAAATTTCATATTTGAAATTAAACATATCCTTCGCAAATAATATAGCTTTTATAATGAAATATCGCATAAAATTATTCCGAACAAACACCATAATTAAGAGACCGAACTCAAATGCTACTAGTCGCGGCTGTCTCCTTTACGTCCATTTTTTATCCGATTTTTTTTCAAAAAAAATTCTTTATAATATTATGTTTTGTCCCAAAAAATTATTGTATATAAAATTTATCCCAACACTAAATTTCCAATGAGTCACTAAATACAACCCAACTAATCTGGTGATCATTCATGATATCACATTAGCCAACTTGTAAACATTTTGAGAACAAATAATAAGATTTGAACTTTCTTTTTTTCTCATGAAGTGGCATTTGGACATGGAGTTAATCGGTCAAAACTCAAGCTCAAATTTCTAATATAGTATCAGAGTCACCAGATTTAAGCAAAAAATCTTGTGTACTCAATTTGTGTATCCACCACTCAGAAATTGACACGTGAATAGATAAAATATATTTTCTTTACGGGTTTCACTATTTCTATTATGTTATAGATTTCTTAATTTAAAAATTGACACATGTTAATTTCTGAGTGGTGAGTACATGTATGGGTACAGACAATTCTTAGCCCCATATCTAATATTGCCCCATTTACAAATGTTTAGTATTTTTTTCCCTCTTGAAATATCATTTGAAAGGTAGAATTAAGTCCGATAGATACTGAAAAAGTGAATTTTTTCAACTTCACTTGTTAATAACAAATGAAATTCTCATGTGATGGATATTTATCTAGTGGAAAACAACAAAAGAAAAAAAGGAATTGTGAATCTCTAATATACATTCAAAAAAGCAAACCAAAAAGAAGAAAATGGACCCCCACCGGAAGCTACTCTTTTCTTTCACGGCAACCACAAAGTTTGAACTTTTATCGGTACAAGCATCCGTACTTCCTTTAAGCTTTGTCAAAAATAAATTTGAGTAAATGACTATTTGTGGTATTAAATTATTTACTTATTTTTATTTATTTTATTAAATTATTTTTTAATTAATTATATCACTCATTTATTTGTGGTGTCAAATAATATACAAACATCATTTTTTTTAGTGTTTCCAGCTAAAGTCGGCATTGACTTTCATGTGCAAATTATTGAAGTACGAAATTGGAATTTCGCAATAACTCAATGATCCATGGGGTTAAAAATTTGACCCGATTTTAACCCGTGAGTTAAAGATTTGAGTGAAAGAGTTAAAAATCGGGAGAATATGTCAAAATCGAGTCAAATCTTTAACCACACGAATCACTAGGTTATTGCGACGTTTTAATTTTTCCCCTCAATAATCTACCCATGAAACTCACGTGGCAACTTTGACTGGAAAACACCCAAAAAAATGGTAGTTGTATATTATTTACACCCACAAATATATGAGTGATATAATTAGGTAAAAAATAGTTTAGTAGTACAAATAAAAATACGTAAATAGTTTAGTGTCACAAGTATAATTCGTACTTCCTTTAAGCTTATCATATCATGTTAAAAGGACTTGAATGTAACTCATAAGTTTCTCTATTTTGTTAAAAATGGACTTAAACATAACTCAATCCCTTAAATGAACTTGAACCTAACTCATAAGCTTCCCCTATCTTGTTAAAAATGAAGTTGAATCTAACTCAATCATTATTCTCAACACACCCCTCACGTCCAGGAAAAGATTTCTCAATACACCCCTCACGTTCAATCTCTTAAAAGGTACCTCAATCTCTTAAAAGGTACCTCAAGAGGGATAAGATTACCCAAACTAATATGAGATTCTCAAGACACCCCTCACGCCCAGAGCTACCATATTAAAATTTAATTTTGATTTAAATCAATCCCTCAAAAGTACTTTAAGAGGGGACGATTATCCAAGTCTTATATGTAAATATGCTTACAAGGTATTCGACTTGGGATTCTTTATATATCTCTCAAAATATGAAGATGTTCCGTATTCTGCATTAGATAAAAAATCCTATAAGATTCATACTTTTAATTACATAAGAAGATAACGAAATTAATCATACTAAACGGAACAAAAGGTGCTGAAAATTTCTTCAAAATTCATACTTTTTTATTACTAAAGAGAAACTTATTACAATAAACTCTGCAAACAGAGAGAAACAGAGCAACTAGTGATTCACTTCACTTCCTTAAAACCTCATTCTACCAAAAAAAACCATGGAAAAACTAAAGGATTTCTCAAAGCATCCCTTTGATAATTTTTTACATAGTAGTAGGAGTTAATAAGCAAGCATTCCGCATTATACATAACAGGGATTGAAACTAAAACTAAGGTCCAAATTTTCTTTGAATTGAGTCTAAAAACGAAACATAAAGCATTAAATCATTTAGAATTGGGTTTCGGTTTGATACTGATTTGAGACCGAATCTAGAATCTCAATATGAGAATCAATCCAAGCAGAACCAGAGTCTCAGATTCTTCTCCACAGCAAACTTTGAGAAGAAAAAACAAAACATCAAAGGAGGAAAAGCCTTCAAGATTCTTTGATTTCTTCCTTTTGTTGAGTATGAAGATTGTAAGGCAGGGGACAAAACCATCCTTCATAAGGGTTGGTCTGGGTATATGTACAGCAGAGGCCACCCAAAGACTAGTACTTACTCAAAAAAGTAGTAGTAGTAGTTCTAACTATAGATACAAAATTCAAAGTCCATAGTAGATTTTCTAGGTCAGATCAGTCAATGATCTGGTCTATTTCTCCTCCATTGATAACCCATGGGTGTCCTGCAATATACCCCAAAATAGATTTAGATTTCACTCATAGCCAAAAAAGGGAAGCTGAAACATAATAAAACATGCAATTTTCCACATTGTTTTGCAAAGTTTGGCACCAAGAATACTAAAACAACCAGAAAATTATATTCATCAGAGAACATCAAAAAATCCCAAGATCAACTTTTGCCCCTTTAACAAAGGTAAATGATCAAATCTTGCTCAGCCTAGATAAGGAGCTAAACAGATTATTAGAAAGCAGTAATCTTTTGAAATATTTTGTCAACAAGATCATAAATCACAAGAAGCAAAATTTGTATACCGCTAATCCTGTTTAATAGAGTAATATTGATATTTTGATTAAAAAATACTTTATTTTTTCTTCATTAATTTTCGCTAAATGTTATATATTAAGGATTGAAAGAGTATTACTTACTGAGGACTTGATCGGCAGAAAATCTTCTGGAAACATCCTTACAGATCATCTTCCTAAGCAAATCTTTAGCTTCAGGTGAAACCGACCTAAACAACTTAGTAGGAAACCTCAAATTACCCCTAATCACCGCCTCAAAAGTCTGAGTAGGTGTGTCCCCATAAAAAGGAGGAACCCCAGAAAGCATAATATACAAAATAACACCAGCACTCCAAATATCAACCTTCTCATTATAATCTCTACCCATCAAAACTTCCGGAGCAACATAATATGGAGTCCCAACAATCCCACTCATAGTTCTGTTCTCCCCAAACCACTCAGCAGACCCAAAATCAGCTAATTTCAATTTCCCTCTCGAATCAAACAGAATATTATCTGGCTTAATATCCCTATGAGAAATTCCCAAATGGTGACAATAGCTAATAGCGCGCACCAACTGTTTGATAAAAGTACAAGCTTCAGATTCAACCAATGGGCCTCTTGAAACACGGGTGAACAGATCGTCGTTGGGATTACAAAGCTCAGAAATCAAATGAAGGTAATTATCGTCTTCGTAAATCTTGTAAAGATTTAGAATGTTTGGATGGTTTGAAAGAAATTGGAGAATTTTGGGTTCTTTTTCAATGCATTGTAGGTCGATTGGATCAAGGAGGAGGTTTTTGTTAATGGTTTTACAAGCAAAAGATTCGTGAGTTATTGGAGAAAAGCACCGGTAGACTATTCCGAATCTACCACGGCCGATCTCTTCACACAATTGGAAATCTTTGTTGAGGCTTTCGCACATTATAGTTTGGGATGTCCTGAAGAAACTGGGTTTTGTTGTGGGGAAGGGGAGCTGGGGTGGTTAGGTATATTTATGGGAGGAGAGGGAAGGAGATTCGAATGGAATATTCTAGAGAGAGAGAGTAACTATAAGAGGGCAAATAATCCTCTGTCCCCGTTCATGTCCCCATCCTTATCCCCAGCCAATCACAATTCACCATGTGTATATATAATTGAAAAAAATATTTATATAGTAAATTCTGATGGGTTGGGGACAGGGATGGGGACAGGAATGGTGATAGAGGATTTTCACCCTATAAGAGAGGTTGTGTGGTTGGACTGTTTTCGGATTTGGTTGGATTGAGTTTAGTGTGATTTAAAACAATTTGTGAATAAAATTTGAAGTATTAAATTATTTAAAATTTGATTTGGGTTTGAGAGCGAGACTAAAATTTCAAACTCAAAGACAATCCAATCACACCCTTTGTTTGGGGGGATTTTTGACGGGTTTGATTCTAGTGTTGACACGAACTTTGTCAGTATGCTGATATAATTTTAATTGTTAAGTTAGTTTGATTTAACGAGTTAAGAGTAAGAGACGTTTTTAAACTGCTAAAATGAATCGATATTTATTCTTGAAGAATTCTTTTGAATAATTACAGTTTTCCTAGTAGTAAGATACAAAATAACTAGTGGAGATTTTATTAACACGATACTTGATAAAAACTCCAATCAATGTTAGAATCAATTTGAATGAAACTATGTCAAAGTGTATATTAGTTTCGATGCTCCAGATTTTTTTCAGCACAATGTTAAGCGATTTTAGTTGTTAAGTCATTAATCGATAGCTTAAAATAAGTGAATAGTAATTCAAAAATATTTATTCCGTAACAACTATTCTCTATCACTAGACTAAGAATCCAAAAGACGTAAACATATATTAATAAAAACTCTTCTAAACACTGAACCAACCTAAGTAAAGTGAGAAAAATATTGAAATACGATTATTATTGCTGTTTTCGTAAAGAGACTAACTGTTTCAATCTAAAATTTTATTTTAGGAAAAATAAATAATGAACATACTTATATAATGCGTTTTTATTATAAGAATTTATTTTCCATAGTACGTTCGGTCTAATTTTATCGCAACTTTTAAAAATACGGCTATTTTACATAATGGTGTGTAAAAATGAGGGGCCAAACAGATGCTAAAAGTAAAAACAAGGCCGGTTTTAGAGGGTAAAAAATTATCTGCCCGCCTGTATATCTCAATTTTTTTATTCAACCAATTAAAATTCGTTATGTGTATATAAAATTAAAAAAATATATTTAAGTAGAGAATTATAATTAATTAGGTATAAAAATACGAATATATACTGGACAAACAATTTTAACCCGTTTTAGAGAGAGAGAGCGAGAATTAGGACGTTGGAAAACAAGGGCGGTTACGGTTTGTTTATGGAGAGTGAAGTACGTGAGGTGTCGTGACTCGTGAGTATAGGTATTAGGCAGTGGCTATGAGGGTGTGCGAGGTGAGCGACCGCACAAGGCCTCTAAAAATTCGGGGGTCCAATTTTATTTTATTTTTGTTTATATATATACTTAGTAAAAAATCCGGGGCCTCAATTTTTTTTTTTTTGTATATATATACTTAGAAAAAAATCCGGGGCCCCAATTATTTATTTATTTATATATATACTTAACAAAAAATTCGAGGCCCCAATTTATATATATACACTTAGCCTAAAATTTGGGACCCCAATATTTTTTTCCGCACAGGACCTCGAATATGTTTGAGCTGCCTTGGTATTAGGTAGATGAGAGAAGATGAGCTGGCATTTTTTCTATAGTTTAATTAATTTAATCTTAAAGTTGACTAGAAAATTTAGAAAATTCTGATATATAACAAATACAATTTGGACTTTGCAGTTGAGAATTGATCACATCATCACAAAATTGTCTCTCTCTTCATTATGCGTTAATATGGCCATTTATGCACCATAAAGTGCAATAGACCTGGTCTGAAACTAAACTATAAAAAAAATTGATGTTTTAGAAGATGTTAAGAAAGACCACAATTATCTATCCTCTCTTAAATCTGTTATTGAATATGAACTCTCTGTCTTGATATTAACAAAAAAAATTTACAAAATATACCATAGTTTAAATATTGGAGTAATTGAGTGAAAATATAAAGATATCTAGGAGATCAAAGTTAGTGTAAGCTTTTTTTTTCTTTCTAAGTATTTGCTAAATAAGTTAGTGTAAGCTTTACATCCTTGCCAAAGGAATCTCTCAGTCCTCAAACAGGAACAAAAAGGAAAAATAGTTAAAAAAAAAGTAACTAAACCAATCAAGGACAAAAAGAGACACTAACATAGTACATAGACACATGGTCATCCAAATAGTTTAATCATATCATAATCTCAAAAACATCCTTCAAATGAAAAATAGACACATGATAGGGCAAATTGGCCAATTAGATTGGAAAAGTGAACTCAATTATTGAACAAGACACTCTCAATTATATTATAAAAGCTTCCTTGTAAGAAAGCATCTTGTATTGAACCCCACACTCTCAACTTTAAGGTAGTTTTTTTTGATTAGACCGAGGTATCCACCGTTGATAACAGTGACTAATTTCCTTGTCACGGGGCTCTCTAAAGAGATAAATAACTGGTTATGAAATGCTCTCATTCATATAGGCAGGAATCGAACTTCTAACCTCATAGTTAATGGACGAGGCGAGATACCATCAAGCCACAACTCATGGTTAACTTTAAGGTAGTTCATTGTGTCAATTTCATGTTTGCCTTTTCATCATCATATGGGGTTTTTGTCTAGAGGTTGAGTTGGTCCACTCATTCTCTTTTTGTTTTTTTTGTTAATTTCTAAAGATAATGATAAATGTCCACATCTCTTTCAATTTTTATTTTTTTTCTGAATAAATTTTTTCCATTAATCATAAAATAATCAAGATTATTACAATCAAAGAAAATTTGAAATTATAAAAAAATAAAAGTTATACAATGATTTAAAAAATCATGGTAACAGACAAAAGCCACACTCAAGAAAACTTGGGTGGTTAGGAGATACGAATATAAAAACTAATAAGATAAACAAATACATAATCTTATTTTTCGCAACATCTCCATCGCAATCCTTGAACCACAGAGGCAGGAGAAAATTAATTTCAACATCTTCCTTAGGGATCGACAATTTATAGGACCATGGGCGTATCAACCGTCCTACAAATCGTCTCGGGAAGATGTAGAAAGTTGATAAAGGGCCCAGATCAAGTCCGGGTTGAAAGATTTCTCCTAGAAACAGAGCAAATATGTCTAGATCTGTGAAGATTTGAGACAGATCTAACCCCCGTGTCTTGAATCTTGAAAAAAAACACTTTGAAAGAAGTCTCATATGATTTGTGGTACAAAATAGAGATATAATAACCGAACAAAATCAGATAATTGGCCAAGAGTCGACCATTGGCCGAAGCCAATGGCCAAATCTGGCCAGAGGCAGAGGGAAAAAAAGAAGAAGCAGGAAAGCAGAGAGTGAGAAAGAGAGGAAAAAAATCTAACATAATATCTCTTTCAAATTCACTTGCTTCTCTATTTTCTTGATTTATTTAGCTTAGCATGGAGTACTTCACCAAGGATAAGTAGTCCGGATCCTATGCGAAACAAGTAAAAAAAATATACGTACGAAACGCCTTAAGTTTTCTTAGACATAAAAATACGACATGTGTCATAAAATAATGATACAATTTTAAATTAGCATTGGCCGTTAAAATTTAAATCCGAAGATAAAGGTAAATTCCGCACTTACAGAATTGCTCCCCGAATTGCCAAGAAAGTTGCCTCCTAAACGTTATCCTGTTCCGTACTGGAGCCACATGCAAGTATAAGACTCCTAGTATCCACATGTCCAAACCTCAAGGCTACAAGGATAATGTTTGATGTGGAAATTAACCGTCCTTAAATATGAACTTGTGTCCAACTCTAGCTCAAAGTATTTTAAAAGCGGATGATTATTCAAATCTTACAAGGAGTAAATTTATTTACTAATTAGCTAATGTGGAATTTTTATAATACACCTACTCGCTCAAGCTTGATATGTAGAGCGTAAAATTTACAGTACTATACATATACGAATGATCTAACATCTGAGTCTAACTCTAACTCTTAAAAAGTATTTCAAAATAACAGATTTAAAATTAACTATAACTCTTTAAATTAATGTTACTCTTAATCTTAAACGGTGGAGGGACTAGTAAATTTAGTGAAATCCCTTTGGCTAGATCATTTCCAGTCCGGCTTCTATGTGAAAAATATTTTTTTTCAGTATATACGGAAGATCACTGAACATGTAGTTTTTAGGTTTAAAACAGGTGTTCGCGCGAACAGATGTTTTGAAAATCAAAACATGTGTTTTTTTAAATCAATCTTAACCGTCAAAATTTTAATCCAACGGATGCGAAATTTTTCCCGTTCCGCACTGGAGCTGTGGTGGATCATTTCTAAGGGCTAGGATTTCATTATCAGTCTATGGTATTTGGATGAGGCTTTTTTTTGAAGTCCGATTCGGCGGTTGCTCTATATAGGGGAGAGAGAACTGTCTCAGACGAGGAGGAGATAGCCTTCTAAAGGGAGATTAAAGCTTGCCGCACGCAGACGAGGGTATCGAACTCACGATCTTAAGGTCGTGGGCAGGCGCCTGCCCCACTGGACTAGGACAACTTTGATGTATTTGGATGAGGCTTAGAGCCCCAGATGGCCATTTCTCACGTGTATGGGGCCATGTTTCACAGGTACTTCTTTCTTTGGGTTGGATTCTTCTTTCTTCTCTCTAGATAAGGAATCTTGTTGTGTACAATCTTATTATTCATAGGCTTTTATTTTTCTCTTCTTTTTTGGGCAACTCTATTTTTATATGATTATTACTTTTGGAATGGAGGAGTTTTGATTAGAAAAGGATAATAGAATCAATAATGTATCATGGGATTTTTTTTATTTTTTATTATAGGTATATTTGAACCGAGTCTGTGCTTGGATTGAAACTCAAATTGAGACCTAATTTTTTTTGAACAGTTTAAGTGAATGAAATATTAAGCATTAAATCGTGGAGAATTTAATTTGCATTTGAGACTAATCTAAAACTGAAACTCGAAATCTCATAATGAAACTCAATCCAATAAGACTATATAGCTTATAAGATACTACTCTTCATTAACTTATTAAATCATATTAGAAAACTACCTTTTGTCTTCAAGTCCAATATTTGCACTATTTGGAAAGAAAAACATCCTTCTAGAGAACTCAAACCTCAGTGGCTCTACTGCTAAAATAGTTTGGTGATTTGATAAGTGGGATTAAACTTGGAATACAACATTACAAAAGCTCATGAAAATATTTTTGAAAATCAAAATTGCCTTGAAATACAATATTACAAAAAGCTCGTAAAAATATTTCTACAAACAAATAAAATTACAGAGAAAGATTATGTTAACATAAGTTACATACATATCTTCTTGATAAGCGTCTCTTGTTGTTAGCACGAGAAACATATACTGCTGGATCGTTGTGAATCTCGATCTTCAAGGCCTCGTATGAACGATGTAATAGCAAGATGCTCTGCAGCATATGTCATGAAGGAAGCCAAAACTAGGCCTCCCACTACCATTAATCCTAACCTGTTAAAAATATGCAACTGTTACTCAACAAAAACGAACATAATGAACGTATCTTAACATGGAGACGGGCACAATTATAGAAAAGAAGGAAAAATTAAGACCGCATTGGTAAAATTCGAGTTCTTGCCAATTCCAATTTCAAAGCGAGTTCTTGCCAATTCCAATTTCAAAGACAACAGATGCAGTTAGGCAATGCATCAAGCTAATCGACGTTGAATTAGTAAGAGCTGACTCAAGCACGAGCGGATGTAACTAGGAAAGTAGACTTTAAGTTACTGATTTGCTTTGCTGGATCTCTAACCATAACTACCATATAAGACCACCAAGAAGTGTCATCGATAAATTCTACAATGCAATTTTTATTCCACAAAACATCTTAGATTATATGAATCTAAATTGGAATTCAGATGACAATTTCGTTAAAGTTTCAGTTACGAACTGAAAGGATTCTCTCATCTTTTCGGAGATGAGAGATGGATTCCCGTGAAACAAATTTCTGAAATTTACACATCCTTTAACACATTCTCCTGTTATCCTAGTCTATAACATATAAGTGGAACAAAATATTTAATCTAGAAGAAACATATAATTTCAAAAGACAATGCAAGGTGATAAAAAATGACATTGAACAATAAGGAAGCTATATAATATTCTTTTGCCTCCTAAACTATAAATATACAAATAATATCTGTTCAAAAATCTCACGAAATACCTCACAAATAGAGCAGTGATTCCCAGAAGACAAGGCAATGAAGGAGTTGCAATAGCCAGCAAGGCCATCCCTAGCCCGTAATACCATGCAGCACAATCACAGCAGGACTGCTGCTTCTGATGACCTGTGACACAACAGAAGACGAGAAATTGAAATCACATTCAATGCATTTGATCATTTATAGCTGCTTCAAAGATACAAACCTTTTCCAGAATCGTAGTCAACAGATCCAGGGTGTGTAGAGAATGATCCTGCTCGATTGCCCAAAATCTTGGCCCACCGATAAATTATGTGCAAATAACTTCCGAATAGCAAGAAAAAGAGTGTGAATGTCCATTCATACATTAGAAGCAAGCCAGTCCATGGCATTACTTGCCGAGGGATAATAAGAAATGAGAGTCCAAGGGAGGTTGCAGCAGCCACAAAGCAAATAAAGATGGATATCCCACCCAAATAAGCAGGTACCTTGGATAGCAAATTATTCGAGAACTGAATGGTAATTTAGCATGTTAATAACTTGTGACAACAATGTTTGTCAAGGAAACATAAGCTGAAAAACATGCTACAACTAAATATTGAGATGTATAATAAAAGAAAACATCAACATATTCAAAGAAAGGGATAAGGGAAGGTTAATGCAAGAAGAATAGGGAAGTGTATAACCACACAATCCGAAAATGAACGATGGTAAAGGAAATTTAAAAAAAAATCAGTATAATCAAGCTAGAATCAGAACGAGAAGGGGAACCTGTTGATTGGAGCTGTTTGTAGAGGAAGAAACTGCTGAATAAGAAAGGACACCACCAGATCTAAATTTGTAATACAGGTGGCGGACGTGATCACACAGTGAACGTGTCTGGAGACATGAAAGAAGCTTTAAGAATGAGCATTTATATTTCGCTCAATATTATGCAGAACAATAATAAGACATCTAAATTACTAACCTGCAGAAAAGACCGGTAATAACAAAAAAGTATCAGGACAAACGGAAACAGGAACAGAAACTTGACTAGAAATGCATCTCTTGGATTTTCTCCACCTCCAGTTCCCGGAAGAGATGCCTCCAGCTGTACTCTAGCATTCTGCACCAGCAACAAACTTAAGAAAGTCATAAAACAGAGATGGGCTTTTGGTAACACTACGCACAAAGAAGGGGAAACAGGTTAAAAGAAAATTGAATATGTCCGAAGTGTTGACAAGATAGTCCACATCAATGAAGGATGGTTCCGATAGTCGCTTGAAAGAGGAGATAAGATTAAATTACCTGCCAGACATCAACAGGCTTAACAAGCCAAGCTGTCCACCAATCCCATGGTTTAAGTGGACCAAGTGTATAATGAATAACACGAAGTTGTTTCTCGTCCACCATCCACTGCATAAAATAATGTAGAAAAAAATTAAGTGCGAGAGCAAATGAAAAAACTTTGCTGGGCATCCTACATTAATGCATTTTTTATTTAATTTTTTCAAAAATGACACTGAATTTGCCTCCCAAAGAAACATCTAATTTTCTTCCATTAGGGTTCGTTTGGAGACTGAATATCTGCCCTTACCTACAGAGTCCTTTATTATATATACCAGATTTTCACACAATTGACACTACGGCATTTAAGATCAATTTCTTGTTCCCCATATATATTCTCCTTTCTCAACATTGTGTTTAAAAATCATAGCTCGTGGTAATAATAGCATCTTTCCCCAATGAACTACAACCAATTGCATTCCATAGGTCATGCCTGTAATTCATTAGGATATAGTATCTCAAGCTTATCATGAATTTGGAAGAAGTCATCACGATTTCAGCAGATCTTATTCCTTAGGTTAGGTATCTAATTATGTTTGAGCTCACTGTTGAATAACTGAGACAAATAATTCAAAAGGACTTCTAACAAAATGTTGGGAGGTAAAGGTTCTAAACATTTGCAGAAATTGCTACAGACCAACCTTCACAAATACTAAACCATAATTGCAACTAAAATTTATTTACTTCAAGAACTTTCAAAGATGAGAATCATGGCAGGTCCTCGTTTCTTCGGCAACTTGAGCAGATCCACAGAGAGATTCTTTTTAGATCCCATACCCCGCCCAACAAAAAGGTTAGATAGAAATAAGCACAACTGAATTCGGTAGAAGTCCATTTTCCCATTAACATCTCTAGCTAACTGTCCGTGAACGAGACTTACAGGTAATCCCTATTTTTTATTTTACATGGGATACTCAGTCTCCAAAAGACAAGTTTCTATCCGCTAGGTCACGGGTTCGAACCCCGAAAACAACCTCTTAATGAAAAATAAAGGTAAGGTTGCGTACATCGGGACCTTCCCTAGACCCTGCTGATGCGGGAGCCTTGTGCACTGGGTACGACCTTTATACTCATGATGGAAATGTAAGCATGGACTCAGGTAGGGGGAAGTGGGAGAAAAAAGGCAAGCAGCGAGTGTTCCCAGAAATGAATACCTTATTAGCAAGCATGTAAAGACCAACATCAGCATTGTATAATGTAGAGAGCCTTTCCATTTCAGGAACTGGTCTAGACTTCAACACCTCTGGTGACAAGTCAGGTTCAAAGATATGTGCATTGGCGAATCCAGAGTAGTAAGAGTTAAGAAACCCTTGATCACCTGTTATAAAGACGGAAAACAAACAAACTGAATTTAGGTAAAAAATAAAGGAAAAACACCATCAAAGTGTAGATAACGTTGAAAGTGACCAACGACGTAGAAAAACGGAAGCCAACTTTGTTCAACTTAAAGAAAAACCAGCAATTGAGAGAGAGAGAGAGAGAGAGAGAGAGAGAGAGAGAGAGAGAGAGAGAGAGAGAGAGAGAGAGAGAGAGAGAGAGAGAGACATTCTTTCACAAGCAGTTTGAAACTTTGACTGGCCTAGATCCATCATTTAGGATACAAACTCATTTTGGAATTCATTGATTGAAAAATATAGAACATCAAGCAATAAAATATCCATTATGTGGCATCATCAAGGCCTCAGAAGACAAATATGGTGTAAGAAGAACACGATCGATACTCATAGTCGAAGAACAAGAGATCAAAATCAGATAAGCCGTAAATAAGTGTTATACCTCCCGTGTAAGAACCCAAAGTAGTCACTTTGCTCATCATGTCTTTAAAAAGTTTTTCAGATGGTTCAACCACCATTACTCCAGAATTCAGCCTTTCTGAATGTTTTAAATTAGCACAGAACTTCCCACATTTAAATAAATCTTCAATGCTCTTGACAACAATTGTATCAGCATCAAGATATACCACTGCCAATAAAAAAAAACAGAAGGTAAACAACCAGCTCTCTGTAAATGTGTGTAACAATTCATCCAAAGTTCAAAAGCATGATATGCTAAATAGAAGAAACCTGTAAATATAAATTCCAATCTAGAAATGACTCTAAAATCATTAGCTGAAATGTAGTATCCTTAACAAAGCAAAGAAGGAACTTTGGTTGCCGCTCACCTTTCTTGTATTTGGTCATGTTAAAGATCTTTAGCTTCGTGTAAACACCCCAAAACCTCTTCGGTCTGACTTGATTAGGATTCGTAAGAAGACTAACTTTCTCCACAATCCAACCATCAGCCTGCACAGAAGGATAATGTAATTTTAGAATCTCACAAACAATTTACTTTTACAATCCCGAGACATAAATTATCAACCCAGAAAACAGTCCAAATATACACTCAAGAAAACATTACTCATCCCTTTCCTTTTCTAAAGCAAAAGAAGCAACCGCTAATGAACACAATTTGTGCACTTTCATCTCAAAACTTTTCTTAAAATTATTAGCAAAATGATTCAATTCCTATACTGATCTTAAATTCATTTTGCAAAAATCAGAACGAGCACAAAAATGCAAGAAACCTCTACCATACAGTACAATATTATGCCCCTAACTTCATCTTATAACTTCTCCCATCTAACCAATTGCTCCCTCCGTCTCAAATTAGTTGTTCCAAACTTACTTTTTATCATCCCAAATTAATTGTATTCTCCTGACTTCAAGACAACATTTATTCATCTTTTACAATACTACACTAACATTTATTAACTTCAACAAACACAACATTTTATTGTATTTAAATTTTTAGATGGCTTTTTGGTCATTTCACTAACAAAAACTAACCTAACTAACAATTTTCTTAATTTGTGCAAAATTTGATTTGTCACAACTAATATGGGACGAGACGGTAATCTTTTTCCAATTGAAAAAAGCTTCCAACTTTACCTTAAAAATATCAATTTTTTTTCCAATGCTTAGACAAATTTGCAGCTACTTAAAACAAATTAGGAGAACTTATAACAAAATGAGCAACATTACGTCGACTCTTGATCTTCTAGTACATTGTCTACTACACCAATTAATTACTCCACATGTAGCAACATTATTTGGCTAGAGTGAATTCATGGGCTTAGATTAATCACATTGTTCCACATGTAATAATTTCATTGGTGTACTAGAATATCCATAGTCCATTATTTCCCTAACTTTAACCTATAACTGCTCCAATCTAGCTCATCAATCTTTGTTTGACTCTACATCTTCTAGTACATCTTCTGATACAATCTCTATTACACCAATGATATCATCACAAATGGAACGAAGCGTGAATAGTCCAAGCTCATAAATTCACTTTGGGCCACTGATGTTACACGTGTAGAATATCATTAGTGTACTAGAAAAATCCAGAAAGCTTCCAAATTTACCATAAAAGATAAAAAAAAATCAATAATTAAAACAAATTTACAGCTACTTAAAACAAGAAAATCAAAACTAAACATAAAAAAGCTGAGATTTAATATAAAAAAAAATACCCTAAGAAGAGTTTTAGCATAATCAGAGACGCCATCAGAGACTAAAGCAACCATATCCTTAGTGGATCCAGTATCCCTTATAGACTTTCCGAGTACACGAACACCAAGTAAGAATTCATCGCCATAGAGAAGTGTTACGTACGCCTCCTCCGCCGCCGGCGATCCCAAAGCTCCACCACCACCTCTTCCTCCGGCAATAATCATCCATAATCCAACCAAAATTCCAAATAATCTACAACAATTCACACTCCTCATGCTTATAATTACATAAACAGCTCCAGATTTCAAAATGTTAGTCGAATTTCACCGAGAAAATACTGATTTTTTACAGATATTTTCCTACTTTGTGATTCAAAGTAAGTTAAACAGAAGCTTTCTCCCAGGTGGGATAAAACCGGAATAGTCAAATGAAGCCTGAACAATTGGGCCTGGCAAAACTTTTTTCATATGGGCTGAAATTAAGCTTTGGATATTGTTGAGTAGCCAGGCTTTATCGCGTAAATGGGCTTAACTGAAGCCCAATAATTTTAAAAAATAGTAAGGTGATATGATTTTATGCCACTTAGGTGGTAATTGATAGTTTGATGATTAAATGTTCGACTCATAATTCAAAAATAATGAATCAATTCTTGATGACTTAAAAAAAAAAAAAAAAGAGTTAATAGTTTGATCAGTTCAATATATTTTCAAATAAATGATAATTTGCAGGTTGATTTATATTTAAACTCTAGTTTATACTTGGACGGGTTAATGGGTGATCAAGAACGCTCGTGGCCTAGGGGCCAATCTTCTGATCTAGTAATGTAGTTGTAATTTTTAATTTTTTTTTATTTATATTGGGAATAGGTGTTAAAATTATTGTTGTAACGAGTTGAAAGTATTTACCAACTACGTTATAATCTTTATTGACAAAACTCAATATGTAGTTAACATAATTTTAAGTCCCTTTTTACCCTAAAAATCGACAAACTAATTAAATTGAGAGGGCTCAATTCGATGCTCACAAGATGAATTTGTTTTCCCTTTCAATATATATATATATATTGAAAGGGAAAACAAATTCATTGCTAATCAGCTAAACAAGTGAATATTACATCAGATGTAAGTGAGTGACACCTTATAAAATTATCATAACAGTATCCCGTTAAGTCCCAAAAATAAAAAAATAAAAAAAGTCAATCAACCAACTGTAAAGTCTATATACTGATCATAAAGTAAAAAGACCACAAAACCCCTAGTTGTCCAAAACTTGGAATCAGTTCATGCATGGCATCTACGAATAAAATCACTCCAAGAGCCTAAAGAATCCGAATGACTATGCACAAGGAAGGAAAGAGACAATGTATTCGTATATTTTTTATTTTTTGATGAATATTATCATATAATATTCTAAAATGGGGCAGATCCAAATTTATGTCTTTTTGCCAGAATTTAAACTTGTTTTCTTCTACGGGAATTACAAAGCAAAATAAAAACTATTTTGTTGAGGATTTCTTGAACCTATATATATATATATATATAAAACATAGATTGATTTTTACTTGCATCATCAAGAAAAAACACACTTTCTATTTCTAAATTGTGAAACATTCATCAAAGGGGATTTGATTATCAAAGGGGATTTGATTTTGGAAGCTAGTTTAGTCAATGGAAATTGAAGTCTTTTCCTCATACATACAAGAAATCGCGACAAAAGTGGATTTGTCGATGATTAGTTTAGTTGTCGTAACATTTCTAACGATTTATATCACTAGATGGATTTATAGATGGAGGAATCCCAAATGCAATGGTGTCCTCCCTCCTGGTTCAATGGGCCTTCCTTTCTTAGGCGAAACCCTTCACTCGTAATTTCTAATCCGTCTATCGACCTTCCACCATTCTTGAAAAAGAGGCTTAAGAGGTATGATGACAACTATAATATATCGTCAATTATCATGTAACAATGTTAGTTTGACTTTTCTAAGAGTTCAGATTCTCTTTATCGTTAGTCTCATTATTATCAAACTATTACGTGTTAATTTTTCTTTTAAGGAAGAACCTTAAAAGAAAAGTGAGACAGCAAACAAGACAGATGATCCTAAACCTTTATAAGAATAAATGTTTGTTATTTTCAGATATGGACCGATTTTTCGGACAAATGTGGCGGGAAGGGCTGTTATAATAACAGCAGATCCAGAATTTAACTATTTTCTACTAAGGCAAGATGGAAAATTAGTTGATACTTGGTCAATGGACACATTTGCAGAAGTATTTGACCAAGAAAGTCAATCTTCCAAGAAATATACAAGGAACTTGACCTTAAAGCACTTTGGTGCTGAGTCTCTCAAGGAAAGGGTACTACCAAAGATGGAAGAATTTATTGTCCATACTCTTCTTAAATGGTCAAATCAGGATTCAGTTGAAGTCAAAGGAGCATCTGTCACAGTAATTTCTGCCTCAAATGCAGTTCGGTTATGATGCTGACAACTATTCTGTCAGTATTGTTAATTCGATAGTTGAAGTAATTACTCAGAAAATAACTAATTGCAGAGTTATTTCTGAACAATTATTTCATCTATCGTATCAAATACTATGACATCCCAAATTGATTACTGACAAAATAGTTGTTAGTACTAGAAGCAAATACTTTTTATATAACTTATCTAATAAATGTTTATTTTTTATTTATATTATATAAAAAAATAGACATTTAATTACGTACGGAAGGAGTGACTCGCATATAAAATTCTTGATTTTGTTGCATTGATACAAACTTTGAATATGTTTTTTTAGGCCACAATCAATTTTGCTGCTAAGCAGATCTTTAGTGGTGATCTTGAAAATGCAGCAGCCAACATCAGTGATATGTTCAAGGACTTGGTTGAAGGCCTTATGTCTTTTCCTATAAACTTTCCTGGTACATCTCATCACAAATGTTTACAGGTATCTAACCTTGCTTTTTTATTTTGAGAATTTCTATTTTAGATTCAGTTTGGACACCATCTTAAATTTCACCTTTCAGAAATTCATTTCACATCTCTATTTACAAACAATTCAACTTCTGAGAAATTTGAGATGAAAAATGCTATCCAATGCAAGCCTTAGATTCCGTCTATGTTACCTGGACTCAAGTAAGGATGTCGGATACGGGTTTATATCTAGGTATCGAATGCTTATACCTTTAAAAGTAAGGTTACGAGGACACTTCTAAAAACTCGACAATGATACGCCAACAATAATTAGTGGCATACGAGGAAATTAACTACCATTTATAAAGTGAAATAGAGATAATTTAGGGAATATGCCTATAATATCCTTCTCAATATAGACAGAATAAGGAATAGAAATGCACGTCGTTTCGGTCAAAGTACTCAATATATTTTGAACACATCCAATAAAGATCACATACCCATACACATGTCGTATCGTGTCGACACTGGTGCGGCAAGCAAAACTAAAGAGTACATCTATGATCTAACATAAGATTCCGTAAAAAGTCCGTTTTTTTATTAAAGATAACATATGCGACCCAAAATAAAAATCCAACTTCTATAAAGTCAACTAATTTATTTTAGATTCACAAAAAAAAATATATATATATATATATATATATATATATTTTGGGTTTTTATCACGAAATCTGACCTGGAAATTCCTGATCAGATTCACAAGAAGGTTAGAGAAATGATGAAGGATGTAGTGAAGAAGAGACTAATGACACCTGAAAGAAGTGAAGGAGATTTGCTTGACCACATAATCCAAGATATGAACACTGAAAATTACATAAATGAGGACTTCATTGTTCAGCTAATGTTTGGTCTTTTGTTTGTCACATCCGATTCCATCTCCACAACTTTGGCTTTAGCTTTTAAATTGCTTGCTGAACATCCAACAGTATTAGAAGAATTAACAGTAAGTAAAATTTTATAGTTTTCGATTTTTTCTTTTTTTTTCTACTCCTGATATTCCCGTTTCGAATTTTATTTTTCAGGCTGAGCACGAAGAAATTATAAAGAAGAGAGAGAACCCTGATGGACCTCTCACATGGAATGAGTACAAATCAATGACATATACATTACAGGTTATAAATGAAGTCCTGAGGCTAGGAAATATTGCTCCAGGGTTTTTCCGTAGAGCATTGAAGGATATTCCTATAAATGGTAAAGTTAAAGAAAATTTGCAATTTTTTTGTTTATTATATTTACTAGGATTTAAATTAAGACTAAAAAACATTATAAATTTTATATTTTTTTAAGGATATACAATTCCAAAAGGATGGGTGATTATGATTGCAACTTCTGCTCTTCATTTGAACTCTAACCAATTCGAAGATCCACTGTTGTTCAACCCCTCACGATGGAAGGTATACATTAAAGCCCTTGATTTAACAACTATTATTGCACACAATCTTCTCTTATTGCTTATACTCTTAAAATTGGGAGGTGACTGTACTTATAGAAGTAGGGTCGCTGAAGCGAATTCTCAACTAATAAGTAAAAGATGGTGGGGTTGTGACCATTAGGTATCTCCCATCATTAAACAACTCAAAATTCGCTTATTTGTGTTTCGGAAAAAAAATAGCAACTTTCAATATTTTGAGGAAAATTTCTCTTTTGACTATCCCGATTTCGATGGGCTGAAAGAAAATTTTGTTGACCCTCTTCTTCCCATTCGGGTTGGGTTACACTTGGGCGTTTGCAGTTTACACTTGGACGACTATATATATATATATATATATATATCAAAAAATTATGTAAAATTATCTTGTTTTTAGTATTAAAAAAAGAAGAAAAAAAAGTTCTCAAAATTTTCTCCAAAATTTTGAAAATTGTTGACTTAACCATAAAAGTTTGAAAGTTTTAGAATTTCATCTTGCCCCAAAAATTATGGAAAAAAATTATTTTGACATCCCTAATACGATGTTTCTAGCTCCGTCCTTGATCTTAATCCTAGGAAGATTAAGTTTTTCTTTTTCTCTTATAGGACATTCAATCAAGTGTTGTATCGAAATGCTTTATGCCGTTTGGATCAGGGTTGAAGCAATGTGCTGGTGCAGAATATAGCAGGGTCTTCTTAGCCACTTTCCTCCATGTCTTGGTTACAAAATATAGGTTTATTTAATTTTTCAGCCACCTTTTTTAAAAATTTTATTAGTTGAAATTATAAATAAATAAAATCCTAATTTTGTAAATAATAATTAATTATTTCCTCTGCAGATGGGCAATGGTTAAGGGAGGAAAAATTGTTCGAGCTCCTATTATAAGATTTCCTGATGGATTTCACTTCAAGATTACAGAGAAAACCAAATAAGGATTTAAATAAAAAAATACTTATAAAGAAATGTATTTTCTCTTGTTTATTTCTTCATATTTCCCTGAATTTGATATGTAATAAATAGTTTCTATTTTGTTTTCGTCTTTAAGCTCATTAGATAATTCCACATGCTTTGATATTTACTGTAAGTTCTTTAATAAAATAAATATGTATTTAATTGTAAGATAAATAAATTGAATTCTCCTGATATCCCTTTTATGATATTGTTGCACTTATGATGATATGGATTCATTTCTTACACACTTTCTTAGATACTTTTTTTTTACTTTGGTCATAAATATTCTCTCCAAATTATTTCCTTTTATGACTTCTAAGGTAAAAAATTCAAACCAATAATCAATTTAAATACGGCCTATATATCATATCAAAAGGCTTATAAATGAGAAGACTATATTCTAGACTTGATCTTGCATGCTGTAGAACTGCAAAAATGTCTTACACGCTGACGCTAATCACCAGAAACATGTAAAGTGCTACTTTCATCCCTTCTACACCCCATAAATTCCCCAAACACATAAAATCTAAGCTTTGATACTCTTGCCTTCACCTAAATTAGCTTCCCATGAAAACAAAGTCCCTCTTGAAATATAAGCTTTGATACTTTTTTTTTTTTTTTTATGAATAAGAAATTTTTCATTAATCAGCTCATTACAATAAAAGAAAAATCTGAAATTACAAGAAAATAAAAGTTATACAATGATTTAAAAAATCATGATAAAAGACAAAAGCCACAACCAAGAAAACCTGAGTGGTTAGGGGATACTAAATTAAAAACTAGTAAGATAAACAAATACATAATCTTCTTTTTCGCAGCATCTCAATCGCAATCCTTGAACCACAGAGGCAGGAGAAAATCAATTTCAACATCTTCTTTCGAGATCGACAATTTATAAGACCATGGGCGTATCAACCGTCCTATAAATTACCTCGGCGTTCCTATTGCTCCATTTTTCTCCTCTGCTGGATTAAAAGTGTCCACCTTATGATGTTGGAACTCGACCATTAAAATATTCTTCTGCTGGATTAAAAAAAAAGACACTTTTGCTAGAAATGAGAGAATTGACTTCAAACTCGAAAATGGTGAGCAGAAGTGACACCGATATAGAAAACCCGTTTTGTCATTCCGATAACGAATTGTAAAGATTAATATTGAAACCGAATCGATTATGATTTTTATGTTCGAATACCATTTCAGATCGACAATCGGTTACTGAATACCGAACTAATTTACCAGTTGTCATTTTAATTTAATTTTTTTTAAGACGTTAATAAAAAATTGTAACATCAATAATTTTAAAATTATTTTAAAGTAAAAGTATTTATTTATATTGATATTTCTGTCGATAAGGGGTCTTTACTATTACCTATCGGAATCGCTATAGATTGATTCCGGCCTTACCATTTTCGTGTCGGAATTACCGTTAGTCACATAATCAGTCATAAAATCGGGCTAATTACTAATCGGAATTCGAGAAAACTTCCTCTCCATTTTTTTTTTTTTTACTTCCTCGCCATTGTTATCCCTAATAGTGAGGAAAATTATGATATGGATCAGGTCCACATGAATCACGTGATCCAGAATTAGCCACATCATCACATAATTGTTTCTCCTCATCATGTAATGATGTGGTCAATTCTAAACCACAATGTACAATGTACCTAATCCATATCAGAACTGTGCAATGATGGGCAAAAAATCGTCTGTCCCCGTATAATATGTCTTTATTCTTGTACCCAACCACTCACAATTCGACATTAGTATATATAATTGGGAAAAAAATTCATATGGCGAATTGTCAGCGGTTGAAAAAGAAAAGAAGGAAAGAAGAGGAAAAGAAATGTCATGTACAAACAAGAAAGAATAAACAAAAAATAAATAAACGTTCACGGTGGGACTCGAACCCACAATCTCCCGCTCCGGAGGCGAGCGCCTTATCCATTAGGCCACGCGAACACTTTGTTTCTTAAAACCAGAAAATTCTTTACTATTATAATATCACGATTACTGAAGTGTATCTAGTTATATAAACCCTAAAACCCAATCTTCAATCGCAGAGAGGAAATTGAGTTTCTGCTCAAACGACACGAATTTCAATTTTTCAATGGCTTTGTCCTTGTCTTCCACCTTAATTCAATGCCCTAAATTCTCCTCCTCTCGATCTTCTTCTTCTTCAAAACATTATTTTCTCAGAACTTCACTCCATTTCTCGAGAATTCCTCCTTCCACTCTCAGGTAATTTCTTCTGATTTTTCTTGGGTTAAATTTCTTGTCTTCTTTGATTAAATATTCCTAACCCAAGTCATCAATTTCATACTATTATTAGCCATGCAAATGAAAATGGATTATCTAATTAAATCTTTGTTTACGGTTCGGATGTTCTGTACCACTGTCTGCAACACTCTCAATTTGTACTACCTCCATTCCATATAATATAAGTAGTTTATTTGTTAGTTAAAATATCAATATTACACTCTCAATTTGAATTAAAGAAATGCGCAGTTTTCTATTAGAATTAACTGTTGGATCAGGATATTGAACTCATTAGTCTTTTTAGAATTTATGGGAGGAAAATGAAAATGGATTATACTCCCTGCAAATGAATTTTGATTATCTTTATTGATTTTAAATTCTTAGCCTATTTATATAAACAATATGAACTTTGCAAGGGCAATCAAAATTGTCCAAAGAAAGCTCCTTTTCTTTTCTGTTATATTTTTACTCCCACTTTTTACTAGAATCTTATGGAGATAGATGAGGGAGAGGTGGCTAATGTCGTAGGGGGAACCGAATTTATCTTGGTTTGAGCTTATAGAGCTTCACAGACTTACTTTGTGATTGTGCATTTCGAGATTGACTATAAGTTGGCAGTTTTCTATTAGAATTTAACTGTTGGATCAGGATTTTGAATTCATTAGGCTTTCTAGAGTTTACGGGGTGAGTAAACGGGTGGTTTGTGCTGCATCATCTGCTGCTGGAAGTTCGAGTTCAAGTAACGACTTGAATCCGTACGAGGTAATGAATATATCATTTACCATCTCTGATTAAAGGTGGTAGAAATGATAAATTGATTTTTTTTTCCGCCTCTTAAGGTTCTTGGTGTAAGCCCTGTTGAGGGGTTTGACATGGTCAAGGCAGCATATGCTAAGAAAAAGAAGGATGCTGAAAGAAGTGGTGATGAAGCAACTGCAATCCAGGTAGATATTTTATCTTATTTTATTTTTTTGATGAAACTATTTGGGTAGTTTTAACTCCCTCTTATCATATGTGTTCCTTTGTTAAACGTGTTAATAAGTGATGTGCTAGATGTTCAGTTGTGCTCTTTCTGTTGTTTTCAGTTGGAGAAGGCATATGACAAAATTATGATGTCACAATTAATGAAACGGAAGAAGGGAGAAACATTTGGTTCATTTAAGGTACGGTTGAGATTTATTCTTATTGCTTTCCTAAAGTTCCTGAGGATGAGCATGTAAGCAATTCAGCTGATTTAGTGTTAACAAGTTGTTCCTAAAATTTACACCAAGTAACTGGTTTAAATATTTGAGCTGTTTTTGCTATTTATCATTTTGCACCCTTTCAAAATAGTTGTTGATATCATGAATGTGATCTCCAGGTTTCGAAGGAAATAAAATATGCTGATAAGCAGCCAATTGTACCTTGGGGCCCTAGGTATGTGTGTATACCCTGAAAGCTAGCCCTCCAATGCGTGATCTTGTTCCGTTCCTTTTTCCCCCCCTGATTTACGTTATTTAATGGAGGAATGTATTTTAAATCTAAATGTGATTGTAACGAGGCCATATGATAATGAGTTCCAGGTTTAACTCCCATCCGCATAGACTTTCTCATTAAAGTAATAATATAACTTTGTCAGAAGGTGCAGAATTTTTGCTCTGACAGTGGAACCTTGAGTTGTAAATAGAATGTATCAGCATCATTATTGATAGATTTGCTAGATGGAATCCCTTCCATACCGAGTGTAAGGCTTGCTAGATTAAACTTTCTCTGGGTAGCATTCTGACTAATCAAACAGAGAAACACTTTTCTAAAATTGATAAACTGACCTATTGTCAAAGGAATTTCACTTCAGATTCCAACTTGACCCCCCCTCCCCCTCCCTTCCCTTCCCTTCTCTCTCTCTCTCTCTCTCTCTCTCTCTCTCTCTCTCTCTCTCTCTCTCTCTCTCTGTGGAAATTGAAATTTTTTCCAGTTCGTTAGACTCTATTAATTGCTTCTTTTAATCTCATATCTGACAAAGAATGGAACCACATATCTTTATGTACATAAATGGACTTAGAACTTGGTATGCTTATGCATGTCTCTATTTTCAGGTTCACCAAGGCTGACGACAAAGATATAAAAATCAATTTGGCAATTGCGGCTGTCTTTGTAAGTATGAATATGAACTATGTTTTAGAGCCACACCAACTCCCCCCCCCCCCCCCCCCCCCCAACCAAAAAAAAATTTCCATTGCTTTACATACATAAACTTGTGAGACTCTCATTAAAACACTTGCCTTGTACGAAGTATGCAAATCTTGCTAGAAAACGTGCTTTGTGCATATTGATAAATTTGGACTGTTTCTATTGGAATTTTCTTATAAATTTGCTACTCATTTTGATGTTAAGGACGTTATTGGTCTAATTTTCTGCTCTTTTATTCAGAAAGCTTGGATTTTTGTCAAGCGTAATGCTGAATGGAAACCTTTACAATTTGTGGCCTTCGTATTTGTCTATCGGATTTTTGAGAAATTAAAATCATTTGAGCCACCTTCATCTCCCTCATTTTCGGTGAGTTCAGCCAAGTGTGTTAGGCTGCTGCTCTATCTTTTATATTACAGATACAGGCTAGATCTTCCACTTTTTGAATTTTTTATATCTAGATTCTTCTGTAACCAGCATAGCAATTTTCTCCCCATTTTATTGAACATCTAAGGTGATGTTGACTATAGGAAGAGGGTGAAGATGAAGGGAGAATGTTCCGTATGGGGAAACGGCTACTTAGATCTCTTTCACTTGCTTTTGGTTGTATAGCTGTTGCTTCATTGGTATGTGTTTCCATTTACTACCACACAACTATATATTTCTTGCTTAATTTTTTTTATCTTTCTAGTTTGTACACGCAAATTATACGAATTATTTAGTTAAGAAATAAAAAAACCTCACTCTAGCATCATGAGAAGATTTTCTGCATTTCACGCTAAACCCATGTAGAATGATGAAATAGCACAAGGGCAGCGTTTTCCTTTATCTTGATCTACCTTTCTTCTGTCACCGAACCCCCTTGTACTTGTTGCAGGGATATACCGGTATCCTGAATTTGATTGAAGCTACAGGAGGTTTTATTCCTCGTTTCTTGTACAACAACCAGGTACAACATCACCAGCTTTTCCAATCCCAAATCGCTATTTTCTGTATATACGGGACTGTTTTCTTGCATTTATGTCCCAGGTTGTCGTTTTCTAAAATGTTTTAGCTGTGTTTACACATCGTAATTATGCCCCCGTGCAGGAACTGCTTGTTACTGCTTCAACATCACTGATGCTATACATAATGGCCTCATACTACCGATGACCAAATTCTCGTTCCGAGTAGGTTCCCTTGAAGAAATCTTTCAATTGCTATCGTTGTTGGCTATCAAATTTTGTAATTAGAAATGTTCTTACAGAGCATATTTTATCAATAGATTAGCAAAAGGCCTGATAGCGAGATCATCAATGAACATGCTTTGTAATTTTCTGACCAGTTTGGAGTTGTTAACAGCTGACAAATATAAGTATTACATTCATCGTGAGTTCAATTTCTTCTAAACGCAGAAATCGTATGCTTTTTTAACTGTTGGTGTACATGCAAATCTGATTAGTTCTTACTGGAGGACACATTTCTCGATTTAAAAATCTTCCACTTATCGTAAGACAGAGATGAAGCTCAATCATTTTTTTAAGAAGAAAGCTATCATGGGCCACTGAAAAGTTGTGGGATTGGGAAGATTTGCTCTGAGAGATTGAATCAAATTGGATCACTGGAGCATTATGGTGAAATTTTGAAATTGCTAAGCAAAAGCAAATTTGAGGACTGTGAGTTTAATCCATTGTATAATTATCATACCAAACAATCGTGATTTAATCGAACTCTTTTTTTTTGGCAACTTTTGATTAGAAATATGATGTTTCGTGGAACCACATTGTTCTAGAATTCATTTTCATCGATGGCATTTGACGCAGCCCAACTGGTCAAATAGGTAGAATACTGTCTATATTTACGGAAAATTCAATCCTACACCGTACTCGTGGGACTGGCCACACAACTCTAGTATGAATTAGGTGAGGGACTATGAGTACAACCAGAACGGTTATAGAATTGAGTGGCCCGTATATTTACCATGCACACAATTGACTGCAGTTTATATGCAATTGGCAATATACTAGAAAATACTCCGCCCATCCCAAATTATCTGTCTATTTTGTGTTTAAACATGTCATCAAATTTTATAGTGGGATATGATAAAATGTAAAAAATAACCCTATCTAATATTACTTTCAAATGAATTCTATCTCACCTTCTCTCTATATCTTTTTTCTCCAACATTTAATGTAACTGTAAACAGTGGCGGACGTAGACTTTAAAGGCATGAGAGGTACAATTAACATTGACAAAACAAATTTATAAAAAACATATACGCATTTTCATACTTTTTATAATATTCTATAATTATATCACTCTCGATAGTACCAGGAGCGTCTCAATCATTTTGGAGGCCCTGTGCTAAATTAAAAAAATGAGGGCCTACATAACCGGAGAAAAGTGACTTTAATCTAAATATAACCAAAAATAATAATAATTACAATTGTATCAAAACTTTTGTTCTCCAAAATGTACTCAAGCATTTTAAACAAAGTTTTCAAAATAATAAATACTGACAGTACTTGATAAATGACTGAAACCAACAAAATGCTCTAATACCTGCTCATTCTTCACATACGCGATTCATCAATAATAATAGAAAACAAGAGATCACCAATATATTTGATAATCACCATATAGTAAAAATTTCACAAGATGTTAAATTTTTATACTTAAGTTTGTTAAATTTTTTTTTTAATAAATATCATAGTCCCATTACATATTTAAGCTTGTTAAAATTTTAACCAAACTTGTTAAGATATAAGTGGTGTTATTCATATAATCCACGAAATCTAATTTCAAATTGAAAACTGACTCAAAATGGGTACACTAAAAAAATGCTCACGGCGGCGGGTAATACAGAAATAAAGCTAAAAAAAAAAAATTGGGGGAAAAGTTGTGCCCCACCCTAGGTCCACCAATTTATGTAAAGGGTAGGATTAGAAAAATCATCATTAATGAGCAATTTATTTAGAGAGTGAACAAATAATTTGAGATAAATTAAAAAAGGAAGGTGAACAGATAATTTGGGACGGAGGAAGCATTAAAATGAATATTTTTTTTGAATAATCTCTATTATGAACGTGTTCACAACTTCTGCCTCAGAATCCGTGGTCTCGCCCTTTGTCACTTAGCCATAATACTTGCAGTCCCGGTACCTATGCGGAACAGCTATTTTTTCACACATGTGAAACACTTTTTTTTGCCTTAAGAACAATTGTTTTTAGTTAAGAACAGCTGTTCAGAAAAATAAACAGTTGCTCATTTTTTAATCAATCTCAGCCGCCAAAACTTTAATCTAACGGACGAACTTTTATCCCGCATGTGCAAAACAAAAGCTGTTCTGCATAGGAGTCGTGAGCTAATACTTGGGGCGAACAAATGTCTTTTATTTGGGTGCCAACGTCAATTTCGTTCTTATCGTTTGGTAAGAGTAAAAAACAAGAACTAGTATCACTAACGGTGGACTCCAGTTAATCGCTGGCCATTTTGTTGGATTTTTCTGTCATATATAATGATTTGACGGTTTTACATGAAAAATCACATACTAATTATTACTCCCTCAACAACAACAACCAAACCATAATCCCAACAGATTGGGGTCGGCTACATGAACCAAAGTAAGAATCACGTATGGTCATTCACATGGATGCAATCTCTCCATTTTTTTCGATCCCAAACACAACTCTCATCTAGTTCTAGCAAATTCATATCCCCTTTTATCACCTCCATCCAAGTCTTCCTCGGTCTCCCTCTACCTCTTACGCCATCTACATTACATAATCCTTCAATTCTCCTAACCGGAGCATCACTTGGCCTTCGTCTAATGTGCCCAAACCAACGCAAACGGTTCTCTATCATCTTATCTTCAATAGGTGCTACACCAACCTTCTTCTGAATAGTCTCATTCCTCACTCTATCCATTCTCGTATGCCCACACATCCATCTTAACATACGCATCTCCGCTACATGCATTTTCTGAATATGACACCTCTTAGTTGCCCAACATTCTGTACCATATAATAATGCCGGTCTAACAGCGGTTCTGTAAAACTCCCTCCATTCCTAAATATAAGACTCTTTAGACAATTTGAGAAAATTAAGGAGGTTATCATTTTCACCTAAACTTCCAATATTACCCCACCTTCCCTCTCTCACACTAATACATCATAAATAAAAGAAAGGAAAATGTTGAGGGTATAATTGAAATAAATTATTGACAACTAATAAAAGAACCTTAAGCGACAATTAATTTGGATACCTAGATATCTCCTAAACGACAATTAATAGGGAATGAAGGGAGTATTATTTTTTGTCAAAATAGTAAATACATAAGCAATTTACTCACAAGGTAGTAAGGATTTGGAACTTTGGCGTCGTCACAACAATCAATAGGTAATTCGTATACAATTACTATGTGCATTGTGCTAGAAAATAAATTGCAATAATGAATGAGAAATAATATCGAAAACGATAATGAAAATGTTAATTCAGTTTGTCAATTAATTTATTACGTTTGGTGGCGCTGTCAAAACATTATATTTCTCTATATTGAGATACAAATAGTTAAATTATAATAAGAGACGCAGTCATAATTACATTTTACATAGACGGTAAAAAAAAAACATTAAAAAATTGGCTAGAGGGCTCCGCCCAGTACCCCTTGCCAACTCGAGTTGGATCGCCTGCAGTGTGATTCCGTGTTCAGTATTTCAGACCCAATAACCCAACACACTAATAAGTAGTGTAGATCTAAAAAGTGGGGAGATGACGACCACCCTAATATTTTGAAAATATTAAAACAATAATGATTGTTGGATCAAATAGTATAAAATAAAAATAATTATTAGAATTTAATGTGACTTTATTCCCTTTTTTATCCAAATTTGATTCCAAATTTTTAATTCAATAATCACTTTTTGATAACAAATTCAATAATCACTACCCATATTAAAATTTCGTCTCATCTCAAAATTATTAATAATTAAATTCGCCCCAATACTAAATTGTGGATCCGCCTTGGCATCGATAAGACTTCCTTCTTCATTATCTTCCAGCTAGGATATTACTCATGCAGCCAGCCAACCAGCAAATGTTCAAAACCCAATCCCACTCATGCACTTAATTTAGAACACTTCTCATATGCAACGGGTCCACTGGAACATGTGATTCAGATTTGGCCATATCACTTTATTTTTTTCTCTCTTTCTCATTCTGCAGGTATGTGGCTAAATCTGGATCACATATCTACATGCACCCGGTCCATATCAGAATTTTCCCTTAATTTACTACCCAAAAGTCCAAAACCCCAATTTTCCCTTATATAAGAACAAGAAATCAGAAAGCAAGAAAACAAATTACAGTAGAAGAATCAATTGATCAATGAAAAGGTAAGTCCAAAACAGAGTAGTTGTAACTGAAGAACCGCTTTTGTTAAAATTTGTCATGCATGCAAATAGCATATGTTGTAATCATCCCTTAAAAATGCCACATTTTTTTTTCTGAAAATAAAATTCAACTTTTTTGTTGTTATGCAATCCGTGACGATAATCATATAAAGTTGGGAAGTGGGGTCATTGTGGTTTTCACTTCTTAATTTTGTGGTGGGGTTTTGTTTGTTTTCACAAAAAAAAAGGGTAGAAAATTCAAGATTCATTGAGAAAAAAGTTGGAATCTTTGTTGAGAGGTAGAGTGATTCTCTACGTGTCTTTTGGGGTTTTTCTCGCCTTTTAAAAAGGGACTGGTGAACTCAAGAAACCCCCATTAAATTTGGGGAATTCTGGGGTTCTGTTTTTTTTGCTGAATTCTTGATTTATTGCTGAATTTTATTCTTGGGTTAGTCATTTTTTGAAGGTTTATTGAAGATTGAATGATGTTTGAGTACTAATTAATTGTGGGTTTTTGTTTTTCAGCTGAATAGAATTTGTCCCTGCTGCTAAATTCTGCAATTTTTGGTGTCTCTGCATTATCAGCTTTTGGAGGGGTCGTAGCCAGTGCACGAGGCTCCCGCATTAGCTTTTAGAAGGTAAGCAAAAAAAAAAAAAAGTCCTTTTCTATGGGCATTTGCATAGTTGCTTATGGGTGGATGGAACTTTTTTTTTTTACACAGATTGAAATGAGACAATGATGGAATGTGACTTTGGTTAATGTTTTTCTATTAATTTCTTTAATTATGTCTGAAAGGGGATAAAATATGTTAAAAAGTATGGACCTTTTTCTCCTTTCTTTAGTAGTCTTGTACTCCAATAAAATGGTTTTTGTAAAGAAATGTCATTTTGAAAGAGTGGTAATTATGGCGTATTTCAACTTGTTAATGTAACCTATGAATAGATTGAAAACTCAGAATCACATTCTCTTTTACCCTTTTGGAAATCATTTGGATACATAGATGTTGGATTGTTCGTGAAAGGGAATGTGGGTCCCGAAACTGAAATTGTGTGTTTTGTTTCGAGAACAATGTTCAATCCCACCCTTAATTATGAGATATAATATGTATATGGGTTGCTTTGCCTTTCTTTTTTCTTTTCCTCCCGGTGGGCGATAGGTGGGTTGAATTTCACGAGGATGTCTTTTTCTTTGCAGTGTTTATTGAAAATTGCCTCCAGAGAGTTTATTTGTCATTCTTGGCTTTGATTTGGTATGTGAATCATTTCATCGTCCATTATTTTCAGTTTAGTAGCCAACTTATGTGTATGTATATTTTTTTGTTGATTATATAGATCAAAATGGTAACAAAAACGGTGGATCTTCGGTCTGATACAGTCACTAAACCGACTGAAACAATGCGGGTTGCAATGGCGAATGCTGAAGTTGATGATGATGTACTAGGTTATGATCCAACAGCGCGCCGTCTTGAATCAGAGTTAGCAAAAACCATGGGCAAGGAAGCCGGACTATTTGTTCCTTCAGGCACAATGGGTAACCTTATTAGTGTGCTTGTTCATTGTGATGTAAGGGGAAGTGAAGTGATTCTCGGTGATTATTGTCATATCCATATATATGAAAATGGAGGGATTTCTACCATTGGTGGTGTTCATCCAAGGACAGTGAAGAATAATGAGGACGGAACAATGGATATCGATCAAATCGAAGCAGCTATTAGAGACCCTAGATTCGAGATTTGTTACCCGAAGACTAAGCTTATTTGTTTGGAAAATTCACATGCACAGTAAGGAAACTTATCATGACAAATCTCCAAATTATTCCTTCTTGTTGGGGTTGATCCCATGTCCTCTGATCTTTAATTTATTATGTTGTAGAAAATTCTTATCCGACATGATCAGCGGAGTAACCCTGACATTATAAACCTTTGATATTACCTTTATTCTAATGTGCGAGAAAATTTTAGTTACTGCTTAGACTAAATAGAAAAATACTTAATCAATTGGCCTACATTTCTTTTGTTAGGTGTTAAAGGTATTTTGCATTCTTGGAATTCGCATATACCTTTGAGGTGTTCTGTGTTCAAACGTCAGAAACAAGTGTCGGGAAGTTGAACAATGAATTAGTGTTGCTAGGCCTACATCTCTAATTCATGTCTAGATTTTCAAATGTTCTTGAAATGTAGATTAAATATTATTTTAATAAGTCGTAGTGCCAAAGTTGTGGCTCTTGAAAATCTCTGTTCATTTATCTAGGAATGAGAAATTAGTAAAACTCGTGTTGAATATCAAATTATTAACTCGAGCTACTATTGATGCAGTTCTGGTGGCAGATGCCTTTCGGCAGAGTATACAGACCGAGTAGGAGAGCTAGCCAAGAAGTATGGATTGAAGCTTCACATTGATGGGGCTCGTATCTTCCATGCATCAGTTGTAAGTAAAAGTTTAACTGTAGACTATGACATATTCTTAATTAAAGGGACTCCGGGGCCTTTATTTATTTTATTTTTATATTTGTATATTAATACTTCTTGAAAATAGAGAACACGATCTGTTTTATAAAAGAGCATTTCTGGATACTTAGAACAGAGTATGTAAATAAAGATGATTGAACTAGTGTGATTAGATCTTGAACTATGTTAGATTACGACCTCATTAAAAGTTTAAGCTGTTAGAGAATATCTGTGAATTTATAATACCAGGCTATAAAACAGCAGCTTACATGTGGTATAGACGCTCTTTCTATTGTTGGGGTCCTTTGCATGTGAAATCCGATTTTTAAGATGGTCTCTTTGTTCAGCTAAACATTTCGAGGATTATTGATCATCTTCAAATATTAGTTCCTTAGACGTGCACTTCTCTTGTTTTCCTCTTTTGGAAGATGGAGAAATCTTCACTTACTGGTTTTAGACGAGAAACTACTCAACGGTGTGCTTGAATAATTTTTAATCTTAGATGCATCACGAGTGTGGGTACTGATTACACTATATTCTATCTTTCAGGCACTGGGAGTTCCTGTTCACAGGCTTGTGCAGGCTGCTGATTCAGTCTCGGTAGGTAAAATTATGACAAGAGTACACTTTTCTTGTTTGTTTTTCCAAGTTCTAGTGGAATCTCGATCACGTTTTGTTCATTTTTGCTCGTAAAACCGCCCTCTCTCTCTCACACTCACACACATACACACACGGATGGTGTCTAAAATGACGCTATTTCATTGTTAATGGTTTATGCATTGCAGGTTTGTTTATCGAAAGGCCTTGGTGCTCCAGTTGGAAGTGTGATTGTTGGTTCAGAAAGTTTCATAGCCAAAGTAAAGCACGCTAATTAAAGATTTCTTTTTGGCCCCCTCTTGCAGCAAAAGCAGGTGCTTAGTTATTTTCATTTAATTTTTTAGGCAAAGATTCTCCGGAAGACTTTGGGTGGTGGAATGAGGCAGGTTGGCATCCTCTGCGCTGCTGCTCTTGTTGCATTGCAAGAGAATGTCGGTAAGCTCGAAGGCGATCACAAAAAGGCCAAGACTTTAGCAGGCAAGTTCGCCTGGTTTCTTTTGATCCTCACTTATTTCTGCATGCTTCCAGTTTCCTCGTAATTTCTAAGCTTATAGTTCATGTAGGGCTAATATCCATTCACAAACAGACACGCTTCAATTTCCTCTTAATTGTTCTCTGATGGTTAATTCTCCGTTCTTTTTAACGTTCTCAGAGGGGCTGAACAAAATCAAAGGACTAATGGTTGACATTGATTCGGTTGAGACCAACATTGTAAGTGCATTTTTTCTGAATATAATATCTCATTCTAAAATTAAAGTAGCAAACTTCACATATAAAATGTGCCATTTCGGCTTGCTTCTTACATTACATTTTCCAAATTTTGCATATACTTAGCCATGCTGAAAACTATATCGGTCAACTTTTACTATAATTCATTAGCTTATATATAATATCGTTTGATATTTTCGATAGAACTACCTGAATTCTCTGGACAAATGTTACGTGTATTCTATGTTTATGCTGTTTATTTGGTGTCTATCCGAATCTTTCTTGAAATTTCACTCGACCTTGTCCATCATTATGAATGTGATGAAGGTGAGATATATGGTTCTTGTTCGACTGTCTAATACTTGAAGAAGCAAACATAACCTCAATTTTTTCTTCATATTATTAGGTATTTTTTGATATTCTTAAGGAGGCGAATATCACGGAAGTGAAGCTACACAAGATTTTGGAGGGTTATGGTATACTCACAATGCCAGATGGCCCACTCAGGTATTTCCCGTCTTTTACTTCGCCAAATTATTATGCTAAAGTTTCCATTCTAAAGCATTGGATATATACTCCTTTGTCTTGATTGAACCGACTTTGTTCCGACATTTTGTTACATTAAAGTTACATATTTCTGCATTACCATCATTATATTTCTCCTGAACTATCATAGATCATCATTTTGACTCTTTAAATCTTCATATTTTCCGAGAGCATAGGTCGGTCTAGCAGAAACACATACTTTATCAGCTGGTTAACACGTGTTAATAACGAAATTTCTGGCTTCATATTTCACCATAAAAGCATATTTCACTAATAATCTTTTCAATCAAATCCCAGAAAAGTTACCCAAGATTTTGTTCAATTGAGGGATTTGGTATTTTATAACCTGATATAATGCTCTTTATGCTTGACTAATTGTTATTTGATTCGAAATTTCAGCTAATTCTGTATAACATTTGTATGTAAATTTTAGGATGAGGATTGTTCTTCACCACCAGATTTCAGATAATGATGTGCAGTACACTCTTTCCTGCATTCAGGTTTCTATTGAACTACTCACTTTATGACACTTCTTTTCTGCATGATTAAATATCTCTACCCTTGTCAAGGAAGGCTAACAGAGTTAGCGCAGAACTTCCGAAGTCGGGACCTCGCAACACTACCAAACCTGGACCAAAGGCCCCAGTTTGGAAAATTGGGAGATGAGGCGGCTACAATGTGTCCAAGCCCCACCTCCTCTTCTCAAAATCCACTGCCGGCCTTACTTAAAAAAGTAGGGCCCGCATTGACCACCTCAGCGCTTATTGAACTTTTGAGAGAGGGGGAGCTGAGAGCTGGAACCACTGGAGCCGCCCAACCCCCTAGTTATCTCGAGTTCGATACTCGTATCCCTCTCCCTCTACCCCTGACTGGCTTATTTACGATGAGAAAAGTGGTAGTTGAATTCATCTTTATTTGTTGATGCAGCAAGCTGTGACCGGAGTCCGCGACGAAAATGGTGGCAAGTGAGACAAGTAGAAATGAATATTCATTGAAGATTATATCTGAATGATAAAAATTTAGAATTTCTGTTGATCAAACCAATTTCTATTAGTATTTTGGAAGTCTGTTTTAAGCAATGAAGTTTTAGCTTACCTACTGCATTTCTCTCTGAAAAAGCAGGGAAATTATATTTTATTTTGCTTCTTTATTATAATTATTCTTGATTTTGTATATATTCTTGAACTTGGTATAATTTCCCAAAAAGAACAAAGAAATCTTTCTAATGTTGTGGAGAAAATATATTCTCTAAGTTTCAAATTATATCCATATTCTTAATCAACATCATTTGACATAAGTACAGTATTCGAGGATTTTGTTCTGTTCCAATTTTCTATCTATGAAATAAGAACTCACAAGACTTGTAAAATCGCCGGACTCACATTTTTCAACTGTTGCGATAGATTAATAATCTTGATCTTAGTCAAGTTCAAACAAAATCGTGTACTAATTATCACGAATTTAGGGTCATTGGGTTCCGATTTTTTTAACTCTTGCGACCGGTGAACAATCTTGATTGTGGTCAAATTAAAAAAAAAATTGTGTACTAACACAACATATTTGGGTAATTTGCAATCGGTGAATAATCTCTATTTTAATCAACTTCAGACAAAATTGTGTACCAATATCACAGATTTGGGGTCGTCGGGCTCGGATTTTTCAACTGTTTCGATCGATGAATAATCGTGATTTTATTAATATTCTGACAAAATAATGTACTAGCCATCTCATATTTAGGGCAGTTGGTCTCAAGATTTTTCATCTGTTACACTAGTGAATGATCTCGGTTATACTAAAGTTCAGACAAAATCTTGTATTAACTTTACGGATTTAGTGTCGTCAGTCTCAATTTTGAAATTGTTATGATCGGTGAATAATCTCGATTTTGTTCTAGTTCAAACAACATCGTTTATTATCCATCACGTATTTAGTGTTGTAAAACTCGTATTTTTCAACTGTTACGACCGATGAATAATCTCGATTTTAATAAAATTAAAGGAAAAAATGTGTACTAGCCATCACAGATTAGGGGTCGTGGGACTCGTATTTTTCAACAGTTTCAACCGCTAAATAATTATGATTTTAGTTAAGTTCTGACAAAATCGTATACTAACCATTACATATTTTGTTTCGTCAGACTCAAATTTTTCAACTGTTGCGACCGGTGAATAATCTCGATTTTAGCCAAATTCAGACGAAATCGTATAATAATCATGACGGATTTAGGGTTGTCAAACTATGGTTTTCAATTATTTCAACAAGTGAATATCAAAGGTTCCTTAACCTAGTGGGGCAAGGGCCTGCTCACGGTCGTGGGTTCGATACCCTCCCCGCGCATGGGCATGCTTTAATTTGACTCCCTTTCTAGGGTTACCCTCTCCTCCTCTGGTGAGGTAGTTCTATCTCCCCGCTCATGGGGCATCGCCCAACGGGCGTAAAAAAAAAAGTGAATAATTGTGATTTTAATCAAGTTCTGACAAAATCGTGTACTAACCATTATAGATTTAGTGTCGTCGGACTCGATTTTTTCAACTATTGCGACCAATGAATAATCTCGATTTTAGTCGAGTTCAGACTAAACCGTGTACTAACCATCACATATTTATGGTTGTCGGACTCAAAATTTTCAACTGATGCGATCATCGAATAATCGTGATTTTAGTCAAGTTCTTATAAAATCGTGTATTAACCATCATGGATGTAGAGTCGTCAGACTTTGATTTTCAATTGTTTCAACTGAATAATCAGGATTTTAGGCAATTTTCTGACAAAATCGTACAGATTTAGTGTTGTCGTACTCGGATTTTTCAATTGTTGCGACCAGTGAATAATCTCGATTTTAGTCTAGTTCAGACTAAATCGTGTACTAACCATCACGTATTTATAGTTGTCAAGCTAAAAAAAATCAACTATTACGATCGGTGAATAATCTCGATTTTAGTGAAATTCAGACAAAATCGTGTACTAACCATCACGGATTCGGGATCGTCGTGCTATGATTTTCAACTATTTCGACCGATAAATAATCGTGATTTTAGGGAAGTTCTGACAAAATTGTGTACTAACCATTACATATTTAGTGTCATCAAACTTGGTTTTTCAACTGTTACGACCGATAAATAATCTCGATTTTAGTTAAGTTTTAACAAAATCGTATCACAGATTTAATGCCATCGGACTCCGATTTTTTTAAAATTTGCGACCGGTGAATAATTCGATTATAATCAAATTCAGAAAAATTCATTTACTAACCATCACAGATTTAGGGCCGTCAGACTCGAATTTTTCAACTGTTACAACTAGTGATTAATTTCGATTTTAGTGAAATTCAAACAAACCATCACGGATTCGGGATCGCTGGGCTATGATTTTCAACTATTTCAACCAATGAATACTCGTGATTTTAATTATGTTCTAAAAAAAATTGTGTACTAACTTTTAGGTAATAGTGTCGTCGGACTCGATTTTCAACTGTTACAACCGGTCAATAATCTCGATTTAGGCAAGTTCGAACAAAATTGTATGCTAACCATCACAGATTTAGTGTCGTCGAACTCGGATTTTTCAACTGTTGCGACCAGTGAATAATCTCGATTTTGGTCAAATTCGGAAAAGCAATGTATTAACCATCACAGATTTGGGATAGTTTGGCTCGAAAATTTTCAATTGTTACGGCCAATGAAAAATCTCGATTTTAGTCAAGTTCAAACAAAATCATGTACTAATAATCACAAATTTATGGACATCATGCTCAGATTTTTCAACTCTTACGATCTGTGAATAATCTCAATTTTTAAAAAAAAATCAGAAAAATTGTGTACTAACTAATACAAATTTGGGGCCGTCTGACTCGAATTTTTCAACTGATACGGGCGGTGAATAATCTCGATTTTAGTCAAGTTCAGACATTTACTAATAACTATCATAGATTGGGGGACGATGGGCTCAAAAATTTCAATTGTTTCGGACAGTGAATAATCATGATTTTATTAATGTTGTAACAATATCATGTACTAACCATCATATATTTATGGCCATTGAGCTCGAATTTTTCAACTGTTACGACAGATGATAATTCCTATTTTAGTCAAGTTTAGACAAAATCGTGAACTAAACGCTACGGATTAGGGGTTGTTGGGCTTAGATTTTCAGCAGTTTCAACCGATGAATACTCGTAATTTTAGTCAAGTTCTAACAAAATCGTGTACTAACCTTTACGGATTTAGTGTTGTCGACTCTTATTTTCAACTGTTACGATCAGTGAATAATCTTGAATTTAGTCAAGTTCAAACAAAATCGTATACTAACCATTACAGATTTAGTGCCGTCGGACTCGGATTTTTCAACTGTTGCGACCGGTGAATAATCTCGATTTTAGTCAAACTCAGAAAAAATCGTGTACTAACCATAACGGATTATAGGTCATTGGGCTCGGATTTTTCAACAGTTTCAAATGGTAAATAATCGTGATTTTAATTAAGTTTTGACAAAATCGTTTACTAACCTTTATGAATTTCGTGTCGTCGGACTCAGATTTTTCAACTATTGAAGCGGATGAATAATCTCGATTTTAGTCAAATTTAGAAGAAAAAAACGTGTACTAACCATCACGAATTATGGGTCATCGGGCTCAAATTTTTCAACATTTCGTGATTTTAGTTAAGTACTGACAAAATCGTGTACTAACCCATTACGAATTTCGTGTTGTCGAACTCAGATTTTTCAACTGTTGCGACCGATGAATAATCTCGATTTTAGTAAAGTTCAAATAAAATCGTGTGCTAATAATTGCGAATTTAGGGAAACCTGGCTCGAATTTTCAACTCTTGCGACCAATGAGTATTCTCGATTTGTGTCAAATTAAAAAAAAATTGTGTTCAGACCATATCGGATTTGGGGTCGCCGTGCTCTGATTTTCAACTGTTTTGAATGATAAATACACGTGATTTGAGTGAAGTATTTACGTTTACTAATCTTTTCTGATTTATTGTCGTCAAACTCAAATATTCAAATGTTTCGACTAGAGAATTATATCGGTTTTAGTTGAGTTCATACAAAATCGTATACTAACCATCAATGATTTAGGTACGTCGGACTCAGAATTTAACTGTTGTGACTAGTGAAAAATCTCGATTTTAATAAAGTTCTTACAAAATTATGTTGTAATCAAAATTGGGGTCGTCGTGCTCGATTTTCAACTATTTTGACCTAGGAAAATCCTTATTTTAGTCAAGTTCAGTCATAGTTGTGCAGTAACCATCACATACTTGGGGTCGTCGGGCTAAAAAATTTCAACTATTTTGACTGGTGAATAATCGTGATTTTAGTTAAGTTCTGACAAAATCTTGTATTAACTATCATAGATTTGGGGTCGTCAACTTGAACTTTTAACTATTTCGACGATGAATAATCATGATTTTATTAATGTTCCCGAAAAATTGTTTATTAACCATCACAGATTTAGGGCCGTCAAGCTCATATTTTTCCACTGTTACGACCGGTGAATAATCTCATTTTTAGTCAAGTTCAGACAAAACCGTGCACTAACCATTACATAATTGGTGTCTGTCGTGGTTTCAACTGTTTCGACTGATAAATACTCGTGATTTTAGTCAAGTTCTGAAAAAACCGTGTACTAATCTTTACGTATTTAGTGTCGTCGAACTTTGATTGTTCAACTGTTATTATTTAAGTTGAAACAAAAGTGTATACTAACCATAAAGAATTTAGTGTCGTCGGGGTCAGGTTTTTCAATTGTTGCAATCGGTGAATAATCTCGATTTTAGTATAGTTCTTAAAAAAATGTGTACAAACCAACACATATTTGGGGTGTGGTGCTCGATTTTTTCAATTGTTTTGGCCGAGGAAAATCGTGATTTTAGTCAAATTCAAACACAATTGTGTAGTAACTATCACAAACTTGGGGTCGTCGGCCTCAATTGTTTCAACTGTTTTGACCGGTGAATAATCGTGATTTTAGTCAAGTTTTGACAAAATCATGTACTAACCATCAAAGATTCGAGTCGTCTGACTAAGATTTTTCAGCTGTTGTGACTAGTGAATTATCTCAATTTTAGTCATCAAATTCAGACAAAATCGTGTACTAACCGTCACGGATTCAGTGTCATCGGGTTCAGATTTTTCAACTGTTGCGACTAGTGAATAATCTCGATTTTAGTCAAATTCAGACAAAAATGTGTACTAACCGTCACGAATTCAGTGTCATCGGGTTCAGATTTTTCAACTGTTGCGACCGGTGAATAATCTCGATTTTAGTCAAATTCAAACAAAATCGTTTACTATCACAAATTTAAAGCTCGGGCTCTGATGTTTTAACAGTTTTGACCGGTGAATAATCATGATTTTATTAGTGTTCTGACAAAATCGTGTATTAACCATCTAATATTTAGGCTCGTCGAACTCAGATTTTTCAATTGTTATGACCGGTGAATAATCTCGATTTTAGTCAAGTTCAGACAAAATCATGTACTTAACCATCACGAATTTGGGGTCGTCGGACTCTGATTTTCAATTGTTTCGACCGGTGGATAATCGTGATTTTAGTCAAGTTCTGACAAAATCGTGTACGTTACCATTGCAGATTTGGTGTTCCAGGACTTGATTTTTTCAAGTGTTGCCACCGATGAATAATCTCAATTTTAATCCAGTTTAAACAAGATCGTGTACTAACCATCACGATTTTGTCTGAATTTGACTAAACAAGATCGTCGGACTCGAATTTTTCAACTATTGTGACTAGTGAATAATCTCTATTTTAGTCAAATTAAGACAAAATCGTGTACTAACTATCACAAATTCAGGGTAATTAGGCTCGAATTTTTCCATTGTTACGACCGTTTAATAATTTCGATTTTGGTTAAATTCAGAATAAAATGTGTATGTCATTACAGATTTTGGGTCGTTAAGCTCAAAATTTTCAAATTTTGCGACCGTTGAATAATCTCTATTTTAGTCATGTTCAGACAATATCGGGTACTAACTAACACAAATTTGGGGACGTCAGCTTAGATTTTTAACTGTTTTCGCCCAGTGAATAATTTTAATTTTATTAACGTACTGACAAAATCGAGTATTAACCATCACATATTTAGTACCGTCAGACTCAAATTTTTCAACTTTTTCGAACCGGTGATTCATCGTTATTTTACAAACTCGCCCCTCAATACCAAGTTGCTGAATCCACCCATGAATAATCTCATTGATTATGATAAGGTTAAATATCAGACTAATGACTGAATAGTTTCCAGTTCCAAAAATTCTCCCACCTTAAGAAGAAAAAAGTGAGGAAACAATAATAATATAAATGTATAGAAAAATCCTTTTTCTTTTATAACTTGTCTGATTCTGAAATGAATGAAGGCATCGTCATTGAGCTAAATCTACACAATGAAACTGGGCTATCTAGATAAGAGCCAGAACAAAATTAAAGAGGACTAGCTCGACTAGGGCTCTGTAATCTAAGAATGGGAATCAGTATTTACAAAGTTCAAAAAGAAATTGATGTGGGCATGTGTAGAATTATCTGAAACTGGAGATCAATTATATCGGGATCTTATGGAAACGAGACTAACAACGAATCATCTTAACCGTCCATTAATCTCTTCATTAAGAAGACGAATCACTAACCCTTGATCAGCGGATGAATTATTGCTGTTCAGAATACTGGAAAGCGCATTCAGTTCTTCAGGATTCGCCTTCTTGAACAACCCGTCAATGATTTTATTAACCTCGGAAGGTAATGGCTGGCTGTTGTTCATCGGTTGAGCATTTGACTGTTCTGTCTTCACAACAGAGTTCACAAAATTGTTTCCAGGTTTACAATCCGATGGAATATGCATTAGAGGCCGTGATTTCCAATACTCGCTACAAACTCTATTCTGATCAATTGCTTGAATTCCCTACAAATACAGTCGGAACACGGCAAAACTATATGAAGGACGTTTTATTTTTCTATTACTGCATATCAAATATTCAAATATGAACTCGCGACAAAGGCGGAAAACAAACCACCACACAATAACACTGGTCGTTTCAAAAGTATTACCTGCACAATTGCTGGTGAAGAGAACCCGAACATTTCCATTCCATCAAGGCTTCCAGGAGGCTGCAAAGGAGGAAGCTTTGGTTTTCCCAACTTATGCTGCTTCGCTATCTCTTGATTCACTCTCTCACGAACCATTTCCCAGCATCTGGTAGCTGATGCATGGCAAAATACTTCATTTGGAGACTCTTGCAAAGAAACCTGGAAATACCATTTACCGTTTGTCAGCCGTAGCTAATATGCAACAAGATAGAGGAATAGGACACAGAAACCTTAATAAAAACGTATTACTTCCAGAACCATTGCCTTTAACATCCTCAAGATATATTGCAACCGGGCCCAAACATGAACAGAAAAGAATCCAAAATTCGCAACTTTATAGGTTTCCTACAGCTGAAGTTTTAACTCGCAAAATTTGAGAGAAAATTCAAGTAGGATAAAGTGCATTTCGAGCTTAAATTAAAGACATCTTTTATCTCCAACTAGAAAAGAATGTAAGGTAAACATATTCCTATTTAGCAAAAAAAAAAAGGTAAACATATTCCAGATAATGTACTCCCTAAAACCAATTATTCTTTATTGGGTTCAGAGTTCAAATGTAGCAGAGTAAGGAAAAAGAAATACAAAATAAATATAAAAGGAGCAGAAGATGTTTAAGACAGATTCAATTACCATGAATAGAGGTCCATCTCGTCCAGCCAAAATTTCGGAAACATAGTAGCACATGTTTGTAGGATCTAACACATTTATATACTTCACCCGACTCCTGAAATCTACATTGGAAGAAAATAAAAAACTTAATTTGCATACTTTAAGATACTCTAAATAAGCTGAAGATACAGGGATGATAATTGCCGGGGTGATACCTTTAGGGTAAATTGCACGACTATCACACCATAGTTTTCCAGGATGTACCACTCCAAACTCCAGAGGTTCGACATTGCAATTGATTCTTCTCACTACCTTAGCAATACGAGGACCTTTCTGCCGAAAGTACCTGTCCAAATTATTCTGCGATCCAAAAGGGTTACATGAAATATTTTGTGACGTGTCCACTGACCTTGAGTTGACATCTGATTCCAATTTTTTTTGTATGTTTCCAATGTTACTCTTATCAACATCATAAGGCTGAGTTAGCAACTTATTATATTCAATTAGCATATTACAGACATTGTTCTCCTTTTGACTGGACAAGCCCTCAACATCTTTATCAACATCTGCATGGGAAGAAGATGGATTCAACAAGTTACCCTGCACATTCAGTTGAAGAATTGTTTCACCCTTCGCGGGATCTTTGGTCTTTGCAAGCTCTGAGCTTGATATTGTTGTATTCATCACAGGAGCAACAATCGTAAGATTTTTTGATCCGGTGTCCCTCAAACAGCTGCCATTATTCATTAAATGGTCCTCTTCCTTTTTGGGAGTTTTCAATGTACTTTGAGAAGGTTTTTGGCTCGATTCCTCTCCCTCATCATCACTGAGGAGTATAACACCATTATTTTCTTGAAGTGAAGGTTTCTTTTCCAATTTGGAAATCAAATTTCCCAAAGTATCTCGTGTTTCACTCCCAGTAGGCAAATCTTTCTTGCCCTGAATGGGAGAACTGGTTTTGGTAGACTCAATTTTATGGGAAGAATCGCTCAAGCTGGAACACACCTTCTTTTCCATATTCACCAATTCCACTGCCGGCTTCTCTGTTTGTGTTAAGCATGCTCTGCCGACGACATTAGTGGAATTCAAGATCTCTGTATTTCCTTTTCCTTTTCCTTTCAGGTAGTTCGAGTTAGTCATGACAGGTAGTGAGAGAATTACCTTCGGTGCAGCTCGTTCTGTAGGTCTAGATGGCTTACCTACAACTCCAGATGACTGTGAATTCTCTTTGGATATACAAGAACTCAGGGCCAGTCCTAAATCCAATTTTGCCCATCTGTATACTGCACTCAGTTTCCCCTCCAAAGCATCGACCAATATGTTTAATTCATTGATGTCATAACGAAACAAAAAAAATTTAGCACCCCAAGAACATGCACATAACTGTTTGGCATGGTTCAAGCACGCGTATTTATCTGGTGAACAATAGTGACAACCTGCAGCAGATAGATGCAGATCAAAAAGGCACACACTGCATTCTCTTTCACTAGTAGCATCAAAAGTACTTTCCATCTTCAATGCTTGTGAATTATTGCAAAGAAACTCCCTCTTAACCCTCTCCATCTCAACGCGTTCCTGGTTAAGAAATGTTAAGATTAGAAAGCATTGACAAAATAGATATGCATTATGTATACACATGAAACACTAAAAAGCAGAACTTTGGTGCATTCCCATGCACATGAAATATAAGCATAAATACCTAAAAGATTTGTAGTAACCTAATCACTTATCATATCTGGCTCGAGAATATTAAAATAATGCCTATGACCAACCAAATATGAGTGACTGGCCACATGCGATCAACATTTTTTTATATATGGAAAACATCACACATAAACAATATTGCTACTCCCTCTGTTTGAAATTATTTTATGTCGGACAGAAGTTTTACCTTGAGTGCCCTGTATAATATACCCTCCTTTCCACATACATCCCTCCATCTTAAATTAATTGAAGTATTCTTCCTTAGTAAACTAAGTTCCCAATTGGCTTTGACCGCATCTCTTGCTGCACCAAGCAGCAGTTTATCATGTGATATTGAAGTCCTCCGACCCTGGTCACTATAAAGTTCAACAGCATTTTGTCCATGGGGCAACCAGTCAACAGGCGCTACATTTACTGCTTCAGCACAATTAAACCCACAATTGAACCCTGCATGGTATGCTCGAGGAAAGGTCAGAACAAACTCTCCAGGATTTTGAACGCATCGATAAACAGGAACTCCCTCCTTTTTTATTATGGAGGGGGAAAGCTGTGTGACCTGGAGAATAAAACCATTGGATCAGGGATTATAGCAACTCAAAGATACAAGAGGCTAAGACAGGAAGACAAAAATATTGAACACTAAAAACATTTCAGTTCTGTAAACATAACTATCATGTGTTCAACAAATCAAAATAAATGCTCGCAAGACCATAAATCCTTGCACCCACCAATTTATGAAGCAAGTCAGGCTGTTCTTCAAAGAGATCAGGCAAATGTTTCCTCATAGCGGACTCTAGCTTCAGCGCATCTAGTTCCTGGAACACCATACCACATTTTTGGAGCTCCCCAGTGCATGTAATTCAACGAGTACAAGTGGTGATCCTCAACATGCTGTTAAAAATATAAAACGGTCATCAATTGAAACAAGAGGAAAAAAGAATCTTTGATATTTTTGTCCAAGTTATGATCTGTAACTATGCACATACTCTTTAAGCACAACAATTTTAATTATACATAAAAAATTATGTTACTCGGACTCGGGTACGGGTATGTATTTAGGTGTCAAGTATTTAAACATCTAAAATAAAGGATACAGAGACATTTCCTCAAATTCGGATACGGGTACGGGGATACGGCAATAAATTCTAACAGTCTCCCAATATTCTCTCCTCATGTGCTAATTAATAGTTTAAAAAAATTCAACTAGCTCCCATTATTCTCTCCCCATAGCCTCTTCCCTATCCCTAACACTAATTTCTTCCTTTCCTCCTCCTAACAAATTTGCATCCAGTACAGATTCAAATCACCAGCCAATTTCTTGCATTGTTCGACTCCTATACCCCTCTCTGTTCCATCTTCCCTTCACTTATTGCTTGAATTTTGTTCAAACTCCTTCATCCGCCTAAACTTCAATCTCCGATCGTCATGCCTTCGATTTCACAGCGACGGCAACAATGAGTGTCCCAACGATGGCATCAATGAGCTTTCAAGAGTTGGTCAAAGTACCCATTTGTAGTTGACCATGTCAGGTACATATTCCATACTCATACCAATGTCGTGTCGACACCGGTACGGCACGGCTAAACGGAGAGTCCGAGTAAATAACTGCAGGTTAAATTTTTTTCTGGCTAAAATTAACTGCATGTCTTCCATTCCTAGTCTCTGACTTATCGAATAGATGGCAAATACATCCAGAATGTAATAGATATAAATTTAAGAATTCTGCAGCAAAGAACTCTTTCTGCCTTCCAGAATCACTACATAGCCATCTTTACAAATATGGCATACTTGCAGATGGAAGTGAAATTGCATTAGAATCAAGTCTTTCTTTATTTTTTGGGGGCTTAGAAAAGGATCAAGTGTTCTCCTTGGCACAAATAATGAAATTACAGGCCCATTCCCACCCTTGCAGGGGATAAGCCCTTAAAGCAGACCCCTTGTTTGGACCAAACGAAAGAATTCAATGGAGCAAACAACCACCCAAGCCCATACAACAGTTTCGTTTGGAACTTGGCCATAATAATTTTAAGATAAGCTCAAGGTTTCTTATCACTCTTTAACCACCAAGATCCACATGCACTTGGGGACACAAAGCAACCAATGAATAAAGTGCAGATAATACATTGGATAGGTGAAACACTGAAACTTGATTTGGCTTCCATAACATACAACTAGTCAAGGAAGTATCACTAGGATGGGACCGAAAAATAACCATATCACTAGTATTCCTCAATGTACAACAAGATAAATTTGGCAAAAACATACCCAGCAGAATGACGAGAAGCACATTCCAATATAAAGCCAAGGAACCAGCACACCAGATATATCACTGCTTTCGTATGAAAGAACAGAACCTGGAAGCCTAGGGAAGTTATTCAAGTTCCATCCTGAATTCACATATTTCTCATCGGAATCAGAGCCAACTTCATGGGATTGTTTCGGGAATCCACTGCCAAACACTCCAGTTTCCAAGTCTGCCCCATAAAGCACCTAGGGAAGAAGAGAACAATCAAATGAAAAAGACACCTAGAACCACCGAACAAATAAAGCAGCTATCCAACAACAGGTATAAATCATCAGTCCAAAAGACTACCTCAATTTCCTCTTTAGGTCTCTCTACCATCCGCCAGTATTCACCCTCAATTTCCTCCACAGAGGGCTCCGACTGCTCTTGCTTCATGCTTGTATTACCTCCTGGATCTAAAGTACTGATTTCTTTCCTGAAGTACTGGGTCTTAAAATCATCAGCATAGAGCTGAAAATCCAGCAGAGTAAACACAGGACCAGGCTCAAACCCAAACCTCTCAGCCTCATAGATTCCCACGTCTTCAGAGACCTTGATTTCTCCATTACTATTTCCATGGTCTACTCCAGGTTTCGTGCATCTTTGCCTTTTCCTCCTCTTATGAAGATTAACTTTTAGCACCTTTCTCATTGAATCACGATTTTGAAGTTTGTCGACCCGCTGGATTCGAGTAGTAAACTTCGTATTCTCCCAAATTTGTTTTTGTTTGAGGGGGCAAAGAGGTTTCCAAGAGGGGGGAGGTACTATGCGGCAAATCCCATATGACTCTGCTTGTGGACGTATACTTGATATATATTTCAAAGTATCTTCAAAATCCTGCTAATACGTGACATCACAAACACAAGATGTTACCCATAAGCTTTACCATGAAACCGCATGAGCTCCGTGAAAATAACAATAACATCAAGGATAAAGTTTCTAGGTAGCGTGCTGGGAAAAGAAATAGTGCCTAAATGAGCCCGAAGTACAAACCTCTTCAGACGGATAGAAGACAGGAGCATCCTGAATATCTGGTCTGCAAGCTTCTTCAGGGTGCCATCTTGCAACTACCTGTTTCAAGTGTTGGCAGCTTCAACCCATCAAAAATATGGAACATGTAGAAACCTATATTATCTTTTGCGTCAGACATTAGAAAGCCAAGCTCCTAAAACTTGCAGTTTCTTACCAATCTATGCATAGTTGAACCAGGTGCTGTACAAATAATCTTTTTAGCAACAAGTGAAAATGTTAACATTTCATCAACCTATAAGCACACAGTCTCGTTGTTCTAATGATCCAACCAAAGATCTATTCCAATAAATATCTTCATATGTGCCTAGCAAATTCCAGTTCAGTTATGCACCTAATGCTTGGACATAAAAATGGTGTACAAGGTTTATTCATATGAACTGGTATGTAGAGCTAAAAGGCGAGACTAACCTTTTGGCAGTTTACACACTCATTGCATCCGCGAATAACCCCTCTCGGAAGTCGTGGTTTTGAAGGTAGATTCTGCATATGTATACAGTTTATATGAAGATCAATGAGTATGAACATAAGAAATTGGCCTCATAAATACTACAAACCAAATACATGTTTTGAAAATAACAAAAGAAAAACCTGTTCACAGTCAGATTCATCCCCTGAACTGTTATCCACCTTATCACAATTTATAAAACGTCTACGCCTCAAGGACTTCAATGATTTACTGTCATCACTTTCAGACTCTGTTACCATCTGAGTTTTTTGTGAGTCAGAACCAGGGATTGAGGGGGTTGAGTAATTCATTTTCGTTTCTTTGGCTTCGACCTTCTTCAGTGTAAAAGGTGCAAGTGATTCAAAACCAGGAGGTATTGAAGAAACTTCCATGTTTTCGCCTTTTACACGAGCTCTTACAAATTCTGTCCCCATCAATCTGTGAAATGAACAAGAATTTCCATAAAACAGTGAAATATCCAACATGCCAAACAGATGAAAGGAAATACATAATCTTATTCTGTAGTACTCAGATACAGAAAGCAGCAGATGAAGGTTTATCTTCCCTGAAATCTAAAATTAATTACAGAATCAGAAGAAGATCAGATAAAAGCAGGTTTGCAACTGGTAGCTGTAGTATCTGCAATCTTAATTCTTAAATATATGACAGCCTGATGGTTCTTTACTAGATACAACAATTTCATCTACAACCTTAAAAGGAAACACTATTGAAAGAATAAATTCAACTAGAAAAGGTATTTAGGTCATAAGTGAAAGGTAGTTCATCCCTTCCTCAACTTAAAGCAAGGATCTCACCAGATAATTTGAGAATCTATGTCTTTAAATAGAGCATCAGCAGGGAATGCCCATCATTTAAAAGACTTTGGAAACTTAATATCGCTACATATGCTATATTAAAGATAAATTTCATCCTACAACTAATATGATTTTATCTAAACTAGCAGAGTTTTAATATTTCAACACAATCGAAAGGTATATCCCCTTAATCTGCAACTATTTAAAATAAAGACCAACCAAGAACACCCCTTTGTCACATGACTCACATCCCAAAACAAAGCAACGAGGAAAAATCCTTGAAGTTATCTGACAAAATAAAAGAAAGACCCAGACATCTCCGATGAGAAGTCTCCTTTGTCTTCTTCGGGTCTAGTTTCTAAAAAGTCCCTAATAAACAGAAGAATTTGTCTGCTTATCATTCTTCTTCACGACTCATACGACTGAAAGTGAAGAGAAGAGAAGTCCCAGGATGCTTATCGGAATAAACACCCATACTCGAGTTCAGAGAAAATGTTAATCTTGTCAACAAGACAGAGATTCGCCTTCCAATATTTACTACTTTTTATTTTTAAGGATTTAGTATTTTCAATCAATACAAACTGTAAGGGTTTTCGCTAATTTCAAGTTTCCAACTACAATTGTCAAATATGAATAAGCAGCATGTATTTGTTCTAAGATCTGAGATCAATAAAAGTTCTGGGATAATCCAATACATTCGGATGATTTCTAGCCGACTCATATCGTGCATTGTTGAAATATAAAGTCTCACATCGAGTGCCTAAGAAGAATCGAATAACTTATAAGCTCATGGTTTAACACCTCTCTTTGCCAATTGGTTTTGAGAGATATGGAGGCCCGTGAGCTAATTTTCACATGCATATATGTCATTCTGATTGAACGAGTTCTCCCAGAGCGAAATACAATCCATAAAATCTTAGCATTATATACCCTGTTATTAGGAAAGCCTCACATTCTTTATAAAGTTCACAAATATGCTGTAAATCGCATAAATAGAAAGCAGGATGTAAATCAAACAGCAACTGGTCCGCATATTATTACTTCCATATATGTATATCCATTTGTTTCATTTTTATTCCGCGAATATATAAACAAATCATGTCGGATTAGAAACTTCAAGATCAATTTCTATTTTATTAACCAGCAAAACTCAACTAGTCTTTGAGGCGAAATTAAGACTACCTAAGCCAAAACCACTACATCAACACTTCAGAATAAATTTATCATATCCAATTCACTAAAATCACAATTAATTATTCCAAACACAAAAAAAAAAATTACAAAAGCATATATTTTTGTTAGCATCACTGCTAATTCAGAAAATTATCATCACAATGTAAGGATAAATTATTTAATTAACTTACATAATTCCTGATCCAATGATCTAATCCTCCACTGACCTAAAGCTGCTCAATCACCATCACTATAACCAAAAAAAAATATCAAAAAAAAAAAAAAAAACCTCTGCATGTATATATGAAAAAATCATAATCCAAAAAAAGAAAAAAGAAAAATCAGATAAATTTTTCTAGCAAAAAATAGAATCAAAATTGTATAGATCTAAACCTAAAGCTAAGATAAATCCAAAGTCCATGAAGAAGATGATGATGATGGAATCCACCAATTAAAATCACCGCTACCACCACCATCATCTACCATAACCACAATCTACCTTAGAATTTATGACTAGTAATCAATCAAAACCCCTAAAATTGGAACAAAAACAAAATCTTAACTACCAAAAATATATTTTTTTTTGGACCTACTAATTATAAAAAAAATTAAAAAATTGGCAAAGCGAAATTCATATGAACTTCTGGATAAAGTACAATACATATTCTAGAAGAATCAAATATTTACTACTAGTAAATTAAAACAAATTAAGATATATCTAACCCTAATTTCCCTTGAAAACAAGTAATACAGAAACCATGGGCAGTACCCATCATAAGTTCTTTGTTCTAACCATTTTTTTATTATTATTAATATGGACCGCGTGACCAAATTTCTTTTTCTAATTTGTTCTCCTAATTTCAATTAATTACCTTTGATTTTGATTTTTATTATTTTTCTGAATATTGTAAAGTGGTCCAATAAAAGAAAAAGAATAACCGACTTTAAATCTTTTAAAACATCTGTTAATGTATTATCTTAATTATTACACATTGAGAGTTGAGATTTAAAGATTTTGGATCGGAATAATCCTATTAAAAAATGGAAAAGAAAAAAATATATAATAATATTTTTTTTGTTATACGGTTAAATATTAGAGAAAAATACTAATAGAGTTTAATAATTAATTAGTACTTACCAGATTATTGTTTGGGTGCCATTTTGTTGGGGCACAGAGATGCAAGGCAAGGCGTGGCGTGACCATTTCAATATGAATATGATGTTTTTTCAGAGGTTTTTATCTTTTTGTTGGTTGCGGTGTGGTCAAAGGGCATCGTATTTATTTATTTATTTATTTATTAAAAAAAGAAGTAAGACTATAGAGTAATATCCCCACCTAAATTGGAGGCTCTGCTTGGAAGTTAGTGTTCCGAGTTCGACCAATCCGACTACGGTGCAAAACACTTAATATTTTGTATTGGTAGCTGGCGGATAAAAAATCTGACTATTAAAATCATTTGAGTAAAGATAAAAATTTTCTACACACTGCGAAATATTAGATGTTCTGCACCGTAGCCGTATTGGAGTTCGAGACATGGACATTGCCTCCAAAATTCCTTCCTCTTTATAAAAAAAAAATCTAATTGTGATAGTATTCAATACTCTTATTATTATATGTTATGGTTTCGTGTTCAACAATAACATATAAAATTAACTGAACAAACAATTTAAACTTTTTTTTTTTAGAGTTACACCATTAAAGAGTAAGTATAATTACTAGCTTATGGTCTCTGAGAAAATCAATTCGATATACAATTAAAATTTTAAAACATAACTCGTAACTTGAGGCTACAAGTTCAATTTATGTCTCTCCAAAACTCCAACCTATTGTTTGTCAAACAAAATATTTGAATAATAGAATTCTTATCCATTTGCTGCTTCGCTAATAACTTAACAATTGAATTTTTAATTTATACTTAAAAAAATCAAGAGTTTAACATGACAGTTTTTTTAAAAGAAAAAGGATACACCCTCCTCTCTGAAGAAAAGGCGCACGCTTCATGTGCGGAACTTGTTTTATTCTATACGAATGAAATAAATTTATAAACGTTTTGATGTGAGATTTAACCATTGAGATATTTTATTTTTAAAATGATTAATATCTACTTTAGGTTTAAGAGATTTAACACGTTTTCTTCCTAAAATCATTTAACCGTTATATCTAAATGGCAAAAAATTATTATAAACGTGTTGAACAAATCATAACCGAATTGGAAAAATAGGGCAAAAAATCCTCCGTCCCCATTTGTGTGTGTCCCCGTGTCCCCAACCAATCACAATTCACCATGTGTATATATAATTGAAACAAATATTTATATAGTAAATTCTGATTGGTTGGGGACACGGGGACACACACCAATGGGGACAGAGGATTTTCACCCGAAAAATAGGGTAGGGTGGTAAACCTTCTAAAACCAAACGCGGACAAACAAACAAAGCCCTAACTTCTATCTGAAATAGGACTCATCCTCACCATCGTCTGAACCCACTTTCCCTTTAATCGAACGACGTCGTAAGCAGCATCTCCGGTATTCCCATGTCGTCGAACTCCGCCGCTGCTTCGTCGTCGTCGACGTCGTCTCAGTTCACCTATTCCAATAGCACTTACTTTCCGACGCCGTTTCATCTCCAACAATCGCAGCAACCCTACGCCACCCCTATTCCGCCGCCGGTGCAATTCACCGCTCCTCCTCCGCCTATCGTTCCGTCCGTATATCCGCCTCCTGTTGCCTCTTATTCCATGCCTCAGTTCCAACAGGTGAATTTTGATACTAGTATTTATTTTAATTTGAAAACATCGGTTTAATTCGGAAAAGGTTTTCGGAGTTTTAGGCTATTTAGTTTGATTCTCGAGGTATATAATTCAATTGTGTATATTGATTCGACTTTCTGGTTCGTCATGTTTAAAAATACGCACTCTAGAATTTTGATTTTAATTTGATAATATTGGTTTAATCGGAATTTTTTTCCTGAGTTTAGGTCTATGTAGTTCGTATCTCGAGGAATATGATTCAATTGTGTATGTTGATTCGAGTTTTTGGTGTGTCAATATTATTTTAATTTGAAAATATTGGTTTAATTGGAAAAAGTTTGAGTAGTTTTGGTTTATTTAGTTCGGATCTTGAGGAATATAATTCAGTTGTGTATATTGATTCGAGTTTCTCGGTCGTCATGTTTGAAAATATCGATTTAATTGGAAAAAGATTCTGGAGTTTTGGTCTATGTAGTTCGAATCTCGAGGAATATAATTCATTGTGTATATTGATTCGAGTTCTGGTTAGTCGTGTTTGAAAATATAGGTTTAATTGGAAAGAGTTTCTATTGTTTTGGTCTATTTAGTTCAAAACTCGAGGAGTATAATTCAATTGTGTATATTGATTTCAGTTTCTGGTTTATCATGTTTTAAAATACTGTAGAATTTCGCAGTATAAATTGAATTCCCATTGGGCTGTGTTGAATTATATATTGGTAAGTTTATGAAACTAAAAGCTGGAAGTTAGAGTTTAATTGTTATATATTTAACTTGCTTCTATATGGTTGTCTTATGATCTTATCAAAGCCTTAATCTTTGATGTATATCAGTATTAAATAAGTTGTTGTTTGGAATGTGCATTTGGATAAAGCATTTTCAATGTCTTCACAAATCTGCTTCTACTGAGAATTTGAGCGTATGAATTTCGTCAAATTATTTGTATTTTTTTTTTCTGTAACATTTCTTATCATGGTGAACAGGCGCAGCAATTATTTCAGAGGGATGCTCAAACAATAACACCAGAAGCACTCCAGAGTGTGAAAGCTGCACTTGCTAGCAGTGAGATTGAACACAAGGCAGAGAACAAAAAGAAAGCTATACCTCGTAAAGCTGCTGGGAAAACATGGGATGATCCTACTCTTGCAGAATGGCCAGAGAGTGAGATTCATTTGCTCTGTCCTTTTCATTTGCTCATTTTCCTTTTTCTTTGAATATTTTCTATTTGTGCATTTAATCTAGTTTTATTATACTAATTGCTCCTTCATACATTTGGGTTGAAAAGGAAGGGAGGAGTTCTTGGCTCTCGTCGATGTTACCAAGTTAGTTTTATACAATACTATCTGAGAAGGGTTTTTAAATGTAGTTTTAACCACAATCTGATGATGGAGGCATGCGATTAGATCATAGACGTATGGCATGGTCTGATAGTTTGTTCAATTTTGGCATTAGCACGATTAGTTTTACCAATACTGTTTTGGATCAACTTGCTCTTTGTCATATTTAAGCAAGGTTCTTGAGTATAAATTAGGAAGGAAGGAATAGAGAATTAGAGATCTGCTGACTTTTTGTTAGTTTACATTTATGGATTTCTATTGGGAATATAATGTTAAGAATATCTATCCTTTGTTAAGATGTCGTAATACTTGTCTGTTGAAGGAGCTTGTGAGTAAAATATATTCACGGCTTTAGTGATCGAAATCAAAGTGTAGATGCATGCAGTATTAAGGGTGATTTGCAATTACAAGATTAACGAGACCGACTTTAGTTGTATGGTAAATTTTCTTTACATAGATGATATGTCGGGGTAGGAATGTATTTTTAGCAATATGTTTTATAACTCAGGTAGGTTGTTTCTTTTTGCCGATGCTATATGTAGAACCAGGCTTATACATATATAGTGCCATGTAAAGTTCTTTTAGAGATGAAATTTGGTAAATGCTGGTGATGATTTATTTTTTTCATGTGTAATTATTCTGCTCGTTTCTTAGTTTTGTCAATCTTGCTTTCCTTCCAATATCCTGAATTTTCTTTTGTACTTTTGGTGCTTCACAGATGATTATCGATTGTTCTGTGGTGATCTTGGGAATGAGGTGAATGATGATGTTCTTTCAAAAGCATTTTCAAGATTTCCATCCTTTAACATGGCTAGGGTGAGCTCTCTTATAGTATCTTACTAATCTCCTATTGTTGTGTATTTGATTTTCTGAATGGATTACTTGAGAAAATTGCATGTCCTCTTCAGATGTTATTTTGAAGTGCATGGAGCCATCAAATGTCTCAGTATACCTTAAGGTAGAATTCTTCAGTCTATGTAGCAATGCGATAGTTTCGTGATGTTAATAGCTTGCCATTAAGAGAATGAATTTTCAAGTTCTTTTATGACCTACAGAATATGTGGCCTCAGGATTGCGATTATGGAATTGATGTTAATGCCTAAGAAGATCTATGTAAGGAGGTGGCCATAGTATATTTAAGTTATTGGTTTTCCTATGTTCAAGTACATGTAATGATTCAAAAAGTTCACGGCCTCTTGGTTTCTGATTTTTTTTTCTTGTGCATCCTGTTTGTGCCTATTTTCATATGAGTTTGGATGATATTGTATTTTTGCATCTCTGTAGTGCACCATTATTTCCTCCTGTCCTTGTGCATTTGCATTTGATGTGACTGGAAAATTTCCGTCTCAGGTTGTAAGGGATAAGCGGACAGGCAAAACTAAAGGCTTTGGATTTGTGAGTTTTGCAAACCTTGCGGACCTTGCTGCAGCAATCAAAGAAATGAATGGTAAGAGGTGTTTTTGAATTAGAATGGCGTTTTATACTTATGGTTATTTGCTTTTCTATGTCATTTATATTACGATTGAAAAGGCATGACGTAAACAAATGATTATATTTATTACCCTTTGCATGTCCATGTATATTATATTGTATATATAGCTTCTGTACTTTTAATTTATATCTTGGGTATAACTTGGATTATCAATTATTTGATATACCTCTTTCGTGTCAACCTTTTAGTGAAGCGAGGCTAGTAACACCTCCTCCCCTCTAGGCCTCCTTTGTGTTGGGCTTCTTTTCATCTTCAACACTAAGTAATTTGGTGTTTACCTTCTCAGGCAAGTACGTTGGTAATCGGCCTATTAAACTTCGCAAGAGCTCCTGGAAGGAAAGAACAGACGTTGAAGCTTTAGAAAAGCAGAAGGTAAACCTTTTGTTGGCACTTTGGCAGTAATGTCATATTCGTAGCTAGCTGATTATTTTTAATCACCGACAATAATTCTTTTACCCTCTTGATTATTTTGGCAGAACCATTCTCATAAGAGATCAAAGGTGCCAAAGAAGAGCATCTTGCACAAGTAGCATAGGTATGCAAGGGTTGGATTCAGTTTAGTACCCAGAACGGCGGGGTATTATTGACATTTGAACACACCCATTTCAAGTTTAAACTCTTGTGAAATATGTTTTGAAGCACCTTAGATTTTATGTAATATGATGATGCATGTACCATTTGGGTCAACAATTACTACTTTGAATGTCAACCGGGTGATGCGCAAAGATAATGAAGTTCACAGACCACGACTAAAATGACAATTATTCACAAGCCGAAACAGTTGAAAGACCTTAAATCTATGATTGTTATTACACGATTGTGTTTGAACTTAACTAAAATTATGATTTTCCTTTGGTTGAAACAGTTGAAAAAATTCATGATTTGTACAAAATTTTGTAAACTTGACTAAAGTCGAGATTATTCACGGTCGCAAAATTTGGAAATTTTGAGCCTATTGACTCTAAATTTGTGATAGTTAGTGTCTCATTTTTTCCGAACTTACTCAAATCGAGATTATTCATCGATACCAACCTTTTAAAATTTTGAGTCTGACAACTTCAAATTTGTGATAGTTACTATACAGTTTTGTTTGAACTTGATTAAAAATGAGATTATTCACCATACGCAAAATTTCAAAATATTGAGTCCAAAGACCCCAAACCTGTGATCATTAGTACACGATTTTGTCTGAATTTGATTAAAATCGAGATTATTCACCGATCGCAATAGTTGAAAAATCAAAACTCGATGGCTCTAAATTCGTAATGGTTAGTACGCGAATTTGCCAGAAGTTGACTAAAATCAAGATTATTCACATGTCGTAACAATTAATAAAATTGAGCTCGACGACTCTAAATCTGTGATGGGTAGTACACAATTTTGTCAAAACTTGATTAAATCTCCGATTATTTGTCTGTCAAAACTATTGAAAAAATCGAGCATATCGACCCCAATCTTTGATTATTAGTACACGAATGTGTTTGAACATTACTAAAATCATGATTTTTTCCTCGGAATAAACGATTCTGTAAAACACAAGAGGGGGGAGGGGGGGTGAATTGGGTTTTAACTAATCTTGCTAACTTTTTCGAAACTATTCAATGCAAGTGATAGTTTAAGCAAGATGAACAAACCAAAAGCAAAACCCAATAACAAGACAAAGGATTTAGAGTGGTTCGATTCACTTAGAATCTACATCCACTACCTTGAGCCACATCCAAGGATTTGCAACAACTTCACTAAGAAGATTTTACACTTGTGGCTAACTCACTAAGAGTTTTACAAACACAACCACAATACAAAGAAACTCACTAAGAGCTTGCCCACACTAAGTAGGACTTTTACAAGAATTACCCAATCACTAAGAAAGGGAATAAAGAAGGGTAATTAAACAAAGTTGTTCACTCTTCTAAGTGAAAGATGGATACCTTTGAAGTACATCAATTATAGCTCTTGAACATATGAAGTCCACTCTTTGTCTTGCTTTTTGAAAGAACACCTTTGAATGATTTAGATCATGGAGATCAAGTGTTTTTGCTTTGAAGGTGTTTAGACTTGATAAGAAATCAATGTAAAATGTATGTACAAGTCTTAGAATGATTCTCTAGCTTTGGAGTATATATACATTTCAAAATAGGCTGAAAATCGAGTCTCCAACGGTCAAATAACGGCTAGTAAAAGACAGAGTTCGGTTGACCGAACACAGAATTCGGATGACCAAAAAGCCACCTCGGTCGACCTAAGCACTAGGTCGGTCGACCGACCTTCCCTAGGGTCGACCGAACCTCCACTTCAAATCTCTCTATAACTGCTCGGTTGATCCGAGCTGGAGCTCGGTTGACCGAACTTCCAAGCTGATTTTTCACATGTTTTGAAATCTTTTGAAGTCTTTTGAAGTCTAAAATGTTTTCCTAAAAAGGTATCAAGTAAGAACACTTGGAAAACCATTTTAACGGACTTAGACTTAGAAAACAAAGGCTTTTGAAATACGAACACATGTAAGGAACGTTTTGAAACTTAGCCTTTTGAAAACGTGTTTGTGTGCATGCAAGACTAGAGTGTAGAGTTTATGTTCATGAGAGCTTTGGTTAGAGCTATATAAGATAAAGACTTATAATGACAAAGCTAATCTAACCAAACCTAAGTCTTCAATCTTCAATCTTGAAAGATGAGCCTTGAATAATACGACTTTGAATCTTGATCATGGCTTAATTTGAAGTACTTAGAGCTTCCAATATTAGTTCCGATATTCTATCACAAATATTAAGATCATTAGACACAACATTAAAAGTTTGTCCAATATCAAAAACTGAGTTTGTTCGCCCTTAGGGCTTACAGATTCAAAAAACCGAACCTAAAGGCCTCAAATCTGTGATGATTAGTACACAAATTTGAAATAAATTAACTAAAATAGAGATTGTTCGCCGGTCGCAAAAATTAAAACTTCAAGCCCGACGACCCCAAATTCGTAATGGTTAATACACAAAATTTTCTAAACATGACTGAAATTAATATTATTTACTAGTTACAACAGTTGAAAAATCTATATAATTAGTACACAATTTTTGCTGAACTCGACATAAGAGTTTCCTATTATAATCTGTGTACATTAAGATTCAACACTTAGATTGTTTCTCTTTGCTTTGGTTATAACCCGACTTGCTCAAATATTGCGCAACTCAATTCATATTGATGTGAACCAATTATTTAGTTCAATCTCACCTCATTAGTAGCTCATGAACAACTCAACTCACTTATCAACAAAAAGAATAAAAATAAATGACATATAATATCAAACCGAGCTGAGCTAAATAAGTAAAAAAAAAAAAATTAACTCATGTATCACTCATTTAATTTATGAGTGAACTCATCGAGCCAAATATCAAATTGAACGGTAAGCTACTCCAACTAACTCATCTCATTTCGACCAGTAAGATCACCAAATGAAAAAACAAGCTCTTAAAAAACTACAAAAGAACATAAATAAACCTGTATATATTACAAATTTAATCTATTGGTAATACAAGAACATTCTTTTTCGTGCAAGATACAAGGATTATTATATGATACACAGGCATCACAAGATGACAGTAACATTATTTGAAAGAAGTGAAGAATGAAATTGTATCATTAAGTGCACGGATAAAGTCATCGACATCCTCCTTGGTGTTGTAGAAATGAAGGCTAGCACGAGCACTCGCATTTATCCCCAAATAGCGATGGAGAGGCTGCGCGCAATGGTGCCCTGATCTAATAGCCACCCCGTGCTGGAAGAAGAAAGACGCATTTCAGACTTTGGAGTTCTCTACATATTTATTTTTTTATATACATTGGGAGGACAAGGAATGTGATTCAAACTAAGGACCTAACACCCAACAAGGGTGTTTTTAACCAACTGTGCTACCGCTTCATCACGGAGTTCACTACATCTTCATTGACAAGAAATGTTTTAAAAGGTAATTCTCTGTTATGATTTGAACTTCTATAATAAGCCCTACGGAATTTATCAACAGTACGGGAATCAAGAAATTGTACAACAGAAAGGCTCAAACCTGCTGGTCAAGAAAAGTTGCAATATCAGTTGGGTGAACATCTTCGACATTAAAAGAACAGAGAGCAGCACGCTTAACTACTTCTGAAGGAGCAGGGCCATAGATGCGAACATTGGGTACCACGCGAAGACTTTGATATAGGTAGTTACCCAGCTCTACCTGTAAAAGGAGGGAGATGAAACAGGAAACAGCCTTGAAAAAAAACAACCATTTTCCCGATAAATCGTAGATTCTCAGACAACAATAATAATCTTTAGAGAATTTAGCCAACAATTGCTAGAGGATTCAATAATTTTTCCATCTCAAATCAACAAATATTTTATCTCACTAGTTGCTAGAGATCAACCTGCTCCTGAAAGTGCCGTAAACATTTTCTAGAATTTACAGACGACTCTTTTATAGCCACGTGGCTTTTGCATCATCAAAGGAATGAAGATGCAAAAAAAAAAGTGCAAATTGAACTCACCTCATAATCATGTATCTTTTGCATGCCAATGCCAGAGAGATAATCAATTGCTGCTCCTAACCCAATTGCTTCTCCAATTGCAGGTGTACCAGCCTCAAACCTAATCAATTTAAAGGGAAAGATAATTGCAGTTATTACTGTACCAGCTATGTTACCCGGACTCGGGTACGGAGTCGGGTACGGATATGTATTTAGGTGTCGGGTACTTAAACATCTAAAACAAAGTGTCTGATCGGTGTTGACTAGATCCGATAAGTGTCCCATACCCATGTCGTGTCGTGTACACACGGGTACAACATGTAAAAACGAAGGATTCGGGTAACATAGTGTACCAGAGCATTTTCCAGAAACAAAAAAGGGCATCATCAATTTAAAGCTCAGAGCTGCTAAAAGCAAACGGAATTGACTTTTGAAGAAAGAAGTCACTCACTTATCAAAGACAAATAAGTTAACGTCAAGATGGCAACAGCCCACAACCGTGAGGTTGCGGGTTCGACACCGGGTAACTGCCCAGACTACTAACACACACACCCCCCACCCCCCCCCCCAAAAAAAACCCAAAATAATAATAATAATAATAAGTTAACATAGATGTTGCTGGAGAGGAGGATATACTAAGGTGCTGCAATGGGGAAACCTCTACATAAGCTGTGGGAAGTAATGGATTACAAAATGAGATCTCAGGACAATCACGTTGATATAGAATTCTTATAGATTAAGAAACCCATTAAATCTCTCTCTCTCTCTCTCTCTTCCCTTTTCTTTTTTTCCTTGTTGTGGTGGGGGGGGAATTATGTGTGCGGGATGTTGAATGTTCAAGAAGTTGTTGTCAGCAGTGCCCTTTCATATCAAGGATATGAACTGAAGAATCATAATGTAAGATTTAAGGGGGGGAAATCCAAGAACAGTGAAGAGGGAAAGACTGTTGTCTGAGAAATGCAAAAAATTTGTATGCAGATTTACAAAGTTAAGAAGTGTATTAGCCTGATTGAAGAAACTATATGGTATCAATACATTAAAGCTTGCTCCTAACATTCTTAATCTATCTTAATATTCCATGTTTTAATGAACACAATCTTAATGAGATGTCATTTCATACTGAATCAAGGCCCATTCTCTTGCAAGAAAGCTTTTTGCCACCTCAAATATATTTTCCGTTTGGTTACCACCGTCATAACTTCAGTTATAAGCAGTGAAATAGTCCATGCAAGCCTCCGATACATCAGTATAGAGATCTAGGGAACTTGTCAAACCACTACTAAAACCTCAGACAAAATAAAACAGACATCAAACGAAAACTTTATAGAGTTAGTTGAATCAGGGTAAACAACAACAACAAAATATGTAATCAAGCACCAGAAAAACATATTGATGCAGCTATGCTAATTTTAATACAGAAGGTTCTTCACCCTTTTCATCCATTCAAAAGTAGGAGAAACCATGGAATATCAACCAACCTGGATGGAGGTTCAGCGTAAGTGGAATGATCCAAAAACACATCGGATATCATTTCACCGCCACCTGCAATTAAGAAAAATATTATAGCAGCTCTAAGATGATTTTACAAAAAAATGAAGCATCATGCTTCCAGTAGCAGAAAAGTGAGAAATCCTTGCCTAAGAAAGGAGGCATGGCACTCAAGAGCTCAGTTTTTCCATATAAGAAGCCGATGCCTGTAGGCCCACACATCTGAAGTATGAATGATTATTCCTTAATTAAAAGTAGTGACTTGCAGACTTAGACATTGAAGCTTAAGGGAAAGACCCAACCTTGTGTGAAGAAGCAACAAGAAAATCAGTATCAAGTCTCCTGACATCAACCACCATGTGTGGAACACTCTGACAAGCATCTACAAGAACTTTGGAGCCGACATTATGTGCCCAACTGATGATTTCATCAACGGGGAGGACAGAAGCTGCAAAAGATAAAAGAATGTGGTTGCAATTATACCATGTTCGAGACATTAATTTCTCACCCTTCCACTATAGATTATATATCTTCATCTCACTCTTTCTATCCTTTGAACCATAGTCATTGATAACTCGTAAATTTATCTATATTTTCTTCTATTTTAATAGTAATTTTGAGCTTCAAAAAGTATTTACATATTGAGTTTTGAGCTTAGAATGGTATAATCCTCACTTCTTTGTGTTTGCATTTGTAGGGGCAAAATAATCTTTTGAAGGATAAAAGCGAAGACTTGCAGAATAAGAAAGAAGCTGCTGGAATTGAAGATATGACCTTTACGGACTAGGAGAGTTCTGGTGTACTTCAACTATTTAAAAGAATCTTGCAAAGTTGTATTTTATGTCAACTACTTTAAAGGAGTGTGGAGAGTTTTAATCTATGTCGGTTACCTCAAGCTAGCAGATTTCTATTTCTATAAATACTCTTTACTAGTCGTAGGAAAAGAAATTCAGACATTATTAGATTATTCTAGGTTTTAGTTTTTCTCTAGAATTAACCCTCTTCTAGGGAACCATCTTTATAGTTCTTTTATTTACAAATTTCGTAGACAAGATTGAAGCTTTCATTATTGCCGTACTTTTGAATATTATTTTAATTTCAAGTTCGAGACCTTACTCGAATTCAGGGATGTTTTCTTATATTCTCTCTTTTAATTTGGTATTGAATTTCTTCACTAGTATGAGCTAAATATTTATTCTAGGGCCATGATGTAGCTAGATTAATTTTATATGTTATTCTCTTGATCTTGTTATTCGATGAGTGTTGTGGAATTAATTTCTTATTATTGTTCTTAATGCTTTTGTGTGATTAGCTACCACTCAAATTATCTTTACATTAACTTGGAAGATTTGCGACAGTTGACTTTGTTAATTAGGTTAAATAAAATGACCATAAATTGCATGCAAGATAGACATATTCTTGTATGGTTTGTGCGATCTTTATGATTCCATATGTTTAATGCATTTTTATGGGTTAAAAACAACACAGACATATAGTTGGTTTATTCATGAGAATAGGTTTGATAAGCCTTGAAAGAGGTTATTATATATAGTTGGAAATCGATCGATTAATGAATCTCACTCTAGAATAACATATCATTAGGATAATATACTGTTAATTTAGTGAATTCATGTGCCTTAGATCTTTCTCTTATCAAACTTCTTGTTCAAGTTATTTGATTTATGTTAGTTAATTAATTTAGTTTAATTAAATCATCATCAACCATCAGATTTATTTTACATGCTTTTGATCATTGTAGAATTATTTACTTAGGAATTAATTAATCATTATTCTATGTGGGATCGACCTTGACTACTACAACATCGACCTAGTATACTTGCTAGTATAGATTTTGCGTATCAAGTTTTTGGCTTGTTAATTTATTTGGAAGGAAATTTCATAGAATTCAACTTACCTAGCATATTTGAAACATGGTGTACAACGACAAGTTTTGTTTTCTTGGAGAGCATTCCTTTTAACTCCACTACATCTGGAACTTCATCTTCAGTAAGACTAACAAATTTTAGGATTGCACCAGTTTTTTGAGCTACAATTTGCCAGGGAACAATCGAACTGTGATGCTCAGCAATTGTTAGCACAATCTGCGGCAATGACCAGTAAAGGTTAAAATACATATTAAAAAAAAAAATACGCAATGAATCAATTAACAAGACAGTTGGTAATGGATTTTTTTTATCTCTGGCAATGACGTCTATTTACAAAAATGTTATCTTCTGTTTAAGGAAAGCCAAGTAGCAATTTCAACCTACCTCTTCGAGGAAGAAGATATTTTTTTTTTGTGCTAGAGCTAAAATGGAGATATTCGTTCAGCATAAAATATTTCTTCTAGACTAAAGGAGCATTTATACCACAGTACTTCATATGAATGTTTAGCAATAATCATCGTAGAATTCAGGCAGTTAAAAATTCTAACAAGATAAGAGGGTCTCTATATAGTTCAAAAAAGAAAACCAAGAATTTCAAATAAAAACCTCATCTTGCGGTCTTAAGTTAGAAAGCCCCCAAGTGTAAGCCACCAGGTTGATTGCTTCAGTAGCATTTCTGGTGAAAACAATCTCTTTAGATTCTCCCGCATTAATGAAATTTGCCACCTTTTGTCGAGCTAGTTCATAACCATCAGTTGCCCTTGCACTAAATAAAACACCAATAAGAATGGTAGAACATTTCAAAACTACCAACATCTCCAATACATTAATGGTCATTTTCTTAATATTAAGATGAATAAACTACCTCAGATAATGAATGCCACGGTGAACATTAGAATTATAAGTTTCATAATAGTTCTGTATAGCCTTAATAACAGCAGTTGGCTTCTGTGATGTTGCAGCGTTGTCCAAATACACAAGTTTTGAACCATTCACCTCCTATACAATCCATTAACAGTTTTAAGTACATATTAATACCATCAGAAAAAAAAAAAATCAAGAAAATTAAAAAAGAATAAACAATTTTTTTTGTCTCAGTAACAGCTACACAGCAAATTTCAGTAACTGATTTTAATGTAAAATGTCAAGAAAAAAATTATGATGTTTCAGTATGTTTATGTTGTTTCAGTACAATTATGCTGTTTCATTCACTTCCTATAGAATCCATTAACAGTTTTCACTACACACTACTACCTCCATTCCACAAGATATGCAACATTTGCACTTTTTCTATGTTCCACAATATTTGCCACATTTCAGGGACCAATACATATGTACTGTGTCCTTCCCCCTCTTACCATAAACTAGTTACTCAACTAACCACTAATAACAACTCTACAGTCATTAAGTAAGGTCATTTTAGACTTTTTTCCTTTGTGTAATATGTCTTTCAATCATGTGTAAAAAGTGCAAACGTTGCATATATCGTGGAACGGAGGTAGTAATACCATCAAAATTCAAAATTTACAAAAAAATAAGAAATTTTTTGTCTCAGTAACAGCTAAACTGCAAATTTTACTGAATTATTTTACTGGAAAATTCAGCAAAAAATTATGCTTTATCAATTATGCATATTTAACAGTACGATTATGCTGTTTCATTCACCTCCTACAGAATCGCCATTAACGATATCCAGTGCACATTCAAAAATCAATATTCACCCAAAAAAATGAGAGAAGCAATTTTTGTCTCAGTAACAGCTACACTGCAAATTTCAGTGACAGATTTTACTGGAAATTTCAACAAAAAATCAAAATTCACCAAAAAAAACAAAAAAAATAAGCAAACTTTGTCTCAATAACAGCTACACTACAAATTCTAGTCACTGGAAATTTCAACAAAAATTTATGCATATTTAGAACAAAAATTTATGCATATTTAGAACAAGGCAGAGAGGAAGTCTGGAAGTGTGCCTGATGCAGAATAGGAAAGTCCGGTCGGGTAACGTGTCCAAGCGAATCATCGGCGCCGCCGAGTTTCCAGTCGTGAACCGGCGGCGAAGGAGTTGTAGTTTCTGCTGCTGAGGCGGCCGATGATGATGATAGAGTGCGGAATCGGAGCGAGAAGGAACGAGGAATGATGAATTTAGGTTTAGGGTTTATGATACTCAAAGAAGAAGGCATTTTGAGAATTGCTCCTTCCATTGTTGTCACCATCGTCATCGTTTTCCTTGAGAGGAAGAATTGATAGATATTAATAGAAGCTCGTGCCTCGTGCTCCACTCTTTTATATCAATCTTATACTATGCGAAACACGTATTTGTTTGTATTTGCGTAATAAATGACAAAGCGATCGAAATTAGATTTGACGGTTCAGTATAAGTGTGTTGAGTTGTTAAAACGTCTTAACGCTTGTTCTGAGTCGTTAGATAATAGATTTGATTTTGAATTTGAAATTCTGTTGTATGTGTAGATAAATTATTATTGCTAAACGGATAGTTCGAATTCGAATGGAATTATTTTAAATGAACTGGATTGTACTTAGTTAGTTAGTTTTTTTTTTTTTTTGCGGATTGACAAATGCTATGTCCATTCTCATCCGCTTATAGTATGTGAACTATGAACCCATCCCTAGGTCCATGAATTTGATTTTGGAAAAAAAAAAATATTTACTCATCCAAATTCATATCCAAATAATAGTCTGATTTTTAAGATAAATAGTAAAATATATATGAATTTAATAGTGTAAAAATCTAACATTGTGATTATAACAACAACAACCAAAAAAAAAAAACTTAATATATTACTGCCTTCATTCCTAAACATAAGACTTTCATTATATCTTGCGAAAATTAAGGAAACAGAACTTAAATGTTTTGTAATAAAAATATTAATATTACTCTCTTAAAAGAGAGTAATATTAATATTTTAATTAAAAAAAATATTAATTTTTGCTCCTAAATTTTGCAACTTATAATGAAAGTTTTATACATAGAAATGGAGGGAGTACAAGTTAAAGAAAGTGAGAATGAATGTGCTTTATTTAGAAACAACTATTTTTTTTTTTTAATTCATAGAAACAATTTTCTTTTCATCCCAAATTCATGTAAATGATTGTCACGTTTTCGTATTCAGGGGAAAAAAAATCGTCACATTTTTTTGTTTTTTCTTTATGATTCCATTATTTCATTTAGCTTATAAATTTTTAATTAAAAAACATACACATAAGAGATTCTTCTTATTTATGAAATAAAAAACAAGCCACAAAATAAAAACAAAAGATCATTACCACTTTTAATGTAACTATATAGTTGCAAAATTAGTGTACATCCTTAAAAAAAGTTTAATTAGTTTACACTATCTCCATGAATTTCTCTCATACACTAATAATATTCATGGCCAATTCTATACTTTTTCTTACTATATATATAGCTCCCTACAAACTCCCATAATCATTCATCTCTCACTAATCTCTCTCTAATCTCTCAAGAACCAGAAAATGGCAATCAACAATGGTGCAATCTCAGTCATCCTCTTCCTTATCGCTATCTCAATCACAGTTCAAGCAAACGAATTAGCCCGAAAACAATTTCGAAGGGCGACCCAGATTCAATCAGGATGTGATAAGAAGTACATTGAAGAAAATATGCAGATTACATCAAAGAAAACAGGGGAATTTCTGAAAAATGAGATCGGACAACGATTAGCGAATTTGAAAACAGGGGAAGATGAAAGAACATGTTTGATGTTATGTTATCAATCTTACGAAAATGGCGGGAATTCATTGGCAAGAGGGATAAAGGAATTTTCTGAAAGTAAATATGTTGAAGCTGCTCAAGGGGTTACTGATTATGTTCAAAAGGTTGATTCTTGCTCACAATGCTCAGCTAAAAGTTTGCCAAAAGATGCGTCTTTTTTGGAATTTCAGAATTTGGCAAAGAAAAATGGCGATGATCTTCTCAGTAAGCTTGGAAGTTGCAAGTAGATATATTGGGGAGTCGAAATTATTTATGGGTATAAGAGTATTATTATTATTATTGTCCAGACGTCTGTTTCATTACTTTTAAAACAAGTCAGAGATTATCTGTCTCATTTCTTCTTTTATTCTCTGTCCTAATTTAAAAAATATTCTCAGGTGTTATATTGAAAGTTTCATATTTATCTATTCATTGTTTTTTTTAAAAGAATAAGTAAACACTTAACATTTTGATGGAAAAAAGTCATTTAATTTTTCTATTATTGGTATATTGTTTTTCCATGATTGTGTATGATTTTTCTTTTTTTGATTTTTTTGAATAAGTGTATTATAGTAAAACCTCTATACAGTAATACTCTATATAAAAATAACCTCCTTGTAGTAATAAAAAATGATAGTCCCAACTATGGACCAGTTATAAATAAGAATAAACCATACATTGTAATATTTCATATTTTTTTAGTATCATCCTTAAGAAATTTACCTCCATATAATAATAAAATAACAATAAAATTTAAATATATATATAAAATATCCATAATTATTTAATTATGTTACATTAAACTTAAGATTATATGAAATACTTATCTAAAGTTTCAGTGATTTGAATTCGTGTTTAGGTGCCATGACTTGCTTAAAGTAGAAAATGTATGATTTGAAATGATAATGAAATTTATGATTATGCTAGCATTTATATATGTATAACAAAAATAAAATAAACGAAAAGACATTTTGAAGATACAACATACATGAATGAATATTTTAAATGCATACATGATGTACATACATTTTTTTTATACATTTTCTAGATATTGTATGTACAATTGTACATTAATGAATCTTCTAAATCTAATCTATACACAATGTACATGCATGATATACGTATTAATTTTTTTTTTTAAACACATGAATCTTATATATCTTTTAAATTCATGTTTTTAAAATATGAAGGGACATATCTTCAAGTGTCGTATAATGTATATTAGTTATTTTTTTTAAAATTATAATTTTTATATGTAAGCCTCTATTTAAGAATAACCTCCTTAAAGTAATATTTTTCTTCGGTCCCGAAAGTATTAATGTATATAGGTTTTACAGTACTATTTAGAGCAAATAGCTTTTTCTGCCACAAAACTAGTTACGAGTGCTATATCTGCCACAAATCACATTTTCGTGCTATATCTGCCACAAAACTAGTTACAAGTGTTATATCTGCCACAAATCGTTTTTCCGTGCCTTTTTTGCCATGAAACATTTTATGAGTGCTAAAAATGCCGCAAAAAGAGGGAAGGTGAAGGGAAAAATAGGTAAGAGATCAAATTAATTTCAAATAGACCATAAAATTAAAATTTTATATTATATTGGGTACCTAATTTTATTTTATTTTTAATATTTGACCCTTCTTCCCAAATTTACCAAAACCCTCACCGCTACCTTCTTCTTTCTTCTCTTCCCACATCGAGCCGCCACCGCCACCGCCACCACCACCACCACCTCACATCCCGTTCCCCAATCCCTGCCCCCACCCATACCAAATCTGCCAAAAAATGACTGCTTGAAGATTTGGAGAGGCGTGGTGAAGGTGATAGCCTAACAAAAATGCCTAAGAACAATTAGATATTCTTAGGAATTTGGTCTGCATTTTGTATATTGCTTTGCGAGAGTCCTTTTTGTTCAAAAATTCTGATGGTTTCAGATGCAAAGCATCTCTGTTGGTTAATTATATACTGCAAACTAATCTACATTTTGTTTAGTACTTTGACTGGTATGTATTTTGTTTAAATTTTTTTTGATGGTTTTAGCAGCAAAGCACTTGGTTAATAATGTCGTGCAAATTGATTAGCATTTTGCTTATTGCTTTGACTTATATGTATTTTGTAAAACAGTTTCTAAAGGTTAGAGTAGCAAAACATTTGTGAAATTTTTTATGTGTCTGAAATAGAGATCTAGAAGTGCTTTCATCATATGGATTGCTATTCTTGGTTAATTTTCAGGGGGTATGGGTGGGGGTTAGGGATTGGGTGGCGGGATGGGAGGTGGTGGTGGCGGCTCGAGGTGGGAGGAGAAGGAAGAAGAAGGTGGTGGAGGCTTTGATAAATTTGGGAAGAAAGGGTCAATTATTTAAAAAATAAATTGTGTACCCAATTAAATATAAAAATGTGATTTTAGGGTCTATTTGAAATTAATTTTATCTCTTACATATTTTTCCCTTCACCCTCCCTCGTTTTGTGGCATATTTAGCACTCATAAAATGTTTCATGGCAGAAAAGGCACGGAAGAACGATTTGTGGTAAATATAGCACTGGTAACTAGTTTTGTGGCAAAAAAAACACGAAAACATAATTTGTGGCATATATAGCACTCGTAACTAGTTTCGTGGCAGAAAAAGCTATTTTCTCTACTATTTATTCCATGATAATTTTGCTATGATTTCACAATTCAATGAAATGTCTAAAGTTGCATAAGAATATTTTTAAGAATTAAATAGAATTTACATTAAATCGCTATGCATAGAATTTTATAGTTCTGTTCTTAATGTTTCATTTAATAATAAATTGAAAAACACGGATCCAAAATAATAGTTCCCAATATATACCTACACAACACTTCATAGCTAGGTAATGTGATTCTTAATTGTTAAATTTATTAAAATTATCTTTAGATATATATTTTTCTCCATAAAAAAATTAGGTCATAGGAGCAAATAGTTATTTCTACGATAAAAGTAATGTTGTGTGCTATTTTTGTCACAAATAGTTTTCGGTACCCTTTTATGCCATAAAGGTAATTTTGTGTCTTATTTCATACTATTTCTTCCACAGAAGTAGTTTCATGTACTATTTTTGCCACAAAAAATAGTTTCGTGTGTGATATTTCGGTCACAAACAGTTTTTGGTGCCTTTTCTACCACAAAGTTAGTTTTGTATGCTATTTCTACTACAAATAGTTTTCGGTGCCTTTTCTGTCACAAGAGAAATTTCGTGAGCTATCGAATTTAGACTCGACTCGATCCGACCATTAACCTGATAGTCTATTATCCACTGAATTCTCATATAGGAGGGGTGAGCATCGATTTCGAAATCGGTAGTTTGAAATCAGTTTTTTGGGTATTTTTTTTTGAAAATACCGACCTATTTCGAATTCGTAACCGATTTACCATATTCGAATTCACCGAATTGGCGAATTCGGAATTCGGTTTCTACCGATTTGACCGATTTGGAGGTTTTTTCCTTTCTATTAAATATTATTGGCTATTGAATATTATTTTATATATAATTAGCTAATATAAATATATATATATATATATATAAATAATATTATATATACTGTAAATTGAATTCGAATTCGATGATACCGAATTCACTAAAATCATATACCGAATTCGAATCGATTTCGAAGTTTTTCAATTCGTACATACCGAATTACCGAATTCATCCGAATTACCGAATTCGATTTACCAAATTCAAATCGAATTCGGTCGGTAAATCGGTTTTTACCGAATTTGCTCACCCCTATATAGGGGTAAAATTAGCAAACCATCTAATTCTAGACAATTCATTCCAACCCGATCCGACTCAATCATTAACTCGACATACAAATATCAGGTTAATGTTAAGGTCAAGTCGAGTCGGGGTCGACATTTTTTATAGGAGCCCATTGCGAAACCCATATGTACCAGGAGAAAGCTTCCAGCCTAAAAGTTACTACTCCTAACTGTCTCACTTTAGATCAAGTCTGAAAGTCACTACTTTGTAACGTAAAGTACTAAACTGCAATAAACTCTAGAAGATATAGTAAAGATGAAGGAGTTATATGAAATTATAGATAAATTCAACCCTAGTAATTAACGTAATCTTATTTTATACTCTCGCTGGGAACTGCTCTGCTGAACATAACAATTTGCATAGGCAACTGCTTCATATAGACATTTCAGGCACGATTTTCTTCATGTTTTTTCTTGAATTTTTTATTGAATTTAGTAACCCTTTTTTGTGATTTTTTGCTTTTCACTTCTTATCTATTCTTAAAGTTTGCTACATAAGAATGCTCGTCTTTTCTAGTTTCTAATTTATTTTAATATTAGTGGAATATGTAGGAAATATGTAAGATTTAGTACTGTCTTTTTTGTTATGGGTTTCTACTTTTGAGTTCATTTTCTGCTCAAATGTTTGTGGAAATGAAGATTGGACGGAAGAGGCAGAGGGAGACCGGAGAAGATTTTGACGGAAGTGATAAAATGTATATGAATTTGCTAGATTTAGATGAGAGTTCCGTTCTGGATCGAAAAGAAATTCAGAGAATGTATTCATGTGCATGACGTTACATAATTCTTTCTTTGGTTCATGTTGCAAGCCCCAATCTTTTGAGATTAATGCTTGGTTGTTGTTGTTGTTTACTGGAAGATTGGAATTTTGTTTTGTTGGGTTCTTGGTTTTGGCTATATGGTTTAGGATATTCATTTATCAATGTAAAGCTAATGGTTTTGCATTATCTTTAGCAGGCCTTTTTGAGGAAGGTTAGCGTAGTTGCATAGAACTTAAGGAGTTGGAATAATAGGTCCGAGGTTCGATACCCCATGGCGAAACTAGAACTTATGTGTTGGGCGCGTGAATTATTAAAGGACATGAGTTTAGGAAATTTGGTTGGGTTGGGTGGGGTGGGGGGGAGGGGGAGGCGAGGTATAGCATTTACAATAACATTTCCCAAAAAGAAAAGAAAAAAAATAAGATTTTTTTTTCTGTAGAAAATCTGGGCTTTGCAAAAAATGGGGCCGCACCTCCTAATTCCCCCTGGACACATCCTTCCCCGATAATAATAAAACATTTCTTTAAGAAAAGAAAATAGAAACTCTAGCAGGCAGATTTTCGTTTGAAGGGGGTTCATTGACAGCATTGATTAGGTGACAGAGGCCAAAATGATATGTAAGAAGGCTCATTAGTATAGGCTTGTAGTTGATTTTCCAGAATATAGTGGATTCAGCTGTTTTCACCCCTAAAAATGTGATATTGATATGTTTTGGTGCCACAGTAGACAATTTGCTTTTTATTTCGGGCATGTTTTGTGTAGTTTTTGAAGCCTGGGAATTCCTGCTATGTTTGCATAAGATTCTTATGTGTTCTCATAAATATGATGCATTGCGATATTTTAGTTCGGATTTAGGTTGGATTAAGAGCCTTGAGTCACTTTCTTCATAGTTCATAGTTCATATGCTTTTAGCTTCTTCCAAAATCATAGTTTGAAGATTTTGATTTAGTTTGTAATCGTGGGTTTTCTTTGGATTTAGTGCATTTTTCTTCAGGATCTTTGAACTTCAGCCCTTACTATCTGTCTTTTGCTGTTACTCAATATTGGCACTTAGAATCTCTTGTTGGCTTATTTATGATATTGCATCATGCTTAATTATATTCGGCATTACAAGTATTCCTCTGTTTTACATGGTTTTTTAACACAATTCTTCTGATTTTCCAGTTCTTCGGAGTGGCAAATACTGTTAATATATTTTGTTTGACTAAGAGGAAGGGACTTTAATAGTCTGAGCTATTTGGTTAGCTTTCTTGAGCCTGAATTCAAGTAGTATAACTCACTCCTCTGTTCATGGAAAAAGGGTTCTGGTCATGCTTGCTGGAATTGGGATAAAGGAAAACTTCTAATTGTCGTTGTATCTCCATATATTTCTCTGCTTTCTTGTGTCAATAATTCCCCAGGAAGAGATGGCTTACTCTCTAATCCCACAAAATCCAGTGGTTGAGTTTCCTAATTCGCAGAGATCACAATCCATAACCAGCCAACTAGACCTCATCTCTGATTGCTTCCTGACCAAAACATTCAGCCATTCAGTAAAATGCAATTGCAAAATTAAATCCTTCTCGCAGTGTATAGGATATGTTGGATCAGGAAGATGTGCATTAATGAGGTGTAGAAGCCAGCAGCTAGGAGTTTGTATAGACGGGGTTGCTGATGGTAAGAAGATATATTTGAATCCCGACAGGTATCAGAATGGTGTTGGAAGGAAATTTGGTGACGGTGTTGTTGCAAAGACCTATTCTAAATCTTCAACGGTAGATGGACCTTTTATCGAAAACGATGAGAAGACTAACAATGAAGTCCTTCAAAGATTTTGCACCTATGCAAAATTAGTTGAAGCATCAAAATTAGTAGAATTGATGGCCCGTCGAAACCAAATTCCCAATTTCTCTTCCTGCATTAACTTGATCAGGGGTCTGATAAATATTGATCGTGTCGATAGAGCCGTCAAGGTCGTTCATGTTATGGTGATGTCAGGTGGGGTTCCTGATATTATCACATACAACATGTTAATTAGTGGTATGTGCAGGAATGGACTAATTAGACCTGCAATTGAGGTTTTGGAGGACATGAACCTGAGTGGTTGCTCACCAGATGTCATAACTTACAACACGATTATACGGTCCATGTTTGATCACGGTAGGTTCGATCAGGCTATTCAATTCTGGAAAGATCAGTTGAGAAAGGGATGTCCTCCCTATATTATTACCTACACAATCCTTTTAGAGCTAGTCTGCAAACATTGTGGCGTTGTACGTGCGATTGAAGTAATGGAAGATTTAGCTGTTGAGGGATGTTGCCCCGACCTTGTTACCTACAATTCAATGATAAACTTTACTTGTAAACGGGGGAACTTTGGGGATGCAGCTTTAGTTATTCACAATCTTCTATCACGTGGAATGGAGCCCACTGCCGTAACATACAACACCCTTCTCCATGCCCTTTGTTCCCATGGGCGTTGGGTTCAGGTTGACGAGATTCTCTCTTTGATGAAAGATGCTTCACACACCCCTACTCTAGTTACTTACAATATATTGATTAATGGTTTGTGCAAGCATGGGCTTCTAGATCGGGCAATAGACTTCTTCAATGAGATGGTTTTAAGTAACTGGGCTCCGGACATAATCACATATAACACTCTCCTCCGTGCTCTTTTTAGAGAAGAAATGGTCGATGAAGCCATCCAAATGTTGTATTGCTTAAGTGGAACCGCCTGCTCACCGAGTTTGATCACCTACAATATCGCAATTGATGGATTGGCGAAAAAGGGTTTTATGAAAAAAGCAATGGACCTCTACAGTTACATGGTAGAGCAGGGTATGACTCCCGATGATATCACCTATCGATGTCTGATTTGGGGTTTCTGTAGATCGGATCTAGTTGAAGAAGCGGTGGAAGTTCTGAAGGCAATAGGACATAGCAAAAGCTGGATCAGAGATAATTGTTACAAATTTCTTATATTTAGATTATGTGAAACCAAGAAAACAGAAAGTGCTATACAAGTTCTTGAAATGATGATCTCGAGTAGAAGAAAAGCCGCAGGCTACTTTGTGTTCCAGCATCATTGAAGAAGTAGTTGCTGCTGGTTTGATTGAAGAAGCAAAAGAACTAAAGAAAAAACTGGTGGAATGGAAGGTTCTTAAAGCCGAGACGTTGTTGGCATGAAAAAATATATATGTATAAATAGATTAGTCCATTTTGAAGTTTCATGGAACTTGTTACTGTGGGATATTACATTTATATCGGTTTTTGTTAAAACATTTAATCTTTAGCATGCTTTTATTAGCATCTTCTTGTCACCAAACCAATACTTTTCTTCTTGATGTACTCGTCGCATGAAAAATGCAGCTATTACTAGCCATTTTACCGAGATTTTATCTCAGGAGCCACGTTTTTCCCCCTTAATATACGAGAAAGGCAGCATACTACCGTCCTTGCCATCGCGGTTTATGTCTTATCTAAATCATGTTTCCCCTGGAACTAAATCAAACAGTAAAGGAGTATACAATCGAAGATACGAAAAGGTAGTGAACACAGTTTGAGGTAAAATCATATGAACATTGGTTAGGGCCAGTGGAAGTAAACTTTACAGAGACTTTGATCCTGAGGGGTTCCCAGAAACATTTTCTAAATTTACAATTTCACAAGTCTCGGGTGGTCAAGGAAGGCTAGCGCATTTGGAAGAACACTTCTGACTCATAATTGTAGTACTCGGGTTCAACACTCGACTGTTCCTTGGTCACTTTTTGGTCTTTGTATAAGCCACGTCTTTAGTAACATCAACCGCAGGAAAGGTTTTCTGCAAACGTCTGAATGATTCTCTTGTGATAACATTCTTCTTAAGAAGAGAGTTTGCCATCTCCATAGCCTCCGGTCGCCATCCTGCAAATCCAATCCCTTCAACAAGAAGAATATATGTAGTTTCATTTGGTTTACAACCCTTTTGAATAATCTTTTCCAGCATTTCAACACCATCATCAATCCTATGAGTTTTGCACAAACCAAGAAGAACAGTATTATAAGTAATAACTGTAGGCGGAAAACCACTATTTTCCATATCTGTCAACAACTCAATAGCCTCATCCACCATACCATCTCTGCATAAACAAGATATTAGTGAATTGAAAGTAATCTCATCGGGGTTCATTCCTTTGTTCATCATCTCAGAAAGCTTAATCAAGGCCTTAGCTCTCTCTCCATGATTCCATAACGAACTCACCATGACGTTATAAGTAGTGATATCCGGAGGACAACCCATTTCTCCAAGCTTATCAAAAACCTCAAACGCTTGATCAGCCTTTCCGTTCTTACACATAGCAGATAGTATCGTGTTGTAGTTCACTATATCAGGAAAGGAACCATTGGAAATCATATAATCGAGGAATGTAATCGCCAATTCTATTCTTCCCTCTTTGCAAAAAGCAGAAATCAGTGGATCATAAGTGTAAGTATCAGGAGTTAGTCCTTTATCCATCATAAGCTTCAACAAGTTAACTGCTTCATCTAATTTCCCATCTCTACAAAGAGCAGCAATCAAGATACTATAAGTAACCACATTAGGTTCACAACCATTCAACATCTCCCTCACCAACTTCTCCCCGTCAGCCCCATTTCCGATCATTCAACAAAGATCTCAACAAAATATTGTACGAAATCACATCAGGTTTCCAACCCTTTCGCGGTAAGCTCCTAATGAAATCATGAGCTTGATTAATCATCCCTTCTTTACACAACCCGCGAATGATTGCATTATACGTATACATATCGGGTTTTAGCCCTTTAGATAACATCTCATCCAAAAGCTTCATTGCTTTCCTAATCCCACCTTCTTCAAGAATTATAGCTTCTATAAGAATTGTATAAGTAACCACACTAGGCTTACATTTATCTTCCAACAATTGATCCCAAACCTTTTGAGCCAATCCCAATTTCCCTCTATTACAAAGGTTTCCAATCATAATATTATATGTAACAATATCAGGGGAAAACCCTCTATCCTTCATCCTATTCAAGATTTCATTAGCTGAATCAATTTGATTCAATTTACAAAAGCCATTAATTACAGCATTATAAGCAAAAACATCAGGTTTACCATATTTCTCCAAGATTTCCAACACCCGAATTGCCTTTTTCACTTGTTTAGAACTAAATAATCCTTTTATAAGCTTTGTACAAAGAACAACATCTGGTTTATGACTACTCCTATTCACCATATTTTCAAGAAAGTATAAAGCTTCACTATAATTTCCTGATTTACATGACCTATTAAGCAATTTCACAAATTTGGCTTTCTCCAGAATCATTTTTTTGGTGGTAAATGGGTGATCCGACTAATCCAGTTGGGATATATGCAACAGCAGGAGGGTAAACCTGGTAATGCGACATGAAATCAGTTCCTGAGTGACTCGAACCAGTAACCTTACCACGTGCATGCCCCTTGAGGGTCAGAGGCGAGGCCAATTGAGTCATTTGACTGCAAATGAAATTGATCTAGTTTCAGTATAAACCTGAACTCTTTGTGGGCTTCTTGCTCTCCTCTCCTTGGGACTATTATGACCTCTGCACTTCACTACAAACTTGGTCTGATACTGTGAATTGGGATTTGGAAAAGATGGGCGAGGAGGATTAGTGGTTGCTGCTGGCGATGGATACCCTGATTTCGAACAAAAAATTGTAGTCATTTGGGTTTTGGGATCTCTTGATTGATGATGGTTAATGATTTTGATGATTCATCATCAAGATTGAGAGTTATTTTAGAGGGAGAAATTTTGCATGGAAATATGAGGATATCAATGGAAGTTGGCAGTGGGGGGTTGTTTCTGTTTTGTTTTTCCATCCTAACAAAAATCCAAATTGGATTCTCATTGGATATAATGGTTGGATTATGTAGCATTGGGATAAGGTATAAAAACCGGTTATCCTTTTGGATAACGGGTCGGTTAATTTGCGCCAACCCGGTCACCTCCAGAAAAGGGGATTTTTTTCCATTGACAGGATTGTTCAATGTTCTCCTAAATTACGAGTAACAAGTTCAACACCAAGCTATACATCAGACATACTTACTGCTCCACTCAAGAACAAAGTTTTATTCCGAATATACCGAACAAATCTTAATTGTCAGATGCGATATTTGACAGTTGAATTTTTCTTTGAGGAAGAACACGTGCTCACTCTCTTTTCAATCATTAGATAAAAAAAATCGACAACTGAGATTTATCTGTTCTGGAATAAACTCTTATTCTGCACAAAAGTCAAATATTAAGAGTGTCAATGTATTTTAATGGAATTTTTAGTCATAGTGATGTTTTTCAATTTTTTTCCACACCATTTACTAACAATCATGGAATTTTTAGTCGTAGTAGTGTTTTTTTTTCATTTTTCCACATCATTGACTAATCATCATGAATTATTTTTTAATTTTTCCCCAAATCATGGACTGACTAATCATCATGAATTATTTTTTAATTTTTCCCCAAATCATGGACTAATCATCATGAATTCTTAGTCGTAGTGGTATTTTTCATTGTTTTTCAACACCATGGACCAACCATCATGGATTTAGTTGTAATGGTGTTTTTTTTCATATATACATTTTTTTCACATCATGAATTTTTAGTCGTAGTGGTATTTTTTTTTTTTTGACAAGTCATGGATATCAGCATGAGATGCTGCAAATGCATCTTTGTAAATGAATACATCCAAGTCCCATTGCATCAAGCACAAAAATACAACCGAACCCGAAATTACATGACATAATTGATAATACTATTAATAATATACCATTACAGAAAATCCACAGCACAACTCTGAAATATACCACTGTGAAAGAATAAAAGAAAAAAGATGCAAAAGACAGGTTCGTTCACCTGAGTACTTATCAAGCTAAGCACAAAAAAATTTAGGGAAAAAACTATTAAGAGAAAGACTAGGCTTTTGGCTCTGGAAGAAATAATTATTAAATATTTTCTTACAACTAATAAAAGGGAGAAGAGTTGCATGAAGTCACACATCACCACAAAGCTTTCTTTAGCAACTGCAACTGCCCCTACCTTCCCAAGCTCTTTTAACATCCTAACCACATGCTTCTTTAGCAAGGAACGTTTGCGGCTCTTGAGCTTGTTAGGCACGTCCTCTGCAGGTCAAACAAAAAAATCCATTCTGGCAAGTGCAAAAACAGATCTTTCGACGAAGAATCCAACAGTAATGCAGGTTCAATACAATGATTTGGCCTCGAATTAATTGGTGTCTGCTGCATAGCGAGTGTGAACTAAGAATTCACTATAGACATCTGGAATCACATAATATACACAAGTCAATGTAATTTCTCGCACTGCCATAACAACATTTATCCAAAAATTCTCATAACGTTAATTTGGCTGGACTAGTTAGAATTGTAAATTCAATACAGACATGAGTTTACCTATGTCATGTTAATGAATGCAATTCGAAGAAGAACATCATATATTTTCTCTTACCCGCAGACACTCAAAATGGAGCCTCAAGTGATTCATCCCAAACATCTGCACTTCCATTGGAGGCATCTTCTGCATCTTCCTCCATTGAAAGCCTGATATACTCTCTATGCGCAAACCGATCCCACTCTGTTAAGGTGGGGTTCTCACGCTCCTACTCAAAACAGAAAATATACTCTTAGAGATCGTAATCAAACCAGGTACTGCATATATGAAATCATTGTCTTACTATCCAATGAAACTTCTGCTTTCAAATCGAGCCGATACAATTTAATTACCTGACGAATTAGAAAGGGATCACGAGTTTCAAACGCCATGAACTTGTTGAGGTTGAAAAGGATATTGAATACACTTCCAGATAGTTTGCTCCCTTTCAGGTCACGCAGCATAAAGTACTTCTCGTCCTACAAGAAGGAACTTGAATGTCACAGATCAATACCACAGCTGAACAAGCTAGGCAAGTTAGGATATGCTGAACCTATCAGCTCAACTGCAGCCCAATGATACTGTAATACAGCCTAGATAGAACCTTTCGGATACAATAGTGTGAAAAATGAACTCTAGAATAAATGAACAAAAATTTTGTTCTTTGGCATAATTCCACTGCAATGAGATGCGTAGAAGTCTCAGGAGACCGTACAAGGATGACCAACAATATATCTCTTCCAAGGAAAATCACAACTAAGCTACGCTCACCTAGTATAGTATAACTAACATAAGTATGCACAATTTGTTCCTACTTCCAAGAAAGAACAATAAAAAATTTAAAAGTGTGAAAGCAATCACGATATATTATCATAGACGAAAGATATAAAACTATTTTACCACTAAACTGCTCATTCAGAGATAAGTAAACCAGAAGAAAGATCATGTGAACATGGAGTAGAAAATGTGAACTTAACATATGATGAAGCTGAAGCTAACCTCAGGATGAATCATGTCAACGATCTGGCATAAGATATCCTCAAAAAGCACAGGCTCTTGGGCCATGCATTCCATTCTATGCAGCTGCTCCTCATAGAAGAATTGTAGTTCATTCCTAGTTAGAACCCCATTTCCATCCAAGTCTATGCACTTGAACCTGATTAAGAGGAAAAGAGGGGACAAAATAATATTAATGCTTCATTTGAACCTCATCCAAAAGAAACTAAGCAACAAAGAAGTCAGGCCAGTTTTCTTTTTTCCCCCGTATAGGGACGCAAACCAGATTATTACAATTTTAAGAAAGTATTTGGACCTCATCCAAAAGAAACTAAGCAACAAAGAAGTCAGGCCAGTTTGCTTTTTTTCCCCCGTATAGGGACGCAAACCAGATTATTACAATTTTAAGAAAGTATCATTTTACAGATTGTATAAAAGAAATGCATGCATCAGGCACCTGTAAAGACTCAAAAGCTTAGCATGCTAATTAAATCTCTCTATACTGAAAAGTGAAAACTTGTTTTCCCACATCCTGTTACCCTCTTCATCATCGTTGCTCAGTAATTCTGTAACAGTTCAACAACTTCATCCTTCAAAATTGATAAAAAATGATCCTTCTAAATTGAGAGTTAGATATTCTCACAGTAGCAATTTTTCCATGCATCCTCTTTCTGATTCAAAATAAACGTAATTTCGCCTCCACTATGGAACCATAACAAATCCATAAAAAACAAGGTCTAACTTCACTCCTCACACACACACTAATAGCTGAGCAGGGAGACAAATCAATAATCACAAACGAATACATATGGACATACCAATACTCGAGACTGGGTTCAGATGATTTATCCTCCTCCGACAATATGAAATAAACAAAATCTTCATATCCCATCTTTCCTTCAACTTTACTGGTGAACTTTCGGGGAACCTACGAAAATCAGAAACAACAAAAAATCAGGAAACTCCAAAATCTAGAACAAAGAACAAAGCACAAAGCACAAAGCACGTCTACATCGTGAAAACTAAAGCAGTAAATGAAGACACGAACCTGAGAGAAATATTCTATCAACAATTCTGTAGGTGAGGGCATGATTACCATATCTTATAAGATTCTCTTTATCAATCAGAAAATCATGATCTGTGTCCAGCTCCCAGAACTTACAATATATCACATAAAAGTGCTCATAAGAGAAGTACCTGGAGCAGAAATCAAATATTCAAAAAGTGAAAAGAATGACTGGAACAAAAGAAAAAAAGTAATATTATATTAGATGGAATTGCATGGCTACAGGACAAAATTTACACATGTTAAACCCACAAATAGATTATTTTCTCTATGACGGGATTGACAAGGTCGCAGTTGACTGGTTAGGCAGCAGCCCTCAAACATGAAACCTCTAGTTTAGATTTACATTCTTGGTCTTTTATGTAGAAGAGAGAAAGGGGGTTGGGGAGAAAGAAGGATGGAGAAAACAAAGATACATATATATGCTTTCAACAAGACTGCAATAATTAATGACAGTTTGAGGAGAAAAATTGCCGCTTGTATCTTTTTTCAAAAATATATAGTTGGATTAGAATGGCATTGTACATCAGCAAAACAATTTTGATAGCCATGGTTCAAGGAAACCATATCACAAGAAATTCTAGCTTGTCCATAAAATGACTCAAACTGTCTCACGAAAGTATACACGTGAGAACAGCACATGCATACATCTATGACATTTTCTTAATGACACCAAGTGTTTTCTTAATAAGTTTTGAAATTCTCAGCTACATGCATACATCTATGTCGTAGCAATATAAACAAATATGAATACAAAGGTGGACATGGTATCCCATCCAAAACCACAAATTGTGCCCTTACCGTAGAACCTTGTTAATATCCTCTTCTTCATCAGCATGTTGCATTGCAGCAATTAAGTTTGAACGTTTTAGCTCCCTGAGGGTAAGACGGCCATTACCCGCTCTATTCACGAAGTAAAATATTCTGTATATTACAGTTTCCGCTGGCAGATGCAATAAATTAAATGTTAAGATGCAATATGAGAGGAGGAATATGAAGCAACTGAAGTATGAAAACAATACAACATGTTGATATAGGAAGGTGAAAAACAACAGCTAAAAGAAGCCAGCCTATTTCCATATTGCCATACCATCAGACAAGTTTAGCAGAACAATCAAGCTACTAGAGCAAGTCTACAATCTTGCTGAGGATCTCTTTTTGCAAACCCACCAACAGCATCCGTTAGTAAATAAGTTAACTAATAACTGTCGTTAATTCGAATACATTTTAGACTATTGGATGTTGTGAGAAATCCATTTCCTATGGAGATATGAGAAAGAACTTCTCCTTAATGGATTAAACTCACTCAAGTTCAAGAAACAATCATTAAACTTGCGGCAAAAAGAACATGAATACACCTACACCCAGACTCTATACTACTTGTATGTAGGCAGCAGCAAGAAAACTTAACTTCAGAACTAGGCAGTTTCTTCCCTTGACCATGGATTTCTTGGAAAATTATGGGGCAGAAAGTAAAATCTTTCGTTTCAACATATAACTGGAAAAATATTCTCTTTGGAAGCTTATTTCACTCAATCAACGAACAATGTTAATTCACAAGCCAATATGACTCCATATCTTCCGGACCACAACATTTCTGAATCTCTATGTTTGTCTATCAAAGGTGTGATACAACTAGGATATGTTTTATAAAATATGACAGATACGGAAGGCAATGAAAGCTGGAAAACATAACAGGACAAGACCATATTGATAACTCGGCGTCACAAGATACACCCTTTTATGGCCTCAAGAAAGATCAGATAAACCAATATGACGATTAATAGTCTCTAGGATTCAGTGATGCTATCAGTGTGTAAAACAATGTGTCATAATTAGTAAAACCATGCTACTAAACTCCCATTAATCAGACAATAAGCAATACTAACTCCATTAGGCAAGAAAGTAAGCTAGGGACATGCATACTTAAGAGAGAAATCAAATAATTATTAGAAAATACCATATCTTTCTTGAAATTCAGGCGTACTCTGTAAGAACTCCAGTCCTGGATGAGTTGCCAAAAGCTCTCGAAGCACAGGTTTGAAGTCATCCTATAAAAGATAAATTGATAAGTGCATGTTAAAAGATACTATAACCCGTTGTTATCACAACCAACACTTAAGGTCATCTAGGCGGCTTCACCCATTCAATTTTGCTGTTCGGGTATGGAGTATCAAGCAAAACAAGAATGAGAAAAGCACCTGAGATAGGTACTTATTATCTGGCTGCTTCAATATAGTGTACATTTGAATAGCAATATCTTTGGTCAACATGTTGCCATTGATCCAGTAATCAACAAAAGCATCTCTGCAGGCACGTGAATTCATAAAAATTTGTTAGGTGCATCAGGGAAAACAACGGTGCTTAAATTTTTTATTGAGGAAGTACAATGATTGTGTATGCAGCTGCACATAACACTAATAGTATTTAGAATAAATAGCATTAAAAATGCAGGTATAAACACGAAATACTCCCAAACCCTTAACACTGATATATCAGACCTTCAAAGAAGAAAATGAATTAAAACAAGGGACAATGAGGAACAAGGGAAAAAAGTAGGAAACAAAGATCTTAATGCTAATACTGTTACTTGCAAGCTCCTATTGTAGGCTCCGCGTATTTCCCTTGTCAAATTTACCATCAAAAGAAGCTACCTTGTGCAAAGTTCAATAAGACAGCAAAATTTTCAATAAATACCAAATATTATCAGTCTAGTGCCTCTGGGAAAGCAATGCTATTGCTCATGCCTTAAGTTAAAACAAGTCATCCTGTGACCTGCCAGCAATAAACTTGCCAAAAAAGACACATCCAAATCAACAGCAGCAAAGATGTCCCAGAGAGTTTAAATTGAACTATTCGAGAATCAAAACGCATTATCAGCAGACTACTTTTTAAAATTTCTCTACTCCTTGGTGCTATCTGAATCTTCTTAAAGCCAGGGTAGAAAACAGTTGTCGATATATCCAACATTCTAAATGGAACTTTTATTCCTTCGATAGCATATCTGCGATAACAAATCGCCACCTACAGAGGTAATTACAACTCACTGAACATGAGTGATCAGTTTTGGCATATATCCTACATTATTCAACTCATCAATTTGGAGAATCATACTGGAAAGTATTGTTGTGTGACGCCTGTAAAACTTTTTGGTATCAAAATCACTAAGAATCACAACAATAGACCCCGAGATCCTCAGTGAATCCCTCGCTTTATCACTTGCGGTTTCAGAAAAGTTATATGTAGGCAGGTCAGATAATTGTCTGCAGCCAACTCCTTTACCGGAACTAATGCAGCTCAAGACAATGCTAAAAGCATTTTAAAGTAATTTGGATATACCGGAACTAATGCAACTCAAGAAGCTAACACAATGCTAAAAGCATTTTAAAGTAATTTGGATATATCAAGCCATTTATTTTTATTTTTTGTTTCACAAATTGCTCATTAAACCAGTAGAATCGCCAAACCATGTCAAATATATGGGGAAACTATGAATATGAAAATGTATTTGTTCCCAACAAGTCTAACAACCACCCCATGATCCTACTGCCCACCTTCCCAATAAGCATGACAAGCTAAAAGTACAAAGTTTAAACATAGTGCCGAACAAGGTTAACTGGAGGAAGTAAATCTTGATAATTCAACCCCATCTTATTAGCAGCAACCATTTAAAAAGTTATGTTGCAAATTTCATAGTTATTCAATGAATCCATACCTGGTTATGATACCAGTATCATTGACATCTATCTTTCGGAAAAGCGCAGTTGAGAAGAATGACGGAAGCTTGCAGATTTCTTTCGTAACAGGTTTAAATTCTGACATCAAATTAGATTCATAAGTAGCATGCAAGAATAAAGAACAAAAACACTAATATATATGCTACACCAACTTCAAGGCCTCAAATACCTTCATTGTTTAAGAAGAAGAAAAACATGGGATTATTACTATTTTTTTTGTACATTTTAGACATCAATTGATCCAAATCTTACCATTCATTTGCAAACCATCCATGTGACCATAAAAGAACTGATTGATCCTAAACAAACAACGCTCTTTCAATTCATTTGGAGGTGGACGACCATTTTGAAAATAGAACTGCAAGAGACATTAGTTTAAATGGAAATGTGTTGGCATCAGCATTCCGGATATAGGAAGCTGATAGATAATGGTAAGTCGGAGGATCTACAGACCTGAGGTATCATCTCTTTGACTGGCTCATTGATCAATTTAAGAGGAGAACCCAAAACAGAGGGCCCAGTCCTCTGTTTCGCAATTCGAGGCGATCCAGACGAACTTCTTGGAGAAAGTGGAGGTGTGCTGCCAGCAGGAAACATTGAAGGTAATGAATTATTACTAGCCGACTTTGGACTAGAAGATGCTCCGGAAACATTTAATGGACCACCTCCCTTGGCATTGTTAAGCAAGGATTTGACCTGCATTTTAAAAAGACAAAAGGTTGCTTCACATATATGAGCTGAAAAAATAGAGAATTTGAGGGCCAATGTGAAGCAATCAACTCCATGGCCTTTCGTATTTATGAGGCAAAGAAGTATGAAAACTGATGGAACTACATGGGGGAAAACAAAATATAAAAGCATCAAATAACTAAAGCAGTGTTGTCAATCGCGGATGGCGGATCATGGCGGCAAGCAAAAAAAACGCCATAACGTTATAGCGGGCGCTATAACGCCTAATAGCGGACACATGGCGGACACAATAAAATAATTCAAATTATATATAATACAATGCATAATCTAAATAAAAATCACAAAAATAACAACATGAATCAAACCAATAACTCAAAAATTATTAATCAACCATTACTTAGTATATCTCTTAAGTCATAACACATAAAATAACATGGCAGATACTGGAAGAATAAAGAGTCAGAAGGTAAAAAAAAAATTCCACAACTAAAATATCTGATGGCAAATATGTAATAAAAGAGCCCAGCCAACGGACACAAGGGAATATGCGACTTTGATCTCCCACTTGGTACAATAAAATAATAGAAAAAAGCCACCTCAGCCTTCCACTAACAGCAAAGCGGACCAAGCACATGAGAGACAAAATCAAAATAACGCATTTACTTCTCTTCCATTAAAGAACAAGGATGAACAGCAAGAACTCACCAAAATCCCCAAAATTAATACGTTACAGATGAAGAAAAAATTAAGACAAACCTTTTCTCATAGCTGCCACGTGTCTGAGAGAGAAGTTATTTGTCTCAATTTATTCCCAAAAAGACACCAACCAGAAGAGAAAGCCTTAAATAAAAACCCATTAACATAACCACCCATTCACCCCATTAAATCCAACAAAGTTTGAATTTTGTATGGTTAGAATCGAAGAAAAAAAAGACGTACAGGTATAGACGGCAAGAGAAGAGAAGAAAAAGTCAGAAAAAAATATGAAAAGCCCGCCATGACCGCCATAACATAACCACCATGAAGCCCGTGAAACGCTGAAAGGCGGACACCGCCATATTAGAGGATATAGCGCATTGCGTATTGCGGTGGGCCAAAATTCCCAGCAACGCCATGGCCGCCATTTGATAACACTTGAAACTCATTTTCATTATGGAGAACAACAAAATTATGACTTATAGTTGTGTATCAAAACCATGAAAAATTAGAACTCATGCATCGTCTAGCCAACAAAAATAGTTCAAAGAACAACATTTACAGGAAAACCTTCATTCTGGATCATTTAACCGCAAAAGTGAATGTAAATGGAATTAACAAGCACGCATACAGTTAGCGGCAGTCTAAACAAACGAATCCAACCAACAGGGTAACTTCTCCAGGAACAATACCAATTCTAGATTAGAACCACGACATCGCTATATAAAATACCATTAGCATCTACAATAAACTTGGTTTCCCCACAAGAAGACGCCTGAAATTGGGAGGGAGGCACCTACCGAAATGCAACAAAATAGCCAGAAATCCATTACCACTTGTTAATATCCATTCCTAACCACAAAAGAGTACTACAAACTTACAATATGCTTGATGAAATACAAACCGTTAACCTAGTTCCCTATATTCCAAATCTCCAAACGTCTACATCACCTAAATTTATAAATTTTTAATTATTTTAACAGAAAAGAAAAGGAGGGTATTGGAAAAGAGATATAAATGCTGTGTCATGACACCGGCAATCAGTATGTTAATTCAGCGATGATTGACAAGCAAATGAGTCAAAAACATTTTTTGGACGTTTTCAGCAAATCAGCACTCAGGCTTAAAATATTGAAGCCTATATTTTAGGAACTTTCCATGCCAATGGGCACTTCCAAAAGGTTAAAGGGGAGAGAACTAATTTTAGTCCCTTCCTTCTCTTTTATTATAAAAACATCATATGAATTCCAGTCTCACCTTGTTCTGTCCATGTTCTACCTAGTGGCAGGCCTAACTTAAAATTCCAAGAACTTGTGGTACATAAGATGGTCCATAATGCTCAATACCGCACACCTATCCGATTCTTTAGAAAAATAGAAAGAATAAAAAAATGGAAGAAAAAAAAACTAACATTTTGTTGACATGACATTCTGTTCACTTGTTAATTTCGTGTCACATATTTTATTAACACAATTTCGTCATATCAAGAAAAAGACAAGTTATTAAGTCTCCGGCAAAAGACGCATCTTTTAATAGATGGGTTACTTTCTTAAATGTTGAACGTGGAGAGTACAGTTTGAACAGCCAAACAAACGACCTGGCTAAGCGTCTCTTTTATTAACAACATAATATCGTCATACCCAGGAAAAGGCAAGATATTAAGTTCTCTGGCCAAAGACATCTCTTTTAAAAGAGAGGTTACTTTCTTAAATGCTGGGTGTGGAGAGTGCAATGTGAACAGACAAACAAACGACATGCCTAGACACTCACAATCAGCACGTCTGCCAAAAAAGGCAGATGCTTCCACACCTCAGTTTGGACTATTATTCCTATAAATACAAACCACTTCAAAGTTTCTTGATTAATCTCGAAGAAATGTATTACTCGACATCTATTCACTTCACTCACGGACAACATATATAGATTCCAAAAAGCATCATCACAACGGTCGGCAATGATAACTCGATAAGTACAAAATTGGTAGTAAGATTGTTTTCTTTGCCTGATTCCTAAGGACATGAAATGACCCTTTTAACGCTCATTTAATCTAAAAATACTTTCCATCAGTTGACTATCACTTCTCGTTTCCCATTTCCAATTTTACATCTAACAATTAATTTTCTTCATTGATAGCAACATTGACTACCTTTATCAGCTTATCACCAGAGTCGCTGTACTCAACACGTGGAACCACACCTATTCAAACAATTCAATATTACATCGTCTTTCCATTTATCAGCTTATCATCAGAATCGCCAACGTGTAACCACTCTGATTCAAACAATTCAATGTTACGTACACCGTGTTTCCCGTTCCCCAATTCGTAACTTCCCCACCCATTCATCCTTCCCCCGTCTGGCTATCATGGTAATCATAATTCTTCTTCTTTTTTAATCCTTCACGGACTCACTCAAGACAACACACGTGGAAATCCAAAACAATTAATTACCTAAAAAGTAACCAACCATATTACAATCACGTCAATCCATTCAAACAGCAACTTCCACTAAGGCAAATTCTAAACAACTCTTATCACATATTCAAAGGTATAAATAAAAACAGCAATCAATCCAAATCACAAAGTGCTGATATACATTACCATAGAAGCTGTATCAGGAAGAGAAAGCCATTGGTCGAACAGTTTCTCGGCAACATAAGGATTGGCTTTGATGGCCAAAGGAGACACCTCCGGAAGCTGCAACAAATCAGCGTCGAGACACGCTACATCACCATTAAAATCCATCTCCATCTTTTATTTAATAAAAAAATCCACAACCGTAATCTCCAGATCTTCACAACCGTCTTCTTCAATAATCATTCAAACAAACCCTAAATTAATAGAAAAATCGAAACGAAACTTCTCTAAGGTCTGCCCGCGAATTCCACAACAGCTCATATATATACAGATTAATTATATATAAACAAATCAAAATGCGTTTGGATTATATTATATATAAAAAATTGAATTAAGATCTACGAAATTTGTACGGATCTTAATCGAAGTTTAATAAACCCTAGAATTTATTGAAGAATTCATTGGTGGATAAGATCAGGCGATGATGATGGGAAAAAATGAAACGAAGGAACGAAACCCTTGGAGTGTGTGTTTAGTATGTGAGAGAGAGAAAGCTAGAGAGAGAATGGTAAATATGTAAGGATTGTTTTTATGTAATGACGCCTGAAAATCCACAAGGAAGAAGCAAAAGTGGAGGGGAAGAGAGGTGGCCGGTGGGGGTGGGGGTGGATTTGGGGTTGGGCCCTGTCTCTCTAACTTTAGAAGCCCAGGGACTAGGCGATTCTATTGTCTTTGGCGCGTGACATACTTCTTTTCTGAGCAAATAATCGCACTCCGGCTCCTATGCTGAACAAGAAGTGTTCAGTATATGCGGGTTAAACTGTCAGCCATTTATTTTTGTACTTTTGATCTAACGAATGTATCAAAGAAAGGGTATTTAGGAAAAAAAACTTTGAGCTCTTTTTTTGCGGGAAAACGAAATTTTAAATTTCTCTTTTTCTCTTTCTTACTTATAATTGGAATAAGATGAATGAGTATCTCTAAACTATCTCCCATTTCAAATTGAAGTGTTCAGAATAACAGAACATATATTCACTAATCAATAACATGTGTTCACAAAACAAAAACATGTATTAATAATTAAAAATATGTGTTCACTAATCAAGAACACGTGTTCAATAATCAAGAACGTGTGTTCACTGCACAAAAATATGTGTTTACAATATACAAGAACATGTGTTCATTGCACAAAAATATGTGTTCTTGTAGAAATGTGCCCTTTTTGCATTTTATGCTGTTTTCTCTCACCTCGGTAACCCAACCGATGTGACGGTTGCATGTTCTCCTTTTTTTATTATTATTTATTAAGGGAAATTACATATGTACCATTTTAACCCTCTTTTAAATCGCAGCCGTCGATCCATCTGGAAAATGAAATCAACGGCCCTCGGCGTGGCCCGCACGTGCGGAACTTTGGTTGTTCCTCACAAGAGCCGGACTGAAATAATCGTCTAACTAATACATGTTCTCATGTTTGTTCCAACCCTTCACAGTTCGCCGTGTACATATATAATTAGAAGAAATTTTCCCATGAAGAATTCTGAATGATAAAAACATGTATGGAAAGATATAGGGAGACATATGAGTTTTCCCTTTTTTTAGTTATTCTACTGGACCAAAATTGTATCTAGTTACTATTAATCTGACTGGATTCAATCCGGTTATGGTGCAGAACAATCAAAATTCGGTACATATTGAACAATTTTGATTATTCTAGACTGTTGGATAAAAAAAAATCAACGGACCAATATTTTTGTGTGGGACACATGTTGTAATTTTCAGACACTTATTACGTACGACAGGTGATACATGCATAAGATTTGTTTTCATCATGATAAAACATTTGTTACAACCTTAGGGTAGACGTTCATAAATAAATAGCATATGTCGAAAAGTATGCAACACCTGTCGAAAAACATGTAGCACTTGTCCAACAATTGTTCCATATATACTAAATTTAAGGCGTTACAGGATTGGTCGGATCCAGCAATTATTTATTCACTTTATGTGTCTTTATTATCTCATTTTGTCGCAAATCATTTTGGAGTTCTATTTTGGCATATTCCTTCAAGATTCAATACTCGAACTCAATGCCTACCTCAGATCCTTCCAAATATGGGGTTTCTTTCGATTTTTCTTGGAATATTATTTTCATCCGAACTTGCTTTGGGCCCTTTCACAAATTTCTACATCTTTTCGAGACAATCTATTAGATGGTTGATACGCCCGTAATCTTTTAGATTATTGACTTCTAAGAAAGGTGTTGAGTTTCTCTTAATAATGATTTCAAGGATTGTGAAGAAAATGGGCATAATAGCCCAATTCGTCCTTCAAGTATTTCAGAATTATATGTTAGGTCCTCTTCATAAAATTTTAACTTTTAATGTCCATTACGTGTTATCAATCCGCCAATAGAGGACTTCCGTCCCATTTTCTGTCTGCCTAGTCATTCAGTCAACAGGTGGCTTATTTTCTAAGGGGTAATTTGGGGATTCCATTACATTTATCTCTAAAAAACAAAATTACGAGTACTCAATTGTAAAAAATATAACTCATGATACCCAAGTTCAATTGTTTTCTTCATCTTCAATTTTTCTTCTTCTTCACTTCAGTCTAGCCACCGCACCACCACCACCATGTTAACTCCCTCATTCAGTCTCGCCACCCCATCACCAATTGCATGAGACCAACAAATATATCGAATAAAGTGATTATTGCTAAAACTGGGTCGACGATTTCGACTCTTTGGAAAAACAAGCAGAGTCTCTCTCGCGCAATCACTCAAAATTTAGTTTTTTTTTTAAATTTATTATCATTTACTAATAATGGACTCAAGGATTCACAAGCCTTCAATTTGAATATGTAGATGACAGCCCATCAAGCTTTTCTCATTACAAAAAGGTTTCAATAAAAATTTAAGCCAAAAGGATTTGCAATTGATAGTTGATGTCCTAGTTGCACGTTCAGTTTCTCCTTATGACCACTCTCATGGAGCGTCTCATTTGGAGCTTGAGAATGAGAGAGAGGAACTTGAAGGTTGCTGGCCTTATTGGATTTGATATTGAACCCAAATATGAGAATAGAGAAGCGGTAAACTAATTTGACTGTACTTCTTTTCTTTGTAAATCTGTTTTGTTTGATTCTGAATTCATGGTGACTTCTATCCATTTCAGCTTTCCCGGTCAGGTCCCGGGAGGTGGTTGGAGGTATGATGGTAGAGAAGGGTGAAAGATGTACCTAAATGTTTTTTTTTGTGTGTGTGTGTGTGTGTAGAAAATAGGTTGAAATGACTGAAATATCCTTAAACTGTATCTCACCTGCAAGGCACGTAATTGGATTGACAGGACTTTGACAGAAAAATGAACATAAGTTCAGTATTGGCAGATTAAAAATACGTATTGGATATTAAAAGTTAAAATTTTACGAAGAGGACCTAACTTATAATTTTGAAATACTTAAAGGACGAATTGGGCTATTATGCCGAAGAAGATGTCGTGAATAATTTTATTATGTATTTAATTTTTTCTACTACTATTAGTGTTTTACTCCGTCCCGGACCGTGGGCCTTTATTCGTCATCATCGTTTTCTAACCATTGTATAACTTTTTATTTTTATTTTTTGTATTTTTAAATTATCATTTGGTTATAACGGCCTCAACTATTTAATAAAATAATTGTGTTAGTGTTAATAATTTATGTTTTTCAACAAATACGTGAAAGACTACTATTTATCGCATAATTGCATGTATTTTTATTAAATCAGTCAAACTATATTATAAATCCTAATTGAACTTGTCATATTAATAATATGTAGAATTCATAACTAGTGAGTTGATGTTTTCCAATAACATGTCAACTTATCAATAATACGATACTATATTGATTTCTACTTTCCTTTCTTTTTTTTTGTATTTGCTACCATATTTATATTCAAATTCGACTGGGTAGAGATTGTTTATGCCCAAATTGTACCGCTTGGATCTGAGCTCGAGTATACCCTTTAAAAAATTGAAATCTTCTATTTTTTAAGATAATTAAAGACATTCATATTTAATCTAACAAATGCATTACTTTCCAGGTAATACAATCCATTTACAATCCGGTGTAAGATCATCCAATAGTTTAAAAAACTATAAATTTATATATAATAAATAATAAAAGAATTAAAATGACTACGGATACAATGAATGAATACGGTACTTAATTTTTCCTATTGGTATCCATTTTATTATCCCTAAACAAATTCAAATATGAATATGGATATTTGAGTGTAATGCGGGTAAATGCCAATTTTGTCCCTGCAAATACCTGGATGTCTCAATTCAGGACCTCATATTTCAAAAGTGTATAAAGAATCCTTGTAAATATCTCTGCAATTCCAAATCAGGAGCTCATCTATCTGGAGTGAAAAAAACTAACGGGAGACAGCCTTTTTAGGGTCAAAATGAAATATCAAAAAATATTGCCCCATACATTTCCATAGAATATTAGTGGCAATACCAATCCTGCAATACCTGAATTCCCATAGATTAATCAAGAAAGATACTAGCTGAAATAATGGCAGTTATCTTAAATCCGCATTCATCATTATTAATAGTGGGAATATTAGTACAATTCATTCATCAATCCACGAAAAACATAATTAAAGAGTTATGACCTACAAACTACAAGTTCAAACGGTTTTAAACCATTACAACAAAAAAAAATTCCCATATGAATTCAACTAAGTTTGCTCTACTTATACGAAAGCAAAAATAACTATGTAAAAGCTCCAAGCATGTCAATTTCTGGGAAAAAAAATAAAATAAATCTCATATTCATTTGTAACTTCAACGTCCAGGCCTGCTGTCAAACAACCTCTTTTGAGATATCTCATTGGCTTTTTTCCAGCAACAACAACTATGTTCCCTATGGTGGTGCATTGTTGACCATTCCATGAGAAAATAGTGGGATGCACTGCAGTGCCACTTATTGACACAAGTTATTGGCTTCTTGTGTATTGTCTATATGGTGGTGGGATGAGACTATATGGTGGATTTGACATATCAGACTGCATTGAATAGCAAAAGATTTAGTTTGACAAATAGCAGATCACCTATATGCACGAAGGGATCAACATTTTCATCCTGTGATTCATCACTTAATCTTGCATCATAATCTGATACAATTGTGTCCAAAATAAGACCAACTCTTCTATCATTTGAAACTTGAGAATTTGGGGCATAGTAAACATCTTTTTCATCCAAGTGCTCAACAAATACATCTACAACTCTATCATTTTTTACCCAATTTTCAGCAGCTACAACATCAAGATCATTCTCCAAGAACTTCCATCCAACATTTGGTATAAAACAATATAAATTTCTATGTCCTGTGTAACCCAGTTCATTGGTTATCTCGATAATCTCGAGAAGAGACATTTTATCCCCCTCACACTGCTCAATATGACTAATTTTTCCACCCACGTAGGTCTTGAACTGTTGACCCAAAAATTGACCCATGTAATGCATCCGAATGGTGTAATAGTTATTGTTGTCTACTAAACAAATAGAAAATAGAAAAACATTAGGTTTACAGTATAGTTACTTGCTACATCATCAGTTAATATACATGACATATTAGGAAAAAAACATATAAAGTCAAACAACCAAAATGAGAGTAAAAATTTTGACTACTTGATTTTGCAAAATTTGTCCTATCTAGAGGGCCCACACAATGAAAATATACACAAAGTATAATTTCCTTTATAAAAAATGAAAAAGCTACAAACTTCTAGAATAAACAAACAAACAAATGGATAAACAAATGTGATAGGGACCACAAAGCTCTATGACCTTCATAAAGTTCTCATAATCACCACAGAGCTTTATGACAGAAACGTAAATACAATCTTACCACCCTTCCCCCTTTTTTGACTGATCTTTGCTGCCATCAACTTGTTTCATTGTTTCTCGCACGCGCCAAGACATCTTTATTCCTCAAGAAATTGTGCAATCAATGTCCCCTTTACACACCAGAAGAAATATTCTCTTTCACAAGCACAATGTGTCACAAGAGTTAAGAAGCCAATTGTAATGCTCTGCCTTTTATCGCTACTTTAAGACCTCCTTAAAAGGTAGCCAAAATCTTGGAACAAAATAGGCGCGAAATCATTTTTACATTAGCACTAAAAAATACTAAGCTGATTCAAGAGACGGTAAAGAGGGGTACATGAGCTGGGTTAGGGTTGGTAAAATGGGGCAATATTTTTTGGTAATTTCATTTTGACCCCAAGAAGGCTGTCTCCCGTTAGTTTTTTCACTCCAGTTAGATGAGGTCCTGATTTGGAGCTGCAGAGATATTTACAAGGATTTTTTATGCACTTCTGAAATATGATCTCCTGAATTGAGACATCCACGTATTTACAGGGACGAAAATGGCATTTACCCGTGTGATGCTATTTTCGTATCCGTACAACGGATACATGTCCAAATTTGCCCGTTTGCAGACCTGATTTCTCATATAACGGATCAACTTGGGCCGTTAGCCCAATTAGTCCCGAAGCCAACCCTTATTTTTTTTTCCAACTTTCCATTGTTTGGTCCTTTCCTTTTGTCTGTGTGGAGAAGAAAACACTCTCTACTACTGATAGTCAAACCGCAAGTAGACCGGCGTCATTCGGTGACAGGAGCTGCCGGCGACCGGTGAAATGAAGGTGGTGGCGCTGGTGAGCGGCGGCAAGGATAGCTGCTATGCGATGATGAGATGTCTTCAATATGGTCATGAGGTTCAAATTCATAAATTATTCTTTTTGTTGGGATATTCTGTAACTCTCTATGCAATACTCCAATCAGGGGCGGCTATGAGGGTGTTCGAGGTGATCGACCGCACAGGGCCTCCAAAAATTGGGGGCCTCCAATTTTATGTTAGTTTATATATAATAATAATAATAATAATAATAATAATAATAATAATAATAATAATAATAATTCTTTTTTGGCTTTTTTATGTTCATAAGTATTAAAGTATATAAATAATTTTTATTTTTTGGGTACAAACTAGCTCATTTATAGGCAAAGGCCCAATTTGGATAAAAAAAAATATATAGGCAAAGGCCCAAAATCAGCCATTGAAATGAATATTGATCATGTGTTTCCTGTAAAGCGTGAAATTCGAAGAAAGAAGCATTTTGATGAGAATCCAAATGATATGTTATTATTATCTCCTGAGGATTCATTTAGAGTGCATTATTTCTTATACATTGTTGATCAGGTAATTGCTTCACTCAATAAGAGATTTGAACAATATCAAGAATATCAAAATATTTTTGGTTTCTTGTTTATATCAGATAGGTTGCATTCTTTGGATGATTTGAGCATCAAGTCTTGTTGTACTCATCTTGAAAACGCCCTTAAGAATTGTGGGCAATCTGATATCGATGGAAATGATTTGAATGTGGAGCTTAAGTTGCTTAGAGAATTCTTGCCTAAAGAAAAGATGGGGCCTATTGATATTTTGATATTCTTGAAGCGTGTAGATTGTTTTCCTAACACAATAATTGCATACAAAATTTTGTTGACTATTCCTGTTACTGTTGCATATGCTAAAAGGAGTTTTTCAAAATTAAAGTTGTTGAAGTCATACATGCGTTCTACAATGTCTCAGGAAAGACTCAATGGATTAGCGATGATAGCAATTGAAAATGATATTTTGGAGCAAATCTAATATGAAGATTTTGCTACAAAGAAAGTTAAAAGGATCGCTATTTTTAAGTGAAGAAAGTTTGTCTGTATTTATTATTTTGAAAATCTTGTTTAAAATGCTTTATTACATTTTGGAGAAAAAAATTATAATACAATTGTACTGATTTTTTTTGTTATATTTACATGAAAGTCATTTTTCTCCTGTTATGTAGGGCCTCATTCTTTAATTTTGCACAGGGCCTCCAAAATGTTTGAGCCGCCCCTGACTCCAATTATGTTTTTTTTTTAAAATTCATATAATACTTTATAATTAAGAATATTACAGTGAGTGCGCTACAGTCGTACTAAGGATTCAGATCGCTCTTTTATAACAATTTGTATTCATATAATATTATAATTATGAATGTTATACAGTCGTACTGAGCTTCTATAACACTGTCTTTAACACTCTAATTAAGTTTTTTTATTCATATAATATTATAATTAAGATCCGGAGTGTTCTTCTTAGCTGTACAGTTATTATAGTAAAATATATGAATTTAATCGCTAGAATTTGTTTTGTTTGCTGTAGAAAATTGAAGGAAATTATTTGGTGATATGTACTAGAACGACAACTGAAGGAATCCTAGGAGTTGAATTGCAGAAAAAAGCACATAATGTTTCTTTAGGATTGTGTGTTTGAGGATGCCACTCAGTGGTGGTCGTTTCGTCGAGTGTTTGATTCGTAGTTCACGAGATTCTTAAGGATTGTGTTTGAGAAAGCCACCCAGGTAATAGTCCTATGGTGGTTGTCTATAGGATTGTGTTTTAGAAAGACACTCATGTAATAGTTTGATGGTGTTGTCTGGTCAACTACTTGACTCGTAGTTTAGGATATCAGGATCAATCCTGACAACTACACAAGAAAAAGAAAGAATTGTGCTCGAGGAACAATTTATTTTGAAAAGTTATTACCAGCTAAATTATGTTTTCTAGCTGATTATAAGGTTGTTGCATGATATGACAAAACTCCACGATTTTCAAACTGTAGAAATAATAGTTGACATTAGCCGACCCCAATTAATTGGGGTTAAGGCTTTGTTGTTGTAGAAATAATCGTTGACATTGGTGACAAAAGTTATAGAATAGCATGTTATATTATTACTGTTGGCCATTGATGATGCTTAATAATACTACGACAATTCCATTTTGTTCTATGTTGAGGTAACGTCCTCAGAACTAGTAAGAGGCAAAAGGGACCATGAAGGTCATATTTATAGGACCGGAACTAACTCAGCTCGTATCGTTTAACCAATATGGGCGGAAGTACGTTTCAAACTTTCAGGATCATCTTTCTTAAGAAAGAGAAGTTTCATAGGGGATCTTGCCAAATTTAGGAGGAGATCCCATTCTTAGGAATATCTGCTCAATAATGACCCGAAATTCGATCTTGGTCTGTTTGAGATTGTTCCTTTCTGTTGATTATATATCCTGGAAATTGCAACAGAATACCGTCCAGAACGTGGTCTAAGTTAGAACATGGAGTTCTTAACCGTTTCCGTGTAAATTCTTTTTTCATTTGATTTTTGAATTACTCTAAATTTAGCCATCCTAGTTGTTCTGTAACAAGTCTTTTATATGTGTCCCAATTGCATGCCTTTTTCTCTCTTTCTTTTTTTCAGATTTTATTTTCTTTTGTTAATTATAATACCATTATATCATGCCGATATGGTTAGGTGGTGCAAATTGTACACTCCTTCTATTCCGCATCATAAATTTGCATATAAACTGTGAAAATTGGATTTCAGATCGTTGCGTTGGCAAATTTATTACCGGCTGATGATGCAGAGGATGAGCTCGATAGCTACATGTATCAAACTGTATGCCTCTGCTCTAATAAAAAATTCTTTACCAGTATATTTTTACTATTAAACTATTGAAACACATTTTGTCTGGAGCTGAAATTTACTACGATTTTAGATTTTGATTACTATTTTCCTCGCTTTTTATTAATTTGGTTAATGAAACTATTGGTCACTGTTTTCTCTGGAACTAAATTTGCTAGGGGGATAATTCTGTGCTAGTTGATTTTTTTTCTTAACAGACTGAAACAAGTTCGAGCTCTGACGCCTATAAACATATGCTACTTTATAACAGTTCTTTTGACATCAACAATCTGACCTTTGAATATAGTGAATGATTGGATCATTAACAGTTGTCTGGTGGGACAATTTCAGATCTAAAATGATAGTTCAATCAGAGCTTCCTGTAAAAGTGAAAGCTGAGCTGTAATAGTACTACAATGATATTGTTACACTCATTTGTGATTTAGATAATAACTTTCTGATTATCTCTGCAGGTTGGCCATCAGATAGTTGTTAGCTATGCAAAATGCATGGGACTTCCACTATTCAGGAGACGAATAAAAGGATCCACTAGGTAATCATTTTAAGAGAAGTTCTTTGGTTTAGTAAATGATTGATCTTTATTAGCAATGTTTCATAAGCATCCGTAGCAAAGATTTGAAGCTCTTGTTGTTATTGTTTTTTATTTTTTTGTTGGGATGGGGATTGGGGCGGGGGTTGAATTTTATAGGAACCACAGCCTCAACTACAGTACAACACCTGGTGATGAGGTTGAAGATATGTTTATCTTATTAAATGAAGTGAAACGGCACATGCCTTCTGTTGGCGCTGTATCTTCTGGTGCAATTGCATCTGATTACCAAAGACTGCGGGTTGAAAGTGTGTGTTCAAGGCTTGGATTAATTTCTTTGTCATATTTGTGGAAGCAAGATCAGTCATTACTCCTTCAAGACATGGTACCACATAATTTTGATCAATCTTGACGAGAGGTCCTTGACATATTGGATTATTTATTCTAATGGTACTTCTATTTCGTGTCCACCAGATTGAAGCTGGAATTCTTGCAATCACTGTAAAGGTATAGTTGAAATTGTTGCACTTCGAGTTTTCATAAATTTGATCTAGTTCCTAATTTTCACTTCTCAGTATTCCCGTATGTTTATCTTGAATTCTGATGCATATTTATAAATTTAACCTGACATGATTAGGTATACAGGCGTAGGAACTAAAACGACATGTTTAGTCTATGCTTGTATGAATCTAGTGTTTCATTATGTAGCAACAAGAGAGCACAGCTCATGCACAAAAAAAAAGAAGTTAAATTAAATTTAAAAAAAAAAGAAAAAGGAAAAAAGGGCAGCCCGGTACACGAAGCAATCCCGCAATCACGCACAAATACGAACAGAAAATTAGAGATCATGAAGACTAATGTTCAATAACACTTTGTCCTTTCTGGAAGCATGCAACTCTTCTTTACAGGAGCCAAAAAAAGGTTCCCCTACATGCACACTCATATCTATACGAAACAAAGCATCTGCAATTTGTTATCTTCTATCATCTCCAACTTGGTAGTTGGTAAACATTCCCTCAATTTACTAGATTGAAAACGAATTAAGGTTTTGTGGGTTGAAATAAGTAGTTTTAACTTTCATTTACTCTAAACAAATATGTAAGTGGAATAAGTTCATAACATATATATGATAAGTTCACAGACATGGTTTACCTTGTGAATTAGTAACATAAATCCCACTAAACATGCTTAAAGTGTGGTGCGGCATAAACTCAAGTAAGCCTTTTCCTGTATACTTCAGAAGCTAGACTATGGATCATGAACGCAATCCTTTTAATTTATTGTGATTGTACATTGCATAAGACTGCTCATTTGTTGATGGGTGTGCAATAGCCTTTTTCATGTGGCCTTGATACTTTTCTCTTTTTTCCCCGAGGGGCTTGATGTGTTTCTTCCAAGTAGGGTTGCAGTAATTGTAGATTGTTGTGATCTATTGTTACCCCATGATCCTTTAGCAGATATCATGTCAGTATATCACCTTTTGTCCCATGGATTGTCATGCATGCCACATTTTCTCAATGGTTTAGGTCGCAGCCTTGGGGTTGGACCCTTCAAAGCACTTGGGGAAGGAAATCTCGTTCTTGGAAAGTTATCTTCACAAACTGAAAAAGTATGTGATTTCTTTTGAAGTATTTTGAATTCATTATGCTTCAGGTTCAAGTGTTACTAAGCTGTTTGGTACCAATTTGGCAGGTTGTATGGAATTAATGTCTGTGGTGAAGGAGGAGAATATGAAACATTAACTCTCGACTGTCCCCTCTTTAAAGTAAGTGTAGATTTTCTCAGAAGATAGATCTTGAATGGTGGCCCTTCTAATGGTCGGAGAAAGATATAAAATTTTGACCACTCTACAGCACCCCGAAAAAACATGTGTTTGACATACAGAACTTTTTCAGAATGCTCGTATCGTGCTTGATGAATCTCAAGTTGTCTTACATTCTTCAGATCCCATATGTTCAGTTGGGATCCTTCATCCTGTGGCATTTCACTTGGAGGAAAAGCAGGACACTGCATCTCCAATTGAGGGTAATAAGAGCAATGGTATCTGTCTGGATGAACCAGATACGGTTACTGAAGTACTTGGAGATTGCGAAAGTGGAGGTGAAGTTACAAGCACCACCTCTGATTTTACTTCAACTTTACCAAAAGTCGATGATCTGAAGCTCCACATTACAAGAACCAAAAAGGAGAATATTTTTTCTATCTCTTGCTGGTTGCAAGATCCACATGATACTTCAGCAGGTAAGGAACTTTGAATGTCGATTTATCAGCATGCGATACCCTTGGATTTAACTATTTGCTTCGCAGATTTGCAGGCTGACCTGGTCAGTGTTTTGACAAAAATTGAATTGGAACTTGCTGAATGCCATTATTCCTGGGAGAATGTACTCTATATTCATCTATATATTGCTGATATGAACAAGTTTGCAATTGCAAATGAAACATACGTTAGATTCATCACTCAGGATAAGTGTCGGTTTGGTGTACCATCACGATCTACCATTGAGCTTCCACTGTTGCAAGCTGGTTTAGGGATGGCGTATATTGAAGTGTTGGTGGCAGATGATAACACTAAAAAGGTTTTGCATGTTCAGAGTATTTCTTGCTGGGCTCCTAGTTGCATAGGTCCATACAGTCAGGTTATAAACCTTTCTTCCCCTTTTCTTGTTCTTCTTGGTTTTTTTAGTGTTTTTTTTTAAAATCAGAAACTGATAATATCTTTTGTCACCTTCTCCTTCTGAGGGTTAGGCAGTGTTTCAATTGTTTTCTTTTTTATTAACCCCCATATTTTGCCTGTTAATTACGTTGTCTTATATACTGGTTTGTCTATAAAACGATCAACTAACAGGTTTCCTCTTTCCGTTCCCTAGGCAACATTACACAAGGATATACTGTACATGGCAGGTCAGTTGGGGCTTGATCCTCCAACAATGTTACTTGCTTGTGGAGGTCCTACATCTGAGCTTGAGCAGGCATTGGAGAACAGTGAAGCTATCGCAAAATGCTTCGGCTGTTCAATATCTACTTCCGCTATTCTCTTTATTATTTACTGTTCAGTGTCTATAAGCGACTCTGATAGGAGTGCAATTGAGAACAAAACAAACGTGCTCCTCAAGGAAAGAAAATTGAGTAATTCAGTCGGTGGAAGATTGCCTGATGTGGTTGACCCCATGTTTTTATATGTTCTAGCTCCGGATTTGCCAAAAAGGTGATAATCATAATCTTGTCTATGCTTTTTTGTATAGCACTTGTTTATTGTTTGTCTTTTCTCAATCAGATTCGATAGGGGATAAATTGATCTCTACTTGCTTGTGCTGGGCCAATTTTACCTCCAAGATATCCCAATATATGGCATTTTCTTTGACGAAAGCAATTTATATAGCTTTTCTAATTAAAATATTTGCTTATTTTTTGTTCTATGCAGAGCTTTTGTAGAAGTAAAACCCATGCTTTATGCAGGAGGAAACACAGCAACTCTGGCTGATACTGTTGTTGAAGGCAGTTCCAATTCTCCGAGTTATTGGGGTTTTCAGCACGAAAATTGGCATGATGAATGCCTCCAGAAATATATTGTTCCTGGACGACTTTGTGCTGCCATCCTATCTGTTAAAGAAAACCACACAGCAAAAATCTGTTTCACACTGCAACCGGGTGATGATAACAATGCAGACAACAAAGCCCTTATCGAGGAACAAATGGAAAGAACAGCAAAGTTCTGTGTCTATCTTCTCGATGAAGTTCTTTCAGAACATCAGTTCAATTGGAATGATGTGACGGTCAGTCTCTTTCCATCGAGATAGTTCTTTGAACAAGTTAATTTTTCATTTTCTACTTAACCTCATTTCTCTTGATCTTTCCCTCTATATCTTCCTGCAGAGTTTGAGGATCTATGTTGCCTCAAGCCTTGAGATCTCCCACGGACCGCTATCTCTCATCTTCAGCAGTGTATTCGAAGAATTTGCTAAAATGAACTCAAAAGCAGGCATTGGTAGTGAGCCTATTTTCAACATTGTTCCAGTTTTGGGTGCTGGGAGGTCTGCAACATCCATGGATGCCAAAATCACCTGTGAACTATTTTCCATGAAAAACTAGTTCTAATTTCTATGGGAAATTGACTCCTGTATTGTTTTCTTGATATGCTATGCTTATACTGGAGAACAGTAATTATTATATTTTGAAAGGAGAATATATTGTTCCAAGTTTGCAACTGAATCTTCATTGAAACTCTCCTTTTGTACATCACTTTGTAAAACCAATATATATTGTGGATATTTTATAAGACCTTACTAGGCTACTAGAATTATTAGTTAAAATATTGACTTAAATATTTTTTCGGACCTTTTTGCCCTTATAGTTGGGTGAATCCCTTATACCAGCAGGGGGTAAGATAGTCATTTTACACTCTCAATTTGGGGGTTTAGGGTTTCTATCTCCAAAATTCTAGTAGTAAAGCATTTTCCATTTTATAATTATTCAAGATTTGCTTTTATTGGTCTCATCACTTTTAGGCTGTATTTGGATTAGAACTCAAAAGTGCATTTTTTTCTTTCACATTGGTTTCAAATGTTATAAAACACAGATTTTTCCCCCTAATAAACAATTAATTTCACCGATTTTAAAGAGAAGGGAAAGAATAATTTTTTTGAGAGTTATTGATATATACACATATATAACTCTAGTTAATTCCATTTAAACCGCATCCCGCGATATAACTCTTTCACTAAGGGATGTGAGTACCCTTGGGAATAGGGCTCAATCATTGTTTATGTTAGTAAAAATATGTATTTCTTCACAAAATTTAATTTGGAATTTACATTTATTTTTTGAAATACAAATATGTATTCATTATAAATTTGTTAAATAGGCGAGTGCTATATCATGTGAAAATGAATGTAACCAAATAAAATTAAGTAGCATATTTTAGCTAAAAGATGACGAGACATTTCAATTAGAAATTTCCATTCACTAATCCTATTTAAAAAAAAAAGGAAAGAAAGTAAAATTACATTCATAATTCCTAGAAAAAAAACCTCCACCACCACAACTTCCCTACCAGTTCAGTTCAACCACGATGGTTTATTTGTCCACCAGCCACCAAAGACACGTGGCCTCATCAACGGACAGATATTTTTATTCCCCAAAAAAAGAAAAAAAGAACCTAAAACCCTACTGGTCTTAAAACCCTTCATCATCTCTTTCCTCCATTTCTCTCTCTTAACTCCTTATCAATGGCGAATTAATTAGGGTTTATAATTAACTTCTTCAGAGTGAAATTTTGGTTTGAGAAACTATTCTAATGGCTACTAAGAGGAAAAAGCAGAAGAATTCTAAAGATAGTGGAGTAGAAAAAGGAGTGAATTTGAATAATAATAATAATAACAATGGAAGAAATAAGAATAAATGTAAAAATGGAGGGAAAAAGAAGCAGCAGCAGCAGAAGTTTATGAATGATGATGATTATCGGCTTCGGCTTCAGGAGGTTTTGTTCAGTTCTGAATACATTTTCGAGAAAATTTTCAGAAAGGATGGACCGGAACTTGGCGTTGAGTTCGATTCTATGCCTTCGAAAGGATTTCAATGTCGTGACGAAGGTTTGTCAATTATTTAATTTGTAGTTTTGTAGTCCGAAATGGAAGTTTGTTTAAGGTTGGTCATGTGAATTATTCTTTAATTGCATTACACTGATTGATTAATATATGGAATCAGATGTAGATATTGATATGGTAGTGACTTATTTAATCATTATACTTCGTGTAATTGGTCTCGGAAGTCTTAGATGAACTAAATGATAGAGGTTAGTATTAAGGTTGGGAAAATTGATAAATCCGTGTTTGATTTCTTTTGCATATTTTTTTCTTCTAATTTTTTTATGTGGCCTGGATATGCTTGTGTGATGGGTAGAAGGTAGGGGTATATACATATATAGAATTTTTTAAAATGAATTCTGATCAGTTTTAGATGTTAATCACTCATTGTTTGGTATATATTGCTTATTGCAAGTGTGTTAATTGTTAATTGTTTGGATCGTCACGGAGCTTCTCTTCATAACTGCCCTTATTCTCCTACTTAAGCTGCATATGGATTAAATCAAGTTTATATTGGGAAATTTTGTTGTCTCTAATCCTATAGTGAAGGATAGAGCACTAATCCACTTAATCAAGTCCCCTGAAAACCTTCTAAATCTATGTAAGTAGTTTTTTTCAAGGCTGCGACTTTGGCAGGATATTTATTGGCTTATTGATCACCAATGTCAGGCTATTATATCGATTTTCATACTGGCTTTAGATCCAATTTGTATTGGTTTTGGAATCCAGAATTTCTCTAAGTCTAAGGACAGTTTATTATTATTGGCTCTACAAGCAATTTAGGTTGCTAGAAGCTTCCTTTCCTCTAGTGTGCCCCTTCACAAAATAATTAAAAGAGAGTAGTGTGATTCGTAAGGCTTATTGACTGTTTTTTAGCTCTGATATCTCTTTACTTCCACATTTTCTTTGGGATATAACATAAAATTCCCAATATAAGCTATTCTGCTCTTACTTTGTTTTTGCAGGACTAGATTGTAGCAAGTCTCATCATGCTTGCCATGAAAGCCAAAGGGAATGTAAGAGGCAAAAGGTAATGGGAACTGGAGCTCACTGTAGATTTTCAAATTACAAAATGAAAATTTCACTTATTATCCTTTTCCTTTTTTCTTCTCTAGGTTTCCGTACTTGCCTTGGACAGCCAAAGTGTTGGAGATAAAGGTACTTCGACGAAGAAGCACGGCATTGGCAAAGGTTTTATGACCCAAAATGGTGTTCTAGTGGAGAAACACGGTGTAGGGAAAGGTGTTATGTCTGAAAAAGGTGCTACTGGTAAGAAACACGGAATTGGTAAAGGTCTTATGACAGTTTGGCGGGTAACGAACCCTGATGGCGGTGAGTTTCCTATTAGTATCGCAACTTCTAGGTCAACAAAACTCGATCTCCAGGAGAAGAAGAAAAGGGCACAGCGAAGGCATCCTATTCTGGTTAGTTAGCTAATTTACATTTGTCAGTTTTCTTTGTTTGGGTATTGATTTAGTTTTATTTTTTTATTTATTCTACAAATCTTTTCATAACCCTTCTTGGGAGTAGATATTCTTAAATGAAACTACTGGTAATTGGGTGGTGGGGCCGTGGGGGGGGGTATGAAAGTGTAACACAGTTGAATATATTCAGGGACATCGTTCCTCCCAAAGATTTAAAAGTTCCAGTGCAGATATTTCCTCATAAAGTTCTTGTGCTTTTGTATCTTAGTTTTGGGTTATATCATCTAGGGATTTTTCCAACTTTGAAGATTGCTAACTATAAGCTCTTCTGTGCAGACTAAATTAAGAAAGAAATTACAGGATAAGAGAAAACCTTCAATAAGAAGTCGAAAGGTAAGGCATATTTTGGAGCCTGCACCTGTTTCCATGCATTAAATAGTAGGTTTCTTCCCACAAAAAAAGTTGTCAGGTTGATTTGGATCTCATATCATAATTGCAGGTTGGAACCCAAAAACTTACAGTGCGAAGTCAACCTCAGAGGGAAATATGTGAACTTGCTCTTCAGGGGGTGAGAAGTGTGGAAGAAGGTAATCAGTTCATGGGTCTGATCGATGATGAGGAATTGGAACTCAGAGAATTACAAGCTGGTCCAAATCCATTAACTTGCTTTTCACACTCGGCCACGAATGACTTGTGTAGTTGTTCCCTTTGCAAAGGTTAGACTCCTGATATGTATTAAAAATGACTTTGCTTATTATTATAGTATATAATATGAAAGAATTGGCTTAAATTCATTCTGGTACAGATACAGACTTCTCAAAATAAAATTCTTCTGATGTTCTACTAGATTTGCTTGCAAAGTTCCCTCCAGATTGTGTCTCAATGAAACTACCACTATATATGCAACCTTGGGATGCTTCTCCAGAGCTCATTAAGAAACTATTTAAGGTACATGGGAGAAAATCTTCTATTATGATTCCTTCTGCTCTTCTAGAGTTGCTAATACCGTGAATAATATATCTTTGTTTACAAATGCACATTCTCTTATTACTATAATTTGTTATTACAGTATTTCTCCACTTCCTGTCCTCTGAAATATCACTAATTGTGGGCCAGGAATTTTGTGTTTAAGCTTTCTCTAATTGAAATATCTCTGTGTCGATGAACTGTTGAAGGTTAAAATAACAAGGAAAAGAAACGATGGGAAATTATGCTTATGTTGAAGATTGCTTATTGAGAATAAAATGTATGAAGTTTTTACCTCAAAGCATAAGAATTTATATGGATGTTTTTCTTGTAATCTTGTCAGCATATTTTTCTGAAGCAATATGTGGACGTGGGTTGAACCGGCATGCTCTTCTTTTTGTATTTCTTGCTTATTTTGCACCTTAGATATTTTTTCCAGATTATAACTTCTTCATTCAGGGAAACTATTAAAAGAGAAGCCTGTGTATATTCAACTCGTCTACTTTCTAGCTTTCCTGAGCGTGGGCAAATTCTTTTCTGCAGGTCTTCCATTTCCTTTGTACTTACGCTATTATATTGAATATAAGGTCTTTTACCCTCGATGAGTTTGCCCAAGCATTCCATGATAAGGTGAGTTTTCATTATCACTTTAAATTAAATTGATTTCAACACTCAGCTATTCACAATTAGTTCAGGTGATCCTCTCTTTTGTTGATATCTGCTGCTTCTGGCATTTAGGATTCCTTGTTGCTCGGTCAAGTTCATATGGCTCTTGTCAAACTTCTTTTGTCTGATATTGTAAAGGAGCTCAGCAGTGGATATATTACTCATGCTAGAAAAAATTCCAAGTTTCTAGAGTTGGTTCACTCGGTAAGAATATCACAAATGTTCTTGGTGAGATAATATAGTGATTGCAAAAGATTTTTTTTCCTTCTCCATCATTTTATTGTTTGCTGTACATCCATGCAACTATTCCCCAACTTATCTGCACCTTTGTGCAGTTTACATATATTTGTATCACCTGAATCAGATTCTGAAGGAAGGATATGCTAATTCTAGAATTAATTCTGCTTTAGACAGAAAATTCTATTCCTTGTGGAGAAGGAACTCAACTAGTCATTTTTCTTTTTTTCTTTCGGACCTTCGGTGCTGTTATATGCTGAAACTGATGTAATTTTGGATACATATGTTTGTCGTCTTTATTATTTAGGATACGTTCCACATTCTTAGAGATTTTATGATGTCTATAACTAAAGGGACAGCTGGGACATCTCTAAAATTTATGTCTATAGTCCCATATGATGTCTCCTCTTTACTCCCAAGTATATCCTAGGTAAAAACCCAAAAAAGGGAATAGGAAGGAGCTAGTTGTAGTAATTGCTTTGCAGTTGACTCTTTCTCTTCCACCCATGTTTGACAAGTTTACGTCTGGAGTCACTCTTTCAGTTACACATTTTTGCACTATTAAATCTCTTCTTCTACATGATTTGTTAGGTTGAACATAAAAAAATTATTCTGGATTCTTGGCAAATGGCACTGAATGCTTTGACTTGGCCAGAAATATTAAGACAGGTGCTAGGTGCAGCTGGCTTTGGTCCCAAGCTTTGTACTTCACATCGAGAGACTCTCAGCAAGGTATTCAAGTTTCTAGAAACTTTTTTTGTTGGCCGATTCTAATTTTGAGTTTGCAACCAATACTCTATATTTCCTCAGTTTTTTACGTTTCATACTTTGCATAGAATATGTTTTTTTTTGAGTTTCTAAAGGAATTAAATGCTAAATTCTGTTGCTTCTGCTATTTTTTTGGAACTTTTTTGTTCAGTGGAAGATCTATTCACAAGGGTTACATTTTTTCCTGATCCCTATCGTTGTTTGATGATTGGAAAATGTTTAAGCATAGATGGGATTAGTCATTTTATAGGTAGGATATTCTACTTTTATACACAATTTTTTTTTAATATTTATAGATTGGCATATCCCTGCTTGTCAGGGGTGGGAGAATCGTAAGACAGGAAATTGCTCTTGTTTGCATTTTATCAGCTTCTAGATACTTCTTCATCATTACCTCACAAGACATTTCCTTTTGTTCTTGTTTCACAGGAAGCAAGTCTTGTGGCAAACTATGGCTTAAGCCCTTGCACATTGAAAGATGAACTGTTCAGTATTCTGATGAAACAAGGAAATAACGGGATTAAAGTTTCTGAATTGGTGAAGTTGCCTTCTGTAAGTTAATTCTGAAGAACGGTATTTTCATTTAGATTTATTCAATTGTTAAGTAATGCTTATTGATTTTTGTGTAGATTTCTGAGTTAAATGTTGCCACTACGACACCTGAATTAGAATGCTTAGTAAGCTCAACGCTATCAAGTGACATCACATTATTTGAAAAGATTTCTTCTTCTGGGTATCGTCTGCGTTCTAATCTTGCAATGAGGGAACCTGAAATTTGTGAGTCTGATTCTGAAGACTTTGGGAGCGTTGATGATGAATCTGAGATTAGTAGGGACCCCACTAGTGATGATAGATCTGATGGACTGGTTGTTTCTGCTTTGAATAAAAACGGGCGAAATAAAAGTCATAAGAATAAATGCAACACATTGGTGGTTACGGACATGGAAATTGACGAGAGCTATCCTGGAGAGGCTTGGTTGTTGGGTCTAATGGAAGGTGAATATTCTGATTTAAGCATTCAAGAGAAGCTGAGTGGGTTATTGGCATTGATTGATCTTCTGTGTTCTGGATCTAGTATCAGATTGGAGGTAAATCTCATACAGGCAGAGCTTGAAACATCTGAACCCCCTTCCATTCATCTCCTTGTCTTTGGCTACATTGGATTTTATCAAGCTTCTTTTACTTGCTTCTACTAGTAGGTTAATGTATGTACTATTAAAAAGTTATTGTCGTCATTTTATCTTTCAGAATGTATCTCATGTCATAAGGTTTTCTTGGCTTTTGATCCAAATTGATCAACTTGAAGATCTGATGTTTTGTTGCATGTCTTGTCCAGTCAATAAACCTACATTTATTCTTCTTCTTCTTTTTCTGTCAGGTGTCTAGCTATATGATTTTTGAAAATGAATCTTCAGAAATTACCTAACAAAAACATTTTTTTTAATTGAACAAAAACACGTTGTTGATATGCACTCAGAAAAGAAAATGGAAAAAATAAACAAAATGATCCATACAGACCTAAATATCAAATTCTTTTGGCTTATGGTTCTTTCTGCTGAACAAGTTCACTATTGATTCTGTTTGTGATAAATTATGACTGCCGATATGACCTGTCTTGTTAAGTTCATCTTAATGCTAATGTGATCTTTTATCTGCGTCATCTGGAGGCTTAAAATTCTGTTTTGTCATCTTTTATGCAACAGTTGTATAACTAACGTTTTAGCAGGATCCTGTGGCAGCTGTTCCTACATTTGCTCCTAATATCAATAAGCATGGTTCTGGAGCAAAGATTAAAATATCAACGGTAAAGCAATATCAGTTGACTGGACAAGCAGGATGCTGCAGCGGATTAGGGCTAAATAGCAAAGATGGAAGTTTGACATCAGCCCTTAATCCTGCTGATTCATCTGTTCCTCTGTCGAAGATTTCTGAGAGAGGGAATTCCGCTATGGAAGTTGCAAAAGAGATGAAAGATGCTGAATATTTACACACTATGCAATCAGTATTTCTGGGTTCTGACCGTAGGTATAATAGATACTGGCTTTTCCTGGGCCCTTGCAATGGATTGGATCCTGGTCACAAGAGAATCTATTTTGAATCTTCTGAAGATGGCCACTGGGAGGTGATTGATAGGCAAGAGGTATATTCTCTGCTCCTTGTAAGAATTATCTGATATGTTTTAACAATGAATATTCAGTTCACTCCCCTTTTCTTCTGGTTTAGGCTTTGTGCAGCTTGTTGTCAGCTTTAGATCCTAGGGGTGCTCGTGAAGCTTTCCTCCTATCATCCTTGGAGAAACGAGAATCGTATCTCTGCCGAATGATGTCTAACTTGTCAAATGATTCTGGTATTAGGCTGCTTACTCATTCTGTCTCTGAACAGAATATATCCAGAGAGGATAGCTCATCAGCAGTGTCCGATGTAGACAACAATTTGCACCTCAGTGAAATGCAAAATGATATTGCTTCTACTGATGCCACAATGTTTGATATCAGTAGAAAAGCAGAACAATATAGAGACAAATGGAATCGTGCACAAGCCTTTGACAGATGGGTATGGGAATCCTTTTATTCTGAACTCAATGCAGTTAAACATGGAAAAAGGTCATATCAGGATTCCCTTACAAGATGTGAATGCTGCCATGACCTCTATTGGAGAGATGAGAAGCACTGTAAGGTTTGCCATACCACTTTTGAGCTTGATTTTGACCTGGAAGGGAAATATGCCATTCATGCTGCAACTTGTCGGCGTAACAGTGATAAGTTTCCGAAACATAAAGTTCTATCTTCACAATTGCAATCACTCAAAGCTGCAGTTTATGCTATTGAGGTGGGCTGTGGCACAGTTGAAGCTTTACATTTTATGAAAATGGCAAACTTTAAACTCTATTTTTATTTTGTATAGCTCACCTTCGCTCGTTCCATGTAGAAAAATTATTTTTCTCTGACATATACCAGTAGCAGATGATAATTCATCTTTGCAATTGTTTGTGCTCCTGAAGCAGAAAATTGTTTTAGTAAAGTATTATTTTTATTCTTCCTCATCATTTACTTGAACATTTTTGTAATAATGTTTTCCTTGCTCTAATGCTTTTGCAGTCTGTCATGCCTGAAGAAGTCTTGATGGGTGCATGGGCAAAATCTGCTCATAACCTTTGGGCGAAAAGGTTACGACGGGCATCAAGTTTAACTGAGTTTATACAGGTAATGACCACCGTCAAATTTTCATTTCAAGACAATTCTGGATAGTGGGGTTAGTTTATCAGCAAGATGCAATTGTTAGTAGTATTTATTTCTGTTAACGGATTTTAAATATTTTAATAATTTATTTCTAATGATTTCTCTTCGTGTAGGTTATTGCTGATTTTGTTGGTGCTATCAATGAGGAGTATTTGCATCAATTTGATAATTCTCCCGAATGTAACTGGGATCTGGAAGAAATTCTTGCTAGCTTCCCGACCATGCCCCAAACATCATCTGCAATTGCAATTTGGTTGGTGAAATTAGACGCATTGGTTGCTCCTCATCTGAAAGGAGTTCAATCTCAAAATAACTTGGAAACAAGGAGAATAGAAGGTATGTTGATTTTGTCAATCAGTTCCGTTTAGGCTTACATATCACCGTATTCCTTTCCTTGGGTATGAATAAAACTTGTACAGTTATTTGTTTACTTTATACTTCATAATTGTGGTTTTTTTTTCCGAACACAAATATGTGATTGCTTCTAATTGTGAAGTTATATTGCCTACAAAGCTGAGGCATCAAGACGTAGAGGTATTGAGTTCAAATCTCACTCCTTGTTTACTATTTACATGATGGAATGTCTCTAATATTGCAGGGCAGCAGGCTTCCCATTCATAGAGTTAGCTGTTTCTAGCCTGCAAGGCTGGGGAGGTTTTTTGCTTTGACATCCAGGAGAGTACCACTTTTTTTTTTTAAATTTATTTATTAGGGGAGGGGGACCTATCTATTACAAGAAATGAGGGATTCAAGAAGCGGAGAGGGAATTCGAACTCATGACCTCTACATCATGAGGCCTCAGCCTTGGACCACTAGACCAATGCCTCATTGGCAGGAGAGTGCCACTTAAATTTCTCACCCATTTGAACACTTATTCCTGTGGTTATGACTGCATTCCCATGGACGGCGTCTTTCTCTTGGAGGGACGAGGTATCCTCGGGGGATCTTTGGTTTTTAAACTCTCCGGGGCAAGGAAAGGCCAATTTTCTATAACTTGTACAAATGTATTTTTGACGACACCAATATCTTGGCAGCAATTTTGCTCTCTCTGAGTGATCTATTAGTGTACAGAAGTGAATTTTTTCTTGATTTTTCACCCAAGTAGGTACGTATATCCACCAAGTACATATTATAAATGCTACACATGATTCCTTGTATTGAAAAACGCTATGCCTCTGCATCACTTGTATGATAGTATGGAATACAATTTTAGTACAGTTTTAGCATTTTTTTTTCTGCTAGGTATACAGTTTTAGCATGTTGACATGTTGAAAGGCATCCATTCCCCTGATTCCCCATCTATGTCAATGTTAGATGCTACCTTCTATCTTCCCCGTATTTGCAGCACTCACAAGACTTATTCAGGAACAATGTTTCATGTGATAATTTAATTATAGTACTATATGATGTATTACAGCATCTGGTAGCTTGGCTTGGGTTATCAATCCTATGCTGATCTCAGTCTTTGGATTGTTGTTGACCTGATTATGATAATAGTTGGTCAAGAATGACTATTAACTTATTATTTCTCAACCTCTGGATTGACGACTCAAATGATGAGATTGTGTCTGCATGATATTCATAGAAACCTGTCAGTACCAGAACCTAGATCTGGAGCCTCAATAGATTTCAACTGAGCCAGAAAACCTGAAAATCGCTGGATTTGTAATCATGTACTCCAGATACATCCTGTCCCACGTGGATTTATACATCAAAAAATTCCACGAGAAGCGATGATCTCTCTTCCAGGAGTAGAAACTGTAACAATGCTTGGTATGGTAATACAAATCACTACTACCAAGTCTACCGTACTCATGTTTTAAGCTCTTCCAGTATATGTCTCAAGTTCAGTCAAAACAAAAATTTACTTTTGTTCTACTCTGATCATAAACAGAGTTTACCTTTTAGGCATTCCAAGAGAAAAAACAAACCATTTTCCTTCCTTTGGGCAACTGAATGTCTTTGGTACTGAAGCTATTCTGACTCTGACTCTGACTCTTCGACATGAGGAAATCTGAGGTAACGAGCAAATGGTCGAAAATTTGATGCTGCTGTGCCTTTTCTAGTCGACGTTCTCTTTTGCCTTTTAGAAAATCCTTGCCCTGGTAATGCAGCAGACAACAGTCCCATGCTCCTTTTCTCTGAAATTTCGCTAGTTTTATCAGAGAGCTCTTGTCGGATAACCTTGAAAGCTTCTTTTGTCGCATAAGGGAGGCCAGTAACAGGATCACGGTACTTGGCAGGCAGCCCAGTTACTGCACAGATTGCCTTTTCTGGATCTGAGATATCAAAGTAAACAATTTCTTACCAATCATTAGAAGCACATACAACAATAAGAGCTTTGAAAGATGCAATAAATAAGGTTGTTCTAATTGGCTAGATATAATCTATGGTATTATGTTTCCACTGACCATGACTTATTCTGTTCTTCATTTTCCACTTAATCACAGTGCTTGGTCTAAACAATTCTCTTAAATCTATCCTTAACTAGAACCGACACTTAGCTGGATCATCATTTTTACCGAAAGCTATAAAGCATGCACATCATTAAAGCCATATATAACCGAACAAAAATATTGCAGAGCGCATAAATTACACTTACAAGGAGTAGATTCTATCGAGAGATCTGATTCAAATGACGCTCCATTTATGTACTCTAGATATGAGCAGCCATCTTTAGAGAGATATCGTATCTGAGGGCCATTGTAGACTGCTTTATGTACAACTGCTCTTTTCTTAACTTCTTCCTCTCGGGCTAAAACCCGTTCCAAGTTTCTAAGGTTCATTATTTCTGTCTGAGCTGCTTCCAGAAGCATCTCTTCCTGGGTCATTCGCTTCTCCTCGCCTTCCCTTTTCCTTTTTATTGGCTTTATTGTTGCCTGAAGTGCTGCACGGATGGCGTCCCTTTTCAGCTTGCTTAACAACCACAGCAGTTCTTGTAGATTTCCTAATCACTTTTTCTACTTCAACATCCTCAGGAGTATCGTGGTGTTGTTCAGATGGTGTAGACTGCTCAGGAGTTTTCTCGTCTTGAGGAATTGTTTCTACCTTAGCAAAGGCCTTTTTCTTTTTCTTCTTTGAATATGTCTTTCCAGGACATATTAGACGCTTTTTTGGCTGTGCTCTTTTGTGAAAAGCAAAAACATTTTCAGGGTGATCTAGAACAACTAAAGAAAAAAATTCTTATCAACTAAGTGAATCCAAACCTGTCAACTGGTTCAGTTTCTGCTTCTTCATCTGGCTCAGGCTCCTGATACGAGTAACAAATTTTGATAGAAAGTGAATTATAATTGGACAATATTATCAGAAACCTAAACAAATGAGAGTAGTACCACTGGAACTTACATCTTCATCAAAATCGCTGTCAAAAACATCAGCAGCCTCTGCTTCTTCTTCATATTCAATATCATGCTCTTCCTACAACAGCCACCAATAAGAGAGAAAAACAAATAAAGACCAAATAGAAAGAACAGGGAAACAGAAGGAGACAGACAGGAAAGGAAAGAATAGAATGTCGTAGATTAAGTAATATGCATATTTTATTTATGCTTGTTTATTCTTTCAGCTGGGCAGATAGTAATGTCCATGACATTACTTCATTTGAGGTCATCCTATATGCTTCATGTTCCTAAACATATGTCCCAAGCATGTGAGAAAGTAGCCCTACACACATTGGACATCTATTATGATGCAATTTCCTCGGTTACTAATTATTTATCATTTGTTTTTGAAGCTACACCTAGGGAACACGATTTGGACAATGCTTTCTCCGAATCAAGGATATATCACCTGTAATCAGCGCCGGAATTCACAAGTTGCAGAAACCGACAGAAAGAATTGATACTAATCTGTTTCTAGTCTTGTTTTTTCTCTTCTCTTTCAATATCTCAAGAAAAATTCAAAAAGAGAACATTTTGAAGTTATTCTTCACATTCAATTACCAAGCTTAAGCCACTAGACTAAGACTAGCACATATTACAAAGGGAAAAAGAAAAACACAACCAAAAGGGCATTGGAGTTTAACAACTACCTACTGAAAAGATATGGAAACATGTTAAAATGAAGAAATTACCTCCTTAAGAGCTTCTTGATTCCAGAAAAGCTCATCCTCTTCTAACTCATCATCTAATATCTTTGTCATCCTATCATCAATCAACAATCACAATTTCAATACACACAGGTCTATATTCAATAATACTTCATTTCAGAATATCAGCTCCATTTGCACTTTTTAGACATAGATTAAGGATTCACTAAAAACTATGAAATTCAAATTAAGAAGAGTCATCATTCCTATTTTCCCCATAGAATGGATTAAAGACATCTCCATGAGAGTTGGAATAATAGTAGTTAAAAAGGGGTAAGATTGGAAAGAATGCATCAACTCTCCATTGGTATTACAAATGGAGCAAATATCAGGGGGGAAATGAAAAGTTGAAATGGAGCTAATATTATGGGACGGAGGGAGTCCATGTTAGAAATGAATGAAGCAAGAAAACATAGAACTGAAAATTAATAGTGAGTAGAAAAGGAAAACCTTTTGCCTCTTGTAGCACGAGAAGAACGATCAAGAAAGGTAGCCTTCTCCTCATCTTTCCCTTCTTTGCTACCCTCCATCTTCTTCTTCACTAACCCAATTCAATTCACGAAATTTAGAAGCAAATTTGTTGTTTCTTCTCCCTAGCCCAGCCCCCCCACTTCAACATAAAAAGGAAGAAACTAAGACAATTTGTCGAACACGTCGTGATCGTGAGCTATATGATAAAGCAATGCAAGAAAACATCCATCTTTTTTCCTTCTCCTTCACTAACCCAATTCAATTCAAGTAATTTCCCAAAAATTTAGAAGCAAATTTGCGGTTTCTCGCTAGCCCAGTCCCTCTTCTTCAACACAAGAAGGAAGTAACTAACTAACGCAATTCGTCGAACACGTTATGGGCTATCATTTAGCATGCAAGAAAACAAAATCGAAAATAACCCAATTCAATTCAAGTAATTTCAAACGAAATTCAGAAGCCAAATTTACGTTTCTTCTCCCTAGCCCAGTCCCTCTTCTTCAACACAAAAATGAAGTAACTAACTGACGCAATTCGTCGAACACGTTGTGGGCTATCATCTAGCAATGCAAGAAAACAAGAATCGAGCTCTAACAATACAGGACGGGGAAAATCTGTAACTGATGATTCCTCAATGTCTTAGGATTTTCCTTTCCTCGGATTTAGCAAAAATTATTTTTCGAAAATAAAAAACAAAATGTGATCTTACGCAAGCTTCGGGGAATTGAACGACTGCGTTTGAGGAATTCTTTTCCGGACTTCTTATATATTGTCTAATTGGTTGAAGCGCATCAGTATGGGCCTGTTAGTTCTTATCCAACAAAAATAGCCCATTAGACTTATCTAGAAAAAGCCCATAGTTCTTAAGAGAAATTTGGCCCAGTCAAGTTTTCGCTCAAACATTTTTTTTTGGGGTCTAATTTTTCTGTTTAAATATTAATTTAAAGGGACATTTCTCTTCACAAAGATTCGAAGCATTGGGGCATAGATCTAAACTATTGGACATGGTAATACACTATTTTTATATTTTTTAGGCGCCCTACTTGCATAAGTAAGATCAAAGATTAAAAAATTTAAACAATTGAGAGAAGGGTGTGCGTTTAGAATCAATTGACTCATTAAGAACGCATGTTTAGATTGTGAAAAAATAATTATTTATTATCCTGCCTAAAAAATAAAAATAAATGTTCCTTTTTAACTTGGTATAACACTCGAGGACAAGGAGGAGAATAGTTTAATCATAAACGACTTACCTCAATATTCATATTTCTAATTAGAGTGATTAGTATACTTAGCTTATATCCCTATGAATGTTGGAGGTTAATAGAAAGAAAAAAAAAACTATTTTAGAAAAGTCAATATTCATTTTCTGGACAAACTATATTAGAAATGTGGTATATGTGTTCATATGATACTATTAGGTTTACAAAAGAATTTTTTTAGTGAAGTCAAATCTAAAGCACAAAGTCAAGTTTATCCATCCCTTCATTAAAAAAAATAAAAAACCAAGTTTATCCAAAAAGAAAGATAACTGAAAGTAATTGACAGAGAGAATAGTGGCAACAATTGACCTGTTCATGATATTGTATGCTCTAATAAGCCTATACAATGTGTACACTTGCAAAGAATTATCAGAGGAAACAAAAAAAAAAAAACAAAACAAAAAAAAATTGCCCAGCAACTGCAAGAACTTGAATATACTTGCACGTTTCTGGCAGCAGCTATGATATCAACTATCTTGGGGTATAAATTAGTACTAAGAGTTATGGAAGTCTGAGAGATGATAGTTTACAGAAATTTTAAGCGTAAATTTCCCGGTCAATATGGGTAGAAAATGCTTTAACTACTTATGTAAAACCCTATACAAGAATAGCTACATTACAACAGGAGACTTCAAAAAGAATGGAAAAAGGAAAAAAGTAAGCATGGCTACCTACTTCTACAGCACATACAAGTATGTTTGGTTTATCCATTTGGTTGTGTAAGGTGAGAAAATATCATGACCTACTCGGATGAATCTGGTACTGAATCGTGTATAATTTAGTCAGAACGTGGCAGTAAAAAAAGGAAGCCCGAGTTGTCACGGATGGCGGGCGGGGGTTGAATGTCGGAGATGTCTATCTGTTCCATAGACTTTGATATATCATCGACTGAAAATGGAATGCTGAAGAAGGAAACATTAAGGAAATGTTAAGAGATATGTTCTAAGAAAATAGCAGAAAAAACAAGAGCAAAGGTACAGAAAAGGTCGAAAGAGAATGACTACATAATAACGAAAGCTGGGAACGTAATAAAGGAAGAGCCAAGATTTTAGGAAACGGATATCTCATCTGAAATAATACTATAAATAAATATCCAAAACAGGAAGAGGAAACTACAAAAGTACTGGAGTTGAAAAGAATTTTCTTTCCATAATGCTCACCTTGAATCATCATCCAGTAGAAATGAGCTGCTTACTGCATTGTTCGAATCTTCAGTCATCAGGACCCTCATTTTCGATATAACCTGAATAGAATTGCGTAAACGCTCTCCTAGATTAATTAATGGCAAAATGCAAGTCACACGATATCTAAATTTTGGAAGATGAATCGTAAACTTACTTCTGAAGATACACTATGAGTGCCATATTTGTCATCCCAGTACATTGTACTAATTCTGTATATCTGCTGGATGCTGAGTACCTGTTGGTAAAAGAGTTGATTTTAAAATACGAAAGACAAGTGGATATTTTTTTTAAAATTGATTATTATCGGGACAGGTGGTTTTGAACCCGAGATCTGTTGTTCCGAGTCAGAAGTGGTTGAGCCAACGATGCTAGCCTTCCTTGACGGAAGACGAGGTTAATATAGTTAAACTTGGTTTCTTGGGCTACATATACTACTCACCGGGCAGAGGTCACGGCTTATTTCATCCAGTGATTTCTTTGGCTTTTGATGCATAACCTAAAATTAAACAAAAAGATATCTCCGTCATCAAACCGCCCCCCCAAGGTATGAAGCACAGATGAACAAAGTACAGAAAGGGTTATACCAAAAATCCTATAGCTTGTCTGATATGCTTTAGTTCATCCCAAGCTGAGCCTGCATACTGCAATTTTTAACTTTTGTTACTAAATGGAGATTATATATATAAGAGGTAACAATGGCTTTAGTATATACCTCATCGGTTGCCTTGTAACACCAATGTTCTAATTCTGCAAGTCCTGCTTTAACATATTCACCGTTACTAAATGAACAGCATTCTCTCCGCAATAGAAGGCTGTAAAGGTTTCGCGCGAGTGTTAGGAAAAATTATTAATTCGTAAAACTCAACAAATGACCAAGGAAGACAACATAACTGACCTGTTAAATAACTGAACATTGATGAAAGAAAATATCTGGGTGAACACCTTACGAACTAAGAATGGAGGGACCTGGAAGTTAAAAGAATGCGCACTTCACATGTAAGACAAAAATTATGTATCTCATATTAAGCAAGTTAATTAAACCTTGATGTGAAAAAGAAGGAATAAACAAGAAGGCTTTCGCTTACATGGTTTGCTTTTAAGGTGTCCAGAAAATTCCGAAGACTTTTCACAATTCCCTGCCAATGAGCTATCAAAGCCTGCTGGGCAGCTGTGTTAGCAACTGAACGCGAGGAACCCTTTACCATGCTTGCTCTGGAAGTCCTAGGTGCCTGAGTTCAAGATACCGAAAATGCATTTATGAAAAAGTAACTTATGGAAAGGAAATACTAGTTACCATAAAAGAGAACTTATTGTTTCTCAAGTAAAGTACCTGAATACAAAGCCCAAGCAATGGAGATATTTCCTTTTTCAAATTATCGCGAATCATTCCGTATATTTTCTCCACATATGCTGTAAGTTGCTGCTTGAAAAGTAAGGCTGGGTACTTCGCTTCAACTTGGCGCAAAGAGTCTACTCCGCCAGATACAAAGGAAAGATTCTGAGGAGCTCCTCTGAAACTCTGAAAACAAATAGAAAATGAAAATTAACTAGTCAGAACTCTAAATTAAAGAAAGAGATGTATGAAGTTATGTAGCTAAAGATCAGATGAACTTTTCCGAGAGAAAATTAAATGAAACGTAGACTAGTTGAAGATGTTTTACATGATTCATCCTTCCAAATAGACTAGTTGAAGATGATCGGCGACGTAGAGGGGCCATTCCTGCTGCACCACTTGCTTTGAGTGTGCGCTGTAGCAGCAATAAGAGAGTCGAAGCATTTGACAACCAATAGGCCAATACATCATTGTTCTCCTGAGTTTTCTGCCAAAACAAGTTTCAAGCTTGAGAAGCTTCTTTCCGATCATTAAACAAAAATCAAGATTAAACTAACCTCAATAGCATGACCTATAGTCTGAATGATTTTATCAAATACAGTAGTCCTTTCAACTTCGAACGATCTCCAGTGCAAAAGGCACTTATAAATGATACAGGCTGCAATAGGTTTGTTGCCTGCAAAGCCCAAGTGTTGTTTGATGCAACAAACTAGCAACTCCTGATTCTCTTGTTGTTTCTCATTTAATGACTTTTGTGGCTTATCGTCTGCTTCAGAAACCTCCCTTTGGTTCATTGAAGGACTACGCATATCCTAGTAACAATTGAGGTATGTGAAAACATTATAATACTCACAAAGAAACATTTTCCCGTCAAGAAAGGAAGTAAAAGTGTCAATTACCATAGTTATCCTTGAATCACTAAAAGAATCTCTACTCTCCATCCTCTGTGATTGAGAGACACAGAAAGTTTGATTAGACACGGCCTTTTTAAAATTCTAGATATAAGCTACGAGGTTGTCTGTTCCAGAATTACCTGGAGAATTGATCTTGATCTTCCAGACAGGAATTTATTAGGTGCAATAGATACAGCTTGTTGACGAAGAACTTTATTCTCTGACTCTAAATTATTTGACTTCTCTTCTAGCCTGAACATAACATGAAACTTCAAGTCACATTCAACAAAATGAGTTGAACATCCAAACATTTCTACCACTAATGAGCCCTTGTTCCCACACTGATCTCTATACTTTTAAATCCTGGTATTCTTTAAACGAACAAAGATCCTCTTTGAATTTAGTGTATGTTCTATTGCCAGGATGCTCGCTTAAAATTGATCTGGAATGTCTTGTAAAAACAGTTTATGATGTTTCATCTAAATATCCCAAATAATACATTTCCCTCCCAGTATCTTAAGATAACTCTAATGCACCAAAAATTATGTGTGATAAATTTCATAATGAATTTGTGATATACTGATCATACATAGTAAGAGAAGGGAACTCGTTAAACCCTATCTTATCCAAAATATACCATCTATACGAGGGAAATTCTTTCTGGGATAGATGATATATGGAAAATCTTAGCCTGCCTCCTTATTCTTAATGAAGTGAACTATAAGTAGGCATTATTCAATATTAAGAAGATGCAACACCATTATATCCGGAAAGGAAGTTATATAGCAGGCTATTATAATATGTGCCTTAAAACTTATTATATAATCTGGAATATGATATGACAAACGATTGGAATAAGACCCATGAAGTTACCTTTGCATAGATTCTTGGAGCTGCTGAATCTTCTTTTCTGTTTCTTCTAATTTTTTACGTCCTTCTTCACTAGACTCTTGTTCACCAGCATATTTTTGACGCAGTTCATTAGAGATTTCCTTCTCATGCTGCAAAGCAGCCTGAGCAAAAGGGACAATACATGATTAGACTGGGGCAAACATTTAAATGGGAAAAAGTTATGCATAACAAACTAATAACAGAATCGATGCTTTATAGCTTATAGATCCCAAGTCAGCAGATTCAGGATTTCCCAAGTTCCAATATCACAAAAAAGTCTATGGTTATTTCGATGAAAACACAACTTTTACGATCATCGCCTTTGCCTTACAAATTACAAGCAATCATACATGTAAACAAATATATGGTAACTTCTCACAAAAAGACCATGCTGAAGCCCTAACGTGGTTCAAAATTGGCTTTCCTTAAAACTTCTACGCAATCAAGATGGCCAATGGAAGTTACAGAGATTCCAAATTGTCAGCAATTCAACCTATCTGCCTTGGTTTTCTTGTCATTTCAAAATAGGGTAAAAGTTGAACATGATTACTGCAAGATATTACTACCTCCATCCCAAAATAAGGTTAACATTTGGGATTCAAAATTTTCCCAAAATAATGTTAACATTTGTAATATTAATGTACATTAAATGAACTTTTACCATTTTTACCCTCTTTTACTCTTTCTTCTAACCACTTCCAATTTCAAGAAGTAGTTAATGAGGATATATTAGTCTTTTAACTTTAACTCTTATTGTTTTTAGGAACTTCTTAATCTATGTGAAAAATACAAATGTTAACATTATTTTGGGATGAAGGGAGTACAATATTTCTTTTATGAAGTTCCAAACTCGAATATAATTAGCAGGGTATTGCCATTGTTTGTTACACAACGATTGCATTGATATGTTGGTGATACTATGTATAGATTTTGCATTACCCATTAACAGCATAAAATGTGTCCAATATGCTAAGATTCTGACCTTTAAACTGTTAATTTCTTCTGTCAGAGATTCAACCTTTTTGGTATCTTCGACATAAACTGGCACCTCCTTCATAACAGGAGGTGCTTCTTCGATAACCTTCTTTGCAACTTCTCGTTCCTTGACTGCTAATGCATTTGCTTCATCAACCTTCTTTTTCATGGCTTCCAAGGCACTCTGGAATTTTGTCATTTCTTGTGTTTTTGCTTCTTCCAGGTCAGTCTGCGTCATGATTACATTACATGAATAATGAAACTCAAGTTTAACGAGTATAATCAAAGAGAGAATTTATCTGAAGATGCTTAAAACTTAGACGATTTCATAGACATCAGATGGCTAACAGTTCACATGACTGAACAACAGCAGATCTATTTTGCATAACTTACAAACATCAAGAGTTAAATGATTAGCTTAACAAAAATAAGATAATACCCTTAAACGTTTTTCAAGTTGTAAGCGCCATGTGAGTTCTTCCAATTGCTTTTCAAGCTTATCTTTAGCCTCCTTGAGTGCTCCTGTGTCCCTTGCAGCCTGCATAGGTATATATCCTTGTAAGTTTTCACAAATTTCTAGGTTGTATAAATGAGGCATTTTCTGTTAACAGTTAAACATGAAAACTTGCTATACGCTTTAGAGTACATTCATTAATTGAAAACTAAAAAGAGAAATGAAAGCAGTGATTCTTCAAGTCTGAATATCAGCTAGTAGTAAAAGCTTGAATTGGAAAAAACAATGCCGTAATTTGAAGATCAAGATATCTACTTCATTGGAATAATATCATTAGGTCCTTTTCTGAATGGACTCTAGAAACCCTATTCTTCAGATCAAATGTCCTCAATCTTGGACCAAATTCTAGCATATTCCACTATGTCTTGCATCATGTAATAGTTATACTATCAGGGAAACGATCTTGAGTTTGATAGAAAATGACCAACGTTTCGTTCTGCAGTATCAAAATAGTATCGACACTCGCCTGTTTGAGCTTCCGTAACTCTTTTTTGGCTATTCTACCTCTCCATCTGCATTGTGCTAAAATTGTTCCCCTTGTAAGTTTCCAGTAAAATGTTGATGCTTTATGACAGCGCCACTTTGCCTTAAGAGAAGGAACAAGATGAAAGCTTTAATACCACAAAAATACATCATTCATAAAAAAGACCCCTAGAAAAGCGTACCTGAATTATAGTTGCAGCTCTAGATTTCCTTCTAATAATGAATCTTTTACGAGCTTCCATGCAACGCAATCCTGTCTGCAGAACAAGCACTGCAACACGCAGTTTGCTATATGCTTTTCTAGCCTCATGTCTACGTGAATTCTTCTGGATCTTCACTGCAGCTGCCTGCCTTTTCATTCCATCAAAAAGTTTGCCAGCCAGTCTACCTGAAAGTTAATATATGTAGGCTATGAAAGGAGAAAAGCACTGCAATGTAGGACTTGTTACCGAAAATTGATAAAACTTGTGCACGCATTAATAAAGATAGAAGAGCTTAAGACAATTAGCAGTGCCGAGATATAGATTCAGAAACATAAATTATGAGGTGATCTGCCACGCAAAAAGGTGGTAAGAACTTCTGCAGTACTTAAATAATTCACCTCTGCATGAAGACTGCAAACAGATACTAGCTTCTCGTAATGCCAAAAACTTTCTCCGAGCATTATAAGTTTGTATTCTCCGTTGTATTGTTTTTGCTGCATTTGAAAGAACTTCAGTTCTTCTTGCATCTAACTCAGCCATCTGACCAGCTCTTAGGAAAACCTTTGTTTTCCCTATCTGTAAGTTCAAAATATTTGCATTAAGTAAGTTGCAGGCTTCAAGACTTGCTAAAAATCACAAAAAAAATTTCCAGAAAGTTTAGATTGACTGCAGTTCAGGGAGAAAAGTCTCAATATCCGATTAACTGTTTCCGTCTCCATTTGGAGAGTTCCTAATATGTACTCCCTCCATCCCAAATTATCTGTCCACATTTCCTTTTTAACCTTTCTCAAATTAATTGTCCACTTTCTAAATAAAGGGTTCATTAATGGTGGTTTTTCCAATCCTATCCCTTGCATTGAATATTGGAGAGAGAAGAATAGAGAAGGAAATAAGGTAGAATTAAATAAGGAATAATATTAAATAGGGTCATGTTTGACATTTTACCATATTCTAGCATAGAATTTGATAAAATCTTAATTCCCGTGCAAAATACAAAGTGGACAGATAATTTGGGACGGAGGGAGTAATAGTTTAGAATGCCATTTTGTGTATGATAAACGACATTTAATATCTATCCTTGGGTAATATATAAAGTATCTTTAGTGAAAAACTATCAGGGGAAAAGGAAAAGTAAAGCTCATTTTTTCAGCGGCAATGAAACTATAGAATTTACCTGAAATCCTTTAAGACCCTTCTTTTCAAGAATCTTCTTGCATGCAACTTTTTCATCATAGCTGAAAGTCGAAAAGTTTTTACATCAAGAGTTGGAACATAAATCGCAACAAAAAAGGGAGATTGAAGTTGACCAGCACCATATAGGTAAAATATTTCGGGAAAAATGACTCGTCTAGAACTTGAGTGCAAGCTAAAAGTAACTACTTACTTTCCTTCCAAAAACTCTGGGGCAAGAAGTCCAAATCTGTTGATGAACTCAAAGAAAGGACGCCGAGTAGGGTATCCAGCACAACTTATTCTAATTGCTTCAAGGACACCCTATAGGAGTGAATTATAATCAACTTTTTAGTCAGATGAAGTATGATTTCTCAGGAAAACAGTCATTTAGGAAGACAAAAATGAACTTCCCTGAGTTTAGTAGGTTGGGGACTCAAATTAGAAAAAAGAAAACTACTAATACCCAAAAACACTTACACCACACCGTAATTGTTGCATGACATTTGCATTCTCGAAAACAGCAGGCTTAAGAAGATTATTCGGCTTCACACATCTTATATAGTGAGGCTCTGTAGCATTTAAAGTTTCCATCAATTGTTGCAGTTGTAACTGCAGGAAAATGTAAACATCAGATGTAATTTAATAATAATTCAATTTATCCCAATCAATAATGATACTAAAAGCAAACTGAACAATTAAAGGCACTTGGAGTTGGAAGTAAGGGTACCTTAAAACGTGATCCAATAGAAGAAAACTTGGAAGATTTCGAAGTCTCTTCACGAACTGGAGGAAAAAGGCCTACCACAAAAGAGCATTTAGAAACACCTAATAGGTCTTGATGTTCAGGAACCACGTAATCTTTGTTTTTGTCCAAGAATTGGTCAGACTGGTAGCTAACCTGAAAAGAGACAGAAACCACAGATGTTACAAGAGCGCCTTTAGTAAGTTGAGATTCTTTTGCTAGCTACACATACCTCTCCAGCATAATGTGAAATTATGAAATCAGTTCGCGACAATTTGGGCTTGATAAAGCGCTTATGAGACTTGAAAGTCTGATAAAGTTTGTTTGCAAATGTTTCATGTGTTGACTTTGGAAACATACTGAAAATGAACAGCAAACAAATTGTGAACAGAAGGTACTGAATTCTTAAACTATTAGAAGCTATAAGCTTCAAACTTTTGCACTCTATCATCAATGTATACATCTTATGATGCTAAAATTCGAAGACAAATCGACTAGGGTACTTAATTTGAAACTTTTTTATTAGATAAAGCATATTTCAAGTACAAGCAAGGAAAACACTAATAGAAAGTTTTTAAGAGAAAGATACCAGGCTTCATCAAGAAGAGCAACGATTCCACCAGGTTTCTGCAAAAGAACGTCATAAATAAAAAAATTTAAAAAAAAGCACAGGTGCTTCAACATGCAAAAATAGATAACCAACATAGTCCCTCATCCCAAATTGGATGTCCATATTTAACTTGGAACGAACATTAGGAAAGTATTTGACCATGACTATTTTACTACCTTACCCTTAATGAATTGTTGTGGGACTCATGATTAGTGGTGGTTTACGTCTATTTTGCTCTTAAGATCAAAATAATTGCACTCTAATGTTAGAAAATTTTAGGAGCTCTTAAATGATAATTAGAACAGCAAAGAACATCATACATCCCAGTGAAGGGGATTGATAACTACTATCTTGTCAAGAGCAACAGCAATACCTTTTCAATAAGATCTAAAACATCTTGGTTATCGACGAACTCAATGTAGCTCCAATTGATTGCCTCTTTTGTGTATTCTTCTTGTTCCATCTTGAAGACATGCTGAAAATGGTAGTTGGATTTAAGTTTATGGTAATACCTCTCCAATGGTCTTAGAGCACATATAATCTGTCGTTTATTTTTTTTGCTAAATCATCTAATCTGACGGATACCTGATTGAAATGTTGCTGCAGCTTCTCATTTGTGAAGTTTATGCAGAATTGCTCAAAGCTGCATGTTATAATATTCCAAAATCAAGATAAAGAACTACAAAGCCCTTACGAACATCAAGATGAGAGGAAGATCATTTATAGTTCAACATGTTAGAAATTGGTTAGTACCTATTGTGCTTGAAGCTTTCGAAACCATAGATGTCGAGAACTCCAATCAGAGACTTTGAAGTAGAATCTTGCCCAATTGATACATTGATCTTGTCCACTAACCTGCATGTGATTTTGGATGCAAACAATCAGAAAAGGAAGAACTCAACTAGATTTTCCACAAGTGATTGTAAGGAATTTATTATTAGAATGGATGATTGTTAAAAGATGTACAGATACTTACCAATCAAATAGCCGAGAGTATATCGTCTTTGCCAAACCATCCCTACTAAGCCCAGCACTGTAAGGATCAAGACTGCGCTTAATAACTTCCTCGGGGGTGACCATCACGCGTTTGCACAATGCATCTTCCAAAGCCACAGGATCACACCTAAGACAAGGGATGCGTCAGTTTATCCCCAGAATGCAGTAAGAGATGAATCATGCATAATTTTATGAATGTTACACAGATTGTCATCCATACATGAGTAGTTCAGCAGCTGTGTTCAGATGAAACTTCGAATTCTTATCCTTCAAGACCGAAGAATCAACTTCTTTTCCCTTAGCAAAATCAATATTACCGAGATGGAGAATTGCGGCGACAACTCTAAAAATTGCTTCCTGAGCAAGAGAGCATGAGTAGAAAATTGAGCAACAGAGAATGAATAAAAAAAGCGTGCATAGTTTTTGCTCCAAAATTTAACGAAACACACTCTTCTGTAAAATGACATGCCTGTTCATTTTTACCAATCCCAACAACATCCATGGCTCGCCTAGTTGCAAGATAGTCATGGGCATCACTAACACCAACCAGTTCATAGCATTTTGACTGGTTGAGATAGTGAAATGTTTTTGGGTGTCCCAATTTATACTTCTCAATTTCCTGGCAGAAGCAAGAACGTCAGCCACATTTATCCAACCAGAAAATATATACTGAAGGAAAACAAGGGAGGAATCTACCTCCTGTGGTGCTGAACAAAGGAGGTAAAAGCAGTGGTAGTTTCGCTCAGGGTCAGAAATTTGGCAAACACGTGATCTCTCAAGAAGATAAGTTCTAATAGCTGCTCCTGATATTCTCCCATGCTTGTCAAACTGAAGCTCTACGAATTTCCCAAAACGGCTGTAGCAATATTTAGATAAAAGAAGTTAAATTAACAAAAAAAAGATGAGCCATCCCCATCCTCAAGAAAGTAACAAAAACTACATCACTGCAGGCCTCCAATCTCTTTTTTATCGATCACTACTGTTCCCCAAAAACAAACGACACTATTGCTCAACGAGATGATAGAAATGAGAAAAATATCTCTATCAAAGTAACTATTGGCACAAATTGATCTTTTAGAATCTTGTTATTCATTTGTAACCAAAGCACCTAATAAGTTGCAAAACAAGCACATTAACACAGAATCCTCCCTTTTAATCTCGCCAAACCCAAAAAAAAATACCTGCATGAATTCTAGAACTGTATGAGGACACACACACTTTCTCATCCAATTCTCCCAAAACTTCTTTGATGTGTGACAGTGAATGACAAGGTGATTATTAGTTTCATTGCTAGACTCACACATTAAACGCATGTGGACCAAGAGATTGTACGTGTAGCAGACCTATTGTGCCACTATGAGAACTCGTAGAAGAACAAGTAATTCATTTGCTTAAGAGCTTGTATCATATCTTTGTCAATCCAGTTAGTCAAACAGACAAATATGTTGAAATTCTAGTAGAGGTAAAGAATTCGACATGAAGTACATTGACATGACAATCAGAAAACTTTACCTGGAATTATTATTTCTAACGGTCTTAGCATTGCCAAATGCTTCAAGAACAGGATTGGACTGCAACAAAAATGGTGGGAAAATTAATTCATTAGACTGAATATGAAAATGTATAGAAATCAAAAAAGAAAAAGTTCCATTAATTTCTAGAACAAAATTATAGAAATCGACTGAATCATATTTCATACTTCAAGAACTTGCTGTTCAACAGTTCTTCCTTCAGTTACCGCCCGTCCACCTAGAAAGGCAAGGTAGCGCATAAGCATTTTTGTGGTCTCGGTTTTACCAGCTCCACTTTCACCACTAACCAGTATAGAATTGCTTCTGCTTTCATTAATCATTGCCCTGTTTTGAAAAAGATAGATAACTCAATCATGTATGACTGTTGAATTCATAGTTAGTGCATCTGGATGGTTTTAACCTGTAGGCAACATCAGCAATAGCAAACACATGCGGGCTTAACTCTCCGAATTGTGCTCCCTTGTATTGTTGCATCATGTGTGCATCATATAGATGAGGAAGCTTTTGGAACGGATTAATTGCAATTAATATATTGCCAGTGTAGGTCTGTCATGATAGCGAATCATGAGGATTTACACAACGGCGAAGATCATTAGAGAACCAGAAAAAACAATGAGCAGGAAGTAAACCTTACATAGATTTCATTGAGTTCATATCTGATTCTCAGATTCTCCAAGACTCCAGGGTCATGCAAATAAGATAGTTTTGTCATGTCATCAACACCTCCAGCAGGAGCTTCCGAATCTTTAGGATAAATCTTCGGTAGCTTTGTAACAACCTGAAACAAGAAACCATAAGGAAACTCCCAAAAAAGAAGAGGAAAACAAATATGATGCTCCAATATTGAACTAGCTATCACGCTGCAGTTACTGGAATTATCCAAGTCTGACATAGTTTTACTTGACAAAGAAATAGAACCATAATTGATAGGTCGGGTGTCAAAGATATAAAATTTAGTCCCTTCAAGCCATCCTAAACAAAAAATATCAGTTCAAGTAGTACAAGAATAGAAACCTCCATGTAGCTTGATAAATACCAAGATATGGATGCATTAAGCTCTTACAACTTAGAAAATGAAAGAAATAAGGAGGCTGGAGAACCTCATCATTGGATAATCCGAAATTTTTTACCTTCTTGCCATTACTTGTCTGGATCTCAACTTCCTCGCCATTTATTTTATTTACTTCTCCATCCACCCAAGCAAGTGTTGGGTCCTCAACCCACACATGAGAACCCACAATTATGTTAACCGAAGTGCCCTGGGATATCAGAAATAGAAATCAGTATCAGGCGAACGGATTCATTAACAGACATGGAAATTGAGAACTAAAGAAAATTTCTTTAAGCAAAAATCCAATTTGATTAAAACAGTTTCAGCATGGAGTCATGTGTATGCACATCCAAGCGATTTCAATGTTTGTGGTAAGTATCATAAATTATTGCCAGAAATAAAATTTAAACGAGTTGTCATAATAATGGGTTAAGTTGGAGGAGCCAAGAAATGGCTTTACTTTGGAAGACAAATTCCGTTTGAATAAGGAAGAATTACATATGCTCCACTTCTTAAGTATACTAGAAAGCTCACAGTACTACCAGAGAAGGAGGAAGAATTACAGGAATGTGTTCCCAAACGTTAAACCAGTATGTTTATGAACTATTTTTGTAACTTTTTATAAGATGTACTGCAATCATTCAGAGCTCTATTTTACAAACAGTTATTTGCTTCATTTTCCTTCTTCAAATAGTTCATTTATACTCCCTCCGTTTGAAATTTACTGTCACTTTAGGACAGTGCCCTCGAATCAAGGAAATGATTGGATTGTCTACTTCAATGGTAAATAAATGTTCTTTTGGCAACTCCAAATTTAACTCCTAAGCATTACTCCTACAATTAGAATATGGGTAAATTTGAAAGAAAATAAAACATTCAAGGCGCTATTGATTTTATAAAGTGACAAATAATTAGAAACAAACAAAAAGGGAATATCCAAACGGAGTTAGTAGCAATTACCCTCAAATCAAAAGGAGTAACCCATAGTTCTTCTTTATCACAAGATTAATAACTTTAGCTATTAGCTTCACTCTCCTTCAAATATTTCATTTATAACAATTACCTCCAATATTCATAATTATATAGGACATTTACAAATATTTTGATAAGTTTATACTGATCAGACTATATTTCTCGCTTTTTATCCATCTGATCATCCACATCAAATTTTAAATTCAGATAGCTAGAGTGACATCACTATTCAGATGACTATCACAATCCACCATTTGAAGTCTAATGAGGTATATAAATATGGAAATAATCATATATATGTAACAAAAATTATAATCTATATTATACTCCCTCCATTCCATAATATAAGTCGCTTAGACATGTAGCGAAAATTAATGAAGCAAAAAGCAAGGTAGTATGTTAGTCAAAATATCAATATTACTCTCTTAAATAAGACTTGTATACCACTAATATTAATATTTTAACTAAAAAAATATCTATTTGCTTCCTTAATTTTCAACATCATATCATATAGATTATAACAATTCATTCACCTACAAAATCATCATCTGATCTAACTCACCATTTTTTAAAAGCTTCAAATTTAACTTTCAACAATTATTCCTTCGAGCCTTCAGCTGCCTCTTCATCGGACATTTCTACACCTTTTCCAGTGAAATTCTGCATCCGCTGATTCTTGCAAAGCATAAATTGATTTAGAAATTGATTGATTCTTACAATTCTTTTTTCCTTTTTTCTTCTTCTTCTTCTTCGTGATTGTGATTGTGAGATTGTGGAAGCGACATTGTTCATGCTTCCCTACGAATTCGGATCCTCTCTCTCCGATTAGTAGGAAATTCGTGGATGAGAAATCTCTCATTTTTTTTTCTTGCTCCAATTAACAATTTGAACATTAGATGAATATATATAACTCCTACGTGTCTGTTTTTCGAGGATCAACTCCCTTTCTTCCCGCAGTTTTCTTTAGGCAAAATAAACGGTACTCTTCGAAAGTTATTAACAATGATTTGAAGGTGAATTCATAATTTTAAATTCGTCCTTAAAATTATAGAAATAGCAACCTCGTCCCTAAAAATAGCTCGTAATGTGAAATTTGTCCCTGAAAATTCAGAAATGTTAACATTGTCCTTAGAAATGGCCCACTTGTTCCAAAAAAGTCCTTATGTTGTTAACTAACTCTATGCTAACAAAAAGACTAAGTGAAAATTAAAAATCCCTAAAACAAAATCTAAAATCGATTATAATGAAACTAGAATCAAAATGCGAATATATATATACAAAAACTTCTACAGATCGCAACATCACTTGGTATGAAGGTTGACATTTCTGAAATTTCAAGGACGAAGTTTACACTGCGAGCCATTTCTAGGGACGAGGTTGATATTTTTGTAATTTCAAGGACGAACTTGAAACTGCGAGCCATTTACAGGGACGAGGTTGACATTTATGAAATTTTAGGGACGAACTTGACACTGCGAGCTATTTATAGGGATCAAAATGAAACTCACCCTGATTTGTATCTATTAAAAAATAATGATTCGTTTTTTCTCAACCATTGAATCAAAAATTAATAAAACACTTAATTATTTACCAAATACAAAATACAAAATCTGGTGTTCTCTTTCACCCTCTTCCACTTTCATTTTCTTATTGAATTTTGTTTGCAAATTTTTATCTTGATTTTTAAAAAAATTAATTATTTGTAAAGCTAAAAAACAAATAGTTGTTTTAGTTATCGGTATTTGAGAATTTAATTCGGTTAATTAAGATATAAAAGACATTATAATCTATTAATAAAAAATTCTGCAATTATACAATATTAGTCATCTTTCAAAATATCTCCAATTTTGCAATCAAATACATAAGAGATACTACTCTTCTCTAGTGAGAGGAGAGAGACGAAAGAAAAATAGAAGTCCATATGATTAATTGGACTTCTTGCGTTTTGCCTACAAGGATACTAGAGTCATTTTGCGTTTTGCGTTTTGCACATTGAATTTATTTTTTCTTCAAGTACCAAACTCATTTTGATAAGCAAATTACTAATATTAAAACAAAATATACATTTAATTACTATTTTTAACACTATTTTGAAAGAGCAATGTCCATATTCTTCAAGCAATATTAACAAGAGATAATCACTATTTATACCCATTATCTAACTTTGAAAAGCAAGTTATACCCTTTATCTTTTTTGTGTGCCATATATAGCCAATACAATTTTCTAGGTGTCATTTATACCCAAACAGGCGGAATCGGATGATAAGAGGACGAATCGGACAGCAGGATTCAGAGGCGTGAGTAAGCACCTTGGTGAAAGCCGATCTGCGTCTTCCTCAGTTGGAATGATTTCATCTCCGGCAAACCAGAGAGACGATTAATTGCTTTTACTACGACTGACGTAATCCTCATTTTGGGTATAAATGGCACCTCAAAAATTATACTGGCTATTTATGGCACGCAAAAAAGATAATGGGTATAACTTGCTTTTCAAAGTTAGATAATGGGTATAAATAGTGATTATCTCTATTAACAATTGATGATAGACTCGTCATGATAGTAATTATCACCAACTTCCAACGTAAACTCTTAATAAACAAAAGTTTGGTACAAGATTAGAAATCAAAGTATGCATTCTAAAAAAACCTAACTTGGAAGGAAAAACATAGGAAGGAGTAAAAGAAATATGCAAGAACACAAGTGGATGATCCTAGTGAAGCCAAAAAGCGCGATAAGTAACAAATAAGAGAGCAAAACACATGACAAAATGTCACTGCAATGAAGCTAGAAAGCGCGATAAGTAACAAATAAGAGAGCAAAACACATGAACAAAATGTCAGGGCAAAGATTTACATATTAAGCTAAGGATACTAAGATGCATAGATAGCCTCTCTCACCATTTCAAAATACTAATCCAAAGGTTTTTACATTTCATTACCAAAAGAGTACTAAAAACCACCCCTCCCTCTCTACCTAAAAGATTTCCCAAGTCGAGATATCGTGGCTGAGTTAATTTCCATCATCATTAGATTTTAGATAAAGAGTCTCACCACCACCATCACCACTATGACCTCCTCCTCCTCCTCCACCAGAGCTGCCACCGCATCCTTCAGCAGATACCGCACTCCCCATGTCATCATGCTTACTTCCACCACTAGCCATTGCTGAAGCGCGTCCAAACTCAGGAAATCCTCCAAGGTGGCCTCCTCCGCTTCCTCCAGCACCGTGTGCCTCACCTTGAAGAATTTGAAATCCGGAGTTCATCCCCAAATGACCGTGCAATGCTTGCTGTTGTTGTTGTAGCGCGGAATAAGATTGTTGTTGGCCATACATCATGTTTGAACGTGCTTCTATAAGTGATTGTGGTGTCACTTGTTGAGCCTGTTGGTGCTGCTGCATATAATGCCCACCAGGCTGCATGATCCCAGTAGGAGGATACTACACGGCATTAACAAGCAGATAAAAACTTCATTAAGTTACTAAACGCCTAGAAAATCAATACATATAAAAGCAAGTCTCAAAAAAAGTCGGGGGGGTGTTCCGTCTATGATGTTAATTAGTACCTGAGAATGCATGGTTGGTTGAGGTTGTGAATCAGCTATAGCAGCAAGGTACATCAGATTTCTCTGTAACCTTGCCTGATTCCTGTCCAAAGAGAAAAAATAAGAGGTCTTAAAGACGCATTCAATAAAACAATGCGTGAGCCTTAACAACACTGATGGGCATTCAAGCTTTTAACAAATGAAATATGCGAATTAATTTACGCGATATCGATATAGAAGTCATTGATTCATGTGTTAATCAGCTACAAGATTTGAAGTAAGTGACCAACAAAATATGAGGAAAAAAACAATATATACTTAATACACTTACTCTGCACATTCATTTAGTTTCCCTGAGTTTTGGCTCTCCACAATCTTCAAAATCAGTGATTTGTTCTCATCCAAATACTGCAAAACAAAAAAAAATGTAATAGAAAGTATGTAATTACTAAATGAATATTTCCCTTGTAAGTAAGATTTACACTAACTAAAACAAAGGAGAAAAGATCATAACTTTACATTTGAAACCCACATTTTATCCAAGAAAGAAGCAAGAGAGGAGAGACATGAGATAATAAACTATTCATCCAGAAGCATTATTTGAATAACAAGATTGTTCTTGGAGTCCAATAAGATCAAGTTTAACATCAATAACACAAAATAGGCTCATCATCAAGACTATCAATTTATTCCAAGACTGATAACCAGAAAAGAATCAGATATTGCATTTCTAAGAATTAAACAAGTAAATGAAAAAAAGTTAATATACTTAAAAAATTAGGGTATGGGTAAGAAATTCTTTATCAATAAATATACAGAGTAACTGCTCACAAAGTTAATAAGTACTATATGAGACTAACCTTTGACTATATAATACATGGTCAAATATAACTTGAAATTGCATGAAGATTGAACCAAGCAAATAGTACTACTAAGCATTAAAGAGGAAGAGAAGAGCAATATCACAAAACCAGGCTAGAAAATCAACAACACCAACTTTTGACTCGAAAGAAAAAAATCCCCCTTCCCTTTTTCATGTAAAACAAAAAAAGGGAATAGATAAATGAGAGCCCACCTCAAATATATATATATATATATATATATATATATATATATATATATATATATATATATATATATATAAAGACTGATGAAAAGTTCAAGCCATATCAACTTTAAGAAGAAAAAAAAATTAAAAAAAAGGACATTCCCCTCCCCTTCCCCTTCAAAAAGTTTGACATTATTCAAAGTATCAAGAGCTCAACAATGAGTAAATGAACAAAAGTTCAAGACATATCAATTTTTTTTAACTTAAAAAAAGAACCATTTTTTCTCTAATAATGAGAAAAGCAATCTTGCGTAGTTGATACAGTACTTTTAACCCAAAATAATAATATAGTTAGAGTTTATACCCTCTCTCCATATAACAAAAAATAAATAAATAAACCCCCCACAAAAAGGGCACAACAAGCAGAAGAAGGCAGGTGAAAATGGCAGAAATAGCAGAAGAAGAACTGTGAAAGGGAGGCAGAGAGCAGAGGAAGGAAGAAGAAGCAGAAGAAGAAGAAGAAGGAGAAGAGGGACCTGTTGAATATGATCAGTAGTGACATTGGAAGGATAGTAAGCTGCCATCATGGGTTGCATCTGCATCAGGTGCTGCTGCATTTCCCCTTTCTTTATACTCACTCTTATACCCTCCACAAACACACACAAAACTCTCTCGACTCTCTCTCTCTCTCTCTCTCTCTTTATATATATATATATATATATATATATATATATATATATATATATATATATCTGCCTTTCTCTCTCTATATATGTATATATGTGAAGAAGCATAGAGGTATCTTTTTCACTGCATTCACTGTTTGATAGAGAGCAGAAGAGAAATGAATAGAATGGGAGGGGAGAGAAGTTTTTATTTACCTGTTCATACAAGTTCACTTGAGTTGTAAATCGATGTTCAAAACAGTCAAACTCGCGAGTTGACACGTAATATTAGTACTTTTAAAACGGTATGTCCGCCCTGCTCCGTCCTGCCCTGTCATGGACATGCCGTAAATGGGGATGGGCCTGTCGAATGCTCGTGGACAGATGGGCATGCCCGCAACCTTTATTATTGATTTTTTTTAAAAAAAATAATAGTTCATGTCTGAAAAAATCAACAAAATATAGTTATTTCTCATTCACTTATATTTTACAGTCATATGAAGTGAAAATAAAAATACAAAATAGTTCATGTCCGAAAAAATCAACAAAATGTAGTTATTTCTCATTCACTTACATTTTACAGTCGTGTGAAGTGAAAATAAAAATGCAAAATAGTTCAAACACAATCAAATCAAAGTTCACAATATCCAAAATAGTTATAAAAAAATTAATCAAATCAAAATCCACAATTTCAAGAATAATTCAAGATCAACTGTCCAAAATTAACAAATATATTGTTGAAGTCAAAGCAACAAAAAAATAGATATTGGTTTTTAATATCCTCCATCTATTTATATAGATCATTAACACTAGAAGTATTATTTGAATCCAACTTATATAATATTGATTCCTTTTCATCATCTTCACATATAAAACACACACCTTAATAAATTAAAACATTATAAATAATAAATGATAAGTTATAACATAATTTAGTTACCTTCAGAAATGAAACCGTGAATCCAATTGCGTACACATATTTGAGCTTATATATTTTTAGAAATAAAATGACTCTTATATTTGGTAAGAACGCATGTAAGAAATTAGTGGAGATATAGAATTGTGATTCAGTTTTGAGAAAACTAAAGAGTCTTATTAATCCATATCCAAAATTAATAAAAAAATGAATAAAACAAAGCGGGCATTCCCGGTTGCAACTCACCCATGCCCACATGGCCTGTTACCCGCATGGGTATGCCCGTTGATACCCGCATTTAAATGGGTATGGAATTCATAACCCCATACCCGCCCATTAATCTCACGGCATTTTGATAACTCTACGTAGCATAGTATGATTTTACTAGATTTATGATCAAGTAGGATAAATGTAAACTCGTGGGATCGTACGATTCTACTAGTCAACTACGAGTTATCTATTTTATATTTTGGGTCGGATTGAACTAAAACTAACCCAAAAAAATTTTATTGTTCATTTAGATAAAAACAAAAAAATCTCTATCCACCGAAACTTTGCAGTTCAATCTTCTCTGTTCAACTCTTTGACTTTCTCAATCTTTCCAAGTCTCTCCAGTCTTCAACTGCCGATCAATTTCTTATGTTTCTTGATCGATTAACTTATTGAATCAAATATTCAATGTTATTGATTTTATATTGGTCCAATTGACCGATGCCCAAGTATATATTTTTTTCTATTTTTTCTGGTAAGATTTGTTATAGAAGAAATTGAGTTCCATAATTCTGACATAGAAAATAATACCATATTTTTCTGGCTCTTTCATATGAGGAATAATTGTTTAATACTAGAAAATATTATAAGATTGTGAAAATTTCATATTTCATCTAGAAGAATTATGAGAGTGTTGAATTAATTAGTATTTTTTAAATTAAGTATGATCTACGATCCTTCTATACCCTTCCGATCCTACGTAGAATCTCGAGTTTTACTGTTTGGTGACCCTCTTTAAAACTAATATGAGCAGTATGGGTCCTATGTGGAATAACTTTTTTCAGTACATACGAAACAGCTCAGAACAGTTGTTTTGAGGCGCAGGACAAATGTGTTCCGCGCGGTAAAAATAGAACAGTTGTTCTAAGACTAAGAACAAGTTTTCGTTTTAAATCAATCTTAACCGTCAAAATTTTAGTCAAAAGGGGACAAGAGAAATTTTCCAAGTGCATAATTACCTCCGTTTCGCACTGGAGTCAGCGTCCTAATATGAGACACAAGACCGTAACAAAGGGGTAGTAGTCTCTATACTGATATCTCTACCGAAACTGGCTATGGTGCAGAATATACGAAATTTTACAGGTGTGAAACGCTAAGAAATCATTTAGATGGATAATTCATTCGGCGGTGAGATTAACCTTTTTAACAACAGTTAATTTTTTTAAAAGCTGTTTAAAAAGAAACACTTATTCATCTTAGTCATTGAATATTTGCATCCAACGACTTAAAAGATAATATGCACATCCAGAATAATAATCATTCCGATTTTGCTCTCTACCAGTACTACTCACTGTGTGTGTACTATGAGAGAGGGAAAAAAATCTCCAAATAATAATATTTAAAGAATTTGAACTATACACAAAAGAGAAACAAAATATGAAAGAAATTGAATATCTTGGGTTAAGCCTCATTAGTAGAGAAATTCAAATATTAGAATTTTGTGTTGAGGAATATGAGAAGGAAATGGCGTTCAAATGCAAACTAAGATCAAGTTAATAAGCTATTTTCAGTTTTGCCTTGATAATGGAGATGTGAAAAGTAATATTAAAATGTATAAATTTGGGCGACTGTAAAAATATTGATGAACGAAATCGCTATTAATATTGAGTTTACAAGGCTAACTTCCTCATTACACTTTTGCCAAAAAAAAAATTGATTCTAACATTAAGGCCATACTTCTCAGTTTTTAAAGTTAGTTAAATGTTTTATATGGCTGTAGGAGGTTACCACAATCTATTTTGCATACATTTATTCACATAAAAGATTCAATTTCATAAATTATATTTCGGCACACTTATATTTTTTTGTCACCTCGTACATTTCTAGGGGGAAAAAATTGCGCTTCTCTCCCAACCGCGGAATTTTTACACACGGTCACCCCTCGCCATCTCCACGTGCGAACTCTTGGTATGAGGCATTCCTTCTACCTTAGTGAAAGATGAAAATAAGGAAATTTTTTATCTTGATAGCTTACTAAGTTTATAAATTACATCCAATCCAATTAGTGTACTACACGTAGGAAAAAGAATTGATATAAGTTCAATTCTTTCTCCTACGTGTACTGTATTGATTGGGTTGAATTAAAATTTAAACTTAGTAGCCTACTAAGATAAAACTACTCGAAAATAAGGGGATAAAGATTTTTTTTTTTTTTTTTTAACGGGGCGAGGGGGTGGGGGTGAGGGGATAGGGAATCGAACCTGGGCTAGGCCAGGGATTGTGGCTGCCTTTTCCACTGGGGCAAGCCTGATTCCCTAATAAGGGGATAAAGATATTAACAAAGAAAAATACGGTATAAAAAATATATGCTTCTCTACAATTTTTATCTATTTGACAAGGATAGATGCCTACTCTATAAATAGAGTCGAAACGACACAATAATATTTATAGATAAGTCTTAGCTATGTTGAAGACGTATTTTTTAATTATGGTTATGATTAAAAAAAAAAATTATGTAATAACGTGATTAATTATGTACCATGAAGTCTATCATATCAGTTTTCTATTTTTTCAAAGAAAGTACTAGTAAAAGTCTGCAAGGGCAACTCAATTGGTTTTGGGGTGATAAATTGTGCACAAGCACACATAATCAAATATTAATAATCACAGTGTGAAAATATCAACCCTCTAATGTGGGGGCGCCTTCTTATGGTGGATTAAGACAAGTTTTCTCACCTGGTCGGACCGCTTGGTCACATTGATTTACATCCTCCAAATTCTCTATCGGATTGGAGAGTGTGAGCTTTCTGGGCATGGGTAACGCATTTATACACAAGAAAGTAGTACTCCCTCCGTCCTAAATTAACTGTCCACATTTGTTTTTGTCCCAAATTAACTGTTCACTTTCTAAATGAATTATGTATTAATGATAATTTTTCCAAGTTTATCCTTCTTCCAACTCTTTATTGAATGTTCTTAGTTAATTTAAATTATTACTTTTTAACACATATTTATTAGGTAGTATGATGTTATGTGAGAGGAAAGAAAGAGAAAGACATAAATTTTTAATGAGATTAATTAAATTAATTAGGGGTGTTTTAGATTTTTACTTATATTTTACCTTCAAAATTACCAAATCATTAATACCAGTGCATTTGTCAAAGTGGACAGATAATTTGAGACAGAGTGAGTATTAAATAAAAAGTAGGTCACGTGATGAGATGATAGAAAAAGGTCAATCTACTGTTGTACACATTTAAGCATGCAAGACAGCACAACGCCCCCTGTTGGTCTTTGGGCCCAACCCCCTGATTGGTCACCTACTTAGGTGATGACGTCAACGTTCTTCAATATTCTGAGATCTTCGAGGACCTTTCCACGCGTTCTTCATCTCCTTTGTTCAACCACGCTCTACTATCACCCATTCTAATGGATAACACGCGCCAATATTCGTCTGTGGATTGAAAAATTCCGTGGGTCGCGAAGTTCAACGCGATGTTTAAAGGCACTTGTTTGCTTAGGGAGACGAGACGTTATAAACGCTCATGGTTTTTTGGGTAAGGATCCTGCGTAACATTTTTTTTTTAATTTTTTTATTTATATTGATATAACGGTTGAAATTTTAAATAAAAATAATTGAATAATAGGTTAATACTTTAAAGAAGAAGTGTCCATTTATTTCTATTTTTTTAATTGAAGCAAATGATCCGACTACTAAAATATATATTTCAGGTGCAAAATAAACACTCGTTTCATACTTATTTTACTAGAGCAAAAAAAAGGTCCTAACCATGGGGATTGTTTTTTTTAGTTTATGATAATAAAAAAAATATGTAATCTACATCCCACATGGGATAAGAGAATATTGTCAAGAGAATATTGCCATAAAAAAAAATATGTAATCTTCATTTTAGAATAAGGAAAATAATTAACAAAGAAGATTATGAGTGTTGTTAGATTTATAAATCGCGCTCTATAATCTTTACACATATACAATGGGAGCTTAAGTTGGAGTCTATCTAACACGTGTGCTTGGACCTTATTGGTAAGTATAAGAAGTGTGAATGTTATATGTATATAAAAAAGATTACGAGTTAAAAAATTGCAATCAGGTCAAGTGGGGTGGGGTCAAGGTCTCTAGTCCAAGTCTGATGTCTCCTATCTATTCCAGCTCTAATTGAGGGAAAAAATCCCCAATTCTTTGCTTTTGGTCCAGTGTAGATTTTTTCTCAATGGACCAAAAACGTGCAATTAAGGATAAAAGATCTCAAATTAGAGAAAATATGTGCGTGCAAATTTGCATTGGAGTCTTCTGCTCCATCAAGCTAACAGTGCCACCGAATGTTTTTTCCATTTTTTTCGTTTCATTTTATTTCAAGTGTGTTCTTTTTTTTCTTTTTTTTTAATTCACTTTTAAAGGTGTAGATGAATTAGCTAGTATTGGAGCATAAATTCCATAAAAACGTTTCGAATTCTATACTTTGTAGATGTTCTGATCTACTTTGGTTTCTCTCTTAATAAGATAATTATTTTCATAAAAAAAAATCATAATAGAATTATTAAGTCAATTTGGATTGGGTCTTAAATTGATTCATCAAAAAAAAAAAAAAAAATTAATAATAGAATTATTAAGTCTATTTTTTTTGAAGCCCTGCTGAGCGGTTGCCCCATAAAGGTAAGAGAGAACTGCCTCACAGGAGGAGGAGATATATCTCTAGAAAGGGAGACAATTTTAAGCTTGCCCCATGTATGGGGAGAGTGTCGAACTCGAGACCTCTCGATCACGAGTCAAGACTTGCCCCTCTGGGCTGCGGCCTCTTGGACACTCAAAGCCAATAACTTAAATCAGACTCAATTCAAGTACACCGATTGTCATCAACAACATGTGAGGCTTGATCAACAACAAAAAGAAACAACATGTGAGGTCACTCGTACTGTTTAGGTGTTTGCATTAAACTCTTATAAATCCCTATCCTTACCCTTTTTTTTTTGATGAATTATCCCTATCCTTACCCTACGTATAAAGGTTATGCATGAAAGAGGCATTTTAAGTAGTACGTTTCTGAAGTGATACTCAAAAAACTGTTCTTTTCTTCCCAGATTTGTCACTGAAAAAGCAAACTATATAAGGCCCAGGCCACCACCACATAAATGATAAGACTGATCAAAATAATATGTTCAGAATTAGAAGCTAGCTGGTCAAAGGCAAGAACATGCCTTTGTTGGGAAATTGGGTGCTATTTTTCCCTCAAGTACCACAAAAAGATTGAGCTCCCACAGTCGAAGATCTATAATGAGTTGTAAGTACATCATTATCGCATAAAGAATTTAAATGCATATATTTGGCGGCAATTGACACCCCCAATCTATAAGTAGAGGCAAAACTATCACAACAATATCACTTGTAGCAAAATATCCTATTGAGCTAAACCCTAAAGGATAAGTACCCTAATTTTGGATCCAATGTGAAACACGTGTTTTTTTTTTTTTTTTTTTTACATTCGTGAAACACATCTCAATTATCGGATGAGTTATTTTGACGGTTGCATTTTTTCGTAAGATGAACAACGATTGAGCACATACTGTCTGAAAAAAACAAAAGTTTTCAACCGTTAAACTAAAACTTAATGGCTCAGATGATGCCAACATCAATGGCGAATTCCCGCATTATCTTTAAAAATGTCATATTTTCTATTAAAAAAAATTATTTCTCGATTTTTTTTTGCCTTTGCCCTCCAATTTTTTTATTTTAAATTTTTTCCAATTTCACATATGCAACATGTAAGTTCTGAATCCGCTTCGGATCCACACATGCATGAAAAAATACGTATTCTACACACAGGCCGAGTGCGGTACAGTACCATCTTTTCAGAATTAGAAGAAGAAGAACCATTTGTTTGGAGCCAGAAAAACTTGGGTGGAGCCAGCAACCAGTAGTTTCCGGTCCGGTCCGGTGGGTCAATTTATTTCTTTATATTCGATTCTAATCAATGTCTCTTCTTCAGACTTCATTAATACGAACCCTGGTCTGGTTTTTGGCAGAATGAAGTTAGAACTTTTAAGTTTGGAGCGAAAAACTGTAACAGTATGTCGTACAAAATATTGGGGCGAATTTGATCAAATATTCTGAACTATATATAAAATTTATTATATCTAATAATATTTTTAAAAATTTCAGAGGCGACTGCCCCCATCTACCCCTGTCTTCGTCACTTGGTTTTGGCAACTGGAGGCTCACTCTGTGTACTTCTGTTTTTTTTGCCATTTTCATTCCATCTTATTACATATATTATTTGAAATGAATGCGATTCCTAGAATTTTAAAAAATAAATAAAATATATTTTAAGATTTCGCAACATTACTTTAACTTTGCATTTGGGTTTAGAAATTTTTTTATGAATTAAAAACGTGAATTATTTGTGTGACGAACTGTGAGATCCATTCCAAAAATATTTCATAGAAAATACCCAAAAATGATGCATAAATATTATTTTAAATTATAATTTTAAAATATTCAAGGCAAATATTATTTTCAAATAAGATTCAATCTAATTCTTCAATGCATATCTAGAGGGAATGAAACAATGAAATTGATGACAATTGTTGGTTATGAAGATGGGGTCCAAATTTTGGGTGATGAACTCATAGAAGTGGGTGCCAAAAACCAAAAACCAAAACGAAATGATAAATGTGATGCGATTATCTTAGATAAATAGACTTAGTTCAGCTAGTTTTATTTTTTATTTTTAAAAATTAATCATAATAAGATCATGAGTTTTATTCTTATAGGAGTATATATTTATCAGATTAGTCAAATTAATAACTTAATTGATATCTCATAATGCCGATCTAGAAAGAAAAAAAAAAAGGATGTGACCATCACGGTTTGAGTTTGGAGATAAAATCAAATTGACAACTAAAGGCATTAAGAGCATTGACGGGTTCAGAGGAGAAGGGCAAAAAAATCATCTATGCCAGTGTATATTCTCGTTCCTATACTCAATCACTCACATTTTTTATACATATGTGATATGTAGGGGTGTTTATGGTTCGGGTTGGTTCGGTTTTACACATTTTTTAAACCAAATTGAAATATTCGATTTAAAAAATTTGAAACCAATCCAAACCATTCAAAATCTCAAACCAATACATTCGGTTTGTATTGGTTTGGTTTGGTTTTTCGATTTTCGGGAGATACAAAATATATTCATTATAAAGTAAAATTAAAACAAGTTAAACACAATAAAGAACAAAATAATGAAACATAAATTCTCGATTATTGAACTTCAATATAAAGTAAAAATAAAACAATATTTTTTATATAATTACCTAGCTACTAAAAATATAAAGAAATCTATCTATTGATTTTCACCAGTTAAACACAACAAAAAAATAAATTAATAAAACATAAATTATTGATCTTGATTCTTGAAATTCAAACAAATTACTAAAAAATTATCTTACGAGGAAAAAAAGCAAAAAAAAATATAAAAATTATATCATTATTAGTTTCAAAATAAAACAAAAACTTCAGATTAATCTATACCATATACAACATATGGCTATTCGTTCTTTTACTTTAGCAGTTGAAGAATTTATTTGTAATGGTATAAATAAAAAGTTCAATATGTTTAATTACAAAAGAATTCTTTAATATATATATATATATATATATATATATATATATATATATATATATATATTCGGTTTGGATCTTAAAAAAATTAAATCAAATCGAAAGTTCGATTTTAATTTAGTTCAAATCGAAAAATCTATTTCGATTGGTTTGAATCAATTTCGTTTTTTCATGAACACCTCTATACACATGTATAAAAAAATAATCATTTCACACTGAAACCGAGTACGGTACCATCTTTTCAGAATCAGAAGAAGAAGAAGAACCATTTGTTTGGAGCCAGAAAAACTTGGGTGGCTCCACCACTGTCCGGTCCAGTGGGTCAATTTATTTCTTCATATTCGATTCTAATCAAGAAGGTCTCTTCTTCTTCAGACTTCATTAATACGAACCCCCGGACAGGTTTTGGGCTCACTCTGTGTACTTCTGTTTTTTTTTCTTTCCATTTTCATTTCATCTTATTACATACTCCTTCCATTCTTCAATGTAGGTCGTTTAGAACACTTTAAAAAATTAAGGAACTCAAACAAATAATAATCTTTTCAACACAATTCCAATAATACCCTTTCATTCCTCATTCTCTTTTATTTTTTCAATAAAAGATATGCTGAGGGTATAATTAGAATAAATTATTGACTAATAAAAGATATGTAAATGACAATTAATTTGGATACATATATATCTCCTAAACGACAATTAAATAGGAATGGATGGAGTATATTTGAAATGAACGTGATTCCTAGAATTTAAAAAAATAAATAAAATATTTTTTTAAGATTTCTCAACATTACTTTAACTTTGCATTTGGATTTATAATTTTTTTTTCTTATGAATTAAAATTGTGAATTATTTGTCTGAGGAGTTGTGAGAATCCCACATCAGTTGGTTTGGCAATATATTTATAATATATATGGCTTGAGAAATTCTTCGGGTTTTGCCTTAGACTGGTAATGATTTGGCATAATGGGTCAACCATGACAGTCTTTTGTTTGGGCAAACTTTTTTGAAAGGAACGAATTCCCCAAATCCGTTCTGGATTGAGAACGGATTTGAGAAATCCGTTATGGCCTGACGTGGCAAGACTCCCAAAAAGTCCAAGGGAAGTTAGCCACGTCAGCCCATAACGGATTTTACCCAAGCCGTTCTCGGAATCCGTTCTTATCAAAAAGTTTACCCAAAAAAAGACTGTCATGGTTGGCCTATTATGCCAAACCATGACCAATCCAAGGTAAATTCCAATTTTTTTTTTCTTGATGTATCTTTTTAGAGATTGAGTTATTCCCCACTCCATTTTTTAGAATTCTACATCGGTTAGCTTGTGACCCATTCTAAACAAAATTCTTAGAAACTACCCAAAAATGATGCATAAATAAGCATTTTTTTTTTGTTGTTTCTCTTATCACTGGTGAGCAAGGCAGTCAAACTCGCGATTCTACGTAGAATCGGAAGGCATATGAGGATCGTAGGATCGTAACTCTGGATCGCCGATCCTACTTACATTAAAAAATTATTTGAAAATATATATGTACTCATTGAAAAACATTTCAATCACAATTTTAAAATATAAAAGCACAATTTCTCTACCCAAATTACCTTAGTTGAAACTAAATAGTTATTTCCAAATCATCTCTAAAGTGTCTTAAAGGAAAAAAATGTGCGAAAAATGTGCTAAAATGTCAATCGGAGTTAATTTAATTACTAAAATGTGCTTATTTTTTATTTGTAATTAAGATTCAAATATCTCGTGAGATATATAAATTTGTATACATCTTAAAGTATCAGTTACGAGGATAAGAAATGATAAAAAAAAATATAAAGTATTTCAAAAAAATTTAGGGAATAGTAGACTCGTAGGATCGTAACGATTCTACTCCGATTCTACGAGTCGACTCGCGATTTTGACTGCCATGCTGGTGAGGTTACTTTGGAAATGCTTTTCAATTCTTTTTTCGTTTCAAAGCTCAATAAAAAATTATTTTGCATCTCACTTCTCCTTCTATATTGTACTTTTTTAAGTATTCAAGAGGCAAATATTATTTTCAGATAAGATTCGATCTAATTCTTCAATGCATATCTAGGGGGATGAAACAATGAAATTGATGATCAATAACGTTGGTTATGAAGAGGTCAATGGGCGTATTTAGTCCTGAAATAATTTTCGTTTGGCAGACAAGGTCCCTAATGATTGTTTGCACATTTTTAGATCCTCAATCAATTTACGGACCAAGGAATTAGTCTTTCTGTCTTTTTTTTGAAATATTGAACGTTAATCAACAAATAGTAGTTAAGTGATGTGGGCAAAATTGAAATTTCACATTTTTTTAGATAATTAATACTATATGAACTTAATTATAAAGATACATAAAAGTAAATACCTAATTATAAAAATACACCCTAAAACTCATCTCCTCCCTCCTTGCCGCCAGCGTCTTAATATACACTCTAACCCATGTTAATTTATCATCAAATTTACAATCTAATCGTAGATGATGATGAATGTTGGATCTAATCATAGATTATAGATGTTGGATTCTTCAACTTCTCTAGTCACATTGAAAAACTTCAACACATGAGACTAATGTTCCCATCTTTTCAGCCGGTGAACGGCGATCGTCTCCGGGATGAGCTCATGAGAGCACCTACCATTATTTCCAGGAAGGGAAGAGAAATATGTATAGGTTTTTCCATTGCTCTTGTTTTCTGAGCAATTTAGAATGATAATGTCATGAAAACGCGTTATCTCAAGAGAGATCAGAATCCTCTGTTCAGGCTTGGTGAGTTTGCAAAAAACAAAATTAATATCAATCTTTGGCTATGGGAGAGGATTGAATCCCATATAACAGGCGGATTTTGTTACTATGAAAAGATGATTCTATAATTTATGAAATTGTGACCAGATCCGTTCCACAATTTCGTCAAACCAGATGAAGAATTTTGATGATGTCAGCGAAGTAAACCCAGTAGAAAATGCTCCGATTAAACCCATTAAATCCAAAAGGTTGAATTTTGTACGGATAAAAATGGTGATTCAGAATGATTTATTGGATTCAATAATTTTATGTTAGGTTGTTGAAACTAAAAAAATGGTGGCCAAGAAAGATGGGGAAGAGGTTGGGCCAACGCAGGAGTGTCAATCGAGCTATGTGAGCTGAGCTTGGCATAGCTCACGCTCAGCTCACATAAAAATTGAAAAGCTCAGCTCACGCTCAGCCCGGAAAAGCTCATAAACCTTGAGTTCACGCTCAGCTCACATTTTAACACGAGCTTCCCGAACTCATTTATATTAGCGAAAAAAACAAAAATCCTGTCTCAAAAATAGTATAATACAATGAGCCTTAAAACTACATTTGGGCAAGAATACAAATATACATAATGCAATCAATGATACTTCATTCTTGTAGCAAAATAAACTAATAAAAATATAACAAAAGAAACGGGGTCAAGCTCATGCTCAGCTAAGTCTTTTTAAACTAACGAAAAGATAAAAAGGTAATAAAATGATACTTAATTCTTATATAAGTCTTTTTTTTTAATTAGCATTATTATTATTATTATATATATAATATTTTAATTATATTTATCTTATTCGGGTTCGAGCTTTTTTTGGGCTGAGCGGGGTCAAGCTCACGCTCAGCTCACATAAAAAGCGAGCTTGAATATTAAGCTCGCGCTCAGCTCACGCTCACATAACCTCAGCTCACACTCACACTTTTTCGAGCTATGTGAGCCGAGTTCGGGCCGGCCCGAACCCGTTGACACCCCTACGGGGGAAGAAGGAGATGGAAGGGGGATGAGTTTTATTTTTTATTTTAATAATTAGGTATTTATATTTAAGTATCTTTACAACTGAGTACAAATGTTATCAATTATCTAAAAAATACGTGAAGTTCCTATTATACCTCTGTACACTTGACTAACTTTTATTGACATACATTTGATTTTTAAAACAAAAGACGGAAGAACCAATTTCCTGGCCTGTAAATTGAATGGCGACCTACAAATATGCGTTAATCATTGAAAATCTTGTCTGTCAAACAAAAAGTGTTACAATACTAAATACACCAATTGACCTTACGAGGATGGATCCAAATTTTGGGGGCTGAACTCATAGAAGTGGGTGCCAAAAACCAAAAACCAAAAAGGAAATGAGAAATATGATTATCTCAGATAAATAGACTTCGTTAAGCTAGTTTTATTTTTTATTTGTAAAAATTAATCATAATAAAATTACGTGTTTTATATATCCTCATTTATTTTTATCAGATTAGTCAAATTAATACCTCAATTGATATATGATAATGCCGATTTAAAAAAAAAAGATGTGATCATCTTGGTTTGAGTTTGGAGAGAAAACAATCAAATTGACAACTATAGGCATTAAGAGCAATGACAGATTTAAAGAGGTAGGAGGCGGTAGTCGCCCCAAAAATTTAAAATTGACGAATTTTTTATTAAATCTTTTTATTTTTGTGAAATCTTTTTTTATAAATATTGTATCCCGTTTTCTTATTAACAATTTTTCAATATAAAATTCGCCCGAATAATAAATTTTTGTGCCCCTTAATTAATAGTTGGTTGCATGTTGTGACTTGTGACAAACTTGGGGCATCACATGGTCCTATTTTATGCACAACTTTCCATTCCCATGTATAATAGGCAGTAGCATTTTGTTCCTTCCTTGCCTCGTAATTTGCAATCATATGTACTTTGGTTTTTTTCTTTTTCTTTTTGCTCTGCATTCTTCATGTGATCACCCTCAGAATGACAAAATCAATACTTCACTATCGTTCTTTCTATTTTCTTTTTAATTTTAGCGAGGGACTGAAAATTTTGCTGAGTAAATCACTATTTATGCCCATTCAACTACTTTCAAAAGTATGTTATGCTCCTTTTCTTATTTGGGTGTTATTAATACCCTTTACAATTTACAAGGTATCATTAATGCCATATGTGGCAGAATTCGACGAGTTTTGGTTGCTAAACACACGTTTGAGTCACATGCCCGATATTGCAAGGGCAAAATCCAATTTGATCTACTCATCTATTTTGGGTCAAGATGCCTTCTTCAAGCTCTGTTAGTTCAAGAAACATGAAGGTATCCAAGAATCACCCCTCAAGCTCTTTTAGGGAGAAGATGAAGGTTCTAGGGGTAAGATTTTCAAAATAAATAATTAAATACTAAAAATAACGGGCGATTTGTAATTTCCCGCTCTCGTTGTACCCTAATTTCACTGCTGATTTTTCCTATCCTCTTCTCATTGTAAAAGGGTAAGATTTTCAAAATAAATAATTAAATACTAAAAACTGATTCCTAACCTCTTAAACTAAGTCAATTTCTAGTAAATGTTCTTGAGTTAAATAATTCAATAACAAAATAGCTGAAATTGGAAAAAAATTACTATTTAATTCTTATATTATCTTGCCTCACAATTAAAAATCAAATCAAAATGAGAAGGAAAAATATTTGTATGCCTAAAAGAGCTCGAGGGATGATTATGGATGCCTTCATATTTCTTGAACTAAAAGAGCTTGAAGAAGATATCTTGACCTGAAATAGATGAGTAGATCAAATTGGAGTCTTTCTTTAAACCTCAATGAGAAGAGAAGATGAAAATTGATGTGTATTTTTTTTTGTTGGTAAAATAGGGAAATATATATAAGACTACCCCGGCGGGTAAAGAACATAGTTGTTACAAGTTGGCCTATCTATCAATACCTCCTGTCCATATCTTGTTGCTACAAGGCTAACAATATGGATGGATGTATCAGCAATAGTCCTATCAAAAGCAGCCCCACGGGCATCCCCTTCCACTAGTTGGCTAACAAAAGGGGGTAAAATTGATGTGTATGGATTAAGCTTTATCAATGATTGAATGCATTTTTGCTGGTAAAACGAGGAAGGGGGAAGAAGGTGATGTTTAAGGTTTTAAAATAAGAGAGGCTGTAAAAAATAAAGAAATAGACAATTTTGCCCTTTTCATCGGCAGCATGTGTTGTTCACGTGCCCATTTTTTGTCTGAAAAGTCGTCGGATTCGTTAATTTGACAATTGGTGCTAAATATAGGGGATTTCTCTGATATTTATTGTTTTCCTTTGTTGTATAAGTTGTCACAATTCTATTTATTCGGTTGATAATGACAGGGGTATGATGTGGTGGTTGTTCGTTTCATCATTTAATCATAAAGTCAAGGGGTTTGATCCCCCGTTTATGGAAATAGAGAACATTTCATGGTCAACTAATAGAAATCACCCGCATCAAGAGGGATTGATCACTTATGTTAGTGATGGACACTCTCTTTTGAAGGGGGGAAAACAAACTTATTTTGCGATGATCCCGAAATAGTAGAACCCCTAAAAAGTGAATACATTGTAATTATCTATTTGTGAAATAGAGAAGGAAACACATAATGGGAACATCAGATTTTTTGACCTGATACACCACCCAAAAAAAGGGATAGTTATGATATGGACCAGGTCCATTGGACCATATGTTCTAGAATTAGCCACATCACTACAGAATGAGGAGAGAGAAAATTATGTGATGATATGGTCAATTCTATACCACAAGGTACATGTAGACCTGATTCCCATATCAGAAAAATCCAAAAAAAAAAAATGTTAAGAAATACTGTACTAAAAGCTCTAATTTTGAATCTTTACAGTTTTACAAAGAATAGTAAAATAAATAAATAATCTTCTAACCGAAAAAATTTCACTTTGGTTCTTCTGCAGGTGATGATGGATGAGGAGCCACCACGTGTCCATTACCAAAATTGACTTCATTTTCAGCCAAAGTACACCGACCTCGATTCCCAGGAATATTAGAACATGGATTTTTTACCGGTGGCCTTACTGTTCCTCTTTGTAATGTCTGAATTACAATAATATTTTTCTTAAACCAACTTGATTTCTCTTCTTCTAATACTCTCCTTCCTTCCACTTCTTGATGATCAATTGTCATTAAAACAAATCCCATCATCAAAATACACATAATCTTGAAACCATTACACCCTCTCATTTTGAAATTTTTGTCTGGAATTTCGTAAAAATTGATATTTTTCGTGAGATATAACGCGTGGGGTCAAACCTAAAATATAAAATGCTGAAGAAATTTTTGTTCTAGATTACGTAGAAGTTAATTTGTTAAGAAGGGATGTGCGTGACAAAATTTAAAATTTTGACTCTTGGTTATATGGTAAGGAATATTGTCCAAATACACTTAGAGTAATTAATAAGAGATTTGGATGGGATCAAGAATTTGGAGGATTTTTGAGAATGAAAATGTTGTGAGGATAGTTGGGGGGTTGCAATGGAGGTTTATATATTCATAGTAGTAAATGAGAATGAGAATGAAATGGACATTTTCCTATGATATGAAGTTTGAATATTTTTGCAGTAAAGTGAAGGGAGTTGACTGTAGAACCGCGGTTTTGTATTGTTTTGACAAAGAATATTACTATCATTTATGGTCTTAAAATCAAAACACGGACGCTTGAAAAACAAACTAAATATTTTTTTTTAAGAAGGCTGTTTTTATTTTATTTTTTATATAGGTGTTACATTTTATACAATAAATGTTATTTTTTTTATTAACACATTATTAAAAAATATAACACATATTTTACGTAACTGATGTTACAAAATCACAATACTCGTTCACGCTAAAAAAATCTAAATCGTATAATTTTTTATCAGATAACAAAATAATATTCAGTATTTACTGAAGCTTTTGGCAGGACCGTTCTATCAAACATAGAATAAGTCGAAGTCTCGCGGCAAGAATTCTTTGACTTTTACAAACTTTCATGTGAAAATTCAATTCATTTGAGATAATTAAATAAGACATGCATGGTCATCTTAATTAATTAAGGTGAAATTGCATTGCTGGTTCTGAAATAATTTTAAAAATAACATTAGGAATTCCCCCCTAAACTTTTAACTAACGTAATTTAGATCCTATAGTTTTTCCAAAGTGTATCGAAATATTGGTGTTACAGACTGAGTGTTTAATTACATCAAATAATATCTCAAGTACACCAAATATTATCGTTATAGATTAGACGTAGTGTTGCACTAGGGTTAATGAAGTTCCCCCTAACATTTTTCCGGCCATTTTAATTGATATAAGTGATTTTTTTTCCTTAAAAAAATATCTCGAGTAAACATTTACCGCGACTCGTACAAAATCTATCCAAATTTCACAAGAAGCAAACTTTTACGAGTAGCCAATCCTAAATGGAAGATAAAAATTATGAAGACATTGACTCATTTAAGTACTTCAAAATTTTTATACTCATTAAATTGTAATGCTATATTCTTAGTATTGATTGTGAAATTAATTGGAAATTTGGAGGAAATAATACTCAAGTTTCACTTTACCCTTTGGTTCATGCTGAAGTTAGAAACTCGTGCTTCTCTTCCTTTCTCTTAATAATAATAATAATAATAATAAGTTTGCAGTATATTTTAGACAATAATTTTCTTAAATTGAGGGGCTGAAGTAAAATTAGTAGATAGTTGAAGGACTATTGATGCAAGTCTTCCACATACCTGCATTGTTCAAGAAAGGTAATGAAACCAAACACAGTTCACATCTTCAATGCGAAACGGGGTTTGTTTTCCTTGTGTGAAATAAATTTTGATTGTAATTTAATTATTAATTTTTATTAAAAGAAATCGCACGTATTCTAGAATGGAAAATATGTGTATACTCTCTTTTTAATCGGTCAAATAAAAAATTTGATGGTTGTAATTATACTTGTTCCGCACAAAACCGAACTGAACCCAAATGCATCATGTTTGATAGAATAGAACATATCCAAAAATAATTCTTGAAAGCTAATGTTGACTCCACTTGGTAGTTGAACTGTTCTATAATTTGAATATTAACTTTTTAGAATTTTTGTCCAATTTTTTATATTTTTATATTCACTTTTGAAATTAACAAAACCAAATCAAACATCATTTTGAAAAGGAATAAAAGGGAAGGAAAAAAAACAAAACAAAAGAAAACAAGACAGAAAAAGGCTGACCATTCCGTCTCTCGTGGACCAAGTCCTGACCTAGTTTAGTATTATATGCATCTAATTGAACAATCAATATGGATAGAATGGGTGTGCTATATCTTAAACTTGATTTGTGCACAAAAAGGCGTTACTCACGTTCACAGGGCTCCTATTCTCAAGTCCTTGTAATGGTTATTTATTTCTTTGTGTTTCTCTAGAATTCTAAGGTATTTGTAGAAGTGGATTTGTTAAGGTTTAAGTCCCCCTCTTTGTATATAATTTTTTATATTAATAAACCTGGTAAGAGTTCATGCCAAACCTCCACCATAACAGGTGGTTTTTGCTATAATAATAAAAAAAAAGGGTCAAAAACCAACTCAGTTTAAGGTGAAACGCTTCAATTTCAATCGGTATGTCGAAAATTTAAGTCATGCTGAAAAGAAATTAGAGAACCACTATTTATGGGGCAGTGGTCATGTAAATAAAAGTCGAAAACCAACATGAGTACATATTTTTTAAATAATACAATGATTTTGAGTATTTGATATAGTCGTCTAATGAGACCTCTTCTTATTCCCAGGTACTCGCACAAGGTTGACGGGCAAAAAATTGTCAATCTCCATACATGGGTTGTGTCCATGTTTGTCCCCGACTACTCATAATTCACCACATATATATGAAATTGAAAAAATTGTTCGGATGTCAAATTGTGAGTGATAGGGACATGTATGAGGATAAACAATTTCTAGGCCGCTTGAAGCCCTACGTTACAAGAAGGTCCCCTACGCAACCCCATTGTTAAGCATATTTCTGGAAAATCAAATGTATTGGCATATTTCTGGAAAATCAAATGTATTGGCATATTTTCTCAGTCGACCTCCGAAACCATTGTCTACAATAATTCCATGTATTGCTACAAAGCAAACGGTTGTCTAAATCGCCATATCGGCTGTGCTGCTAGTTAGAACTCCAGAGCAGTAACAACAATTTCTTTTGTCCAAAGCAATACTACAAAATTTCATGTAGAACTTGGAAAACTAAAATGAAATCTTCAAGATGAATGGCAAACTACAGCAGTACAAGAAAATTCACTATCTACTATCCAGATACCTAATTGTACAAGCTTCTTCTGTACCAACTGTAAATCCATCTCAGAAGACCATAAAACGAATTTCTTTTTTCCGTTCTTCCTTAAATTAGTCGTCTGGTTGAAATCATTAGTATCATCAATGCCTAAACCAAAATGCCGATCATCGCCAGCGCTGTCATATTTTACGCCATCTTTTGCTAATAATTCTTCCACTACACGAACAAAACTGTTCGTTTTTAAAGAATCTGCAACTGCCCTGTTCACAAACTCATCAACCCATATTTTAGAAGAAGCAGATGAACTCTTAATGTAAAGGTATTCCGAGTTCTTCCCAAAATAGAAGCCGATAGAGGGATCGGGCATATCAAGCAGTTGTAGATTGCTACTGAGAGGAACCATGTTGCTGTCGACCACCCAAGAATCATACTTCAATTCCAAGCATTTCTTGATCACATATGCAATGACTAAAATCTCCTTGATTCGTTCTTCTCTAACGGAGATCTGGATATGCTGCATTGACTTGTACAAATTGATAGACTCGGAAAATTGGTTCACATCAATCACGGGATGTCCTCTTCTTGCAAGATCACGCAGCAAGTCAGATGTCAGTCCCACAAAGATGTAGTTTCCAATAGCCAGCCTTTCGAAGTGGCAAAGTAAGTTCCTAACAATTGGCTCGGTTGCTTTTTGCAGGTTAACAAGCATGACGGTATTTGATTTCTGAATGACATGGAGGGTAGATTCAAGATCATCATAACTTTTGACAATTCTATTCGGGATAACTTCTTTGAAGCAGAAATCGTACCACTTCAGATTTGTCATAGACTGCAGCTCCAAGAGGTTGAGGTTGTCGTTATAAAATGTTTTATCCACTAAGAAAGAATCAGGTCCCACAGATTTCCCATAGTTAACACCAGCATCCCTGTGAGACACACAAAGAGCTCTCTCATTCATGAAATTGGTATACAAATTAAAATATCCACGTTCGTGAATGAACTTGATGAACCAAGGAGTCCAAATTCTTTCCCCCATCTTTTTGTACCATCCTGTTGTCACCTGCATAAGCGTTGCATATTCTTATTTAAACAAAAAATGAATTACAGTGTAGGGTTCCCGACATAATCAGAACCATGTAAAACAAGGACAGATAGAGAGTAACAGTTGGAAGACGAAGTACCATCCCATTTAGTAATGGCTTCAAGCCCTTTGCCTTATGGGCGTCATACCATAGACGAAATTCTTTCCAAGGTCTAGGGAATAGAAGCTGTCCCCAAGTGCCAACCAGCTGGTACAAGAAAATGTGAGTTCTACTATCCAATTGAATTTTATTCCCGTGTTTTCCTGTTGAAAAGAAATCACATAAGCAATTAGGATAAAGAAAGTTGCAAAGACAAGGGACAAACCACTTATTTGTAAGAATTAGAAATGCAAAAATAAATATGGATCAAAATACGCAAAAAAAAAACGTGTATGGCAAGAAATAAACTCCCACAACATAAGAGTAAGAATAACTAAACGAACTAACGGACAACTTTACTGCAAGTGAAACAAAGGAAATTAAAGCAGCCTAGATCACACTGGCAAAAGCCAAAGGATGAGTTGGATAACTTATTATTATTATTTTAAGAGTTAATAGCCATTTATACCCCTCAGGTATGTTTCAAAAGCAAGTGCTACCCCTCAGGTATTTTGTGTGCTAAAAATGCTCACAACTATTTACGGAGTGCTATTAATGCGCAAAATCGGCGGAATCCGGAGAGGTTGGGCGGCGTTGCACACGTGCGGCACATATGCATGAAATTCCAAGGGCAATTTCGCTTATTCAATTTTTTAATTAAAAAAAATAATATGGGTCGTCTCTAAACCACATCTAGAATCTGACCCATAACCCATAAACCCACTTCTAATCTATCTTTCTCTTCTTCTTCAAAAACCCATTTCACCACTTTTTATTTTTGTTTATTTCCATTTCACCACTTAATTTCTTAATTACTCAGTTGTTGAAAATGGGTCTGAATGTTAGAGATTGGGATACAAGAAATGAAGTGGTGAAATAGGTTTCCTATATTCAGGGCAATTCCAAGCTCAAGCATCTCCCAGAAATAAGGTTCCGCAAGTTGCATTTCCCCGACTCACAGTATACAGAAACGAAGGCTCCAAAAGTATATGCATTTGGCACCAATCCCCTATTTCTCATCTCAATTAGAGAGATTCTTGCTTCTTCCACCATTTTCTCTCTACAAAGGCCAATTATGACGGAATTATAGCAGAATACATTCGGCGAAATGCCTTTCTGCCACATTTCCTTCAAAATATTTGTTGCTTCCTCAAATTTACCCTCCTGGACATAACCTTTCATTATGTTCGTAAGGATGATGGTATTCAGTTTGATACCTTCTGCAATCATTCTGTCCAAAACAAGATAGGCGTGCTGATAATCTCTAGAATGGCATAACCCATTTATTATAACACCAAAAGTGTATAAAGAGAGTTCCAAGTTTCTTTCTTTCATCTCAGCAAGAAGCTCGCAAACCTTATCCACATTCTGATTTTTAATATACCCCTCAATAAGATAATTATAAGTTTGAGTTTCAGGAAATATGCCTACTGCAGTCATCTCACTCAGTTGTTGAAAATGGGTTTGAATGTTAGGGATTGGGATACAAGAAATGAAATGGTGAAATGAGTTTTTGAGGAAGAAGAGAAAGATAGGTTAGAATTGGGTTGATGAATTATGGGTCGGATCCTAGATGTGGGTTAGAGGCAATCCATTTTATTTTTTTAATTAAAAAATTGAATAGACGAAATTGCCCTTGATATTTCGTGCATGTGTACCGCACGTGTGCAACGCCTCCCACCCTCGCCGGATTCCGCCGATTTTGGGCATTAATAGCACCCAGTGAATAGTTGAGGGACATTTTTAGCACACAAAATACCTTAGGGGTAACACTTACTTTTGAAATATACCTGAGGGGTATATGACTATTAACTCTTTTTTTAATAGGGTAAAGGAAAAGAACGGGCGGATCCCGAATGTCCAAGAAAGAAATAACTGGCCCCAAATCCGCAATAATCAAGAGCAAGCTGAACCAAACAAAATAATTGAGAACTCTATTCAAAGCAAAACAAAGTGACTGTGAGCAGCCTAGTATCTATGTAAAAGAAGGATTAGTTGTTCTCTCAAGAAAACATGTGAAACAGTAATGAGAATAACTAGGGTGTCTAATGAGAAAGTGAAATAACATGGTTTGCTGGTATTCTGAATCCACAACCGACAACCTTAATCCTAACTATTACAGTATCTTAATAATTGCATCCCTCTCAGCTTTCCAGTGGCCTCAGGTTTATTTTGAATTCTAGGACAGGCTTTCTATACAAAAAAAGCTAAATTACAACATAGTAACACATTGCTTATTGATGTAATCAAATGTAAAGTAACAAAATAACAATGAACAACATTCAAAATGAGATTGCAAATTTATCACCTCATATATTAATAAATTTTTAATCCAACAACAACAATAACATAACTCATTAAGTCCCCAATAATTGGGGTATGGGGGATGGATTGAAGATTGACCTAACCTTTGGCAATGAATGCACAATGTGGCTCCTCACAGAATACCACGGAAACAGATAGATTGAAAACTGACCTAACATTTGACAATGAATGCACAAGGTGGCTGCTCACAGAATGTCACTGAAACAGTAGTCCCCTATACCGTCATGTTTGGTAGGGAATCATGCCCCCAAATCATAGCCAAAAGGCATTACAAAAGACAGACCCAAAAACTATTTTGATTTACGTACACATTACCATGTTTATTTCATTCAAAATCCAGAGCATTTACGCGCACCTCCTACTATATCAATAAATTTTTAATCTAACCCAAAAAACAGAAAAGAGCCAATAAACTCCTTAAGACAACTTTAGAAGTTACATGTGTTCAGAACAATGATTCAATAGAAACAGATAGATAGATACCTGGAACAAACCGTGGCCGCTGCAGGGAGGCTCCATATATCATTGGGTTAAAATTGGATTGATCAAAATAATACTTGAGAATCAAACCCTTCAAGAACTTAAAATAGAAAGGAGAAACCTCAAGATCATCCTCCACAACAAAGGCAAACTCGTGATCTGAGATGGGCCACCATGACTCAAGCCACTGAGCTTGAAGACCCACATTCAAAGTCCTATAAAACACTAACTTTTCACCAAAATCCCACTTAAATCTATCAACAAAATCAAGAATTTGTCTCGACAGGTTCAATTTGTCATCTAAATCTTCTAGAAGCCCTTGAGGTGGGGGTTGTTGGAAGTGATCGATATAGACATGCAGGTGGACTTTGGTGGAATTGTCATAATAAGCATTAGAGAGTGAGTTCAGACAGCGAGAGAGTGAGGAGAGACGGTTAAAGGTGAGGACTTTGATGATGAGAGTGAACTTTGCTGATTCAGTGGGTTTGATGCTTTGGTGGAGGAAGGAGGATGGGGCGGTTGTGGAAGGGTGGAGGGTGAGGAGGAAGACGGTGGAGAGAAACAGTAGGAGGAGAAAGAGGAGAGGAATTGTACGTAGTATTGCCATTGATGGGAGCTGCTGCTGCAGCATATGGTGGTGGTACTTGGCCTTTTAAGCCTTCTTCACCCTATTGATTGTAGATGGCCCTCTTTAGTGGATCACTCAGAACCTAAAGCAGAGATAAAAATGAAAGATTGATACAAATATTACGATCCATTTATACAAACAGTACCTGAAATCTGAACCAAAAAATGAGATTTAATTATTTTATGCATTCTGAAAAAGATTTCTATACATAATCATATTTGAAAAGAAAGACTGGCCGCATAGACGGATCCAGGAGCTGGGGAACGATGGCGGCAGCCTTCCTACTTCTCCAGAAACTACTTTTTAGATGATCAAACTCAAACTCAAACTCAATGTTCTAATTCCGCTGTCTTTATAAGCATTCATTTTAATTATACTTTCTTGTTTATAAATTCGCCTCCCTGTTCTTTTCAAAAACTACTTTATATATCCTCAAATCCAAACTCAATGTTCTAGTTCCGTCTATATGCCTGATCGGATCAATTACACAATTAGAGGCATTCTAAACATTTGCTCATGTTTTACCATATAATCTACCAAAACCTTAATACCCGCACATTAGTCGGTCAAACATAAGACAGATGCTGGAATTCAATAACAGCAAACATAAGGTAGGAAAAACAGTAGAAGATCACAGAATTCTTCCATCAAAACTTAAGCAAATATTTTTTCCAACTAAATTTTTTAAGTAACATTAAAAGACAATAAAAATAAAACACAGAATTTGAATATAAAGGAGAGAAAAAATCCATTAGCATATACCTCATAAAAGCTTCAGAAATCTGTTTGAATTTAGCCTCAGCATATTTTTTTCACTCAAATAATTTATTAAAAAAGAAAGGAAAAAAACTTCAATTTCTGGCTAGTAAATCGACGGATTTGGCTTGGCTTGGAAAAAATAGCGCCGCGCCGCTCCGGCAGCTTGAACGGAGAATAACCACCACCAAAAGAGTAGACTCGACTGGGTGTGAGCTGCTCTGTAACGAAACTCTTTAGTATTTTAGGGTGAATTCCATTTTCGTCCAGTAAATGGCTCGTATTGAAATTTTATAAATGTCAACATCATCCCTAAAAATGGCTCACAGTGTCAAGTTCGTACCTGTAAATGGCTCGCAGTATCAAGTTCGTTCATGAAATTTTAGAAATATCAACCTTCATGTATATATATATATTTTGTTGTTTGATTATGATTTTATTATAATTGGTTTTGGATTTCATTTATGGAAATTTACAATTTTCATTTTATCTTTGTTAGTATAGAGTTAGTCAACGACTAATGGACTTTTTTGGAACAAGAGTGCCATTTCTAAGGACGGGGTTGACATTTATGAAAATTCAGGTACAAACTTGACACTATGAACCATTTATAGGGACGAGGTTGACATTTCTAAAAGTTTAGGGACGAACTTGATACTGCAAGCCATTTACAGGGACAAAAATGAAATTCACCCAGTATTTTATTTTGTGTATATTTCAATTTGGTGCCTACAATTATAACTGTCAAATACAATTTAGATTATGTAACAAAATAAGGAACGTGAAATCTTAAAAATAACAAAAAAAATGTAAAAATGACCGAAAGTGAATAATTGTAAATACTTTGGGAATCAAAATGACTATTTATCCCCTCTTAGCATTAAAAAAAAGTAAAAATGACGGAAATTGACTAATGTAAATACTATGTAAACTAAAAGGAAAAATTAGAGTATGGACTGAAGCGCACTGGTAGAGGCTCTAGTCCCACTTTGACCATAAAGCTGCAACGTCGCTCCTCTTCCAAAAATTTCTCAGTCACAGTTAAAATACAAAAAAAATTGTTCTGATATGGACACAGTTAAAAGTAAAAAATTGTCTCCCTCCTCATTTTATAGTGATGTGACAAATTTGTACAATTTTTTTACTTTTAATTGTGTTCATATCAGAACTATTTTTTTTGTATTTTAACTGTGACTCGAGAGGAGAGGGCGACGTAGCGGTTTTACTAGCTAGTATTGACTGCGCCTACCAAATGCGCCTTATCCCATACTGTAATTATCCAAACCAAAATGGCTATTTGTCCCCTCTTAGCATTAAAAAACAAAAAGGAGGAAAATTAATTACATTCCGTTTTTTGTGTTAATCTCTCTTGTTGACCGTTAGTAATGTGTTACAGTATTAGTCAATAACAGAATGACCAATTTGAAACAAACTAACCATTTTTAGGAAAACGAGTTTGACATTTATAAATTTCTAAGGACTACTTTGAGCTTTCATGCTATTTTCAAGATCCAAATTGCAATTCACCTTTTTTTTAAACTTTGAGAGATTTTGACTTTAGATTTTATTTTTTTTCTGAAGTTTCAGATGTTATATTTCTTTTTGATATAATCTCAGATTTTTCATTATTTCATTTCTGAAGTTACAAGAGTGATTATCTGCTGGGGAACTTCCTCCAGCCACACTCTAATACAAGGGGCATTACAAGCCATTTTAGCTAAGTGGTGAGCCGCTATATTACAAGTTCTTGGTGCATATTTAAGTTCCCTACATGAGAATCCATTTAGAATTTTTCTGATATAGTGTATGAATTCACCATCAAAAGCAAAATCCTGTTGTTGTGAGGAAACTCTTTTAACCACTGAAAGACAATCCGTTTCCAAAATACACGGGGTAAGACCCGAATCATGAGCTAAATCCCATCCCTGTACAATTGCCATAGCTTCCAAAAGTTGAGGTTCCACCAGGTTCTTCATTGGCCTCGTCATAGAAGCCATTACAGCACCCTCGCTATTGCGAATAATAGCTCCAATTCCAGACTTTTCTTTGTTTCGCGCGCCATCAACATTAACTTTGTACGTTGATCTTGCTGGTGGACTCCATTGCCTAGCTTTACTTCCCTGTTGTTGCTTTATTTTCTGAGCTGGTGGATTTTGCATTTGGCTGTTTTGATATTCTGTTAATAATGCCATAGCCATTGCAATAACATCTGAGGACGTTCTAGTTCGGCCTTCAAAAAGCAAAAAATTCCTAGCTTGCCATAAACTCCACCATATCATTCCCACTTTTTCTAAATCATTATTGTTAAAGATATGAGGAGATGAAATGTAATTTTCCCATACCTCACGGGCACAAGTAGCCCCAGAAATAGCTTCTTCCACTGGTATCTTCGTTTCTTTCCATACTTGTCTCGCTATTTTACAAAAATACAAAAGATGAAGGTCTGTTTCCATTGCCTCTCCGCATCTTGGGCAGCTCACGTCTTCAATGTGAAACCTTCGAATCACATGTGCCCTTTATAGCTAAAGCCTGATTACACCAGCGCCAGAGACACATTCTTACTTTTGGTGGTACTTGTAAATTCCAAATACATTCCCAAGCTTGGCCAAATGATCCCGATGAGGAAGAAGGTTGTTGTTGATTTGATGATCGTCTATGAAAATCCATAAGCACCTTATACCCTGAATTGACCGAGTACTCTCCTGATTTTGTAAAGTGCCAAACCATGCAATCTTTGAGAGGTTTAGGACAAAGTGGAATGTTTTTAATAATTTCTACATCTCTTTGTTGAAAAAGAGTTGTTATTGCTTCACTATTCCACCTTCGAGGATGCTCCAAAATGAGATCATGAACCAGTAACTTTGAGGAATTTGTAGTATTATGAGTGAGTGGTTTGAAACTATATGGAACAGGAAGCCAAGGATCCCGCCAAACATGAATTGTGCTTCCATTTCCCACTCTCCACCTTGCTCCTATGTGAAGGAGCCCCCGACTCTCCCAAATACTTCGCCAAAGATAAGAAGGGCCGTTGCCGAGTTTGGCGTTCATGAAATTGGTTTTTGGGTAGTATTTGGCTTTTAGCAATCTTGCCACCATTGAATCCGGTTGTTGTAGCAATCTCCAACCTTGCTTAGCTAATAATGCGAAATTAAAGGCTTCCAAATTTCGAAAACCCATCCCGCCTTCCATCTTCGATCTACACATATAATTCCAATTTCGCCAACATATTCCATTTCCTTGTTCCCCCGGTCTCCACCAGAATTTTCGCATGAGTGCTGTGATATCTTTTAATAGAGCGAGAGGTAAAATGAAACACGACATAGCATATACCGGAATTGCTTGAATCACAGCTTTTAAGAGAATCTCTCGTCCAACTTGAGATAAAAACTTTTCCTTCCATCCACATATTTTCTTCCATACACGGTCCTTTAGATATTGAAAGATATCTTTTTTTGATTTGCCAATAAAATAAGGTAATCCGAGATACTTTCCCCGCGTATCAGCCAATGGAATACTTAAAATCTGAGTAATTTCTATCTTCTGCTCTTCTGTCATGCATTTATTGAACAAAATAGAAGATTTTTGATAATTAACTAGCTGGCCTGATATGCTAGCATAATTATTCAAAATATCTTGGATTTTCAAAGCAGCCTTCGGATTAGCTTGAGTGAATAGAAGACTATCATCAGCAAAAAGGAGATGAGTTAGTCGAGGTGCATTTCGTCTCATCTGAATACCTCGCAATTGATTACTTTGTTGGGCAGATCGAATCAAGCAAGAGAGTCCTTCAGCACATATTAGAAATAAGAAAGGTGACAAAGGATCGCCTTGACGGATTCCACGACTTGGACAGAATGTCTTTGAAGGTAATCCATTCACTAGAATTTGGAAGGACACAGTGGATACACACTTCATAATAAGATCGATAAGCTGAGATGGGAAACCAAATTGAACCATCATGCGTTGTAAAAATTGCCACTCAATTCGGTCATAGGCCTTACTCATATCAAGTTTTACCGCCATAGCCGCAGCTTTCCTTGTCTGCATTAGCCAATGAAATGCTTCAAATCCAACAATAATGTTGTCAGAAATTAATCTTCCATTGAGGAAAGCACTCTGTTATTCGCTTATCACAGAAGGTAGTACTTTTTTGAGTCGATTAGAGATCACCTTAGATATTAACTTATATATGACGTTACATAAGCTAATAGGCCTATAGTCTGATGGATTCATTGGATTATTATTTTTTGGTATCAAAACTAAATAGGTATGATTGATGTCCCTCACGTTAATGATTCCATTAAGCATACCTAAGACCATGACTTTTGTATCCGCTCCGATGATGTCCCAATATTGTTGATAAAACAAAGCATGTAGTACATCCGGTCCGGGTGCCTTGGTAGGGTGCATATCTTTTATAGCATTGTTGATTTCTATTTCATTATAAGGCTCTTGCAGAAATCTTTGTTGATCCTCTGAAATAGAAGCTGTGTTGAGTTGTTCCATTATGCCATCCCTATCTCTGTCATTATCATTTGTCTGAAAAAGATTCTTAAAATGTTGGATCATAACATGATTTATTTGATCTTGTTTCGTGCACTCCTTCCCTCTTTCATCATATATATGATCGATCCAGTTACGTCGTTTCCGCTGTGAAGCATGATGGTGAAAATACTTTGTATTGGCGTCTCCTTTTGATAGCCAAGTAGCCCGCGACCGAGTTCGCCAATACTCGTCTTGTATCTGAAGAAGATGTGCTACCTTCATCCGAGCTTTTTGAAGGATTTCCACATTAGCCTTCGCATAGATAGAAGCATTTAGTTCAGCCTCTGCTTCTTTAATCTTTCTTGGGATATTTTGAAATTTTCTTTTATGCCAAGATTGTAGTGAATTCTTCACAGACATCAAATTCTGGTTGTAACCATTAATTGCTCCATGACTTCTCAAACTCCAATTGTTTATAATAATTTGTCTACATTCAGTTTCATTAACCCAAAATGGTTCAAATTTAAAACATTTAGGTGCTTTGGATGTCGAAATGATTGGAGGTACAAGTTGGAGTATAATTGGTATGTGATCTGAATGTACTGACCAGCCATGTTTGACAACAGCATTTGGAAAGATCATCTTCCAAGCATCATTTGCTAGAGCACGATCAAGACGTTCCCATACCCGTTGAGCTCCCTTTCTGCCATTGCACCAAGTGAAATGAGCTCCTTTGTATTTCAAATCTCGCAATTGAGCATCTGCAGTAGCTCGCCTAAAGGCATCCATTTGACCTTGACTTCTATCAGCCCATCCATGTTTCTCATTTGATGTCATTATTTCATTGAAATCCCCCAAGCACACCCATGGAGCTATCCGATCTTGACCCACTCTCCTAAGCAATTCCCAAGATGATTCTCTCAATGAAGTTTTGGGATTGCCATAGAACCCCGTCAAAAACCACCAGTTTCCCGTTTCTGGAAGCGTAATTTTTACATCAATATGACCAGTAGAAGTAGACTGTACCTGTACATCAAGTTCTTCCTTCCAAAATAAAGCAAGACCTCCACCTAGTCCCACACTGCTAACCGCTATCCCTTGTTGAAAATTAAGGCGATATTTCAGTTTCTGTACACGATTAGCTGAAATTTTGGTCTCACTCAAAAACAAAAAAAGGGGATCTTCCAGTTTGATTAATCGGTTAAGTTCCACAATTGTCGAGGGATCCCCTGCTCCCCGACAATTCCAAGACAAAATATTCATTGTTCCTGGCGGAGGTCCTCCGCCTCCGCCAGGGACACTTCACCAATTGTATCTAGTTTTTTTCCTTCTTCCTTCGCTCTCTTTGCAGTACCAACCAGTTCACCCTTAATTGTTTCTTCAATATTCCTCTTTACTCCTTGACTTGATTCCACGCCTGTCAGTTCTATATCAATCAATGGATCAGGCTTTGAAGTTTTTTCATGGGTTGGACTTTGAGATTTAAAGGGCATATGATCTTGTTGGTTTGGATTTTGAAGGTTGTCATTTATGCACTGGGCCGGCCCAATTATAAGAGGTAATTCCTCTTTAGTTGTCTTTTCCTGATTATTTTGTGGCCTTTGACCAGGCCCCTCGTAGCACCCCCCAATATTGATTTTTTGTCATTGTCTCGGTCCATGAGTTGACACCTGTGGCCGACCTAAATTATTAACCTCCCACGTGTTTGTATTTTCATACCATGGAGTTGTCTTCCCCATCATTCTTCCACGTGTCTGAACTTCATCCTGCTTCATCATTGGATTCCGCCATCGTCCAGCCATATTCACCGGCGTCAAACCCATTCCGATCGCCGGATTCTGAGAGTCATAGAAAATATTATGTTTTTGTTCATCAGCATATAAACCCTGCCCATATGGTGTGTATTCATTTTCAGAATTACCATCTGTCTTCTCAAAATATCCAGAGGAAATCCCTTCTCTGTTATAGCAACTTGATTTTGTATGACCAATTCTTCCGCAAGAAAAGCAAATGTATGGTAATTGTTCATACTGCACTGTTACATTCTGTATCCCAATACCAGGTAGTCTCAATTTTATCCATCTTCGCAGAGGTTGTATTACATCAATGCAAATGCGTAATCGAAAATATAGTCCACCCATACCTCCACGAATTTGGATGCAACTGTTGGCAATAAAAGCTCCTGCAATTTTCCTTCCCACCTCCGGAGTGAAACAGTCTGTTGATAGGCCACTTATTCTTACCCAAAAAAACACCCTATTGAATATATCTCCAGTAAAGTCTAAGTTTTTTTGCCATCGTTTGAAGGTCATGAGATTATTATCCACTCGCCAAGGTCCTTGTTCAATAGCTCTTTCTACATCTGATTCTTTAGCAAAAAACACCTGAAAAAGGTTATGATTCATTTGGCATACTCTAAGAGTAGCTCGTGGCCAAATACGTTCAAGTACCATCTGCATCAATCGGGTGGAGAAATCCCTTTCTGTGAAAATTCGCCCCACACAGCTTAATTCACAAGCCTCCAGACCCCCTTTTATTTCAGAATCTAAGATATGAATTTCTTGATTTTCCTCTTCTGTCATGGTACATGCTTCCAATTGAAGGGCTAATTCTTTATCCATGGCAAATTAGTTTTTAAGAAAACAGGAAGATTCCAAGAAAGATGTACTGAAAAAACCAAACGACCCTATTAAGGGATATAAGGCTCTATTAGAGAGAGAATTTTCCGAAAATTTGTTGTGATAAGTTTTACATGTAAGTACTGTAAATTTTGGGAAAGTCAAATTTGGTAAAATCATCAATTTCAATTTGTGAAAAATCAAAAAATCATTTTTCTCTTTAAGAGTGGAAATACTCCCCATTATCTCTAGAGAAAGAGCTTATTTTCTCCTCGTTTGGTCTTTGTAAATAAATAAAATAATCCCTCCCGAGAAGGATGAATAGTGATTCAATACTTCTCCTTCTTAGTAACTCGAACCCCGTCTTATCGTTTGAGGTACACTTTGTTATTACTGATAAAGATACTTAACAAAAGAAGAGTTATCAAATAAAACTACACACTTCGCGTTAAACTTCCGACTTAAAAATAATATATCATGTTTCTACACTTTCAAGCATAGTATTTTGAAAGCAAGATGAACCAAAAGAGTTGCTTCCAAAACATTGCTCCAATAATGCACTTATACTTCTTACAACAATCTAACAGAGTCGAGGGAGCTAGCCTAACTGGTAGGACGCTCCCATCCAGGACACCTAGGTCCGGGGTTCGACACTGGGCCCAAAAAAAAAATATCAAGCTACAAGAATCTAACTCAAGAGACTTCCAAACATCAGCCTGATAAACAAGATATATAACCTTTTCCACAGCCAACTGGAAGTCTAGAACCTCAAATAAAGATAACACCCTAATTGGAAAAGGCCGGTAATAAGAAGGTTGCACAGATTATCCTCTACAAGCACCAAAATGCCCGAAATACATACCAAAAAAGATTCACCCGGCCTAGAAATTCATATTCCGTAGTTGAAAGGTGTCTCAAGCGATCCCCAATAACGATATATTGCACGTTGCTCGCCTTGGAAAAGCAATCTCATGAGACGTCGTGATTGTTAATACACCTATGAATTCAAATAATCTTCCCACCCACCTCCTTCCAGCTTCTCTCCCTTTATCAAGACTTCATCTCTTCTGTCTTCTTGATATTGGGCCATTCTACAAAATGTCGCAGAAAAAACCGTTTCTCGTCAGTTACTTTTAAAACTGTTAAATCAAATAATTTACCCGCCAATGTCCCTTTTTTTTTCTTCTTCTACATTTTAACCGTTTCTTGTAAAACTTTCAAGGGCAATACAGGAAGTGAAAATACCAACCTCGAAAGAAGTTCAACATCTCCAGCTCCTAACATCCTCACTGCAAGTAGAGCTGCATTGGTTGCGTTGTTTATTGCGACAGTTGCAACTGGGACTCCCCTTGGCATCTAATAAAACACGTTCATTTTGATTTCATAATAAGAAACAAATCTATAAGATAGACAACCCTAAGTAAAGGAATCTTAAAGAGAAATCTGGTAAAAGTATTCGGTGATAATTTACAACAAAAAAAGAAAAAGAAAAAGGGAAGCTGTTTTTGGGCCTCAGGTAAGAAAAATCAAGTTGGATCAATCTTTGTGAAGAAAATATTCGACATTAACTAGTCTAAGAGCAACGCTAAAAATAGGAAGAAAATTCTAATTACCTGAACTATAGACAGAAGTGAATCCAGTCCATCTAGTGTAGAAGCACGTACTGGAACACCAATAACTGGTAAAGGGGTCAATGCCGCAACCATACCTGCAAAAATAGAACTTAGTTACCTTTAGCTTACAAGGGGCCGGCATACCGAGTACTGAATATTATTAATGAAGCATATGCTATAAAATCCACCTGGCAAGTGGGCGGCACCACCAGCTCCAGCAATTATAACTTGAATGCCACGTTCCCGTGCGTACAATGCATATGAATACATCATTTCAGGGGTCCGATGAGCCGAAACTATCCTCACCTACACTCAAAAACATTATTGAAAGGGTGAGACATTAACTAGTAGAACTTGTTAATGCTAAAATGAGGGGAAATATTTATAGAAAATTTATATAGCTAACCTCACAAGGTACATCAAATTCTCTCAACACTTTAGCAGCATCCTTCATAACAGGAAGATCAGAATCAGAACCCATTATGATGCCAACACGTGGAATTGCTGCAAAAAAACAAAAAAAACTAAGTGTTGAAAATTATTTACTAGAATGACAACAGTGGAAGAATGACCAGAATAACTATTACATCCAAGTCTAATAGTAGAGAATTTGACATTAACAAGCTATATTATCAGGCCAAAAGAACATATTGAAACTGTCTTAACATTTCATTACAAGTTGCCGACAGACACCCTTTGAACAACAATAGAAGCCTAACCAACTAACCTGCAGATTGACCATCCACAGTTTCTTCTCCCAACATTAATTTTAGACGTGCTTCCACAACACCCATGGAAGGGCCCACAATTGTGATGTGTCCCATCTTTCGTTGCTTTCGCATTTCTACAAAGACAAGTTAAATCTCAGTGATTACTCTATTTGTTGAAGCAACTTGATAATCTATAAGGAAGTGAGACCACGATTGCATACCAACCTGGTTTATCATACCAATGTACTGAAGCCCCTGGAATTCCCAATGCCCTTCCTATGAGTCGCTCAGCCAGAAGAAAACCTGGTTCCCCCTGCATGGACATTTGGCACGTTCAAAACTAACATATTGTTTATTGCGGCAGGTAGTACTGATTCTCAAATTGCTATAGCATGTTCTGGAGGTCAAATAACGGATATCATCAACACAGTTAAAAGAATGCCTCGGAGATCTTTGGTCCTTAACTGAATCGGATGCATAGATTTTGCATAATATACGAAGGCCAATACTGAATGGTTCAAAACTATGTTACAGACCAGGAACTATCCGATTAAAATTTTGAGAAAAAAAAAGCTGCAAAGAAATCTGAAATAAGAGAAGTTGTTCACCTCATCTTCACCAAGTATGTTATACATGATAGCAGCAGGAGTTTTCATTGATGGATCACCCAGTGGAAGACCAATAACAGCCCGCAAATGCTGCTCATATTGTGAAGTGAAGCAAGACTCAATTGTGTGATGCCCGCTGTTATGAGGCCTAGGAGCTACTTCGTTTAGCAAAATCTGCAAATTGGAAACATGAGAAAACAAGATCAGTCTTCTGGAACTTTAGGTATAGAAATGAATCCACTCTCATCACACCTAAAATATAACAGAGAATGATCATATACCTGGCCATCCGCTGTCAAAAACAACTCAACTGCAAATATACCTGCACCTTCTAATGAGCTGACAGCTTTGCATGCAACGTCTGTTGCAAGTTTCATAACTTTCCATGAAACGTTAGCAGGAGACTTGACAATGTGACAAATGTTTTCCCTGCAAATCAAGTTAATATCACTAAGTGTGACTGGATACTAGGATAAACCATATCTGACATACTGTCAACAAAGAACGATGAAAATGGTGAAGCAGATATTTTACCTGTGAATAGTTTCAACAACAGGATAGCAACTGATAGAATTATCCCTTCCTCTTGCCACAACAACAGATAGTTCCTGATTTATGTGAGATAAGAAACATTCAGCCAAGCGACCAATGATTAGAAGAGCTAAAATTTAACATACACATAATAACATATAGTTTCAGAAGACAAATAGAAAAAATAAAATTAGCTCAATGACCTTGACAAATGGTGCCCATTGCTCTGCATACAACCCACGACCATATCCACCAAGAGCTGAAACGATGATAAAGTTCTAATTTAGGTGAATTTTAGTAAAGCATCAACTTATCAACAAAGGATAATAAGGAATGAGGTTTAGTTTATTATTTCATATAATTAAATTCAGCACGAAATGAGGAAGTTATTACCATTAACTGCTGAGGTTAGCTCATCTTCACTTTTGGCAACAGCATTACCGCGGCCATCGTAAGCAAGTTTCTTGCTCTTTAACATGAGTGGATACCCAAAAAGATCACCAGCTCTCTTAGCAGTGTCTAGGTCATCTATCTGTTTAAACAAGAGTATTAATAATAAAGTTATAAATGCCAAAAAAAAGTAAAGAGAAACACTCCTAGACAGAATTTTCGATTTTTGCACTTACCTGCATAAATTTGGGCAGTGGAATGGCATGCCTAGAAAAATGGACCTTCTGAAGATATTTATCCTGTAAAATTAATGTCCCGAAGCAGTTTAGACTTTAGTATAGTGATTATAGTCTGGGAATATAGGTTAATGCCATTAGTTTCAGTTCAACAAAGTCAACCAAACTAAACAATTACACGACAAGGCAAGAAACCTATAAAGAAATTAAATGGAGGGGATTTTTTTTAACATATGCATCACAGGAACGGGAAAAAAAATAGAGAAAATATCCTGTTTGGGGATATTGGATCTAAATGAATAGAAACATCCGTCAACCACCAACTACTTGATCTCATTAACAAGAATTACTTGATTTAGACAATAAAAAAGAAAAAATACTATCATATTATTTAATTACAAGGCCTTGAAGAATTGAAAATATATTTCAATCATGGATAAGAAGACAGTAATGGCATTTATCTTTCACTTCAGAAAGATTCTTCCATATTCACCTGAATGATTCTGATAGTGGACACTTTGGGCTGGCAATCTAATCCTCGTTGTTCAAGCTTCTCAAGGGTGGCAACATCAACATGCTCAATTTCTATCGTCAACACTCCACACCTAACTATGTAAATGAGTTAGTTCCGTGATCCTAAATTTCTAAAGCATCTGCGTATTGTAATCAAATGAAGCAAAACCAAAAAAGGATAAACACAGTAACAGCCAATGAGAGTCAACCTTTTCGCAAATTCTTCAACTGTGGCACTATCATCATAGCTTCCAACCATGTGATAGTCAGATATTGCACTTGCTGGACAATTCTCCATAGGATCCAATACAATTACCTTTATCGCCATTTGTGAGGCCGCTTGACAAAGCATACGGCCCAGCTGCCCTCCTCCTAATACACCAACAACCCTTTCTGAAATCCCAAAGTTTTCATCCCTGTACAGAAATACCTTGTACAATTAGCTCATAAAGCTCCAATTGATTTGAATGGATAAACTTTTAACATTTGAGCACGTTATACGGCTAATCATTTCTTCCTTTTCTTTCACAACTTTTAACAACCATCTTCTATACTTGATCAGTGATCATATTTGCTACCCCAAATATGAGAAGACAATACAATAAATAACTGACTATAATGAATACGCACTTATTGCCTAAGAGTCAAATTTTCCCATTTTCGAAGTAAAACATAAATAAAATTTCCAAACATTCATCATATAAGCAATAATTTATGCAGTTTATGCATATATAAACGTCTTCTTTCGGAATTATTAAGTCTTTCCCTCTACAAGAAAACTCCATGTACAAATACAAAAGTAGAGTAGAACAGTCAACAGAGTAAAAAACGATTCCTCCTAATCCTTTGAGATGCTACAACAACAAAAAAAAAGTTCCAAAATTTATAAAATATCATAAAAAAGGGCTAAAATACGATCCTTTTGCAACTTTTCACAAACCTAAACAAAATTCAAACTTTAACCCAAAAAAAAGTTCCAAAATTTATAAAACTATCATTAAAAGAAACCTAAAAATACGAACTTTTTGCACTTTTCACAACCTAAACAATAATTCAAACTCTAAAGTAAAAATTCACTCAAAACCCATCAATTATTTCTTATAACCACAAAATTTTCCTCAACTAATTCCGGGACAACAAGAAAAGCGCGGGAAAATAGAGTAATAATACCTCCATTCTAAATATCCATGTTACTTATATATCTGTCCTAAACGACTTATATTATGTAATGAATGGAGTAATACCTTGTAGAGGTGTCTGGAGAATCATGGGAAGAAACCCCAAGAGACATGACTATAGCAGCATTTTGCCGTTGCCTCGCAGCCTCCGCCACCCAAGAAGAATAAGAAGAAGAGATTGAAGAACAGACAGAAAATGTTGGTTTAATCCTCTGAGAATCAAAAGGTGAAGTTATCGATGGAGCAAGCTTGTCGGAGAAGTAACCTACAACCGTCGCCGCCGGTGACAAGTTTGTTAGGCTTAGCATTCTTTCTTGCAACTTGCAGACTGCTGTAGTCAGTCCACTCTACACACAACGAGAGACTTGAGCGGCACTGTCTTATAATAGTTTAACGAATTAATAATCATTTTAGTCCCTATGTTATTTACAATTAGCCACTTTCATTATTTTTTCTTTTAACTTTTTTTTTGTCCCCAAATAATTTACGGACCGTCACATTTATTCTTCCGTCAAATAATTTTAAATTTTTTACCAAAGTCGTGACGTGATATCCATGTTAGATGATTTTTTGGCAAAGAGACCAAACTATTGATGGCAAATTTGTAAATTCACAAATTTTCTTTTATTCATTTTTTTAAATTTCTTTTTTTCCTCCATCCAACATTTGTGTCCCTCTCTACTTGTTTCCCCCAACCCCCACCCCTTACACTAACCCTCCGCCCAACACCATCTCCATTCCTCCCCCTATTTCTCCGACCACTGTTAATAGTCAATTTGGATATCAACTTATTTTTCACTTAGTCACTTTCATCATTTTTTTTAAAACTTATTTGATCCCCAATTAAATTTAAGGGCAATCACTTTAATTATTCTGTAAAAAATTTGGGTAATTTCCGTAACTGGCTGCCCGTAAATCTATTTGGATCAAATAAGTGACTAAACGAAAATAAATTGATGACCAAATTGGTTATGAATCCACACACAATTATCTTAAAATTGCAAAAATATTATACACACGGAATATTATAGTACTCCCTTCATTCCTTACTGTAAAACTTTCATTACATGTTGCAAAAATGTAAGGAAGTAAAAAAATAATATACTTTATTAGTTAAAATATCAATATTACTCTCTTAAATATCTTAATATAAGACTTTCATTATATGTTGCGAAAATTAAGGAAGAAAAAAACAAGATACTTTGGTAGTTAAAATATTAATATTACTCCATTAAATTTGATTTGTATACTACTAATTTTATTTAAGAGAGTAATACTAATATTTTGATTAAAAAATATCTTAATTTTTATTTGCTTAATTTTCGAAATATGTAGTTGAATTCTTATATTAAGGAATGGAGGTAGTAAGTTTTAGGATATAATTTCCTTTTTTAAAATCTCCGATAAGTAATAGGAGTGCAACTTACTACCTCCATTCCTAAATATTAAGACTTTCATTACATGTTACGAAAATTAAGTAAGCAAAAATTAAAATATTTTTGTAATTAAAATATAAATATTACTCTCTTAAATAGAATTAGTGGTATACAAGTTATATTTAAAAGGAGAGTGATATTAATGTTTTAATTATAAAAATATCTTAATTTTCATAATATGTAATGAAAATTTTATATTTAGGAATACGAGAGTCCTATTTTATTGGTCCCACCTCCAAAACACATAAAACTCCTCGGACCCACTTGTTAGCAGTAACAAATCAAGATTTAAACTAAACTAAACCCAGACACAATTCCCAAACTACCCCTTTCCAATCTAATCCCCACCAGTCAAAAGTCTACCAGTCTTCCCCATATCGATCGTGCTTTCCCTTCTCCACTTCTATTCTCTGCTCCCAATTTCCTCAAAAAAATCGCCAAAAATTTCACCGATCGTTTGGCCATTCAAATTCCATCCAATTCATGACTCTCATGACCACTCCTCCAGTGGATGTAATTCCTCCAACTCTTTAGTTTTTTCTGTATATTTTCTGTTTTTATGCTCACAGCGATGTAAATTTTACTTTTTTGTTGCTCTTTTTTGTTGAATTAGGGTTTTGCTTAAGTAAATAGGTTTTAGTTGCTTTATTTGTGTGAATTTCGATATTTGTTTGATGATAATTCGGTGCTTAATTGGAAAAAAAAACGAGCTTAGTTAGAATAATAATGCTTTTATTTTTCTAGGGTTTTTTTAATTGATAAAAAAAAGTGACAGACTGTATCAGATCCAATATCTAATCTTTCTGAATTGTTTTCTGTAGCCAGAAGAGGACGAGATGCTTGTTCCTCATTCTGAGTTTCCGGTAGAAGGTCCTCAACCTATGGAAGGTAAATTGTTAGCTGTATTTGTATAAATGTGTAAATTTGAGCCTTTTTCGGAGATTTGTTGGGTGTTGCCAATGTTAGGTTTTGCATGAGTTATTGCTAAATTTACTTCATTGAAAAAAGTAAAAAGAATGAACCCCAAAGGCCCCTCCGCCCCGACAGAAAGGATTGATTCCTGCACTTTACACTCTGGGTGTAGGCGAGGCAACCTTCTACTGTCCTCGTGGTGGGTTTTCCCAGTGAGCTATACCCCTGAGGGGATTTAGTTCCTTTTTTGCACCAATGGTCTTGATTTTGGATGTTTGCGACAAATTTTGCTAAAATACTTCGTGGGTTGGGATTGTTGATAGTTACCCCAGCACCAGCAGTAGCTACCACAGTGGATGCACAAGCGGCAGTGGATGATCCACCTTCAGCTCGGTTTTCATGGACGATTGAGAACTTTGCAAGGTTGAATACAAAGAAGCTATACTCTGAAGTCTTCAATGTGGGAGGATATAAATGGTAGTGCTTCCATCTTTAGATTTTATGATTATATTTATTTATATCTGTAAGTCACTGTGATGGTCTTCACAAGGAGGCGGAGTTTTATTATTAAGACTAGATTGTAATAATTGATGATCGAAATCTTTTATCGTGTCATGTTTGTTTAGGCGGGTGCTGATATTCCCCAAAGGAAACAATGTGGACCATTTGTCCATGTATCTTGATGTTGCAGATGCTTCTGCTTTGCCATATGGATGGAGTAGATATGCCCAGTTTAGCTTAGCTGTGGTCAATCAGGTTCATAACAAGTTCACAGTGCGAAAAGGTAACGTTTTCATTTGATATTATGGATTCATGTTTGAGTTTTGTTTATAGCAAAAAAGATTACATATAGTTGTAATATAACACACACGTGGACGGACTTGCATGAGTTTGAAATATAATGCTTTACAACTGTCCTTTATTTATCCCAAGTCGCTAGAAATTCCTTTCCCTATGTTTTGAATATCTCTTGAACTTCTTTGATGTGGAATAGACTTTAGGGAAAAAAATAGTTTTACATAGAAAGCTGGAAAGGATTGACATATACCTTTCGATAAAACTATAGCTAGTTCAGATGCTTAGACTTGGTGGTATACTTTTTATAGTAGAAGTCAACCAGTTGCAATGCTGACTCTTGGTTATGATTCTGATTTCTATTCGCGAAGCTAGCACTTCGTTTTCCCCCCCTTTGTACCTAGTTTCTGTTTTATTTTGTGCTTTCAACGATGTAATTGTACCTTTTTTCTACATGTTTGAGTTTTTTGTGGTTAAATTTGTTAAAATCCTGTATTCAGGCAGATATATTTTGAACTTAAGTTGCTCATAATTCTTCTGTTTGCTGCTGGAGTATATCTGATCCTTCTTCTTAGACATTTTGCGGATTCTGGTGTATATGATATGTCTCTTTTTCTTGCTTACACAGCATATACATCTATTTGTAAAGCGTTGCTAGGAGAAAGTTAGACTATGCCTTACAGAAGAGCATTAGTCATATGCAAATTACTAGCTTACCTTATTAATCGAGGAGGTTAGTGGTGGGACTATATGTTGGTGGAACTTGTATCCCTTGAGTTGCTATGATTACTTGCGGAAGTTAGATAGAAAATTGTTTATTTTAGGGAAGCGTACATTTGGGACAGCCCAAAATAGTAATATGAACATCCAATTTGCAACAAAGTGAGTAGTAATTTAGTAGCTTAAGATTATGCCTTTGGTATTTCTCGCGTCCTGAACTATGGAGTTGCATCGCTCGATTTCCGAGGAGTTTCTCATGAAAAAATTAGTACTCTCTGAAATGGTTTAGTTCTTTTCTCAATGTCTTTGAGAGAATTAGTTTGTAACAAATCTGATTAGTTATAATTAAGCTTGTGACAAAATAAGATTTGAGTTCTAGAATTTGGAGTTCGTGGCTGCTGTTGTTGGTAATGTTTTTATTGATGTCATGGAGTTATCTATTGGGTAAATTGTGACAAACTTATGTTGCAGATACACATCACCAATTTAATGCAAGAGAAAGTGACTGGGGTTTCACTTCATTCATGCCTCTTAGTGAACTATATGATCCGGGGAGAGGTTATCTTGTGAATGATACATGTATTGTTGAAGCCGATGTTGCTGTTCGTAGGGTTGTTGATTATTGGTCGCATGACTCAAAAAAGGAGACTGGTTATGTTGGACTAAAAAATCAAGGAGCTACTTGTTACATGAACTCACTCCTCCAGACATTGTATCACATTCCTTACTTCAGAAAGGTAAGCAACCTGACATATTTTCTCTGCCAGTTTTCTTGTATAGTTGGTTGGTGCTAAATTTCAGGAGAATTCCTTATGTTGAAAAATTATTGTAGGCTGTGTATCACATGCCCACAACTGAGAATGATATGCCATCTGGGAGCATCCCTTTGGCTCTGCAGAGTTTGTTCTATAAGCTTCAGTACAGTGATACTAGTGTAGCAACGAAAGAATTGACAAAATCATTTGGGTGGGATACGTATGATTCTTTCATGCAACATGATGTTCAAGAACTTAATAGGGTTCTCTGTGAGAAGCTTGAAGACAAAATGAAGGTAGGGCCCGGCACAATCAACAGTTTATTGTACTCCTTAAACAGGGAATTTGGACTTGTTGCTTGCGTATAAGTTTTATGCTAATGACTTGCCTTTTTCTTTCTCTCTCTCCCAGGGAACCGTTGTGGAGGGCACTATTCAGAAGTTGTTTGAAGGGCACCACATGAATTACATTGAGTGTATTAATGTAGACTACAAGTCAACTAGAAAAGAATCCTTTTATGGTATGCGGATGAGGTCTTGAGTGTCATTGTATCGTAAAAGGGTGATGGTTTAATAATCTGTTCTGTATCAGATCTTCAGCTTGATGTCAAAGGATGCCGTGATGTTTATGCTTCTTTTGACAAGTATGTGGAAGTGGAGCGTCTTGAGGGTGACAACAAATATCACGCCGAACAATATGGGCTTCAGGTTGATGTCTTTTCTCTAAGCACTTTTAGTCCTCTGCTTTTGTTAGCTAGGGCATTAGATTGTAACTCTAATGACTTAAAGGTTTTAAAAATTGTAATAGAAAATTACACAGATCTTATTAAAGAAATACAGAAGGAAATAAAAGAAGTCAAAGTATTTTCGAGGCTACGTGGAAAATTTTCCAAAATGAATTGATACTTGCACACTTCCATTCCTACACCTTCATCTAAGCAAAATCTAACGTTTTCTGCCAATAGTATTTTGAAATATGTTTGTAAATAGTCTGTAGGGATTGATTCCATTTGAACAAGTTGCTGCTTTTACTTTTCTGATTTGGCTTTCTATTAAACATAAAGATGCTGTTTATTTGATTCTGGTAAAAAAATTCCTTTCAGGATGCCAAGAAAGGAGTCTTGTTCATTGACTTTCCTCCTGTTCTTCAACTTCAGTTAAAACGATTTGAATATGACTTTGTACGAGATACCATGGTAAAGGTAAGCTTAGATCATTCCGTAACCTGCTTGCATTGTTTTCAACCTGTGCTGGATTTTTCTATGACATGCTTCAAGTGTTTTTCAATTGGTTTACTATTGGACCAATTGTTTCTTTAGTTATTCTTCTTAGTGTGCTTTATTGAGGGATCTCTTTGAATGGGGAGGTAGATGTTGAAAGAGCACCTAATCAATCCCTCCGGAAACAAAGTAAATGGAATTTTAGGAAAATTTAGCTGACAGGGATGTTTTAAAAGATAATCAGAAACAAAAGAGTTAATTTAATGTCATATTTTTCATTTTTGATCTTGCACGTGCCTCCAAATTTGTCTTCCATTCTTGAGACGACAAATTATCTCTTGAAGGTTTAGATCTGCCACCTGTATTTTAGTCAAATTCTGTCTATGTTCAGTGGTTATATTTTACATTTTGTAAATGATGCTTGGTAGATTTTACAAGAAGTTTAAATTAGCTATCATATTTACAAAATTTATTGACGTGTCTTTATGCTGTAGTTTATTACACACTTGAAATATATTCGCTAAATTTTTTAATGGAGCTGTAGAGGTCAGAGTCCTGGAAGAATCTTATTCATGGTATATAAGATTAAGCTTTATTCTATGGTATCATGAATCATGATGCCTTCTGTGAGCTTCCTTGCTTAAGCCAGTGAACTTCTTCTTGACATTTGTTTCAAGATCTTGAAGGTGATATTATGAAGATTAGTAGATCTTTTTAATTAATATAGATGGAGGAGAGTCAGGTTTCAATACAAGATGTTGATAGATCATAGAAGTCCAGGTATTAATTTTGTTCAGTAGATTAGGGTTATGGTATCTCTAGTCTAAGTATTGTTCAAAGCTCAAATTTAGATGCTGTATTGTTCTTCATTTTTACCTTCTATATCCCTAATTGAAAATATGATATGTCTCATTTCTACACTAGTTTTTATATTCTTGTAGGCTGCATGCTACTTTTTAAGTTAATGCATCTGTTTTATTGCATGGTAACTTAGATAGGAGTGTTCTTTATTTCTTCATTAAGCTGTTTTCTGCATCCTCTGTGTCATCTCTTGTCTAACTATCATTGAACCATTTTATCCTTTTTAATGTCAACCAATAATTCCTTCATGATGATGACAGAATTTCGGGCCACTCCCCAATCTATATGAGAATTTCTGCCTTATAACATTCACTTGTCCACTTTCTTACTTTGCAGATAAATGATCGATACGAGTTCCCATTGCAACTTGATCTAGATCGAGACAATGGAAAGTATCTATCCCCCGATGCTGATCGAAGTGTTAGGAACCTCTACACCCTCCACAGGTATGGGTTGTCTTGTGACATTTGCTGGTTAATTATTCTTTCTTGTTTTCTGTTGCTCCCAAATACAAAGTGCATCCCCTCTTTTCACGACCCTCTTACAGGAAAAGAAAGTTCATGATATTATTTCATATCCTGTAGCAGTGGCCTTAGTATGTAGTGTTACATGAAATTCAACTTACAAAAGTTTTATTTGCAAAAAAAAGAAAATGACAAAATTTCTAGGGACAGCCAGACTATGTTACATGGACTCGGGTATAGGTGTTGGATATGAGTACATACCTTTTATAAAAGGAAATAGACTTATAACTTGGGAAACAGGCCTACAATATCCTCCTCAATATAGACAGGGTGGGGAAGATCACCATTGGAGATGCACCTAGTCTCGGTCAAAGTACCCAATGTTTTTTCCACATCCGATACGGATTCCACACCCACACACATGTTGTATCGTGTTGACACAGGTGCGGCAGGGAAAACTAAAGAGTCTAGGTAACATAGCAGCCATATTAAGCTTCTTTCAAAAAAACAGTTGCTTTTCCTTGCAATATTATATTTCTCCAGGAATCATTTTTCTGACGGACTCTAAGGCTTTGACGTTGTTTAATTGTATGAATTAGTGTCTATGCGGCTATCCGCAGAAACTGATGTTTGCCCTTTGTCTGAATATTTCCTTATTTTTTGTCCTTGCAGTGTTTTGGTTCATAGTGGTGGGCTTCATGGTGGGCATTATTATGCTTATATCAGGCCAACACTCTCAGATCAGTGGTATGAACTGTGTACCTTTATGGCAGTCAGGTCCCCTGATTTTCCATTTTATCATACTCATATTTCTGTACGCTCTGGTTTGAATCTTTCAGCAGAATTTCTGAGGGCTTGTAACAAAGAATCTTTCTTGTCATTGCCTTTACAGCTGCAAGAATTTATATGCCTCGTATAAATCTTGTTTGCTTTTTTTCATTGCGGAAGAGTTAGTGGATGGAGTTTGTTCTGCGAAATCTTTGTTTCCGACTGCTTTTAAATAAACTCATAGAATATTTCACCATCATAGGTTCAAGCACATGGAATATTAGCATATTTTCCCATTGTGGATATATTCTGTTCTCCTTGTTGATTGTTGCTTTGCGTGTTTATTTTATTTCATGGGGTGTACTACATTAGGTTCAAATTCGATGATGAACGTGTAACGAAAGAAGATATGAAGAGGGCTTTGGAAGAGCAGTATGGTGGTGAGGAAGAGGTATGCCCTGCCTTGTATATAAGTAATCTTAAGTTGATTTAATCATTATATTAACATATTCCTGTTTCCACCATCTTTCCGTGCAACAGTTACCACATACAAATCCTGGGTTCAACAACTCGCCATTTAAATTTACCAAGTATTCAAATGCGTACATGATTGTGTATATAAGAGAGAGCGACAAAGAGAACATAATTTGTAATGTAGATGAAAAGGATATTGCTGAGCACCTTAGGGTAAGATCCTATATTCCTAAAGATTATTCAAGTTTCTAGCATTTTCTTTCTCAAGTAATCACTAAATCCATCTATCAGATACGGTTGAAGAAAGAACAAGAAGAAAAGGAGCAAAAGAGAAAGGAAAAAGCAGAGGCACATCTCTACACTATTATTAAGGTTCTGATTTTTAAGGCCTTACCTCAATTTTTTGTCACAATTGAATAATTCGTGGTTTTTTTAAAATAGAGTTTTCATACTTATAGGTTGCTCGTGATGAGGATTTAGTTGAACAAATTGGAAAGGACATATATTTTGATCTTGTTGACCATGATAAGGTCCGATGTTTCAGAATTCAGAAACAGACCCCGTTTAACCTTTTCAAGGTACTTTCTTTAACTATGTAAAGTCGTCCTCCTCTGTGTTGTTTAAGAGAATTTGTTCTGAATATGTTATTGTGGTGACTTAATTGTCAATTTGTCCTCTGTTACATTGTTCAAATCATCAACTTTGTGCCAAGTCTGGCAGAAAGTAAGAAAAGGGATCTTTTTCTGTTATATATGCAATTTGAAACTTTATTCCTTTTTCGCACATCTGCTTGCCATCACATCAAACACCTCTTGTTAATTTATATTTGAATGTCTGGAAGGTAGAAGACTGCTAAAATTTTGAATATAGAAGGAAAAATGAAAGAGGTAGAGGTAATTGAAGATTTCATGATCTCTGTGTTTACCTCTGTTCACATGGTTTGATAGGCCACATGTATTTGTATCCTGCATGATCGATCAAAGATGAACTTTTGCAGTATCACACTGAAGTTTCTTGTTGGCCAATAGGTTAAAGTTTCGTATTTATTGTACTAGCATTATTAGATGGCAAGAAAGGCAAGTTATGTACGTAGTAGGTTTAGTTAATTAGTTGAACTTCAATGGCGCTATTTTGGGTATTGCATAAGCTGTCACATCATTGCATAAGCATAAACTAACTTTAGATTAGTAGAAGTTGGTATGCCATACATCAATGTAAAGATAAACAGTAATTCCTTGGACAATCTCATTGGCTTGAATCATAATCATCTTGGATTCAGATGTTTAAGTGTGTGATAATAGTTATGCAGATTTTAAATCATTATAAGTCTATTTTCAGGAAGACGTTGCTAAGGAGTTTGGTATACCAGTTCAGTGTCAGCGTTTTTGGCTATGGGCAAAGCGTCAGAACCACACATATCGTCCAAATCGCCCACTGACTCCTCATGAAGAGGCTCAATCTGTAAGTATTTTGATTTCTTACTCTCTCCCCTTATCTTCCTCCTTGGATATTTTGTACCATCTTATGTTTCTTTTGGATCTGTAAATTTGAGTTACATTATTGTCTATTTCACTTTTTTACAATTGTCGTGAACTGTGCATGATACTATAATATGCTATTCTGGTTTATCTATCACTTAATCACACAAGGAAAAAGAAAATATTATGATAGTATTTTTAGGTTCTATAAAATTCTTATGAGTGCTTTCCTACCATTCTGCGCTTTTTAACGGTATGTGGCTGTTCCTGCTAGACACTTGTTTACAATCACGTTCTCATTTTTAACAATCACTTGGGATTTTTGTTGATATTTGAGGATGTAAAAGGGGACTCACTGTGCTGAAAGAGATTACTCCGGTATGACATACATGGGGCATTTACTTTTTGCACATCATCCTTCTATATGAATTAGCTGGTTCGTGTCTTTTTTGTATTCTTTTGGTATCATCACCAATTGCTGTAGCTGTGAGATTGCTTTGGTCATGTTTAAATAATTATTTTCTTGCTTCTAGATCTTCAAAACATGACAGTTTCTGAATAAAGTTGCTGTATGATGCAGTGGTTTCTGTTGTCTGCTTTTTGAAGTAGTTACCTTGCTTAACTAACAGTCTACAATATTTATCTTTATGAACATTTTATAGGTTGGCCAACTCAGAGAGGTATCAAATAAAGCAAATAATGCGGAGTTGAAGGTGTTTTTGGAAGTAGATATGAGCCTGGTAAAACATCAATCGCCTAGTCCATGTCCTCTTTTGGTCGTCACTTTACTTCTTTTTGGTTTGCATATTTGATCCACTTATGAATGCGTGTTACAGGAGTTGCAGCCACTTCCTCCCCCTCAGAAGACTAAGGAGGAGATTCTTCTGTTTTTCAAACTTTATGATCCTGTCAAAGAGAAATTACGGTACAAACCCTTAATTTCTTCTTGAAATATAATGATGAAGAGCCTCAAGTGTTATGAAACTTTTCCTATATTTGATGCAGCGTTCAGTAAATGATCCTTTGGTTCAAAAGATTTATATGTGACATTATAGATTATGTTACTATATAGATTTATCATATATTAGACATGCTAAGCTACACTAATCTGAAGGAAACTTTATTCCTATTGAGCTCTGGGGTAATGCATGGAGGAGGGCCAAATATCTTGATTGAGAGTTAAAGGGGGCTTACCCCTCTTCTTTGAGGAGCCTTCAATTGGAAAGCCGTGAGGTTCAATGAAATAGCCATGGGGCTGATTGTAGCTTCCTTGCTTGGATAATGGCTTGCTTGTCAGGGTCCACCAGCTGATTATGGGCTTTCACAAATTTTCTTCTTGGTTTTTGGTGGGCGGGTTATGACGATTTAAGGGAGAGAACCGAAGATCTCATATTGGTTGAGAGCAAAGGAAGTCATCTTCCATAGTGGGTGGGGGACGATGACTTCGTTGAATGATGGTTTCTTGAATGATCAGTGTCTAACTTGTGGTACTTTTGCTGGCTGTGTGTCTAAGGGTGCTAGTGTTTTCAATAGCTGGGCTTGGTGTTGGATGTGCTTTTTAATATTTTTTGAATAATGCAGTTATGTTGGACGGATGTTTGTCAAAGGTAATGGAAAGCCCATAGAGATATTGAATAAACTAAATGAATTGGCTGGCTTTGCTCCTGATGAAGAAATTGATCTCTTTGAGGTGAATCTTATTTTTTTTTTTTTGGCTTTGATTTCATTAGTTTCCCAGCCAGATTCAGATTTCACAGTGACCATACTAACTCTTTCCTTAAATTTCCATCCAGGAAATAAAATTTGAGCCTAATGTCATGTGCGAACATATAGACAAGAAGCTCAATTTCCGCAGCAGTCAGGTTTGTGCTGTTTATGAATAGTTACAAGTTCTTGTCATTCCCATCTTTCCAAGTGATTGTTGGTGTTTCATCTTATGTGGGTTTTGCTGATCATTCTTACAAGGTTTTCCTTAACTGGATTCTTCCCTTATTGTATACAGCTTGAAGATGGGGACATTATTTGCTTTCAGAAGTCTCTTCAAGGTCAAAATGTTGAACAGTCTCGTTATCCCGATGTTCCTTCATTTTTGGAATATGTGCATAATCGTCAGGTAAAATCTTGGATCTTTCCAGTGTAGAATGTTATTATATTAAATACCATGAACAGCTTGTTCTCTCTGTTTGATCCCGCATTTCTTTAGATGTGCTTTTATGAGTTTTTCCACTTAGAAGCTGATTTTTGAAGACTTAAAATGTTGCTTCTTCTCTGTATCAAATGAACACTTCGAGGTTTTAAGGTTGAGAGTGGTGTTGGTAGACAAATGTTGGTTTAGTGTGACCATTGTGTTTATCATATTTCTGGATATTTTATTTTAGAAATTTTGCGTAATTTTGGAGCATTCTATATCGAAAAGCCATGTATCCCCCAATATCGACCTGCTACAAGACGTGGAATGGTGGCCACCGTTGCAATGGCTGCTAATACCGGGATCTTTTACCATAACTGTGTGGTTTTGTCATAGAATTTAACTTGTTGATTCAGGAGGGATGCATGTGCAGGTTTTTGTTATGTCATGGAAGTTTCTTCACCGTCTCTCCCACAATTTTATGTTTCATGATTAACAACATTAAATACTTTATTGCCATGCCAGGTTGTGCGATTCCGCTCAATTGAGAAACCGAAGGAGGATGAGTTTTCTCTTGAGTTGTATGTTTTCTTCTATATACTTTGAGGTTTCCTATTTTACTGTTTCTTGTGTGAATGCTTATGGTTGTCTCTTTAATATCCAGGTCAAAGCAGAACAACTATGATGAAGTTGTAGAAAGTGTTGCTCGTCATCTTTCCTTGGATGACCCATCTAAAATTCGACTTACATCACATAACTGTTACTCCCAGCAACCGAAACCCCAACCTATAAAGTATAGAGGAGTAGAACATCTCACAGACATGCTAATACATTACAATCAGGTAGTTGATGAGTTAAATTTAGCCGCAATCAAGTGTTTTGTTATATAGTTACTTTTGCTTGTTCTTTGAAGTGTATTCTCTAATATTATTTTCTTGGTTTGGCTGTCTGGCAGACTTCTGATATTTTGTACTATGAAGTGTTGGATATCCCTTTGCCGGAGCTACAGGGCTTGAAAACTCTGAAAGTTGCCTTTCATCATGCTACAAAAGATGAAGTGAGTTGCTAATCGGGGGCGCTTTCTAACGTTTTACTTCGTTAAACAACCCTAATGCTCCTCCAATCATGTGGTTTGATCTTTTGCATAAACTGATATCAGGTAGTTATTCATACGATAAGACTGCCTAAACAAAGTACCGTTGGGGATGTTATTAATGATCTGAAGACAAAGGTAACTCTTCCTCTGCTTTTTGGAACTCTAAATTCATATAAAACCTTCACTTCACCTTAAGCAAAAGAGCCACTACTTAACCTGAAAATAACTAAGAGACTCAATTGGACAACTTGAGATTTTTAAATTAACATAATTCTATATTTATTTTCTTTGATTTTGTGATATCAAAAAATGCTATTAACATTCTTATGGTGTATAATGGAACAGGTTGAGTTGTCCCATCCCAATGCTGAATTAAGACTACTGGAGGTCTTTTATCACAAGATATACAAGGTCTTCTATTGCTTTTTGAGTTTTTGAAAGTCGTTATATGAGTTTCAATTGAGATTTAATTTTTCTAATGTTGAATTAATTGGGATTTGTTCGTGTACACCATAGTTAAATAACTAGTTAGATACTTATCTCACATTCAGACAACTCCAGAGAACACATTGATTAGCATTCTAATTGGTTAGACATATCCCAGTTACCTTAATTTTTAGGAATATCTCCTGCTTGCTGGCTTCTCTCTACTAACTTAAAATGGGGTCTGTAAATTTAAGGCTTAAAGAACTCTTGAGTTATGGTTCAAATGGGTCTAGTGAGTAACTTTTGCATGCTGTTTTCTCTGTGGTTATGTAAAGGTACAAGTTATTGTAAACACAATGTGGAGTTTCCTTTTCCACTGTGTTGGACTCACATGGCATTGCTCTTTCCATTGTGACACCTTTTTTTTTGGTGCAGATTTTCCCTCTCCATGAAAAGATTGAGAACATCAATGATCAATACTGGACGTTACGTGCTGAGGAGGTTGGTAGAATGAAGAGACTCTTGATGCCTTTTTCAGCTTGTACTTGTATCAGATTTCTATGAAGTTTTGTGTTATGGAATTTCATGGTTCGAATTTCATCTTTCAACATACTTCTTCCTGCATTGCAGATTCCTGAGGAAGATAAAAATCTTGGGCCTCATGATCGCTTGATTCATGTTTACCATTTCATGAAGGACACATCGCAGAACCAAGTGGTATGCATTTCATATGGGGTGTTTTCCCTCTCTTTCTCTATATTACTGAAGGTGAATGGTTGAAACTGGATAACTAATTCGTATCTCTTTTGTTGTGCAGCAGGTCCAGAATTTCGGTGAACCTTTTTTCCTAGCAATTCATGAAGGTGAGACGCTAGCTGAAGTTAAATTACGGATACAGAAGAAGTTGCAGGTTCCAGATGAGGAGTTTTCAAAGGTAATTATGCTTCATTGTCTCTGCTGTTAACCCCCTACAATCCTAAGGTCGCCTTTCTAATCACTCTGCTGATTTTTTATTTATGGTTGTATGATGTGTTTGTTCTTATTCGTTTCAGTGGAAGTTCGCATTTTTGTCATTGGGCCGTCCGGAGTATCTTCAGGACTCGGACATTTTGTCCACTCGTTTTCAGGTATGTGTGTTCTTCCATCCTCTCATACCATCTCCTTAGCTTGTAGACATGAACATATTCATGAGTTTCTCATCTGATAAATTTCGTTCCTTTGGATTCTAACTTCCATTACAGAGGAGAGATGTCTATGGTGCTTGGGAACAATACCTTGGTTTAGAGCACTCTGACAATGCTCCCAAAAGGTCTTATGCTGCAAATCAGGTAAACCAATTGTGTGTAATGTTTTTAGTTTGGCTCCTCATGTCGAGTAAACTTTTCATTGATTGCAAAATCTGAGGAAAAATTACACTGTCGCTTAGGGCTCCTTATTGCATCTGATCCTGATAATGCGTTGGTGTGACAGATTTCTTTCATCTATATCTTTTTCTTGAATGCTAATTTATGTACTCAATCATTTGCATTGACTGAAACTAATTTACATATAATTCTTTTTTATGTTGCAGAACCGGCACACGTATGAGAAGCCCGTTAGAATCTATAATTAGCAAATATCAAGCTAACGCTTGAACCTCTGCTTGCGCTGAACTCTAACCGCCCCCTACGCTGCATGTCCGTTAAGAAGATTGCACAATGACAGTGAATGGATTTTTCGGGGAGAAATGGCATATCAATGTGGGATTGGCCAGAACTAGGAAAGCAAAAGAAGATCCATCATCATCATCATCATCTATGCAGGTGTCTGCAAGTCCGGACCGGCATCCTTCTCACACGCCCTTCACTGGGTTGAGGCAGTATTTAATATTTGATTCACATTGTAATTTAGGAAAATACACAAGATTTTGGGTTGGGGATGTATAGAGAAGGGGGTATAGATTTGTGTTTAAACATTCACCTTTCTTCCAATTTTTCCTTTTTTTCCTACCGAATGATACATATCTTATCTTCTTGTTTTTTTCCCCTCAAACACAGTTCTCCCATTCTTGCTACTTTTAGGTAAATTAAATATAATGGGAGAAAATGTAAAATGGTTGGTTTTTGTTAATTTCTGGGCTTTCCAGATTTGTGGAAGAGGAACATTGATTTCCAGACTTACCATTAGTAACCCTTTTCCTCTCTCCTTTATTCCAATATTGATTCTCTTTCTTTTAGCAGCTGTACTTTATACCGTTTATACAGCAAAGTACAAGAAAAATGCAACTCTCATACTATTATCCGAACGGAAAAATCAACCGTATGTTACTCCAAAAAAATTACTGTTTTGTCCCAAATTGTTTGCAACATTTTAGTTTTTAAGATAGAGAAAATGACTATTTATCCCTTCAACTATTTTCAAAAGCAAGTTATGCCCCTTTTACTTTTTTGCGTGCCATTAATATCCCTGACAATTTACGGGGTGCCATAAATGTCCCTCAGAGGTGGAATCCGGCGAGTTTTGGTGGCGTAGCAAGCGTGCGAACCGCACATGCGAAATTTGAGGGGTATTTTCGTCCAACCTTGAATCATCATCTTCACCAATCTCCTCCTTCAACCATCCACTAAAACCACCACCCCTCTACACCACCACTGTCACCCCTCTCCACCACTCACCTCTCATCTCCCAGGGACTGGTTTAGCGACTTTATGGAGCTCATCCAAAGGAAAACTTTTATCAGCAAAAATCGACTTTAGGGAGGAAGGAAGGAGAAGGGGAGCAAGGAAAAGAAAAGAAAAAGAGGGGAAGAAAAGAGAAAGGGAGGAGGGAGAAAGGGGATCGGAGAGAAAGAAAGGAGAGAAGGAGAAGAAGGAAAAGAAGAAAAGAAAAAGAAAGGAAGAGAGAAGGAGAACAAGAGAAAGAGAGGTGGCGGGGGTAATGGTGGAGGACCCGCGGCGGAAGGTGGGGAGAAAAAGGGGGGAAACAACTGGGAGAAAGAAAAAGAAGAAAGGAAAGGAAAGAGAAAGAGAAAGAGAAAAGGAGTAGAAGAGGAGAAGAGAAAGAAAAGAGAAGAACGGTGGTGGGGGAAGGCGGCGGCATCGCCGGAGAAGAAGGAGGAGCCGCCGCCGCTGAGAGAACATCCCTCAATCTTCAAAAACATCCACAAAAATCCTAATTTATCTAAACCCATTAGAAAAAAATTGGATTTATGAATTTTGGGAAAGTTGGAATTTTCATACAACCACTATTCTTCTTCTAATTTTCTTCATTGCCCAATTCTTCTTTGATTTTGAGGAAGAAGATGAAGATCTTCAATTGGGTCTTGAAATTGGATTAGACGATTTTGCACTTAAAAAATCAGGCATGTGACTCGCACGCTTGCTACGCCACCAAAACTCGCCGGATTCCGCCTCTGAGGGACATTTATGGCACCCCGTAAATTGTCAGGGATATTAATGGCACGCAAAAAAGTAAAGGGGCATAACTTGCTTATGAAAATAGTTGAAAGGGCATAAATAGTCATTTTCTCTTTAAGATATATATTGTTTGTCACGTTTTAAAAATCAATGCATATTTATTGTTATTTTTCTAATAATACCCTTAATTTACTAAATAACCCTAATAATAAATTTTTAATCATTAATTGTGGATATTTAATAATTTTTTGTCATGTTAATTATTTTCCAATAATTTTCTTAATTTTAATGAAAATTTAAAATTGGCAAACAAATTGAGACGGAATATTAAAATTCTTCCTGGTTTTAGACCAAGCAAAAAAAAAAAAACTCAAATTGTAACTATTACTAGTATTTGGAAAATTAATCCATAATAAACTTGAGATTCCAGCAACCTCTCTTTCCTCAAAGTCTTTTAACACGTACGTTTTTTGCCATTTTCCCCCTTACCAATCGAATTGCTAGTAGTATTATAGTGACCCCACGTTCTTAAATTAGCCCACCGATACCATACCATACCATCAAAGGCAATTAAATCCATTTAAAAATAACAGAGACAAATACAACTGAACAACACTTGCACAACATAAGCAACCTCTTGGCTCTCACTTTTATTACCAAAAATAAAATAAAAAATATTAAAAGAAAGAAAAAAGGAAAAGAACCTCACTCTTTATTTGTGGAGTGATTTATGTTTGATAATTTATTTATTTTTTGTTTGACAATTTTTATAAGTGCACATCCTATATTCATTACTCATTACGTGTATTGTTAATGAAGATGAATGTAGTTGACTTAACACTTATGATTTAGAAATACAGGTCCGAATTTATCACTTCACTATCTTAATAGTTATAATTTTCTTTATAAAAATAGAGTATATTTACTAAAATAATATTTGCATTTCACAAAACCTAGTGAACAGAGAAAATTCCATTGAAAGTTCTACCTCAAAACCTATTTACTTCGGTGCTAATAGCAGTTTTTTTTTTTTTTTGCCAAGCAAGCTCCTACAATCTCAACTAAAAAAATTCAATTAAACAATTAAAGGAAATTGATATTTTTTAAGAACAACAATTCACGAACAACTATCAACATTTTTTAAAAAGTTCAAACGCCTTTGTCAAAATTTATTAATTGTAGATTTTTTTTTTTTTGTGCTAAATATTAATTGTAGAATCAAATCAATGTAATTGGACGACTAAAATTGTATCACCATATCTTAATAAGAAGAATATTATGTATTTGTTTAGTTTGCTAGTTTTATTAGTTGTTTTTCCTTACCATCCAAGTTTTCTCAGGGTGTTTTTTATTCATTATCGTGATTTTTTAAATCATCAGTATAACTCATTACTTTCAGTATTCTGCGATTTTCCTTTGATTAGTAGCTTTGGGCATTTATTTCGTGATTAATTGAAATAAAATTTATTTAGCAAGAGCAATCTCACCCTTTTCTTCCTTTTCCTCTCTCTCTTCTATTCCAAAGCAAAACACCAAAAACCAGTGTTTGCTTTCCTCTCTCTCCTTCAATGGCTACCGCCAAAAAGTTCACCTCCATCATCATCCTCCTCCTCCTTACCTTCTTCCTGAGTCAACTCAGTGCAGCTACATTACCAAAAAACCCGAGTCAAAACCCACAAATCAACTCCAACTCAGTTCTTGTTGCTCTTCTTGACTCCCACTACACAGAATTTTCCCAACTTGTAGAAAAAGCCCTTTTATTACAAACTCTTGAAGATTCTGTAAATAAATTCAACATCACAATTTTTGCTCCAAGAAATGAGGCTTTGGAACGTGACCTTGATCCCGAGTTCAAGCGATTCTTACTTGAACCCGGAAATTTAAACTCACTTCAGACCCTTCTTCTTCATCACATCCTCCCTTTTGTATTTACAGAGCAACAACAACAACAAAAATGGCGGTCAACTCAGCATAAGGCATTTTCTAATGATTTTGTGGAGATTTCATCTTCTGGGTCTAATGGAGATTTATTCATAGGCCCATTAAAAGTTCTAAAGAAGAATTCTGTTGTTCGTCCTGATGGAATAATCCATGGGATCGAAAAGGTATTGTTCTCTTCGACATTATTAAATTAAGCTTATTACTATTTCTTTTTTCATAATATAAATTATTTAAGACATATAACGAAAATTTATAAATCAAAAAATAAAATATTTTATTAATTAAAATATCAATATTCATATCTTAAATAAAAAAGAATGATATATCAATATTATTTAAAAGAGTAATATTAATATTTTAACTATAAAATACCTTATATTTTATTTTTTTTATTTTTCACTACATATCATACACAAAAGAAAGTATTATTTAGTTTTAATGTATTGAGTTTTGTTTCTTCAGGTGTTGATACCAAAATCAGTTCAACAAAACTTCAATGCCAGACGAAGCTTAAGAACAATTTCAGCTATTAAACCAGAAGGGGCACCAGAAATTGATCCTCGAACTATTAAATCAAGGAAACAATTGTTGAAATCAATTAAATTATTACCAGCCGGTTCGCCGCCAGTAGTTTCAATATATGACGCTATGGCTCCAGGTCCTTCTCTGGCACCGGCACCGGCTCCCGGCCCAGGTGGACCTCATCATCATTTCGACGGCGAAAGCCAAGTTAAAGATTTCATTAATACCCTCTTGCATTATGGTGGGTATAATGAAATGGCGGATATTTTGGTCAATTTAACTAGCCTAGCAACTGAAATTGGCAGGTTTGTTTTTTCTGCTTTTATTCTTGAATTAATGGAAATGTACAGTGCCGCCGCCGTGTAATACTCCCTTAATTCATTAATATAAGTCGTTTAGAACATTTAGCAAACATTAAAGAAGTAAAAAATAAGACGTTTTCTTAATCAAAATATTAATATTTAGATAGAACTACTAGTATACAAGTCATATGTATGATGATAGTAATATTGATTTTTTTAATTAAAATAGTACTTTGTTTTTTTTCTTCTTTAATTTTCGCTACATGTCCTAAATTTTTCAGTATTGAGAATGGTTCAAAGTCGCAGTGTCGATCTACGACTGATTTGGTAAATTTTTTGAATCAGTTGTGATATTGTCTCGTTTTTTACTCGGAGGTCACAGATACATTATGATTCGGCCGAATTAATTCGGTCGACTCAACCTAGACTTTGGACCATGTTATTGAGGCGGATGAAATGTGCCGCCGTGTAATAACAGTTAAGAGGGAAAGTGTCTTACTGTTTGAATTGCGTTTTTTTTTTGTTTTGTTGTATGGCAGGTTGGTAAGTGAAGGGTATGTAATAACAGTTCTAGCACCAAATGATGAAGCAATGGCTAAGTTAGCAACAGAGGAATTGAGTGAGGCAGGTGCAGCTGAGCAGATTGTTTATTACCATATTATCCCCGAATATCAAACTGAGGAGAGTATGTATAATGCTGTTAGGAGGTTCGGTAAAATTAATTATCATACTTTAAGGGTTCCTCATAAATTGGTGGCTCAAGAAGCTGATGGGTCCGTCAAATTCGGCGACGGAGAAGAAGGGGCTTACTTGTTTGATCCTGATATTTATACTGATGGCCGGATTTCTGTTCAAGGGATTGACGGTGTCATGTTTCCGCCGGAGAAGAAGAAGAAGAAGGAAAATCAAGCAGTGAAATCGGTCATCGGAAATGTTAAAGTTGCTAGCAACCCCGCAAGAGGTACGTAATTTTTATTTTTTACTTTTTTTTTTTGTAATGTAAAGTTTGGGTGGGTTCGATTCCTATTACAACCACGGGTTAAGACATACCCTAAATAACATAGATCATTTATAAGAGTACTTATAAATTATTCACCAATATAATTTGGCTCAATTGATAAAAATTTAACACTTCTTACAAATGTTAAATGTTACATTCCCGCTATCGACGTGAGAGTTATATGTCATAAACTATTATATTATAAAATGAAATGATTTTTTTTTTTTTAATATCGGGACATTGCTAAGTAATATCGGGACATGATTATCGAATATGTGACTTTCTAACGGTGTTTTTTGGGGAGATGGTGGCTGTTGGAGAATTTTGGTTGGTGGCGGCGGCGGGAAGAGGGGTCGGGAATTTTGGCGGGAAGGGGGTGGGGTGGGGATGAGGGCGAGGTAATGGGTTGGGTACTGAGTCTAATTTGTGTCGGTGTCGGTGGGTCAAAATCTCTTAGGGGTAAAGTTGTCATTTAATGTCCTGGGTGTTGTTGTTGTTGTGATGTCACCACTAATAAGTTCGGTTTATTATTTGATTTGATGAGTTTAATTGATTTGTAGATAATGCGGTTTAGCTTAATCGGTTTTTAACTTTTTATAGCTCATGTGGGGTGCCTCGTGTACTCATAGACTAATCTAAGTTTGGTCTGCGAAGTATTCACGTCGAGCATATTCTAACTCTTATTTGAAGTAGGACTCAACCACTAAAGTTCTTGAATATGACACTATTTACTCGGTGTGTAAAAATGAGAGACTAGTCTCATAAAAAAAAATTCGAATACTTATTTCTAATATAATATTAACGAGTCGTTACCACTATGAGGTGCTGCTTTAAGCCTTCTAGGTTCTTTTGATCCTTTCTTTCTATAAGTAAAAGAAATATGGAACCATTCATCTACGATTGAAAATGGTTGACTAATCCTGTAAAACTAGTATTATTACTGCAAAACTGTCGGCATATTTAAGAAAATCATACTTTCCAATGATGAATAATGTAATATGAAAATAATTTACAATTTCCAAAAAGGTTTCGACGAAAAGAAAGTCCAACCAACAAATACAAATAAGGTATTGCCTTTGGAAATCTTGACCCAACTCTTTCTCTGTCTTTAGAATCTCCTGTTTAGCTGGGCCCCTCCTCATTTATTTTTTTGTATCCCAAAAATGTCCTTTAGTACTTATACTCACTCCTTGCTACTAACATACATTAGGTATGAAAGAATGTATACTATTACTCCCTCCATTCCCTATTAATTGTCGTTTAGGAGATATCTAGGTATCCAAATTAATTATCGTTTAAGGTTCTTTTATTAGTTGTCAACAATTTATTTCAATTATACCCTCAACATTTTTCTTTCTTTTATTTATGATGTATTAGTGTGAGAGAGGGAAGGTGGGGTAATATTGGAAGTTTAGGTGAAAATGACAACTTCCTTAATTTTCTCAAATTGTTTAAAGAGTCTTATATTTAGGAATGGAGGGAGTATTAAAACTAGATAAAATGGTGATGTGACAAAGCGGTTCGATTAAAGTGTTGAGGGGGATGTTTTCTCATTATATGGCTGATAAAATCTTAATTCTTGATTTTTCGATCCAAGGAAAAATAGCTATTTTCCCTTAAAACAATTATTTTCGATAAAATTGATCGGATATTTGATAATTAATTCGCAAGTGTTGAAAAAAACATCACCGGCACCTTAACTGGATCCCTAGCTAAGTAGTGGCGTAGAAGTATTCCTTATCACGTCATATGTCCTACTCCTCGGTTCAAATTAATACTCCCTCTATTCTTATTTAATTGTCGTTTAAGAAATTTATTAGTATCTAAATTAATTGTCATTAAAAGTTATTTTATTAGTTGTCAACAATTTATTCCAATTATATTCTCGATATTTATTTTATTTGCCACATCTGCCATCTCTATTTTTTCCTTTCTTTTCTTATGCTATAGAAGTGAGAAGGGGGTAATATTGAAATTTCTGGTGAAAATGACGAGTTCCTTAATTTTCTAAAATTGTCTAAAGAGTCTTATATTTAGGAATGGAGGGAGTAATTCAGTAATCACATCTATGTCCCCGAAAATATCGAAAGAAAAAAAAAAGGAAAAAACTATATGATGACTAATAAAATAATGAAGTAACTTTGCATGAACTATGAAATACTAGTAAAATATAAGAAAATATTGGACCATGTCTATACGACTCAGTTTGAGATGTTGCAGTAGATCCTGATATTGAGTTAGGGAAACATGATTTCTGATGAACTTGGATTCTTTTGATTTGATTTCTGCAACATATATTCATAATTCTTTGTCAGAGAACCATCTATTCCGGTCCGGATACGGTACTGAACACTAATAATTCAGTACATACTGAATATTTTTTGGTTGTCGGATAAAAAATTTGACGGTCCGATTTGGTTTTTTAGCAAACCGGTGTTGTCATTTTGTAACACGTATTGCGTAAAATAAGTGTTAATTAGGAGAAAACACATATTAAATAAAATGTAACACTTGTCTATAACACTTGTCAAAATATGTTAAGTATGTATTGAAATTTTTGTGTTGTGCACTGTAGTCGTAGCGAATCTATTCTCCTTGTGAAGATGCATGGAAGGCTGGTCTTGTTTGTGGTGGTTAGTTTGTTAATTAATATAATCTTCTATATACTTGATAAATATTTATGAACATGCTTGAATGATTGATTTTATGAGCTTATTTTATTGGAGGCAAGTAGCTCTCAAATAAGAATAGGAGTTGGAGGGTTGTTTTCTTGGGGTATTTTATTGTTCATTTCATGGGATTAAAATAAGCCTTTAGATATGCTTGGATTTGGTATCAAATTGAGATTCTAATCTCATATTTGAACTGAGACCAGATTCTAGATAATTTAATACTTCAAATTTTATTTTCAGACTCAATACAAAAACAGTTTGAACCTCACTTGAAGTTCTAAATCAAGTCATAAACAATTCAAGTACACCCTTAAATTAGAATAGCAGCGTAACTTACATTATTTCAATATAAATATTTTTTTGCAGGTAAGTTGCTAGAAATAGCATGCCGGATGCTTTCCTCTCTCGGGCAAGATTCGCGGTTCACCACGTGCCACTAAAACCGGCCAATTCCAAACAAGAATTGATCCCTGGTCTCATGAACTACTACGAGTCAGGTATTCAATCACCGAACTATTAAATATTAAACAATCATTCTCTACACTCTTATGTTTGTCATATTGTGCATGACTATATTATACATTCTCTACTATACGGTCTAAAACTACTCCTTAATCTGGCATTGGTTGCAGGCATGGAAAAATGTATAGGTTCACATTTGCGTCACGCTCGTTAATTCCATTATTTACCATATAGTATTAGTAGTAAATCCAAAAAAAACAAAAAAATGCAACATCCATGGAAGGAGAATTGTAGCTTGGGGTGGTTTAGCTGTGAATTACTATATGGTACATAAACTTTCTTGGAAGGTGTATTGAGAAGAAGCTGCTGAAATGAACGAAGCAAGGAGAAATTTGTCCTTTGTAATTTTTTTTTTTAATTTTGTTTGTGTGTAATCAAAATCACAATAATGATGGTGAGCTGTCTATTGCATTGTTTGGTAGGAGATCTTGAGGTTTTTAAATATTTTTTTGTGTTTATTGATGGACAGGAAAGAAGACAGAGACAATAGTGGTCCTGTTGGCTTCATCAAAATTTTACTATCCAAAAAAAATTGTTTTCAACAATAAATGGATTAGAAAAAAAGAAGATAAAATAATACTGTATCAAATTAAATGCCTCTTGTCTTATTCATTTTATAAATTTGTTTCAACAATAAATGAATAATGTGGTGAACTTCGTAAGATTGTCAAAATTGCGAAGTTGAATCATAGAATCGTACGATTTTACGATTCGTAATGTAAAAATTAGTTAAATTTTAAAAAAAATTGTTGGAGAATAAGATCGTACATGATTGTTGAATCGGATCGTAAGATCATTGGATCGGACTATTTGGTGCGATTCAATTTTGTTCATGTCAAGCCGGGTTGTTTCGGAATAGTTTCTAATCGGGTTCGGGTTCCTCGATTAAAAGATAAAAGCATCCGGTTGGATTCAACCATTCAGTTCTCTCAACTTCATCCTCTATTCATTTTCTCACGGCGACGTTATAGACTTCAATCAAGAGTTTAGATTGATTAGCTCTCTTATTCCTCATTCTCTTGTGGAAGTTTTATTTAAAAGAATCTCAGTCTTATTTTGAATTGAAATAAAATTATCAAGAAATATTATTTAAACAATTTTTTAGAATTTTTCGATCCGTTATACGATTCTCGTGTTTACGAATTTTTGGATCCCTTACGTTCTAAGTCAAATCTTGAGAACCTTGATTACTTCTATAATATTTTTTTAAATTTAACCCAAAATTTAATTTAAAATTGTGTCACTAGCTAAAGTTTATGACCAAACCACTCACTCCATATTACTCCACCAGAAATCAGTTGTATTTCAATATATTTTTTTTTGCTGAATTGTATTTCGATAAAAAAAAAAAAAATGTACATATAGAAAAGGGAAATTTTAGGCCGGCAATGTCGTGGCGAGATTTCTTTTACTTAGCAAAAAAAAAAAAAAATGTCGTGGCGAGATTTTCGGTTTTTTTTTTTGGGGTCGTTTTCCATTCACTTGTGAAGCCGTATAATTACATTCTCCTCGCCTGCTCTTTTTCCTCAGGATAGTCCTTTCTGGTGCACAAAGGCGTTACTCACGTTCATAGGACCTAACTTTTTAGTTTGATAGAGAATTTGAAGAATGTAAATCAAGATGACTCATCGATCTGACCAGGTAGGAGGACTTGTCTTACCCCAACACAAGAAGTCACCCTCACTTTGGAGGGTTGAAACTTTCACACTGCGACTGCCAATATTCGATTTTGGGTTATTGTTCACAATCTGTCATCCCGTGACCAAGTGGGATGCCATTACAGACATACTATCCATTCTTTATTGCAACTCATATAGGATGTTTCTTCCATAGTCTCAACTTCACGTCTTTTAATACATTATATAGTAAAAAAATAAAATTATTGTTATATTTGAAACAAAATAATTAGTGTAAACTTAAAAATTCTCTATAAATGAAGAATAATTTTGTTATAGATTTGGTTTAGTAAATTTTATAGTTCAGAATTAACTACATCATTGTAAAATAAAAAAAGAGATATTTTTGTAATGATGTGAATAACACTGAACCACAAGTTTTATATGTATCCGACCGATTTTAGCATACATAGAGGAGCTCTTAGAAAACGTTTCAAAAGATGTGAAGTCTTTTTTATGAAAAACATTAACTAATGCATCAATTAGAGTGCAACCAAATTATACTAAACTCAATCCATCTAAAAAAGACAAGGTTATGATCCAAGTATAATCTTAAAAAAATTAATGAAAAAGAAAACATTAGAACCTAATTGAATAAATGTTTGAAAATAAAATGTTTTGTCTCATAAAATTTGAATTACTTATAAAAAAAATATAAGTTTAAAACCGGAAAAATTTCCGATATCTTTAATTTTCGAGATAAAAAAATGTTGCACGCTTGGTGCCGTTAGTGGCGTGATAAAAAATGTTGCACACTTAGTGGCTTGAGTTTAACAAAGAATTAGAGTCACGTATATGAGTCCGACAATATTTAGTATTATCTACTTAATTTAGGACTAAAGTTGGGATGCATAATACTATGACCTGTGTTGTGCTCACGCTTAGTCCATGATTAAACTAGGGGTGCATAATATCAGGTCCTGTGTTGACAACACAAAACCCTACTCATAAGACTAATAACGTTTACAATTAACTATTGTATTTAAAAAATATTATATATGTTCAAATGAATATTTTAAAATGTCAAATAAATGCTTAAGTTAGTACTCTTATAATGTTCAATCTTCTCGCACATATTCGACGTAGGAAACGTTAGCCTACCAAGTATGAACTAGAACAAGAAACAACCAGACCACTAGAGCTAACCAATTTAGACCATCACTGGCACATTGCAACAAGATATCCAATCTATAGGCCTCGGTTACAACGTTTAACGTAAAAAAATTACTCCCTCCATTCCTAAATATAAGACTCTTTAGACAATTTGAGAAAATTAAGGAAGTTGTCATTTTCACCTAAACTTCCAATATTACCCTACCTTCCCTCTCTCTCACTAATACATGATAAAGAAAAGAAAATAAAATGTTGAGGGTATAATTGAAATAAATTGTTGACAACTAATAAAAGAACCTTAAACGACAATTAATTTGGATACCTAGATATCTCCTAAACGACAATTAATAGGGAATGGAGGGAGTAGTATATATTGAATGTTTGTTGACAGGTGTTATAGACTTTTTAGACAACTGTGATATTATATGTAATATATGTCATAAAACATGTAACACTTTTTTTTTACGCAACAAATATTAAAAATCACAAAATATATTTACTCAAAATAATATACGACATTTGTTATATGCTGAATTGTTTGTGTTCAGCACTATAATCGTACTGTTATCTCTAATCCATTTCCTCGAGTCAAAGGTGTCCTAGACCAGTGTGACAGGCGTCTGCCAACGACCTCAAGATCGTGAGTTCGATACCCTTCGCCTGCGTGCTGCAAACTTTAATCTCCCTTTTTAGGGCTATTTCCTTCTCGTCTGAAGCAGTTCTCTCTCCCCTATATGGGACAACCGCTCGGACTTCAAAAAAAAAATCCATTTCCTCGGGACATCCGATCAAACCGCGTTTCCTTCGTGAGCTTGTCCAAACATAAATTCTTAGCAAGCAAATGACAATAGTTCTATGAAGATTTTCAACTACTATTTATGTAAAAATAAATAAATAAAAATCAATACCCATTAAAGATTTAGATCAATTCTTGCTTTCTTTCTATAACCTTTTTTCCCTCATCAAGATCTCAACTTTTTTCCTTATTTTGTTGTATTCTTTCTTAGTTTTACTAAGAATAATACTATGCATTGACATTCTTGGGCTGCAGAATATTGCTGAAGAAATATCAAATACCAAAGTTCTTTAACTTTCTTGGTAGTCCTTTTTTTGCTTGTTCTTTCATACTTAGCTCAACCTTCACTTGAAATTTGATTTGCCCTTTTCTTCTTTGAGTTTTTTTTTAATTGCATATGTTATTTGATTGTAAAAATATTTGTTCCTTATCTGTATTGATTGAGCTGATTCTTGATTTTTTATAGCAAGATTGGTGAGAAATTGCTTGTATTAATTGATTTGAGATTCATTTCTGGGATTATATGAGTTTTGGATTTAGCATTTCCTGAAATTTTTGCTTGTTCTTGTAAGATGGTTTTGACTTTTTTATGGTACTTGATTGTGGGATTAAGGTAAAAGTTCAATCTTTTTGGTCCTATGAGATGAGTGTGTCAGTAGATCTTTATTTATGTTAGAAGTGGGAAGAGGAGTTTAGGTGAGGGATTTATACAGAAGAATTTTTTTTTAATTTGTTTTTCAAGATTATATGGGGAATACTTGTGTTGGACCAAACATTTCCAAGAATGGTATTTTTCAATCGGTTTCAGCTGCAATGTGGCGATCCTCCCGATCACCGGATGATTCTGCCACTGGTAATGGAGAAAGTGTGCACAGTGAATCAGTGACTTCACATAGAGAACCCGAATCGCCTTTGCCTGTACAAAGCAAGCCACCCGAACAAATACTAATTCCAGAATCCGAACCAAAACAGCCGGAACAAAAACAAGAACCATCAGCAAAGCCTAAGAAACCGAAACATTTTAAAAGGGTGGGTAGTGCAGGGCTTAAGACTGATTCTGTTTTACAAAACACCACTGGTAACTTGAAGGAATTCTTCACTTTGGGGAAGAAATTAGGACAAGGGCAATTTGGAACGACGTTTCTTTGTGTTGAGAATGGAACGGGGAAGGAATATGCTTGCAAATCCATTGCCAAGAGAAAGTTGTTAACGGAAGAGGATGTGGAAGATGTTAGGAGGGAAATTCAGATAATGCACCATTTGGCGGGGAATCCGAATGTTATATCGATAAAAGGGGCTTATGAGGATCCTATTGATGTTCATGTTGTGATGGAGCTATGTGCAGGAGGTGAGCTTTTCGATAGAATTATTCAGCGTGGACATTATACCGAAAGAAAGGCTGCTGAGCTTACTAGGACAATTGTTGGGGTTGTTGAAGCTTGTCACTCCTTAGGGGTAATGCATCGTGATCTTAAACCCGAGAATTTCCTTTTTGTTGATAAGAAGGAAGAATCACTACTAAAGACTATTGATTTTGGATTATCAATCTTCTTCAAACCAGGTATAGTTTGTTTGACTTTGATTTACTTTTTACTCGAACTTCTGCTTATCATTTTTTCCAATCGAGTTATATTTCCAAACCGTGTATCATTTATCCCGATCAATATATCGAGTATAATTCTATTAGCATTTTGCTGAAGTTGGGCAACAACCAAATTTAGAAGCATTAAGCTTAAAAGGGAATTGGCACTGTGAAAAAACTCTGTGGTTCAACTATCCAAGTATCCACCATTTCAGGAATTGGCGATAATTCCTTTCCATTATGTATCTTCATATTCCTGCAAGCTAAGCTACACTTTTTTGAAGTAGATTCTCATGGATCTTAAAAGTCAACTCTACTAGTGAAGTTTGGATTGAGAAACTTCTTGTTTTGGTCTGTTTGGAAGGAGAGATTTGAGATCAGTTGAAATGAGTTGCTAGTTTGAACTCATTATCACTAACGATTGATTCCGTAATAGAAAACTTGAAATTCTCTTTTAATTCCTTTCCTCATTCCAAAAGTTGAGTTCAAAATATCTTAGATGTATTTTTTCTCAAATCCAACTCTAATATGAGTTTCAATCAGTTCTTGGACACTTGGAGAACTCGTTGAAATACTATAACTTATAATTTCTCCTCGAAACTAGTCTGATTGAACACTTCACGTTAGTGCTAAAAGAACTTCCTAAACATGTTACTCATTTTAAATATTATTTCCTTGTGTCCAATGTGGTTCCTAAAATCGTTTCAGTGATATTCTAAATATTATTTCCTAAACATTGTTACCGATAGTTTGCCGACTCTAGCACACCCTTTTATTTATTTGTTAGTCGTCTGACCTCTCAAATAAAACTTTACCAAAGTTTCTATACTCGGTGCAAGATGTTCCCGTTTCCTTCTTTTCACGGCTGCTTCAAATTTACTCTCTACTAGCTACATAATGAGTTGTATCGTGATGTTTTCAGGACAAAAATTTACTGATGTTGTTGGAAGTCCGTACTATGTTGCACCTGAAATTCTGCGAAAGCGCTATGGTCCTGAAGCAGATGTCTGGAGTGCTGGAGTAATTGTATACATTTTGCTAAGTGGAGTTCCTCCATTCTGGGCTGGTAAGATTCCGTTAATGTTGGATTTTGAAAGATTATATATTTTTCTTGTCATTGAAACATTTAGTTCTCTTCCTATCTCTTCTTCTTCTACTACTGATCATCGTTATTTCAGAATCCGAGCAAGGGATATTTGAAGAAGTCCTGCATGGAGATCTTGACTTTGATTCTGATCCCTGGCCTAGTATTTCATCAAGTGCGAAAGATTTGGTGAAGAAAATGCTCATTAGAGATCCACGAAAACGTCTAACTGCACATGAAGTTTTGTGTAAGTGGTTCTCCATCTATTAGTGCAACTAAAATGCATTTGTGCTCATGTGCATGTTTTTCAGTTGGACACAAAATTTAATGGAGATTTAGATTGATTGACTAATAAGTTACTGTTCCAGAATACCATATTTTTACAAATTTATGTCAAGAGAGTGATTGGTTTCCCTTCCAAATGAAGGAGGAGCAAACCAGACGTTCGGGCCACTTATAAGTTGAAACCCATGCTTGATATGCTCTTAAGTTTTTTTTTTTCAAGCAAAAGTTCGGAAGTAGATTGAGGTTATAGCTTCTCAGGCAAGGCTAGAGTAGTAAACTGCTTTGTGTCTATGCATGTCTCGAATATGTGAATATACTTCCACTAGGCTCAAGACGAGTAAACTAAACATGCTACACTACAGTCAATGCTGGTCCGAAAGGAAAGTTTGTTAGTTGCTTTTATCTCAATTTCTATTGTATGATGATTAAAGTAATGTGTTGAAATCTTCGGTAGTTTGAATTGACTTGTGTTTCTATTTCTGTTACATGAAGTATCATATCGGTTTAGGTCCCAAAGTTCTTTGTCACGACCAATTAAATGATCTTGTTTCCCATGAAATTTGCAATCTTTATAGGCCATCCATGGGTTCAGATTGACGGCGTTGCTCCTGATAAACCTCTTGACTCCGCTGTTCTTAGTCGCTTGAAGCAGTTTTCTGCCATGAACAAACTCAAGAAAATGGCACTCAGGGTAAGTATCCCCCGAAAACCAGTATTTAATACTTAAAAGTTCCACTATGAATATGAACAATTTTGCAAGAGAAAAAAACATAATAAAGTAGAGAATCAAGGCTCAAACTTGTAACCCTTTTATCACTCCTTGTTAATGGAGTGCAATTTTCCACCTTTTTCAGGTTATCGCTGAGAACCTATCGGAAGAAGAAATAGCGGGACTAAAAGAAATGTTCAAGATGATCGACGCAGATAATAGTGGGCAAATCACTTTCGAAGAACTCAAAGCTGGACTAAAACGAGTTGGGGCCAATCTTAACGAGTCCGAGATCTATGATCTAATGCAAGCAGTAAGTGGTTGCCATGAAAAGTTCGCTATGCTAGCATAAATTGGTACATTTCATGAAACCAGAGCTCCGTTTCCCAAATGCTACACATACTACTCTCTCCGTTTTTTTATTATGTGTCTTGATTTGTTTTTTTTCACACATATTAAAGATTTTATTGAAAAGGTCAAAACTATATATTATTCGTTATTTGCTGGTTTCTATATCCTCAAACCTGTTAGTGATTTGCTTATTTTTCTAAAATTCCAGGCCGATGTTGATAACAGCGGAACAATTGATTATGGCGAGTTTATAGCTGCAACGCTACACCTTAACAAAATAGAAAAAGAGGATCACCTATTCGCTGCTTTCTCCTATTTCGATAAAGATGGAAGTGGCTATATCACTGCAGATGAACTTCAACAAGCTTGTAAGGAGTTCGGTATTGAGGATACCAGCTTAGAAGAAATGATCAGAGATGTTGACGAGGACAATGTAAGTAAAAAAAACAAAACAAAAAAAGATTATTGAGATGCTACTTTGATACAGTAGAATAGTCCATCATATTATTTTTCTGATAACGCGCAGGATGGATGTATCGATTATAATGAGTTTGTGTCGATGATGCAAAGAGGAAATCCAGTTATTGGTGGTGGTGGAAAGAAAGGCTTAGAAAAGAGCTTCAGCCTCAATTTTAGAGAAGCACTAAAAATTTAGAGCAGACTGGTTAATGCTGTTAAACGGCGCGCCGAGCTGAACCAATCTCAATCATCCGAACGTTTGATCCGATGCCTGATAAATCTGTTCTAGAACAACTATTCCAATGGTCAGATCAAATGACCCAATGCCTGAGATTGGTTCAGTATGGCGCTGAGAACAATGCAGCATTAGATCCGGACTGGTGGGCTTTGATCCTTTGCTCTTTTTCGAGACGGAAAAGGGTCATTATGGTAATTTGATAGAAGTGTACAGTGGAAAATCCTAGAACTAGCCAAGAAGCAACCTTGGTAATTTTCATGTTATGGATTTTGAAATCTTGAGTTTGTTGTATCCAGGATATGGATTTATGTGTGTAATCTCATAAATCGGATAATTTTTTTCCCAATACAGTTGAACCTTGTGACACATTTCACTAGCAGCGGCAGGTTAAAAAAATATATTTTAATTTTTTTAAAAGTGAATTATATGTAAAAGTGAATATGAGAAAGTTGTTTACTATAAAAAAGTGTAATTTGAGTTTTGCAATAAAATTATAAAAATACTTCTGAAGTGAATAACTAAGACAAGTGGCCAGCCATTTACTCTTTTGAGAGAGAGTTCATGTTGCGAAGAGAATTAGTCATTACTTATCAGCGGTTGACATCGTTGATTTATACAAAAACACTACTTTTTTAATTGGAGTAAATGAGAATCGATCTCACAACATACTTATCAAATGTCACATCATATTATTAACTACTTTTGGATAAATAAAAAACCAGGAGCATATTATTGGGGGGGTACCCCATAGGTTCTCTAAAGGCCCATTTCAATAAATAATAACAAAAACAGCATGTGGTAGTCTGTTACCAAAGTGGCACTATCTATTTTAATTATGAACAATAAATTTCCTTTATGGAATGATAGTCCTTTATGGAATGATAGAAGAATTGGTCAGATTGTGTACTTGTCCCCCTACCCCCTTTCTTTTCTCTCTCTTCTCTCTCACCTTCTGCGTTTTCTGCTGCTCTTCTTTTTTCCTTTATTTTTTTTATCAGATTTGACCATTGACTTCGGCCAATGATCGAATCTTGATCATTTTGTTTAGGTTTTATACCTCTATTTTGCACCACGAATCATATAAAAAAGATTTCAAAGTATTTTTCTTCAAGATTTAAGACACAGATGTTAGATCTGTCTCAGATCTTCACAGATCTAGACTTGTTTTCTATCTTTCTAAGAGGATTCGTTCAACCTGAACTTGATCTGGACCCTTTATCAACTTTCTACATCTTCCCGAGGCAATTTGTAGGACAGTTGATACTCCCATGGTCATATAAATTGTAATTGTCGATCCCTACGGAAGATGTTGAAAGTGATATTCTCCTGTCTCTGTGGTTTAAGGATTGCGATGAAGATTCTGCGAAGAATAAAATTATGTATTTGTTTAGTTTGCTAGTTTTATTAGTAGTATTTCCTAACCATCCAAGTTTTATTGGGTATGCTTTTTGTATCTTATCATGATTTTTTAGTATAACTTTTATTTTCTTCTATTTTTAGATTTTCCTTTGATTATAATGGCTTCGTCTATTTTGTGATTAATGAAAAAATTCTTATTTAGAAAAAATAATAATAATTCGTTTGAATAACAGTGATGAACTCGTCTTCCACCCTAAAATCATCTTTAAGATTAGTCATTCTGCATTGTTTACCTTTCCTTTTTATTACTTAGGCTTGTTGGTGAAATCCGTCCCTAAATAATTTACGATTGGTGATTTGGGTCCCCAATCATTTTTTTATTTATTTTGGGTCCCCAAACAATTTTCTAGTTTGCACCATGGGTCCTTCTGTTGGAAAATCCGCTAGTCAACGGTTAGTCAACACGATTTTCAAAATTTCACTCAAAACACAAGGATATTTTTGGTATTTCCTATACTAATTCAACCCAAACCCACCCACCCGCCTATAATTTGCTTAGGGACCCAAGTCACCAATAGTAAATTGTTTGGGGACGAATTTCGCCAATTTGCCTTAAAATTAACACCCATAATTTTTTTTTTTTTTTTTTTGTGTGTTTTATTGGTTGTGGGATGGTTTGGATTTTCTGAAAGGTGTGTTGTTTTTTTTTGAATAATAATAATAAAAAGTTTTTTATTATAAAAGAATTCTATATAATGGTCATGGCGCTATTGTGGCGATTTTTGCAACCACCGGTAGACTCAATGGCACCACCATTACGCTATGACTTTTGAATTATTTGTTTGATTAATTTTGCTTAGTTCAGGAGGAGAAGGGAAAGGTAAAAAAAAAATATTTCTAGATTATGACAAATTCGGCACAAAAAAAAACCAATCCACTTTTCACAAAATCCAAACCATCCCACAACCAATAAAACACACACAAAAAGTAAAAAAAAAAAAAAAAATTCTAGATTATGACAAATTCGGCAAAAAAAAAGCAACCCACTTTTTAGAAAATCCAAACCATCCCACAACCAATAAAACACACACAAAAAGTAAAAAAAAATTATGGGTGTTAATTTTAAGGCAAATTGGTGAAATTCGTCCCCAAACAATTTACTATTGGTGACTTGGGTCCCTAAGCAAATTATAGGCGGGTGGGTGGGTTTGGGTTGAATTAGTATAGGAAATACCAAAAATATCCTTGTGTTTTGAGTGAAATTTTGAAAATCGTGTTGACTAACCGTTGACTAGCGGATTTTCCAACAGAAGGACCCATGGTGCAAACTAGAAAATTGTTTGGGGACCCAAAATAAAAAAAATAAATGATTGGGGACCCAAGTCACCAATCGTAAATTGTTTAGGGACGGATTTCACCAATAAGCCTATTACTTAATTAGTACTCCCTCCATTCCTAAATATAAGACTCTTTAGACAATTTGAGAAAATTAAGGAAGTTGTCATTTCCACCTAAACTTCCAATATTACCCCACCTCTCCTCTCTCTCTTACTTCTACTTCATAAAGAAAGGAAAATGTTGAGGGTATAATTGGAATAAATTGTTGACAACATTGTTGACAACTAATAAAACAACCTTAAACGACAATTAATTTGGATACCTAGATATCTCCTAAACGACAATTAATAGGGAATGGAGGGAGTATTACCTTTTCCCGTAGGTCATACTGTTTAGTCTATATCCCAATACCATATCACACTTTATTTCAATATTGGCTGTGTGTATAAAACAACAGGTCATGCACAACAATAGGTTTGACGTGTTATTAGTTCACCATGCCTTTTAACTAAGATTCAATTTTTGCGATACTGGCTCCCGTGTAGAACGAGGGTAATTATGCGCGTGTGAACTTTCCTTGTCTGTTGAATTGAAATTTTGATAGTTATAATTGATTTAAAACGAACATTTCTTCCGAGCTTCAGATCAGATACCATATTTTCTGTTTTTACCGTGCAGAACACTATTCTGATGCGTTCTGTATATAATGAAAAAAACTGTTTCGCATAATATTCGGACTGAATTTCTGCTCATAGGAGCATATTTGATGATCAAGATTTGAAAGATTAGTCACTGCTATCGAGCATGAACACCTAATGTAGAAAAAAACATAAAAAAAAAAAAAAAAAATAGGTCATACAATATTTCCATTCACGTATTGGCACACTTTGGTTATTATTTTTTAGCAGATCAAATAATTTAACGGTGGAAGAAGTAATATATAAAGTAGGCGAGATGGGCAATAAAACTTTTTTTGATTTTTCTTTTTAATTTCATCATAAATATCAAATTACCAAAAAGCCATCCCAAAATAAAACCCTAAATTTCGCCCTCCGCACTTTCCCTCCCTCCCTATGCTCTCTCTTTTCTGTTCCCTTCGTTGTCCTCTGCTGCGCTTCTCTCTCATCAAGTTCCCAAATTAATGGTGACTTCCGTCGGCGAAGGACCATCAGAACCACCGCCGCCGTCCTCAGCCTATGGCGGTGGAGCCGGAGGAAAGTTCATGAGGAATAATCACAATCGTAATAAGAGCAGGACGACGCCGTACGATCGGCCTTCCACCGCTCTCCGCCGAAACCCTAACCCTAGTTTTATTTCCAAGCTTGTGGTGGATCCCATTAGGAATTTGGCTTCTTCTGCTGCCCACCGCTTCTTTTCATCTTTCACCGGCAAACGACTCACAGCTCCTCCTTCTCCACCGATTCGTTTAGGTTTATTTTCTTGTCTCCCAACTTTCCGAATATTGATTTTGTATATGTTGTAGATTTTGGGATTTTGAATATGCTCTCTTTCGGTGGTGTTATGTGGTTTTTTTATCAGTTAGGTTAATTGATTAAATTTGTATTGATTGAAGATATTGAATTTGTTGGTTGAATTTATTATGTTCCTTGTGCTACTACTGGCAAGTGTAATTTTTATACTAGTTTAATGTCTAGTTTTGTGGAAAAAGCAAATTCTTTTTTAAGGGAATGGAATAAAGCATTCAATTTGTGGGTTTTTTGTTTAGCTGACGGACTAACTTAATGTTACTGTGGGGTTCATATTAGGAGAATGGAATAAGCATTATTATTTGTGATTTTTTTTGTTTAGTTACAGTTTAGCTGTGTTTCATTTTTTTAGAGGAATGGAATAAATCACTATTATTTGTGGATTTTTTGTTCAGTTATAGTTTAGTTGATGGAGAAACTTAAGGTTACTTTGCGAGGTTCTTTCTAATATTCTGAGGCTGGGTGGTGGTTGATTAGAAGGGGCTAGCGGCTAGACATTTCCCGTATTTGTCTATTAATTTTTTTATAAATTGGGATTCAGCTTTTAGTTGGTCGACTGATAGATTTGTTTTATTGTATATGTAGTCAGCTTCTGTCGTTAAGGAAGGGTTGTGTTTCGGTTGTTACCACTTACCACATGTTTTGTCGTGGTGTTGGTCATGAACATCTTCGGTTAGATTGTAAACGTCTGACGTGAAGATTATTTTGGTTACTAAGTACCAGCAAGTGAGCGCGATAGCTGTTGACCCCTGCTTTTTCTTGGAAAAAAACGCATATGGGTATTTACCTTTATTGTTAATCTCAACTGCAGATTTATAATTCTTTTGGAAGTATAAATTATTTTATTGATACTTTGGTCTACTCTTTTAAACCTTATGTACTTTGCATGGGGTTTAGCCTTTGAAGGTTATGTGTGACTCAATACCTGTACTTTATTAGAGGCGTAACTTGAGATGTTTGTATGATGTTTTGTCAATGTTGGAGAAGCTGACTACATTGATGGTTATGTGTGACTCGATGCCTGTACTTTATTAGAGGTGTAACTTGAGATGTTTGTATGATTTTTTGTCAATGTTGGAGAAGCTGACTACATTCCATTCGTTTTGTTGTTTTATAATGATATTTTGAAGTTTATTTATCCAACTTCAATTGCATATAATGCCATTTTTATTGGTCACAGACTCTAATCAAGAAGTTGGTGATGGGCCGGGAGAGGCTGCAATAAAAGTAAGTTTCAGTATAGTTAAGCTACATCACAACGGTACTTGCTTCATTATCTATTTTGTCAGAACTTAAAATTGACGTCTTCCCAAGATATATTAATATCTAGTATAGCTGACATGTTTTTGAAAGCACATTCCCTTTTAAAATCAGGGCTCAAGTACTATTTTCCAATCATTTTCTTTTCTAATTCGAACGCATGTAATACATATAGAATGCGGGATTTGTTTGCAATATTTAGTTATTTTCTCATAGTTCGTTATAATTTCCTCTTTGCAATATTAGTATATTCAAGAACTTAATTGAAGTGCGTAATCTTGTATTCAGGTTTTCTTTCCACAGTTTTACACATACATGTCTGCTTTATTGTTGGGTTTTTGAGAAAGAAAGTTTTGAAAAAAATGATCAATTGACGTCATTAAATGAGCTTTAAGGATGAACTTACTTGACCTAAGAAAATAACTAACAATTGAAAGTTTTGGTATTGTGGCTTTCCGGGCATCATAAAATTAATAAGAGCTGATTATTTGAGGAAATTAAAATCTTATTTTTCGTGTGGGTCATTTAAATTTTTTTATTGAGGACTTAAACGTTTTAGTTAGATCTAGGAGTTCAATACATCCATTATTCCCTTTTCAGTTTTCATCATGCCTTTTCTGAAGATCCTACTATTGATGAACTTGATATTGCTATGAGCCTGCTGGTGGTCTAAAATGCTTGGTTCACCTCTATGGCAATAGGAGTTATCTATCAGACAAACCTTTAATTTGCTAGCAAGCATGACATTAAAATCAAAGTGTGATCCCTAGGCTGCTTTAATTTGGCTATGCCCTTTTTGACAGTCATATGGACCAATAGAGTTATCTCCTTCTTTGCTGGGTTAATTTTGATGAGTGTTTTTATTGGGATAAATATTACTTTACATGGATGATGTATGCCTGTTGTTGATGTTCTGGGTAATTGACAAAAGAATTGTCCTTCTGGTTGAAGAATAAGGTCGAAACTCCATCACTCTTGGCTGTTGAAGCTCAGAATCTCAGCACTGCCGACACTGGTGGGATCTCAGAGCTTGAGCAACTGTTGAAGCAGAAGAATTTCAGCAGGTGAGCTTGTGCTTTTGTTTTTTCTTCCTCGGATTGCACACACCATCTCTTGTATTTTATTTTCTTCTAGAGGAGAATTGAACTGAGACATACGGATGAATACATATTTCTAGTGATTTATTGAGTGGATTGTACAAATCTAAGGCCTGTGACCTCTAAGCTTACTGTAATTTGCTTGATACTTGATAGTCCCGCACACATGTTATAAGGCATTAGCGGGTGAGGTACATGTTGGCCTGTTCTTTTGCAATTTTTCATAGGTTGTATCTATTTTATCATTATGAAATTACCAATGTTCTGAGCTAGTGAATTTGCTGCAGAGAGTCTATCCGTTCTCTCTCTGACTTCTGCCACTGTAGCAACTCTGACGTTTTGCCACAGATAGACTCTTTGCTGCAGTGACTTTCTGCTATTTGCTATTTAGTGCCGATTCTCCTCTCCCTTCTCATGGCAAAGTCTTTCATCTGCTTCTAATCATGTTCTTTTATCTAAGGAAATCAGTAATGTATGTGTTTTACTTTTAATATGATCCGATATGTGGTCTGCGGACTGCCTGGTGTGAGTGATTACTTGTGGTTTTTCCCCTGCATAGTGGTATTTATTCTATTAAGCCAACGCGTTTGAACTGATTCTTTGACCTGATATTGGAAGCATGTGGTTTACTGCACCTTTATGTTCAATGGGTCCTTTCTTTAGTTCACCTATTTAAACTCATAATGCATAGTCCCTATGCATACATATCGTGCTTCGCTCTATTTTAGATTCTAGAATAGAATGTTATTAATCTGGATTAGGTATAACCTTAGACTGGCTTTTTAAATCATGTTTCTTGTGTTGCAGATCTGAAATTGATCGTTTGACAGAGTTGTTGCAGTCAAAAGCTGTGGATTTACCTGTAGATCACGAGGTTAAAAGGTTTGAAGCAGGGCTTTCAGAGTCGGGAGTAAACTTTGAAAAGAGACAACAGCTCCTGAAGAGTTCATTGGCACAAAATGGAACTGAAAGAGAGAGATCTCATGGTGTTATTTCAACTCCTGGTACCATTGTCAGAGTAAGATTACCTGGCTTGCATTCTCCTCTTAGTTTTGTTAGTTGGGATCATGTTCGCTTTATATTTCCAGCCAGCACTTATTACACAAGTAATCTCCAGGTTCTTGAAGAAGATGTTGCTTCTCCTGCTGAGCTTGCAAAAGCTTATATGGGTACACTGCCTTCAAAAGTATCTCCATCAATGTTGGGTTTCCGTGGTCAAGCGGTCAGAGAAGAAGCAGCATCGCTAAGTAATGTGCCATTTACTCCAAAATCTCCTAAGATGTCATTGGCACCAAGAACTACTACTCGCGTTGAGCTTCGAGAAAATAGTTTTACTACTCCTAGATCTCGAGGTAGATCTGCAATATACGACATGGCTCGTACCCCATATTCTAGATTTCTTCCAACTGCTTCTCGAGAGGTGCGTTGCGGACTAACGGTAATTCCTCCATGATGTATGGAATTATAGTTTCCAGTGGTTAACTTTTTTTCTTTCTTTTCCTTTTATGGGGTTCAATTTTCAGGGGAGTGTACCTAGAAGGTATTATAATGATGGATATTTGCTGCCGTCATCAACATTACAGGATCAAGATGGAGATCCTGGTTCATCAAAATCGGTAATTCATAATGAATCTCCATTTTCAAAATGAATAATTTTACATGTTAGCTTTTCCTAGACAAATACTTACCTTTCCAAATGTTTGTGTTTGCCTTTCGTACGAATTGTTTCAGGCTCTAAAGCGTAGGAGTTCTGTCCTAGATGATGATCTTGGATCTGTTGGTCCAGTGCGAAGAATCCGACAGAAACATAACCTTTCAGCTAAGAAACTTGACCTTCCTACTACCCGTGGAATAGGAAGTGCTTCTGTCCAACAACCTTTGTCCCTTACAGGAAAGCTTCCTTTAATGAATAATGGTGCCCTTAGTACCAGTTATTCTCATGTACCTCCCAAGTCCAGTGAGATGGCTGCAAAAATTTTGCAGCATCTTGAGAAAATGACTCCCAAGGAAAAATCATCAGAATCCAAACTCATTATTGCCAGGGAGAAATCACCTGCTAAATTGACATCCGATATGCTTCACGGACAGGCTCTTAAAAGTCTTGAGCATGCAAATTCTCCGAAGTCGCTGCAGGGTACTCAAGGCAGTCAAAGGTTGGAGGATTTGACCCAAAGCAGTTTATCTCCCGTTACTGATTTTACTTTCCAGAAACAAGAAAAGGTACAAGAAAATGGACCCCAAAAATTAAAATTTCAATTTGGAGGATCAACTCCTGTCGTGAATAGTAATTCTACCGCTTCAGTAAAAGATAGTGTGCCCAGTACTGAAGATTCAGATTTTGCGGCTAAACTTGTAGCTCAACGGCCTCAAAAGAAGCGAGCTTTTATGATGAGCGCACATGAGGTTGGTGTTTGTTTCTCTTTAGTTATTTGGAGGAATTTGTTTTTCTGTCTATATGTGATACTGTAGCAATTCTATCCATAGGGCCATATTTGGACATTTCTTAAGAACATCTAAGCAAGATATTTGTAGGACACTTGCACCCTGCTTCCTGTTGCAGTTAACATGCTTCCTTTTGTTTGATGAAATGGTTGTATCTATAGGATTATCTTGATCTGGACGAAGACACATATGCTAATGGGCCAACATCTGATGCTTTGGTTGGAGTGAGAGGAAAACCCGAGTTATCCATGGCTAATCATAGTTCTGCTGAAAAAGAAGTGCAGCCAACTCCAGCTCTGCCTGAAATGAAAAAGATACCCGTGGAACCTATATTTGGCAAACAGGCTAACTTGGAAGTTTACAGTCCCACAAATGTTGGTGGAGAAGAGATTAGTGTTGCCTTCCCTGCTTTGCAAACATACAGCACAAGGTCTCCTTTGGAAGCCCATCCTCTGACGTCGTCCTCAATTGAGAAGCCAAAGCAGCCAAATGATAAGTTTCAAGCAACTGAGAGTTCACCTGTGCCACCAGCTGCCGAACTTTTAGTGCCAAAACCACCCTGTTCTTGGATACAGCCTAGCCAAGAGAACAAAAGCAGGTTAGCCTCCACTGTTTTTTAGGATAGTTGAAGGATTGTAAAGCCAACTATATTATTTTCCGTTATTTGGGTTATATTTTGTGTTGACATTAGTGTGTTTACCCATAGAAGCTAAAATTTTATGTCTCTCTCTCTCTCTCTCTTTAATTATTTTTTTGGTTGTTTGGAGGGGGAGATTTTACCTGATTTCGGCCCACCACTTGTTACCTGATTTTAAACTGTTTTCCTGTATGTACAGCTCAGGTGCAGCTTTCCCATCTCTGGAAGTTCCTCCAACTGTCAAACATGATGACAATAAGGTTTCTACAGGTTTCAGCCCCCCATCTGCTAACGCTGCCTCTTTTGCAGTTCCTGTAAATTCAAACCTTAAGAATGGACCACTTTCTACAAGTTCTGCAATCTTATCCACACCTGCGCTGGCCTCTACAGGATTTGCAAATCAAACACCCACTGCAGGCACAAGTTCTTCCTCTTCTACTAATACCACAAATTTTGCTACTGCAACATGGAGCTCTGGAACCCCTAGTATTAGCACTTCGGTAACTGCTAGCACTACTTTCTTCCCATTTGGTTCCTCTGCGAACCCATCAACTGCAGTTTCTTCATCTGCAGCAACTACTTCAGATGCAGAACCTTCTGTTGCAAAGAGCAAGACAGAGAGAGATGGCAATACCAGCAGCTTAAAGAATATACCTTTTGGTGGTTCATCCTTTACCTTGGCAAGCACTGGAAGCAGCGTTTTTGGCCTCAGTTCTCCAAATGCATCTACAACTGTTAAACCTCAGAAGGAATCTACTTCCAGTGGATTTGGATTCGGTGTGCAGTCTCCTGATGTTGGATCTGGTGCCTCAACTGTTTCACAGACTTCGCCTTTTCAGTTTGGTTCATCTGCACCATCACCGGTCTTCAGCACTTCTGTAGTTTCATCTTTTACATCTAGCAATCCTCTATTTAGTTCTTCAGCACCAGCTACCAAAATGTTTGGCTCAGGTGCAAGTTTTGGTCTTAGCTCTTCAACGTCATCTGCAGAAACCAAGCCAATTGATGCCAGCAGTGGTCCATCTTGTGGCATATTTAATTTTGGTGCTGGTGCTTCAGCTGCTTCCTCAGGAGCCAGTGCATTCAGCTTAAGCGGTGGTACATCTAGTACATTCAATTTCACACCGAGTTCTTCGGCAACCTCTTCATTGACCAATTCAGTTGGTCCAAGCAGCAGTACTGCACCTGCCATTTTTAATTTCGGAGCCAGTTCAGCGTCTGGACCTAGCATGGTCAACTCCAGTGCTAGTACTACTTCTGGCATTTTTGGTGCCAGTACTCCGTCTCCCTCCTCTGAAATCAATGCAGCTAGCTCTAATGGCGCTACTTCTCTTCCATTTGGTTCCAGTTGGCAAACTCCAAATTCTACTCCATTCGTTGCCTCATCTAGTTCTTCTCCTTCACCTGTTTTCAACTTTGGAGCATCGTCCTCTTCTTTCCCCGCTTCTAATGCTGCACCAGTGGCTTTTGGTTCATCCGTTGCTACCTCCTCTGGTCCTCCTGGTTTCTCATTTACTACAGCCTCTTCCACAACCTCGTTGTCACCACCACCATTTACCATTCAGCCCATGTTTGGCAATTCTACTCCTACATTTGCGGCCTCTGGGAACAACCACCAAATGGGCATGGAAGACAGCATGGCCGAGGATGTGCAGTCAACAGCTCCAACAGTTCCTGTATTTGGGCAACAGCCCGTCTCACCTTCCCCTGGCGGCTTTGCTTTCGGCTCTGTAGCTCCACAGTCTGCATCTCCTTTCCAGTTTAACGGTCAACAAAGCCTAGGTGCCGTGCCGAACTCTTCTCCTTTTCAGGCATCGGGAAGTATGGAGTTTAATGCTGGTGGAAGCTTTTCATTAGGCAGTGGTGGAGGACCAGGAGACAAGTCAAACAGAAGGATAGTTAAAATTAATAGAAAACCACGAAGGAAGTGAACTGGAAACATTGGTTTGATTGCAGGAGAGTGATTGCTATTATGAATTTTAATTTTTTTCATTGGCAATTTTCGTGGTTAAAAGGCATAAAGTATTACAGTTTTGAATGTGTAATGAGAGAAAAAGAGATTGTTATATGTAATGTGTAGGAGGAGTCTGAGGTCATGAAACTGTGCTATTTGCCTTGATATGAAATTGTACTATTTGTAACATAAGAGGAAAAGGGATCCAAATGCTCTGGACTATATATGTAACCTGGTTTCTTTTGCTGCTGCTGCTTTGGCTCGGGCGCAACTGCTGTAGACATGTCTCGGGTTATTCGACTCGGTTCCTTCTGAATTGCGGTTGGTGTTTTGTTTGTGTGGTCGTTTAGAGCACATTTGAGTTTTATGCAGGAGTGTTTGGGGTGTCAAAAAATAGAATTATGTCGTGTAAACAGCAGGTGTTAAATGGTCATGTTGTCTGGCCTTTCGCGAATTAAAATGGTATTATTACCCCTATTCGTCAGTCGTTTGGGGTTGTTTTTTTTTCTTCTTCTTCCCTTAGAGCACCTAATATAATTTGGAAAAGACTATTTCGAGCCTATGTTAGATTGCTTCTGTAGTCTCTTTAACTCCGGAGAAAGCTTGGCATTTGATAAGGCCCGACTTTTATTAAATCTCTCTTTTATTTTCCTGATTGATGGGAATTCTTGGTCTTGGTAGTACATGATTTTATCTGAATTTGACTAAAATTGAATTATTCACCGGTCGCAACAGTTTAAAAATTGAGCCACAAACCTCAAATCCGTGATGTAATGTACACCGATTTATCTGAATTTGACTAAAATTAAAATTATTCATCGGTCGTAACAATTAAAAAATCTGACCTCGATGAGCCTAAATTTGTGATGTTTTTAAGTACACAATTTTTCCAGAATATTAATAAAAATACGATTATTCACAGGTAGAAAAATTTGTAAAAATCTAAAACGACAATCCCAAATCTGTGATTGTGCACGATTTTGTAAGAACTAGCTTTAAATCGAGATTATTTATCGGTCACAACAGTTACAAATCAGAGCTCCACAACCCTAAACGTATAATATTAATAAAATCACGATTATTCGCCGGTCAAAATAGTTAAAATTTCAAGACTGACGCTCCCAAATCTGTGATGATTAGTACACGATTTTGTAAAAACTTGAAAAAAAATCGAGATTATTCATAGACTTGAAGAACACAAAATTGTGAAACCCGACAAAATCAAACTTGTGATAGGTAGTACACGATTTTGTTTAAACTTCACTAAAGTCGAGATTATTCACCGGTCGCAACAATTGAAAAATTCGAACCGACGACCTAAAATTTGTGATGTTTACTACACAATTTTGTCTGAACTTGACTAAATTGAGATTATCCACCGGTCACAACAATTGAAACTTCCAAGCCCGACAGACTTAAATTTGTGTTGGTTAGTACACGACTTTATCATAGTATTAATAAAATCGTGATTATTCACCGGTTAAAAAAGTTGAAAAATTCGAGTCCGACGACCCCAAATCTGTGATATAACGTACACGATTTAGTCTGAACTCAACAAAAATCGAGATTATCATTAGTTGCAACACTAAAAAAATCTGAGACTGGCGACTCTAAATCTATAATGGTTAGTACACGATATTATTAGAACTTGACTAAAATTATGATTATTCGCCAGTAGAAACAGTTGAAAAATAGAGCCCGACGACCCCAAATTTGTGATGGTTACTACATCATTGTGTCTGAACTTGACTAAAATCACGATTATTCCTCGGTCGAAACAATTAAAAAATTCAAGCCCGACAGTCCCAAGTATTTGATGGTTAGTACACGACTCATAATTTTTTTGGCTAAACTCAAGATCATTTATAGATAGCAAAAATTGAAAAATCTGAACCCGATGACCCCAAAATCGGTGATAGTACACGATTTTGTTTTAACTAGACATAAATCGAGTTTATTTACCGATTGCAACAATTGAAAAACCTAAGACCGACGACCCTAAATTTGTGGTGATTAGAACACGATGTTGTCAGAATATTGCAAAATCATGATTATTCACCGATCGAAAAAGTTGAAAAATTCAAGACTAATGGTCCCAAATATGTGTTGGTTGTTACTACACGATTGTGTCTGGACATGACTAACATAAAGAATTTTCCTCGATCGAAACAGTTGAAAACTCCCGAATTGACGGTCTCAAATATAAGATTGTCACTACACGATTTTGTAAGAACTTTAGTAAAATCGAGATTATATATTAGTCGCAGCAATTAAAAAATTTGAGTCCGGCTACCCTAAATTTGTGATGGTTAATACACGATTTTGTCTGAATTCGACTAAAATCGAGATTATTTAACGATTGTTACATTTTAAATTATTTAGCCTGCCGACCCTAATTTTGTGATGGTTAATACATGATTTTGTCAAAACATTAAAAAAATTACGATTATTCACCGGTCGAAACAATTGTAAAATCCAAGCCCAACGACTCTAAATCCGTGATGGTACTACACGATTTTATCGGAACTTGACTAAAATCAGAATTTTTCCTCGATCGAAACAGTTGAAAAATCCGAGTACGACGGTCCCAAATTTGTGATGGTTAGTGCACGATTCTTTAAAACTTAACTAAAATTGAGATTATTCATAGACAACAAGAATAGAAAATTCCTAGTCATACGACTACAAATCTGTGATAGGTAGTACACGATTGTTTGGACTTGATTAAAATCGAGATTAATCACCGGTTGCAACACTTAAAAATCTTAACCCGACGACCCTAAATTTGAGATGGTCATAACACAATTCTTTTTGTAAACTCGACATTATTCTATGGTCCCAAAAGTTGAAAAATTTGAGCTCTGCGACCTCCAATTTGTGATGGTTAGTACATTATTTTGTCAGAATATTAATAAAATCACGATTATTAACCGGTCGAAAAAGTTGAAAATTTTAAACACGATGGTCATAAATTTGTGATGGTTACTACACGATTTTTCCCACGGTCGAAACAGTTGAAAAATTCGAGTGTGTCAATCCCAAATTTGTGTTGTACACGATTCTGTAAGAACTTGACTAAAATCGAGATAAATCTTAAAAAGAAAAATTTGAGTCCAACGACCCCAAATATGTGATAGTTAGTACAAAATTTTGCTTGACATGGGCTAAAATTGAGATTATTTATCGGTCGCAACAATTAAAAAAATGGGTTCAACGGCCTTAAATTCATGATGGTTAGTACACGATTTTGTCTAACCTTGACTAAAATCGACATTATTCACCAGTCGCAACAATTAAAAAAATTGAGCCCGACGGCCTTAAATTTGTGATGGTTAGTACATGATTTTTCCAGAACATTAATAAAATCAAGATTATTCACCGGTCGAAAAGTTAAAAAATTAAAGCCTGACGGCCCTAAATCTCTATTGGTTAGTACACATTTTTTGTCTGAACTCTACTAAAATCGAGATTATTCAAAAGTCGCCACAGTTGAAAATTTTGAGCCCGACGACTCTAAATATGTAATATTTAGTACACGATTTTGTTAGAACTTGACTAAATTGGCGATTATTCGCCGTAGAAATAGTTGGAAAATAGAGTTCGAAGGCCCTAAATTTGTGATGGTAACTACCCGATTGTGTATGAATTTGACTAAAATTGAGATTATTGACTAGTCGCAACAATAGAAAATTCGAGCCCGACGACCCCAAATCTGTGAACTTGACTAAAATCGAGATTATTCACCGCTCGCAATAGTTGAAAAATCCGAACTTGACGACTCTAAATCTGTGATGGTTACTAAATGATTTTGTCTGAACTCGAATAAAATCAAGATTATTTAATGCTAGTAAAAGTTAAAAAATCAAGAAGACCCTAAATTCGTGATGGTTAGTTTACGATTTTGTCTGAACTCGACTAAAATCAAGATTCTTCACCGGTGGCAACCGTTGAAAAATATGAGTCCGACGACCCAAATATTTTTATGGCTATTACAATATTGTGTCCGAACTTGACTAAAATCGCGATTTTTCTCGGACAAACCTATTTAAAAATGTGATCATGGAGGTCACAAATATGTGATGGTTAGTACACGGTTTTGTTTGAATTTGACTAAAATCAAGATTATTCGTTAGTCGGAATAGTTGAAAATCATAGCCCAAATGTCATAAATCAGTATTGGTTAGTACATTACTATTAAAATCAGGATTATTCACTAGTTGTAACAACTGAAAAATTCGAGACAGGCAGCTCCAAATCCGTAATAGTCTCCAGTAGAAACAGTTTAAAAACCATAGCCTGATGACCCTACATCTGTGATGGATATAATCGTGTAATAACCATCACATATGATTATTACACGATTATGTAAGACTTTTATTAAAATCGAGATATTTCATAGATAGCAACAAGTGAAAATTTCGACCCGACGATACCAAATCTGTGATAGTTAGTACAAGATTTTGTTTGAAGTTGACTAAAATCGTAATTATTAACCATTCGCAAAAGTTGAAAAATACGAGTACGACGACACCAAATCTGTAATGGTTAGTACACGATTTTGTTATAACATGACTAAAATCTCGATTATTCATCAATAAAAATAGTTGAAATATCTTATCCCGACGACCCCAAATTCGAAGTGGTTAGTACACGATTTTTTATGAACTCGGCTAAAATCGCGATTATTCACCGTTCACAACAGTTGAAAATTCAAGTTCGACGGTTCTAAATATATGATGCGATTTTATCACAATATCAATAAAATCACGATTATATACGATTGTGTTAGAATTTGACAAAATTGAAAAATTTGAACCCAACGGACCCAAATATGGGATAGTACACGATTTTGTTTCAACTGTACTAAAATCGAGATTATTAATCGGTCACAACATTTGAAAAATCAAAGCCCGACGACCCTAAATTCATGATGGTTAATATACGATTTTGTTTTAAATTGACTAAAATCGAGATTATTAATCAGTTGGAACAGTTGAAAAGTACGAGTCGGACGACACTAAATCTGTAATTGTTAGTACACGATTTGTCAGAACTTGACTAAAATTTCGATTATTCACCGGTTACAACAGCTATGGTTAGTTCACGATCCTGTAAAAACTTGACCAAAACCGAAATTATTCATAGATAGCAACAATTGAAAATTTCGAACCTGGCAGCAGCTAGTACACGTTTTTTTATTGGAGTAAAATCGAGATTATTCACTGATCGCGACAGTCGAAAAATACGAGCCCCATGACCTTAAATACTTGATGGTTAGTAAGCGATTTTGTCTGAACTAGACTAAAATCGTGATTATTCATCAATCGCAACAGTTGAAAAATCCGAGTCCAACTGCCCTAAATCGTGAATGGTTAGTACACGATTTTGTCAGCACATTGATAAAATAACGATTATTCATCGGTCGAGATAGTTAAAAAATTCAAACACGATGATCCTAAATTTGTGATAGTTACTACACGATTGAGTATGAACTTGACTAAAATAACACTTTTTTCACAGTTGAAAACTTCGAGTTTGTCAATCTCATATTTGTGATGGTTAGTACACGATTATGTAAGAACTTGACTAAAATTGAGATTATTCCTAAAAAGAAACAATAGAAAATTTTGAGTCCAGCGACCCCAAATCAGTTATAGACTTATAGTACACTATTTTGTTTGAATTTGGCTAAAATCGAGATTATTCATCAGTCGCAACAGTTAAAAAATTGGGTTCAACGGCCTTAAATTCGTGATGGTTATTACACGATTTTGTCTGACCTTAACTAAAAGAGAGATTATTCACCGCTCGCAACAGTTAAAAAAATCGATCCCGACGGCCTTAAATTTGTGATGGTTAGTACATGATTCTTCCAGAACATTAATAAAATCAAGAATATTCACCGGTTGAAAAGTTGAAAAATTCAAGTCCAACGGCCCTAAATCCGTATTGGTTAGTACACATTTTTTGTCTAACCTCTACTAAATTCGAGATTATTCACCGGTAGCCACAGTTGAAAATTTTGAGCCTAACGACCCTAAATTCGTAATAGTTAGTACACGATTTTGTCAGAACTTTACTAAATTGGCGATTATTCACCAGTAGAAATAATTCAAAAAACATAGTCCGACGACTCTAAATTTGTGGTGATAACTATATAGTTGTGTACTGAACTTGACTAAAATCACGATTTTTTCTCGGTTGAAACTGTCTAAAAAACTGAGTCCGGAGGTTCCAATTATGTTACGGTTAGTACACGATTCCTGAAAGAACTTGACTAAAATTAAGATTATTTATAAATAGCAAAGATTGAGAAATCTGATCACGAAAGTCCCAAATTTGTGATAGTTAATACACGATTTTGTTTGAACTTGACTCAAATCGAAATTATTCACCAGTAATAACAGTTGAAAAATCCAAAATCGACGACCCTAAATCCTTGATGTTTAGTACAAGATTTTGTCTAAACTTGATTAAAATCGTGATTATTCACCTATTGCAACAATTGAAAAATCGGAATTCGACGACCCTAAATTTTTTATGGTTACTACACTATTATGTATGAACTTGACTAATATCACTATTTTTTTTTGCGGTCGAAACAGTTGAAAACTCCAAATATTTTTCTTTTCTTTTCTAAATCGCAGTCCGCGACCGCTCTTTCTTATCTTTACTAAAGTTGTTCCCACACTTTCAACTAGGGGTGTGCATTCGGTATTCGGTTTGGTTTTCGAAATAAAATTTCGGAATTTAGTTCGATTTTTTAACGTTTTATGAAAACCGAACCGAACCAAAAGTTTATGAAAACCGTATACCGAATACCGAAATTATTTCAGTATGGTTCAGTTCGGTTCGGTTCGTACCGAAATTTTAATTTTTTTCTTGTGGAGCTTAACTTAATAAAAAATAGACAACGATAAAATTATAATGCACAATTAAAATAAAAACAATAAATTAAAAATAAAAAATAAAAATACCCAAGTTTTGCACCCGTTAACTTACCATGCTTTTGCTTGCATTTGGAAATTAATGGTTAATTCTAGGAACGTCGAGCTTACTTCCTGTTACATTGTTATACAAGTTCGGATGGTGTTTTCAAGTATTCTTCATGTATTTTTCTCGTTTAAATTTGCAGTTGCTCCAAAGTTTTGAAAAGTCGTTTCCCAAATTAAAGTTCCCTCCCTTACCTGAAAGGGGAGACTTTGACTTGAGACAAGTTCTAGAATCTCCCTACTTCTACAACTAGCCGACACACACGGACCATTCTTTTTTACCTACCTTCATGTCACGCAACTTTACAAGTCCCCAATCATTCGGGAATTGACGGTAACATTTGACAATAAATATACAAAGTGTCTGTTCTCCGAATGTTACTGAAACAGATGGATTAAAGACAGATCTAAGTGATATTAATTATTCATACAAGTATAATACATTTTTTTTAATAATAATAATAATAATTGATCTATTTCGATTTTTAAAAATTGAAAATCGAATACCAAACCGAATTATTTTGATTTTTTTCAAAACCGAACCGAATAAACCGAACCATATAGTATAATTCGATTTAATTTGGTTCGATATTTGAATTTAACCGAATAGTGACACCCCTACTTTCAACTACTAACTTGAGACCTGTGAATTAAGGGTCACGCTGCCGTATCCACAGACACATTATAAGCACTTGGAAATCATTCCAAAGTTGTATCTTTTACAATTGGAAATAGAAAGATGGAAATAGTATGAATTCACTTAAAAGTTATCCAACATTCTACTCTCTCTATATACATTTAAAAAAAAAGATAGAAGAATATGAACCAAATCTTTAACCATATGTTTGTCTTCAAATAATCAGACTTGTTCCATAGCATCTGCTGCATTAACAGGAGAAGTTGACAATGGCTTGCTCCGACAAATCGGGCAAGAATGATGAAGCTTTAACCAAAGATCAACACACTGGACATGAAATAGGTGACCACATCCAGGTAAGATTAGTACTAATAGTCGAAGAAGAACGATAACATTTGTACGAAGCATAAGAAACGATAACTGGGATTGACAACACTGCAATAGAAAATCCTATGCTATAACAAAGATCAACCATGCTTATATTGTTCATATTTATGATGCTAGTAGTACTGCTATCCATTGTACTATTCATCTTCTTCTTTTTTTTTCCTTCCTAAAGGTAGAGGGAGAAAAGGGTTTTAGAATCAAGAAAAAAATATGAAATGATCAAAGAATAACATTGAGAAAAAATTGCTTAATTAGATAACTTTATACTGATAAGAAAGATGGAAAAGAGATTACTGAAAAGAACTGGCCGGACATGAAAACATACATGTTTATCCACAAATGGAGGCCTTTTTAAGGTTTTGAAATACAATTAATTTGTTGGACTAGTTAAATTGGCATAAACCAGTATAGTCTAATCACTGTTGTTTTCCAATTGATGAAGCATTAGTATAATTGTTATTAAGTATAGACTAATTATTTAGTCAACAGAAGTTTGGTGTGCATATTTTTTATTTCATAATTGGAAAGTATGGATTAGGCGGGGTTAATTAAGAATCTAGGGTTAATGCAAATCAATAAATTGGAACAACTTCGTAAATATATCTTCGATATAGAAATTGAAGGGATCCCATTCGAGCAAGTTTCCAATTAAAAAGGCAAATTTGTTGGAATTAATCAAACACTTTCGATCCAAAGTGTATCACGGGGGAATCTATCGTCCGTAGGATTCGGGAAATCACAAAAAGGGGTATGTTGCTGCCATTTTGAAAGGATTTAAAAGCACCGAAGTAATGCCTAAACCCAATGATTTAAAACAAAGATAAAGGATCCCAGAACAAGGAAACACCATTTGAATCGTCTCACTAACTGGGCCAGATTAACCCCATGCATAGTTCTGATATGAATCAGGTTCATTGGATCATTTGGTTCGGAATTGGCCACATCACTAGAAATGAGGAAATAGACAATTTTATGATAACGTGGATTATTCTGGATAGTTCCTTAATTCATGCCTTTTAGAAAGAACTCATCACTCAACTCTATTCAATTCTAAAATTGGGTAAAAATGAAAAAAAAAAAATTGTAAGAGAAGATTATTCAACTAAGTGAAAAGTTTAAAATTAATTCCGAACCTAATCAAAACAAACTCAATCCAAGAGCGCCCCAAAAACATCCAAAATCAAATATTAATCACTAAACTCTAACCAAAACGTGACTATCAACGTTCCAATAACCCTTTACTCACGTCCAAAAACTAACACCATAAAGTACAAATCAATCTTTTATAGCAAATGAATTGGAAAAGATAAACCCTTCACCCGTGTCTTTTTACTCTCTAGGTGAAAAAAAAGAGGAAAGGGATCAATTTTCTTTGGTCGTCCTGCCTCTTCTAAGATTAACACAAGGCTACAATCAAGATCAAGCAGATTTGAACAATCAAAATAACAGATTAGCCATACGAGGAACGAGACATGAATAATCAAGACAACAGAATATGAAATACAATAGAAGTAAAACTAATAGGTACTAAAACACAGCGAAATCAACCAGTTCCACTGAACGCAAAAAGGTAAACAAAGACACTCAGCATATGAAATCTACAAAAGAGTGAAAATAAAAGCCAGTACTAGCATTTCTCCAATCTCCACATAAGAAAAAAAAATCTCCACATAAGATGTAACACAAGACATTAGATATAGGTATGTATGTAAATAAAAAATTTGTCGAAAAGGGAAAAACAAACAAATAAATTGCATATTATATGTTGCGCGACTCAAAATGGTCAAGAAGCTATCAATCTCGGTGGTACAATAACAGCTTTTAGGAGAGAACAACAAATATTCAAAATAATCAAACTACCCAACTATAAGTCCTAATAGAACACAGGACAACATCGCAGAGAACGTCTTTTCTTCAACAAACCTATTAAAATTTTAATGATACTGAGCCCTCACCTCCCAGATGTGGCTCTTACTGCCTTCCCGCCTGTCAAGATCAACTTATTGTTGAGCACACTGCACTCTCTGAGCACCACCATGCATATCTTCGTCCTCATCATATGCTTCTTGGGAAGCCTGCTGAGTCTTCCTTCGCATTTCCTCCTCAAAGTTGACATCATGAAGTGTGGTCTCCTCACACTCATCCAACTCCATTTCAGTAATTTGCTTTGTAGGTCTTGGAGGCAATACAGCTTCGAGTGCCTTGCACTGCTCAAGGCTCAGGGATTCTGGGAATTCCACATTGAAGTGGATGTACAATTTGCCTCTCATGAATGGCCTCTGGTACATCACCATTCCTTCATCATTAATTGCCTTGAATTGATCTGCATTACCAGGATCAAGAATTAGCTAACGAGACATTGCCCAACTCCAAAGCATTATAAACAAAAAAGTTCTATCAAAGAGTTACATGCGATGAATGTGTGATTTGAACGACCATACGCCCAAGTATGAGAGGATTAATTTGATTAGGGCAATCCAAATACCACATTATATGGGTAAAAACAAGATATGGAATGATGAAGTCAATGGCAAACGGATGCCTTTGCATACAAGTTAACATCTAGATCCCCCAATTAATGATACCAGGTACCAAAAGAAGCTGGAAGAAGTATTGTGTTGACTATAATCATATCAGAAATATTAGGAAAGTAGCCCCATAAATAATAACAAGTATAACAGACGAAAAATTCCGAGACTAAAATGATGGTCTATATGATTCTATACTTACCAGGCTTGATTACTTCTCCAGGCTGGGATTTGATTAGAAGCTGTCTATTATCTAGGTGGGTCAAGATAAACTGAAAGCCACAAAGAGCCTCAGTCAGGGACAATGTGTGTTCCACAAAGAGGTCATCACCCTTTCGCTTGAACTTAGGGTGTACTTTCTGTTGTAAGACAAAAACTATGTCTCCAGTAACAGTATCAGGCTGCAAAAAAATAAGAAAATATCAACATAAGCAGCAATTGACTATGTGAACAATAAACAAAACCGACGTAAGAGGATGATGTCACATACAGCCTCATCGGCCTCGCCAGGGAACGTAATCTTCTGTCCATTTTGCATGCCCTTCTCCACGATCACTTCCAGGACCTTCTTCTGCTGCGCAACCTTTTCACCCTTGCACTGTGGGCAGCGATCCTTATCATTTATGGTTTCCCCAGTACCCTTGCACTCATTGCAAGGGTGTTGCATCTGCTGGATCATAGACGGGCCAAGGTGTCTAATAGAAACTTTCATTCCAGAACCTTGACAACCAGAACATTTCATGGAAGCACCAGATTTTGACCCTTTACTGAAAGTGAATAGATTACCCATCATTAGAAAAACAAGTGAATGTTGTATGAAGCATTAACATAGAATACCCGTCAATAGGAAAACCAGGTGAATGTTGTATAAAGAATGAACAAGTTGAAAATGTTGTATCACACAATACTCACCCCTTGCACTTTTGACACAACACATTACGAGAGAGGGAGAGCTTCTTAGACGTTCCATTATAGAGATCCTCCAAAGAAACCTTGAGCGGATGGATTACATCCTCACCTCTCCTCTGTCTCCGGCCTCTACTGCTTCCGCCGCCTGGCAACAAGAAATTTAAATTTATTAAACTTCATCAAAGATCACAGACAAATTACAAACCAGGTAAAATCAATAAGGAACCGAACCATACCTCCAAAGGGGCTACCACCACCAAAGAAGGATGAAAAGATGTCAAATGGGTCATGGCCACCACCTCCACTACCCATTCCTTCCTTGAGAGCATCCTCTCCATACTGATCATAAATCTCACGCTTCTCAGGGTCACTCAGAACTTCATAAGCCTGAGCAAGCTCTTTAAACTGAAACACACAAAGAATTGCATGATATTAGCATCACTTTTATGGCAAAAGTTGAGCACAAACAGTAATAAAAAATCAACCAGCCAATTAAGAACAAAATATGTGTGATTCAACATATACATGCTATATCAAAAGAAGATCTCTATTGAATCTTTTAAACGGGTATAAAACTTAAAACTTTATCATAGAGAAGTATCCAAAACTCACAAAATTCAAAGAAATACACAGAATTAAGCAAAAGCAAACATGATTCAGACCGTAAATAGCCAGAAAAGGTAGTAGTTTTGAGGTGAAGACTAGCAGCACTAGTGCAATTAACGGAAAAGCTTAATTCTTTCTTACATTAAAATGCATAAGAGATCGTTGATGCAGAATGTCACCACATTCTACACCTCAAACATACATGCTATATATCAAAAGAAAAACTCCATTATACTGATATCTTTCCACAGGCACAAAAACTAAATGTGTATCATAGAGAAGCATCCAAAACTCACAAAATTCAAAGACAAACATAGAATTAAGCAAAAGAAAACACGGCACTAACCAGAAAGAGCCTGATAAGCAGCAAGTTTTAGCTGAAACTAGTAGTATCAGTAAAATTTACAGAAATATTATTCTTTCCTACTTTAACACCCAAAAGAGACCGTCCACGGCAGAAAACATGCAACAAAACAAAGTCTAAGGGAAAAGGTAAGCCAAATTTAAATATTTATCATTGAGAAGCATCCAAAACTCATAAAATTAAAAGAAAACACAGAATAAAGCGAAAACAAACACACCACAGACCAGGAAGAGCCTGAAAATAAGTAATTTTGAGCTGAAACAAGCAGCATTAAAAATTAAATTAAACTTAAACACTCAATAGAGATTAATTTACAAGTATAAAAATTAAATTTTTATCATGGAGAAACATCCAAAATTCAGAGGAAAACCCTGAATAAGGCAAAACGACATCGTACATAACACAATTGACAAACATACACGCAATCTACAATTCAACATAAATACATATTAAAAGGTGTTACTACCAAACTGTTCCGTGTTTAAAAATAAACAGCAATAATGGGAGAGAAAACGAGAACGATAAAGAAAGACACAAAAAATTGTTAATCCAGTTCGTCCAGGAATTCACTACGTCTGAAGACCAATTCGGGATATTTACTATGTTGAGATACAATATTTAGGTTAGTTAGCTATGAAACCCTAATTACAATTTGACATGGACGGGCATGAAAAGAAAAGCTCAAAAAATCTGGTCAATTGTTCATCAGTAACTCAGGATCCCTAACCTAACATTCCGACCTAAAAAAATCCGAAAAAAAAACCAAAAAAGTAGCTAAATACGGCGGTCATCAACAAAAAGGAGGCAAAGGAATTACCTTTTCAGGATCGCCTCCCTTATCAGGATGATTTTTAATAGCGGCTTTACGGTAAGCTTTCTTCAGATCATCTTGCGAAGCGTCCTTCGGAACTCCCAATACCTCATAGTACTTCGAATTATCGCTCTTTTTTGGTCCCCTTCCAAACATCTTCGATTCGATTTTAGCAAAATCTAGATCTTAAATTCAGCAAAAAAAATCAACAAAAATATTCACGAATTCAACAGAAATTATGATGGATTACGGAAGGAATTGAGAGAGAGGAAAATCTTACCAGTGAAACCCCTAGAACGGTTAGGGATTGGAGTCCTTGTTGACTTTTGGAGTTGGAGAGCGGAGCGTTGGGAAGAAAGGGAAAAGAGGGTTAGAGAGATGGAAGAAAAGGAGGGTTTATTTGGAAGTGAGGAGAATGGACGGTTGAGATTTTATCTGAGCTGTAGGGTTAGTAATGGTATGGGTGGGAAAATCTGAGCATGTAGGGTTAGTCAAATGGTATAGGTAGAAAATGTGATACTGGCACATTATCACAAATTTGTCTCTCTTTTCATTATGTCGTGATGTGATCAGCTCTGCACCGTAGGCTACCATGGACCTGATCAATATCAGAACTATCCTGCTGGACTGGCCACGGGTGGTTAAGAAGCGTCTAGAATTCCATGAATTATATAGTCCCTTCTTTTTTTCGGTTTTTCGGATTTGGTCCCTATTAATGTTTTGTGCATAAATCGTTTTTTAGTACTAGTAATTGCTAAATCACGAGATCTTGGGGCAACTAGTTTAGTTGCAGGATATCAATGCTACACCGCGGATGAGGAGGATCTCATGTCGGTTGTGGTTCTCTTTATGAAATTTTGGCCATCAATGTTATCGGTTATGATGAGTGCCTTGTAAAGAGTATTAGGGGCTAGACTCCAACTCCGAGTAAGAGTCAAAACCACAAATGCTACCTAGTTCAAATCTATAAATTAATTTTAAAATGAAAACATCAGGCACCCTCACAGGAATTAAACAAAAAAAAAAAATTAATATTATTGATCCGACTAATTTTATTGGAAATGTGAAGATTCCTAGAAATATCCAACACGATAAGAGTTCATATAAGCATACAATCTTTCTCCCACCATTAACACGGGAGTTTAACTCTCAAAAATTCTCAACTGGTTTTCTGTGCATAAACTTAAAAGAGTATAAATTTGGAGGCCAATTCATATCTATTATTTAGCAAAAAGAAAATTCATATGCAATATTATATTTTTATTATCAGAGTTGAATATTTCCAAAAGAAGTAGAAAATACAATATCATCTCCCTACTTAATTTTTTATGATTAACAAGAAAATAAGTTTCAATGAAAAAAGAAAAAGGGAGATCCATTTAGGAGGGGATTCCCCGCTATCCAGCCTACTTATTTCAGACTGACTAATCCAAGTCGAGTACTACGGAGACCCATTGAGGAGGGGATTCTCCAATACTGCAATCTCCATTCTAAGGCTCAAAACAAGGCCTCTGATCAAGGGGACCAAGGACTCCAACAGTTATTCGTATTCGTCTCCTGCCACCTTCCACTTATTACTGCAAGAAGGCTCCACCATTGGAGATGTATCCTCCATTAGTAACTACCCTTCCCATTGTACAGCTTCTTGAGGACATGTTTATGTTCATGGAGGGTGAATAGGAAGCTCCCGGAACTCGATTCTTTCAGGTTATCAAAGTCCTGGCAATCATAGAAAGTCGGGAGAAGAAGAATTTAGTTTAAGGAATGATAGGATATGGAAGTAATTCCCAAAGTTAAAAACACAACAAAAATAATAAACATTGCGTTGTTCACGTGATCGCTTCATAATAAATTATGTGATTACATGGGGCAGTTCATAAAGATTTCTAGTCTAAACTGCAACTGAATGTATACCCACAAATAATTACCAGAAGTCGGGAGCTAAAACCAAAATTGAATACAAAAGGCCAAACATATATTATTAACCGACATAACTAGGTAGTCATTGTTCGCACGATGCGCCAAAGCCTCAATGTTTTGGCCTTTGTAAGTGAAGGTCAACGGTAAGTGGCGAGGGAATTTTTTTTCAACTTAATTAAGTCAGCAATCTCATATGGGCAAATGTTTAAAAGATCCGTTGAAATATCAAATGCTTTGATACTATAAGATAAAGGCCATCTCAAAAGTATAGAGAGATAGATGATTAGCAAGAATGTATGAATCCCACATAAAAGAAAGAGAGAAATTTTGTTTTTTACTCTGTTGAAAGAAAGAAAAAGAATGAACTGCAAGTGAAAATTTACCTCGACATTCAGAAACTCGATGGAACTTAGGAGCCGAGCTTATCATCCTAGCATAAATCTCAGGTCTGCTTCCATGTTCATAAGGCTCATTCTCAACATATCTTGTAAAAGAACTAAAAATTGATTAAACAATAATTAGTACTCCATAACGGAACTAATTAAGGAAGATAATTATCAAGAAATTTATGATACCATCATGATGATCAGTATTTGTCCTCCATGAAGTGGGGTCCTTTCATTTGTCCGACAAAGAATCACAAGTATCTTTTGCAAGAAACTCTTCAACAACCTGATCCTCTTCATAACTACTACAGTATTATGTATGGAATCTAAAGCTGGCGAACAATAAATAGACATTGTTTCAGAATCATAGCTTTCGTGATCGCCTTCTTCATCGAAGGGCTCATCTTGTCCTGATTCAACTAATCAACTCTGATCATCCTCATGATCAGTACTTTCTGTACGCGAAAGCATCAGACTTTCTCCTTCATCAGCCACCAAATGATCTTCCTGCATGATAGTTTTGCTCGTTTTCTTGTTCCACTTCATTAGAAAACTCTCTGAAAGAACAAAATAAAACTTTATTGCACCCAAAAAAGGAAAAATAAAATTAGAAAAGGGGGGGGGAGAGGATAATTTACCCAAAATTCCCAATCCCAGCTCTATAAAGAAATAAAAGCGAACCAAATGTTTCTCATAACTCAAACTCAAAGAAATTACAGTTTTGTTTTTACCAAATTTCATTCCCAGGTCATGCTCACTGCCGAATGGAATCAACCCAGGGAAGAAAAAAGTCCACAATATACAAAAAAAATAATATAACTACATTAAAAAGAACAAAATACAGAACCAAGTACGGGCATGTCTGCAGAAAATGATCACTAAGACGTACAAAATGAACATTCAGCACAGCCACATGCAAAAGAAGAGCAGATTCTCATGCTCGGTAGTGCATTCAATGGTTCTAAATCTACACACATCACCAACAGATAACCCCATTTCCCGATTCTACAGCAGTATCAGCACTGCTTCTACTGATTATTAAATAAAAATCATAGTAAGCAATATAAAAATCAATAAAGCAGCTGGAAATCTTATCAATAAAACCAACGATAAAGTTTTCATCATACCTCTGAGTGTTGGCAGATTTTGTATGTCGAAACTGTATTTTCTTGGCCTTTAAAATACCCAGGGCATAGTCGTCTAGTTCTATTCCCTTCGTAGACATTTCATTCACGAGGTTTACGGCCCTTTCTACTTCTCCACTCCTAATGTAGCCAGATAAGAGGGCAGTATAGGTTACAGTATCGGGTTCCAGACCAATATCAATCATCTCATTGAAATGGTTAATAGCATCTTGAAGATTGTCTGATTTACAATTACTATCAATCAGAACAGTGTAGGAAATGCTATCAGCTTCTAAATTCTTCTCCTTCATTTGAGCCAATAAACCTGAACGATGTTTCTCTATCCAGTTGTTTCCTCCATTTTTGGCCCTTTTAGACTTGATTTCCGAGCATCCATCTAGCATAACGGTGAAAGTGATTATATCAGGGGCTATACCCCTTTGATCCATATCATAAAAAAGACTGAAAGCTTCACCCAAGCTATTCACTCGACAATAACCATGAATCATCATTGTATATGTAACAACGTCAGGTATTAATCCCTTCAAACCCATATTATCGAACACCCATCTTGCCTTCTTCATGTCTCTTACACGACACAGAGCAGCAATCATTTTGTCGAACATTTTTTTACAAGGGCCATCATCTGAGGACAGTACTGTATCAAATATTTTTAGAGCTCTACCATACTCATCTTTCGCACAAAGACAAGTAAGAAGTTTTAGACAAGATTTTCTTTTGACTGAAATTCCTCCTTCTGAAAGCAACTTGAAAATTTCGAAGGCCTTTTTTACATGGTTTGATTCACAACATCCATTAATCATAGCTGCGTAATTTTCTGCACACCGGTCTTCCAATTGAACTAAAAAGTTTTCAGCTTCCTCCACCTTTCCCGCAGCACACAAGCCTTCAATTATCATATTGTGTGTTACCTTATCTGGATCAACACCTTTTAACTTCATGTAATCCAGAAGCTCATTTAACTCTTCAACAAGACCATTTCTAGAAAACCCACCAGCAAGAACATTGTAGGTAACAATATCCGGTTTTAACCCATTTTCCTTCATCTCCTCGAGTAACTCTAATGCATCAACAACTTTCCCAATGGACAAATAACCATTAATCAAAGTGGTATAGTTTATGACATCTGGATCAATCTTCTTACTCTTCATTTCACAAAACAACTTGTCGGCCTCTTCGACTTGTTTTAGTTCACATAAAGCACCCATTGCCACATTGTATGTGACATTATCAAGAAATATTCCCAACTTGTTAAAGCTATTGAACTGGTCTACTGATTCACGTTCCCTACCAATTTTACTCAGGCATTCAAGAAGTGAGGTTATGATCCAGCAATCGGTTTTGATACCTTTTGCTGTCATTTCATCATGGAATGTCCGAGCTTTGATTATATTCCCAGCTTTACAGTATCCTTTAATTAAGAGACCATAACAATAAGCATTGAGTACTAGTCCCTGCTCTTCCATGTCGTGTAACACCAGCTCGGCTTCTTTTAGTTTCCTCCGGTTAACAAACCCATGAAGCACAGCAGTATAGGCATCAGCAAAGATAGGCGCTTTTGCGTCTCTAAATTTTTTCAATGCTTTATAAGCCAAATCAGGCTGTCCATTGTCACAAAGTCCTCCAAGAAAAGTATTGTAAACACAAGGATCTGCCGCAACACCAGCTTTTTCCATCTCCCCAAAAACTTCTACAGCCTTTTCCAAACTACCCTTCCTACAATATGCCTTAATCACAATAGCATACGTATAAACATTCGGCACCAACCCAAGACGACCTAACTGCTCATACACAGCCAGCGCCGGTTCCACCTTCTCGCATTCAACCAACTTGTTTATCAAATAATTACAAGACAACAAAGACGGCCCAAAACTGCGTCTTTTTGTTTGAAACAAAGTATCAAAAGCCTCATCAAATCTCCCCAAAGTAGCAAAAGACTTAACTAACATATCAAGAGCCAAAACCAATGAATTCGGACCACCATCATACTCCAACACCTCCACTATTTCTTCAACCAAATCCTTAATCTCAAACCCAAGATCCTTACTTCTCGACTTAATCACTTCCATTAGTAAATAATCTAACTTTCTATCACTTCTCCAATAACAAAGTACTCTAATCATAGCCACATAAGTTCCAATATCATGTTTAAACCCTTGATTCTTTAAATTCTTGAAAAATTCCAATGCAGAAACAGGGTCTTTTTTCTTCAAATTATTGAGAATTTCGATGACCCCATTTGAATTTAGTTCTCTAAAATCGTTTCTTTGATCATCAAGTGTTGTGGAAGTAGTGTTTAAGGTGTTTGATGATTCTTCAGAACTTGAATCACTTGAATCAGAGTAATAAGGGCTTAACTGAGCAAGTGCTGAAACGGAATTTAAACGAATAAATTGATTGTTTTTTAGAAGATTTATTTGAACTACTGACCTTATTGTAGAAACCCACATGGGAAAATCATACACGTGAAATTGAGAGAAAATAAATGAAGAATCTTTGATTTGCTCAGCTGAGTTCTTCACAAAATAGATTGAGCAACGGGTGAGTGAGAGAAGTGTCTTAAACCCTACAAGCGATTTTTCAGTTAAAAAATTTAGAGTTACTCCCTCCGTTGCAAATTATCTATTCACTTTGCATTTTGCACGGTGAGTATAATTGTGTGAAGTGTTCGAACTGTCAAGTGCGGGGGACGAAAATTTATTGCATATTTATAGAAATTTTGGTTAGACGAACTAAAGTATTCGTACGGGGTGGGATTAAATTGGGTTTTAATTTGAAATGTTGGTCTCAGTCTCAAAAAAGTCTCAAACTCAACCCAAATTTTAGATTTTTTTTTTTAAGCGCCCGAAGGCAATTGCCCCCGAAGGGGAAGAGCGGAGAGTACCCTAGATAGGGAGATTGTAGCATGACCCATGCCTAGGGGAGGGAATTTAGCCTCATAAGGAGGAGAATTTATTTGCCCCACAAGGGGAGATACGGGAATCGACCACGGGACCTCCATCCCGTAGCCGGGTAGCCTTACCACTTGTAGATGATTTAATATTTTCATTTTCATTTTCAAATTTAATCCAAAGAAGATTTGAGTCTCAAACCAAACCTAACTCAATCCAATCAGACCCAATATCTCAATCACATTATTCGGGTCAAATTCTTAGATATCAATAAAAAAGTTATCAATTAAAAAAATAAAAATAAAACAACAACAGGACGCGTTCAACTACATGCACTTCGAGCTCTAGGCAGCTGATTGTGGGCTTTTTTTGTTACACATTTGTGGGTCCTTGGCGTTAGTAGTGATTAATTCGCGATTGACTCGCAATCCATTAAATGGGGAAAAACTTGACTTATATTATTTTTTACGTGAAGTCTACAATCGCGAGAAAATCCCACGACAATTGATGTCAGTGAGGAATTTAAATACTACTCAACAGTGAAATATATAATAAGTTCAACTAGTTGTCCCATATCTCAAGGTTCTAATTGCAAGCTCTTCGTATTTAACAGAGAGGATCTGAGTTTTCTTGATGAAATTTTGACCCAGATTATTTTATCGAGAGTGTCATGTAAAAATAAAATTTTACAAGTCAGATTCTCATCTATACAAAAGTTAAAATTTGTTGATGTTATCGTAAAAGTTGAGTCCGAATTAATTTCCGAAATATAAAAACACAGGATACTCAATAACCTACTACTTCATACATGCCGCAGGCGCAGTTAAACCCTCCCTAGAACCGGGATCGGGTTAGGTGATCTAGGAAGGCCATACAAGTGAAAAGTTAAAAGAAAGCATAAATAAATGAATGGAAAATGATTTGCTACTATAATTCTTGGATAGAAATTGGATAAAATTTAAATTAACACTATTCACTCCCCTATTGATATAAGGGATTCACCCCTAATTTGAGTTTTAGCCAATTTCTATCTAATAATTCTAGTAGCCTAGTAAAGTCCTGAATGAATATAATCCATTACATAAAGGGAAAATGACCCAAATAGTCCTTCAAGTATTTTCGAAGACATAGTTAGCTCCCTACAGTATTTCAACTTTTTGTTAGGTCCTTGAACTAAAATTGCGTCTTATAAAACGTCTTACAGCCTGTTTTGCTGGTTGTTTCCGGTGGAAAATAGGCACACACTATGTACGTGTTTTTTGAGTCGGGGTAAAATGGTCCAAAAAATTATCTCTTGACCCACCAGTTGACCCGGAGACCCGCGAACACAATCCACTAGCTCAGACGGATTAGAACGAATCAAAAGAGCATTTTTCCATCTTCAACCTCTTGAATACACCAAGAACACCAGAAAGTCGAAAATTCCAATGATGATTGATGATGGAAAAAACTATGTAGCCTTGTTCTCTAAGTTATGGGGTAGCAAAAACTCCAAACAACTACCCAGATCAGTAGCCAAAACGCTCATCAGGTGATCAAGTGTGTTGCTGACATCACCAACACAAACCAAGCAAACCAAAATAATTCAACCCACTAAAAACTCAATGACCTTGAATTCTGAATGGATAGAAACTGCTCCTTACAATATAGATCATAAAGAGTGTAACCACTCATAAAAACACTCACAGAAGCAACATATATGAGAAGAAAAGAATCCATGGATGGACCAAAGATGACGTCACCTTTTTACTCTTCATTGGGAATTACCCATACTCGAAAATGTCTTCTTCTTCTTTGAAAACAACACCACGATGATGAAAACCTTAGATTTTTGCAGAATTTCCAGGAAGATCCACTGGGATATTCAAGGGAAAAGATAAAATTAGGGTTTGGAATCGCGATTGATTTGAAAGTTAATCTTGGTGTCCTTTGGATTTACATCTACTCATCAACGGTCCAATTTTCTCTTAATTTTTTGGACCATTTTACCCAAGCTCAAAAGACACCTGCATAGTGCTGCCTATTTTCCACCGGAAACAACCAGCAAAACAGGCGGTGGGACGTTTTATAAGACGCAATTTTAGTTCAAGAACCTAACAAGAAGTCGAAATACTTTGGGAAGCTAACTATGTCTTTCGAAAATACTTGAAGGACTATTTGGGCTATTTTCCCTTACATAAATGGGGTTTTAGGATGTTGTCGGCATAGGTTCTCATATCAATATGTCTCGTGTAACAACAATGACTCGATAGTCAAACCTCCCCACGTGAGATTTGGTCTATAATTGGTTTATCTAAGTTTTGCTATTTATAAGTTGCGTGGTGACATAATTCTTTTTCTATTTGAAGTTGATTTTCAACTTCCAACTTTATATGTTTGAGTAAATTGTGTATGCGAGATTGATAGTGCTCCTCATGTGGTTAGGCAGACATTGTTGTTGCAGTTGTGACATATCTTTTGATTGATTAATACAATTATTTTTTTACAAAAAAAAAGAAAAAAAGAAAAAGAAAAAGAAAAAAAGGTTTTGGGATGCTTATCTTATCAGAGGGTGAAAATTCTCTGTCCCCATCCCTCTCCCCAACCAATCAGAATTTACTATATAAATATTTTTTTCAATTATATATACACATGGTAAATTGTGATTGGGTGGGGATAGGGATGAAGATAGGAATGGGGATAAATGATTTTTTGCCCTTATCAGATGCACACATCATACACCCTCGTTGTCATCCTTCTATACATATTTTAGATTGAATCTAGTATGAGATTTTTTATTTTAAATTAGTCTCAAATCAAAACTAATATTTTTAGATATTATTTCAGAGTTTCATATTCAGACTGAATTTTAAAAAAAAAATTTGAATTCAGTGTGAATTTCAAATTACTTCAAACTTAAACTAGACTCAATATTATCTACGATACTAGATCAAATGCATAAGGTGTGAACACATATATAGACAAATATTGGAGGCGGGATCACACATTCCAAAACCTTTGTTACATTATCACTCAAATATTATTATAGAGCTAGTCCACCACTAAGACCGACTAGTATTTCCTCTTTAATGAAATCATCTTTAATGAAAACTACATAGCTAATTTTTAACATGAAACTTCTAATCCAAAGGACACTTGTTAAGTCAACCAACCCAATATTTTATTTGATTTTATTGAATCCATGACGCATTATGTATTTGTTAGTTGTTAATATAAGTTTGGTTATATGTAAAAAAAGATTATTTTATTTATTGCGTATATTAGTATTATTAAAAGATAAAACTAATGCAAGATCTCATCTCATATAATTCTTTATATTATAAAAATATAAACTAATCCTAATTCTTAAAAGAATTAAAATTGTTGCGCCAAATGTATTACTAGAATTTTTTTACTTTTACGGTAATTGACTCACTAAATGTTTAGTTATTAACTAAAAATAAAAAGAAAAAGGTGTGAAAAAAAAGAAAGAGATTTGAACATTTATTTCGAGGCATCTCAAAATATAAATGGAGAGTAATATTTATATTTCCTTTTTATTTTCAGATGTTATTATCAACACCACCTATAGTTTTTATTTTATGTTAAATAAAGAAAGATAAAAATAGTTTGTGATCACCCAATGATATCAAAGTATGGAATTTGGTTCAACAACAGTTTTGACAATGATTTTTTATTTTATTTTATTTTATTTTCGGGGACGTTTTATGCTTGTCAAAACCAAAGGAACCAAAGTTTTTCCATCCATAAATTGCTACACAAGCAATATCTTGACCTTCAATCTTGATTTTGACAATTTTTTTATTTTTTTTATAAATGAAAAATACAACTGTTAATAATAACAAATATATCAAAGGTGTTTTATCCCAATGGGGCAAGCGTCTGCCCACGATTTTGAGGTCGTGGGTTGGATACCCTCCACCTGCGAGTGACAAACTTTAATCTCCCTTTCTAGGGCTATATTCTCCTCGTCTGAGGCAGTTCTCTCTCCCCTATATGGGGCAACCGTCCAATCGTGCTTCAACAATAACAAATCTAAGTTACAATGAGGTAGTCGTCTTCCAAATTACATACTTTTGCTCTTAGAAATATTTTTTCTGTCAGGATTTTTTTCCGAAATTTTAAAGTTCAACTCTTAAAATTTATTGGAAATTTAAAATCGTTTATAATATCAAGTTGATGGATCCGTCCCAATAATTAGTATTATATGTATAACATATTTCCTTCTTTTTTCTTTTTGTGTAATGAGTATACTCATTTAGCTTGAAGAAATCTATAAAATAGTTTACAGTTGAAGAAATTGACCGTCATTAATTATTTGGAAAATGTTTTCTCAGGTGAAATTTGTTCATGTTGGTGTAATTCAGGTGATTAAGAGTCTTTATGCTCATATTCATATTGGCTTTTACTTAATTACCTTTGAATGTTCATAAAAAATGATCCGTTATAAATATGCAAAGATTATTTGTAAAAGATTTGGAGATTCCAACATTTTTCCTACTCATAATACCACTATCTAAGATAGAAATAGTTTAATTGAATACCTAACTTGTATTAGACAGGTATTATATTAATCACACGATTTTATTAAAAAATGAAATATACTATTAATTTATCAGTTTTAAATTGAGTATATAATTTCTGTTAAAAAAAAACTGAGTATATAATTTTCTTATAATAAATAAAAAGATAGAAATGAAATTTGAAACGAGAAAGTATTAGATTTTCAATTGCTGAATAAAAAATTAAAAAAAATTGGAGAAAATAATGTTGTTTTGAATGAGATTTTTTTTTAAAAAAACTTTCTCCTTTAAATAACTAGTTATAAGTAACCGCCTGCGAGTTAATGTAAGTAACCGCCTGCGAGTTAATGTGGAACAAATATTTTTTTTCGTACATTGCATAATACGTATTAGTCGACAAATTTAGAATATGACGTATGAGAGCGCATATTTTACAACACTTGATCAGAAGATTATACCAAGTGTTTTGAAATAAACGATTTCGGTCATCATATATTAAATCCGGCAACAGGTATTTCACACTTTGAACAAAAATATATATTCCGCAACAGAATCAAAAAAGTAAATAACCACTTAATTCTATTTATTTACCAAAAATGCCACACACTTTCAGTTCAGTTCTGGTGGCGGTTACAACAAAAAACACGAAATCTCAGCTGCTAGTCAACTCTAAAACTTTTAAACAAACTAAAACCACTCAATAAATCCCACAAAGACCGCTCTCCATATAAAATGACTTTCCTACCCCCATCACCGTTTTTTGTCGTTTTCCTCCATTTCCAATTTTCCACCCGCCACCTACCCTCACCACTATATACCCTTCTCCCCCTTATCCCCTGTGGGTATAGATCTCCAAAATTCTTGACAAAATCCCTCAAAAAACCAGACAATTTCAGATCAAAATCCCCAATTTTCTTGTAGAAATTTAGAAACCCTTTTTGATTTTCTGGGTTATTTATAATCTTTTGTTCTTGTAATAGAATGTTTAATACACAATTTGTTCTATCTTTTGCTCTTCTTCTTTCATTTCCTCTTCTTTTCCTATTTGGCCCTCGGATTCTTCCTCCAAAACACGTCCAAATCTCATTACCAGACGAATTAGACGATCTTGCCCTTTTCCACCGCGCCACCATCGCCTCCTCAGACAATCTCCACCACCACTACCACGGCCACCATCATATCCGATTAGGTACAACTAATCCTTCATCTTCAAAACGCAAAATCGCTTTCCTTTTTTTAACCAATTCAAATCTCCATTTTGCCCCTATTTGGGAAAAATTCTTCGCAAATCATACCAATTTATTCAATATTTATATCCATTCTGACCCTTCCATCAAAATCTCGCCTCCCGGCGGCGTGTTCGAAGGCCGGTTTATTCCCGCCAAGAAAACAGAGCGTGGCACCGCTACACTTATCTCCGCCGCCCGCCGCCTCATCGCAACGGCGATATTAGATGATCCGAAGAATTACTTCTTCGCCTTAATCTCCCAACATTGTATCCCTCTCCATTCCTTCGAATTTGTCTACAATTCGCTTTTTTCCTTCCCGATTTCTTCACCAATCAACTCGAAATCGCCGATGTTCAGGAGCTTCATCGAGATTCTAGACAGCGAGCCGCAGTTGTGGGACCGATACATTGCCAGAGGGAAAGAGGTGATGCTACCAGAAGTACCGTTCGATCGGTTCCGGGTCGGGTCACAGTTCTTTATACTGAACCTGAATCATTCTTTGCTGGTAATTAATGATAGAAGGTTATGGAGGAAGTTTAAATTGCCATGTTTGAATATGGATTCTTGTTACCCGGAAGAGCATTATTTTCCGACCCTTTTGTCTATGGAGGATCCGGAAGGCTGCACACATTATACACTTACTCGGGTTAATTGGACGGGGAGTACGGGTGGGCACCCGCATACTTACCGACCCGATGAAGTGTCCACGGATCTTATTCGAAAACTCCGGGTTTCAAATTCTACTTACTCTTTTATGTTTGCTAGGAAGTTTTCGCCAGATTGCTTGAAACCTTTGTTGGATATTGCAGATAAGGCCATCTTCAAAGATTAAATCTTTATCTGGTGAGTAAATTTTTTTTTAACTGAAAGTTATCATCTTTGTAGTTGATTTTATTAGTTTATTTCTCAAATGTTTTAAGTTAAAATATTAATATTACTGTCTTAAATAGAACTTATATACCACTAATTCTATTTAAGAGGGTAATATTGATATTTTTGATTAAAAACAACACCTTATTCTTTGCTTCTTTAATTTTCGTTAGATATCTTAAACGACTTTATATTATAAAACATTATAAAACGGAAGGAGTACTATGTTTAAGCTGCGGATTCTTGGTGAATGATTGAACATTTAAGCTTATTAGTTTGTACATTATTTTGTTTTTACTGTTTTTGGTTTAAAGATTAGAATTGTTTGGGGGGTAATTTTGGTTTGTTGCCTTTGGTTTAGGTGTTGATTGATGACCAAAAATATGCAATTTTTAGGATTTGGCACCTTTCTTTTTGTACAAAAGTAGTTAGTAGAGGCTGCTAAATTGGCATCTAATGTAAGCATTGAAAGGGACTTTTACTTGTTCTTATTCTTGTAGAGTCATATTTGTAGTAGTAAAACAAAGAAGCCATAAATAGTCTCTCAAAATTACTGCAGAGTTGATTCTGCTGTACCTAATGCAACCTTGTTAAACTTTAGGTGAGTATGGATATCAACTAGTTTCTTGTCTAACCTTAGAGGTGGGCCCCATAAAATTTGGCTTCATAGATAGAAGTCGAATTGCACTCCGGCTCCAGTGCGGAAACATTACGGGCCGTCAGATCTAAAATCTAACGGCCGATATCATTTGATTTAACACCTTCTTTATAATATCTATTGAGACCCAAATGATCTCAGCCGTCAAATGTTTAATACAACGGCCTCTAATTATTCCGCTCGTTGCAGAATAATTGACGTTCGCACTGGACCCTGCTAGTTCGAATTGTCTGTGCGAGAATATGAGTCTCAAATTTGTGTTTGTGGTAGGAACACTGTCTAAATAGACCCTAGATACAATTGCTGTATTTGGATCAGGTTTCTTATCCGAATGAAAACATTTTCTTCAATCCCACATCTTTCTCATAGATAGTTCACTTGAATTATTTTTTTTCACAAACAACTTATTTTTACGAAACTTAACTTAAGACAAGACGTCCCTTTTAAAGTAGATTGTTTGCACTTGTTCTTGTAGTTGTAGGTGCCAATAAGCCACTTGTAATGTGGGCTCTCCATATGTTACTAACGAGTTATATTATGGAATTGATTTATAATTTTGTATTGTTTTGATCTGAGATGGGATCTTGCCATGACTGACGTGGAAGTTATTTGATTAAATTTCGCAGGTTTCTTGGAGTCTCCTTTCCTACAAAATCTCCAGAAGGGCTAAAGAAAAAAGAGACAGGCGCTGTCGGAGCAGATCCTTTTTGGTGGTTTCTGTGTGTACATACTACTGGAATATGAGGACTTTAAAGGAACGGTGTGAGCTTATTGTGGAGTCTATAAAGTATATGTATTTTATAATAATAAAAAAAGGCAAAAAGTAGCAAAGGCTCATTGCCTAGTTTTTTTTTTTTCCCACTAGGGAAAAAAAAATAGAATCTCCCATTTGCTCCACCCTAACCTGGTCTTTTGTATACATAATCCTTATTGTTATATCCTTTGTGTGGAATCTGAGATTGAGTAGTATTTTGGTATAATAATACTTTATCCAAAAAGTCAAATACAGGGCAAGTTTTTTCTGTGCTTAATTTTGTGTGTTCTCTTTTGCTTAATTTCGTATGCTGCTAATCTTCGGTTCCAAATTGAATGTTAGGAATGTGAAGTATTTTCGAGTTCAATTGAAAATTTTGTGGGCCCACATTATCATCATCATCTTTTTTTTTTTTTATTTGATGAATTGCCCACATTATCATCTTGTCTGAATGATATAATTGAATTTTGCTGGTGGGTGGGCCTGGTAGTATGGCTTTTTGTGGTCCAATTCAAATTTGGTCCCATTCGTTGCTTTTGTTTTTCACTTTTCCTTTTTGTTATTAAAAATAAACTTTTTTCAAAGACATTTGAACTTCACATTCTTTTCCCACCACAAATTGATTTAAACAGGTATAGATTAAAAAAACAAAAGTTTGGACCAGGTTGTCAAGATCGGAAATTTAACTTGGAATGGAGGGGTCGTAAATATGATGATCGTCTACAAAATTATTTAAATAATATTTAATGATAAATTTATACTAATAATGTTTTAATTGATGACAAAATCGATAAGAAATTTCAGTTATCTAACCGTCAAAATCGATTTGGGTGTATTTCTGACCAAATCAATATCGAAATAGTCGTTAGTGATGAGAACAAAGGACGATGAAGTCTTTTTGGTTCTCCGCACTCCTCAGTCCGTAACGACAATGGTGATGGTGGCAGAGGAAGAATTTGAAGGTTGCTTAAATAATTAGTGGTTTCGTCAGATAATATTGGGACTTTGGATGATAGTTCAATATCATTGTCGGTGTCGTAATTGGTGGAGAATTTTGAATTCATCGAGAACAACACAGCGGCTATCGGGACAAATCATGAGGTTCGAGGATATTGGGAACGAATACGGATAAGGTATTGAGTCGGTTGGTGGGTCGGATATAATGTAGTTTTTTGCTTGGAGTGAGTGATTAAAAAGGACAAAACACCCTTGATTTTGCCGGCAAGTGGGTAATCCACGATAAAATTTGAACCGGAATCTACCACTTTGGCTAAAAAAAGCAGTACGTAAATTATTATTGGCTAAAATGCAATAAAAATTTTATTTTTGGCTAAGAGAAAAACATAAATAGTTAGTGGCAAAAGGAAGCCTTTTATTCATTATATTACTTGATTATTATTGCAAGATTTAAAGGGAGCCAAAGCAAAAAATTTATAGAAAATATGGAGAGGAAAAAAAAGGAAAATTGGTGAATTTAGTCCCCAAAATAGTACGTTTGGTGTTTTTGGTCCCCAAAATAGCACAGAAGTATCATGTCCATCAAACGCAATATGTTTGAGGACCCAAAAACAAAACAAATATAGAATGGGGATCAAACTCACCAAATATGCTATGTTTGGGGACTAAATTCACCAATTTGCTAAAAAAGAAAGAGAAAAGAATAGAGGCAATGGTAAAGTGATATCGGAACTTAACAAAAAAAGAAAGAAAGTGCTATCGGACTAATGTATGTTCTATCTTTAAGAGGTGGGCCGGCCCAAAATCAAATACCGGGACAACCCAATCCAGTTCTCCTAAGTAGTAGGTATTTAATTACCACAGATTCAATCTACATAGGCTTATTATCTCACGGACCAAAAATGTATTTCTATCAATTTAAGTAATGAGGGAATTACGTGCAGAATACATAACTAAAAGTGATTGAAAATTATTATTTTTATAGTAATTTGACAAAAATAGCAATTGAAAAATAATTTAGAAACAAAATATAATAAAATAAAATTTGATTGACAGAAGGAGTAAAGTCAAAACAGTTTATGTATATATATAACGTTTTTTTCTCTCTAGAAAAATCTTCATGAGTTATGAAATTCACACATTAGCCCCAAATGTTGAATAATTTAACATTTCTTAGTCCAAACTCTTGAAAAGTTACATTTTGTACTTAATTTTGGATCTTATTGAAACAGTGCATAAATCCTTGAATGATTAGAAAGAGAAAGAGGCCAATTATTTCGCACTTCTTAGTGTTATATAACTCAACAGAAATAATGTAAATTGGTTCTTCCATAAATTATTATATACTCAGTCATTAAAAGAGGCAGATTTAATTCTGACCAGTTAAGGGTGAATTTGTTTAGTGAATCAATTGGGTCGTTTCTATCTCGGAAACCTTGCAAATTTTGGGCAGGTCAAACTATAATATATATATAAAATTTAAAACTTTACTATTTGGTAAGGAAAATTTTATATTAAATTAAATTATTATGTAAGAAAAATTAAGTTGTTTCACTAAAATAGTTAAAAGATACTAGTTTAGAATAAATTAAATTTGAATCATACACAAAATGTACCCATTGTAAATAAAGAATTTCATCAAGGTATGAGATACATTGTAGAGTACCAAAATCTCATTCAAATTCATTAACTATTGGATGTATTTGGATGGTGTTAACTTGTTTAGGAATTCATAAATGCCCTTTGACCTTATTAGGAAAAGAGCATTTATGAAAATTTAACAGCTTCAGATGAGTCAGGCTGTTCGTTATAAAAAAAAAAAAAAAAAAAAAAGATGAGTCAGACTGAGCTCTAGTACTATAAAGGTCCATGGCCTCAATTATTTTATAGAACTAGAAACAATAGCACTAAAACTTTTCAATCATAGATATGAATTATCTTTCAAAAAGAGATCTCTTTGTAATACAAATTATCGTATTATCATATTTCTCTCAAAACACATATGCTAAATTTGGAGGCGTAGAACCTTACGAGCTTTTTGTGGCAAACAATCTTCCAGATAACTCTCATCTTTTAAGAATTCATTGCTACTCCGGAGATAATGAATTAGGATATCATGATCTTAAGGTAAATGAGAACTTTCATTGGAATTTTAGTATGAATTACTTTGAAAATACCAAGTTTTATTGTCACTTTTGGTGGGACAACAAGAACAGATCTTTTGCTGTTTTTGATAAGAAATTGGCGCATAAATATTTCGGGCAGAGTCCTGATGAATTAAATATTGGTTGGTGGTCAGTGAAATCCGATGGTTTCTATGTCGCTAACAAAATCGATCCTAATCTATCTGATTTGTTTTATTTGAATTGGTGGCTGGAAAAATAATGTATTTATTACTTCTAGAATAATCATATTATATATCATTGGAGGGTGATGTATTAGAAAAATCATTCCGCTTTCATGTATTTTTTGGAGATGATGATTTATGGTGTATTTTTTTAACCAAAACTGATGTCGTATAGTCATAATGTTTAAACGGACATAATGTTGAAATGTACTATTAAAGCGATTCTTATGGGTGTTTTTTTCATAAAAACAATTGAGAGGTATACAAAGAACACTGCTAAAGAATGTATCTAGCAACTCGCTCAACTAAAATAATGTATTTTTATTTAATTGTATGTACTATTTTCTCTTCGGGTCTAGTTAAAAGTTACATGCTCGAAATTGAACAAAACGTTAGCAGCAATGGAACGTTGTTTAAATTAAATGTATGAATAATATTAAACAATATTATCTTTAGTTCATTAAGTGCTCTTGTGTTGCATAATGTGTTTTTCTTGTAAGTTCCGGTATTCAAATTACAAATTTCTTATGTTTTCAACTTGTTGCCAATGCCCTGAGTTGGACGATTTCTTTATATATAAAAAACAGCTTTTTGCCAATGAAATGGACTAAGCCATACCTTTCACTTTTCTTCTTTTCGCAATTAATTAACACACAAACTTTTACTTTTTTGTTTATTAACTATTATAAAATAAATAAATTTAATTAATTCAATTATTGAGTAAACTAAATTAATGTTCTACAAAATAAAATTGAAGAATCAGGTTTAGAAGAAAGTTAATTTGAATTATACATAAAAAAAAGTGTAAATTAATTGCAAATAAAGGAGTACGCGCTGGTATAGGGAAGGATATACATTGTACATGAGCCAAAAATTCATGAATTATTGGATGTATTTGAATAATAACTTTTTATTGAAAAATTTGGTTGGAACCGGTCGACTAAATGGTCACACTTCACACCTCACTTGAACAAAATTCAATTTTACCTAGGATGAATTTTTATAAGAATGAAGAACGTGAAAAACTATATTAATTAGGAGAAGACCATTTATGCAATCTTGACCGCTTTAGATGAATATGGCTAGGTTATAGTTTTATAAAAGAGCCAAAACCCTTAAATAATTCTCTTATAAAAATAGGAATACTATGATCTTAGTGTAAACGAGAATTTTCAAATCATCTTATTGTCTTATTTTTTTCCCATAATACACAAGGTTATGTTTCAGAAGAATCTTATAATTTTTATGCGGTGAATGATTTTCTTGATAACTCTCATCTTTAAAGAGTTTATTATTATTTTTCAGATGATGAATTAGAATACTATTATCTTAGTGCAAACGAGAATTTTCATTGGAATTCTAAGATAAATTTTACATAAAATATCAAGTATTACTGTTACTTTTGGTGGAACGTCAAGCAAAGAAGCTTTGCTATTTTTTTATTTCGGCTTGGCACAGAAATATCTCGAGCTGAGTGATAAAATGGTTTATACGTGGCCAATATAACCAATCCTTCTCCAGATTATTTAACTTATTTGAATGGATGGTTGAGTAAATAGTGTAATTTACTCATTTTAATAAATTGTAATATAAAAACAACTGTTATTTTTCCCAATAAAAACTTAAAACCGACGAATACTTTCAGACTAGCCGGTCTACTTATTTATTTATTTTTTTCTGTAAGAAACCACCCATGTAATGTGGATTAAGTATCGACCCTTACCCGTTGATATATTTTGAAAAAAATAGAATCTGTTTTGAAAAAGACAAAAAAAACTTGTATTATGAAAACCGAGTGTGTATTATATTTTCATGTAATTAATCCTACCGAACGCTAATTTTTAATTGACAATGAATTATTATTTTTGTTGATGAAGACGATTTTAAAGATAAAGCAAGACTTTCATTCAAATTTAACTTTCAATTTGTGTTAGTTTTTAAAAAAAAAAAAAATTTTGGTTCACCCCGAGAGGCACCCGGTGTCCACTTACAACGTGGTGACTAATCTGCGCTCGACCTAGCGGGGGAGGGTCTGGCCCATACTGCTCTTATACACGGAGCCCTACCACCGCGGGAAAATTCCACGAGAGTCGATGTCCACGGTGGGAATCGAACCATTGTCAACGGTGAGGCATATGACAACTCCAACCAGTTACCCCAGAGCTCGGGGTTGTTACTTTTTAAATTTTACTACATCTCGTTTAGTACTCCATAGTTCTTTTAATAAATATTTTTATTTTACAAAAAAATAAAACTACCAAAGCGGTGAGGGGTTAGAAAGATCTGAACCGGGTACAATACTATGTCTTGCCTTGTGAATTACAGTAATAGTTTTCTATTTATTAATGAGTCACTATACTTGGTCAAAATTGTACTTCCTCTGTCTAAAATTAACTTTTCTCTTGAACAATTTATCAATATAGTATCAACAATAATCAGCGATTTCTTCACATATGTATCGCGCAGGGATGGTTATGAGGGTGTTCGAGGTGATCGACAGTACAAAGGCCTCCAAAAATTGGGGGTCTTAATTTTATATTAGTTATATATATTATTTAGGGTGTGTGTTTATATTTTGTTGAAGAATAATAAAAATCATTATTACTTGAGGATTTTTTATGTTGACAACTATCAGTAAATAGCCCACTCTATTTATAGGTAAAAGCCCAAAAAATGTGAAATAGTTTATCTCTCTTCTTAATCGATACATGTGGAGTTTAAGTTACTTAGAAAATTCTTGCCTAATGAAAAGATGAGACATATTGATATTTTATGTTCTTGAAGCGTGTAGGTTTTTTTTCCTAACGCAATAATTGTATACGAAATTTTGTTTACTATTCCGGTTACTGTTGCATCTAGAGAAAGGAGCTTTTCAAAATTGAAGTTGTTGAAATCATACATGCGTTCTACAATGTCTCAAGAAAGACTCAATGAATTAACGACGATAACAATTGAGAATGATCTTTCGGAGCAAATCAAAATGAAGATTTAGTTGATGATTTTGCTTCAAAGAAAGGTAGAAGGATCACTATTTTAAAGTGAAGAAAATTTATCAGTATTTATATTTTTTTAAATTATGTTTACAAAATTTTTTGTATATTTTAGAGAACAAAAATATAATACAGTTGCAATGATTTTTTTTGTTATATTGATATAAAAGTCATTTTTTTCGGTTATGTAGGACCTCATTTCGAACTTTTGTAGAGGGCATCCAAAATGATTGAGACTCCCTGATATTGCGAAGCTAATAAAATGGTTGACCTGGCGAATATTTGTTGTGACTACAACTTCTTTCGTCATCTCTAGTTTTATGTCCTTTACCTCAAGAAGCTTGCGGACTTTCTCTCTTGGATGCTCAAGCTGTTCCATATTAGGCTTTCCATGTCAAAAAACTATATAGACATTTTTTTTATACCATTTATTCCCTTATGCTTTTCTTGAACTACTAGGAGAATGTAATATTTATTTCCTTATGTGTTCGGTTTTTATATAGAAGTGGTTTTGCTTTCCACCTATTAGGTTTTTTACTCAATCCTCTCTTTATATATTTTCATTTTTATGAATAAATTGGTAGAAGCATGTGAAAATAAATAAAAAAATATCTTATTAGATAGAGTAACGCGTTAAAAGTAATTTGGTAAGGTTACCAGACTTATTTGGCGTTGGGTGCAATTTGTCATTCAGAATTTGCTTGCTGCGCCACGCCACACTTGAGATTTTCTCCTTAAGAAGAAACTTTAAGATATATTATTACTTATCTATTGTCATTGATGAACCTCACTTATTATGTTCACTATTAGTTTTATAACGTACTATATTTTCAGGTAATTAAATGTTAGATTTTACTGAAAAAATTGCTACTGATTTTAACCTTATATCAGATTATAATAAATAAAATCAGTACATAAAATGAAGACTGCTAAAATCCAAAATCAGTACACTGTTACTGCTATTATTTATTAAATTTTTCCAAGGAAAAAAATAAACAAAACAGTACAGAAAATTGGAAAAACTAAATAAGTGTTACTTCACTGTTATTATAACTTCTGAATAGAAAAATAGAACCTGAACAATTATATTTGCATTGGTTTATACTACTTATTATTGAAGAATAATACAAAAAACAGTAATAAAAATAAAATTCAGAACCTCAACCGGTTTGGATTAATATCCTGGACAAGATAACAGTATACCGCTTCCCTTATTGAACACTGAACTCCCAAGGTACAACGCCCGAACCAAACTGGTAATAGCAGAACTCTTAGACAGACAGATATGTAAATGCAGAAAGCAGAAGGGAGAAGAGGTTGATCAGGTCCGGCATTCATGTACGTCTGCACACAAGTTCAAGCTATTTTGGTATCGACGAGCCATTCATTTGCACCCCCATGCGCAGGCGCGCACGAGGTTCTCACATTGGGCATAGTATAAGTAAGACAATTTAAACTCATGTGAACCACTTTAAGTTATAAAGAGTTTTTCTCTTTCACGAGTTTCCCATGTGGGATGTGAATTTAAAACTCAATTCTCACATTTTTTTAAGCCTAGCTGGGCGATTACCCCATTAAGGGGAGAGAGAATTGCCTCATAGGAGGAGGAGAAAGCCCTAGAAAGGGAGACATATTAAGCTTGCCCCATGTATGGGGGAGTGTCGAACTCGGGACCTCTCGATCACGAATCGAGGCTTGCCCCACTGGGCTGCGGCCTCTTTGACCAATTCCCACATTTCAATCACCTTACTTTATACCAATTTATCATTCACACCAAAAATTAGTTTTCTCACATAGTATGTATCATCATCAAGCTTGCGCAACCCACTTCGTGATAATCTCAATAATGTAAGCCCTAAGGGCGAACGAACTCTGTTTTTGATATTGGACAAACATTTGATGTTGTGTCTAATGATCGTAATCTTTGTGATAGAATATTGGAAATCTTGTAGGAAGCTCTAAGTACTTCAATCAAGCCATGTTCAAGATTCAAAGTCATACTATTCAAGGCTCATCTATGAAGATTGAAGATTGAAGACTTAGTTTGGAAGCTCTAAGTACTTCAATCAAGCCATGTTCAAGATTCAAAGTCATACTATTCAAGGCTCATCTATGAAGATTGAAGATTGAAGACTTAGTTTGGTTAGTTTAGCTTTGTCGTCATTAGTCGTTATCTTTAAAGCTCTAACCAAAGCTCTTATGAACATAAGCTTCTCACTCTAGTCTTGCATACATGTTTTCATAAACACGTTTTCAAAAGGCTTAAGTGTCGAAATGATCTTTACATGTGTTCTTATACAAAAAGCCTTTGATTTCATAGTTAAGTCTTTTAGAAAAGTTTTCCAAGTGTTCTTATGTGTTACCTTTTGGGAAAACCTTTTAGACTTCATTAGACTTAAAAACAAGTGTTTAAAAATCATCTTTGAAAGTCCGGAAAGTCGGTCAACCGAGTTTTGCCTCGGATCAACCGAAGCAAAACAAGGTACTCACTGTGAAGAACTCGGTCGACCGAGGTCCCTGGGTCGGTCGACCGACCCTCAGCTTGGTGCACCGAGTTCGAGCTTCGGTCAACCGAACTCTGTTTCTACTAGCCGTTTTTTTGACCGTTGGAGACTCGATTTTCAGCCAAATTTGAAATGTATAAATACTCCAAAGCTAGAGAAACATTCCAAGGCTTGCATATCAAATATTCATTGATCTCTCATCAAGCCAAAACACTTTCAAAGCAAAATACTCTTCATCCTTATGATCTAAAGCATTCAAGAGTATTCTTTCAAAAGCAAGACAAAGAGTGGACTTCATTTGTTCAAGAGCTAAATTGTTTGTGCTTCAAAGGTACTATATCTTTCACTTAGAAGAGTGAACAACCTTGTACTTAACCTTTCTTAATTCCCTTTCTTAGTGATAGGGTTATTATTGTAAGTCCTACTTTGTGTGGGCATCCTTTGGTTGTAAAGTCCTACTTTGTGTGGGCAATTGTAAAAGTCCTACTTTGTGTGGGCATCTTCTTAGTGAAGTTTGTTGAAATCCTTGGGTGCGGCTCAAGGTAGTGGATGTAGATTCTTAGTGAATCGAACCACTCTAAATCTCTTGTCTTGTGATTTGCATTGGGTTTTGCTTTAGCTTTTGTTAAACTTGCACTATCATTGTTTAGATTGGAAATAGTTTGCAAGATTTATTAGAAACCCAATTCACCCCCCCTCTTGGGTTCCTTCAAATAACATTCAAAATCGAGCGGTGTAACATATAATAATATTGGCTAAAAAATGTCATCACAACACTTTAATTACACTTTTAATTCTTTGAGAAAATCCAATTTCTCCAACATTAAAAAAATATCAGAAAAATCAAATTGCTTATATGTAAGAAGGCTATAGAAAATTTCACTACTTATTAATAGGCATTAGGAGTTTTGTTAGCTGGATTTCCACTTATTTATATTGGTTTAATAAGCATTATGAGTTTTGTTAGCTGATTTTCCATTGATCTGTAGGAAAATTTGGATTTTCTCAAAGAATTAAAGTGTTGCGAGGATATTTTTGAGCCAATATTATTATATGTTACAACGCTCGATTTTGAATGTTATTGAGATTATCACAAAGTGCGTTGTGCAAGCTTCGCGATGATATATAACTTGTGAGAAAACCAATTAATGGTGTGAATGATAAATTGGTATAAAGTGGGGTGAATGAAATGTGGTAAATGGATTGCTTGTCGATGCGAAAATAGCTTGAACTTGTGTGCAGGCGCGACCTGCGTACACGAATGCCGGATCAAAACTCGCGGGCCTGATCAGTCTATGTTTTGCTACGGTTTGAACAGCTGCCATTTATGCTAGCTTTATGATTTTTACTGTAACAGGCAGATTTATTGCAGGATTAAGCCTGAATTGTTACAAGTCAAGTCTCCTTTCAGTGCCTATAAAAGGCAGGCCAGAACTGCTAGGAAGAGCATCCGAAATCATTCTCTCCCTCTGCATTCTGTTCTTGTTTTTCTGCATTCTGCATAGCATTTTTCTGAGAGTTCTGATGTTAATAAATTCGAAGGTACTGTTTCTTCTGCTTCATACAAACAGTTGGGTTGGGCGTTGTACCTTGGGAGTTCATTGTTCAAGAGGGCCTGAAGCTGATAAAGGTAGGACAAATTGAACTTAAGGGGAAGCGGAATACTGCTGTCTCGTCTAGGATATTAATCCAAACCAGTTGAGGTTATGAGTTTTAATTTTATTACTGTTTTTCTGTATTATTTTTCAATAATAAAGAGTTTAAACCAGTGCAGATATAATTATTTTGTTCATATTTCATTTTTCTGTAAAAAAGTTATAAAAATCAGTGCAAAAAAATATGTTCAGTATTTCATTTTTCTATACTGTTTCATTTTAATATTTGCCGATAAAAGTGGAAAAATAGTAAGAAATAATTTTCAGTATTCCAGAAAAATTCTAACAGTTCTCCAATGATTTAAGTTGATAGTATGATTAAGATTTTGTTTTTCCTTTTCTTTTGTGATGTTAGCTGCAAAAGGTTTTTGAAGTCTCTACCTATTATGATTAGTAAAATAAAACTCATAATATATACCACGGGAATTTCTTGATTTTCTTTTGTATTAATTGGATATTGAACTGATATTATTTATCAACGTGATTTTTAATTACATGTCAATAAATGAGTTGAGCTGTGTTGTTCGCGAGCTACGAATAAATTGAGTTTGAGCTAATAAAATGGTCTCACATCAAGTAAAAATTGAACAAAATTTGAGTTCGATGAACATGAGTTAGCCTTAGCACAACTCAAGTCAAATTATTTTCATCCATAGTCAACTTAATTTAAAATTTAATATTTGTCTAATAAGGAAAGTTTGAAATTTTAATGACAACTAGAATAATATATCATAAAACATACCCCAAATCCTACTCAATTACATTTGTCTAGTAAGTGCCAAATTCAAAAAAATTACTATTTTGTAAGGAAAATTTTATATTAAATTTAATTATTGTATAAGCAAAATAAAATTATTTCACTAAATAAGTAAAAGAATCCATGGGAATCGGGTAGCCCAAGTGGTAAGGCTACCCGACCACGGGATGGAGGTCCCGTGGTCCATTCTCGTATCTCCCCTTATGTGGCAAATAAATTCTCCTCCTTGTGAGGCTAAATTCCCTCCCCAGGCATGGTGCATGCTACAATCTCCCTATCTAGGGTACTCTCCGCTCTTACCCTTCTGGGGCAATCGCCTTCGGGAGCTCAAAAAAAAAAAAGTAAAAGAATCCGGTTTAAAATAAATTAAATTTGAATCTTACGCAAAAGGTATGTATTTATTGCAAATTTAGGATTTCATCAAGGAATTAATGAGATACATTGCAGAATACCGAAATTTCGTCCAAGTTCATTAATTATTGGATGTTTTTGAATGGTATTAACTTCTTTAGAAATTCATAATTGCTCCTTTGACCTTTTTAGAAAAAAATGCACTTATGCAATTTTGACAGCTCCAGATCAATAAGACTGGTTTCTAGTCCTATAAAGATCCACAACCTCCTCAATTATCATATAGAACTAGAAACAATAGCACTAAAATTTCCAGTCTTGGTTATGGATTATCTTTCGAAAAGATATCTCTTTGTAATACAAATTATCTTATTATCACATTTCTCCCAAAGCACATATGCTGCTTTTAGCACACAACCTTATGATCTTTATGTGGTAAATAATCTTCCAGATAACTCTCATCCTTTAAAAATTCATTGCTATTCTGGAGATAATGAATTAGGATACCATAATCTTCAAGTAAATGAGCAATTTATTTGGAAGTTTCATATGAGTTTCCTTGAAAACACCAAGTATTATTGTCACTTTTGGTGGGATATCAAGGATAGAAGTTTTGCTGTTTTTGATAAAAAATTGGCGAAGAAATATTTCGGGCAAAGTCTTCGAGGTAATGTTGGCTGGTGGTCAGTGAAATCCGATGGTTTCTATCTTTCCAACAAAACTGAACCTCCTCCAAAGGATTTGATTTACAATAATTGGTGGCTACCACACTAGATCTAGCAAGATCATACTATATATCAAAGAAGGGTGATGTATAGCATAATATAATTGCTTGTTTTTCCAATTAAAATCTTACTAAAAGTAAAGAATAATGTTATGGGAATTTTCTGTCGTCTACTTAGTTATATTATTTCCGTTCAAAATTAGTTGTCTTAAAAAAAACCAAAATTTCGATAATTAAGAAAATAACAAATATGTTTTTTTGCTATTAAACTATTTACGAGTGTTGTTTTTTTCACATTTTATTGTTGGTGCCATTTCCGCCATTAAACACCTTACGGTTGCCCAAACACGGCAGAGGGCGATAGGTTTAAGTCAGAGTTAAATGGTAAATAGTCAAAACATAATAAATGTTGAGATGAATTAAAAATAGATCTCTAAATTTCCCCATTTTTCTTCTAAATATATATAAAAACGTAAAAAAACAAAATATCTGATCATTCTTCACCATATCCACCCACAACCTCCACATCAATCCAACACTGTTGATTTCCCACTCCACCGCTTCGCCTCGCCGCACACCATCACTGTCGTCCTTTTTCCGAAGATCATATTGCAAGTTCATACAAGAATTTGGGATAAAACTCAAACTACCTCACAGTGACGGATCTAAAGAATATTTGACCCCACTCAAAAAAAAAAAAATCCTTAATTATATATAATGTATTTTACTCCATTTAGATAACAAATATATAAATAACCCCAGTGAATTATTGTGTATATCAAATGACCCCAGTGATTTTTTTAATTATATATGATATATTTTACTCAATTTAGATAATAAATGTATAAATGACTGCAGTCAATTGTTGTATTTATCAAATGACCCCAGTGAAATTTTTTTCTGGATCCGTCACTGCCTCAAGTAACAATAGCGACGGATACAATGTTTTGTCACCGTTTTTTTTTGCGACAATCGCATAAAAAGTATGATAGGAATAAAATCGCCACTGTTTGTTTGTTTTTAGCGTCAAAATTCGCTTATTATTTCATCATGAGTGAAAGGCCTCTCTAGACCATCAATCTCTTTGGCACTCAGCTTGTTTGTTAGCCGAAGAGGTGAAAGACTAGCTCCACCAGAGTTTGTTGTAAAGAGCTTCTTAAAGAAATTAATGGCTACCTCCTCAATTTCTTCCTCCTCTATTTTGAGATTGCCATTAGAATCCACAATTTTGTCAATACAATTCTTTTCTTTTCGTTGCGAAACTTTATTATGGAAGTAAGCAGTGTTTCGATCACCCTCAGATAGCCAAGTTGCTTTACTTTGAGCTTTCCAGTAACATTCTCGAAGGTCTTGAATTTTTTCCAAATCCTTTACAATTTCAAACTCATGTGAGAGAGATAGTAGTTTGGAAGACCTCGAAGGTCTTGAATTTTTTCCAAATCCTTTACAATTTCAAACTCATGTGAGAGAGATAGTAGTTTGGAAGACCTCGAATTTTTTGAATTTCTTCTAGCTTTTTTTTTGTTTGGCTTCTAGCTTCTTTTCCAAATCCCCACAACTCTGGTACTCCATTCTATAAGATTAGCTCTAAAATTTGAGAGAGTTGTACTAAGGCCTTCTGTTGTTTTCCCAGAAAGGGAAGTCCAAATCTAATTTGCATAATCAAGAAACTCAGGCTCTTTAAACCAAAGTGGTTCGAAGCTGAGTGACCTAGGTTTGGTACTACCTTTCTTACACCTTCTCTTTTTGGGTGGTATGCCAAGCAAAATGGGAAGGTGGTCACTATCTTTGGTGGCTAAGTGCTGAATTGTCATTTGTGGAAAAAGACTTTGCCAAGATGAGGTGGCTAGACCCTTATCCAGCTGAACAAATACTTCCCCAGTATTATTTCTAAAATTACACCAAGTATATGGACAACCTACATAGCCCATATCACTTAATCCGCATTCAGTGAGAACTTCACGAAAGTTATTTATCTACTTTTGGCTCTTGGAAAAAATCATGTTTTTTCTTCTTGACTTAAGATTTCTTTAAAATCCTCAATGCAAAGCCATAGTAGCGAATTTAGTGAGTGTAATCTTTTTAGAAGTTGCCATGAATGAGTGCACATTGAAACTTCTGGGTTTCCATAGAAATCAGTAAAGCGTCACTTGATTTTATTATTATCGTTAGATGTTATAAATGAATCAATGTGACTAGCAGAGTAAGATAAAATATCCAGTTTTATTGATAAAAATCCAAAATAAACACAAACCATCACTAAGGCATTGACGGCTTATAGTAAAATGAAAAGAAAATGCTAAACTACTATGAACAAAGTTCATGGAACGAGCCAAAGACTTGGTTTCTGATAAAAAAAAAAACTATAGCTGGATTGTGCGCTTTACATAAGCGCACTAATTCTTGAATTGTTAATTCCTCGACAATTCCAAACTAGATAACTCATAAGTCCTAGTGGGGCTGCTTAGCAAACTCCACCTTAACCTGAATATCGGCAGGAGCGCCCCGAAGGAAATAACTCTTCAATGAAAAAAAGATCACCAGTCATGAGTAGATCATCAAATTTATCGTCCATTTGCGTAGGCTTGTGCTTCCAATTTGGTAAAAAATCTGAGTCTTCATATTTTATTTCAGGGAAATTTAAATTTGTTCCCTCCATAATTTCTGCCCCAACTTGGACTGGTTCAATATTAAGGGGCCAAATAGAAAGTGGGCCTGATCCATAGTCTGGCCCGCTGTTAGTATCATTTTTTATTTTAGCATGGGCAGCCCCAATACCAGGCCCGTGCGTCACAAGCGGGTCCATCTGGTTATTTCCAAGTGAGGCCTTTTCTGGCCCAGATCACTCAAGTGGTCCATTGATGTAGCCCGGCCCAGCAGATGGAGCAAATTGGCTGGGGTCTCTCAAAATAGAAGCCCTAGCAGTCTGTGTTGTTTTCCTTCCAGCCGCTGAACCCTCTGATGATCGCCGTCGCCAAACCGGTTCCCTCCGGTCCGGTTCCTTCTTTTTGGCAGCTGCTACCTTCCGCCCCCCTTTTCTTGTTGTTTGCTCCGTTTCCAGCCAATCTTCCCCTCAAATTTCGAGCACCCCTACCTCGGCCCATATTCTCACTCCTGCCTCGACCCGAGTCCGCACCCGTGTCTCGACCCCAAACTGCTCATCTGCCTCCTTCTTGTCTCTCCGCCTGTCTCCGGTCAGTCACCATCGACGCCCCCCATCAACTTTTCTCCGTCACCAAAACCTAGCCTTCTATTGACAGACGGCTTTTGCTCCGTCTCGGTCATCTTACGTTTTCCCTTTCGGAGCCTCTCGGCTTCTTCTTCTGCCAGCACTCTTTCTCCATCCTCGGTCATGATTGGCTCAGCATTGTCAGCGACCGGTTCAACATAAGGAACAATGGGACCTGCTGCTTCAGTTATATTCCTGTTAAAGTGGATGGTGTGTAGATTCCTGGTATGTGGTAACCAGGCTGCCTTGAACATAAAATAAATTTGTGTTTCTCAGCGCCGCGGAGATTGAAGCTTTTCATTCGCGAGACAATGTCTGAAACATTCTCCATTGCTGGGAAAATATTAAGGTTAGAGTTATTGATGAATGCTCAATGATACTGTGAGCATATGATAGTAAAGTTTGACGTTTACAATATGTTCTAGTCGTGAACAACCTAAACTTTTTGTGACAAAAAAGCCACTTAAAAACTATTTGTGGAAAAAAAAAGAAAAAATTAACTTATTTGAATGGATGGTTGAATAAATAGTGTAATTTACTCATTTTGATAAATTGTAATTATAAAAACAACTGTTATTTTTTCCCAATAAAAACTTAAAACCGACGAATACTTTCAGACTAGCCGGTCTACTTATTTATTTATTTTTTTTTCTGTAAGAAAACCACCCATGTAATGTGCCCGTTGGTATATTTTGAGAAAGAGAGAATCTATTTTGAAAAAGACAAAAAAAAACTTGTATTATGAAAACGGAGTGTGTATTATGTTTTCATGTAATTAATCCTACCGAACGCTAATTTCTAATTGACAATGAATTATTATTTTTGTTAATGAAGACGATTTTAATGATAAAACAAGACTTTCATTTAAATTTAACTTTCAATTCGTGTTACTTTTTAAATTTTACTACATCTCGTTTAGTACTCCATAGTACTTTTAATATATATTTTTATTTAAAAAAAATAAAATAAAACTACCAAAGCGATGAGGGGTTAGAAAGATCTGAACCGGGTCAAACCTTTAAAAAAATGGCGAAAGAAACAGGTTTAAAATAAATTAAATCTGAATCTTACGCAAAAGGTATGTATTTGTTGCAAATTTAGGATTTCATCAAGGAATTAATGAGATACAATGCAGAATACCGAAATTTCGTCCAAGTTCATTAATTATTGGATGTTTTTGAATGGTATTAACTTCTTTAGAAATTCATAATTGCTCTTTTGACCTTTATAGAAAAAAATGCATTTATGCAATTTTGACAGCTCCAGATCAGTAAGACTGGTTTCTAGTCCTATAAAGATCCACAACCTCCTCAATTATCTTATAGACCTAGAAACAATAGCACTAAAATTTCCAGTCTGGGTTATGGATTGTCTTTCGAAAAGATATCTCTTTGTAATACAAATTATCTTATTATCACATTTCTCCCAAAGCACATATGCTGCTTTTAGCACAGAACCTTATGATCTTTATGTGGTAAATAATCTTCCAGATAACTCTCATCCTTTAAGAATTCATTGCTACTCTGGAGATGATGAATTAGGATACCATGATCTTCAAGTAAATGAGCAATTTATTTGGAAGTTTCATATGAGTTTCTTTGAAAACACCAAGTATTATTGTCACTTTTGGTGGGATATCAAGGATAGAAGTTTTGCTGTTTTTGATAAGAAATTGGCGAAGGAATATTTCGGGCAAAGTCTTCGAGGTAATGTTGGTTGGTGGTCAGTGAAATCTGATGGTTTCTATCTTTCCAACAAAACTGAACCTCCTCTAAAGGATTTGATTTACAATAATTGGTGGCTACCACACTAGATCTAGCAAGATCGTACTATATATCACAGAAGGGTGATGTATAGCACAATACAATTGCTTGTTTTTCCAATTAAAATCTTACTAAAAGTAAAGAATAATGTTATGGGAATTTTCTGTCGTCTACTTAGTTATATTATTCCCGTTCAAAATTAGCTGTCTAAAAAAAAACCAAAATTTCGATAATTAAGAAAAGAGCAAATAGGTTTTTGGCCACTAAACTATTTGCGAGTGTTGTTTTTTTCAAATTTCATTGTTGGTGCCATTTCCGCCATTAAACATTTTACGGTTGCCAAAACATGGCAGAGGGCGATGGGTTTAAGGCAGAGTTAAATGGCAAATAGTCAAAACATAATAAATGTTAAGATGAAATAAAAATAGATCCCTAAATTTCTCCATTTTTCTTCTAAATATATATAAAAACTAAAAAAAACAAAATATCTGATCATTCTTCACCATATCCACCCATAACCTCCACATCAATCCAACACTGTTGATTACCCACTCCGTCGCTTCGCCTCGCCGCACACCATCATTGTAGTCCTTTTTTCGAAGATCGTATTGCAAGTTCATACAAGAATTTGGGATAAAACTCAAACTACCTCAAGTAACAATAGCGACGGATACAATGTTTTGTCACCGTTTCTTTTAGCGACAATTGCATAAAAAGTACGACAGGAGTAAAATCGCCACTGTTTGTTTGTTTTTAGCGTCGAAATTCGCTTATTATTTCATCATGAGTGAAAGGCCTCTCTAGACCATCAATCTCTTTGGCACTCAGCTTGTGACTAGCTCCACCAGAGTTTGTTGTAAAGAGCTTCTTAAAGAAATTAATGGCTACCTCCTCAATTTCTTCCTCCTCTATTTTGAGGTTTCCATCAGAATCCATAATTTCGTCAATGCAATTCTTTTCTTTTCGTTGCGAAACTTTATTATGGAAGTAAGCAGTGTTTTGATCACCCTCAGCTAGCCAAGTTGCTCTACTTTGAGCTTTCCAGTAACATTCTCGAAAGTCTTAGATTTTTTCCAAATCCTTTGCAATTTCAAGCTCATGTGAGAGAGTAGTTTGGAAGACCTCGAATTTTTTAAATTTCGAGCACCCCTACCTCGGCCCATATTCGCACTCCTGCCTCGACCCGAGTCCGCACCCGTGTCTCGACCCCAAACTGCTCATCTGCCTCCTTCTTGTCTCTCCGCCTGTCTCCGGTCCGTCACCATCGACGCCCCCCATCAACTTTTCTCCGTCACCAAAACCTAGCCTTCTATTGACAGACGGCTTTTGCTCCGTCTCGGTCATCTTACCTTTTCTCTTTCGGAGCCTCTCGGCTTCTTCTTCTGCCAGCACTCTTTCTCCATCCTCGGTCATGATTGGCTCAGCATTGTCAGCGACCGGTTCAACATAAGGAACAATGGGACCTGCTGCTTCAGTTATATTCCTGTTAAAGTGGATGGTGTGTAGATTCCTGGTATGTGGTAACCAGGCCGCCTTGAGCATAAAATCAAATTGGTAGTTTTGTCTGTCTGCAGGTTGGACTCCTCTCGGTATTTCCGGACAAGTGATGGGGACATGGTTTGCAGAAATCAGGCAGCCTTTCGTACCTGAAATAGCCTTGGAGAACCCCCGATATCCGGTGACTCGTCCAGAAACACACGCTTTAATGGACCAGTTCTGCACGGAAACGGTAATACCAAATTCCTTCCGTAGTTTCATTTAATTCCATGGTAACACAATTATCTAGTGTACTTGCAATTTTGACACCCATCTCTTACGTCAACAGAATACCAGTGTTGAAAAACAAATGCATCCAGAATGGGCACATGACAAACATACCTTCATTGACCACCGTGTTTGGGTTCGTCACAAGAAGGACGTTATCAAAACACCGAGGTCCCTCGTTTATCACGCGGCCAGCATCATTTTCACTTGGAAGGTAAAAACCATACGCATTTTCCCCATATTTTTGTATGTGGTTTTACACTTCCAAGAGCGAGCTAACACGATCGTGAAATAGCGTGGCAGGTGATCATTAGCCTGGACAAATCGACCGACGATACAGGCCTTCGTTCTAGACAAACCTCCCTGGACATCAGCCTTATCAAACTTCAATTTGTGTTTTTCAGCGCCGCGGAGATTGAAGCTTTTCATTCGCGAGACAATGTCTGAAACATTCTCCATTGGAACTTTGAGTTGCTGGGAAATATTAAGGTTAGAATTATTGATGAATGCTCAATGATAATGTGAGCATATGATAGTAATATTAATTTGTTATTGAATTCGGCTTCTTTGGGAGATATGCTAAGGATTCTGTGAATCCTTTGAGATAACGCAAGGAGTTCTAAAGAGGGAATCTCTTTGGAGAGAAAACTTAGGGGCTTTCTCTCTCTCTCTCTCTCTCTCGGGAGAGAATTTTTTCCTACAAGATAAGCTTCCTCTTTCCACCGCCCTCAATTATCTTATATACCTAGAAACATTAGCACTACAAAATTTCAGTCTTGAATATGAATTATCTTTCGAAAAGATATATCTTTGTAATACAAATTATCTTATTATCATCGTATTTCTTCAAAAACACATGCTAATTTTAACACTCGCACATTACAATTTTTTTTGTGATTATCCAGACAACTCTCATCCTTTAAGAATTCATTGCTACCCTGGAGATGATGATTTAGGATACCATGATCTTTAGGTAAATGAGGACTTTCGTTGGAAGTTTCATATAAATTTCATTCGCAATACCAAGTTTTACTGTCACTTTTGATGGGACAACAAGGACAGAAGCTTTGCTATTTTTTATAAGAAATTGGTGAAGAGATATTTCGAGAAGAGTCTTCAAGGTAACGTTGGTTGGTGGTCAGTAAAATCCGATGATTTTTATGTCGCTGGAAAAATTGATCCTTCTCTGGCGGATTTGTTTTACATAAATTGGTGGCAAGAAAAATAGTGTATTTACTACTTCTAGCAAAAGCATACTATATATCACTGAAGGGTGATGTATTGCATAATACAATTGTGTTGTATCGTCATAATATTTTTTTAATCTCGTATTGCAAGAATGTTTAAAATAGCGTATATTCGCAACATCATATAAAAGCGAATATTTTGGAAATTTAATAAAGAATGTTTATGCATATCCAACGAATACTGAAAAATAAGGTGTAGGGCAACACACTCAATCAAAAGGGTGTATTATTTATATTTGTTTGAACTATTTTCTCTTGGGTCAAGTTAAAAGTTAAATGCTCTATCTTGAAAAATTCTTTTGACAGTAATGTATCTTTATTTAAGTAGAATTTATGCATAACAATATACAATATGTTCTCTAGTTTCTAAGTATTTCGTTTTGTTGCATTGTAGTTGCAAAATTTTTCACTCAGATAATGTAAATAGAATGATAAACTTTAGGGTGACTTGCTAAATATTATATGTGAACAAATCTATAATTACGAATGTTATATAGGACCCTACTTATGTAGCAAGTGGGTGTTTTCGTGTGTTTCTTTTCTGTTCTTTTCCTATACAATTGCATGTGTCTAGCAAGTGTCAACTTAATGAAACACTTATTATTTATCAAATAAAGAAATTTTGAAAGTTTAAAGGTAACTGGAACAATTTATCCTTAAAAATATCCCAGACTATACACAATTACATTTGTCCAGTGAGTGTCAAATTTAAAACTTTTGTATTTTAACTTTACTATTTGTAAAATTTTATATTAAATTCAATTATGGTGTAAGTAAAAATATATATTTTTTATAAAAATAATAAACGAATCAAGTTTAGAATAAATTTAATTTGAATCATACACAAAAATATGTACCTATTATAAATAAATGATTTCATGAAGATGTACACATAAATTTCTTGTTTGCAATATAATAAAACCAAAAGAAATGACAATTGATAATTTTAATAGTTTGTAGAATGCTTGAGGTTACTTCAGATAATTCTGGATTTGATCCGTTAATTCTTCTCGTCAATTTGATCTGACAGTTTTGAAACTTGATTTCGAATTTGTGGAATTTCTTCTAACTTGTTGAAGAAGACCTCAAAACTTCTATCCTTGAGATTGAAGACTCATCTTATTTTGAGGATTTGAGGAAAGTTGGAGAATGATGTTGATTTCAGAGATTCTTCAATTCTCCAATGGAACGTTGTGTTCTTTTTTTTTTCTTATGCCTTAGTCATTATTTATTGACGTAGAGCGATGTGTGAACGAGATCGCATTTCAACATTTTAATGATTTAGGATTATCTAGATATTATGAAAAGATAATTTAATAAATCACAAAATAATTTTTTTGTGACAAAAAAGCCATTGAAAAACTATTTGTGGCAAAAAAAAATCGAAAAACTATTTGTAATATAAATAGGACATAAAATTTCATTTGTGACAGAAATAACTATTTGCTCCATTCTAATTTGCATCTTAGTCCTCCAAACGTTAAGATATCTTAATATAATTAAAAGCCTCTTAGGCTAAGAATAATCCACATAATACATATCGGGCTTAGTATATATTAATCTTAATATCGAATTTGGTTGGATTTAACAATTTCCGTGTGTTTCTTTTTTCCCCCGACACCATTACATGTGTCTAGCATGCATAACACGATTTTTGGGCATCACAACATATGCGGAACAAGATGAAACGGTTAGTGGAAGGTTTCAAATTTGTTAAAAGTTTGAATTTTTCAATTTAATTGTTGAGTCTGAAAATTAAGGTTATTGTGGATCGTTTTTATCAGCTGATGCTGACCTGCCACCATATGTCCATATTTTAGACGTGGTCCTTGGTACTTTACGAGATCTTTTTACTAGGATTTACTATGTATACATGTCATTTAATTTTCTGGCTCATCATATGGCCAGATATTTGTATAGACTAAGAGTCTTTTTTCGATGGGTTGGAGATCCTACAGAATTTCTTCTCTCTTATGTAACCTCTGATTTTATTTTATAATATCCAATTTTCCGTTAAAAAAATACATATGTCAAGGGTGTGAAGTTATTTTAAAATTTACTGTTTAACAAATAAAGAAAGTTTTATCGAGTTGATGTATAAACTAAATTAATGTTCTGCTAAAAAAAGTTGAAGAATCAGGTTTAGAAGAAATTTAACCTGAATCATATATAAAATGTATGATTTAAATTTCAAATGAAGGAGTGAACCATGTTATAGGAAAAGAGATACATTGTACAAAGTAAAAGATCCATTAATCATTGGATGTATTTTTCCGTTTATCATGTATTTTTCTTTTTCACGTGTATAATTAACATACAATATTTTAAAACTGTTAATGAAGCTTTTATATACAAATGTACATGAAGAAATATATAATAGCATAATTAACATAATGAAATCTTGAAAATTACAGTAGTTTATTGTCTTATACTATGTGAGTGTGTAGTAGATAAAGTGAGTGGGGTGATTTTGTGCGTTTCTTTTTTCTTCTTTTTCCCTACATAATTACATGTGTCAGTAAAATGTCAATTTAATTAAAAATTTACTATGTATAAAATAAAGAAACTTTGAAGTTTAAAGGCATCTAGAACAATTTTTCCTAAAAAATACCACAAATCGTAGACAATTACATTTATTTAGTAGGTGCCAAATTCAAAACTTTACTATTTTGTAAGGTAAATTTTGTATTAAATTTAATTATTGTGTAAGAAAAATTAAAATGTTTCACTAAATAGGTAAAATAATCAGAATTAGAATAAATTAAATATGAATCATACACAAAAGGTAGCTAGCTACCTGTTGCAAATACAAGATTTCATCAAGGTATGAGATACAGAATACCGAAATTCCGTCCATGTTCATTTATTATTTTATGTTTTTGAATGGTATTAAGTTGTTTAGAAATTCATAAATGCCACTTTGACTTTATTAGAAAATAGCATTTATGAAAACTCTACTACTTTAAATGAGTATGGTTGGGTTCTACTCCTACAAAGGTCCAAGAAATAACAAGAAATAATAGTACTAATCTCTCTAGCCTTAGATATGGATCATGTTTCAAAAAAAATTCTCTTTGTAATACAAATTCTCTTTTTATCATGTTTCTCCCAAAACACATATGTCACTGGTCAAAGTTGGGGTACAACTTTTGATCTTTATGTGGCAAATAAACTTCCAGACAACTCTCATCTTTTAAGAATTCATTGCTTCTCTGGAGATGATGATTTAGGATACCATGATCTTCAGGTAAATCAGGTATTTCATTGGAGGTTTGAAATGAATTTTTGGGGAACTACCAAATATTATTGTCACTTTTGGTGGAATGGCAAAGAAAGAAGTTTTGCTACTTTTGATGTAAAAGTGGCAAAGAAATATTTTGGTGGGCTGAAGGAAGATTTTGGGACTGGTTATTGGGCAGTAAAATCCGATGGTTTCTATGCTGCCAAATATAGCGCTCCTGATCCAAGTGATTTGACTTATGTGAATTGGTGGATGTAAAAATAGCGTATTTCTACTTGTAATAAAATCATATTATATATCATTGAATGATGATGTATAACATGATACAATAGTTTTTTTCCAGTTAAAATCATACTGAAACAAATGAATACTTTTGTGGGGAGTTTTCAGTTGTCTACTTAGTTATATTCTTTTCGTTCAAAATTAGTTGTCTAAAAAAGCTAAATTTCAACTAATAAAAAATGATTAGTTGAATTAGTTTTTTGTATGAAATGACCAAAAAATCATCTTAACAATGTTTTAATCATTAAACTAATAAATGTGAAAATAATCTTAAAAAGTAAACAAATAAATATTGTCTTGAATTCATAATACTAAATAAACTACCACCGTGGTCGGGGTTAGGCAGGTCTCCACAGGATTTATTTCAAAGAATAATAAGGAGACGGGACCCAAGTAATACATGTGAATTTCTTAAACGTTTAGACAATTTTCTCTTGGATCTAGTTAAAACTTACAAGCACAAATATGAAAATTTTGTATACCAGTAATAAAACTTTATTTGAGTAAAATATATGCATAACATTATACAATATTTTCTCTAGTTAGCAGGGCCGTTTATGGAAAATTTGGGACATAATTTGATTACTCTATTTGTGGGGAGATTTAATTTGATAACTCCCTATATTATTCTTTTAACATTTTTAGAAGCAAAATCATTTATTTTAAAATTTTATAAATAAGATATTTTAACAATCACTTAGCAGTTTTAAGGGTTGTTTTGGGGTTTCTTAATGGTACAATTGATAATGGGAATCTCAATAAGACTTTTATTGCCCTCGTACACAATGGCATACCCTCTGACTCTTTTCTCCCTTCACGGGGTCTCCTCCAGTGGATCCTTTGAGCCCCTATTTGTTTATCATGTGGTGTGTCAATCCAAAAAATGAGGTGTTACGTTTAGTTAAAGGGCGGAAAAAATTCATGGACGGAAAGAGAATTACTCTCACAAAAAATACATTGTAAAAAGATACGACATGGTCTTAAAATTTGTAATGTGCAAAATGCACGCACATGAAACAATGATTTTTTTTTTTAAAAAGAAAATGTAATACATCATCTACAAATGAGATTATTTTGCTCATTATGTATCACTACTATAACAACACTAATTTACTAACATTCATAAACACAAATAACATCAATAAAATTAATTATAATTGATTGGTGTTGGTCTTAATATGAATAATTAAATATTGGATATAGTACCTCTTTATACCATATATCCAACAACTTGTAGACAAATTAAATATTGCAAAGTTAACAACTTGGATTAATATAAAAAATGGGCATTAACTTGACTAGTTGTGGCATTAAAGATGATTCAAAATGGACGAGTTGTATTAGTTTACTCACCAACCAACAAAGATGCACAATATGATATGACAAGTTTTAATTTCCTAGAGCTATAAGAAGACAAATGGAGTATCACTATCACATCCTCACTATTTTCCTACCCAAAATTGATAATAATAATAATAATAATAATAATAATAATAATCTCTACTCCCAAAATGTGACATGTTAATATTTGTAGCAAATCATGCTTTTTTTTTGCTAAATATTTTTTATGATTTCGACTATTCCCTTGTATTCAAAATATTATTTTGCACTAATTATCCATCAACTATTCACGTATTTCACGTTTTGACCAAATACTTTATTATTAGCAGGTTGTAATTATAAACAATTTTTGGGCAGCAGGTTATAGCACGGTGGAAGATTCTGACAAATTTCTTAATTTTTTTGCCTGAAATGTAAAAAGACAAATTTATCTTTTATAGACCTAACTCGAACCGAACCCGACACACCTAAAACCAACCCAATCTCCATATTCTCCGACGCCCACCTCTAATCATCTTCTCCGACGACAAAATGAGAATGATTGCTATTTTTCAATTTCATACCTGAAAAGGAATTGAAAATGAGGGAGAGTTTGAAGAATTCATGATTTTCTTCTCCAAATTTGAAGAATAACATAAGAGATTTATTGATTTTCACTAAATAAAAAAAAAAAAAAAAATTGGCAAGAAAGATTGTAGTGAGATTATCGAATTTGGTTTAAGAAAACGGGTCGATCCGGGGTCTTCATTTTTTGGATGAAAATGTCCCTCACGTATCTAGCACGTGAAGGTATTTTTTATTTAAATTGTCGGAATCTTTTACCGGTGCTACTACTGCTATCCGTAAATTGTATATTGCTAAAACTCGCTAAATATAAAGTATTTGGTCAAAACTGAAATATGTAAATAGTTAGTGGTTATTTAGTGCAAATTACTATTTAAAGAATGAAAATTTTCACCTCCGAGTCCATGTAGGAAGTTAGTTAAATAATAGACTCTATTACAAGGCTGCAAAATATTCTCCATCTAACTTTAATTGTACTAGAGATTATCCAAAATTATTTTTTACTAGTATACATGATAATGATGGAACGGTAACAAAAACATACACAAATGATATTACATTTCTAACTTTATACTTTTTTCAAATTATTCTTATTGAATGAATGGTTTGTGATTATATCATTATCTTATTTGTTTCCAAGGAAAGAAATAAAAGTATGTGCCTATAACCAGACCTACGGATGTCATAAAAAATGTTTATCCTGAAAACAATTATTAATACAAAAGTGACGTATTTTACTCAATAATTGTTATATTATTCAAGTAATTGTGGTCCCTTTTCTATCCACCTTCCATACCACTAATTGCAAGTGTTCATGCAAACGTCAATTTCTTACTGAAATTGTATGAGCATTTTTTAAGAATCTTTCACTAAATTCAAAGATACTTGAAAGATAGAGAGAGTGATATTTTTGTGCATGAGCTCACTGATTCATTATGGAGTAGATTATATGTCAGCAACTATCATATTGTACATATATTCAATTTTCACAAGTATGTAATTGTCACACCCTATAATTGAAATGGTAACATGATAATATTTTATTGATAAATAAGAGACACTAAAGCCCACGACAAAATTTACTATAAAAGGGAATTTCATTATATAATCTATAATCCAAAGTACGGTAGCGGAATTAAATACTGAAAAGGAAAGTTATTAAGTTATTATAATACAAACATATGTTTAACAGTTCAAAGGGAAATGACGAAAGGGAAAAAAAAAGTGTTATGTCTAAGTAGATTATTCATCACTCATCAGAAGGCCCTTCCCAGGTCTTATCCTCGTAATAAGGCTCCTCGTCCTCATCACCTGTACAATTAAAGCGAATGAATTGACCTTCGGGGCTCATTATCATCCACACAAATTACTGTACAAGTATAATACACAACAGAAATAACACACAAGACACGAAATGATTTTCCCGTTCCCAACGTCCTTGAATAAAAGACACACGACACGTTAAACACTGTAAAAATTACTAAAAATACTCTAACGGTACACTGAACAGTATGCACGATGCACGATACACGAATCACGACACGAAAAGAAGTCAAAAAAATATCAGCACAGGCCACGGACGATCCAATCATCCGCAAAAAAGTGCCAAAGCCGAAAGGTATCGTCCGCATGATTGTTCACAGTTCAGAAGCTGCAGTAGTTGTGCGGACAAAGCCGCAGACGAAAGTAAGGACGAATGCTTCGTCCATAGGTTGCAGAAACACATTTTTCATGTACAATTTTGTACACAAAATCTCCATTTCCGCACCAACGTTTCCCAAACTCAAAATACCAATTTTGACAATTAAAAACAAGTAACAAATATGACCAAAACAAGAATAAACACATAAGCAACAAATTAGCCAATTAACCATCCTCTTCACATCACACACAACTTCGAAATGTGCTACGAGGATCATGCTCCACTCGTACGACACAACGGAAGTACACAAATTGTGACATTACGAGAAATGGCTAACGCTAATATACGCGCACACACTTCCCACATTGAGAGCTCAATACCTATTCAAGGCTCTACGACAAAGACTGTAACGGCCCTAATACTTTGCCTAGTTAGGAAGGCTCACTTTCAAGCACATGGATTTGGTACAACTCCCCGAATGAACGGATCCAATCTTTATGGATCCATTCTACATTGTATCATCATCCAACACCTTGGACTCCACAAAACCGTTATAGTTCTAATTATGGCCTCATCAGAATAAGGCCCAAGTATTTCAACACGATTCACGGGATCTCTCGGGATCTATTCAGTTCACGTTTCACGTATTAGTTCGAATGAATCCTGTTGTGAAGTATATTTTAAGTACGAGCTCAAAAGGGGCGACAATTCAGTCGACCAAAACCAAATATGACGACTCGACACAACCAATTATGGACGACTCCGAGTAGATTCAATTAGGCAAGCCGGTTATACTCAAATGATCAGATAAGTCTAGCAATTACCGAAGGTAAATAGAGCAGCAAGTAATCCAAATATCACCAATTCACATTCCATATTACAATAGCAATTCTCAAATTCCACAATACACAATATCACTAGCAATTGATCCAATTGATGAATTACAATGAAATAAAACAGTTCATACTTCAATAAATTCATAAGTAAAACAGAATATTATAATACCTAACATAAAAATACAAAAGTGCAGGATCCATACCTTCAAAGCAAGCAAAGAAAACAAAATCACCAAATATAAAGGTGTAGAAAATTCCCAGAAAACAGCCCCGCTCCTGGTGTGATATCTCCTCACTTTGAATTCCTAATGCTAATCCGCTTCAGCTCACTCGAAGATAATATCGCTGCGTTCGATTTTGATATATGGTGCGTCGAAATCCGACAAAAAATGCTCACTCAAATGTTCTCACCAACTTCCTGAATTTTCCTCTCTTTTCTTTCCTCTTCATTTTTTTTTTCTTTTTTTTTCTTCCAGTTTTGGTAACTCCCAAGAGTGCAGGAGAAACTTGCCATTACTCCCTCCATATTCAATTTTAATTGCATTTTAGGTCCCCTCACATTCTCATAATGTACACTTATGTCCTCACACATCCCCAAACTACATATGAATACATATAACACATAAAAAGGTTGCTAGGCACATAACAAATAAACAATTAAATCATGCTAAACATTTTACAAAGCTTAAAATCATGCAATTAACATAAATAAACACATATGATATCATATAGGCAAAAAGTCCCGGGTGTTACAGTAATTATTTGGTACTATTAAATTTAACAAATTAACATTTAGTAAAATCGTAGATTTGGTCCCAAAATATTTTACGACTTGTGAGTTGTGTTTTTTCTATTTATTTTTTACTTTTGGATACCGAAACATTTTACGCTTAGCGAATTAGGTCTTTCTATTAGTCAATGGTTATTAAAGGGTTAATTTAGGAAGATAAAATAATATAACCCTCCCCTTATTATCAAAAGGTAAATTTATAGAATTAGTCCCAAAATATTTTATGACTAGTGGATTGGGTCCTTTTCCTACATCCCTTCACCCCTTCTATCTCCGACAACCAACAACCAACCACCACCACACTTCACATATTCAATCTCTGGCAACCCACCACCATCTCTCCCTCCACATTTTCTATCTCTGACATACGTAAAATTAAATTATTTCACTAAATAGGTAAAATAATCAGGTTTAGGACCAATTAAATCTGAATCATACACAAAAGGTAGGTACCTATTGAAATTAAATGATTTCATCAAGATATGATAAGCATGGTACATTAGACAAAATCCCATCAAAATTCATTAATTATTGGATGTATTTGGATGATACTACTTGTTTAAGAATTCAAAATTTTCCCTCCTGCCTTATTAGGATAAGAGCATTTATGAAAATTTGACAACTATAGAGGAGTAAGAATCAGTTTTAGTGATATGTTTAAAAAATAAACCTCTTTGTAATTCTTATTATCACTAAAAAGGTAAAAGAATCAGGTTTAGAAAAAATTAAATATGAATCATACAAAAAAGGAAAATTCTGATATGGACCCGCTCCACTGGACCATGCGGTACAGATTTGGCCACATCACTGCATTTCCTTCTCTCTCCTCATTCTGCATTGATGTGGCCAAATCTGGACCACATGGTCCACATGGACCCGATCCATATCAGAATTTTCCTACAAAAAAGGTATCTAGCGCAAATAAAGGACTTCATCAAGGTATGAGATACAGAGTACCGAAATTCTGTCCATGTTCATTTATTATTGGATGTTTTTGAATGGTATTAAGTTGTTTAGGAATTCATAAATGCCATTTTGACTTTGTTAGGAAAATAGCATTTATGCAAATTCTAGTACTTTTAATGAGTATGGTTGGGTTCTACTCCTATAAAGGTCCAAAAAATAACTAGAAATAATAGTACTAATCTCTCTAGCCTTAGATATGGATCATGTTTCAAAAAAAACTCTCTTTGTAATACAAATTTTCTTATTATCATGTTTCTCTCAAAACACATATGTCATTGGTAGAATGTTTGGTACAAATTTCAATCTTTATGTGGCAAATAAACTTCCAGATAACTCTCATCTTTTAAAAATTCATTGCTACTCTGGAGATGATGATTTAGGATACCATGATCTTCAGGTAAATCAGGTCTTTCATTGGAAGTTTGCAATGAATTTGTGGGGAACTACCAAGTATTACTGTCACTTTTGGTGGAATGGAAAAGAGAGAAGTTTTGCTACTTTTGATATAAAAGTGGCAAATAAATATTTTGGCGGACTGAAGGAACCCTTTGGGATTGGTTATTGGGGAGTACAATCCGATGGTTTCTATGCCGCCAAATATGAGGCGCCTGATACAAGTGATTTGACTTACGTGAATTGGTGGATGTAAAAATAGTGTATTTCTATTTGTAATAAAATCATATTATATATCATTGAACGGTGATGTATAACATGATACAATAGTTTTTTTCCAGTTAAAATCGTACTGAAACAAAGTAATACTAATAAAAAGTGGTTAGTTGAATTAGTTTTTTGTATCAAAGGACCAAAAAATCATCTTAAAACGTTGAATACAATGTTCTGATCATTAAAGTAATAAATGTTACTTAGCAAAAAAAAAAAAAGAGTAATAAATGTGAAAATAAAATTGAAAAATAAATAAATAAACATTGTCATGAATTCATGATATTTTTTTGCTAAATAAACTACCACCGTGGTCGGGGTTAGGGAAATTGTTTTGTTTGGTCCTCAAACTATTTCTCAAATAATCGAGTGGTTCTCAAACTTTTTTTTGAAATTGTGTATCAGTACTATAGATATATGTTTTGAATAAATATCTCCTTATAATATAAAATATCTTAGTATCCTTAAAAAAATTGAATTTTATAATAGTATTCTACCAGTCTCAAATTGATTGTCTATTTTCTATTTTAGTTTATTTATTTTGAACTAATTAAAAATGGTTAGTTGAATTAGTTTTTTGTATCAAATGACCAAAAAATCATCTTAAAACGTTGAATACAATGTTCTGATCATTAAAGTAATAAATGTGAAAATAAAATTGAAAAATATATAAATAAACATTGTCATGAATTCATGATATTTTTTTGCTAAATAAACTATCACCGTGGTCGGGGTTAGGAAAATTGGTCTGTTTGGTCCTCAAACTATTTCTCAAATAATCGAGTGGTCCTCAAATTTTTTTTTGAAATTGTGTATCAGTACTGGAGATATATTTTTTGAATAAATATCTCCTTATAATATAAAATATCTTAGTATCCTTAAAAAAATTGAATTTTATAATAGTAATCTACCAGTCTCAAATTGATTGTCTATTTTCTATTTTAGTTTATTTATTTTGAACTAATTAAAAATGGTTAGTTGAATTAGTTTTTTGTATCAAATGACCAAAAAATCATCGTAAAACGTTGAATACAATGTTCTGATCATTAAAGTAATAAATGTGAAAATAAAATTGAAAAATACAATGGTCTCAAAATTTGTATTTTCCCACCAATTTTGAGAACAAATCTCAAACCCAAACCCAAACCTTGTCCAAATAAAATTTATATACCTCCCCCTATTATCAAAAGTCAAATTTATAGAATTAGTCCCAAAATATTTTATGACTAGTGGATTGGGTCCTTTTCCCACCTCCCTTCGCCTCTTCTATCTCCGACAACCAACCACCACCACACTTCACATATTCAATCTCTGGCAACCCACCACCATCTCTCTCTTCACCTTTTCTATCTATGACATAAGCAAAATTAAATTTTTTCACTAAATAGGTAAAAAAATCAGGTTCAGAACCAATTAAATCTGAATCATACACAAAATGTAGGTACCTATTGAAATTAAATGATTTCATCAAGATATGATATGCATTGTACATTAGACAAAATCCCATCAAAATTCATTAATTATTGGATGTATTTGGATGATACTAACTTGTTTAAGAATTCAAAATTTTTACCTCCAGCCTTATTAGGATAAGAGCATTTATGAAAATTTGACACCTATAGATGAGTAAGAATCAGTTGTAGTGATATGTTTGAAAAATAAACCTCTTTGTAATTCTTATTATCACTAAAAAGGTAAAAGAATCAGGTTTAGAATAAATTAAATATGAATCATACACAAAAGGTATCCAGCTACATATTGCAAATAAAGGACTTCATCGAGGTATGAGATACAGTAAAACCTCTATACAGTAATACTCTTGGGACTGGAAAAAAATATTACTATTGGGAGATTATTTTTAAATAGAGACTTACATATAAAAATTATATTTTTTTTAAAAGTAACTAATATAAATTATACGACACTTAGAAATGTGTTCCTTATATTTTAAAAACATGTGTTCCTACACTATATTAGTTAAATATCAATTACACGATACTACACAATATTTAGGCAACTACTATACATGGTTTATAGATGTGAAGCCACGTACAATTGAAAACTGCTTCAAGCACTGCAAAATTCGAACAGATAGTGACGATGACGAGTTACTACGAACGCGCAAGTTTAAGGATGCGATATTAACCCAAAAAATTAAGTCATTGTCACAGACAATTTTAGACAAATATTTCATATCATCTTAAGTTTAATGTAAAATTGTTAAATAATAATGGATGTTTTATATAGATATATAAATATATTTAAAATTTAATGTTATTTTATTACTATATGGAGGTAAATTTCTTAAGGAGGGTCCTAAAAAAAATGGAATATTACAATGTAGAATTTATTCTTATTTATAACTGGTCCCGAGTTGGGACTATCATTTTTTATTATTATAAGGAGTTTATTCTTATATAGAGGTTTGATCTGTATAGAGTACTGAAATTTCGTCTATGTTCATTTATTATTGGATGTTTTTGAATGGTATTAAGTTGTTTAGGAATTCATAAATGCCATTTTGACTTTGTTTGGAAAATAGCATTTATGCAAATTCTAGTACTTTAAATGAGTGTGGTTGGGTTCTACTCCTATAAAGGTCCAAGAAATAACTAGAAATAATAGTACTAATCTCTCTAGCCTTAGATATGGATCATGTTTCAAAAAAAACTCTCTTTGTAATACAAATTTTCTTATTATCATGTTTCTCTCAAAACACATATGTCACTGGTAGAATGTTTGGTACAATTTTCGATCTTTATGTGGCAAATAAACTTCCAGATAACTCTCATCTTTTAAAAATTCATTGCTACTCTGGAGATGATGATTTAGGATACCATGATCTTCAGGTAAATCAGGTCTTTCATTGGAAGTTTACAATGAATTTTTGGGGAACTACCAAGTATTACTGTCACTTTTGGTGGAATGGAAAAGAGAGAAGTTTTGCTACTTTTGATATAAAAGTGGCAAATAAATATTTTGGCGGACTGAAGGAACCCTTTGGGACTGGTTATTGGGCAGTACAATCCGATGGTTTCTATGCCTCCAAATTTAGCGAGCCTAATCCTCGTGATTTGTTTTACGTGAATTGGTGGATGTAAAAATAGTGTATTTCAATTTGTAATAAAAGCATTCTATATATCAATGAACGGTGATGTATAACATGATACAATAGTTTTTTTCAGTTAAAATTGTACTGAAACAAAGAAATACTTTTGTGGGAGTTTTCAATTGTCTACATAGTTATATTCTTTCCGTTCAAAATTAGTTGTCTAAAAAAACTAAATTTGAACTAATTAAAAATGGTTAATTGAATTAGTTTTTGGTATCAAATGACCAAAAAATCATCTTAAAACGTTGAATACAATGTTTTGATCATTAAAGTAATAAATGTGAAAATAAAATTGAAAAATAAATAAATAAACATTGTCTCGTGATATTTTTTGGCTAAATAAACTATCACCGTGGTCGGGGTTAGGAAAATTGGTCTGTTTGGTACTCAAACTATTTCTCAAATAATCGAGTGGTTCTCAAATTTTTTTTTGAAATTGTGTATCAGTACAAGAGATATATTTTTTGAATAAATATCTCCTTATAATATAAAATATCTTAGTATCTTTAAAAAAATTGAATTTTATAATAGTACTCTACCAGTCTCATATTGAATGTCTATTTTCTATTTTAGTTTATAATAGTACTCTACCAGTCTCAAATTTATTTTGAACTAATTAAAAATGGTTAGTTGAATTATTTTTTTGTATCAAATGACCAAAAAATCATCTTAAAACGTTGAATACAATGTTCTGATCATTAAAGTAATAAATGTGAAAATAAAATTGAAAAATAAATAAATAAACATTGTCATGAATTCATGATATTTTTTTGCTAAATAAACTATCACCGTGGTCGGGTTAGAGAAATTGGTCTGTTTGATCCTCAAACTATTTCTCAAATAATCGAGTGGTCCTCAAACTTTTTTTTTAAAATTGTGTATTAGTATTAGAGATACATTTTTTTTGAATAAATATAAAATATCTTAGTATCCTTAAAAAAAATGAATTTTATAATAGTACTCTACCAGTTTCAAATTGATTGTCTATTTTCTATTTTAGTTTATTACGAAATAAATGTTCATTTTTTTTAAATGAATGTATTTTTCAGCGGTTCTCTAATTCTTCCGTCCTCCAAAATCATCGTCGGCGTCATTGTTCGGCGGCTCGCTTACTCCCCTGTCCTCCCTCCATTCAATTGCTTATTTGATTCATGAAATACTCATTGTTCTGTAATAATGTAATTTGGGACTCATGATGTTGTGACAGTGTAATTTGTGACTGGTTTTTTTAGTACTTTAATAGTGTAATTTGGACAATTGAAATGAATAGAAATCTGTCATTTGATTACTGAATTTATTAAGTTTATTCGGTAATAAATCGAATTTCGAATTAAATTGGTTTCGATTCAAAATCGGTAATCATCAATTTAATTTTGAATTCGGTCGGGTTTTTCAAATAAGAAAAATTGAAAAAAATCAAATTCAAATTACCGAATTAGCGAAATTGGATTCGATGCTCACACCTAATCCAAATTAATATATAAATTTCTAATAAAAATTATTAATGTTATTATTCAAAAGAAATTGAATGCGTTTTTTCCACTATTGCCCTTCTCTTAGCCACATCGCCAATTTTCAAAACTAAAAGTTAAGATTCTAATTAGCTAAAGTATCTTAGTGTGAAATGTGGCATGCCGTTGACATCTAATTTAGAAAAATATCTTGGAATACCGATAATACATAAGCGACTAAATCGGGGGACTTTTGGTGATGTGGTGGCAAAAGTTAGAAGGAAGCTAAGTGGTTGGAGGATTAAGACAATGTCAAGGGCAGCCCGGTGCCTCTTGATCAAATCGGTTACCTCCACCATTCCGAGTTATTATATGCAGATATTGGCTTTACCAAAAGGAAACTTGCACGAGATTGAAAAACTTAACCGGAGATTCTTTTGGGGAGAGGAAGGACAGGAACGGAAGCTACATACGGCATCTTGGGAGATGATTTGTAAGCCTCTAGAAAATGGTGGTCTTGGGCTCAAACGGTTACAGGATGTTAATATGGCTCTATTGATCAAACTTGGGTGGAGGGTTCTGCATGAACAAGATAGATTATGGGCCCGAGTGGTGTGGTCTAAGTATGGTAATTTGTTTTCTCCCTTAGTTAAGACTCGAAATGTGTCACGCATATGGGCAAGCCTTCTCGGAGTGAGAGATATATTGAAGGCCGAGATCGATTGGGGACCTGTGATTCCCGAACTATTGACACAAACTGATGCAGCTACTCTTTGGCTAAGAAGCTTTGACACAGGGAAGATGCCTTTGCAGGAGGTATATAGGAATATGGGGTAGGACAAGTCGGGTACAGAAGCAAAACAATGGGGTCGGATTTGGAAACATCTGGGTCCTCAGAGATACAAGTTTTTATTATGGCAACTGAGACATGATATACTTCCTACTGAGGGAATGTTGTTTAATAGGTATTGTGCACCTCATCCTTTTTGTCGTTTGTGTGGGAGCGGAGTTGATTCCTCTTTGCATGCGATCAGAGATTGTCCAATTAGTAGGGCAGTATGGAAGGAAATTTTGGCAGATCAGGGACTAAGCTGGTTTTGGACTCAGATGTCTACTAAGGCATGGTTGGATGGGACTTTGGATATAAGGAGAGAGATACGGAAGCTCGAGTATAGGCAGGTGGAATGGGACCATTTCTTTCGGGAAACAGTGAGTTCTATTTGGTTTTGGCGAAATAAAATGATTCATGATGATAATATTAATGACCCGGGACCTGGATATATTGCACACATTATTCAAGCAAAGAGTCTTGAGTGGATGAAATGTTGGAGAGATGGGAGACTGCAAGCGGCGGACCTCTGTACACATGAGATTGGCTTTAGCAGGTAGGAGTCAGAGGTATAGCAGGACATAGTTTCCTTGTTGGTTAGTTGTTTTTGTTTTTCCTTCATATTTTCTGGGCTTGACCTGTTTTGGGTTGAGCTCTTTCACTGTATTTGGCTTTATTGGCAGTATATATACGATCCCAGTTTTTCCAAAAATAGAATCATGGATCTGAAACCATTTGAGGGAATTGGCGATTAATGTGATTCTTTCGTTATGATTAAGAAAGTTAGCATCCCTTTTGCTTTGAGTAACTTTGAAAAAGTTGATAGATTCAAATTGAACCAACCAAAAAGAAGAAAAAGTTTGATCAACTTTTTTCTTTAGGTTTGTGGAAGCAACTAGTATTGTTCAAGACTTTTTTTCTTTTTCTTTTCTGAATTCAAACACCCCATGCGACTCTCTTTGCCTTCTCGGGATGGAGCCAGAAATTTATCATTATAAAATAAGATATAATATTTATAAAAAAATTATCTCACACAAAACTTAATTTTTCTATAAAAAAAATCGTTATTTTAAAAATATTGGGAGCGGCCGTCTCTTCCCACCCCTTGACTCTGCCACTGCCCTGACTTAAGGTAAATAAAGAAAAGATAAAAGAGTATTAAATTTATTTTTTTCCAAACTTACCGTCATCTTTTATCAATTCAGTCAACAATTAATTTTAATTTCTCAACATAAATATATTAATTAAAGGGTAAAAGTGTCTATCTATCTTTAAACTAATATGTTCTAATTATTTTTTTTAATTTGAGTGCACTGTCTTAAATAGACAGATAAATCAGAACGGATGGAGTATTAATGAATTGTGTAAATATTTATTAAAATTTTCAATTTTTTTAATTCAAATTTTTATATAATTTTTGTCAACTATAGACACGGTTCACAAACAAACAACTGTTAATTAAATGTGTAAACATGTGTCAATAGTGGGAAATTTTTCCTCTCTCCCCATCATAGCCGCGTTGGCATACAGTGGCAGTAAATCAAGAAATTTCGATTTCTGAAGAAGAAAATGAGAAGGGATAGCTACAACAACCATAACGGTTTCAGTGCAGAATGAGAAATATTTCGCACATACGGAACAAATTTTTATTCGTTGGATTAAAATTTTGACGATTGAAATTAATTTAAAAAGAATACATGTTATGATTTCAGAACACATGTTCGTGTGTAAATTAAAAATATATATTCTCAAAATAAAATAAATATTTCACACATATTAAAAAATACATGTTCTGCATTGGAATCGGACTGCTGCAACAACATAAGGTTTTGAAGTGTAGTGCCAAATTGTCTGTTTCCAAGAAATAATTGTGATCATCAAAATAAATAAAGGCCGCCATGCATATGGATGGCCACATAATTTTCTTTTTCTTTTTTCTCAATTCCCCGCGAGACCATACACATCGACTTAGGGTGTCCATTCATATTTTTGTAACATGTATTCTTATTAGGATAAAATGTAATTGAAATTTTTCTCGATTTTAATTTTTAACTCTAAATTAAAAAATATAAATTCCTAAACTTTAATTTTTTTGAAATATTAATGTTACCCTTTTCATCTAACTTCGCTGTTAAATCTTAACGGAATAGGACCATATGACCAAACTCGAAGACATTTTGGAAAAAAAAAAAAAGGGTTTGACCATTAAAAAAGCGCCAATGAATAAAAAATTAGTCTTCCATGTGAATAGTAGTTTTTTTCCATTTTCCTTCTATTTTTCACCTCTTTCCCATATGCAGCATTTTTAGAGTCAAAACATGTTTTTTCTAAAATTCTCTCGAGTTTGGTCATGTGATCTCATTACGTCCGATTTTAACAACGAAAATTGATGCAATATGCAACATTAAAACTCCAGAAAAGTTTAGGGTCAAGAACTTTACATTTTTTAGTTCAGGATTAAATTTAAAAATTAAAAAAAATTCAGTGGGCATGTGCACTTTGTACTCTCTTTAATGTTATCCATCATTATTTTCGTTTAATTTGATAATAAAATTTTAAAACAGATAATAGTAGCTATCTAACCTCCATTAAAATAAAATAAAAAAGTAGTTCTTCTAATAAGAAGAATAACTATATCAATAATAAAAATAATAACTATTTTCAATGAAAATAATTATTTTAACATTAAATTAAATCGAAGATTAAAACTGCGTTAATAGAATATTGAAAAAAGCATAACCAAATCCGCATGACAATTAGCATAGCATCCAAAAAGAAAGTGAAGTATCGTGCTAAAAAAGATGAGTATAAGCACTATAATCGAAATTATTGGGCAATTGGCATAATATTCATACCAAAATCAACTGTTAAAATTGTATTTATACTGTGCCGAACAAAAAACGTGAATTAGTAACATAACCAAATTCGCATGACAATTGGCATAACATTCATAAAAGGAAAAATCTGATATGGACTGGGTCCATGTGGTACAGATTTGGCCACATCCCTGTAGAATGAGGAGAGAGAAGGAAATGCAGTGATGTAGCCAAATTTGTACCGCATAATCCAGTGGACCCGGTGCATATCAGAAGTGTTCTTCATAAAAAGTGAAACTTCAACTAAAAAATCAACTAATAGTATTATGTTAGCCCCTCTTAAAAAATTATGGTGTGCATCAGCACTATAGTTAAGTTCGCATAACAATTGACATATCATGCATAAAAAGCCAAACTTCCGTTCGAAAATTAACCGTTAAATTTGTATTATCATATGCTAAAAGAAGACGTTGATCAACCATATAGGTTATAACTGAGTCCGCATGACAATTGGCATAGCATGCATAAAAAGTCAAACTTTCGCTCGAAATCAACCGTTAAAGTTAAAGTTGTATTATCACGTGCTAAAATAAGTAGTTGATCAGCAGGAATGCAACCGAGTTCACATGACAATTGACATAGCATCCATAAAAAGTGAAGCTCCAACTTAAAAATCAACCGTTAATATTGTATGCACCGTGCTAAAAAAAAGAGTAATGTATATTGGCACCCAAACTGAATTCGCATGACAATTTGCATAACATGCATAAAAAGTTAAACTTTCGTCCAAAATTCAATAGTTAAAGTTGTATTATCACGTGTGAAAAGAAGTCGTGTATCAACAACACTATAACCGATTCCTTATGACAATTAGCATAGCATCCATAAAACGTGAAGCTCCAATTTCAAAATCAATGGTTAATATTGTATGAATTGTGCTGAAAAAAATTGTAATGTATATGAGCACGGGTAACTGAGGCTGTATAACAATTGACATAATATCTATACAAAGTACTAACGCTCAATGGCTAAAATTATATAAATACCGTGCCAAAAAATATGTATAAGTACCATAACCGAATTTGAATGACAATTGACATAAATAACATTCATAAAAAGTGACATTCAACCGTTAATATTGTATTAACACCGTGTTAAAAAAAAACGGGTATCAGTACCGTAATTGAGTCTGGGCTACTATAGCGTAAAAAAAAAGTGAAACTATAGCTGAGCTGTGTACAACTCAAAACACCATTAGTACTCCTTACATTCAACACTCTCTCTTCACTCCTCTCCTCCAATGGCGTCTCTCAGTCTCCTTCTGCCACTCTTTTAACTCCACACTCGATAATATCATCACTGCAAATTCAAGAAGTCACTGTTTTGTTCATCCAAAACACCTCCTACTTGTCCCTTTTCTCCCAAAAAGATGAAATTCTTCTCTCCAATTTGAGGTATGGAAATTTCAATTCTTGAAAAAAAAATGGTGGGATTTTTTTATTATATTTTTTTACTTGTTTTCTGGGAATTTCTTGTGAACATATTGTCAATGAAAGAAATTGGGAGGGGGAAAAAGAAATGGTATGGGAAGGAAAACTGGAAAACCGACAGAAAAAAAAAGTTCTGGTCTTTACCATTTATTATTGTTTTTTTTTTTCTGGCTTGAAATTAGAAGGGCTCAAACTTTTTGGTTCTTTTTTGGGAGATAAATGAAGTTAATTATTGGGATTTTACCTCTTTTGTGTATTTGCATACTTGGGGTGTTTAGGTCTACTGTTACATAAAAAAAATTACTCCCTCCGTCGCGAATTGAATGGTCACTTTTCTGCGCTAAACGAATAAGAAAATAGACATTGAATTTGGGACGGAGGGAGTATATCTTTTGTTACCAATTCCAACCCTTTCAATTTTGCCTTCTCCAGTTGTTTTATCCTGTCTTTTAGTGCTAATAGATAGATTAAGTTGCAAATGCTGGTCTAAAATAATCTTTGCATGTGTTTAACAATGAAAAAGGTTTGAACTTTTTAACCTAAAACCACAAGGTCACTGAATTTCAAGAACTAGAATTTTGGTACTGAATTTGCATTAGAAGTTTGGACTTTTCTGGCCTTTAAAGAATTGGGTTTCTTTGTTTTAGTTTTGCAAGAACTGAACTTCAAGAACTAGAAATTTTTACTGAATTTGCATTAAAAGTTCAACTTTCCTGGCTTTTAGAGAAATGTGGTTTTTTTTCTCATTTTTCTTGCAAAATTTTATTAAGTTGTTCACCAATGGTGTGGTTGTCGAACGGTTTTATAAGATTAAGGGATGTTTTGAACTTATTCTGTTACAGACAGCAACCAGAAGCTAGAATATGAATAATTGTTACTAGGCTGTGATGCTCAATTGGTAGTACATAAATTCAGCATGTCAAGGCAGGCTCAACTTCCACCTCGGTGTCCTTTTCAAAAGAGAGGGATAATTCGCCCAACAAATGACCCTATTTCCCCAACATTGCAAAAAGGTTCTGGCTTGCGTCCTCGGCATCATAAATCTGTATCGCAAAGCTCTATCTTAGAGGAGCAACCGGCTTGGCTTGATGAACTGCTGGATGATTCAGAACCGAATGCCAATGGGATAGTACATCGACGATCAGCTAGTGATTCTTTTACCCTTTTGAATGATCTTGTTCCGCTGACAAATCTTGATCAATTTCAAGAAAGAGATACTTCCGCTTCTTATGAAACTGATGAGAGTGTAGAATCTGCTATATATGGCCCAAATTCTCCTCGTAGAAAAGGAAAATTAACATTTCCAGAGAATGCCATAGTTTCGGCTTTGTCTGAGTATGTCTCTCATCAGCACCTGGAGAATTTTGATGAGGATATGTGTGTCTCTGGAACGGCTTATCTGGGCTCGATGGAGGATAGTTTTGCTTCAGCCGGTGAGATGAATGCAGAGACAAAGCCAGTAAAACGGTCTGATTCTTAACTAATATGCTTAGTTCTTGTTCTGTTTTATTTTGTTCTCAGCTGCTATTCATATAAAGGTTAATGTCCCAATTGTGTCCTCAATTTTAAAGAGGAATTTGCCGATGTAAGTTTGACTAAAATTTGTAGCTTTAGCTGAGGTTTTGACATATTCCTTAATGACACAAGTGCAACAATACATTGTGTTGTCTCCTAAAGGAATATGATTCTGCTTAGTCTCAGGAGCTGAAGAGTCTAACATAATTGCGGTTAAAGATGAGGTTCTTAGAGAAAGTATATGATTATGAAGGAAACCGTTATAAATTAGCCAAGATCGAACATTGAAGATGGCCTAAAGCTTCAACGTATAAATGTCTTTGTTGTACATCTCTTCTTTTCCCTGACCTGTTAACTATATCGAGCATGTCCTGTTACCTGCTACTTTCTATTTTTCTTAAAATAATGCAATGGGAAAATGTTACATTCCCGGCATTAATTTTCTTTACAGTCGCATTTTCTTGATATTTTATGGTAAATTTTCCTGCTATCTTCCGCAAGTGTATAATTTGAGTGCCCTTGGAGATTCTCATACGCTATAACTCGGTAAACATGTACATTTCCTTTTGTCAATTTCTTATACCATCAACTAGTTACTTATGAAAAGCATAACCTTACTTATTACTTGTTATATGTTGCCTGTCTCCTGGTTATAACTTCTCAAAGTTTGTAGTCATGGCACCGTGTGGTTCATGCTCATTGGAGGATTATATCTGTCTACTTTTCTGAACAGGCACCCTGGACAGCGATCAAGGATCCGCAAACTTCAATATATTGCTGACTTGGAAAGAACCGTTGACGCTCTTCAGGTAATATAAACTTTATTTATAGGCTGTAACAAGTATCCTTGTTTGTACTCATAGAAGGGTTTGAGTTTTTGCTGCAATAACTATTTTTTTTTACCTGAATTATATCTTGAGGGTAGTTACACTTGTTATACTAACTGAACTAAGCTATTATGAAGCGATTTGGTTGCTTGGCAAGACGTGCAAATTATATTAAACGGAAATACTTCACAATTAAACGGCTAGGCTAAACTTTAACCTGCACTAGTACATGAATTGGATACAGTTTATCTTGAATACCTCGGCTGCTATCGGCTTTGACCTATCATTCTCTGCTACTGTAAAAGCGAGCATTTTTGTGATGCAGAAACTCGAATCAGATTTGTCTGCGAGGGTTAGTTCTCTTTTTCAGCAGCGTCTTGCTTTGACAGTCGAAAACAACAAACTCAAGCAAAAGATAGTCGGAGTACAACAACAAAAACTGATCGCAGATGGTGAGTTTTCTTGCAATTCATAAGATTATCTCCTATGTTATTTTTGTGGTGGCGATAGTAATTTTCTTGACGCTGCTCATATATTTTTGTGCAGGCCAATATCAATCTCTGATAAAAGAAGTTGGGCGGTTAAAAGCTTTAGCTTATGCGCGTAGTGACAAGGCCAGCGCCAGTTTCAGGTTAAACACTGCTTCCGAGGTTTCAAGTTTAGAGGCGAATTGGCAAATGCTGGACTTCGGAAAACTTGATCTTAACTAGAGATGTTAATGTCAGAAAAGGACGTACCCAAGTTTTTTTTGTAAAAAACTTTGTGCAGGTTGTTTCAAACCTCCTGTGGGAAATCTTCTTGTTCTGAAACTTTGCTAGTTGGGAAACTGCCAATCCATGACATAGTTAGGATAACCAAGTTAAACTATATGTATGGCATTCAGCAAAAACTATTATGCAGACAATGACTTCAAGGGAAAATTCAACCCTCCTTGGTTGGCAAAATAAAGCTTCTCGCTCCAGAATAAGAACAACATTTGCACTTTTTTGTTTTCGTACAAATCAAGTACTCAAAAACATCCTCGTTTACTCCATTCAGGAAGCAGTGAAAGCGCCAATCAAATATGATCAACCAATGCAAGACGGTAACAGAAGGGAAAATATGTTCTTAGCTATTAAGTATTCACAGTCACTAAACAAATGTTTTATATGCGTGTATTCGAAGGATAAATCCGTTATTAAAATTAAATGAATAACCAACTTTATAAAGTTGGAATGGCGTAATAATCAAAAGGTCACCTCTGCACATATGTTTACATAAGTTGATAACCTAAGAACCCCTTCTGTAAAAGAACCCGAACAAGGCCAGTTCTATCATCTAACCACGAAGTGATGCACGGGGAACTGCAGGTAAGCCCAGTTCATCCACCGCCTGTCCAACACAAGAACACAATCTTAGCATACAGTCGACTTAAAAACTAAATAAATAACCAAAAAAAAAAAAAAGGTTATGCGCATTTACGTAGTGATTCATTTAACTGTAAACGTTAACTATTAGGCATCAAGTTGCAATTCTACGGGGATAACCTATGTATTCTTTATCCTTTATAATTTATCTACTTAATTTTTTGCTTAAGATTAGATGCATCGACTAATATAACCTCGTCTTCTATTCCCATTCTTTTATTTCACTATTTTCAAGCAGCCAATCTAGACATCCATATCACATTCAAGAATCAAGCCTTAAATTGCAAGCCTCGGTTTCCCCATATTGAGGCCGGCAACATAGCAATGATATGGAATTTGGAAGCACAGCATCCAACTGAGAAACGAAAATATTCAGGATTTAGCGCTCCATATTACCTGATGAGCTGGCACAGGTCCATGTCCTGTTGGAGCTGATGGCAAGTTCAGCTCGGAATCCAAATCAGACTCTTTGTCAGGTGCTAGATAGGAGGGCACCCCATCACTTTCTGTTTCCATTCCCATGTCTGCTTCCAGAGCATCAAGTTCTGTATTACAAATTGAAAGACGAGTTTTAAGGAGCAAAATCAACCTAAATTCAAAATGAAATTAAACAAGAAATACTGTTCTTCACTCAGGTTCTGGAGTTAATCTATTGCTTCTTGTTTTCATATCTAAACTACCATAAGGTCAAAGGTGATGTACAAATATAATACAACTAACATGATTAAGATCTCTCAAACAGAAAGGAAAGTATTAAGTAACCATATAAAAAGGGAACAGATTTTACTCGACAGTTGCAAGTTGTCGTGCTCATATTTTTATTCAATATCAAATTATCAATTGTGTATAGTTCCATTAAACTTACCACCCATGAGTTCTTCTTCATCAATGTCATCAGGTACACTGTAACTTCTACCAAGGGAGTCTTGAATCTCCGAACTAATGTCCATCAGGTCCATCATCTCATCTTGCAAATTCTGCCCAAAACAAAATCACCCAACTTACTACATAAGAATTTTCCGACAAAACTTATGGGAAAGCAAAATCAATACTGAAATATCAGAACTATCATCAAGTACATACATCTATATCTTGGATCTTTACTGTCTTCATCATCCCCTTCAATTCCTTGTTTGCTGACTTCAAGGCTGTCATCTGCAACAAAGAAAAATTGTGGTTATCATAGGACTAATGCTTTCAGTGAATTGATTTTATTTCCTAATGCAATCCAAGAGCGACCATCCAACTTGAAATTGATGTTATAAGAAGCATGTATGGAAACTCGACATTGAGTAACCCTGAGATAAATGGGTTTCGCCTACCTCTAAGGAGGTAGGCAGCAGGGCCCAATCAGGTTAGGAAATAAGCTCCGCCCAAGCCTTGAACTCTGCCTCAAGGGGCGCTACCAAGAAAAAGACATTCTATCATGAATTACTGTAGTTCGAGAATACAATGGACTAAAGAGAGCATGAGGCCTTTGATCAAACAATACCATGAATTATAAATTTAGTTCCAGGGAGAAAATGGAATGGTAAACATGATATACAAGTGTTGTCATAATTTCATATATTCCTCCTCAAAGTTTTTAAGTGAAGGAATCACTACAATATCAGAATCTTATGCTTGGAGCCACAATTGGATCAATGCCTTTCTGCTAGGAATCAATATATTCACCATAAGCCCACACCCCCAACAGCAAAGGAAGCACAGTACAGTTGAAATGAAAAGTTGGGAAATACGATAAACATGTGTATTCCCCATCATAAAATTAAGGACATGGATAAATAATCAGAATTTTGGTTTTGGCGCAAGTTCAATTCCAATGGCTGTCCAAATCGGTAATAAAGCACAATATCAATCAACAGAAGATCATTAGTCAGATAACACTTGACATGATCTAACTAACATACTCCTATATGCATTCAGCTTTAGAAAGTCGAAACAGCAAAGGATTCTGACATAATTTCATATATTCCAAGCACAATATCAATCAACAGAAGATTCTGACATAATTTCATATATTCCTCCTCAAAGTTTTTAAGTGAAGGAATCACTACAATATCAGAATCTTATGCTTGGAGCCACAATTGGATCAATGCCTTTCTGCTAGGAATCAATATATTCACCATAAGCCCACACCCCCAACAGCAAAGGAAGCACAGTACAGTTGAAATGAAAAGTTGGGAAATACGATAAACATGTGTATTCCCCATCATAAAATTAAGGACATGGATAAATAATCAGAATTTTGGTTTTGGCGCAAGTTCAATTCCAATGGCTGTCCAAATCGGTAATAAAGCACAATATCAATCAACAAAAGATCATTAGTCAGATAACACTTGACATGATCTAACTAACATACTCCTATATGCATTCAGCTTTAGAAAGTCGAAACTATTTGACGAACACTTAAACCAATTAACTGGAAATAAAAGAGATACTTATAAAAAAACAAAAAGCTCCAAAGACATACTGTTTGTTGAGCATCTTTTATGCCTTCAGAAGCAAATGAAACTTGATCGAGGTTGAATGTCTGGTTATAAAGCATATCACGTTGACCTTCGTACCTGTCCAAAAATATGGGTTTTAGATGAAACTATGCAAATGTTACAAGCAAATGAATTAAAAAATAATGCAAATATACGCCGAATGACCGAAAATTCTTCTTTTAGCCTAGAATTATCTCCAGTGAAAAGTAAGTTTAATTATTACTTCACCAGCCAGCAAGATTATTAATATTTTGTCCCACTATCTTGTGCAGGCATATCAATTAATATTCATGCCAAAATCCAACCTGCATTCGACATTGATACAAAAGATATTCTTCGGGAAAAACTATTTATATTTCTTGTGTTTAAAACAAATCATGAAAACATGACATTCAAGAGCTTAAAATCTTCTGCTTTAAATACTACTCCCTCCGGCAAGAATTGAATGTACACTTCTGTAGGGATGCAAAAGATTGCAAATTTCGGTAATTCTAATTAAAAAAGGTGCATTACTCACATTCTTTTTTGCTTAAGAACTCTCATGGCTCGAGCTTTGACGGCTTCCTGAGCTGGGCCAGGCCTGGTCTTCTTAATTTGTTCTTTATACCTTGACAGTTCAGCATCAAGCCTCTTAATCTTGTCATCCACTGACTCACCTCTTTTATTAATCTAGAATACATATGAAAGTGGAAATTAAAATTCAGAATCACCAATTACAGGAAATAAACTGTAATAAGAAAATCAGCACAGCAATAAAACATGACAAATAAATATATTACACTCATCCAAAATTAACAACGGGTCGGCAAACAACCACAACTCTAGGATGCGAATGTGAGAAAAGCTTGAAACTTTAAGGATTGGATTGGATTGGGTTTGGTTTATTTTGGTTCGGTTAGAAGCCAAACTCAACATTTTTACTTGCAGAACCCACATATTCTATAAACAAAACTTTAACTTTGACGCAATTCAAGGGTTCTTGTTCCAATCCAAATCCTAACCAGACCTAATCCACTTACGTTAGGTCAAGTCAACAGCTATAATATGATAATTGTACAGAAATTTCAAAGCTTATAAAAAATTCAGAATCATACAGCACTATTAAATCCAATTACTAAGAATAAATTTCTCCGATACCAATAGGAAAATTATAAATTTATAAAAAAAATACAAGCCCTAATTACAAAAAGGGGGCATAAAACCCAAAACACTGCAAGAAATCCAATTAATTACCCATAGAAATATGTATTAGAAATTAAATCAAGTTTTTGCAAAATCATATGAGAAATCATACTCGATCGGAGGCGTCTTGAATAGACGGCGGAGGTTCCTTATCTTTCTTGATACCGAAAACCCTTTTCATCTTTTTTCTATTTCGAACTGGGATTTGGGGGTTTTTAGATTGATTGATTGAATCAGCGCAGATCGAAGTTGAGAAAGAAGGGAATTTGGGGGGAGAAGGAAGACAAAAGTATTATAATAGGAGTTTACTTTCACTTTTCTTTCTCTCTCTCTCTCTCTCTCTCTATATATATATATATATATATATATATATATAGAGAGAGGGTGAAAATCTCTGTCACTTTATGCATGTTAGCTGCTCCCAACCAATCGAATTTACTTATATAAATATTTGTTTCAATTATATATACATAGTGAATCGTGATTGATTGACACTGTGACACACACAAACGTGACAGATGATTTTTTGCCATATATATATATATATATATATATATATATATATATATATATAGAGAGAGAGAGAGAGAGAGAGAGAGAGAGAGAGAGAGGGATTGTTGTTTGACACGGCCGGCCTTGAAAAAATGAAGAAAAGAAGGAAGCTTTTCTGTAATTTTAGAACGGGCTTTGTTTGATGAATTGAGCCCAATATTGCAAAACTGCAGCCTGCAGGTAAGTCCGTCTAAGTCATTTAAGAAGATTCTTTTCTTTATTCTTGTTAAAGGTTTGTTTGGTAATTTCATCTCCTTTTCCATCTTTATATTATTTGTAGGATGAATTGATAGATATTTTGATTACTAGACTATTTACTTTTTGCATTTTTTGTTACTCAGTATTTTTTGGCTAAATATATCACTATAATAATTATATTTGGCGAAATAAATTGTAATTACTTTTCGCAGTAATTTTCGACACTGCTAGACATGTGACTGAAAATATAAGAATAGAAAAGTAAAATCATTTTAAACTTAATATATTACGTATGACATGTTTTAAATGCTTAAGAATATGTGTTTATATTGATAAAACACATGTTGCACTTTAGAACAAGTATTTGTAACATGAGAATACCTTTCAGCTGTTACATAGGATTTAACAACTGTTCAAAATCGTGCAACACATATCCAAAATATATTTCACGGTAAAATAAACATTCAATACTTTAATACGTGAGCCAAATGTAAAACGCTTTATGTTTTGTACTTATAGCATAAATTTCGTCCGCCAAGTACAGTTAAATTAAAATATGCATTAATCTCTTTTTAATAAGTGTTAGAACTTGGAAGCTATGAATAATATATTTGTGTAAAAAATAATATCAATCGTCAGATTTTACATGCGAAGAAAATAAAGTTTAAAAAAATAAAATAAAAAAATAAACACCATTCAAAGATGTAATACTATTCAACGTGCGAAAAATTGGGCAATCTTAACGAGCAGCCACGTGGATCGACTTACAAAAACACAATCCGAGGTTCGGAAGCTCAGTGATTGAAAGCAGAGCAATAACAATGGCTGACGAACGAGGAGGAGGAGCAATGATTCATGGGGGATTAAAGCTAGAACAATGCCATGGAAAGTCAAAAGTAAGAATTGGAAGGGTATGGAAAGATGGGAATGATGATAATGGAACCCATCATTTTGTTGAATGGAAAGTCAGCATTCTTCTTCTTTCTGATTGTCTCCCTGCTTATGTTCATTCTGATAATTCCACCCTCGTCTCTACTGATGCCATGAAAAATATTGTAAGATTTTTATTTTTAGTTTCTTGATTTGGATTCAATTTTGTCATCTTTAATTGAGTTTTTATCAGAATGGTCACGTTTTGGCATAATAGATGTCACACCAGGAAAGACGGATTCTTGGAATTTGTATTTTTGGAAAAAACGGATTTAAGCATCTGACTTGTCAGCAAAAGACGTATTATGTCAAAAACATAGTCATTCTTATAAAAAACTCGCTTTAATTTTTAGTATTTGATTGATTTTTTAGCTTGTTTTGGGATTTGTTTTATGAAATTAGATTAAAAGATTATTGTAAGATTACTTGCATCTGATCCTTGAATTTTATGTGTTAATGGAACCAAAATTGAAGAAAGAAAAAGAAAAATTCAATCTTGGTAGCTTTTAGTTGATATTGGATTCATTTTTTTTTTTGGGGGGGAAATCATGAGTGTTTTATGATATTAGATTCAAAAGTATTGTAAGAATTAATTGCTTTGGAATCAAAAAGAAGAAAATGAAAAATTCAATATTGTCAGTTTTAATTGTGTTACTATTAAGATTCATTTTTAGTTTTATGATATTAGATTCAAGTATGATCATGAGCTTAAACTTCATTATAGATCAATTCCTAACTGTGGCGGAGAAAACAGGAATCTTTTGTTTGCTTTGTTCGTAGATTCTACTTTGATATCGCGTTTTGCGTTTAACCCTGATGAGCCGCACAGAGGTTGTGGAAACATAAATATTTGTGTCCTGGGGAAAATTGTCGGTGAATTTAGTCCGTCAATTCGACATAAGATGATAGTATTACCTTTCTGTGTCTGCTGACTCTGCTCTACAGCATCTTGGTTTGCAGCCATCGGTCTACTTGAGTAATGCAATTTAACATTTTTATTTTATTTCTATGCTCATTGAATATTGAAAATTAACTGGGAATTTGATGCAGGTGTATGTTATAGCCAAGGAATGCTCCAGTCGGACTCCAGCGGAGGTTTTTGCCATTCGCCTTGCCGAGCACTTTACCACTTTTTATAAGATGGTAACTTTATAGGAAAGAAATCATTGTTTAATGTATTTATGTATTGTTTCTTATGTTTGAGACGGAGCGCGCTGAGATCAGATCAGCTGCAACAATGCCTAGACTTATGGAAATAATCCGATTTTCATATCATCTTGCATCTCTCTTCTCTCTAGGTTACCTCAGCAGTTATCAATATTACAGAGAAGCAATGGGATCGTGTGTCCGTAGATGGTCAACCTCATAAACATGGTTAGTCTTTTTCAATCACGTACATTATATATGGTTTATATTCTTTGTAATTGATGTTCTTCTGCTTTTATATAAATTGATTATTGCTTTTATATAAACATGGAGTGTTTCATTGCTTTCTTTGGTTACTTAGAAATCAACGCAGACCTACAAAATAATATTTTTTTTTGAACTCGTTCATTCAAGGTTTTAAATTTGGAGCTGAGAAGCATACAGCAGAAGTTGTTTTAACAAAATCTGGTACCGTGAAGGTGACTACTGGTATTGAAGGAGTGAGATTGCTGAAGACAACCCAAGTAAGATTTTCTTTGTAGTCTCTTCTCTTTGCCGTGAAGTTTTTCTGCATCACATTCATAATTTCTTGTCGAGGACTCAAGTACTCGTTAACATACTTTCATTGAAGCAAAGCTACAAGTTCTCATTAATTCTTGAGATGGTAGTATTTTTTTCCAAACAGAATTTGGAAAAAATATAGAAAAACTTCATAAATGGCCTTTATTAATTCAAGCTGAAGGCTCAATTAATGTATGAGCTACAATCTACAGCTCAATGTATTGAGAGACGAGTCTTCTAGAGTTGAAGTAATACTTGTGGAAGCTCTATTCTTCAATAAAGATAGATATATTAGGACGTTTCCATCTATGGTTCCTTGAGAAAGGCGTGATTTGAGTCACTGTCGAGGCTCTAGCTCATCTAATCGCTTCTTAAATTTTTTTTTCTAATTTTATCGCACAAGACTTGGGGATTGCCATGTGCGGTTTTGCTTGATCCCATATATGTTTCGTGTTATAACAGTCAGGTTTTGAAGGATTCCTAAGAGACAAGTATACCATTTTGCCGGAAACACAAGAGAGGCTATTGGGAACTGAGGTCACTGCATCATGGAGGTATAATAAAGCCTTTTACGATCATAAACTGATAAATTCAATCTCTTACATTCCCCAGTTCTTTTTGGCTCGTGAACTATTGATTCCTTCACAGGGCTTTGTGAATGAGAAAATTTTGTAATATTTCGGAGTTCTGTGATGTAGATACGGTTTTGAATCTCTCTCAAGTATCCCAATGCATCCGGAGTACTACTTTAATAGATATATAGAAGTGAGAAAGGTTTTGATGGACACTTTCTTTGGTCCTCCCGAAGAGGGAGTATACAGCACATCTGTTCAAGCCACTCTTTATAACATGGCGAAGGCCGTCCTCAACAGGTCTCTCTCCAGCCCCCCTCACACACACACACACACGAGTTCTGACCATGGAGTTAACTGAAACTCAAATTATATGATCACAGGTTTCCCGAGATATTATCTGTTCAATTAAAGATGCCAAATATTCACTTTTTACCTGTCAACTTATCAAGCAAAGTCAATCCAGGCATGGTTAAGGTATGACTACTCATCTCGTATATTGATTTGTCATAACTGATAAAAAAAATAGTTGGACATAATATGCAAGGGAAAATCTTGTTATTCAGCAAAGGCTTGACCGCGAAAATCCTAATTAGTTTGACCACTTCACTCAGATATAGATTATTTTCTTAATATTTTCTTACTATTTCTTATCACTCTTTGGCGTTGAGGGCTAGCAGTGCTGGTGGTAAATGGCACTGTGCTGAAAACAATCTCAGGCATTGGGACTTTTTATCTGGATGGATGAGATAGCTGTCCATTCATCAAGATCAAACGACCCAATGCCTGAGCTGTCAGCATCATAACCGGACTGGACCATGTCAGAGGAAGCAGGAGTGTCATTTCCTCGTAAATATACAAACATGCAGCTTTTACGATTGCCTTATTGTAGTCGCGTGAATGATACGAATATAGATTTGTTGAAATGGTATGGTACTCGCCTTGAGTTATGAACTTTAACCAAATGGCTAACGCGGGATATGGTCTGCAACGATTCTTTTGCAGTTCGAAGAAGATGTGTATTTTCCAACTGATGAACCACATGGAGTAATCGAAGCCAGCCTTAGCCGAATTCAGTCGAAGATGTGAAATTGCTGGGAATGCAATGCAATGCCTGAAGCAATTCCTTTTTCTGAAATCCACATGTTTTTCATTTTTCAGTTTTCACCCCCACAAGTGTTACAGGAGAGATTGTCTCTGTATGCTTGTGATGGGAACATGCAATGCAAATAAACTTCTGTTTGTTTAATAAGTATATAAATTGTGCAAGTAAATTTATTATACTCAAACAATGTTATCATTTTTTTAATTTTTTTTTAAATAACGGTTGTGAGAATGATTAATAGGGTTGTTTTAGAAAGCTTTTTGCAATGTTCGGATTTCTCGTTAAGTTTGATTGGACCACATTTGGTTTTAAAATGAAATGTAGGAGGAGCATGAGTTTATTTGAATTTGAAAGGAAACCAAAGTCTATATTTATCTTGGGCACAAAAGGCATTACACACGCTCACAAGGCCATCAATCTCCAATCCGATAAAAATTTTGGATGATGTAAATCAAGTGACACAGCGGTTCGACCAAGTGGGAGGATTTGTTTTAGACTTTTAGCCCACCACAAGAAGACGACAAATAATTGTATGTATCCGTGTAGGTACTCATTCATGTGTCCAACCATTCACAATTCACCATGTGTATGTATAATTAAAAGAAATGTCCACATGACAAATTTTGAATGGCTAGACACAGTAACGTGAACATATACGATTTTCTTCGTACATATTAATGCAATTTTGATTATTAATTTTTAATTTCACGGATAAAGTCGTTTGATCAATTGTATCAACATGTGCTGAAAACATGCATCAACATCTTAATTTTTTTTTCGCATGTGGGATGAAGGTGGTCAAAGTAAATGTATCTAATACCAGGGACGATTACAGGCGCCCCCGAGATTTTTAAAAATACTACTATTTATCGAAATTTTATGTGTATTTTGGAAAATTTTATCAATTTCGCCCCCCAAGAATTTTTTTTTGCCTTTTTTATTGCCCCCCAAGAATTTTGAATTTTTTTTACCAGTTTCGCCCCCCAACATTAAATTCCTGGCTTCGTCCCTGTCTAATACGAGTTGAATTTTTCGTGATAGAAAATATGAGATCGACGTAAATTTGTTTAAATTATATTTTCATGAAACTGTCCAAATACATCCCATTGTACGGAAGTATATAAAATTCTTAAAAGTTGTCGCAGATTGAGGTTGTTATTTATGTAACAAGTTTCCATCCATGCAAGTATGATAATAAAAACAGAAATGTAAACAAAGACAAACACAATGTGATGAACACACAAGGCAGCAGCCATTAACAAATAAACTTATTTTCTCCTATTTGACCTAATACCATGAACCATAAAATTCTCTCTTCCAAGTCTTCAATTTCACCACTTGAGCTTTGAAGGAAAGTACTGCAGTAAAAAAATATATTATTACAACAGTTAGCAAACAGAAAACTATAATTTAAACCTAACTCATTAGTTATGGCCCCACGTTCGTAGGAACACTGACTCTACTTGTCTCAGAAACATGTGAGTAACGTGTGGTTGCGGAACTAATAAGTCAGATGTATGATACAATTTTTCCAAACAAATAGCTCACCTTATCAATGAGGGACTGGTAATATGGTTTCACTTTCTCCACATCAATCCTATCTTTGCTCTTGCTGTAAAGGTCATATTTACTGTCAAATTTGCACCAAATAAACTTTTTATTATAATCAAGAAATTAAACTTTTTAACTAATAAAAAAAATGGAGAAATATTAAAAAGAGAAATCGATAAAAATAAAAAAATAAAAACCTGAAGATTTGAAGCCATTTAAGATTCTCAACATCTTCATCATTCATCAAGTACTTGTATGCACCAGCCTTGTGGAGAGCTTCACCCCAAAATAAATATAAAAAAATAAGGTGTAACTAAGCTATCATTCAACTGGCCGGTCTCGAACAATATTGATGCCCTGTACTAGTTATTAAAGTTATGCCCCTAATTTTTTTTTAAAGTATAAATTATAAAAAGTGTGAAAATATATTACGCCTTTCGAATTTTTCAAACCGAAGCAAATAACATTAGTCATGATTTTTCATCATCTACTTGATTTAGGTTTTAATAGATTAATATTATATTAGATAATAATAACATTTAAACTAAAAAGAAATCAAATTTATTCAAGAAAATACACATATGTATATATAGGTAACAAAAAATTAGGGACCCCCGATTTTCGGAGGCGCTGTTCCGTAGGGCACTTTAAGCCCCCATGTAGCCGGGCATGTCATTCAATAATACTAAAAACCGAGCATTAGACAGATAATCTCAAATGTTGCTTGTTGTAGAATGTATTTAAATGCTTACAATAGAAGGAATGGTAACGAATGATGAACAATCCTGCAGAGGGTAGAGACGTTTTATTTGCCTTAGCCACCTAATATCAAATAACGCAAAATTTCAAATTTGTGACACTGTATTCTAGGTGAACATAGTCAAAGGGATATGTATTTATTTATTTACCAGATACATGTAGTCATCGTGGCCCCAGGACATCATAACATTTTCAAGTCCACATCCTTCTTCATAAACTCCAAGTTTGGTCTTGTAAGCAGGGTTGTTGATGTCGGGATTTTCCTTGAAATACTGCAATAGGAAATTTGTTTTGATTTCTTAGTCATATGTATTAAGGTTTTTTTTTGTTTTCATTTTAATTAGTGCTACCTATATTCCTTAATATAAAATTTTCATTACACGTTGCGAAAATTAAAGAAGCAAAAAATAAAATACTTTGTTAATTAAAATATAAATATTTTTCTCTTAAATGCAGGGACGAAGCCAGAAATCTGACGTTGAGGGGCGAAAACTGCAATAGTATGCCGAACTATATAAAAAAAATGTTTGGGGGTGGGGGTGGGTGCGCATATAAATATTACTATATGTAGTAGTACTTTTAGAAATCTACTACATATAGAAATCTTGGAGGGCGACTGCCCCCCTTGTCTTCGTCCCTGCTTAAAGTGACTTGTATACCACTAATTTTATTTAAGAGAGTAATAGTAACATTGATATTTTAATTAAGAAAAAATCTTAATTTTTGCTTCATTAATTTTCGCAACATTTAATGAAAGTCTTATATTAAAGAATGGAGGTAGCAGTGTACTTCAGAAAATAGCACCTTGTGATGAATATTTGACTCATCAAATGCACATCCAAGAGGAAAAGTGTCCCCTGCAATGTGAAAAAAAAGTGTCATCGGATAATGTTTGATTTTGTATAATTTGTCTTAGTTTCGAAAAAGTTTAATTACCTGAAGAGTAAATGAACATTTTAAACCTGAAATCTTATATTTTAATATAATGAAAATATACTCACCTACGACAGCCCATTGAGGAAGCCCTCCAAAGCTAGGGAGAAGAAGTACTTTTCCAAGGTCTGAAATTTCAAGAAAAATTACAAGCAATTACGTAACAATCATTTATTATTTTTATATACGCAAAATTATGAAGTTGCGTTGTTTCAATAGTTATGGTCCCACCATCCCTCTCACATTTGATCAGAATTCTCGTCAACAATCATACTTCTGCAAATAAGGTCAACGAGGATAACGTACCATGAATGAGGGCAGTGAGGTGCAACCAATCTTGATTAGGATAGTCTTTTCTGATAGCTTCAGCAGTTTGAAGCAAATGCTCAATCTGAGGCTCATCCAAGTCTGGATCACTATCATCAACAACATCATTCAACAATTCACAACATTCCCATATGCTCATTTCCACCCTGTCCATTTTCCCATATGCTTCCCTCATTTTCTTCACCTACGTTATCCCAAAATTTAAAATATATCATGAAAAAAATAAAAGGAAAAGAAAAAGAAAAAGAAAAATCAACATCCTAGATTTTTTGTTGGGAAAATTCTGATATAGACTAGGTCTCCATGGATATTGTGATAAAAAATTGGTCACATAATTACAGAATCCTATAATAATATGGTCAATTCTGAATTATAAGGTCCAATGGACATGGTTAATATAAGAATTAATTTTTATTGTTGAGTCCTAGGAATTATTACAAAGTCAAAGGTTTGGTTGATGTGGCTGAGCCTATAGAACTCTTCAACACTCTTTTGCCTTTCAGTTACTGCACTATAGTCCCTGAATGACTTGCCAAATGAATTGCTGTCTGGAACAGAAAATGCATCGCCTTCTGAAACCACCAAAAAAATAGAAAAGATAAAAAGAAAACGTGACAATTCTATCCAAAAAAATATCAAGAACCGAAAACGAACAACAATATGGTCAGGGATCAAGAATGTATGAGTATAATTGAATAGTGTTTTATTTTATAATCTAACATATTAAAATCGATTATTGGAAAAAATCAACATTTTTATATTGAGAAAACGAGAACGATGGGAAGGACAATAAAAAAAAAAAACGAAATACTATTCAACCAAACTCTAAAATATCATGGGGTCGAGAAGAAATTATGGGAGGAAATCATGAAAAAAATGTAATAAAAATGTAAATTTATAGGAGGAAAACAAGAACAAAAACACATACCAATGAGGGGGTTTTCAACCAAGATAGTCATCTTCTTGAATCCAAAGCTTGAAGAAAACTACAAAATCGATGCAAAGGATGGTTAGATAAATTACAATTTATAGAGGAATAAGACGATAATTTGGGATATGTAGTGGTAAATGGGTGAGTCAGCATAACGTGTGCACACCACATGGCTAATCCGGGTGAAAATCCTCTGTCCCCGTCCGTGTATGTCCCCGTGTCCCTAACCAATCAGAATTTACTATATAAATATTTGTTTCAATTATATATACACATGGTGAATTGTGATTGGTTGGGGACATGGGGACATACACGAATGGGGACAGAGGATTTTTTGCCGGCTAATCCTATAGCAAACCATCTATGGTAACCTCATTAAATACATGATTTTCAGTCCTATGTTTCGATTTCCCGTAGGTTAGGAATAATCTGTCTTTGTATCGATGTGATTAATGTTTAGTTTAATTGTACTTCATCCGATTCAAAATGTAAGTTTCTTTAAGAGTTATTTTGTTGCAAAATAAATGTTTTTTTTACACAAATTGTGTGTTTATTGGCTAATTTATCACTACATCATTTTTCTCTATATTCATTTTGGTCAATATGTGTAGTTCTCATTCAACTCTTCATATTTGGCATCTTAATTTGTGTGAAAACTTATAAAATTACTTATATTTTGAATCGGAGAGAGTATCAGAAATTACGCATATTTATTACAATGTACTACTCCCTCCGTCCCAAATTATCTATCCACCTTGACAAATGCACGGGTATTAAGGTTTTGATGATTTTAATAGTGAAATATAAGCAGAAGTCTAAGATACCCCTCATTAATTATATTAATCTCATTTAAAATTTATGTCTTTCTCTTTACTTCCTCTCACACAACATTCAACCACCTCTTAAATATGTATTGGAAAGTGATAATTTTAACTAACTAAGAGTATTCAATGAGGAGTTGGAAGAATAGTAAAATTTGAAATATTATTATTATTACATAATTTATTTAGAAAGTGGATAGTTAATTTGGTACAAACAAAAATGAAAATATGAATTGGAACGGATGGAGTAGGATTTACTATTGATTTTCACGTAACTAACAAAAATGGTTATGTCGTGAACTGGTTTAATGACCATGTGGTCCAAATTTTAATCATGTCATTATGGTAGTATGCTACGACTTTGTTAGTCACAAAATCTACGTACGAAGATATAGATCGAGTTCATAAGAAAAATCTTCATACATGATTACATTTTTATTGTGCTAAAAAATACTTGATAATTCCACATTAGCTACTTTATAAGCATATTTGAAATATGTATAACTTGAGAAATCTCCTCATTTTGAAATACTTTTAGGAGGTGCTGACATAGGACATAGTCTCATATCCATTTTTAACATAGATGTTATGGAAATAGGTTTTTGGGCCTTTAGTGTATATTACGTTGATATCCAGAAATATTTATGAAAATGTGTATTTAAACCGTATTATCTCGTGTTGTAAATTGTTTAAGATTTATGACACTTTTGGACAGTTAGTGTATGATACGTGGATGTACTGAAATATTTATAAAAAAAATGTGTTTGAACTATATTATCTCGTGTTGTATGTTGTTTAAGATTTATGATGTTTTTTTATCCAAGTGTATTATGTCCTAAAATATTTACGAAAAAACGATTTTCATCCATATTATCTTGTGTTATATACAGTGATGGATACAAACTTTAAGGATAGAAAAGACACAATCATATTGACAAAACAAATTTCTCTCTACACATTTAAAACTTATTAAATTTTAACCAAAATTCTTAAGATATAAGTGGTGTTATTCCTATAATTCACGCACCACAAATTTTAATTTAAAATTGAAAACTGACTCAAAATAAATACACTAAAAAAAACTTACAAAACGGGATGCTATAAAAACAAAGCTAAAACTATAATTAATTTTTTTTTTTAGGGAAAGACTGGTGGGGCACTTGAGAAATCATATTGACAAAACAAGTTATGAATATAGGATGGAGCATGGCGGATTTAGTGAGGCGACCGTTCCCAATATTTTTAGAAATTATAAAATAAATTTAAGAAATTTTATTTTAAGTAGGATTTTTTTTATAAATATTATACTTTGCTCTTCAAAATTATTTTAGTAAAAATTTCGCCAATTTAATAATAAATTTATAGCTTCGTCCTAATCGAACATGAATATCATTTATCAGGTTGTTTTGAATGTAAAACGTGAGAACATCCAACCATCAGGTCAAAGGCAGTCAAATGATGATGTGTTATACGAATAATGGGCAAAAAATCCTGTCCATGTGTGTTCCTAACTAATCACAATTCACCATATGTATATATAATTAGAAAAAATATTTATATAGTAAATTCTGATTGGTTGGAAATAGGATTAGAGAAATGAATTGGGACAGAAGATTTTCACTTAATAATGTGCTCTTCTATAATATTTGTGGTTTCATTTTTAATCTAAATCATCAAGTAAACGGTTTAACAAAATAATAATAAAAAAGAGAGGTGCTATATGGCTAAGTTTTAACTAATTTATTGGCTAAAATCCCCAAAAATCCCCAAATTTTAATTTTCATTACCGATTTTGCCCTTACTAATTCTTCACTATTTTTATTTTCTTTTGCTATAAAATTAATAAATTAATATTTTATCTCTTTCCTCCCTCTCTCTTCCGTAAAGGTTCACAAGTGTTTCGCCGCCACTTTCTGCCGCCGGAAAGTTGTGGTGGTTATAGCGTCGTCGTCATCGTCCGGCGTGGTTGATGGAAACTCTTTTGCTATATTGGAACAGCAGAGATTTGTGAATAAATTGAAATCCTTTTTTTTTTTTTATGGATAAATTGAAATCCTTTATGGGTTTTTAGTTTTGTTGGGTAATAATTCTTTTTTCCCGAACAAATATTCGCGGGGGTAACTCTTATGAAGCCTTAGAGTCTTAATAAGATTTTTGGTAGTTTTCTTTATGGCAATTTGAATCATAATTTTTTCCTGACTGGTAAGATTTTCGGATCACCATTTCTATAACAAAAGATACCTTCCAGGGCCAGAGGGTAGTAATAGAAGTTTCAGACATGGAAAAGAACGCCAAGAAACCCGTGAAGTGGTTTTGGTGCTGCGGTGGTGGTGGTGCGGCTGTAGGTGTGAAGAAGATGATGGGGGTGTAGGGTAGTGGTGCTGCTGTTGTGGGTGTAGGGTGTATCAGTTCCACCATAGATTCGTGGACCAAATTTACCAAAATACGTCACGTATTGCGAAAAATTTAAATTATTTATTCCTAAATATAAGATTTTTTATGTTGTGAAAATTAATGAAGCAAAAATTAAGACTCTATAAGTTTTAAATAAAGCAAATTAGTATTCTGATCAAACTATAATATTACACTCCCATGGTTCTAATACTATTTGGAAGAATGTTTTATAATGATTGAGACAACTTATACACTCTAATGATACAACATTACTCTTAAGTATATCTTAATGTTATAACATTAATCTTAACAAACTAACAATGTAAATCAGTTTTAAGGTTATAAGATTGTTTGTAGACTATTAGTAATATGAAAGCGTTGTAAGTAATCTATTTTTTATTAGTAATATGCAAAGTTCGTTATAATTCTATAAATGTCAATCACTTATTAATAAACTTCCAAGGTTATATGATGATCACTATGAATATATTATTAGTTAGGGGTCTAATTATAATTTTTTAAAAGTTAATTTCATTATTTTTAGATAAAATTGTGAATTTAAAAGATTTAATTAGAAACTTATGGGTCAATCTGTAAAATATAAATATACTATGCGAGTTTAATTTTTAAAATTTTATAACATTAGGGACCTAAAAGTAATATAATTTATATACTTATTGTTGCAAATAATATTTTTATAGGGACTTAGGGTATATAAATATGTATAATATGTGGACTTAGGGTTGTTAAATGACAAATATTTTTGGAATAACCCTATAGAATAATCTGGACCGTTGACGAGTTCTACATCAATGACCACAATTACATCTATTGAATATGGGATTTTAAATATTATTTAGGTAAAATGATCTCAGCCGTCCGATTCTTGATCTTACGGCTATTAATTGTTCTGCACGATGTGAAATATTTTGTGTTTGCACTGGAACGTGACTGTTGCTGCCAGGTGAAGCGACACCTTCTCAAAAGGTGTGAAGACTTTTGTGAATTTTTTTTGATTTTTTTAAACATAGCCACTATAGGGCCACCCCTATTTTTTGTTGTTCACACCCCCCCTCCCCTCATTTAAATTTTTTTTTTCTCTCTCCTCCCAAACAATCTCCCAACTTACTTTGCCTGTCCACCGGAAAACTTCTGCCACCGCCGGAAAATAGTCGCCGCCGCCGGAAGCAATTTTCCGGCGATTTTTTTTAGGGCATTCGGTCAATCAAATATAATTTTTTTTTTTTGCAAAAAATTCTAAATATTATTTTAGGGGTATTGCAAAAAAATAAAAAAAAGTGTAAAAAAATTCCAAGTATTTTTTTTGTATTTATTATCACTTACGATATATAATAACGCATCAAAATTTCAAAAAAATCACAAGTTTAAAAAATTTAAAATTCTTAAAAAGTTAAAGATACATGGGAAATCGAAAATGTATATTATTATAAACAATGATAATATCAAAATACAAAGAAAATTGTTTTTGCACTTAATTTTTGTTGCAATATTCCTAAAAAATTATTTAGAATTTTCTGCAAAAAGTTGGGCACGTGCTGACGTCAGCAGGCGGTCTGCCACGTCACCACCCTGCAGGGCGGTGATGTGGCAATCCGCCCTGCCGACGTCAGCACGCTGCCCAAAATTTTTTTTTCCAGAAAATTCTAAATAATTTTTTAGGAATATTGCAACAAAAATTAAGTGCAAAAATTTTTTTTAAGTATTTTATTTGTAATTTGATATTATCACTTACGGTATGTAATAACCCATCAAAATTTTTTAAAAAAAAAACACACAAGTTTAAAAAATTTACAATTCTTAAAAAGTTAAATTTTTTACAACAGAGTATCATATAAACTATTTCAAAATAAATGTTACAAAAAATAACTCCTAAAAAATTATTTAGAATTTTCTGAATTTGGGCCGCGTGCTGACGTCAGCAGGCGGTCTGCCACGTCACCACCTGCAGGCGGTGATGTGGCAGCCCGCCTGCTGACGTCAGCACGCGGCCCAAAAAAAAATTTTTTTTTCAGAAAATTCTAAATAATGTTTTAGGAATATTGCAACAAAAATTAAGTGCAAAAAAAATTTCCAAGTATTTTATTTGTATTTTGATATTATCACTTACGGTAGGTATTACCCATCAATTTTTTTTTAAAAAAATCACAAGTTAAAATTTTTTTTTCCAGAAAATTCTAAATATTTTTTTAGGAATATTGCAACAAAAAATAAGTGTAAATAAAATACCAAGTATTTTCTTTGTATTTAGGTTTTAACACTTAGGGTTTGTAATGACTCATCAAAATTTCAAAAAAATTACAAGTTTAAAATTTTACAATTTTCTGAAAAATTAAAATTTTTACTACAAAGTGTCATATAAATTATTACAAAATAAATGTTAGAAAAAAATAACAGTCAACATCTATATACTTGGTCTAATTTTTAGTAAATCAAGTGACGAAAATTAAAACAATATACTGAAACAAATTGACGTCAAGGTCATTTAAACACTATACTTTATATTAATTGAATTACGCATATTCATTATATATTGAATATTAATGAACACTAATAAATAATGTTCGTTGTTCATTAATACAAAATATATAGTTTAAATGACCTCAACGTCAATTTGTATCAGTATACTGTTTTAATTTTCGTCACTTGATTTACTAAAAATTAGACCAAATATATAGATGTTGACTGTTATTTTTTTGTAACATTTATTTTGTAATAGTTTATATGACAATTTGTAGTAAAAATTTTAATTGCACATGATTTTTGTTGAAACACCCCTAAAAAAATATTTAGGATTTTCTAAAAATTTGAGAAGTGGGGTGGGATAGGGCGCTCGCACTGGGGAGTAGGCGGGGGAGGGTAGAGCGCCCTGCACCCTCACAGGGCGGTGGGTTAGGGGGGGTGTAATGGGCTGGGATCAAAAAAATTCGTTGTAGGCGGGTAGGAGGTAGGGCGCGTGCCCCCTCACAGGCGGTGGGTGTAGGGTGGGTGGGTGGCGTGGGTTGGTGTCAAAAAATTCAAATTTTTTTTTTTTCTAGAAAATTCTAAATATTATTTTAGGAATATTTGCTCCAAAATTTTTAAAATTGATATTTTTTGGTGGATATACTCCAATAAGTTCAAAAATGAAAAAAAAATAAATAAAAAATTGGCCGGAATCCGGTGACCGGAGTTGCGGTTGGTGTTCCGGTGGCGGCAGGGGGCGGCGGCAACAATTTTATATGGAGAGAAGTTAAGAGCATTTAATGGGAGAGAGAAAAAAAAATTAAATGAGGGGAAGGGGGTGTGAACAACATAAAGGGGGGGTGGGTGGGTAGTTTGGCCCTTTTTTAAATAAGTGCTTGAGGGGGTATTTTTGTCCGTTTACCAATTTTGACCCAATTTAACCAATTTTTAACTAATTGGGCTTAGCCAAACATCATTTCCCATAAAAAAATCACCCCTTACAAGCACCATAGCCGGACCCTCCAACAATAGATCAAATGGGCCTGAAGATTTCCAGACAGCCCAAACGTTTAGGCGGGAATTTCCTCTATTACCTTTGAAGTTTCAACTGAAATTGGCGCCATTTTAATTTATTTTCCGCATAGCTTCAAAATACTGATGCGAATAATATTTTTCACCATTTTCTCATCAAAATAAAAAACCTCTCAATTATTACAATGCAAACAAAAATCAATGCTTTCTTTAAACCCCAAAACCCTAATCAATACGAATCTGCAGCCAATGATGACTGCAGAAATCGGACGGAGTCTACTTGTAAGATTTCGTATGTGTAATCTGACAATTTTCCCATTTTATTTCTCAAATTTTTTAGTTTAATTATTGCTGCTATATTTATTTATTTCTTGTTTGAGTGCTTTATTGGGTTCTTTTAGATTGTTTGTAGTTTTATTTACAAACCAATTTCTTGAATTTTTTTTTTTAGATTTGAGAAATATGGCATGAATTTGGGGGGATTATTTGATGAATATCGGTCCTTTTTCGCCTTTATCATTGTGATTTTAGGTCAAAGATCCTGTTTTCATTATGCAAATTACTGTGTTTAAGGTTTTGAGAAAAATCAAGGAATTAAGAAATGTGGAGTGAAAACTATATATTCAGCGGCGGATTCAGAAATTTTATTTAAGGGAAATGTAGTCATTTTTTAATATAATTTTGATGTTTTGGAAAATGATGGGTGACGGTCGGCCCCACCCCTGCTCTCCCTTAGATCCGCCACTATATATATATATATATATATATATATATATATATATATATATATATATATATATATATATATATATATATATTGTTCCTTCAATGTAAGCCATGGAATATTTGCTTCCTTTCTTGTGTTTTTGGTTATGTGGAGTTCCTTTGATTAACCCATTTGTTCTTCTAGCTATCTAAAGAAGTAGCATCAGTTTTGGGGGATTATGGAATGGGAAATCTTTGGTGCTTTTTTTTTTGGAATGTTTAACTTGGCCGTTGTGGACTGTAGTTTTCACTGTAAACCGCAGTCCCATATAGGATAAGAATGAAATGTTTGAATGGTATAAAAGATTGCTCAAGTATTCACTATCACTTCGGATATACATTTTGGCATAACGAGTTCGATTACCAAGTATGTAGTCGTGGGTGATGCTGCCAGACCGATGTGTCGCGTTGTGAGCCCACGAGCATGAGGCTTGATGACATTCGCTCTTTGATTTGATGCTTATTGCAGTTAAGATATAGGGTAGCTCTGGGAATCTAGCAAATATTGCAGTGTGATGATCAACAAATGTTTGATCTGAAATAAGTACATAAAGAAGCAAAAGGATCTTTAATGTCTCCTCTTCTAATATTAGGTCCTAATTTATAAAAAAAACAAATTAAAAATCCCAGGTACCTTAGCAACAAATTCTGCTTTTCCTTTACAGTGAGATTGGGATAGGTCATTTTGGAAACACTTACACTTTGGTCTCAAGCAAAATTCCGAAGAATAAGAGAAGTTATGCTCAACTTCATCTCGATTTGGGGCAATCCGATTTTCTTCTTCATAGTTGTTCTACTTGTGGTTTCAAATATGCTTGTGGAGATGAAGCGGATGAGAAGCTTCATAAGGAAGTACACAAGGAGTATACATGTGGCATCCCATTCAAGGTTCTTTCGAGAAAACGGTTTTGTTAAAGTTTTTTATGTTAGCTTTCTCCTATCTAATGTTAACCTTCCATCTTCTTTTGACCTTGCAGGGGTGGGAAAATGAAAGAGTTGTTAGCTCACCTGCAGCTAAGGCAGGTCGAATAATCCTTGTTTTGGATGGAGATCCACCAGCTCATAAGAAAAGGGTAAATATTTATTGCAAGTTTCCCTTTTCTTTTAACAGAATCAACTGCTCAAGAGAATATGAAAGTCCAGATCTTTTACTATTCATGTTATTCGTAAGAACATCATGTTTCCTTTGAGATAATGAATCGATTTTGGATGAAACAACTCCTTATCTGCTAGGAACAAGAACACGCATTAAGAAACAACTCCAGATTTTATGTTCGCTGCCAAATTCCTACTAGTAACTGAATGGCTTTAGCTAAAAGAGATGCTTCCCAGCTAGAACAAAACCTAATAGGAACAAGAAAGGACCACTAGTGCATTTTCCTGTTGCGCAGCACCAGGAAATTGGACAAAGGAAGAGTGTAGCAGATTCTAATCTCTTCTTTCGGTTTAAAGTTGATTCTGATCAGTGTTTTTCACTTCTCGGCTCATGGCCATTAGGCTAGGAGCATCAAATACAGAATCGATACAATATTCGGGTTTCAGAAAGCTTCGCGTTACAAGCATTGGCCTTTTGTATACAAGTCATTTTTACTGACTTTACAATACAATGCCATGAGAATAAATAAATTATTTTCCGTTTAGACTCATTCTTCAAGTTAGTGCATCCGGTCCTACAAACCAAGGCGATATTTTACTCTTCTAGTCATTAATTTACTTTGGTATAAGGAATGTGTTTTTATTGCACTTTCAGGTTGAAAAGGTTCTCCAGATGATGGAGGCCGATTTAGGTAGTAGCGGAAGCCTGATCCATAAGCTTTGCAAGGTGGGTTACTTTGTAATATCGCGATCATGACTCATAAGACTGTTCTTTTGATTTCTCAATGCCTCTCTCTTTAACTCAGGTGTATCTATATATATCTCAAAGGAGAATAGCTGGTTGCCTAGTAGTTGAACCTATATCAGAGGCCTATAAGGTCATTTGCAAATCAGAAACTCCGAGATGTCTCGATGCTACCATTTCAAAGAAAAGCAAACCAAACTCATCTACACCTCAATTTGGCAGCATTAATTTGCAGAGGGAACCCAAAGAAAAGTCAAGTCTGAAAGTTAAACCTCCCGAGATATCTACAGACAACTTCATGGGAGCTATAATACTTGAAAGAGAAGCCGTACCTGCAAATTGTGGCATTAGAGCTATATGGGTTGCTCCTGCCATGAGAAGAAAGCACATTGCTACTCAATTGTTAGATGCTGCTAGGTAATGTATCTTTCTCGGCCTTTTTGGCTAAGATCAAGCGTTAATATCTTATAAACGAACCATCAGCTTGCATGATCTTTTAACTCAAAAATCGCTTGCAGGAAGAGTTTCAGCGAGGGAATTGTCCTCCTGGATACATGTCAATTGGCATTCTCTGATCCTACTTCTACTGGAAAGGCCTTGGCGTGGCGATACTGTGGAACTCCTTCATTCTTAGCCTACAGAGCTGGTAGCTAGTTCTTGGGGGTGTTTTCCTTATTAACACGAACTAAATTTAGATGGATATCAAGTGCAAATTAAGTTGAAATAGATTAATTCAAATGCATCTCTTAGATTCATTCGAGCAGAGACTAATATTATAACCTCTTATTGACAAGGAAAAGATTCCTTTATTTATTCTAGAAACTTGCAAGATGGAACATCATCTTAAATCCAGACCAAACTGTTCAGCTGATCAACTTTTCTGAATGCCAACTTGGTTCCATTGCTAACAAAGTTTCTGTCAACACTGATCTTAGCTTTTAGGTCGTTGATCCGTGGGTCAAGAATAGTTGTTCAGAACATATGTTCATGAATAGCTATTGACTTATTTCTCACCATCGAATTGACGGTTTAGCGGCTAAAATCGTGTCAGCATGGTGCTCATAACAAACCTGAACCAAAATGTTACGCTATATGTTAAAGCATATATTTCATACGTCCTAAATTGGATATCTGTTCGATTTGAGATGAGATGGAGGGATCATTAACTAAGCAGCATTTGATGGATCTATTGGAAATATGGCGCGAAGACGAACAAAAGTTTCTTGTACATTGGCCTCTTAAAATCTACTGCCTGCATAGAGAGGGAATCAATGGTACCGTCTTAGGCCTAGTTTCGGGTACTTTCATGTCACTTAAGATTAGGTGTCTACACTTTAAATAAATAAATCTTAAATCTTCAGCATCTTGTGGCTGTAGTTTAGTGGTAAGAATTCCACGTTGTGGCCGTGGAGACCTGGGCTCGAATCCCAGCAGCCACATATTTACTTTTATTTTTAAAATCTTTTACCCAGCCAACACCCAAATAAACAAAAAGAAAACACCCTCTTTTCTCAACCTCCTAAGTCTCACCTTTTCAATTTGATTTTCGAAAATATATTATACATTTTGTTTTGAAGCCCGATTGAGCGGTTGCCCCATATAGGGGAGAGAATCTGTCTCGATTTGACGAGTAAGATAAATTTCTGTAGATGAAAATTTAATCTCACATGACGCACGTCATGTAGTATCGAACCCACGACTGATGGGTGTCCGCCCACCTGGGATAGGACACCTTTAATTATGATACATTGATATATGTGGAAAGTCTCTCTTTGGCAAATTGGCGTAAATAGTCCCTAAACAAATTTTCTCCAGAGGTAGAGTCCCGAAACTTTTTTTTTGGTTTTAAAATCCTCAAACAATTTATATTTGGTGTGTAAAGTCCTCCCGTCTATTTTTTGACGGGTCAACACAGATATCTCAGAAAAACGTGAGTCAAACATGGAATTGGGAGGGGTATATTTGGAACTTTGTATCTTATTGGTAGTATATACCATCCCTTCCCCCTATTTGACCCAATCCCTAATTTGTTAGAAACTTCTACAACTTCTTCTTCTTCTTCTTACATCTTGAAGAATGGCATCTCATCACAGCTGCTCCTCCTTGATTTTTGAGATGCCATTCTTCAAGATGTAAGAAGAAGAAGCTGTAGAAGTTTCTAACAAATTAGGGATTGGGTCAAATAGGGGGAAGGGATGGTATATACTACCAACAAGATACAAAGTTCCAAATATACCCCTCCCAATTCCATGTTTGACTCACGTTTTTCTGAGATATCTGTGTTGACCCAGTCAAAAAATAGACGGGAGGACTTTACACACCAAATATAAATTGTTTGAGGATTTTAAAACCAAAAAAAAAAGTTTCGGGACTCTACCTCTGGAGAAAAATTATTTAGGGACTATTCATACCAATTTGCCTCTCTCGTTTAAAAGTACGAGCGCCAACTAGTCTTTCTATTGGGCTCTCCCTTCCCCACCGCTGTCAAAAGAGAAATTTTCATCATTTGCTTTACAAAATTCATATTTGCCTTGTGAATTGAATTTTATCAGATAAAACACTCTTCACCAGACGTTTTTTTTTAGTTTTCAAGAGTGGTACACAAATTATAGAGAACTCATTAAGCTAGTATGATCAAGGAATTCATTTAATTAATTTGTTTTGACGAGTTAAATGATTTAATTAATCATGTTTTTTTAAAAAAAAAACTAATCTAATTAATTAATCATCTTGATTTTCCATCAAAAAAAATAAAAAAAATTAATCATCTTGAAAACTATAATATGTTTAACCCAGTGTATGGTGGAGTAATAAATCTAAAGTCGGAAAAACTCTAATCAACGACTTCTTGATTTCATAAACTAAAAAATAATTATGGAAAATAAAAAAAATAACAGTGCTTTTGTAAATGAAAATATTAAGTTTTTCATTTACATTGGTTGTCTTCTTCTTTTTCCATATTACATTTATTGTCTTTTTTATTTATTTTTTCTTTATTAAACTTTGCGTATGCTTGGATTGAGTTTGGCCTGGTTTGAGACTCAAACTCAAACCCAAACCATCTTTGAATTGAGTCTTGGATTGTAACTTGAAGTATGGATCGACTTGGATTGGGTTTGGTCTGTTTTGAAACTCAAACTTAGATCAAAACCAGTTTTAGATTGAGTATGAGAATGAAACTTGAAATATTAAATCATCTAAAATCTGATTTGAGTTTGAAACTGCTTTGAAACCGAGACCAAAATCTCAAACCTAAACTCAATCCAATCACAATCATCTAAAATCTGATTTGAAATTGAGATTAGACCAAAATCTCAAAATCAAACACAATTCAAATAGACCATCTCTTTCTCTTGTAAGAGTTTGATCCCGGTATCATGAAACACGAGTTAGTTATTCGATTACTACGTTAATACCTAAACGGACTCCCTCTTTTTCTTGATGTGATGAAAATTACAATACATACGATAGACCCATACCATGTGGATCATTATAACTACCAAAAAAAAAGACGCAAAATTATCGTCACCAAAGGTTATTTATTCGTCACGAAAAACCTTTCATGATGACATTGTCTTCCCGCCAACGGCAGTAGGTAAAGGTATTTCGTGATGAAAAACGTATTTCGTCACGAAAAGCATTAGTGACGACTATGCTTCGTCAAAAAAAGTGAGCATTAGTGACAATTTTTTCGTCACGAAAAGTACCTAGTTTCGTCAACAAAAGTTTTTCTAAAAAATTTTAAAAAATTAAAGCCAGGGAACCTTTTTTTTTATTTTGAACATTTGGTTATTTTAATTTCTATTTGTGTTTTGATTTCTTTTTTTATGTGAATCAAATTAAAATTAATACATTTTCATCAATGTATTTGTTTATTAAATTGTTATCAATATATGAATAAAATTATTCTAGTCGGATACTATTTATTAGTAATAACTTTAATATAAAGACTAAAAAAATATAAAAACTAAAATTATATTTTAAATTATAGCATATTTAGGATGAAACTTTTCGTGACAATTTTTTTGTGATGAAGAACGGTTTCCTCACCAAAAATCACACATATCATAACAAAAACTGGTATTCGTCCCGATTGATCGACCTTTCGTAACAAAGCATTCTGTCGTGGACCTGGGCCACCAAGTGACCACTTGGTCCACATTCAGCCATATCACAGTTTTGATTAAAATAATAAAAACAGGTGGGGCCTTATAAAATTTTTATTTTTTTTAATCAAAAGAGGTGATGTGGTTAATTTCGGACCAAGTGGTCCACAACCCCACATATAGCCCAGGTCGTACTTCGTCACGAAAGGTCTATATTTCGTGACGAAACTGGGTTTTGTAACGAAATGTGAACCTTTCATAATGAAAATGATTTTGTCACAAAGTTTCATCCTAAAAGAATTTTTTTTTTTTTTTGTAGTGTATGTCCATTTTTCATTCTTTTGGTCTACCCTCACCAAATTAAGTAATCCATGAGAAAGCAAAAGACAAATCTTGGCCCAACTATGCATAATGCAATTCTTATGTTATAATAGTTGTATTCATTTTTTATTCATCCATGGGAAGCAGAATAAAAAGAAGAGTGGTGCTATAGTGCAGAATTTTAAAATTATTGGTATATATCGAATATTTTTGGATAGGTATTGCATATTTTTGGGTTGATGTTACATTTTTATAAAACATGTATTCTCTCCTGAAAAACACATATTTTAAAACATATAACACATATTTTGCACAATAAATGTCCTAAAAATATGTTTACTCTATAAAAAATTGGATCGTTAATTTTTTTATTCGATAGATGAAAACGAAAAAAAATATTCGATATATATTAAATTTGGATCATTCTGCATCACAACCAGATCGGAAGAGAAGAGAGGACCGTTTGGGGCAGCCATGGTGGATTTGCATGGGATTTGGCACCAAAAAAATCAAAAGGCACAATATATCTCTGAATACACATGCTATTTTCTTTTCTCTCTTTCTCAGACAAAACAATGACCAGACAATTATTGGAAACAATATATCCAATAAATCTCTCAGAGAAACATTCTCAGTCAACTTTTAACCCCTTTTTCTCTTTTGACCATGGTCGATCTCATTCCCATGCTGATCAATGTACATTTTGATTTTTGAACAACCCACCAAGCACAGTACCAGGGATAGTCCCCCCCCCCACCCCACACTTGGTCACCACTTTTTAAGTCTGGATTTCAGATTTTCAACTTTGCAGTCGATTGTAACATGAGTTAATTTTGAAACTTCATATCGCAGAAGTCCTGAATTCAAATTCTCCTCCTCACTTCTTAAATCTTTATATTTTTTGTAATCAGTAAGTAACCTCTCCTTATAAATAAATAAAATTTAAAATGATATAAAAGTACATGCATTATCATTTTGGTCCAATGCTGACATATTTTTTATCAGCACTGTATTGACATAATCTGATGACTGAGAAATAAGTTAACAACTATTTTCGAACGATTAATCCAGATGTCGGATTAAATGATTCAAAAGTTAAGATCGTGTTAACAAGACTATGCCAAAACATCATGTTAGAACTAGATCTGAGCCGGTAAACTATTTGCGTATGCCTATACCATTTATAGTACTACTACGATGTATTTTTTTTTATTACAGAAATATCTATACACGACTAAGGAGTAGTATTATATATATTTACATACTATTCAATGTATTTATACCTCCAAATTCACCTGTTATATTGTACTACCTCCGGTACTAATTAATTGATACATTTCACATTTTCACACATATCAAATAAATTATTAGAAGATAATAATTACAAAGAAAAAAATCTAAATTATCCTTAATTAAAATATGGTTTGATATGTATAGGTAAGAGTGAAATTGTTGAAAACATTAAAATATTAAGTAAAGTTGACTAAGGGTAAAATTGGAAGAAACATGTCAAATATTTAACAAAATTTTAAATGTATCAATTAATTTGTAATATATATATATATATATATATATATATAAAATATATCAATTAATTAAGACGCTGGTATAATTTTTTTATCGGTGTGCTGCCGAAATCACTTTTTGCAGTCCAGTTCTTATGCGGAACAGTCATTTTCCCGTACCTGCAGAACAACTGGAGTCGTCGGATGAGATTTTGAACGGGTCAGATCTGGAGAGAGAAAAAATTGTGCTGATTAAAAAAAAAATTCTCTGTCCAAATCTGAACCGTTAAAAAATCTCATCCGACGTCTGAATGATGTTCCGCATGTGCGGGACATTTGGCCGTCCCTGCATAGGAGCCGTGAGCCACTTTTTGAGTCTTGAAAAATTATCTAGATGTGTGTGAGAATCTTCTCTTTAAGATCATGATATACACATAATTTGGGAGTGTTGAGGGATCCGAGGCATTCATTCATCATGAAAAAGGAGATTCAATTATGCACTCATTGATGAAAGCTTGGAGTAGTTTCTCAGATCCCCAGAGTGTTTCCCTTACTTTCATGCAAACAAACTCTTGTAATAGAAAAATAAAAACTTCAAATGTTACTTTTATTCTAGTATACATGGAGTACCGTAAAAGAGGAGGGCAAAATTGTTAAATACTGCAACCGGTCTTCTTATAAATATTTTCATTAAAAAATCATTTGTAATAGAAAAATAAAAAGTTCAAATGTTACCTTTATTCTGATATATAGGGAGTAAAAGAAAAGAGGAGGGCAAAATTGTCAAATATCGCAACTGGTCTTTTTATAAATACTTTCATGCAAAAATCGATTGTAAGAGAAAAATTAAAAGTTCAAATGTTTCTTTTATTTTGGTATAAGGAGAAGAGGGCAAAAGTGTCAAATACCGCAATTGATCTTCTTGTAAATAGAGGGGATAATATATTTTTTTTGAGCAATGGGCAAGAGTTAGTTAATTTATTTTTTTTGGAACAATTTTACCGTTTTTTGCTCTAATTAATTGTAACAACTTGTTTATTCAAAACACATTTTGTTATTAAAAAAAAAGTAGAATGAGAAAGAGAAAAAGTTTGAGGTATAGAAGCTTGCTTGTCTTGGGTTTAGTTTATACTATAAAGAAAGAAAGAGAAAAGTTGAATTGCCTTTCAAAAGTACATATATACATAGTGCTTCACTTTGGAGCATTAAAATATATTCAACAAAACCCTAAAAGATACATACTTAGTGCATCTTTGCTTTTTCACTCCTTTACCTTTTTTTCCTGAGTGTAATCATTTCTAGATCATGTTCTGATATCTGTATTTTCAAAAAACTGCTGGCTATCTAATCTCTAGAGATACCATTATTCTTAATTTTAATTACTAAACATTAGAACCAAAATAATTCCAACCTCAATCATTTTAATAAAGGTTCATAATATGTCATGAATTCAACTCCTTTTCCGTTATTAATATAAAAAAAAGCCCTCAATCATTAGTTATAGTATAAAGATGTCTCCTCCACTCGCGACTTTATATTTCAGACTCATAATTATTTTATTACTCTTATACGTATTTAGATTCAGATATGTGTATATGAATCTAAAAATTTTATCGAATCCGAACCTTTTTTCAAATTCGAGCCGACTAAGTGTCTAAATTTGACCCGTTTGCAGGTCTTACCCCCCAATTTTCCTCAACACGTCATAGTAAGAGTACCTATATTAAATGCACTAAAATTTCCGAAGTGAAAAGCAAAAACAAAAGTAGATGCATTTGTTGTCACTAATGGCTTAGACAAAATTCCACCTAAAAGAAAAATGGCTTAGACATTTTAGGTTGTTATTTTGCGATCCAGAGACAGAGGTCCCTAATGTCGGGGAACGTTGAAATATTGGAACTGATTTTTTTTCCGAAAGGATGTTTCTGGTTTTAATCAAAACACTAATACTGGAATGGAAAAAAAATCGTTTGTACCCAATTGGTTCCTTATATCTATCTTAATTACCCACAATTCATTACGTGAATACTCTTTTTCAATTATACTTCTTCACTCGTCATTTTTCATAATTATTAACTATTTATATTCTCTCCTTTTTTCTATCTCTGGAATAATAACGATGGGTAAAATGGGATTGAAGAATATATTTACTTGGCGAATTTTAAGTGACAAGACAAATATGAAAATATGTGTCTGACAGACTGATTTTTTCTCATAATGCTGTGGTCAATCAAATATTTCGCCCAACCACATTGAAGATTGCTTTATATACCCTTTTGCGCCTCAAAACGCCTAAAGTTTATAAGATAAGAATGACGATTGATCTCATGATAATGACTTATCCAAAAGTAAAACTATATTTTAAGGCACAACCATTTTTAAATCTAACAAAAAAACACACTAACTATTCTTAAAATGTTTCAAGAAAAAATTGACATGCATGAATATATATAGCTAGCCGTTGAGTAAATAATTAAAATCAGTGACGGATCCAATTTTTTTTTAATTCATTTGATATACATAATAATTGACTGCGGTCATTTATACATTTATTATCTAAATGGAGTAAAATATATCATATATAATTAAAAAAATCACCGAGGTCATTTGATATACAGAATAATTCGCTGGGGTCATTTATACATTTATTATCTAAATGGAGTAAAATACATCATATATAATTAAAAAAAAATTTTGAGTGGAGTCATTTGACCCCCCACTCACCCTTCTTTGGATCCGTCACTGATTAAAATAAAGTATTTAACTCTGGGAGATATTGAGTGACAAAGTGTGATCTTTAATTAATCCCATGCGGAACAAAGAAGAGGCGAGAAAACAATTAATTATCCAAACAAATAAAAACCTAAACTATTTATGCCTATGAAATTGATAATTGATGGCTATGACTGATTTTCTTATTCATAATCATAAAAGGTAAATCAATTTACAAATGATCATGACCATTTATATAATAACCATTTATATATAAATGTAGATAATGAGATCCAAATTATCATTCACTACATAATGGGAACATAGCTCGAGGGCTTAAGTCCTAAAACGACAAATCATACCACCACTAATTACCATGCTTCAACTAAAGGAGGATAATATCTAAGAATATCTAAATGCTTCCAAAAGGCCCTTCTCGCTTCTTAAATTTCCTTCCCGCTACATTGATTTAGTGACCAAAGCTGATGTCTTATGATATAGAAAGTTATGAGTTCAAATCCACCTTCCCGATAAAATAAAATAAAAAATGCTGCCAAAAAGTCAGGGTTGCCAATTAAAATTAATAATATATAGATTATACTTTTTTGTTTTGTTTTTTTTGGCCAAGTATGAAGATAAGAAGAGTAGCGATGTGAAAGGGTAAAGATAAGAGGTAAACAAGATTGGACAAGATATAAGGTAATCTGAAACCAAAGACAGACAGGTAAGAAAGCAACCTTAATTTAGAAACCTAATTTTGTAGTCACTTTACATGGGGGAAAAAAAAATCATAGCCATTTTTTTCTTGTCTGATAAAATTCTACTCTTTTGTCTTAACTTATTTATAAAGAAGCTCCTAGAACAAAAAAAAAAAAGTTATATTAATTCACTTTATTAATTATATATATAAAAAAATTAATTAGTTTTTCTTCATCTTTAGTTTTTTTTAAGAGAAAATTGATTTTCATTACAAACTAATATCTAACTTTTTTTTTTTTGAACGCCCGAGGGCGAAACCTCAAAGGGGAGAGAACCAACCGCAAGACGGAGAAGAACACCTCATAAGAGGAGAAGAGTACCCTAGAAGGGAGACAATTAAAGCTTACCCCATGTTTGGGGAGGGTATCGAACCTGGAACCTCTCGGTCACGGGCCGGCCAATGCCCCACTGGGCTATCAGACCTTTGATTAATTAATTAATATCCAACTAATGCAAAAGAACGAACATCAGAGGGTAGCGTTTTTATATGTAGTTCGACATACTGTTTCAGTTTTGCCCCTCAATGCCAAATTTCTGACTTCGTCCCTGCATTAATTGATACTGTTTAATTTGTACATGTCAAACTTTGAGAAAAAAAAGATAAATATAGTGAAAAATAAATGAAAAGTAAAAGGCAAAAAAGGGGATCAAGTTCTTATAATATAGGGGTTTATTCTGTGTATCCATTTTTTTACTGGTGATGGAGTAAGGATCACTCAAAAATATTTCAATTTTGATTCTTGATATCTTAAAGCTTTCCAAAATGAAACAAAGATAGACCCAAGATTTCTTATATGGGAGGAAAGGAATTCAAGTAATTTAGGGCAGTCAAATTTTCTAAAGACTATAGTAAAAAGTTTTGGTCAAGTTTTTGCTTTTCAATTTTTGTCCAATGTGTCAGAGAGGATCAACCGGCTTACAACTGCCAATCCTATGAGATCCAGTCCGGCTCCTATGCGGAACAGGAATTTTTCGCACGTGCAGAACAATCTCAGCCGTCGGATAAGATTTTGAACGACCCAGATCTGGAGAGAAAAAAGTTGCGGCTGGACTTAAAATATTTAAAAAAAATCTCTCTTCAGATCTGGACCGTTCAAAATCTCATTCAACGACTGATAACTTGTCCCGCACGTGCGGAACAATCCCTCATAGGAGCCGGGAGCTATGAGATCACTGGCAAAGATAACGTGAAAACTTAGTTTATACTAATACTTGTCCATAGAAATGAAAGTAAATATTTCGGGATGAAAATCGCCTTTATCTCTCTATTTTTTTATCCAACCAATTATAATTCACTATATCGATATTTTTTTCCATTATAAATATCCATGTTGAATTGTGATTGGTTGGGTATAAAAATAGGGATATACACAAAGACAGTATGATGTTTTGCCAAATATTTCACGTAAGGCAGCGATTAGTAATTAATTCTACACAATTCTTGATAGGAGGGGAATGAGGAGTAATTTTGCTAATATTCTTATTATAAAGCAAGAAAAGATAATATATATAAAAAAAATGGACAGAATTATAGTATTTGGAGTAAGTTTTATATTTATATAAACAATAAAAATGTGCTTTAAAGAGGTAAGTTTAGGCCCCATATTGTTTGTGCTTTTATAGAAAAGATTATTCTCATGGGAATTGTTTTAATTCCAAAATGTTCTCCTTTTGTTTATTCTAAAGTATGAACTTCTTTAGTGTTTAAAGGTTAGATTCCTCTTCTTTATCTCTTTAAACCCCTTTGCTTAAAATAGATGGATTTGTTTCTTTTCAATTTGATTTCCATTTTTCTTGTAGGTTGCTAATTCTAGTTAAATAAATCTAAAATATAAAAATAAAGTTGAAACTATGAAGAAAATTGTAACACTTTTCATTTATTTAAAAATGGAACAGAAAATGAAACATTAAATGAGTAATGAAAGTTTTCCGGAAAAATGACTAGGGAGTTTATATTTTGAAATGGATGGGTAGTTTAAAAGAAACTTTACTAATTCCTTTTATTCATTTTCCAGCCTGATTTTGTCTAAAAACATATACCTTCATCCCTTAATATAAGACTTTCATTATATGTTGTGAAAATTAAAGAAGCAAAAATTAAGTTGTTTTTTTTATATTATAATATCAATATTACTCTCTTAAAAAAAATTATTGGTATACAAGTCATATTTAAGAGAATAATATTTGTATTTTAACTGACAAAGTATCTTATTTTTTGTTTCTTTAATTTCCGCAACATGTAATAAAAGTCTTATATTAAAGAATTGATGGAGTAATAAAATTTAATCGCGTAGTTGCTCAAATGATGGTTTCTTAAGTTGCTTGTTGTCAGGGATTATTCTAAAAATACTATTAGATATAGTAATTTTTATATGTGGTTCGAATTTTTTTATCAAGTTCGCCCCCTAATTTTTTTTTTTTTTTTTCAGTTTTTATAGGTAGACCGGCATACTGTTACAGTTTTTCGCCCCAAAATATAATTCCTGACTTTGTCCCTGCTTGTTGCCCAAGGTTTTGCAGAGCTGGCTACCGACAGTACTGATAATTAAGCAGTTGTTGCTAATTGCTATTGGAAGGGCTTTGGCTAGTCTATGAAGATGTACGTAAAACATAAATTTGCATGCATGCATATATGATAATTCAATGGTTTCAAACGTGCAATACTGGTGGATATATCGCCAATTAGTGATAGAATACTTTAAATCTGTTTAGTGTTTTAAGTATATTAGGAAGAGAAATCAAATTCATCATGAACATTTAAAACTATATTTTATATAGCATATAATAAGAGGTGGATCTATGGTGTGGGTTGTCGCCAATTCCCAAGATTATGAAATTAGTGAATTTTACTCTTAAATAGAAATTTTAAACAAATTTAAATCCTTAAAAGTATTATGTTTCGCCTCTACATAAAAAATTATGTAATATATATATATATATATATATATATATATATATATATATATATATATATATATATATATATATATATATATGTACAACTTCGCTCCCAAAGACAGCTTGTTGGTCTGCATTGACTTGTATGACTAGAGAGATTAACTCGCTCCCAAAGACAGTTGTTGGCTGCATTGACTTGTATGACTAGAGAGATTAACTCGCTCCCAAAGACAGTTGCTGGCTGTATCGACTTGTATGACTAGAGAGAGTAATTTGGAGAATATACCTGTAAATAAGAAACAATAATATATATATGTATGTATATTTCTCCGTATGTATATGTGAAAATTGAACCCCACATTGTTACACTCTTGAACGAATGAGATATAATACTCTCTATTTTATAATACAGGTCTTTTTAGATGTTTTTCTAAAATTAACATTGAAGGTATAATAATAAAAAAGAATTTGTCTTCCTTTACTTTAATCTATATTAAAATATTTAAAATGATCTCTATTATAAAGCGGAGAGAGTAGTATAGACGACATAGAGAATAGTGCCGTGCTATTCACGATTTCTTAAAAGTTCTTAGATCTTACATTTCAGTTGCCCTTTTCTAAAAGAAAAACAGAAAATTACTAGTTACAATATATTCTCTTATTTTTCACCGCCAATATATATTTACTAATTCTGCCCTGTTATATATAAAATGTGGAGAATCTTGAGAAAAAAAATGAACACCTAAAATCTTGATTTTATTTTTATATTTTCAAGTAAAATCTTTTTAGTTTTTTGGTTGAGATTTTCTATTATATGTTGCCGGCCAATATAGCAAAGACTGTGGAAAGCAACATATACACCAACTCTACAGTATTGCTTGGCCCTCTAGTGAGAATATTGTACCCCAAAAAAGTCATCATTTGAAATGCAAAGGAAACTTTTTTATATATATTTGTTAACAAGTGTTTCACCTCGCCCCAATATACATAACATTACTATTTATAAAATTAAAATACCCCAAACCAATAAAAGAAAAAAAAAGAAATTAAAAACCCTCAAACAAAAGGAAAATGAAAAATAAAAACTATCATAAAAAAAAGATTAAAAAAAAAACCCCATAGCATGCAGATCATGGGGTAATTAGGTATGGAACTATTCTATTGAGTCCGGTCTCACTTCCCACTTACAAAAATTCAACGTCACTCTGAAGTAACATTACATAGGTAAATTTTTACGAGTGGAAAGTAAGACCGAACTCAATAAGGATGGAGATTGTTAATCCTTCTTCCTCCTGTTTTTCTTCATAGGACTTGAACTTTAAACATGACATTCTTGTCAACCAAATCCAAAATCCCACTTTGAGAAACCAAATCTTCATCTCCATTAATCTCATCTTGAGTTGCCACATTCAAATCTAATGTACCATTAGGAGAAGAAGCTCTTGAGAATGATGAGCTCATCATGAAGCTATCACAACTAAAAATGATAATGGCATCCTTAAGAAGAATTAACTCATCATCATAATCTTGAATTTCCAAACTTCCATTTTCAATTGCTTTCTTGAAACCCTTTTGAGAATGATAATCAATTTGATCAAAATCTTCCAAGAAAAACACTTGGCTAGGATTTTCTTGAACTTCATTTGCAAATCTTTCAAAGTAACTTCTCCCTTGTTCATCCCTTGATCTTTTGTTACTAATCACTTCTTCATTTGATTCTTCACCCCTCTTTGATAATGATGATGATGATGAGAATGAGCTAATTCCAATAGAAATGAAATTTTCTTGAGAACCAAAGACAACCTTAGCTAGCTCTTTAGCAACCTTGTCTTTTCCTTCAATATCTTTACCCAAGAAATTCAACCATGTTTCTTCCCGGTCGATGTTTTTAAGGTTTATGTTGGATTTCTTGTTGGATTTTCCAGACCTACATTGGAGGATTGTGCTAACAATTTCTTGAATTGATTCTTTTTGCCATGGAACTTTCTTTTCTAGTGCATTGCAAAGAGCCTCATTGTTCAAGCTTAGATCATCCATATGATCTCCACTTGCTTCACTAGAGGAAGCTGAATTTGGACTAGAATTTGGATTGGACAAAAGTTCTTGTTTTGTAATTTCTGTTTTGAACTCCTGTGGGGATTGGTTATGGTTAAAAATCAATGGCCATTTGGGAATTATTTTTTCATTTGATGAAGATATTGAAGCTGATGAAGAAGGAGATAATATTGGTGAATCACATTTTGAGAGCTTAGTGAGAAAGTGAGGCTGCTGCTTGTGAACTGATTTGCAAATTGAGTTCCATTTTGTACAAAGATCTCTAATCTTTTCAAATTCCTGTTAATGGTCAAAAGGAACAAGGAAAATGTTAGATTTTTCACATCTTGGATCTTTAATTTATTCATAAGATAAGCGGAAACTGTATACTAAACTTAATCTGTCATTTTATAACTGCAAAAGTTTTTATTTGCTAGTTTTACTTCAAAATTAGGATTCCAGAAATACGTAAGGAGGGTGTAAGTTCAAAATGGGAAAGAATCGGCTGTCTCTATGTATGTCTCAATCACTTAGAATTCGCTATGTGTATATATCCCTTCCAATTTCATTTCTTCAGCAATCATTATTAATATTCACATGAAAAATTGTGAGTGGTTAAGATAGGCATAAAAATATTAACTAGAGACCGGCGAGTTTTTGTAGTTCAAAACTAATAAGTCAGGTGTATGTGATATAATTTTTTTTTGGTTCTAGATATTAGATTACCTGATCATCATGATTATCATCATTTGTTTCTCTTTTCTTCTCTTCTTTGTATTGTTGAAGCCATGAAGGCAAAATTGAGCTGCAAATAGAGCCTGAAGTCTCTAAATTATTTCTAGCTTCTTTATTGAAATTAGCCAAACAATCTGCGCAGCAAGTCAAGTACTTCTCAGCTCCAGCTTTACTTAGTAACCAGCTGCTGGACCCCTCCACTACTCCCTTGCTTCTCATTTGAATATTATTTAAATCACTGTACCCAATAAAATGACAAACTTTAGCCACACAATCTATAGCATATCCACATTGCTTTCTACTTTCATTGACCATATGATTCAAAACAAAGAAATGTACAAATAAATTAAATTAATAACATTAAGTTTTATGTATTTGTTTTACCGTTCATGATTGATATGGTCATGCAAAAAATAAGAAAGTGAACCAATGCAGTAAATCCCATATGGTCAAAGATGGAAAAAGTACATTATGTATATGTTTTACAATTCACGGTTAATTCAATCCTCTCCGAGAAGAGATAAGTAGATTTACCTGTCAAGGTTAAGGCTAAGAGTCAAGCTTCCAACAGGAATGGTAAGAGGATGAAGATCCCAAAGGGTTTCCAAAGAAGGCCTACCAATTTTACACTTCATATAAGTGTTAAAACTAGCAGTCCCCATAATCCACAATTTTCCAGTACTATCCCCATTAATTCCACATAACAATCTACTAAGCTCCATTATCATATGCTCAACTGGTGAATAATTATGACTAATCCTTTGTTCACCATATAATTTTGACCAAAACTCTGAAACCCATTTAAGATCACCCAAGTACAAAACTACCCCTCTACTTACATAGCTTTTTACTAATGATCTCAACTCCACAAGCTTTTCTTCAAATTCTTCCCTAGAGATATTCCTCAAAGTGAAAAGTGGTACACTTATAAATTGTACATATCTCATGTCCCATGGAACATTTCCCGTGTTAAATTTCTCTATTACCCCTTTAACTACACTCTCAGCTGAGGATGGACATTCTCCTACTATGATGGTGTTTTTTGGTCTTTTTGTTCATCATGGAACCTACAATACTCATTACATCATCATCCCTCGTAACTTGTTCAGCTGATCTGGCGACTGATAATTTAAATTGACTTGAATTTAATGTTTGAGGGATGAAATTTCCAAGACCTAAGGGTAATTTGGCCCCACTTTCTAATTTGGGATGGCTACTAATTGAAGGGATGTCCAAAGAAATGGATTGTTCTACCTTGGACTTAACTTGAGTACTCGAAAAACCCGCTTCCCTCATGACTCTACTAACACTTGGATCATCTAAGATTGAGATTACAAGTTGTTCAATCTCAACTTTCAGGGCTAAAATGGGTTGTTGTTGTTGTTGGTTTTCCATTGAACCGCGGCGTTGATGGGCTTGAGCTCTCTTAAATGCCGCAACCAAAGCATTGGAAAGGGAAGGAAGATGTGATTGAGGTCCTAATAATGGACTTGAAGTAGAAGTTGGGAGGCGATTTAGAGAGACATTGAAGCAAAGCTCTAAGGCTTTACATTGAAGAGGATGAGAATGGGCTTGAAGACAAGCCCTTCTGAATAAGCATGAAGAAGAAGCTAACATTACACTAGCCACATGAAGAGGAGTTACTTGAGAATGGCCTCTTCTTCTAGCTAGTGTTACTGCTTGTTTTACTACACTAGCTGCTTCAACAGTCAATGACTGCTGAAGCGTGTATCCAACAGTTCTCATGTTCTGATATATTTTCGAGCTTTCAAATCAAACTACTGAGTCAGTTGTTTTTTTTGTGGAAAGATTTTCAAGCAAAGATATTAGGTAGGAGAAGTATGGAGTGAGTTTTGAGTTGTGGGGGTGTTTTATAATAAGAGAATGGAGGGATGTTTGTACCTTTCTTGTAATAGTTGCTGGCTTTGTATTGGCAAAAGGAAAATTCTGATATGGAACAGGTTCACATAGATTTTGTGGTCCAAAATTAGTCACGTTATTACAAAATTATTTTTCTCATTATTATGTGTAGTGATGTGTCAGTTATATGCATTATGTAATCCAATAAATCCTGTCAATATAAAAACTATCTTGGCAAAAGTGGTATGCATGTGAGACAAAGCTAAGTTGTCTCTCTATCTATCTATCTATTTCCCTCAAAAGAGGGGATAAAGGGTTTTTGGGGATAAAGGGAAGTTGGACTGGCTAACTTTTACTGAAAGTAGAACTATTAATAGCTCTTTTTTCTTTAAGTATAGTATAATTTACGCCCTCTTAAAGAAAATACACATTTTAATTTTACATTAAAAACATTGTATTTTCTTTTGTATCACTATCACAACATTGGTGAGATTAATCAATAAGAATAGTCTATCCTCATTATATGTCTCGTTTTTTATTCAATAAATAAGAAATTAACATGTGTTAATTTTTTAATTAAAAGATTATAATCTAAAAAAAATAGTGGAACCCTAAAAAAAAATTTAACACATACCAATCTCTTATTGATAGGATAGTGAACGAAACACAGAATGTGTAAAGACGATTTTTTGTCGAGACTAATCTAAATTTGATTCAAATTTGTAAAAATAATTCATATATTGTTAGATTCAAATTACATTCGTAGAATCCGATCCTATTACGAGAAGGTATAACTTAAAATCTTCAACATGGTACGATTAGGGATGGTAATTGGCCCAGCCAAAAAGGAGTTCTAATCTGGCCCAACAGTCTAGTTGGGGCAGGGATTTCTCAATTTAAGACGGAGGCATGGTGGATGCGGGTATGAATTTTGCCCCGCTATTGGGGATGTGACTAGGGGCGGGAGAATGATATCCCGGACCCATTCTTGCCCGTCCCTCCCCGTCACATTTTTTCCGCCTATAATACTAACTACAGATATAAAAACACATAAATATCTAAAAATACAAAACAAATACATCAAAATTAGAAAGACACCAGAAATTCTCAAACTCTTTGGAAACTCCTCCATCTTGTAAACCTTTAGGAACCCATTTTTTTAAGGAGCAAGCTAATATCTTTTTACATATTGTTATTTCTTTTAACATGTATTAAATAGTTTTTGTTTAAAATTATGTGTTCCTTTTTAAAGGTTGTATATATTTGAAAAAAATTTGTCAAAAATTCACTTAATTTATCTGGTCGTAGACTGGTCGAAAGTCATAATTTGGAAGGGAAAAAAATCATCACTATTCCCCAATTGAGAATGGGGCCCGCCTGATCCGGGGATGGATTCACATCCATCCCAATGGCTGCGATGGACCGGGGATGTGAATCAGATGGAGAAAGCGAGGCCGAGACTGAAGACCATGGTCTTCGCCCCCACCCGCCCCCAATTGCCATCCCTAGGTTTGGCTCCTCTTTTGTGCTTAAAATCACTGAATAATCCTTCAACTAAATCTAAGGATGGAGATTTTGATAACTAATTAACCCTCCGTGTTATTTTATTTGATAAAAGTTATCGTCATGTCAGATTCTATCATCAATTAATAAAATCTTAATAATTGGATTTGCATGAAAGATCAATTACAAATTCGTGTAAACTCATTTCAGTGTTAACAATACACTTATAGACCATTTCAAACTACCGAGTCATAATAATATTTAATTGTCTTTCATGATAAGAGATAACGCGCGTAAAAATTAATATTTTGAAAAAAACTTATACAAATCTTTGACTTTCAAATTTATGCTCAAACTATAGTATGAGTAGAGTTTTGAAATTAGAGAGAAACGTATATATAATGGATAATTTCGAGATGGGACTAGAGCGACTGGTAGGGCCACAGTCACTTAGCAGTCGTTACGCCACGTCGCCCTTCTTCCCAAAAAAAAATTTTTTTTCTCGATTCATGATTAAAAATACAAAAAGATAGTCTGATATGGGACACAATTAAAAGTAAAAAAAATTGTACAAATTTGTCACATCACTATAAAATGAGGGAAAGAGACAATTTTTTTATTTTTTAACGCATATTCATATCGTAACTATCTTTTTTGTATTTTAATCAGTATCTCGATAGAAAAAAAAATTTTTGGGAAGAGGGGAGCGACGTGCAGCAATGACAACTTTAAGTGACCTGCGCTCTACCAATGCTCCTGATCCCATATCGAAATTTTCCATATATAATAGTGGTAAGTGGGGAAAACAATAATATGAGTGTAGTATAATGCGTGATAAATGAATGAATAGAAATAGATAGAGAAGGAATCGGGAAGTGTGTTTTTATTGTTGTTATGATGGTAAGGGAGAAGAGGAATAAAGTATTTTTGGAATGATTGATTGATGGAATAAAGGATTCCTCAACGTACATTTTGTATGCATGAAATCCATGCTCCCGGCTCCTATGCGGGACAGCTTTTTGTTCTGCATGTGCGGGACAAGCTATCAGCCGTCGGATAAGATTTTTTAACGGTTCAGATCTGGAGAGAGACATTTTATTTTATTTTAATATTTTAAGTCCAGCCGCAACTTTTCTCTCTCCAGATCTGAGCCGTTCAAAATCCCATATGACTGCTGGGATTGTTCCGCACGTGCAGAACAATCCCTGTTTTGCATAGGATCCGGACTGGAAATCCATGAAGAAACATTCCACTTTGGGTCCCAATAAAAGAAGGATAGTTCTGATATGTATCAAGTTCATTAGATTATTTGGTTCAGAATTGGTCACATCACTACAGAATGAGAAAAAAAAATTCTATGAAAACGTGATTAATTTTGGACCACATGATCTATGTGGACCTGATCCATATCAAAAAAATCCGTAAAAGAAAAAGAAAAATATGCTTTTATCTTTCTGTCTTTTTTTTAGTATTGATGCCGAAATATTTTGATATATTAATACACTTGGGATTAAAAGATATTTTGATTGATTTGATCAAATTTCTACATTTTTTTTGTTATATAAGAAAATTGATCATCAATAATTAAACTGAATATGAGTAAAGCTTTCGATAGAGTTTAATGAAACTATCTGAAAATGGTAATGGTTTGCATGAATTTTCCCCCGAAATTATCTCTCGAGATAATGAATTGTATTAGAACTGTGAGTAATTCCATCTTGCTAAACGGAGTACTTCACATATCTTTCAAACAAACTAGGGGTATCATGCAGGGTGACCCCTTATTCTTTTTCCTTTTTCTCAAATGCACAGCTGGACTGTCTGCGCCACTGAGGAACGAAGACTCTTCACGGAGTACCAATTTGGCATGGGTGCTTCTATCACGCACTTGTTATTTGCAGATGATTCTCTTTTTTCATCATGGCGGAGAAATCATGCCTAAAGCGACTAAAAGAGATACTGGGAACATATGAGGCATGCTCTGGTCAACTAATAAAATATGACAAGTCCAACATGTTATATATAGTAAAGGCACCCTCGATGATACTAAGGAACTTGCTTTATATATCCTTCAAATCCCTGAGGGGGACGGGAAATTCAAATACACTGGGGTTGCCTTACATGACAGGACGATCAAAAAAAGAAAAAAAAATCGCGTTTGGAAAAAATTGAGCAGATCGAAAGAAAAGACATTGTCCTTTGCAGCCCGGGTAGTACTTATTAAATCAGTAATCTAGGCAATACCCACATATGTAATGTCTTGTTTTATCCTACCTAAATATATAATAGATTCCATCACGAGAATGATGAGAACCTTCATATGGGGTGGAACTAAAAATCACAGGAAAATCTGTTGGAGGGCTTGGACTGCACTATGCAAACCAAAGGATCAGGGAGGACTTGACTTTCGAGACCTGGAAGCCTTTAACAAAGCTCTAGTGGCTAAACAATGGGTGGTGCACTATTCATCAACCGTTTTCATTATGCTCTAGAGTGTTACAAGCAAAGTACTTCCTCCAGGATAGGTTTTTAACTGTCCCGCTTAGCGAGAGAACCTCAATAATTTGACCAGGAATCCTAATGGGAAAAGACCTGCTCCATGCTGGGTTAAAATGGAGGATTGGTGCTGGCTCACAGGTTAACGTTTAGGGGAACAAGTGGTTAACCACCCCGAGTACTTTTAAGTTGTTAGCCCAGTCTCGATATAGACTTATCACGAAAAATGATGGCCGTTTCTAGACTCATTGATCATCAACGAGGCACATGGGACATGAATGTGCTAAAATAATTTATTTTTTTTCATCTTATGAGATCGAAAAAATTCTTAAAGCATCACTCTGTGATAATATAGCAGTGGGTGGCCGGATAGGAGTTTGTTTTCTCTATTTTGCGGAAAGCAGTGGTGCGAAAGCAGTGCGTGCAGAAAGCAGTGATTCATGGGAGGGAGCAGCTTCAATTTGGCTATGAAAACTCTTGGTCTTGGAGCATCAGTGTCATCAGTTCACCCAAGATCGGCAGGACAAAGAACTACTAGGTTTGTGCCAGAAAAGCGTCTTGCGTGACGATCAATGGTCAAAAGAAAGAGAATGATTGGTTCAGTTCTCCACCTTAACGTCTTATATGTAACTTCCTTGTCCTATTCTTTTAGTATGCATGGGGCTGTAGGTTGCTTTCTTTGATCTTATCTGCTCACGAATGGTCTGCTTAAATTATAACATATAATCCCAAACGAATAACTTCACTAATTAAAACAATATAGAACTGAGTTGCTTTTCTCTTTTCCTCTTTCTCTACTAGTGGTAACAAATTTTCGAATAGTACAGCCCTTGATTTTGATAAAGGATTTGATTTTCTTCTCATTTTTACTGCTAAAACTACCATAATTATTCTTTTTAAAAATAAAAGAAAGAAAATGGATGATGTTCGGGATCAGAATTCAGTATCTAATTATTAATCAATTTCCTTTCTTTGATTTCTTGCTAATAAAGCTATATACCACTTGTAAAACTATTGTTCATCAACCTTTTCTTTTCTTTCTTTTTCTCTTTTCTCTTCTCTTTCTTTTAAAAGATTTTATGGTCATAATTAGAGTCTAGTTCACAGTGTTTGATTTTAAAATAAAAAATAGCGTTAGATATTTGCATCACTTTTGATAAATAAATAAGTTGAATATGCACGAAAAACTCGAATAAAAACTATATACATATAATAACATGTGAGTACTTTACATGTGTTCTTAGCTTAGATTGTTGTACATGCGACCTCTTAGGACTTGCCTGATGAAAGATACAGATTTTAAGATATTTTGGGAGCAATTAATATTGCAAATTTGTAGAATTTCTTGTCAGATAACTATATCTATTAAATTTCAAACGGATTAGGTGAGTCTAATATCCGGAGAAAAAAAAAGTAATATTCCTAAATGACAGCAGGTAGCTGAGGAGACCACACACTGCTGGCTTTATTCGTATTGCCATTTAAGGCCCAAATGGGGGCAGTTCTTCCATTCCCAAGTCACGGACATGTCCAATCAATCTTTTTAAGGTCCAATAGCACAATTAGGGCCCAATACTATTTAAAAACAATTGTGGTTTTTTTTTTTTTTTTTTTTGGTGATTGTTTTGTGTAAATGAGTTTATTTTCTAATAATCTTTATCAACTATTCAAGTTCTACTCTACTACTTCAAGTATTTCAATTATTATTCTAGCCCCAATTACTTTTTTATCTAGAAAATTTTGATTGAGAACAATATTTTTTATCAATAATGATTGTTGGATCAAAAACTTGGGATCAAAGAGTATAAAAATGAAAATGATTGTTAGAATTTGATATGACATTATACTTTTTTTATCCAAATTTGATCCCAAATTTTTTATCCAATAATCACTACCCATTTTTATATCCATTTGTAATCGCATGTCTACTTTCCTATTAATCTATAGAAGTCGAATTAAACCAATTCGATTCAACGATTTTCTTTAACTCAAAACTTTCGCAGTCAAATCAATTCTAATTTCTAGGAGGAACTTTTTAGGTAAACTTGTGCTCGAAGGCAACCGGCTAATCCGCTGAGATATGCTCATGATAAATCTAAGGTGACATACCTTTTTTTTTTAAATGAAAAAAATTAATGTGACATAAGTTACTCCGATATGGTATATACACTTGAAGATCAAATGTACATCCAATTTAACCAAATCCACTTATCTTCTAGAAGGAATTTGGATAGAAAGAGTACATAGTATTCTGAGGCTACTAGAGCTAAAAGCCCATTTTAGAGGAAGTCACAATTGAAAGAAATTCTGAAGTCATTTGAAAGATTTGTGATAACCTAAATTGTTTAATAAACGAATAATATTATTATACTTTAGTAATGTGATTAGTATATTCATTTTTCATATTAAAAATTCATTGATATACTAAGATAATAAACTAGAATATTTGAAGGTGCATCTGAAGTGTCGTCCCGATTCCAACATGATAGATTATATATATATATATATTTTTTAATGAATAAAGAATTATCTATTAATAATAAAATAGGGACTTTTCCGGTTGTAATGCCCCGGCCATTTGATAGATTATACATTCGTTTAAAAGGAAATAAAAATATAAATGCTGTGGAAGACTTTTGTAAAGAAATAAGGAAATAATCCGCTGCGGCTGTGCCCTATTTTCTCGACGGGATGTCCCTTTAAGCTCTCTCTTTACCGTGGGCGGCAGCGGCAGGTTCTTACGGTGCTGCATCGCCGTTGCGGAGTGGCGGACGTAGCTCTCTCAGCTCGATTTTCCCGCTAAAAAATCTCTCCAAAAGTAAGCATAATCCCTCTTTAAGCTCACTTCTTCGATTTACGTTTCTAAGTTAATCTGCGTACTCAAAAGTAATTGATGATTATATGTTTTGACTGCGTTTGAATTTCGAACAAGTCGTACTGATGTGTAGAAGAAAAGCTGTTTTTAATTGACCTGAATATGTATAAGTTGTTTGAGGAATTAATCGCATGTGGATTCGAGTGATTTTCGTGGATTTTTTTAAGAATGATTGGTATTAGGTTATAAGCTAGGATTAGCGGCTGAGATTTTATGGATTTATTAATTTTTTTTTTTGGATTCGAATGCAATTGATGCGTGTATGTTTATTGTTTTCGATTTACCGTATTTTTTCTTCTATTTGATTTTGTGCTAGTTGGTTTTGATATGGATTATATAAGTACGGCTTGTTGGAAGTTGAATCTGATTAACTAGTTTAAGTTGCCGGATTTTATACAGAAGAGTTGGAAGTTGTTTGAATTCAAGGAGAACAACAAATTAGGGACAAGTTGAATAGGAGAATTTGATGAATTTTATTATTAAGCATTTTGAGTTGGTCTAGTGATAGTTGGTGGCGTCTGCGAATTATCAAGTTTTTTGTTGAAATCTCCAACTTGTTATGTAGCTGCAATTGCACTTGATTCAACTGTTTTACTAGAAATCGCGGCGCTTACTTTTGTATTTAGTTATTTTGCGGGTAGACTTCCTGTCTTGGTTACTAAAGATTCTGTTTGTGGGGTCTATAAATTTTATTTTAGAGATAAATTTGCCGACCAACCAAAATGAATGACATTTAACGCTTACTTTTGACCAGATGCTCATTTCTTGCTTTTGTATGTTCTAGAAACGGACTTCTCGACATTCTTAATGACGAAACTTGCCATTTTAAGTCTTTGGTTGGTGAAAATTATTCCTTTGTTTTTCGGATAAAGAATATTTAATTTGTTAAACTTACTCCCCTAAATGTTCAGGGATACCTCTTTGGAAGCTTTTTCTGTTTAAGCAAAACTCCTTAATTCCCTCGGGGAAGCAAATACAAACTATCTGGGAAATGTGGAGAATATGCTTTTCTTGTCTTATACTCCTTCTGCTTCTGTTTCTTTTTACTCGTGCTATGCTGTCAGAAAACTTTTGAAATCTACTGGTGAGATGGCGTTATTCTGTCGTTTTCTAAACAGAGGCTGCAATAAAATCTGTTCTTTTACTTGTATTATGTTTTCTTTGAAAGCTGCTAGGGCCAATAGTTGCTTGCTTACTCGTCTGCTTAAAATTGTATACTATTCACTACTCTTATTGAGTATTTCATGTTTACTAGTCCATGCAAGTTCTTTCCCCTATTTGATAAATAAGCTGTTGTATAGGTTTTACTTAACCGTTTTTGGGCATGACAGGTGGTGGTGGTGCTGTGTTCGTGAATTAGTTCTATAGCTAGCCATGTCTGACGGTGGTGAAAATGATAAGAATATCGAGATATGGAAAGTTAAGAAATTAATCAAAGCTTTAGAAGCTGCTAGAGGAAATGGGACCAGCATGATCTCCCTTATCATCCCTCCTGGCGATCAAATATCTAGAGTTAATAAGATGTTGGCTGAAGAATATGGAACAGCTTCAAATATTAAAAGCAGGGTGAATCGTCAATCTGTATTAGCGGCAATCACTTCAGCTCAACAGAAGCTTAAACTTTATAACAAGGTCCCTCCAAATGGATTAGTGCTCTATACTGGAACTATAGTCACTGATGATGGAAAGGAAAAGAAGGTCACATTTGCGTTTGAGCCTTTTAAGCCAATTAATGCTTCTTTATACTTGTGTGACAATAAGTTCCACACAGGACCTTTGAGTGAACTCTTAGAATCTGATGAGAAATTTGGTTTTATTGTCATGGATGGAAATGGCACTCTGTTTGGCACCTTAAGTGGCAACACCAGAGAAGTACTTCATAAGTTCTCAGTTGACCTTCCGAAGAAACACGGAAGAGGAGGACAATCAGCTCTTCGTTTTGCTCGTCTTCGTATGGAGAAGCGCCACAATTATGTTAGGAAGACAGCTGAGCTTGCAACACAGCTCTACATTAACCCTGCTACCAGCCAGCCGAATGTATCCGGACTAATTCTTGCTGGGTCAGCTGATTTCAAGACAGAGCTAAGCCAGTCTGATATGTTTGATCCACGTCTCCAAGCAAAGATAATTAATGTGGTAGATGTATCATATGGAGGGGAAAATGGTTTTAATCAGGCTATTGAACTATCTGGCGAAATTTTGGCAAATGTGAAGTTCATACAAGAAAAGAAACTGATAGGGAAATTCTTCGAAGAAATTAGTCAGGACACTGGAAAGTATGTATTTGGTGTGGACGACACACTAAAAGCTTTGGAGATGGGAGCAGTTGAAACGCTCATTGTGTGGGAGAATCTGGATATTAATCGTTATGTTCTGAAGAACAATGTGTCCAATGAGATTATCATAAAACATTTGAACAAAGTGCAAGAGGCTGATCAGAGCAACTTCAGGGACGCGGACACATCCACCGAGTTAGAGCTTCAGGACAAGATGCCATTGCTCGAGTGGTTTGCTAATGAATACAAAAAGTTCGGTTGTGTCCTTGAGTTTGTAACAAACAAATCGCAAGAGGGATCACAGTTCTGCCGAGGATTTGGTGGTATTGGTGGAATTCTTCGCTACCAACTTGACATGCGATCCTTTGATGAACCATCCGATGAAGGAGAGTTCTACGAGGATTCAGATTAAGCTCTGTCTCCTTTTCCTTCCTGATAAGAATTGAAAACTTCATCATCTAAGATCTATTTCTAGCCCCATTAGGTTCTAGTTGTGATATTTCAATTTGGTTTCATCTGGAGACAAGTTTAATTGGATTCTCTATAAAGATATTCTGGAAACTGAAATTGCTGAAACTTAGTGAGTTTGGTTTTTGTTGTAAAATGAGCTTCTCTGGCGTACCTTTTTATGAGCTTTAGTGGTTAAATGCATTTTGTTAGCTTAATCTTTATGTTTGATCTTATTTATTAATATTCCACTTAGCATTGCTGCTGCTTGGGTGATGACTTTCTTTCCTGCTTTCTTTATCAGCCGAAAAGGGGGAAATTAGGAAGTGGGCATGTACGCCTGGTTCTGGTCCTCCCTCTCATATAATATCCATATAGATGTATAGTGGGTGAGTCTACATTCAACCTCAAGGAGTATTATGTGAGGGGGAGATGGGACCGACCAAGACTACTGGAATCATCTCACATCCCGGTTATCCCCGAAAAGGTTGAGTTTCAGACTGCAAAATGGTAAAAGTAACAACCTCCATACAGAAAAAGAAGGAAGATGACATTAATGCACTTCTCAGTTAGTTGTCTCAATAATAGGAACTAGTTTGATGGTCTTCAATAATAATTGTAATAAGAAAGTAGCTGCAATGGAATCAAGTTCATCTTGAGGTGAAAATGGTTCATGTTTAAGCTATTATGCAATTGTCTTACTATGTCTAGCACTCCTCTTTTATGCCTTCGGCCTTCCCGGATATAGCTTTCTAGCCAGAGTGTCACCATGGTACTAGTTGCTCTAAGATCGATCAGTATCCGTGTCGATTAACGGTTCATGACTAATCTGGTTCAGTTTCACCAGATTCAATGGTCGGACTGGTATACTAGTTGCTCTGCAATATCGGAAATTTTGTTCGTGGATGTCCCTACTGAGATGGAAATGGAGGGTTAATAGTACCAGATTATAGTACAAAAAACACCAGCACATTGAAGTTTATTTGTGGTCCTGGTTACTCCCACAAAAATCTTTAATGGGTGAAAGTGGGGGGATGTGAACCTAAAAAGCATGGACTTCAGAGCCCATCCATAGTGACCACTTCCTCAGTTTCCCATTTTATCCATTGGCATGTGAATAGCACATTGCTTGAAACAGCAAGTTAGCTAGTGATGTGTAGTACTGCTCTTTTGGCCAAATATGCCCAGATGCCAACCCTTCTTCAACCAATCGTTAAACGATGATGAATTTGGGATCGTAGCAGTTGGATTTCCAACTGTTACGGGCAGTTGATACACGAAATACAGAGTATTAAATACACGAAATACAGTATACTAGACTAGTAGTTAAATTTCTAATTGTTGCAGCCCAAATCCAACGAGGAAACATGGGTAGAATTATCAATGAACTAGACCCACAATGTCCATGGTACGATTGTCTTGCTTTCACTACAGCCTGTATGTTGTGGTATTTGTCCCCCCACCAGGTCCCCCCCCCCCCCCCCCCCTTTCTTCCTCTCTTGTAATATTACTGGTTAACTAACTCTAAGCTGGTATTTTGTAACAAGAAAATGCACCCCTCAGAATGACCCTTTTGACTCCCCCATTCCTACCCAAATGAGGAGTTCTTTAGAACCTGGAAAGTTGTCTTGCTTGCAAAGTCGAATATCTAGAAGTCTACGCCAAGGACACCCCCCCCCCCTCACCCCCCACCAAAAACCCCCTATGTTTTTTGAGGTTCTGGACTTTAAGCTTAAAATTTAGCTCTCTCTATGCAATATTTTTCTTCACATTTCAACTCCCATAATTGTTTGTATGAACACAAACATGCACACTTGTCAAAAAGACTAGCGTAGTTGATGCAACACTTCTGGTTCTGAATAACAAAAACAAAGACATACAGAGACAGAGAGCAAAATTTGATCATTGTTATACATTGTCGATCATTTCTTTAGACCTACTGATCATATACATATGTTGTAAAGTATATAGCATACTAGAAAGCAGAAACTGAGAATTCTAAACCCCTCTCTTCTACCTCAATCTCCGTTTGATCGACCGGAGAAAGAGGCGAAGAAGACTGAGTAGAGAAAGAAGAAGAAGAAGCAGATAAAAATGAAGAAGAAGAGTGATCACTAGAAGAAGTAGAAGAAGCAAGTCCAAGTAGCAAATCAACAAAAGCTCCAACAATATAGCCATGATTCATTTTCCCATTCATCTTCAAATACCATCCAAGCAACTCCTCCAAAGATTCCCAATCTTTCAAGCCATGACTTTCCACCATTTCTTGCATGGAACTCTTGAAATCAAGGTAAGGATCCTCTGATTCCATTGCAAGAACTATACTCTCTTTCATTGGAAAAACTTCACTACTAGTACTAGAAATCATTTTTGTTTCTTCTGCTTGATGATGATGATTTAAGATTAATGAACTTGTATCTGATCCAGGCTCGAAAAACAACCTTTTTGACGAACGTATCCCTCGAAGAATCATCTCCAATGACTCTTCCCCAGGACCGGGATGTTGTTCTTCATGAGACTCAGTTGAGAAACTAGCAGAATTAGATGAGTTTGTGAACCAAGATTCCGGTGTTTCTTCGACATTTTCCAATGACAAAGGATCAAAGAAAACAGAGTTAACTGTCTTGAACATATTGTCATTCCCTTCTCTAAAAGATAGAGTTTTGGGCTGCTTGCATGATGGCCATTGCAAGGGCTGTTTAGTAATTTCCTTGTTCTTGAAAATTGAAGGGAGGAGCTTCATGATCTAAATGAAAGTGAGTGTTTTGGGATATTGATGAGAGAAAAAAACTTGTGAAATTTTGCTTTGGTGTTTATGATATGATCAGAAAGAAAAGCAGAGGAGGAGTGGATTATAACGAGGGGGAGGGGGTGGAGTGGAAGAAGGAATGGGGTGGGGTGGGGTGGGGTTAAGGAGAAGGTGGAAAGAAGATGGGACTAAATTTATTGTTATTCAATGCAAGCTTACAACAAATGGAAACAAAATCAGTTACTTAAATTTCCATTTTTTTTAAAGTCAACTCAAATTGCAACAATGCAATAAGGACGTGGCGTGATAGTTGTTCACTCTCTCTTAATTACGAGGTCAAAAGTTTATCCTCATGCATGAGAATAGAGTACATTTTATGATCATTTGTTTATTTTTTTAGAAAGCACTTGCAGCAACGAGATTTGTCAATATTATCGATAGTAGATGATATGTTCTCGACCAAAGTAATTGTAACAATGCTTCAATTCCTTTTTGGATGGGGCGAGTGAGGGGAGGAGGACAAACAACAAATCTTGAAATTTTTCAGTATGATTAGAAATGTTTTACCAACTAAGTTACTGAATTATTATTACTATTATTATTTCTAATAAGGATGGTCAGCCTCCAAAATATATAGCTTATTGTTGTCTTATATGATAAGGATGATGGTGGATAATAATACAAGAATCTGATTTTGGAACATGGTTGGATATTTCATGTGGAATCATATTTGGTGTGTGATCCTATAGATATCTATTTTATTATTATCTCTAAAAAATAAAAAATAAAAACTTCTGTCAACAGAGATTGAAACTGGTTAAGATCCAAAAGATCAGCCGAACTTTAGAGTTAAATTTCATTGCTAGATTGATAAAAAGAGTTTATACAATTAGCGATTCATTTATTCCGTGACACTCGTTGTAATTAGTTTCCGTGACATTTTAGTAATAAAAAGTTTTATTTACATATACTAAACTAGATAAGATAAATTCAGTGCATTCAATTAGTATCGGATTACTAAATTTATAATTTGATATTTTTCCTTTTTGGCATTAATATTATTTTTGCTAAAATTATCTTATGACAATATTTATTGTGACTAGCTACTTGAATGATAATAAGGAGAGAAGTTATATATTCCATTGGAGAAAGGAACAAATATAAGATGTTAAAATTGATAGAAATGGGATGCCTGCTTTTACAAGAAGGTAATTTCTAGAAAAGTGGAAGTTAGGGTTAGGCTTCTCCACCTATGTTTTGATGTAGAAAATGAAACAGACAAGAGTTTGGCTTCTAAATTTATTTATGCACCCAAAAAAAAATATATATATATAAACCATTCAAGAGATAAAAAAGGCAGATTTCATGTGAAATTATTTATAGGAAACGATTGAATGAAAACAAAAATCAAAGCTTGCTTGTCCTTGCCATTGTATTTAATATAGGTAAGATTGAGACTTATATTATTTCATCAAATATTTCAGCTATAAGCTATTCATGAAGATTCACTTTGATTTTCACCTATTCCCAAGTCCATAGTTGGTTTCACAAAAAGTTGCAATTAATTTGGCACAATAACAATAACTAAATTTATCTCGAGCTTCCGGTAGCTAGTTGCTGCTGATAATTTTACGTTATGAACAAATGTTCAAATTTACTTAATAGAATTTCGACCCTTAATATTATTTCGATTACGAATAGAATATAAAAATTTTAGAGGTCATACCCTACTTTCGAATAATAGTCAGATTGTATAACATTATTGACGGCTGAGTCCAAATTATTCTCAAATAAGGACAGGGCGCCCACAGAAAACAAACAAAAACAACAACAAAATCTTAGTGGGGTGTATTCAATCCGGATTTTAGAAGATTTTAACTGATTTTCAAAAGTCTATGGATTCTGCTGATTTTATGGATTGTTTTAACTCTATGCAGAGTCTGCGCGGAGTCTATCAGATTTTATTAGATTGATTTATCAGGATTTCTTTTGATTTATAAAGTCTATAGATTATTTGAATAACACCAAAAAATAAAAAAAAAAAGATTGATTCAGTGGTGTATTATACAGATCCAAAGGTGCTGAATTTCCAAAGTCAATTTATGTTTATCAATCTTTTTTTGGAATTAAATCATTTTGTTAAAAATTTAAAAAGTTTGGCGATAGTCTTTGATTTTTTTTAGATCACGTAACTGCGGCTTTTTTGATTTATTTGTTCAAGATTTGTATAATTTACATACTGGTATTTTTTTCTTTGGTTTAATTAAGGTATATTTTGTGATAAGTTTTGTTTGAACTTTTTTTTCTCTTTCAGAAAAATGAAATTCATGTTTGAAAAATAGAAATTTGTGGCTAAATAGAGAAGAAATTGTTTGCTTTCTTTAATTTCTATTTGAAGATGATTAAGAAGAAAATTGTTTGGATATTAAGACTTCTTTTTGGGAAATAAACATTTCATATTGAGTTTTTTAATGATGTTAAAAAAAAATCTCATTTTTTTTGTAGTTTAAAATATTTCTTTGTTTTTCTTATAATTTTATAGAAATGAGATTACTAAAAAAATTGTAATCTAAGATAAAATTATCAAAGACATTTTAATTTTAATATTAATGAGAGAAAATCAAAATCTTGAGAAAAAAGAAGAGATTTCACCATACACATTTAAACCTATGAAATCCATCAAAATCCTACCTTTAATGAAATCTATGAGAATCTATAGAGTTTTGAATACCTCTAGATTTTAATGGAATTTTTAAAATCTAAATTGAATACCTCTAGATTTCATTGGACTTTTTAAAATCCAAATTGAATACCTATGGACTTTAAAACTACTTAAAAATCCTATAGAATCTATGTTGAATACACCTCCCTTAATCTCAAGTCACGGTAGAACTTATATATTATTATGGTTTATGTCCTTTTTAAAGGCCAGTAATAAAATTGGCAATTTATCATTATTATCCCTAAACAATTTATAACTTAGACATAAGGTCCAAAAGATTAATTATGAACATTAACATCCTTAAACAATTTACAATTGTATCTAAGATTCTTCCGTCAAAAAAATTGTTAGTTAACTGTCAATTCAAATTTTTATTCAGGCCAACAAAAATACTATAGGAGTATAATCGGTATATCACAATTAAAATACCCCGTATGCTAACCTTCCTTGTGCCCAGTACCCCAGCCCTTCAGCACCCCGACGCACCATCCACCCCCCTCTTTCTGCAACCGGTCAGAACCTCGTCGGCCCAACACCACCACCATTACCGACTACCGCCACCACCACTCATCACCCTTCCTTAAAAATGCAGAAATGCACCCCCTCTTCTCCTAGTCCTCTTCTTCATCCCTTGATTTCGTTCCTCTGGACATTTTCTCTCTCTTCTCAAACTTTCTCTCTCTTCATATTCTTCATTAGAGAACGCGTGTTTGTACCACGAGTTCACGATTCCTCTCTTGATTTCGACTTTTTTTTTAATTTCATGTTTGCCCTTTTAATTTAAGAGAAACCAAGAAAGTCCAGAGATCTGAAATTATCAGTATTTCTTCTTGTGCGTTAATCATCCATCATATGGAAATTAATTAGCCATTGTTATGTTGTTTAACAATTTTCAAACAATTATCTCTGTTTCATTTTTCATATTATATTTTTCATTGAAGATGTTAATTGAGGGTACATGTCTATTGTGCATTTCTGCAATTTTGTGGTTTCTTGATTTGTAAATTCTTGGTGGAAACTTGTTGATTTTTTTGTGGTAAAAGCAAGAAATGCTATGGATTGTTGTGGGTTTTGCCTGATTATGATAGAAAATTGAGGTGGGGTGGAAGAATTGTGGTTTCCATTTCCAAGGTGGAAGAAGAAGATAGTGAGGGTGGGAGCGTGGAGGATGAAGATGGAAACGGTGGTGGGATGCCATTTTGAGAGGGAGCAAAGTACCCAAATTACCCTTACAAGTTTTTTATTTGACTTGATTTTTTCTCCTAAAATTATGTTAACCGTAACTTTTTAAAAGGAAGGAGCTTATATACCAATTGTAAATTGTTTAAAAATTTTAATACTCAGAATTAATTTTTAGGGATTTTATGCCGGTCTATAAATTATTTAAGGATAAAATTCACCAATTTGTCTAATAAAATTTAGATATAAATTATGTTCATTTATTTTGAGATAATCTAAATCGTAAACATAAATATTTAATTTGAAACATAAGGAATATCGAGCAGATGGACTTACAACAATTGAGTGATTAAACTAATTAAGTTCTGAATGCAAAGCCAAAAACCAAGAAGAACCAAAACATTAATGTACGACTTAGAACAATGATAGTTTCGTTTCACTGGTTGGGTAGCTAAGTAAATATTTTAAATGTCAATGATGATGTGGGACAACAAAATCAAGCTCTAAATAATGAAATGAACCTTCCTCTAAACAAATTAGTTGACTCCCAAATCATTTATAATTGGAAAAAAGATATTAAGACATTTGTACAAATTTTATATACTTGCAAAAGAGTCCACCCTTGTTTGCCTAAAGACAAAACCAAAACATGAAAGGTAAGCTCGTTAACATAGCACATCCAACAACTTAGTATTAGGTGGGAAGGTTTATACATAAACGTAAAATTTTAATATGCACCAAGTTCACATGATCGGAAAATTTTAATATGCACCAAGTTCACATGGATCTTGTGGTCCACAATAAGTAACGTCATCACAGAATTGTGTCCGTCCTCATTTTATAGTGATGTGGCCAATTCTGAATCACGTTGTCCAATAAACCTAGTACATATCAGAACTATCTCACATGGTCATATAAATAATTTTTTATATTTTTTTAGAGACAAGACTTAATATTTCATAGGATTTCTTTAGGAAATCGTAACTTGAGAAATCTTAGAAGTGCCACTCACGTTCCTTAGATATGTCACGGCTTGTTAAAACGAAAACCTATACATTAATTTTTAAATTGTTATCGCTAATAAATTTTGACTCGCGATCTATATAAGGGATGATTATTTTGTTATTCACTTATTCTTGGGATAATTATTTGTAGATGCATATCATGTGGTGTGTCCCCATGATCAAAATGGGAGCTTTGTACTTGAACTCTTTTTTTGGAGTTTGATTTTATGCCTTAAGAAAGACAAGAAATTGAGGGTCCTCTTTGTTGATGAATTAATATATATATATAGTTGAAGGTGATATGGCTGTTGATAAGGTTTGCATTATGAACCCTACAAAGACAAGTAAGGAAACAAATGCTCTCACATATGCTGCAAATAATACACATATCAAGAAAATTAAGGTGTATTTTCCGTATTATATCTTTATCTAAATTTACTAATATAATAGAGAATAATAGAATTATAATTATGTGCGTGGATAAATTTAAAAAATAATCCTTAAACTTAAAAAAAAATGCCAAACGCTTTTTAGAGGAGATCAAACGGTCAAATGTCCTTATATCGTGTAAGGATGGAAAACAAAGCCGGTTTGGATACTATGTGACGTTCCTGTGATATTTTAATTATGAAAAAATTTATTCATATAATATAAATTAAAATAGATAAACTCTAATGGTGAATCAATAAATTATATATATGAATGTGATATAATTAGATAATATCATAATGAGTAACGCAAAAGATTTCTGTTTGATACCCGAGAACCTGTCTTTTCACTATAAAAATGTGCCTTCTCATTCTCATTAATTCCTTCTTCCCCATCATTTTTTCCCCTGTTTTCAAATTTTTTTTTTTTTGGGGGGTTAAATCGTATTTATTTTGAAACATGGTTGAGAATTTTTTTAAGGAATTTGTACCTAAAAACAGTTGAGTTAACACATCTTGCATTCCTAACGAACTTTGGAACAGCTTATTACATGTGGGTAAGTATAAAGAGATTTTTGTTACACATATGCCTATACATGTATTGTCACAATAAGATATGACAATACATAATACATTTTAAAATCAATAATATTTTCTTTAAAGCATAAGAAAATAGACTCTCAATTTTCAAACAAATTTATAACTATTGATTTACTCAATCCAAGGATTTCCATTACCAATAGGATTGTTCTGATATAGACCAGATCCACATGAGCCTTATGGTACATAATTATTCACGTCATCACATTATTGTCTCTCTCTTCATTCTGTATTGATGTGGCCAGTTCTGAACTATATAGTCCAATGGACCTGGTCCATATCAGAACCAGGGACGAAGCCAGGAATTGTATGTTGGGGGCGAAAAACTGTAACAGTATGTCAAACTACATATTAAAACTGCAAAAAAAAATTGGGGGTCGAACTTGATCAAATATTATGAACTACATATAATATTTACCATATCTATTAGTATTTTTAAAATTTTCGAGTGCGATTACTAACCCCACCCCTTAGAATCGTCCCCTGATCAGAACTATCCTTACCAATAAACCATTGATAGGTCATATAATAAGGTAGGAACATTATTGTTTAGGTAAAAAAAACAACATAGTATACCAAATCCTTGTCAAGAATCATGTGAGTAGAATGTTTTAGGTTTCTCAATTAAATTTAATTGGGAGAACTTATGAAAAGAAAAATAAAATTGAGTGAAGATTTACCAGAAGTTAGGCATACATTTAACCATGCTAATGTGCAAAATTTAAGAGGCGATCGAACCAAATACCTATGATCTATTAAACGGAACTTCTCCTACACAATTATGTACTTTTATATATAAAGTAAAGACATTAAATTAGCAGAGTTATACAACTAAATTAAATTTGTTCATGGTTTCTTTTTTTTGTAAAATAATTTTGTGCCGCCATTCATAAAGTAAATTTATCGGACGCGTAATATAAATTATAATATCTACATCATTAAATATGCATGATCTTTTAAACTTATAACTTATTACCACATTAGTCCACATATCTAATTTTGCAACTTGGCTACGGGGCATAACATCAATTTGTTCCGCACTGTACGAAACAAATGGTGGCTATCAGATCAATAACCTAATTACTGAGGTCATTTGAGATTGTAAGAATTAAAAAGGTTTTTTTTTTAATTATTTCATCCAAATAATTTCAGCAGTCAGATTCTTGATATGAACGGCCACATTTATTCGAAGGTGCAAAATATTAGGTGTTCTGCACCGTAGCTGGATTGCTAATTTTGAGACCAATATGAACCTTTCAAAAACAAAAACAGTACCCCTAGAACATCAAGACTTCTTCCCACTAGATTCGTGGAAATGGGGAGGAAATGTAGTTAAATTATGTATAATTAAACAAATTAAATTCCATGCATAATCAGATTTGAGAAATAAAATAGAGAGATTTAGAAATTTTGTCTAATAATAAAATAAAGCTAGGATTGAGGCTCCGCAATCTTAGATTAGTCTCAAATTCTCATATTATGTTGTGCTTGAAATTTTATTCTCATACTCGATCTCAAAAGAGTTTAAATCTCAATTTAAATTTTAAATCAAAATCAGACTCTATCCAATTACTCGGGTTTGAACTATTATAATTTATATATCAATCATCAAGCAAAAAGGTACACAAATGAACTGTGTTGTCTCCTCTCTACCATCACTTCTTATTTGTCAAACCCTTCCAATGAAGAGCCACATGCTTTCTTGCCCTTCTATGATTACAAACATTAATTTATTATTATAGATTAGCTCATTTTTAATATCAAGAAGATGAAAAATTTAAAGAAAAATAGTGTAGTTCACTCGATACTTTTGCATCGAAGTCATAAACTTTGGTTCAACACTAATCATGTCCCCTTTCCTCAATAATTATATTTTGAAAGAGAAAAAACATACGATTGAGAATAATAATTCAATAGGTCCCTCTGTTCATATTACATGTCCAAATCAATATTTCACACAAATTAAGGGAAATGTTAGTTTTTTCAGTTGAATAGCCAAAAACACTATCTTGAAATTTTGGATGCAATGAATGCTATGTTTATTGAATTGATAAATATAAGGATATTGTTGGAAGAAAAAGAATAAATAGTGTATTAAAATCATGAGTGGGCAACTAATTTGAAACAGAGATACTAGTAAATTAATTAAACAAAGAGTTGAGACAAACATGCTATATTCTTCCATATTTTAATTAACCCTTTCAGAATGTGACCACACATTAAAATGTAGGGACAAATTCATAAGAATATTAAACTTAATGATGCACCTCTGAGGGGTTGCTAAATAATTAAAATGAGGCAATTAAATAATAGGAACTAATTTTTCCATGGCTATTTTAAATGTGAAGCTCTCTCATTTGCCTAACGTTTGCTACTTGCAAAAGCTTTGTCTAGATGCATGAATAGTTTGCCCCTTCATCATTATGGGTGGTTTAATGATTAAATGGTTTGAACAAGATGTTGTAGCGCAATGGGTTTGCAATTCGCATTATTTTTTTTTTCATCTCCAGGACATTTTCTAAAGTAAGATCGAGAGTTCGATTTTGCATGTGTACAATTTTATATTGTTATATTTGGCAGAGATCTCTATATGCATATCTTATCAGATTAATCGTGTCAAATACCTAACACAATAAAGCCCTAAACTTTTCTATGTTGATTTATAAATTATATGAAACCTTGGGTATTTGATGTGAAATTTTGTGTTCTTTTTTTTTTTTTTTCCTTGTTTCAATTTTTGTGCTCTGTAATTATGACTATTATTGGGGGGAAATGCATGGAGTGCCTAAATACAAAAACATGATACTACCTACCTCTATTCCATAATATAAGTCGTTTAATACATATAGCGAAAATTAAGGAATTAAAAAACAAGATATTTGGTTAGTCAAAATATCAATATTACTCTCTTAAATAGAACTTGTATACCACTAATTGTATTTAAGAGGGTATTCTTTATATTTGGATCAAAAAATATATTTTATTTTTTCGTTACATGTCTTAAACAACTTATATTATTTAATAGAATAGAGGGAATATTCAAAATAGACGCACAAAATCCAATTAGATGGTTGCATTGCATGTGAGACTGCCCCCTACGTACAAAATAGACATACAAATGGGAATAACCTGATAATAACATGATTGCATAAATCTAAGGCCCTTTTTTATCCATTGGAGTGAAAAGTTTTTTGAGTATGGTAAGAATATAATGATTGTAATAATTTTGGAGATGAGGGATATGACTATTCATAGCATTTTATTTGGATTTTATTTTTTTAACATTGTTTTGAGTAATAAGTTTATGATATGATCAAATATCCCATTGTGTTCGGACAATTTTGTCATACATGCCCAAAAAAATGAGAAGGCTTTTCATAGGATTTGGAATGAGCACGATCATGGGAGTTGGTTTCGAAATCATTATTTTAGCTAGCTGTTTCAATCATGATCGGTGGAGGGATTTTCATGACACTCAATGTATAAATTAAACGATGAAGATATTATCGAATTAAGATAAAGTCACACGCTAGGATTAAAATTAAAACCTGGCTCTAAATTAGTAGAATTTACATTTCATCTCTAACTTGTACATTTGCATAGAAAATCTATACTGTATTGAGGAAAAGCAAAATATGTGATGGAGAGAGGAGGGAAGGGGAATAGGGTGAGCACGAGAAATTGGCCATATACTCCCTCCGTTTGGATTTGAATGTCTCATTTTAACTTGAGTTAAAATTTAAGGATCGTCTTTAACTTGTGATACAAATTTACAATGAAATTTGAGCTAAATTTAAAAATGAGACATTTAATTTTGCACATCTCACTAAAGCAAATGGGACATTCAAATCTGAACAGTGTATCATTTTTGGATAGTTGAGAAGAGGAAAAAGAGAGACAAGTTAGGAATTTACGTCTTTATTTATATTTTTAAACAAGAGTTTTTAATATAAAAATTATTATTGAAGGTGTATGTCTAACTCGAGATGTAAGAAGAGGAAAGTCTCAACTTATGACTCTTCCTGAAGATAAGGAGACACATTTACTAGTTTGAAAGAAGACCCAACCTTAACCTAATCTAGCAATAACTCCATGACTCAATTTCCATTTTCCTAGCCAAAATCTCATAGCCCCTTCAACAAAGAGTCCGACCGTAAAATAGACCACATTAGCCGTAGACTGTAAAATAGACACAAATGCCTGTTAGTCTTAGACAGAGAAAAATACATATGCATTGGAAAAAGAAAAGATCTCACATGGGCTAAAGAAGGATTTCTTTGAGATAAGATAAATGTCATTATGAACAAAGGTTACACAAAGAATGAGAGCTAACTGTACATTTCAATTGACTAGAATGGTGACCTCCTATCAAAATCTGTTTCATAATCGTCGTCACTATCTTCACCGCGGAGAAGATTATCATCATAATCATTGTTGTCTAATCCATCCAACGTGTTCATCAGTATCAGAATCGCGGAGAAGATTATCATCATAATCATTGTTGTCTAATCCATCCAACGCATTCATCAGTATCAGAATCGTGGAGAAGATTATCATCATAATCATTGTTGTCTAATCCATCCAACGCGTTCATCAGTATCAGAAATGGTATTGAGAGTTTTGTGTGAATTCCAATCAGGCGGAAACGTCTTCTGAAGGGCTTCGGTGATCCCACCACCGGTTCGTTCAATCTTTCGTAAGCTTTTTGACCAATGAACTGTAGTCACCATATCAACAGTCATCCCGCCTTCCACCATCTCCGCCGCAACATTCAAGATACCTGTATAGATGTAATCTTCAGCAACCGTAGCCCTTGAGAGTAATGATGTCATTAAGCAATGGTATACAGCTTTGTTTGGATCTAATCCACCCTCCTTCATATCTTCAAAGCTTTCTCCGGGAGAGATGCACGTGCCCATCCATGTATGAGTGCCGTATAGGTCTTCACATTAGGTTTCATGCCAAACGCTTCCATCTCTTCAATTGTTTTCGTTGCTCTCTGCAAATTTCACCCATATATAACTGCCCTTTCAAAAACAGGAGTACAAAAAGTTCTGCGTGCATCATAGACAAATGACAAGCAACGTGAAAAAAACGCAAAGCACTAAATGGATTTTCACCATACCAGCATACCTCCAGCTTTACAACAAGCGTTTATGAACGAGGTGTATGTGTGAATATCTGGTTGAACACCTTCTTGCCTCATTTGTTTTGTTTCGACAGAAGGAAGAAGAATATTATGCAAAGGTGATGAGATAAACCATACCCATCAATCAGTATATTATATACAAAAAGTATTCCTGGGAATTCCTTGTTTACTCATTTCTTTTGAAACGGCCAAAGCACTTTGCATTCTCCCTGATTTACAACAAGCCTTGAGTAATGCCTCATATGTATACACATCAAGCTCCAACCCCTGGTTTTTCAATTTCGTAAAATACTCGAAAACATTTCCAGTATCACCAACTGATGCATAACCATGCATAATAGTACTGTAAGTATGCTCATTTGGACTAATATCCGCAAGCAACATCTCATCTAATATCTCCACAGCCTTAACCATCTGCAAGAACCGCAAAAAAATAAAGTTACCAGCCATAAAGTTCCGTAATGGAGATCACTGTCAGAATCCATTAATTTCCGACTATACCTGCCGCTTTTCAACAAGTCCAAGAATCAATGCATTAAACGTGTGCACAGTTGGAATGCAGCCACTCCTCCTCATCATATCGAAAACATCAAGTGCTCGTCGCATTTCCCCGGCCCTGGCAAAAGCATGTATAATGGGCATAAATGTTCGTGTAGTAGGTCTGTACCTCGCCCTCTTCATTTCTTCAACAGTACGAATAGCACGATCCATGTTACCCATCCCACAGAATGCTCTTATAATATTATTATAAGGAATGATATCCGGCTTCAACCCATCTTTTATTACATCTTCAAAAATTGCAAAAGCGTTTGACCAATCAGTCAATCTTATGAATCGATTGATCAACATGGAATAAGTCTTCATGTTGTGTTTAATTCCTGCCAATTTCATCATTTTGCTGACCTCCAAGGCTTTGGAGATCTTGCCCACCTGCGATCAGAATGTTAAAGTGATTAAGTTAAAATGGTGGCATCGTAACAGATTTCTCAAGATAACATGTCAGAAGATTGAGATCAGCCGTTAAAAAATTTGGGTTCAAGATGGATATATCACAATTTATATATTTTGTAACTGCCACACAACTTATGTTTCTGTTTCTTCATTTTTCTTTTAACTTTTTATTTCTGTTATTTTTTTCTCAAGTATAACACTTTGAAAGGTAAAAATATAGTAGGAATGGCCGTGTAACATCCAAAAGAATGGGTAAATATAAAGGAAAAGCTTACTATAATTTACCTTGACATAAAGATTAATGAGACATCCATAGCTGACTACCGAAGGTGTAAAGCCACATTCCTAGACAATAAGTATATGTTAGTATACTGATTACAAAAACTTATTCGGTAAATTAAGGAACAAGCATAACAGTTTCAAGATGTCCAAAAACACATTTCCTGAAAAACTGACGAGAACTATAAACGAGCATTTAACCATTTCATTGCTTGTTAAATGAAAATCTTTAGAACCATTTTACTGGAGTATACATAATTCAGTTTTCTCCCACAGAAAATTTAACTATTTCAAGGACGTCTGACCTTTTTCACAATGAACAGGAATGGTTAAACATTAATAAACAATCATGTACCTTTAGTCGCTCAAACACAACCAAACATTTATCCTCGTTGACTTTCATGGTATAACCATCCATCATTGTATGGTAGATATCAATGGGAGCGTCAATACCCTCTTCTTCCATTTCCCTAACCAATACTTCAGCACGATCCATTCAACAACTTTGACTGCAAGAAGAAAGTCGGGAACAAATTTTATTGAGCAAAATGTTAAATGCAGTAAAGAACAAAATTAGCAAAATAATAAAAAATAATAAAAAGGTGACAACGGAAGGTAGTGTGCAGTTGCATATGCTACAATATGGCATCTCGATCATTCTAAAATAAAAAGAACTCACTATATTGGAAACTCGATAAGTAACTTCAAAAATTACCTTGTCCTAGCCTCAATATTTTTCTTAATATATTCTAGTTTTTTCCAGTAGCAACATATTTGACGTTCAAGCACAAACAGCTGACTAACAGAATCAAGCATCACTCTATATCAACAGAAATCAACTAATATCTGATTCTTGGTATAGAAATGAACAGAATCAAGCATTCAGCTAGAGAAAACAGCTTGAAGAAAGCAAAATACTCACCAATTAGCATATATAATGTTCCCATAAATTATTGAATTCAGCGTTTCATGTCTTTCTTTAGCCTCCTAAAACCAAAACTCAGCAGCTCTTACAGAAGCAACAAGTGAAAATAGTGGGTAAGAACAAAATCAAGTGCAGTATAACGAAGATATAGCTCCTTTTTGCAAGTTTAGGATGCAAGTGTCTTTTCACTTACTCAACATCACCAACTCTTGCAAATCCGCCCACAACAACACTGTAGGTCACCAAACTCATTTCAACGCCTTCATCTTTCATCTCTCTCACACAAGATAGTGCTTCTTCCATGTCTCTGCCCACTGCATATGCATGAATTAGGCTGTAAACTCAGTCAAGAACTCTTACATTTACAACAACAACAACAACAACAACAATAGCATAACCCATTAAATCCCCAATAATTGGGGGTATGGGCGGGGATGGACGGGATACAGACCAAATTTGGTTTTAGACAACAAAAAGAGCAAATGGTACAGGTAGAGAAAAAAAAACTGTATATGATTTTAGACAAAGAATTGTTTAAAGCGGTCAAAGGCTGCATTATAGTAACTGGTCAAATGCATGAATGAACAATTTATGTTGCCTGGTCGGTAAAACATGTGATTGGTTCGGGACAAAAGGAAAATGCAAAAACAACCAAATTTGAGCAGTACACAAAGCATCCCAAAAACTGAATTCTTAGCAGTCTAGTAAAGCAGCAAGCATTAAAGCTTTAAAAATGATTAACAGCCATCACAGACAAGCACCACAATCTTTGCCAAGGATTTTACCTGGTATATACATGTGATGATGGCTCTATTCCTCTTGCTCGCATCCTTTCAAAGGTTTCACGTGCACGATGCATGTCCCCACGCCTTGCATAGTATTTTCACCATTAGTCCAAACTCTTTCCTTGATGGCTATAAGAAGCTAAAATAAGTATAATATGGACAGTTAATACGAAACCAAATTTGACATCTCTTTGCTTTGGCTTTCTACCATATTTGGTTTTTCCTTTCTAGTGTTCTCAGAGGGGTCAGATGCATGATCATAGTAATAATATGGATGACATAGCAGAAAACAAGCACACGCATTTTGAATAAATTACATTCTTGAAGTTGCTATAAGCAGAATAAAACCTGGCCTCAGGGATGATAGGTAGCAATTACATGAACAAACACTAAGGAACTAAAACCAGAATGCCAATGCAAGGACACAAAACTAAGGAATCCGAATAACTATTCTACCTTCTTAATCCTCTCGAAAGCTAGCACAACCGCCTGCCAATTCTCCGGCTGAGTTTCAATAACCTTCTTGAGCTCCCTCCTTGACCCTTCCCTCTCTTCGTGTCATTTAGACCTATACTCCTCCCCTTCCTTCCCTTCAACCCACCTCATCCTCTCTTCCATTTTCCCTTTAACTATCCTTCCATCATCCAACATCACAGTCAATACCCTCCCATGAAACTCCACCCCATCAAACTCCACGGCCTTCATCGCCGATTTCTCTGCATTGGACCCTCCATATATCACAAAACCAAACCCCATATTCCTCTCAAAATCATCATGCCCCTTTATCAAAATCACATTCTTTATTGGCCGAAATTGCCTAAAAAATCCCTCCCCCTCATTTTTCTTTATCCATAATGGAATATTTCCAATAAAAATCTTCCTTTTTTTCACAAATACCCTTCTTTGCACATCCCAATTTTCATCCTCACTAGACAATATTTCTTCCGGGGGCGGGGGTGGGGAGAGTACTTTACTGGAAAGCCAAAGCTTACTGGTGAGGGTATGAGGGGGTTGGGGGAGGGGTGGATTGGGAATTAAGGAGGTTTTTTAGGGGGTTTTGGGGGAATTCAGGAGAGTAATTATCAGGGGTGGTGGAGATTTTGATGGGTTTATGGCACTGGCGGAGCTAGACTTTTTCCAAAAAATTATAATTTTAGTTTTGTTTTTATAACACCTCATTCCGTGAACAGTTTGAATCACTTTACGATTTAAAATTAGATTTTTTAGTTCGTGAATTATAGGAATTACACCACTTATATCTTAATAATTTTGGTTAAAATTGTAACAAACTTAATTGTGTAAGAGATTATAATATTTATAAAATTTCATCAAAAAATTCATAATTACTAATAGATTATAATATAAGATTTTATCAAAAATAAAAAAATATTCGTTCACATTAATAATAAGCCCTTCGTGTTTCCTCCAACTTCATCTCTAATATTTAATACCCATAATATTTCTAAATGGCCTTTTATTTTGGGGATTAATTGCCATTTCAAAGTAATCAACATATTTACTGTAGCATCGATTTCATCCTTTTTCTTTTTTTTAACTTTTTCGGTCATCAATTTATTTTCAAACAGTCACTTTCATCCCTTTAAACTTTTTTCAGCCACTTTCATCCCCAATATATTTTCATCGCCATCTTCATCTCAATATATTTTTAGCAGATACTTTCATCCCCAAAAATTTTTTCAAATAGCCACTTTAAAAAGGATGAAAGTGGGCTGCTTTGAAAATATATTGAGATGAAAGTGACTGCTAGAAAATATATTGGGGATGAAGATGGCTGAAAAAAGTTAAAAAGGATGAAAGTGGGCTGTTTGAAAATATATTGGGGATGTGAAAAGTTAAAAAAAAAGAAAAAAAGGATGAAATTAGCTGCACTAAATATGTTAGGGGACCCAAATGGCAATTAATCCTTTATTTTGGTCTAATCATACAAAAAAGGTCTTTGGGGCCTTTTTATTCAAGCTTGTTCTTTTTGGATTCAACAATCAAACATGATATATATTTTAATTTCCATTGTAAATATTTATATTTTCTTCTCGAGAGTCCTTCTCATCAAAAAAAATTTTTGGCTCCGCCAATGTTTATATGCTTTTATGAATTTATTTTGTCAATGTTAATTGTGCCCCCAAAGAAAATTTTATGTCTCCGCCACTGTTTATGGGAGGTGGTGGGGCGATGGAGGGAGGAAGGGTCGTTAGGAGGAGGAGGGGGTGGTGAGGATTTTTTTAGTGAAGAAATGGAAGTGGTGGTGGTGAGATGGTGTTTAACGGCGGACAAGGGTGGTGGTGGTGGTGGCGCGTGATAGTAGTGGGCGGTTGAAGATAGAGAAAAGATATCCATTTTTTTCTGGCGCCAACTCTCAGGTCTAGTGGATATGTGTTTTATTTGTACATAAAAAGGCGATACTTACGCTCTCAGAACTCCTACCTCCCGATCTGACAGGAATTGTGAAGGATTAATCAAGGTGACCAGCGACTCGATTGGTGGGAGATCTTGTTTTAACCCACTGCAAGAGGATATGTGTTTTATCTATTGACAAGAAGAGGGCAAAATGGAAATCTAAAGAAAATTTCGATAACGGTTAAAAGTGAAAATATTGTCAACTTTCTTCAATTTTAATTTTCGTGAACTCTACTTTTGACAGATAAAATAAATGGGACCATAACACAAAAAGCAAGTAATTTAATTATAAAAAGGGCTTAACTGAACGAGGAAGTGATTAATGTCGTAAGATATTCTACCGGCATCAGACAATACATGTTATATCCAGATATTCGTCACCAATTTGAATTGAAAATGATGACACATCATGTATTTATTTATTTTTTGTTTCGGATTCTAATATAGAAGTCAATACGTGAAATGTATATTATTAGAAAAGTACATTTACAACAGTGCAAAGTGTCATAATTAACGTGTTTTAAGTCGTGCAAAGCAAAGAAGTTGTCAGCAACCTTAAATTCTCCTTCACCAAAGGAAAATAATTTTTATTGCCCCCACGTAGGAGGAGGGTGTCGAACCCGGGACCTCTTAGTCACGGGTAGAGGCCTGCCCTACTGAGCTACGGCCTCCTTGACAAGCAAAGAACCTTAATAAGACTTTACATGCCACAAGTTCTCTTGTAAGAGAGGGGTGCCTTCGGAAACAGAAATATATGGTGCATAGCCAATTAGCTATAGGGGAACCTTATATTTCTTCTCACAAACAATATTTACTTTACTTTGCGACAAAAAATCTCTGATATACTTCACGTCTTTTTTCACAAACAATGCATATCCAACAAAAACTCTATAGTGCCTTGGGCCTTGGCAAAGGAATAGAAGAACCAGTGTCTAGTATTGTCCCAGAATGGCCTCAACATTAGATACATCGCTATAGGATTTAACTGCTAGGATCAATTCAATAGAAATTCATTTCATTTCTCCCAAGTATCATGTCCATCCCTATTCCCTGGTATGTAACAGAGAAATAAATTGTACCCAATCCAACAAGTAAATGTACAGCCGGATGCTGTAATAAAATGTTTTGCAAACATAAAAATAACTCTAATCACATACATGGACAAAACAGCAGCTATGAAAAATATAAGAGAGAACCATTTCAAAACAGAATACCATTTCAAAAACAGAATACTAGAAACTGAAGTCTATCCTTGAATCATTTGTTTTCACCATAACACAAGTCTAGCTTGTGGAAATGGATATCAATGCTTAAAAAGGGGAAGAAACAGGCCACAAATACCAGGAGTAATCAATCTATAAATGCTACTAGTCCCCCACATAAAACCACCCAAAACACTCGGATAACTACTTAGTATCTCTTTCCAAAACCACCAGGTGCACCTCGGCCATAAGCAGGGGCAGGAATCGACTGTTCAATTGTTTGTAACAAAACTCCAGGAAGGTCACCCATACCAATCGCTGCCAACATGTCGATTGTTTCCTTGTCAACTTCAATGACATCAGTCTTGATGGCAGACTCATCAGGGACATAGTCCATGCGCCTCTCGCGCTCTTCTTCCTGCAGTTTGAGTGAGATACCTCTAACAGGTCCCTTCTGGATCCTCTTCATGAGATGGGTTGAGAAGCCAGCAATCTTGTTCCTAAGACGCTTTGAAGGAATTATAGCAACCTCCTGCAAGACCTTCTTGTTCGTGTGGAAATCTAAAGTCATTTTGGAATAGTAACGCTCAATCACCTGTCGTGAGGACTTCTTCACTGTCTTGGTGCGAACACGACCCATCTTTGCAGCAACTCTTCACTTATATCTGACAAAACCAAAATGTACTGTTTAGCTAACATTGGCAACAAGATGCATTTTGCCAAAAGGACACAAAAATATTTAGGATTCAAGTAGCAGCCTGCTCTGACGTAGGATGCAAAGTATCTAGTTTCCAACAATGAAATCCTACTTGTTTTTTAACAAAACCAGAGATGCAGTAGTCAGCAACCTTAAACAGAGAAAATCTTAAGTTGTTTCTCTCCAAAGTGCCTAGGTGATAGGTCTGTACAGGATCCATTCCGCTACTCAATCAATCCAATCAAGAATAGGAAAAAAAAAAGAAAATTAACACAAGCACACTTTTTTATGTCATCTTTAAGTATTTGTGCGTATTTACAGTGTTACCGTAGTAAATTAAACATATAGCAGTACTCAGATATGCATCAATACTCCAAATACGAAAGAATTCTGCTACAGCCAGGAGTACAAACAAACTAAATTAAATGTGGTAATCAAAATATGAATCAATTCTCCAAATACGAAAGAATGATCGTATGGCCAAGAGTACAAGTAACCAACCCCAACCCAGAAACATAAAGAACACATGCTACCGTTTAAACACAAATGATATTATCACACCATCATTAGGTACCAGATCTAATAGCAGGTCTAGTGATGAAAGGAGATGCAAAAGAAATAAGTAGTCGTCAAAATAACTCAAATTCCTTTCAAGTTCAATCAGCATTCCATATACCTAATTTTAAATGCTTTTCCACAATCCTGAATTTCTAAAGGCCCAATTAGATTCAATTTAACAAAGAGACGCATTAAAAAATAACCACACTAAAAAATTCCATATACCAATTAGTCACAAGGAAAATAACGCACCGTAATAACTAGATATCTTCCAAGTTCAATCCACATTCTCGTATACTTAGTTTTAAATGTCACTAAAACAAATAATTTGATCTAAAGCCCACAAGCTAAAACATTCATTACACCAATTCACAAACAAAAACAACACATTAACAGAAAGAAAACAGCATTCATAGACAAGATACCTCAACGCAGAAAACCATTAAAAAAATCGATAAAATTCAGACCGATACATACATAATAACTAGTTCCTGCCAACTTCAATCCACATTCTCATATACATAGTTTTAAATACTTTTTCAAACTCCAGACTTACTAAAAAAAACCTAATTTGATTCAATTAAACAAAGCGGCGCTGATTCCTCGAGGAAAATCACAGAGAAGCACATATAACAGAATTTATAGACAAGATCTCAACGAAAAAAGAATTAAAAATCGACTGAATTCAGATTAATATATACATACTACTTCACGAAATGGAGGAAATTCATTGATACGATCTCATTGTACGAGAATAATTGAAGAGAAACAGAAATCAATAGAATTTAGAAGCTAGTTTTGGATTACCGTAGAGCTCCTGAAGGAGAAGGTGGCGGCTGAGAGAAAGAAAACTGCGGGACTGCAACGATGGTATTGAAGAAGGGAGATTGAGGAGTTGCAGTAGGGTTTTATATCAGTTAGGTTTCATTGCAGCTTTGGGCTTCGAGGACTTTCGGTCTTATTGAGCCCAAATAGACATTTTGAGTGGTTTTGTTAAAATATAGGCCCAATTTACTGGAACGGGGTTTGGTCATAATATATAAAGAGTAGCTCATCCAATTAGGCCCATTCGTGTGAAGCAGCTATTTTGACCGGCACTTTACCCTTTCGTGGGACCGACTTAGTGTGAGCAATAATTAATTTGATATGGTCTCTCAAATATCGAAACTAGTGTAACCAGACCAAAAAAAAAGTCAAATTTTATAAACGCTACACAGAATGAGTTCGATTAGTTTTATTACGGATGAAAGGCATTAGGCGTTTCTCATGGTTAACCTATAAAAAGAGTAGGATCACAATCCAATTGAACATTTATCAAACATTTAGAACTTGATTTGATGAAGGCCCCGCTCGTAAAAAGCTTAGTTTGTGTTCGAACTTTTTAAGGCTCGGAGCTTCAAATCTTAAATTCTAGTACAATATCACATTTGAATCTTTTAGAGTCGAGTTTAACTTGAGAGTTCGGAAATATATTCAATTGTATACTTGTAATTGTAAATGCAACAGTTTCAGAAGCAGTTCCCCCTCTACAAAGCTCAATCTGGGAGCCAAATGCAGCAAAATACATAAGGAAAGAACTACGGCACAAACTCACTCAATTCAGACAATTACTAGTTAGAATGAAAATTATAAACATTTATGAACAATCATCAATTCTTTTGTTTCTCTTCTCGTGCACAAGTATATTCTAACATAATATTGAATTCTCTTTCATAACTCCAAGAATAAATTTTAACCTAACTTAATAACAAATAGATAATCGATTACTAAACTATCAAAATTAGAATATTTTTTCTTTACCACAATTTTTTGACTGAAATGTCACTTCTATGATAAGAGATGCTGAAAACATTCAACAAGAAGTGGACCACTTTCAAATGCAAGGATATAATTGAAAAACATAGGATAGTTAAATAAATGTAGATTCTATTCAGAAAAAGGAATTAGTATATAGAACTCATTTGATCCTATCACTAAAAGATAAGTTGAGTATCTCTGACAAAAAAAATACAGAATAGTCAAAAAGGTAAATCAATTTGCATAAGTCTTCATCAATTGTTCTTGCATGTCCAAGTTATCCAGTCAACAACCCGGCGCAAATGGCATTTTTTGTAAGCACCGTGCTGAATCAATTTCAGGCAAGTAAATTTGATTTGACGATTGAAATAGATGTTCAGAAACCCGCTCACGAAAGTTATCAAGTCACTTTCAAGAACCTTAACACTATTGGCTCACTATAGGATGTCAAACTATACAACTTAACTTACCTGCAAAATTTGCAGCAACTTGTAACTATCTATTTTGTTCTTCTTGATCATATTCTATCCATCAACTTTACCAATAAGTTGTAAAGTCATTACAATTAATAAAGAAAATGAAAAAGGATCAAGAAGGAATTTTTTTTACACTTGCAGCTTCTTTAGGTCCTCCATTTCTATATATTCCTTCACAATCTCATTGTTCTTTTGATTGAGACTTCCTTCTTCTTCAGCATCAAAGCTAGCATGGACACTATATAGAACATATACAATCACTATGAGGGCTGAAAAGAATCCGAATCGCACGTAGGATGGTTTATCAAGAGACCCCAATAAGAATATATTGAGAAAGATGGATATGGATGGAATCCATGGCATGAAAGGGACCCCCCAAAACTCGGGTTTTTGGCCTTGTGGAACCATGTAATGGAATAACTGGAGGACGCCAACGGCTATAGCCGTGCAGGCGCCGAGGATGAAGGCCTTAGGCTTGCCTGTTGGTGCTAAATGCCAGATGAGGGTGAAAATGATCGCGGTGAGTGAAAAGCAGAACAAGAAAGACAGAGTTGGCCATGGATTTGTTGCTCCTGCTGATACGTAACGCCTGTAAATTACAGCATTTGCAACCATGTAGAACACGAAGAGGGTGCCGATGGAGACGAGGTTTAGTAGGATATTCAAATCAGTGAAAAGGGCAATCACTGCAGTAAATATTCCTGCAAGAAAAAAATGGACCATACATTAGCAAAACAAATCAAGAATTTGGGCAACTTTGAAGTGGTCAAACAAGGCTAACGGTACTTCTGACTCGAAACAATATGTTTCTGTATTTAAAATCGCTACCCGGATAATAAAAATTCAATAAGGCAACTTTGAAGAGACTGATGGAACAGGGGTCTGGGATTCTGGTGGACTTCTTGCTAGAAAATGACATTTTCATATGGTAGTGGGTGTGGAATCAACCATATCAACTTCAGCAAGAAATGGGGTCCGGTCTGATCTTGACCTAGTTGAGAGGCAATCTTCAAGGGATAAGAAATCTTTATATAGCATTTTCAAGATTCCATTACTCATCATCTATTATTAATTGGAAAATTGATACCTATCAATTTTAGAGAGACTCAAAGATTAGTATGATTATAGCTAGGCCACACTAGTTATGGTAAATACCACATGAGAGAATGTATACTAATTTTAGGTACTCCACAAATGAACTATTGATGATTTGATGCATTAATATGAAAACTAGTGGTCCGACTATGGTGCAGAACTTCAAAAATTCAGTATATATTGAATATTTTTTGCCGTCATTTGAGTGGAAAGTGTGTAACTAGCTCTACTAGGCCATGGAGACTTGTGTGAATGATAAGTGAGAATAAGACTACTGGTACATATTCGCAAATCAATTTTTTTATATACTTAATCTGAATTGTGTCTCAACTCCAAACTCAAATTACAATTTCAACTTTGGGACCTGCATATTTTCTCATAGTTAACTTTAATTCTTACGAAATTCAAAAACAAAATCTCAAACACAAACTTTATTCAATCTCACCCTTTCGAAGCAAGATACTAAGTCCACTTCTATGACAAACAATTTAATATTTACAACGCCTAATATAAAATATCAAATAGATATTCAATCTCGCCCTTACGATGAAGTGGGTCTAGAATAATGAGTCCAACAATGAAATATGTCTAATTGGACAATATTCCACTTTCAAATCAAATATAGAACACGTCTTCTTATAAATATTAAAAAGTTCAAAACATTTCGTTTCAAAACTGAGCTCAACCCAACTAGAAAGCAAAGAAAAAGCATACCAAAGCAAATTCTCAACCGAAATCAGTTGTTGGTGGAGCCCATAAAACTCAACGGTATAACTTAACAAACAAAAACAAGCAATCGTATAATCCTCGTTAAGTTGTGGAAGGATGTTTCTCTTCAAATAATGCAGACAATATTTCATCAGTTAAATTGAGTGATTCAACCGTTAAACTAAAATCATTAATTTTAAAATAGAAATTTTCATGACTAATGTTTTCCATGAAAAATAGCCAAAAAAAGACAAAAATAAAAGAAAGAAATACCAATAAAGAAAAAGTCATATAAAAAGCCAATATAGGGTGTGCTTGGATTGGGTTTGGTCTATTTTGAGACTCAAACTCAGACTCAAACTAGCTTTGAATTGAGTCTGGGATTTGGTCTGGGGATAATTTAACACTTTAGATTTTATTCTCAGACTCAATCCAAAACTAGTTTGAATCTGAATTTGAGTCTCAAACCAGACACAATCCAAGCACACCCATAAGGTCATGCAATAATGATGATGATAAACAAAAAAAATAAAGAAAGTAATGTACCGAGGAAAGCGGAAGCGTTAACAGGAGTGGATGTGGTAGGATGCACCCTAGCAAACCAAGCAGGGACAACGCTCGACCGTCCGATCACGCACATGTATCGAGCCTGTCCTAACATGGCCACCAATAACGACGTCAATATCCCAAAACTCGCTCCCACTCCAATCACGTTTGAAACCCATTTCCAACCGTCCGATCCCCCCGTAAATGCCCCTGAAAACGGCGCCTCGGGATCAATCTGTTTCGGTTGACAGACAAGAAACACAAAAAGGATTTAGCATTATCCATCCATCACAATGTCCATCCGTTACTCACTTTTATTTATTTAGCAAAAACAAAAAATTAATAATAATACTCTTTTATTTGCATCATTCTGACATAATTTTTACAATAATTTTCGAAGTCAATAACTAATTTGTTCATAAGCAGTTAAATGCTAGTAAATAATATTAAAATATAAGTGTTACGGTAATAATACTAGGTCATATATCAAGAAAATTATATCCTAATATGACTCATTAATATAGAAATTTCTAATCTGACGTATTCTCAACATAACTTATATACAAAATATCTTATCTTAATCTAACTTATTAATTCTAGTTCAAGGCTTTGCACTTTACTTGCATGTTTTTGGCGATCCAATTTGTATAAAGACAATGACTAAAAAAATTAGTACGAATCAAAACTAAGAATGTCAACGGATCGGGTGGGATATTACCAGGCAACTCGACCCGGCCCTACCCTCCTATTCCCATCTCATTCATGGTCCCAACTCGAATCTTAATAGTCAGAACAGATAAGAGAGTTATAAGTTCTTAATCCATTAGAATATGACTGATTTTTTTAAAAAGATAATATAAAATTTAAGATACAATTTCTTAATGTTTTTTGATGAAGAAGGTTGCTGTAATTATTTTTATCTAATAACAACAGCGGTTAAAAAAAGAAAAAAGAAAATATTTTAAATGGATAAATACCATGTCATAAGGGAGGAGCATGGACATTGAAGCAGCCATGAAACAATAAAGAACAGTGACAAGAAACACAGAACCCGAGACACCGATTGGTATATCCTTAACCGGATTTCTGACTTCTTCCGCCATTGTTGAAACAGCATCATATCCAATATAGCTCAAATAAACCATGGCAGCACCATTAAACACTCCTGATGCACCAAACGGAAAGAACCCACCCGAATTTTTCGGGTCAGCCGGGTGACTAAAATTCTTTGAATCTCCTCTCCAAAATCCAATGATTATTACAAATAAGATGAACACGATGTGCACCGCCGTCAAAATCATATTCAGCATTGAACTTTCTCTTGTGCTGTAAATACAAATCAAGAAATTTTAGTTACATTCTGTACTTTGTGATTCAAAATTTACTATTTTACCAGATTCGTGTGTTACCTGTAACAAATGACAACAGTGAGAATTAGAACGAGGACAACTGCAACGAAATCAATCTCGTTGAATCCTTTGGGCAAGCAGGGAATTGTTATTCTCAAATGGGTTCCTGTTGATACACCGATAGCGGTGGCGAAATACGTCGTGAAACTCCTCGCCACCGCCGCATTTGATAATACATAGTCTATTATCAAATTCGCCCCCGTCACAAATGCTAAAAATTCACCTGCATAATGTTTTTAAATAAAATTATTAGTACATTTACAAAAATTCACTCTCTTCCGTCCCAAATTAAGTATCTATTTTTTTATTATAAATTTCTCTGCTTCATGACGTTCAATTTAAGATGGAGGGATTCACCTTTTCTTCCATTCCAAATTAAATATCAAAAAAACAGAGGAATTGAATTAATATCCATATAAAAATATATGCTTTTCTTTAGACTCTACTATTCCGTTCCAATTTGAATTCCCTTTTTCTCCGTATCGAATTGAATGTCATGGAACAGACTAGTGCATAAAAAAGCGGACATTTTTGTATGAACATTCAATTTGAATGTATTGAATGTCTATAAAGAAATTTATTAAAAAAATAATAATAAACGTTCAATTTAGACGGAGAAAGTAACAAAAAAAATTGGTGTGATTGACGAAATTAAAATGATGCTAACCAAAAGTGACACGGATGTAGCTAAAGGCACCGCCGGCAACGGGCATATCGACGGCGAACTCGGTGTAGCAGAAAGCGGAAAGCAGAGCACAGATTCCAGCAATGGCATAAGAGAGAATAACAGAAGGGCCAGCGTAATTTCTACTGGCGTTGCCGGAGGTGACAAAGACTCCGGCGCCGACCATTCCACCAACGCCGAAGCTGACCAGGTCGTACCAACGGAGGCTTTTCTTCATGTCTGGACCGGACCGAGCTCGAACCCGACTGGTTTCTTCAAAAGAAGTGGATACGGAGCCGGCGCGTCTGGCTAAACGATTGGGAGTGTCGGAGAGTGCTTGGAGGTAGGAAGTTAAGCTAGAGAAAGAAGAAGAAGCACGGCGCCTCTGATCCATTTCAACCATCTTTGGCTCGGCGGAGTCTGGAGTTTGGATGTTGATTCTGTAGCTGCGTAACGTTTTGAATTGATTGAGTTAATTAGTTCAGATTTTATTAGAGGAAGAATGGGGGTATGGGTGAGTAGAGACGGATTTAATAGTGTTCAGTCTTCACATACAAAATATAAAATACGTATTTATTATTCAATAGTTTGATATAATAAATAAATTTTATTTGAAAAAAATTAAATATTTATTTGTTGAACATATTATTGAAAAGTTGTTATTTAGAAATTACCTAATTAATTATTAAATATTCAATTAATTTGGAAATTTGTAATTATTGCATGCATACTTAATTAGTTTCTTACCTAAAGAATAGTAATAGTTGTCTAAATATTGTGTAGTATGGTATAATTGGTAGTTAACTAATTTAGTGCATGCATACATTTATATATATTCGTGTACTAATTCTTTATTTTGTAAAAGTGAAATATATATTTTCTCTTAAAAAACTTTTATAGTATCAGAGCGGGCATTTACGCGGAATTAGCAGGTTCATAATGCTCAGGTGGGTTGTAATTGTTTTCGTACGACCCAAGTAGGGCGACGGGCATTGACTCTGCCCGCGTGACTCATAAAAGGCGATGGGCCTTAAAATTGACTCTCACCTCGAGGTGAGGGGAAGTGTTAAATTTATCTCACCTTGATGTGAAGGGAGAGTGTTAAAATATAAAGCTCACATCACTTGACTAGAGAAGATCCAATTCATTTGTAAACTCATAGGTTGACATTTCTCATTATCAATGAGCTAATTTTCACACATAGATTTTCACAATGAGCTAGCATTTTGCATGTTCGAGTTCATTACACTTGTAATTCAAAATTGGATAGCTCTCCGTTTTGCAAGTTACAACTGCAAGTCGATGAGATATTATCCAAACTGATTTTTCGGTTTGAGCAATGCATTAGACTATTTTCAGTTTGGACTAAATTAAAACTGAATTTTTGGTTTGGTTTAATTACTTTTACTTATTGTGTATATCATGACAAGAAAATTCTTCAAGTGCTAAAGTAAGAGATTGAAGAGTCATATATTGTATGTGATTTTAGATTCACTTGAAGTTTGTTTGTTTTACTTTGAAACTAATAATTCTGTAATTTTTGCTTTTTTTCCTCGTAGGATCATTTTTCAGTATTTTGTTTGAAATTCATGAATCAAGATTAAGAATTTATATTTCATTAATTTTTTTTTATTGTGTTTAACTTGTGAAAACAATAGAAATATTTATTTATATTTTTAGTAGCTAGGTAATTTTATAAAAAATGTTATATTTTTACTTTATATTGAAGTTTAAGAATCAAGATCAAGAATTTATGTTTCATTAAATTTTTTTATTGTGTTTAACTTGTGAAAATAATAGAATTATTTCTTTATATTTTTAGCAGCTAAGTAATTATATTAAAAAAAATATTTTATTTTTACTTTATAATCAATATATTTTGTATCTCCCAAAAATCGAATAACCAAACCAAACTAAACCAAACCGATACAAATTGAATGCATCGGTTTGAAATTTTGAATGGTTTTGGATTGGTTTCGAAATTTTCATACCAAATATTTCAGTTTGGATTGAAAAATGTGTAAAACCAAAACGAACCAAACCATGAACACCCCTAGTTCTTACCATCTCTTTTATTAAAAGAAATATATATACACTAATGTCTCACTATCTTGCTAATATGTACTTTAGTGGATTAAAAGTTCTCAAATGTGTCTATATACTAGTAAACACAAATTGTCAAATCTATAACTTCTTCTCTATAATACAAATTAACTTTATACAACACTTATTAGTTTAGTTACAAATCGAACTTCATTCAGTTCAATCTTACTCTAAAATTATTTTGCACCAAATAATATTGTTAGAACAAAGAAATTCAAGGAATTTTAATGTTAAATAACAAAATGTTATATGAGTTGGCATTTTAAAGATCATAAAAAAATATTAAATATCTTACTCACAGTTAATGAAATAAAGAGTTGAAACAACTTAAAAAGGAAAAAAAAAAAAAAAATGAGAAAGCCAATAAGAAAGGAAAAGAAAATGGAAGGGCATGCATAGAAAGACAAAAGAAGGAAAAGGACAAGAGTGAGATTGGATGCATTCGTTAAAAACTTTTTAAAGTAAAGTGAAAAGGCAGAATTTTTGGGATGTCTTTTTCTTGGGGAGTTGGATATATATTTTTGGGATTGTATTTCAATTATTATTATTATTATTATTTTTTTTTGGCTTTTGGACAGTTGGAAAATGTGTGAATGTAAATATTTAATAAAATAAAATAATATATAATTCATAACTTAAAAGAAAAGGAAAAAGGCAATAAATGGGTATGGTTGGTTGAGCAATTTGCAAATGCAATATGATGGAATAGCACTATATAATTTGGGTGGACAAATTTGGGAAAAAGGAAAAGAAATTCCTCAAGTTGTTTTACTCACTTTTTTTTGTCAAAGTGTAAACTTAGTTTTATAAGTTTAGAAACTCCAATTTGTTGAGGAAAATGTTTGTTTCGTAACTTATTCACATTATGATATGTCTTAAGGGCACGCGTTAAAAAAAATTCATAAAACAAAACATACTATTAGAACCTAATTTTCTGCACCAATAGATCAACTGGATGTTTTGTGTCACGCCCTGTATCCGAGAGGCGAGACACGACCGTGTCAATAGCCCATACTACTGACACAAGGTCTCTTTCTTCCTAACCTCAATCTTGTTAAAAACAAGTATATGGACTTAAAACTTCATCATCTATAACTTCAAAGGAAAATAATCTATACAAGAGATAACCTTATACATTACAGCGGAAACTAAAATGAACATTAAGAATAAACTTTTCATAATAAAACTCAAATCCTTAAAGCACATAACATCATCATCAAAGGGCACTTCTCTCAATCTCATACATCATTAACACTATTGCTAACTTCACCTGAAAAAAAACAACATGGAAAGGAGTGAGTTTCCAACTCAGTAAGAAATTAAACTCCTTCCGGAATCAAGCAGTTTGAAAACATTTTCACTTTTCTTTAACATTTATCTTTTCAAAATAATATTTATTTTCTTCAAATAACTTTTCATTCAAAAGATAACAACTTCATAACACATCAAATTTGACTCATTGAGTCCTTCAACCGGGGTATACTTCAAACATTCGGCTTCGGTCGCGGGGAATTTGACTCATCGAGTCCTTCAATCGAGGTATACTTCAAACATATATTTTACAACAATCACAATCACATCTTCACATAATCACATCTTCAAGACATTAACAATCCGAAAATATATTTTTCTTTTAAAACTTCCTACCTGTTTCGTAATATAGGAAAAACATATAATTTTCTTAAATTTCAACTTTCATATAACAGAAAGATTTCATATATAATCAGCATGTAAAAATCATAAGTATCATGCAATCATGTAATTTAATATATAAAATTCATCATTCTTGAAATTAACTTACTTGATTCCTCTTTTTCTAATAAAAATAAACGTTTTAAAATTCCAATCGAATCACTGTAACATTAAAGATATGCTTATTAACATTAATTTATCTAAAAACAAGAAGGGGTTCAATTCCTTACCTTGTTGAATTCACAAATTCAATAAAAATATAGAAGAAATTCGTAACAGTAAAATCAGCGACGTTCAAACAGCGATATCTCTCGGCTCGGGACTTGAAATGCCTCCCCGTCAGAGCTCACTCGAAGCTAACTCGAATGCCTTCGAATCGGTATATTATAAGTCAAAATCAGACGAGTAACGCTCCCTCAGTGATCTTTCGAAGTTCTGGACGGATTCTGAAATCTCACAAAAATCCTCCTGAAACTTTATACACAAGCCGCGGCTATAGGCTGCCCTCTCTAAATATATATATACTGCTTTCCTTCTTTTTATCTCTTTGCCCAGCCACCAGTAAAGTCTATATATATATATATATATACATGTAGCTTATATGTAACCCCCGTCCCCTCTATACCTTTTATATAATGCAACTTAAAGGCTGCTATATTATTTTATATTCCTTAACTCCCAACTCCTGAAATGCCTAGACCTCTTGGTTCCCTTCTTTAATTCTTATTAAAGATCTAATTAAAATTACCCATCTAGGTAAGTTACAATAAAATCCCTCAACTATAATACGTGTGCGAAACGCCCTTAATAAAATGTACACGAAAATAACACGCAATATGTCATAAAAATGATTATACACGTAGTCACATAATCGTACAAAAAAAAAATGTTACGCCTACACAGTTAATCGCGGAAAAATAATTTACACGTCAAATATCACGTAAACGAAAGTTACGAGTTTTACATTTTGCTTCTACATTAACAATATATATATATCCCCTTTAGTCCAACCCCCATTATGAACTAACCCTTTTATTTTTTGTTTCTTAATTTTTTAATTTTTTAATTTTTTTTGGGTGAAAGAACTAATCATAGTATCAACTCTGCCGGTGAGTGTTGAGGACTTTAGTCCGTGATACTTATTGATGGTCCCAAACCCAAATAAAGGAGGAGGATTGCGATAGGTCTCGTGACAATCAACGTAAAACTCAATCACATCTTATGACATAGAACCAAACTAATCATAGTATCATGGTGCAGTCAAAATTGTTGCAGATTGTGCTATCAGTCAACAACATACAAATATAACTGAATCGTGTACTCATGTTATTAAACAATCAAGATTATTATTATTTTGAAATAATTGATATGAAATAGTTGTAATCTTAACCGTTCTACGAAACAAGATGATATGTACTTGAATTGAGGTTTGTGTTTGAAATTAAAATTGAACCCAAATTCTCAAGTATGGAAAATGAAATTTCAAGTAATAAATAATAAAGAATTTAATTTGAATTTAAAACTAATTTGATACTGAGATAAAAAATCTCAAACTGATATATAATTCAAACAAACTACATATCATAACAGCACTGGAACTAAATTGGTCATGGAGTATATTATACGGAAATACGGATGATAGAAGCATTAAACCCGAAACATTGTCCCCCTAGCATGACACGTGTGATGAAAACGCAAAGTCATAAGTGAATATTCTACGTCTTTAATGGGGGAAGGATAAGCACGGTTTTAAGAGAAACGACGGACACGCTGGCGGAAAAAGCGCTACGGGCATGGCTTTTTTTTTTTCTCAGGATTTTTCTCATTTGCTTTGCCTGCTCGCGTGAACCTAAATCCAAGGGTTTTTTTAAAAATTTATCGGGAAGGTGACAGATTTATTACAAAAAATAATAGATTTAAAAAATAAAGAAATAATTCGAAGTCATGATTTCTACGTTATAAGTACTCATTCTTGGACATTAGACGACTAGTACTCTTTACCCTTTTTTTTGTGAAGAAGAACGAAGGTTATATCCAAATTCCAATGTGGATGCCATTATAACTACAGAAAATAAAAAAAAATTAAAAATATTGTAAGTTCTAGATTAGTCTTGATGAAGACAAATAAGTTGGAACATTATCGAGACATTTAAGAAAAAGTATGAAGCAAAATTTCTAGATAATTTAATATTTAAGTTTTATTTTTAGATTCAATCTAAAGCTCAAATCAAAATCTATCCAGTAGTTTCTTTCTTTCTCTAAGTTGGGTTGGAACCTTATCCTCTTCCTATTTCCAGATCATTTTTTTTTTCCTATTCCAAATGGATAACTATAAATGTCTGCCACAGCCCACAAAATTCACTGTTGAATATTGTTGATTACTCACTGCTCAAAACTGCTCTCTCCTTGTGCTGCTTCTGCACAATTCACAGTGTGAGATATAGTATGTATGGGCTATAATCTTATCATCACTTCCATAACCAATGAAACTTTATCATTCAATTCTATGGCCCCATCTCTTTTCTTTTTTTAAAAGTTATCAATTAAAAAAAGAAAGAAAAAATTGTCCCCAACCCCAGGGGTTCCACCTGTTTATAGGATTGATAGAAAATTTAAATCGCTAAATGTATCTTAGTAGAAATCTATTATAATCGAAAAGTATAAGCAAGGCAACAACGACCTTGTACGCAAATCTCCGATTCATTTATGCATTAAGGCACAAGATTATCTATTGAAATTAAGATGATTAGAGTTATTATATCTAAAATTGTCTCGCAAGATTTATAACGTAAAATATTAGTTTGACAATATACGCGACCAATTATTTGACAGTCGTCAATTTTATATCAAAATAAATATTTTAATCTAACCATAGATACTTACGCTAAGCTTGTATGTCATTCAAATTCAGATATATTATATGTAAATTTAAGTATCAACCAAACACTCCCCAAATTCAATCTCTAACATAGTAAGGGAGGAGAGTTGAAGAGTTAGGATAATCTCAATTCTCAAAAGTATAATGACAAGAAAAATAAAAAGTTATTTCAATTTGCAGCAGATAAAATTCTACACTTCCAAAAATACTATACAGATAATAAAATACATAAATATTAGTAAAATAAATAAATACAAAATATTTTTTTTTTCGTAACAGAAGAGGCAAATTTCTTTCTTTGTTTTGTTTTTTTTTATATTATTATTATTATTGTTGAATTGGGCCCAACTCATATTGACAGACTTTTTATAGTATGACCCTTTATTTTAATTTTTTTTTTCTTTTTCAGTTTTTATTTAGATAGCCGACGATGCTTGATAAATGTGGCATTGCTGATCTGATCTCCTCCCTCTCATCCTTTCCTCTTTGGCTAGTGATATTGCAAGGCAGATTTCTGTCAAGGTAGATTTGTCTTTAAATGAACAAATTACCCTATTAGTAAATATTAATATCTCTCAATTAATTATCCTCTCTAATATTTTTTTATCTAATCTATTCAAACTTAATCTCTAATTTTCTCTTTATTATCTAAAAAACTAGCACATAATCTCTCCAATATGTTCTTTCCTAATATATTCACACTCAAATTTTAATTTCCTATCTGTTATAGTGCTAGAATTTCACCCAAAAAAACAAATGATATAAATTAATGGTGTAAGGTTTCCATTCATTAGAACAAATAAGCAATAAAAAGATTGTAAATTTAGAGTGCTCAATACGGCTTTGATTATCTTCTCTACTTACTTCATCTGTGGAAAAAAGATCAATGTATAGGTATGATAAAATATTAAAGTAAAAGAAGAATTTATAGTGTTTGCTTTTTTTTTGTCTTTTTTGTGAATTTCTACTATTATAAGAAAAATTAGAGATTGACTGAGAATAAATTAGAAAAGAAAATATTAGAGAGATTTTGAGCTGATTTTTTGGATAAGAGAAAGAAAATTAGATATTAAATATGAATAGATTGAGTAAGAAAATATTAGAGAGAATAATTAATTGAGAGATATTATTATTCACTAAAACGGTAATTTGGTCATTTAAACTCAAATTGCCTTGGTAGGAGAAAATCTACCTTGACAATATCACTAGCCTTCCTCTTTTGCTGGAAAATTGTTTGAATATTATTTGCCTCTTTTGCGGTTTCGATCTTTATAACACTTATGTAACAATATAATAATATAAAATTTATATAGTATAAGCTTTAACTAGTAAATTTTAAGAAAAAATAATTATAATTAGAAATATCACAATGATCGATACAAAAAGTGTTACGGAATATAGACGGCTTTTAATATAGTTTTGATATGAATCAGGTCCATTGTATCATGTGGTTCAGAATTGACCTCACTATAGAATTAAAAGAGAGACAATTATGTGATGATATAACTAATTTTATAGTATACTTGGTGTATATTTGAAAAATCCTGCTTTTAATGGGATTCTTAGACTCTCAGTTGGAGTACTGTCTTTGCCACAAATACTGCCCAATCACAGCCTTACTGTGTACAGTAAGAGCTAATTGGTTCTTCCTCTTCAGTTTCTTCCGATCTTTCTCGTTTCTTCTTTCCTTCTCCTAGTCATCAACCAACCTGTGTAAGTTTTTTTAAATAAACTGTTACCGTTAGAATTATCTAAAATATTTATTTTAAAAATTGAAAAAATAAATTGTTCGTGATAAAATACGTAAGACCCAAAATAAAAAATTACGTTGGAATATATATAATTAATGGTGCACAAATGTAAAAATCACCCATATGAGAATAATTAGAAATATCTTAAGGCTAGACAAAGCCGATCTAAAACTTAGAAATTAATGGACAAACTACATAATTCTAAAAGTTTTTGAGATTTGAAATATAATATTTATAAAAAAAAATATTAAAAGTGACCGCCTCGCTCCCTAAATCCGACATTGGAGCTGTGTAACCGGAGATTGCATTTGACTTGGTACAACCTCCTAAGTTATTTAACAATATTAATTAACCTTTTTAAACATATGTTCATATACTATTCAGATTTCTTAGAATTATATCACACATAAAGGCAATTCATACCCTTGGACTGATATAACATAAATTAATAATTATTATCACTATCTTAAAAGAAAATGATGTACCAGAATGGGAGTACCTAATGATTGTAAAGGTGGGGATGGTAGGATTCACAATCTTGGTCGGATATGAACCCATTTCGGCATTTCGTCAGTCCACCTGTTGACCATTCAATAATTAGAAGAAAATACTTAAAAGTGATATCTGTACTACTCCCCAAATATCTTCTTTGGGTTTTTTTCTTCTTCTGTTATTAATGTTTTGACTATGGCAGATTGGTAAATTTCTTTTTTTAACAATATGCGTGTTTTATTTTTTTTGGTTTTAGAATCTTAAACAATTTTTATTTGGTGACAACGGTACTTCTGTCCACAGCTGTGACAGAAATAAATAATTAATTTTTTTTTAAAAAAAAACTTGTCAAGACACCGGGGTTAATTTGGGTAATTCACCTAAAAAATATAGACCACGGATCAAAACCAGCAATCGCATATTGTTAAAGGACGAAATTCACCAATTTGCCTTTGACTATTGACTCGATTAATTTAATTGGGGTTTGATGAGATTACATTTTGCAAATGCAACATTAAGTTGTTTATGTAATACTTTAAACACTTAATCATTTTTATAGACAAACTTGTAGATTAAATGTAAAGTCGACTAAGCCAGTGGCGTAGTCAAAGAGGGTGAGAGTTGGCGACCGCCCATTAAACATAAATTTTTTAAAAAATCTTGTAGTATACAAAAATAATCCAACCTAAATAGTTAAAATTGATCCTGTCAAAAAATTAAAATTTTCTCCAAATACAATTTATCCTCTAAATTGGAAATACTAACTCCGACCTGAACTAAGCTAAACACGCCTGTCATTATCTTTGAGCTTATGGAATTTGGTTTTAGTGGCCAGAACGTGATTATTCACGTGTAAGCCAATTAGGGCGGTAAATTAGACTAGCTGTTTACTTGATATTTACACTATAATCTTACCTAAAATCAATAATATTATTGAGATTGGAGATTGTGACAATACCTCTATTTATGCCAAGTATTAAGTCTTAAAAGTGGTTATTTGACTATTGTTTTTTAGCAGACATCTGTTACCCAGTCAAAGTACATAGGAGAATTGGGTAATGTGACTTGTCATTAGTCACAAAGCATGCTTAAAGATCTTAATTAATTTAGTAAAAGTTTTTCTACCCCCAATGTAGTATTTGAGTTATATTCTATTAAAAAAAAGTGTATTTGATTACCATTCATTTTTTTGTTTATTATATATTTTCAAGATGATTTACTGACTTAATATCTAAAACTCTTTTTTTTAGAAGGAAAACTTAATATTTAAAACTCACTCTCATCATCTTGTAACATTCTTAATTAATTCTTAATTATAACCATTTATCCTCTAAGTTTTACTTGTTAGAAATAGGTTATAGGAACAAAATTCCACAGTTTATTCAGGAGTATTAGTTAGACATACATAAATATTTGTTCGTGTATGCGAAGTAATAAAAAAATTATTGATTTTATAATCTGATAGTTAAAAAGAGAGTGAATATCTCTTATTAATTAAAAAATATGTGTTCTTTTTTAAAAAAGTTTACCTGTCAGATTTCACATTTAATGATTGAGATTTGTTCAGCATGTGTGGAACAAATACTCATTACCGGAGCTATGACCCAATAAGTATAGTTAAAACTTAAACCCTGGAGCATTATCTACAACACTCCCTGCTCTAGTTCTTATAATATTCATAATAAATTTTAATTATAATAATTTCAGCATAAGATTTACTAATTAAAATTTAGATTATATAAATAGTTCTTTTATTATTAAATTGTTACAAGAGTCGTAAAACTTAAATAGAAAAACTCGGGCTTTCATCCCATTTCGATTACCCGTCATGTGTTGCCCAGTTCTGTTTTTAGAGCTAGGATCCAATTTGGGTTTGGTTAGCCCAATAGATTGGGCTGGGCCCCAAGATAAGAAATTGCTAATTTATAACTTCAGAGTCCTTATTCCGAACCATTTTAGACCCATTTTAACAGGCGATCGCCCCATCAATGTTTTTAAAAATTTAATAGAGAAAAGCACCATTTATGCCCCTTAAGTATCTTTAAAAGACTATGGAGCATACTTTAAATTTTCCTTTCAAGGTTTCTCTCCTCCTCTTGTGAGGCATGTCTATCTCCCTTTCATGGGGCAACCGCCCAGCCGGACTTCAACAAAAAAAAAAGTATCTTTGAAAGATAAGTTATGACCTTTAATTTTTTTAGGTGCCAAAATTACACCTGAAAATTTACGAGGTACTATTTATAGACAAAATTGGCGGAATTCGGCTGTGAGGGGCGGCGTTCCACAAGTGCGGCCCCCGCACATGCACATTTTGAGGGGTATAATAGTCATGACAATTTTCCCATCCTTCTTTTCCAAAAAAAAAACTAAAAAAAGAAAAGAGAAGCCCATAATTCAAGTGGTGGTGGAGATGGCGGAGAGAGGGAGGGGTGAGTGGTGGTGGTGGAGATGGCGGAGGTATGGGGGTGGAGGTGGATGACTGAGAGAGGGAATTCAAGTGTTTTTTTTTAATTAAAAATTTGGTTGGACAAAATTACCCTTGATATTTCGTATGTGCGGGTCGCACATGTGGAGTGCAGCCCCTCCTCGCGGATTCCGCCCATTTTGTCTACAAATAGCACCTCGTAAATTCTTTGGTGCAATTTTGACACCTAAAAAAATTAAGGGTCATAACTTGCCTTTCAAAAATACTTAAGGAGAATAAATGGTACTTTTCTCAAATCTAATATTTTTTGCGTAAAATAATTTTTCCCTCTAAAACCAAAAAATCATGCATAGTGCGTGGAAAATTGACAATATGTCACATGTTTTCAGAGATTTCTACTGGGTGAATCAAAGGGCCATCAAGATCGCAATTAGATTAGTCATTCATAATGTTGTCCCATCAATATATTTAAAAATCTAATATTTTTAGCGTAAAATATTTTTTCTCTCTAAAACCAAGAAAATATTTTAGGACATTCGGAATGACTAATCTGGTTGTGATATTGATAGCATTTTAATTCACCCAGTAAAAATTTCCGAAAAATGCGACATATTATCAGTTTTTCATGCAATATGCATGATTTGTTCTCCCAACATTTGATTAAGAAGTCTCAACTCTTACCACGTTGATAATCTCATTAGTAAAATAATATATTTACTCCCAGAGTGTATATCCTATCTCTACCCAACCCATTTACATTCAATCTTTGACCAAATTAGGCCCACTTACAAAATCCAACATAATATTATCATCGTTCCATAATATAAGTCGTTTAGTAAATACAAACGAAACTTAATGGAAAAAGAAAAAAAAGTAAGGTACTCTATTAGTCAAAATATTAATATTACTCTATTAAATATAACTTGTATACAACTAATTATATATAAGAGGGTAATATTAATATTTTAATTAAAAAAAATATCGCATTTTTTTAGTTACTTAATTTTCGCTACATAAGCAATATCGTCATCAGGGACGGATCTACAGCCTGTGATCCCATTGAATTTTTTTTGTTTAATTTTAATTATATACTCATGCATAATGATTAGGTATATCTTATTAAGTTGATAAGTTAGTGACCCCAATAGAAAGTTTGGTAACACTAGACTCAAACAATACCAAACGCAGAAGACAATAACGTGGTGATTCAATTCTCTCGACTGTCGTGTGGGTTCCAATCAATTTCTTTACTATTTTTCTATTTCTTTGAATATTTTTTCTTCAAAAATTTTACTTGCCTCACACGTACTATGATTTATTTTTGTTGAGAAATCCGTAAAAAATATTTACATTTACAAACTAATATTTATCGGAGTTAGAAGTATTTTTGTCTCTCCACTTCATTCCAGATGTATGTATAGTCTAAATCATCGTATTTTGTTAATTTGTTAAATTCGTCGTAAAAATTAGTTTATTGATACAAATATTATAAATGATAGTTTTTAATAGAAATATAAAATAGTTTATTGTGAAAAAATTCTTATATAAAATGTGATATTTTTAAAATATTATGGGGCGGTCGCTCTGCAAATCCATCAATGTGCACGCCTCCTCCCCTCCCAACATTTTTAAAACGTTGAATTTTTTATGAGAAATTTTAATTTATTTTTTTGTCGTATAGTAAATGCGTTGTCACTACATTCTGTATCTTACTTATCGTCATCAGTTGGGACAAAGAGGAGGAAATTCAGAAAACAATGTCGTGCGTAAACTATAAGCTTATTAACCCATAATTAAAGGACCGACTCCATTAATGCTTTCTCAGAAAGCAAAAGCCAAAACTCACATAATTTTCTCTCTCTTTCGTTTTGCATTTTGCTTCCACGGAAGGGAGAATTCTCGTCTTTTGCATACTTATTGTAAAAAAATTGAAGGAATAATCATTGATTTCAATTGAATTTTGGTTTCTCTTACTCGTAATTGATCTTGATTTTATAATCGATCGGAAATCTAGGTTTTTTGATAGGTTCGAATTATTTGTTCTTTGTTGTTGTCTGAACTGAATTATTTATTTATTTTTCTGAGAAATTCGCGGGAAAAAAATGGTCTCGGCAAATAGAGAAATGGCGGTTTATTGCTTTGATACTTTGGTGGCTCACTACAATAGCGAAGAAGCTCATCCTCCTGCTTTTGATGGTGGCCACCAGTAAGCAGAAAAAAAAATCATGAAGTATTTGTCTCTGAAATCTTAATTTGATTGTACTTACTGATGTTGAATTTGGGGAAACTTTTTGGGATTTTGATTAATATTTTTCTAGTTCTCTTTAGTTGCAAAGCAATAGCTATAGCAAAGAATGATTTAGCTAAAAAAAATAAAATAAAATTGCATCGTTGCTTCTAAATTGTGCTGTCATAACTTTGCATGTCTGCCTTGTGTTTGAAATAAAAATTTATTTGTGATTCCAAATAATTTTTTGGGATGATTATTACATCTAACATCTTGAGAATAGTCTTTTATTAAAGAATCACTCTTAGTACTAATAAATAAATAGTTCCAAATTCCAAGATGAGAGGTAGTCTTCCTTGATTCCCCCAAGGAATACTTAGGGTAAGGTCTCGAGATCGAATCACCTTAAGGCAGCTGAGTGTACTAACAGATTTCTCTGCACCATATCCTACCGGATTTGTCGGGTTTGGCCGGACACCTGTTCACCAAAAAACAGTTCTAATCGACATGTCTAGATTTTTTTTGCCCCTCATTGGATTTCCAATCGAGAGATTGATTGAAAAAGATGATCTTCATTTACCCCATGCTCTCCTGTGCTGTTTTGGAGTATTGTACTTATATATGAATGAGACAGACTACTCCTTTTATGCAATGTAGATATCTTGAACAGGTTTTCTTTCTAACTCTAATCTTTTATGGGAAATTGGCGAAATAAGTACTCAAACAATATGCGTTTGGCGATAATGGTCCCCATTTTATTTTTTTTTGTTTTTAGGAACATAAACAATTTGCGTTTGGCTAAAATGGTCCTTCCGTCCATCCCAGTTAATGTCAACTGTTAGTCAACCAAAAAATAAATGAAAAATAGCAAAATTAAAGGGTATTTTGGGGAAAAAACTGTTTTATTTTTGGGAAATTGGCGAAATAAGTACTCAAACAATATGCGATTGGTGATAATGGTCCCCATCTTCATCCTCCCTCCCTTCATCTCATTCTCTTCTTTCTCCTTCCCTTTCCACCACCCTTCCCCCGCCAGCCGCACCACCACCCTTCCACCACCAATTCCTTGTATTACCCCTTTATCTCCATGCCCAAAATCTTCACAAAAAAAAACCCTATTGAATTCACCCAATAAAAAGAGCACTATTTTATGGGTTTGTTTTACTTGAAAGAAGGAGATGGTGGAGATGGAGGTTTGGTAGTGGTGGCAGCGGGGAAGGGGATGAGGAGGGGTGGATGATGTTTGGTGGGTAGAGATGAAGGTTTGGAGGGTGGAGATGGTGGTTCTTGGAAGAAGGAGATGGGGGTTTGGTGGGGGTGGAGAAGGTGGAGAATGTGGTTTTACTTGAAAGAAGGAGATGATGGAGGTTTGGTAGTGGTGGTGGTGGTGGCAGCGGGGAAGTGGAGGAGGAGGGGTGGATGATGTTTGGTGGATAGAGATGAAGGTTTGGAGGGTGGAGATGGTGGTTCTACTTGGAAGAAGGAGATGGGGGTTTGGTGGGAGGTGGAGAAGGTTATTTTACTTGAAAGAAGGAGATGGTGGAGATGGAGGTTTGGTAGTGGTGGTGGTGGTGGTGGTGGTAGTGGTGGTGGAGGTTCTATTTTTTAGGGTGAAATTCCCAAATTAGCCCCGGTTCCTAAAAAGGGTTTTTTAAAAAAAAAATTAATTAATTTTTACCGTAACTGGGATGGACGGAAGGACCATTTTAGCCAAACGCAAATTGTTTATGTTCCTAAAAACAAAAAAAAAATAAAACGGGGACTATTATCGCCAAACGCATATTGTTTGAGTACTTATTTCACCAATTTCCCATCTTTTATTTGTTCCTGATAATCTTGGAAAGTATAATCCTCGTATTTTTCCAAAATTACCTTGATGTTTGAAAATACTTACTCAGAATTATTGGTTCGAGTAGTGTGGACTGTGGACTTCATATTTCTCTAATCACGTAGTTGGAGTTATATATTTCTGTATCTCATTCAGTTATTTGATTCCTGCCTCAACACTTAATTCTTATTTCAGCCCATTGTTTGTGACTTGGAAGAAACTGGTCAATGGTGGGGAGCCTCGTCTACGTGGTTGCATTGGGACCTTGGAAGCTCGCTGCCTAATCAATGGCTTCAAGGACTATGCTCTAACTAGGTATTTTAGAAATGTCTTCCTCAGTTTCAAAAAATGAATGACCTCAGGTATAGTTGATATTATGAGTCTTAATTGTTCATGCGTAAAAAATATTAGATTCAACTTGATCGGTTTAGAAGATCATTATTGTCATCTAAGCATTAAACATTTAGTTAGCATCTCGAGTTATAGTAGGTGATGCAAAATGTCATTGTGCAAAGCATTTGATTCTGTACTATAATACTTATGTCTGTTTCCCATTCTTTTTGTGTAATTTCTGTCTAGCAAAATGTTGTTCACATTGGTATGGAGTTTCATCAAATTCCAAAGATATTTTCTTATGCGAGGTGGTGTAATGCAGTCAAATTCTATGAATTTGATTCATGTACTTCAGTAACATCCCAATGCATTCATATCTCATCTGAAGCACAGTCATCCTAATTGTCCTCACTTTATATCTGCAGTGCTCTCAGAGACCATCGTTTCGCGCCCATCCAGCCTAAGGAATTGCCTTACTTGGAATGTACTGTTTCAGTTCTGACTAATTATGAAACTGCTAATCACTACCTTGACTGGGAGGTTTGTTCTCTATTCTTTTTGTTGATCTACATCTGATTTGATAGTCTTTCCCATGGCGTCAATAAAATCTGTATACATTATTTGGGAAAAGGGATGAATGCCTTGCCATGTAATTGCTTCTATAACCACCGAAGTGGTCAGATTTTGAATTCAATGATGGATTCTATTATAAAATCCTCTGAGCAATCCTCCTAAAGTTGTGTAGCTGGATGATCAGATAATGCCTCCGTATAATATGAATCATTGGTAAGATTGTCTTGATTCAACCAGCCGAATCCTGTCTTTTCATCTAAGCAAGTTCTGAAGGAGTCTTTCTTCTAAGCTCCTCTGTTTATCCTTTCCATTTTGATAGAATGTTTTTCTTATATTATTATATCTAACAATTTAATCTGTACTTGCAGATTGGGGTTCATGGGATGATAATTGAATTTACTCTACCTACTGATAATACAAGGCGAAGTGCCACTTACCTGCCTGAGGTGGCTGCTCATGAAGGTATTAATTTTTCCTTCTTCCACAGCTTGATTAGCAGCATGCCTGATGAAACCCGCCTCTAGAGAACGAAATGGTAAAAATATGATTGCAGAGAAAAATGTTTCGTCTAGTGCTATTTTGGTAATACCTTTTAAGGAGCAACACTTTGGTGGACACTGTCTGGGTCATATTTTGCTTACATGCTTTGGGATTATGGTTTGGTTGTACAATAGTTGCAATGCTGAACATGCCATATTCAGATCCTTGCTGGAGATAGACGAAACTCCACTTTGGTTGTGTTAATATAACTTGTTACTCTGATTGAAAGTTGCACGACACTTGCTGAGATGAACCATCTGGCAGTGTATTATCTTATTAGGATTGGTTCCAAATGTAATGCAGATATGTGTGCTATGTAATTTATATGGTCACGAGATCAATAGTAGAGCAGCAGAGTCTAAGCATGTACTTGCCTGATTACTTATTTCGAGACAAGCTTTTAGTTGGTTGATTTGATTTTCAGGTTGGACCAAGACAGAAGCAATTGACTCGCTGATGCGGAAAGCAGGGTACAATGGGACTATAACTGAATCATTACGGAACCTTATCCGGCTTACGCGTTACCAGAGCACAGTATTTACAATGCACTACAGCGATTATGTTGCGTATGTCAAGACAACCCGAGGCTCCCCTCCGGCTATTAATGGGGTAAAATCTGGCAAAGAATACTGATAGTTTCAAGTATCTTAAATTTAACCTCAAAACCATTCGGTTAATCTGGGTAGATTTTGGAACAAATTTGTTATGGTTCCAACTCTCTCCGATGATTGTTGTGTCCTATGTATATTTATTCTTCAGATCCACTGGAATTCGAAGAATAAACAAGAAAAAAACTTGATTTAAACTTTAGCACAAGATTGTTGTCATGCAACTTTCTTCAAAAGTGCAGCACATACCCTGGAATTGTTGTTATGTAATATTCCATCACGATGGTCAAATTATAGGTTGAAGCCTTTGTATTTTCATTTTTACTTCTATCGGTTGGGAAGCTTTCCTTTTGCTTTGTCATTAGAATGGGAAAAGGCATGGGTTATTTACAGAAAGTAACATCTGAAAAAGGATCGTCAACGCTTCCAAGTTCCAACCTCAGTAGGATGTCTCTCTGAAAACTGTTTTGTTCACATTGTGCTCCTGAAATGCAGGGTAAGGTAATGGGTGCAGTACTTTCAACATGGAATAATAGGTCGGGCTCGATATTTTGTAGTGCACACCTTTCTCTCTGTAAGGAATTAGGTATATTCTCCTTGTACATAGTTGCGGTTGAGTTAAAAATATGCCAGTTCGATATTCTTTCTGCGACTCTGAAACTGGAAAGGGCAAAACAGCTGGAAAATAGCTCTTTTTCTATAAAAGGTATAATACTACTCTGCCTAATAGGTTTCAACAAGAAATATCTCAGTGTGTTTCATCCGTGTTCCCTAATGGCTCCGTAAATCCACCCCATACTCATCCGTGTTCAACTGAGCTCTTGTTTCTTCTCGTTGGTTCTTTAGACGTTGGATATGCTAATGTTCTTCTCCTTCGGCCTTTGTGGAAGTGCTAATGCTGGAACTGTTTCACTTCCTAATATGGTTTTTAATACTAGTATTAGTGATGGTATTTTGGTCCAAGTCTTTCAAAACTGATGTTGCTACTGTTTAGAAGATTAAGATGGGTCTCCAAGGTTAAAATATCAAGAGCTTGTTCTTAGTAGATTTAATCCAACAACAAAAGCAATTTCCATACAGACCCTTTCACTGAGTCTCCCTGTGATTGTTTTCAAATTCCTTCTATGATTTCTTACCAGAATCAGGAAAAAGTAGAGAGCTCTAGAGCTAAAATGCAAAAGAAGATGGTTTCAGTTTAGGAATAGACAAAAAAATTTGGACCATTTCTCGATTTGTGCGTGTCATCCTTGCGCAGGGGCCATGCTAATCTTCTCTGTATCGTTCCAATTTTATCGGATGTCCCCGAAGGGACAAGCAACTCTTCCAGCAGCATACTCATAAAGAGACAATATGTTGTCTTAAAATCCGATGTGGGACTTGTTCCAGGGCTACACCCCCGACTCCGAGTTCGAACCTCGCTTAACAATAATTTCATAGTTGAGAGCATATACTCAATAGGGATTTCTCATTTCAGTCTATGAGAAGTTTTTATAAAATAAGTTTTTACAATAAAATTAGAATTTTATCTTATATTCAATTTTTTTATTACTCCATCTGTACCAAATTATTGGTTTACATTTCTATTTTAATCTGTTCCACGTTAACTATCCAACTTTTTAATTGAGGTATGGATTTGTATTATTATTTTTTTCTTTCAATTTTACTCTTAGTCAAACTTCTCTTTCAATATTTTCAATCAATTAAAACCTTCAATTTTTAATAAATAATTAATATGTGGATGAATAATAATTGTCTTTTTCAAGTCACAATTCAAAAGGGGGGAGGAGAGAGAGAAAAATAGGTACAATCTTAAATGTTCATCCGATAATTTATGAAGGGAATATAGTTTTTTTATCTATGTTTTACTATCTAATTCCTCCAAACTTTAATCCTGACACTTTTTTTTACAAAAGGACGGATAATTTAGCATGGAATTTATATTATTACTAGAAAGAAGTATACAAAATCAAACTCATATCAATAGTACGGTAAAACCGTTCGGAACAAATATCTTGTTTCTTATATTATATTTAGTTACATTTCAGTTTAGTTTGGGTGAAGTAATATTTTTGTTTATTTATTAAGGTTGAGAGTGATTAATCTATATTTCTCTGAATTACGCGTCAGACACTTGACAATAAGTTTGATAACATTACTCTAATCATAATATTAAAAAAAAACGGTTTGAACGATGGTAAATAGAAACCTCGACCTGGTCGCTACTCGCAATTGAAGGGAAGAGTTGTGTAAACCACTTTCCAATTTCCCGAAGTTAACTGTAAACCACCTATTCCTCTTCCAATCTCCGGTTTTCTCCCTCGCTCTATCTCTCTCGTAACAATTCTTAATCTTACACTATGATTTAGTAGTAATTTGTTCGTAATTGCTGTAAATACAACGATATTGTCCTAATTTTGGTGATCCGAAGGTATTTAATCTATTATCTCCTTTTTTATTTTCTGATTTAGTGATAAATTAGCAAATTTTTATCATCGGAGAATAATTACTATGATTTTTAGAAATAATTTGTTGGTAATAGCTGTAAATACAACGATATTGTCCTAGTTTTGGTGATCGGAAGGTATTTCATCTATTATATCCTTTTATTATTTTCTGATTTAGCTATAAATCAGCAATTTTTTATTATCGGAGAATAATTACTATGATTTTTAATAATAATTTGTTCGTAATAGCTGTAAACACAATGATATTGTCTTAGTATTGTTGATCGGAAGATATTTTAATTTCATCTATTGTCTTTGTTTTATTATGTGATTTGCTGGTAACAAATGGAAATTTTGTTCCGTTTTCCTTGTTTGCATCGGTGAATTAATTCGCAGAAGAGGTGGATTTATTTCTGCAATTGAATCTGGACATTCTGGTTCATGTTTGCCTTTTTTTGTCATTTGTCTTCAATTTATTGGATTTTTTGTTTGTTCGTTCTGATTTTTTCTGCTGTTGATAGGGTTTTATTCACATTGAGATTGCTAATAAGGTTAGAACGTTATTTTAGATTAATAGGACTTCTAGTTTTTCCTGCTGCATGAAATATTGCAAATTGTGCTCTTGCAATTTCATTCGTTTCTTTAATTATTTGTAAAATGGTCAATCTTTCAGGCTTGGCTTAAAATGAGCTATTATTGATATGTTTTCAATCTTATAGCTTAAAATAAGCTCAAAAAGAGCTTATTTGAGGGGTGCTGTTTGACAACTGCTTTTGTTGAAGTTAATTTTAAGACTAAAAAATTTAGTACACAACGTGCCAAATAATAAATACAAAACAACCAAATAGATAAATATTATTTCTTCTCTCTCACTCCTCTGCGTTTTGGAAGAACAATTATTCAGCTTAGTAGTTGCTTTTTGTCCCCAACAAAAGAGAACAACTCCACACACACACACACAAAGATGCTTGTGCAGAATCTCTTTTTTCAACCGCTTTAAAAATACCTCTTGCAATCGAGAAAGAAATATCTGACAAAGTTGCATAAGAAGTTCTGCAGAAATATGTATCTGTTTTATGATTTTTTTTCTTTTAAACTATAATGATTGCCTGCTAAAACTTTATGGTTTTAAATTTACAGCAGTAACTCAGGGATGAGTCAGAGAGGCTTGATTTATAGCTTTGTTGCCAAAGGAACAGTTGTGCTAGCAGAGCACACGCCTTACTCGGGCAATTTCAGTACCATAGCAGTCCAATGCTTGCAAAAGCTACCTGCTAATAGCAGCAAGTACACATACTCATGTGATGGGCACACCTTTAACTTTCTCCTTGACAGTGGATTTGGTACTTGTCTCTTCTTCAATCAAATAATCATTGATGTCTTTGTCCGCTACCTCGCATAGACTTCTTTGGCAATAAATGACTTGAAACTAATCTAATTGACCTGCAGTTTTTCTTGTTGTTGCGGATGAAACATTGGGAAGAAGCGTGCCTTTCGTGTTTCTCGAGAGAGTGAAGGATGATTTCAAACAGCGTTACGGTGCAAGTATCAAACCTAATGGTCCACACCCACTCGCTGATGATGACGATGAAGATGATGATTTATTTGAAGATCGGTTTAGCATTGCATACAATCTTGATAGGGAATTTGGGTATGTTTAATTTTTTTAGGAATATGCTAGCTTGGTTGCCTTTTCTTTCTGTCTCAACTCTAGGTGCCATGCTTGTAGCTGTTTGCTCAAAACTTCCTTGACTTTCTAACTTTTCCCCTTTTTTTTCTATCTGCTAGACCAAGGCTTAAAGAGCACATGCAATACTGTATGGACCACCCAGAGGAGATGAGTAAGTTATCAAAACTGAAGGCTCAAATAACAGAAGTCAAAGGCATAATGATGGACAATATTGAGAAGGTAAAAATTTCCTTGTTTTTATTCTCCATATTAGTTTATCTTGAATCTTAGATTGAAATATAAAATTGTTTGTCAGACAGAGGTGATACAGGACAAAGTATAAGATTTTTACTGTAAAAAATGGATATAATGTACTATTTGAGAACTGAACACTGCCATTTGGTAATTCCAAATTTATTCTTCGAGATTGAAGTCTATGAGATTATTTGATTAATTTATCTTTAGCTTTAATCATATGTATATATTTGAGAAGCATATAGGACTAGTTGCTAGTGTCATTTGGTTTTCACTAATTAAACTTGACATAACCAACAGTTTGTTGCTCTGAGGTCTGAATCACTCTTCTAAACCACTTCCTCCTAACCTCTGCCTGCTTACCACCTACTTTCTTTCTTTTCCTCAAAAAGTTGTGAGGTGACAACTAGCTAGGCTAGTAGATCTGGGTTAATTTGGAAGGTGAGATTTTCACCTCGATTAGTCTCAACTCTTAAATACCCTCGTATACCCCAATTAATCCTCCTGACTAATGCAGATACATCAACCTTGCATTTTGAGAGTGGATGGATTTTGGGTGTTTTTTTGTGATCGATTAGTCTCAACTATTAGTGCACCACTAATGCTCTGGATGCTGAATGAAAGAAGCATGGTGATGTGCACATAAATCAAAATGGTTCTTGGGTCTGCCTTCTCTGATGCCTTTTGGCTTTGATTTGAGGGCATGATTCTGTAGCAAACACGACGGCATAGGGGACCATTGTTACATGTGTATTATATGAGCAACCACTTTGTGCACTTGTTGCCAAAGGTTAGGTTAGTCTCAATACATACTGTTTCGGTGGTGATTCAGGGATCAACCACTTTGTTTGACAAAGGTTAGGTCTGTATCCCGTCCATCCCCGCCCATACCCCCAATTATTGGGGACTTAATGGGTTATGCTATTGTTGTTGTTGTGGTGGGTGGGGGGGAGTGGAGGAGCCTAGATAGAGAAGAAATTATAAGATTGCTATTCAACATGAGACCATTGAGCCAAGGAAGATTGGGCCGTGTTATGTGAATTAGCTTGAGCAGAACTACTAAAATTCCAGGGATCTTTTGTTTTCTTCTTGTGGATTTTTCTTTATTTTATATTTATATTTTTATTAGTTTAGGGTGAGTAGGTTCCACCAGGGTGGGGTGGATGGGTGGGTGTTGGTAGTGCATAGACCGTGGAGTGCTACAGATGGCAGATGGTATCATTTTAAGATTGACACATGAGTGATCTCTCCAATACATGGTAGTATACCATATTTTCTGTATACGTTTGGCCCTCTGGGAGTGTAAGAAGTTGTTGGTTATAGATGATAGGACATGAAGACTTGATGTTTTTAGACCTGAGATAGTTTAAATACAATGTTAATCATCGAGTGAGGGGTAGTTTGACAAAAAAAATAAAAAAAAAATGATGGAAACTTATGATGAGCATTGTGATCCAACTGAGGCATGATGTTAACTTTTGTAAATTGGAGCCAATGAAATTTTTTATGTGGAGTTGACCAGAACTTTGCTGATCTTTTGGTATTTTGGATGTGTAGAGATAATATTGTCAGGCTTGTGTCTATTGCAGCGTTTTGTTGTTGAAGATAAAGAGGATGAATTAAACCCCCCCCCCCCTCCCCCCCTCATCTTTTCGCCCTTTACTTTTTTCTGGAAAAGAGTCTATTGTCTCGTGTGACTGATATTCTTGATTCTTAACCTTGTTGACCCCCACAGGTTCTTGATCGTGGTGAGAAAATTGAACTACTTGTGGATAAAACAGAAACCCTTGAGTTCCAGGTATGTGTGCAACTTCTATTAGGTATCTTTTCCATGGATGAACGAGACTCAGACTAATGCGCTTGTGATTGTTTATGCAGGCTGACAGCTTTCAGCGACAAGGGAGGCAACTTCGACGTAAGATGTGGCTACAGAACATTCGAATCAAATTGATCATTGTAGGCACACTTTTTTCTCTAATCATCATCTGCTGGCTTGCTATTTGTGGAGGTTTTAAGTGTTGATGCTCCTTATCTTTGCTTGATATGACATTTGGCATTGTAATGTACAAAATTATCATAATCTCCTGTATATTCAACTACTTCTGAAAGATTATTATCCACCCTTTTTTATCTGTTCTAAGTTGCTGCTGCTGAACCTCGCTACAAAATTCTTCTTGCTTTGCCTACTACTACCTCCATTCCATGATATAAGTCGTTGATGATGTAGCGAAATTTAAGAAAGTAAAATACATGGTAGTTTGTTACTCAAAATATTAATATTATTTTGTTAAATTGAATTAGTGGTATACAAGTCCTATTTAAGAGAGGTTGATATTTTGACTAACAAATTACTTTGTTTTTTGCTTCCTCAATTTTCGCTATATGTCTTAAACGACTTATATTATAGAATACTATTTCTATGTAGTTTTAAAATTATTAGTAAATCCATGTCTGTGCCTAGTACTGTCAAACGGACCGAAAGTCTGCGGACGGGTTCGTAATCCGCACTAAATGGACTGAGTATGAACTTGAAAATAACAGTCCGTTTAAATGCGAGTATTTTGGATCCGAATCCGTTTGGATCTGGACTTTGCAGACCGGACCCGAACTAGTCCGTAAAATTAAAATATAAAAAGGGACTCGGACTTTGCGGACCGATTATGAACTCATATATATATATATATATATATATTATTTATTTTATTTTTTATACATAAATATCAAAGATTCAAAGTCTTCCAACCCTAATCTACTCGAAATCTAAATCTGAAACTTGAGAGAGTGGAAGATGAAACCTAACAAAAAAACATTACAATTCGTTTACCTCTTTCTTTAAATTTTAAATTTAACATCTCATGACACCAATTAACTTTTATAAAATCAATTAATCGTATGTATCTTGAGTTTGTCATTTACTAGCTACATGGATGATGAAGTTAATTGAGATGTAGACTAGTATTGAGTTGCTACTTTCTTGTACATTGATATGATGAACTTTTCATTATTGACTTTAGGTTGGTCCGTATTTTATTGAGATATAACATATTAGCTATTTTTTATTTTTTATTTACTAGTTTCATTAATATTGTCAAAAAAATGAAAAAGTCTGCGGACCGGTCCGTAATCCACGGATTGGGTATTGACATACCATTTTAAGGTCTGCAAAAAAATGGACTAAGTCCGATCCGATCAGTTTAGAGTGAGTACGTTGTGAATTTGGACCGGACCGGTCCGTTTGACAGTGTTATAGTGCCCCGCTAATTCTACCTTGCAGAAGTATGTAATCTACAATGGGGCCCATTTTCTCTAGATGTTGAAATATTTCTGGTGTTTGATGGCAATATATATATATATATATATATATATATATATATATATATATATATATATATATATACACACAAAATAATGATTGTTGGATAAAAAAGTTGGGATCAAATAAGGATTAAAGAGTATAAAATAAAAATGATAGTTGAAATTTGATATAACTTTATACTTTCTTGATCCTTATTTGATCCAATAATCACTAATTATATATATATATATATATATATATATATATATATATATATATATATATATTACTTGTTTCGTTTCACAATATAAGATATTTTATCTATTTTATTTCTTATATCAATTATGTTAACTTACACTAATTCCAATCTAAAAAAAACGATCAAACGTCTTATATTGTGGAATGGAGAAGTGGTAACTAGTTTAACTAAACATTAACAAAATATTTATTTTAACAGAATTAACAAACGAAAATTTAATAATTAAATTGTGAGTCATCTAAAAAAGATGCTTGTACATTTGTGTTCATACACTATATGTGGCATCCATCTCCTCTAGAGTATTTGCTTTCTTGGACTTGAGCAAATCACAGTAACATTTTATTGACTAACATTACCATAACCTTAACTTTGGTAAGAACTTATACAAACATGGAAAACCCTTAAAACTTATATGAAAATCATTAATACATGGGGAAATTTGTTAGAAAATTCCAGCACAGAATGGTCCACATTGCATTAATGTAAAATATATTTCCTACTACATACTACATTAATTTGACTATAATAACTAACACATTAAATTCTTAACAAAAATTAAAACCCCTATTTTTGGACTCATTAGTACCTTACAAGTACTTCATCTGTAACATCTTCTATATAAACCAGACCATTTCTGCTAACGAGAGAACCATCTCACTCCTTAATGTATCCTTTGATTGTGCTTATGAAATGGAAAACCATAAGTATACTAGCCTAAGAGAACTCCTTGATGCTCCCCAAAGAAAAACCTCGACCGACTACTACTCCAATGAATTATGTTCTTCTAATTTTCCAATTGAAATGTTTGGAGAACTTTGCTTTAGAGAAAGACCGTCATCTCCAGAACTCCCTTTAGGGTCGTCCATATGGGATCTTTTTAACCCACCTCTACCCCCACTTAGGCCTAATTTACCAAGTACCCCTCATTTGCATGACCATGCCGAGGCTTTCAAATTGGACGAGGTTATGCCTGAAATTGATGATCTTTTTGAGGGTTTGAGCCTTGGAGGCACTGAAGATGATGAAATTTCGGATTTGGACTTGAATGTCCCTGAGTCTGAGGGTGAGAACGACAATGAGAGTTGTCCAGACGACCAGGTTCAAGATTTGAACGAGAATCTTGAGAACGAAAAGGCAACCGATGGGGTGAATTGAACTAGAATTTATATATATTTCATGGCAATAACAAAGGGGGGGAAAGAGTGTGATTGGAGAAGTCTTGACTAGTAAAATTTATGTTTGATGTTTTTTACATGTCACTTCAGTTTAAATCATGGTACAACGTTGTAAGTTAATTATAATTATCACTATCTTATATGAATAAGAAAACCCTTTGTTTCTTTGCTGTAATTAAATCACTTTATTTTATAATTTATTTAGAGAATGCTTTATTTGACCATTACTTGATATCTAGGGTGAATGAATATCCAAATAGAGAAATTCATATATATGATCCTCTTTGTGATTGGGCATTGAAAAAGAAATCAAGAAACTATCATAATAAGTTAAAATATAAAACTAATAGATGTGAAAACTGTAAAAAATAAAATAAAAAAAAAGCCCTTATCTATAGAATGTAGGGTCTAGATAGTTACTATTATAATGTAGTATAGAGTTTAAAATCAGCAACATATATAAGAAGATGATTGTAAGAAACTAAATTATAAGTGCAAAAATAGTAATGGAAGTAGCCTATATTTGTATGAAGAGCTTTGTATAAGATTAATGACAAAAGGAGTTCCAAATAATTTTGTGAGACAATGAGAAAATAAACTGACACATATGGATCAATTGGTCATATACTGGTGATTATTTTTCTTTTGGATTTGAGCCGAGAAATGTTAAGCAACTTATTTGACAAATTTGGGACGTATATATCAAAACCTTTCTCGTTATCATAGTGGATCTTCCAATAAAAAGATTTTGTATCGAATAAAGTATACACTTCGACTTTCTTGTGCTAAAACTCTAGCTTAAAAACACAAAAGATTTTGTTGTTAGTAATGATATTGTACATGTGATTAGTTCGGTTTAATGTTTTTACAGTCCGATTTTGATGTTGATAGTTATATCGTCAGTATCATGCTGAACTAATTTTGGCCGCTTAGTCGTTTGATTCAAAAGGCTGAAATCAATATTCAAGAACAACAAATCAATAAGCTGTTTGTGAACAACTATCTCAATCGTCAGATCACACAACCTAAAATCAAATTGGTTCACCTCAGTGTTAATGGAATAGTAGTGATCACCATAACCAAAATGACGTTTTTATGCTTATGAGGAATAATATTTGAGAATTTAGCAGAAAAGGCGAAGCATTTGGAGTTTGATCTACGAGAAAGAGAAACTAATATGGTATTGCATTTTGAAAGTATATAAGTTGTTCTATATATGTACTATTTCTTTAAAAAGTTCCCACTGTAACTACATTTTATGTACTTAAAAAAGTTATATATTATAGAACGTAAATATAAAATATTCAATATTCCATGCAATATGTAATACCTTATTAATTAGACACACCCATAATATGAAGGTTTAATTCGCTTGCTATTTTCAAATATTTACCATCGCCAAGAGGTTAACATTCAACCTAAGATATTGATGCTAGTCAATGTTTTATTAACTAATTTAGTTGGTAAGATATATACTTTTAATAAGAATTTAAACTTTCTCCATAACTTGATATTGTCACAAAGTGCTTCTTAATTGGAGTTTACGTAATTTGCATTTTTAAATAAATAACGACTACAATTCTCTCGTAAAAAATGGAAAAGGAAAATGAGGCCATGTTTATATTGAATCATTTGAAAGGAGATGGTTTCTTGGGTAGAACTCAACTGACAAACTCATCGAGTGTAGTGTTGTGTTAATTTTGTCTTCGTACAAAGGGTGAGATTTCAATCTATTAAGTGTAAAGGGTTGACTCCTCCTGAGTTATTGAAGTATAAACAATGCTATATTAACTCAACTAAAATATATTTTGCGATTTAAATACTCCACTAACCATAAGACGGAGATATAGGAGTCGTTATGGTTGGGGCTAAAAGCCCACTTGATGAAAGACTCAAAATCAAGTGAACCAGCCAGAAAGCATTATTCCTTTCCTCATGTTTAGTAATTATGTTAAAATATTGCTTTAATTGATTTTCATATATGTCCCATTTTACATGTCATGCATGCAATGTTTTTTCGTCTGATAAAGAACGCTTTTCATCAATAAATTATTATATTGTCATACTTACATGAGTGGGGGTTAAGCTAATGATCTCGTTTTGGATAACATTTGTTAAAATTGAAAAAATGTTTAGTACATATAACAGGTAATTCAACTCTAAGATCGGTTTCACGTTCTCCTCAAATGAATTGAGAAAAATTGACGTATGCATATAAATTTTTCTCAATTTATGTAAAAAATTATGAGATAGTTTCCAGAAAGACGAAAATAATATTGAAAATTTTCATAATCAAACCATATGAAAAGGGAATCACACATGACATTCAACTTTCGAGCAGGTGGACATAGGTCATCGTGCAGTCAACTCTCGTTTTCGTTTGGCCAAATCCAATGAAACTGGGAAAGCAGTTCTACGCGGAGCAATTATTTTCAGTATATACGCAATGTTTCAAAATATGTATTTTTAAGTTCAAAATAAGTGTTCTGACTTAAAACAGATGTTAGATATGGTAAAAACAAAACAAGTGTTATGAAGCTTAGAATTGATATTTGTTTTATATAAATTATAACTGTCAAAATTTTAATTCAATAAAATAGAGAAATTTTGCAGTGCGGAATTACCTATTCCGCTAGTAGAGCCAGCGTCCTGGGAAAGGTGTCAGTCAGAATGAATTCCCATTGCAATAGTCCAAATATGACACAGTCTTTCAATTATTTTTCATCTATCTAAAAGGTTGTCACTTGTCAGTTGTACCAAAATTTCTAATACTATAAATCCCCTCAAATTTTTTTTTCGTATGGAGATATCACATTATGATCATTTTCTTGCAGACAAATGAAATTCTTTGTGTGGATTTCATGCTTTTAAACGATTTGTTGGCTATTTATAACACTCAATTATTATTTTGGGTGTGATCTTTCTATTATTTACCTTTGTTTTGATTTTATATAAATTTTTACTAATTTTCAAGGCAGTTTATATGTACAATAGCTAGCTAGCGGTATCATAGTGTAATGTGTATATTTTTCACTGAACACTTTCGTCGAAGTATATAATTAACACACTCGAAACAATTGAATTATATAAAAAATAAAAATAAAAATAAGTGGTAAAAGTAGCACACAAAAAGTATTTAAGCGTTATGTATAACCAAAAAAATGCTTTCAACTTATATATTATTTTAAAGTTTTTTTTTTCTAAAATTACATGTATTTATATTATAAAATAAAATGAGGGAGATAATTTAGGTGTTTAAAACTTAAATGTATAATAATAAAAGTTTCAATTGCCTCTCCCTTTTTTAAATTATACTTCCTCAATTCCTAAATATAAGATTTTCATTATATATTACTAAAATTAAGGAAAAAAAACTAAAATATTTTTATAATTTAAATACAAATATTACTCTATTAAATATAATTTATTATCACTAATTCTATTTAAGAGAGTAATATTGATATTTTAATTAAAAAATATTTTAATTTTAATTTTTTTAATTTTCACAAAATGTAATGAAAATTTTATATTTATTAATAGAGGTAGTACTAAACTACTTGGAAATATATCTGGTGTGAAAAAGGAGTACAAAGATGCATGATAGTATAATTTTTCTTTATTGTATTATTATTAGCAATCGTGGAAAAAAAATTCTTCATGTCAGATCACGTGAGGAGTTCAATCGTTCCCTGTCTTTAAGATCTAAAGATAAGATTCTAAGAAATAAATCAACTTGTTCAGTTTTATGTATTTGTTTAGTTTGTTAGTTTTATTAGTAGTATTTTTTAATCATTCAAGTTTTTTGGGTGTATTTTTTGTCTGTTATCATAATTTTTTAAATCATTGTATAATTTTTATTTTTTTTGTATTTTTAGATTTTTCTTTAATTGTAATGACTTCGGCTATTTTGTGATTAATTAAAATGTATTATTAAAAAAACAAAATTCAACGTATTCAGTAAAATAAATAAATCAACTTGATAGAAATATTGGATAATGCCAATGCTATATATTTCAACTTTTAATAATGCTTTTTTTTAAAAAAAAATTAGCCTTATTTATATTATAAAATAGGTAAAAAATAATAATTTGAATAATGAAGATTTAAGAATATAATAATATTTTTTTAATTATTTTTCTTTAATCTATATTAAATACCTAAAATTATAAAAGGAAGGGAGTATAAAAAAATGCCAACAATAAATATGAAAGAGAATTAACTTTTTTATCCTACATATAATACATTTATTAGTTTAAAAATAAATTTTAAATTTACTCATGCACGGGATAAAATTTCTCATTTTGGTGTCAATGAACGAGAGGAGGAGCGTTCCGGGGGGGGTCCAATAATTGGCTAAAGAGCAATATTTTTTCTTAAAAAATTTCATAACAAAAAAACAATAATTAGTCCATTGGAAAAGCTACCGTTTTCATTTTGTCCCCCCCAATAATTTCATTCCTTCAAAGTCAAGCATCATTTAATTCTCTCTCCGTTATGTATCTCTCGCGGTATAAATTATACCGTTAATCCTCAATTATTAAATCTATAAAATAATTTCAAACATAAAATTAATCTAAATAAATATTTTTAAGATCAGTGTTTATTTTGATCTCACATTTGACTTTGAAGATTTACTCATAATAAGACCATCGATTCAAATATAATTGTAGTAATATTCACTCCTATATTCTAAATTCAAAAAATAAACCTCAAGTATAAACATGACATAATTAGAAATGTTACACACACAAAGTATTACAAGAAGTGACATAGAAAGTCAGTAAGATTACGAGTTTAAATCAGCAAAAAAGACCTTATGTTGCATTATCCGATTAACTTTATTCTACAAGTAATGATAGATTTGGAGAGGGACGAGAGTGACGACCGCCCTAAAATTTTATGAAACCAAATATTTTTTATAAGAAAATTTTAATTCCTTTTTGAGATTTTCATACAAATATTTAGGTTCAACCATGTGCATATCTAAAAAGAAAGAAAATTTTGAAATGGTACATATGTATCTCGTGGTTCAAAATCACTCTCTTTCTCTCATAATTTTGTATGATGTGGAGAGGTTTTATCTTGGTAGGTGAGTAAGTTTAAAACTTACATTCAAACCAATGAATAATACAATACACGTAAAAAAGGGAATTGATTTTTTGGTCAACGTGTATTATATTAATTGGTTTGAATACAACTTTTAAACTTACTCACCTATCAAAATAAAATTTCTCTATGACGTGATCAATTATAAATCAATTTTTTTTTTTTTTTTTTTTTTTTTGCTAAATAATAAACCATGTTGAATGAACTGTTTAATAGCAGAACTATCCCATCTAAAAGTCATTTTCTTAAAGATAATTTCAGTTGGGATTTGAAGATCACCAAAATCTAAAGTCATTTCCCATTTCACCATTTTCTCCCATATATTCCGCACTGTCCTTCTCACTTCTCTCAACCACTACCACCCCCACTCAAGCCTTAGCTACTAAGCCAAATTGCACTTTTTCTTCTTCTTCTGATTCTTGATTCTGTAAGAGCTATGGGAAATTGTTTAAAACCCCAGAAAGAATCATCAGTTGCTGAGATTAACGCATTTTTAATTTCTGAGATTGAATCATTATTCACATCTGAATCTCCCCACCCTTTTAACAACAAAACCTCGCCGTCGCTATTGCCGTTGCCGTCACCTTCGCCGTCGCCGATGCTCAAACCAGTCGTGAAACTGTACGGACCGATGAACAACCCAGCCACATTCTACATTCGATTCGCCTTGCTTTACAAACCCGTTTCACTAACCTTTCACCATTCAGAAATCGTCGAATCTCCGGTTTTGTACTGCGATTCCGATGTGATATCCGGGTCAGTTGAGACTATGTTGAAGTACTTGGATACCAAGTTCCCAAATCCGCTATTGTTGCCTAAGAATGGGTCGTTTGGTTGGTATGATGGTAATTTTCTCCTTACAAATATTACATATTTTTTTAACATTTGATGAACTTTTATCATTTTTTTGGTATAGAGGGAGTAGTAAATTTAGCTAAAATTGTACAAAATTACTCTAATTGGGTCTAGGTTTGATCTTGTCTCAATTTCAGACTAGTCTCAAACTCAATTCTACATGATTTAAAGCTTTATATTTCATTCTCAAACTCAACCCAAAAGATATTTGGTCTCAATTTGAGTTACAAACACAAAAATAGGTCAGAACCAATCCAAGTACACCCAAAAAAATTTCGTGGTTATTTATGGTGTTTGAAAAGGTAAAGTACTTATTAGTTGGTTTGAAGTGAGGGCAGAATTGGAAAATAACCATAAATGCATTCTTTATTTAGAAAAAAAAAGTGAATTCTTTTGTGGGATCCAAACTGAGGATTTTGTGAGAATGTGTTGGAGATTGTGCACAAATGCATTTTGAGACACAGGTAGTAGCGTTTTTCCTCGGATGTAGGTCTATTTAAGAGATTGAATCACATAAAAAAAAAATTAATGTTGTACTTTTTTTGTGTATATGTTTTTTTTTTGTCTCCTTTTTATATTTATTTCGTGTGTTTGCTTTCGCTGTCCCAACAGGTACAACGCCGTTAATGGTATGGTTGTTGACATTACAACACCGGAGTATGAGTTGGCATTTGGAGAGAATGGCGAGGTGGACGGAGGACTTGGCCTTAAGAGGTGGAAAGATTAAAGGAGATCCGGTTATGGGTAGTCCGAAAATGGAAATGAAGAAGTTTTGTAGGAGTTATTCTCAGTTGTTGGAATTGCTGCTGGAACATGCTCGGATGGAAGAGAGAGTTGTTTTCCCAATCTTGGAAAAGGCTGATCGAGGTATTGTATTTTACTCCTTAATCCCCATTTGATTGCTTGATTTTTTTGTCAAGCTAGCATGTTGCGATAGTAATTCTGACTTGAAACAATAGGTCCTGGTTAGACGTCACTTTCCCCATAATAATCGGAAGCATTTAAAAAAAAGTTGTTGATTTGTACAGACTCAGTCCTAATGTATGTTTTTCTCATCACAGTACTCGTGCAATCTCAATTGTTGATTTTGCGATACAATGGTTGAAATAACTGTCGTAGTTGTGCTGAAAAATAACCGTTCTTCTGGTTGAATCAGCTAGTGATAATAAATAAACAGTACCGAGAAAAACATGCATGAGCATGCCAATTTTAGCAATTTGTACAGCATATAGGTTATTAGATCATTGCAGAATTGATGCAAGAACTAGATGGCCAAAGTTTTTGTTTTGCATAATGGGTAACTTTGTTAGACAAATAGGTAACTTTTGAGGGTCTAAAATACATGGTTTTATCTCTTAGGTGTATTTGGCAGTTTTCTGTTCTGAAATCTAACGTAAGATTTCGTATTTGAGACTCATATCTCATGAATAATTCAACCTGTACGAAGCATAAGATAAAAATTGTCAAATCAAATGCCATTTAATCTCGCTCATTTTGAGGAAATTGCTGTACTTGATGTTTGGAAATTTGCAATCCTGCAGGATTGTGCAAAGTTGCACAAGAAGAACACGCAAGGGATCTACCTATGTTGAATGGGATCAAAGAAGACATTAAATCCATTGGTGTTTTGGATACGGGAACCCCTGCTTACCAAGAAGCCCTTTCCAATCTTGCTAGTCGATTCAAAATACTAAAGGTAATTCATCTTTTCCAAATACGTTATAGAACTGGTACTCAATTTCACGTGGGATATGTATAAGAAAGATAAATGGTATAAGTGCCAAGTCTAGGCATCCGTGATATCCGTTTTGACACCGTCAGAACACTTGTATGTTGCCAGACTCATGAGTCGCCTGCGTATGAAACAGTAGTAGATTATTAATGTCTGATGTTTGGTTCTCTTTCTCGATGTTTTCAGAAACAATGCAAGGAGCACTTTGAAGAGGAAGAAAGAGACCTACTACCATACATGGAAGCAGCAGAATTGAGCAAAGTAGAACAAGGGAAAGTGTTAGAACAGTGTTTGGATGCAATGAGAGAAACTCACACTCATCTCTTTGGGTTCTTCATGGAAGGACTTCTCCCTCAAGATGGGATTCAGTATTTGGACATGATCATCAAATGCAGCGAAAACAATCGAGCAACTTTGATGCTTCACTTGTTCGTTGAGTAAAGAACATCATAGTATATATAGTTCTTGACGTTCATCCACACTGACTAGTTCTGTTATGGACTTGATTCATAGTTATAGAGACCCAACGAATCTGTGGCTATTCTACTATTCACGACTAATCTCCGATTCAGGGGATTGATGATTCATAATCCAGTGCTGTGGTGATGGAGGGCAAAACTGGTTTTTACACACCCCCAGCAAAGCATGTGGCTTGTTATCTTTGCCTTTTCTTGCTTTTTTTCATTGGAGTAAAAGGAAATGCTTCACTTGGAGGGGTGTACGGCCAACAAAGCCAAGTGTGTAGTAATGAGTATTGAATCATTACCTGTGTGCAGTTGGTAAACAAACGATTAATATTAAAGCGATTTTATATGTAATATGTTCTACAAGTATTTGAATTAGATAAGAAGACTTTGAACATTTTACATTTTTACTCAAATGGACATTAATGTTATAATCACTTTCTAAAATAATTTACCTCCCACAAAACTCAAGATAGAAAAAGATGACAACTTTATATAAAAGGTATTTACATGTTCTTGAGCATCATATTTTTCACTTGTTGATCTTTTTCTCTTCTTGCCTTTTCCTTTTGCATTCTATTATACTTCAAATGCAAGGCAGTTGCGCTTTGAGCATCTAATTTTTTTTTATGTTTGTCCATAAGGGAAATTATTCTTCAAGTTTTTTTTTTTTTTTTCCCTTTTCTTTCTATAGATAGGGATTAGTGCTATTATGTCGACTTTTCATTTATTAAACTTTACTTTTTTATTTTTTTTCTGACTTAACAACAATAATAAGAAGAAAAATAACAACTCACTTGTTTTAAAAAAAAGTACAATTCAAGATAGGTTGGAGAAGAAAAGGAGTCTAAATTGTTTTATAGTATCCTATCCTATCGATAGGCAAAAAATTATTTGTCCCCATTCCTGTCTCTATCCCTCTTCCCGGTCAATCACAATTCACCATGTGTATATATAATTGAAAAAAATATTTATATAGTAAATTCTGATTGGTTGGAGACAGGGATGGGGACAGAGGATTTTCACCCTATCGATAGGTTCAAGAGAAAACACAGTTTAACTTCAAAAAGTGCAGTTTAGTTAGTTCCAAAACTGGTACTCCCTCCATTCCTAAATATAAAATGTTTAGTACACTTTGAAAAAATTAAGGAAGTTAAACAGAGAGTAATTTTTTCACCATAATTTCAATAATACCCCTTCATTTCTCCATCTTTTTCACTTTTCCAATAAAAGATATGTTAATGGTATAATTGGAATAAATTGTCGACACATAATAAATAAAAGACATGTAAATAAAAATTAAATTTGATACATATATATCTCATAAACGACAATTAAATAGGAATCTTGGGAGTACTATAGAGTATACACCCTATGACCGGTAGTCAAAAGACAACTTCGTTTGCTTTTATTTTATTTTATTTCTATTTTTAAATTTATTATTAATCAGGGAGAAATTTTATCTAATACAAGAAATATTAGATTTATACTAGAATTTAAAGGAGTGAGAATATAACTCATTATCTCTATGTCATTAGGCATTAGCATTAGCAATTAGACCAAAGTCTCATCAACAAGTTTCAACTTAACTAAAACAGAGATTATTCACTAGTTGCAACATTTGAAAAATCCCAACTCTACGGTCTTAATTACACAATTTTGTCAGAAAATTAATAAAATCACTATTATTCACTAATCGAAACAGTTGAAAAATTGGAGCCCAAATTTGTAATGGTTAGTATACGATTTTGTTTTAACTTGAGTAAAATTGAGATTATTCACCAGTCGCAACAGTTGAAAAATCCGGTAATGGTTATAACACGATTTTGTCAGAACATTAATAAAATCACGATTATTCACCGGTCAAAACAGTTGAAAAAGTTGAGCCTGACGGTCCCAAATATGTATGGTTAGTACATGATTTTGTAAAAACTTGACTAAAATATATCAACAATTGAAATCGGAGCATTCGGCCCCAAATCTTTTATAGTTAGTACACGATTTGGTGTGAACTTGATCAAAATCGAAATTATTCACCTGTCGCAACAGCTGAAAAATTCGAGCCCAAGAACCCCAAATCTGTGATGGTAACACGTACATGATTTTGTCTAAACACGACTAAAATTGAGATTATTCATCGGTCGGAAAAGTTGAAAAATTCGAGCCCGACGACTCTAAATTCGTAATTGTTATTACACGATTTTGTCAGAACTTGAATAAAGTGATGATTATTAACCGGTCGAAATATTTGAAAAGGCCGAGTTTGACGACCCCAAATATGTGGTGGTTACTACTCGAATGTGTCAGAATTTGACTAATATCACGATTTTTCCTCGATCGAAACAATTGAATAAACGAGCTTAGCTGCCATAAATCTGTGAAGATTAGTACACATATTTGTATGAACATTACTAAAATTGAGATTATTTATGGTCGCAAATTTTGAAAATTCCGAGCACTGTGATTCCAATTTTGTGATGGTTAGTACACGATTTTTCTAAACATGACTAAAATCGAGATTATTCACCAGTGGCAATAATTGAAAAAAATTTGTCTAGCAAAACTAAATCTATAATGGTTAGTACAAGGTTTTGTTAAAACTTAACTAAAATCACGATTATTCACGGGTCGAAAATAGTTGAAAATCCAAGCCTGAAAACCTCAAATTCGTGATGGTTGTTAATACACAATTTTGTCTAAATTGACTAAAATTGAGATAATTCTTCAACCGCAAAAGTTGAAAATCCTGAGTCTGACGACCCTAAATCCATGATTGTTAGTACATGATTTTATCTAAATTTGACTAAAATCAAGATTATTCATCAGTCGCAACAGTTGAAAAATTCGAGCTTGGCAGGCCTAAATTCGTGAAGTAACTTAGTACAAGATGTTGTCTGAACTCGACTAAAATCGAAATTATTCTGTAGTCGTAACTGTTGAAAAATTCGAGCCCGACGGCGCTAAAGCTGTAGTGGTTGCTACAGAATTTTTCCAGAACGTGACTAAAATGAGGATTATTCACCAATTGAAAGAGCTGAAAAACTTGAGCCCGACGGACTCAAATATGTGGTGGTTACTACACGATTGTGTTGAACTTGACTAAAATCACAATGTTTTTCGGTTGAAACAGTTGAAAAATTCGAGTCCGACGACCCTACATCCGTGATGGTTAGTATACGAGTTTGTATGAACTTGACTAAAATCGAGATTATTCACCGGTCGTAATAGTTGAAAAATTCGAATCCGACGAAACTAAATCTGTAATGGTTAGTACATGATTTTTCATAACTAAACTAAAATCACGAATATTAACCGGTAAAAATAGTTTAAAAAATCTTAGACTAACGACCCCAAATCCATGAAGGTTAGTACATGATTTTGTTTAAATTTGACTAAAATCAGATCATTCCCAAGAAGCAAAAAATTTAAAAATTGAGCACATGGACCCCAAATCCGTGATTGTCAATACACGATTTTGTCTAATTTAACTAAAATCAAGACTATTTACCAATTGCAACAATTGAAAATTTTGTGCCCGACAGACCTAAATCTGTTATGGTTAGTACACGATGTTGTATGAACTCGACTAAAATCAAGATTGTTTACCGGTAGTAACAGTTGAAAAATCTGAGCCTGACATCCATAAAACAATGATGGTTAGTACACGATTTTGTCTAAACTTGACTCAAATCGAGATTATTCTCCGGCCACAAAAGTTGAAAAATATGAGTCGGCGACCCCAAATCCGTGATTGTCATTACACGATTTTGTATAAATTTGACTAAAATAAAGACTATTCACCGATCGCAACAATTTAAAAAATCGAGACCGACAGACCTAAATCTGTGATGGTTAGTACACAGTTTTGTCTGAACTAGACTAAATTCAAGATTATTCACAGTTGAAAAATCTGAGACCGACATCCCCAAATCAATTATGTAACTAGTACATGATTTTGTAAACTTATCTCAAAATGAGATTATTTGCCGGCCGCAAAAGTTAAAAAAAATCTGAGTCTGGCAACCCTAAATTCGTGATTTTGTCTAAATTTGACTATAATCATGATTATTCACCGATTGCAACAGTCGAAAATTTTGAGCCCGATAGACCTAAATTTGTTATTGTTAGTACATGATGTTGTCTAAACTCGACTAAAATCGAGTTTATTCATCGGTTATAACAGTTGAAAATTTTGAGCACGTCAGCTCTAAATTTGTAGTGGTTGCTATACGATTTTTGTAGAACTTGACTAAAATGATGATTATTCACCAGTCGAAAGAGTTGAAAATTTCGAGATCGACAACCCAAAATATGTAGTGGTTACTACACAATTATGTTGAACTTGACTAAAATTAAAAAAAAAAATTATCGGTTGAAACAATTGAAAATTCCGAGCCCCGCTGACCATAAATCTGTGATCGTTAGTGTACGATTTTGTATGAACTTGACTAAAATAAAGATTATTCACCGCTCGCAACATTTGAAAAATCTGAGTCCGACAAAACTAATTTGTACAGATTAGTACACGATTTTTTCAGGACTTAACTAAAATAACAATTATTCATTGGTAAAAAATAGTTGAAAATCTGAGCCCGATGGTTAGTACACGATTTTTTTTAAACTTGACTAAAATCAAGATTATTCTCAGACCGCAAAAGTTGAAAAATCTGAGAACATGGACCATAAATCCGTGATTGTTAGTACACGCTTTTGTCAAAATTTAACCAAAATCAAGATTACTTACCGGTCGTAAAAGTTAAAAAATTCGAGCCCGACGGACCTAAATCAAGATTTACACGATATTGTTTGTACTCTGCTAAAGTTGAGATTATTCATCGGTCGTAACAAATGAAAAATCCGCGACCGAAGGCTCTAAATCTGTAGTGGTTGCTACACGATTTTGCAGTACTTAACTAAAATGACGATTTTTCACCAGTCGAAACAGTTGAAAATCTCAAGCCCGACGACCCTTAATTTGTGGTGGTTCTTACACGATTGAATTGGACTTGTCTAAAATTACGATTTTCCTCGGTCGAAACAGTTGAAAAATCCGAGCCCGAAAACCATAAATCCGTGATGGTTAGTATACGATTTTGTATGAACTTGACTAAAATCGAGATTATTCACCGGACTCAACAACTAAAAATTTTGAATCCGACGAAACTAAATTTGTAATGGTTAGTACACGATTTTGTCAGAACTTAATTAAAATCACAATTATCACGGTCGAAAATAGTTGAAAATTCGAGCATGACGACCCCAAATTCATGAAGGTTAGTACACGATTTTTTCTAAACTTGACTAAAATCAAGATTGTTTTCTAAGGCCACAAAAGTTGAAAATCAAGCACATGGACCATAAATCTGTGATTGTTAGTACAAGATTTTGTTTAAATTAGACAAAAATCAAGATTATTCACCGGTCACAATAATTGAAAATTTCGAGTCCGACGGACCGAAATCTGTGATGGTTATACGATGTTTTCTAAACTCTACCCAAATCGAGATATTTATCGCTCGTAATAGTAGAAAAATTCGAATCCGACGACTCTAAATCTGTAGTGGTTTCTATACTACTTTTGCAGAACTTAACGAAAATGACGATTATTCACCAGTTGAAACAGTTGAAAATTCAAGCTCGACGGTCCAAAATCTGTGGTGGTTACTACACGATTGTGTTGAACTTGACTAAAATCACGAATTTTTTCTCGATTGAAACAGTTGAAAATCATGAGCCGACGACTCTAAATACGTGATGTAACGTATACGATTTTGTATGAACTTGACTAAAATCTACGATTTTGTATGAACTTGACTAAAATCAAAATTATTCACCGGTCACAACAGTTGAAAAATTCGAGTTCGACGCCCCTAAATCAGTGATGGCAACGCAAATAAAAAAGAAGGTTTTCATGATACGAACAAACCTCAAGACTTGTAATTCTGACTCCAATTAATCCGATTAAAATATACGCAATATAAATTTAACATAAATAAGCTTTTAGAAATTAAAAGTAAATCCAAATGAGCTAATCCCACTTGTCGTAAATATAAAAGCCTTCTGGCCCATTGAACTCTATTTAGGCCCATTTCATTGGATGTTTTTGGCGGGTTTATAACTATCATTAACTGTCAAGATCATCCAGACCAAAATGAGTAAAACCTCGGCCGGCAATTCGACAAGAACAAGAAACGATTTGTATGAAAGAAACTGAAATTTGAAAAAATCAGAATGGAACTAGAAAAGGGTGTTTGTAGATGGGTTGTTGATATCTCCAAGTGGAATCCATCTCCCAATTACTTCTCCTCTGTTATGTCTTTTCTTCCTCAGCATCAGCATTCTTTTATCACCAGGTTTTTGTGCTACCAATTTTGATTTTGATTGTCTGAAATATATGATATTTATCAGTAATTTAAGGTGTTATACATGTTTTAGGATCCTTTTTCATGTGGGTTCTGTTTGGTTTCCTCAAATTTGTAGCCTTTACTGTCATAATCAGCTCATAGTATGACCATTTTTTTTGTTATCTCTGTCTAAATATTTCTTAATGTTGTTGTTAAGGAATGCTATAGTACAGGGACGAAGTTAGAACTTTGAGGTTAGGGGGTGAGAATCTATAAAGAAGTTCTTGGAAAAAATATTGGGGGATCGGGTCGAATTTGAAAAACAAGCTACTAAAACCTTAAATGAATCAATAGCTCGGCGGCACCAGCCACCTTGCCCCACTTGGGTCTGTCCTTCCTATGGTAGTTGATGCAGCACTTCTGCTCCTAGTTCGACACTCCGCCCCCAATAAAAGAGAAATTAAAAAACTATAGGTCCTAATTCTGTTGTAGATTATGCTCTTTACCCTTGTCTTTGTATGATTCATACAGTAAATTGGTTTCCTCCATTGCGAGTGACTTAAGTTTGCATCGATGAAGAGGGTCTTTAAGAAAGACTAAATTTAGTCAGTTGTTGGATGGTGTTATTAGGTTTGTGAAAATGGAAGATCGAAAGAGGGCACTTGTCAGCAGGCTATTGCAGTATGCATTGGTTCATCAGGTCCTTGGAATCCCATTTGACGAAATCATTATCAACCGCACTATTGAGGGTAAACCTTATTTGGTATGGCTTATCTTAATTCACTAAACATATAATCGTTAAATCCTTTAGTACATCTTAGTAACATAATCTTGTCTTTTTATGCATTTTCATGTAAGCGTCTTTCCGATATGATGCTTCTATATCCTGAGTGTTCTTTGCTGCATATGATTGTAACTGTCCATGCAATTTTAAGATTTTCCCTACTTCTACAGGATTCTAACCAAATGACCAAGGCATTTCCGAACTTCAATTTTAACGTGTCTCATGATGGTCACTATGTGGTAATAGCTTCTGAACCAATTTGTCTTGTGGGGTTAGATATTGTTTATCATTCTACTCCCGAGAAAGAATCAATTGAAGAGTTCATCAAGAACTTCTCAACTTACTTCTCAAATGTTGAATGGTCTGACATTACAAAAGCTGACTCTTCCGTTGAGATACTGAATCAGTTTTACAGGTTATGTAGTGAATGAACAATATCATCAGTTATTGATAATAATGTTGAACTAATATAATATGAGAAAAGAAATAAAGAAAGCAGGAGAAGTTTTCACTGACATCTGCTGACAACTTCTACAGATATTGGTGTCTGAAAGAAGCATTTTCCAAAGCCACTGGTGCTGGAATGGGGAATAATCTGAACAACGTCGAATTTCATCATGTGGGTTGGAAAAACATATTTGTTAAAGTTGATGGTAAAAGATTAGAAGATTGGCGATTTTGGCTGCTTGAACTGGGAAATGATCACTCTGTAAGTTTGCATGCGTTTCTTATCATCCTTTTACTAGTTCTCAACACATAGTGAGTGAGTTCCTTTCGTTGTCCAAGAACGGGGAAAATGATCAACATGATTGTCAAGAACTATGATTATTCAAATTAAAGATGTATCTGGAAACGAGCTCCTCTATCAAAATTATGCTCTTGATGGTAACCTGGGATTAGAAGAAAGATAAACATCTTACCAATCGACCACCTTAGAACAACATGGTTAAAGCTCCTTATACGATATGGTGAAATGTGACAACTACCTGGTTGAAAAACTTGTCTTTCCTCTAATCAATTTCCTTTCAAGTGTGATCCATCAATGGCAAGGCAAGGATTGTCAAGGATTTAAAATCTCTCCAGAGATTGATATAAACAACATAAGGGCTTCGTTTGTTGAACAGACCATTTTCGCTAAAATGTCCGCCTTAATTGAAACCTCTCTTTCTTCATTATTTAACCTCTTTCTCCATATAGTTTTGTGAACTTAATTACTGAATAATCAGTGTTTTCTTGTTGTTAAGCAACTTAGTATTACATGACAGTGGTACCCTCTTTTCTATTGTACCACTTCTCTCGTGAAAAGAAAAAAAAAAAGCTAGGACGTTGATGCATGCTTTTCAGCACATGTTGATGCATTATCAGTCGGTTCTCTTGTTGTACGGTTTCCGTTGTTGAATGATTCAGATTCCTTCTTGCTCATAAATGTGTAATCTTTACGAAATATTTCAGGTAGCTATTGCAAGGGGTCACCCAAGATCTGCCACTCCAAATTACCGGAAAACTTTGAAACAAACTGAATTAGATGACAAAGATTACAATGTAGGACTTGATCTTCCAAATATACAATTCGTGTTCCGAAATGTAGAAGACCTGATCCCTGTATCCAATGTAGCTCCAGGAGCAGATTCTGATACTTCAAATCAATAAATAAGCAAATAGACAATGTTGGAGCATGAAGAATAGTGAAATGGCAGACACTCTTATCAGTAGCTACTATATGGAGATGAAAAGAATGAGATCGAGTGTTCTCTTACGTGTTCCGAAGTTAAATTTTTAATCCAACGGTTGAGAAGAAAATGAAATGTTGCTCATTTGAATAGTTATGAACAACGCTTCATAATTTTCAATTTTTACGACCGGTGAATAATCTCAATTTTAATCAAATTCTTGCAAAATCGTGTAGTACTCGTTTTTTTCAACTGTTTCGCACCGATGAATAATCGTGATTTTAGTCAGGTTTTGATAAAATCTTGTACTAACGATCACGGATATAGGGTTGTCGGACTCGGATATTTCAACTACTACGGCAAGTGAATAATCTCAATTTTAGTCAAGTTCGGACCTATAACGGATTTGGGGTCATCGAATGTCAATTTTTGTCAATTGTTTCGACCGGTGAATAATTATCATTTTAGTCGAGTTAAAAAAAAATTTATGTACCAACTATCACAAATTAGGGGCCGTCGAACTCAGTTTTTCAACTGTTTCGACCGGTGAATAATCATGATTTAATCAAGTTCGGATAAAATCGTGTACTAACTATCACAGATTTGGGATCGTCGGGCTCGGATTTTTCAACTGTTTCGACCGATAAATAATCGTGATTCTAGTCAAGTTCTGATAATATCGTGTACTAACATCACGTATATAGGGTCGTAGTGCTCTTACTTTTCAACTGTTGCGACCGGTAAATAATCTCCATTTTATTCAAGTTTAGACAAAATTATACACTAACCATCACATATTTAGGGTCGTCCGACTCGATTTTTACAACTATTGCGATCAATGAATAATCTGTATTTTAGTCAAATTCTTACAAAATCGTGTACTAACTATCACATATTTTGGACTGTCAGAATCATTTTTTTCTATTTTTTTACATGTGAATAATCGTGATTTATTAATGTTCTGAAAAAATCGTGTACTAACTATCACAGATTTGGGGTCGTTGAGCTCGAATTTTGTAACTTTTTCGACCGGTGAATAATCGTCATTTTAGTTGAGTTTTGACAAAATCGTGTACTAACCATCACAGATTTGGGGTCGTCGGCTCGAAATTTTCAATTGTTGTTATCTATGAAACTTCTAGATTTTTGTCAAGTTTTACAAAATCATGTACTAAGCATTACAAATTTGGAATTGTCGGTCTTAGATTTTTCAACTGTTCAACCGGTGAATTATCATGATTTTATTATTATTTAGACAAAATCGTGTACCATCACAGTTCCAAGGTCATCGGACTTCAATTTTCCAACTGTTGTGATCGATGAATCGTCGGTCTCGAATTTTTCAACTGTTCGATAGGTGAATAATCATGATTTTATTAATGTTTAGACAAAATCGTGTACTAACCATCATAGTTCCAAGGTCGCCGAACTCGAATTTTTCAACTGTTGTGACCGATGAATAATCTCGATTTTAGTCAAATTCAAATAAAATTGTATACTTACTATAACGGATTTAGGGTCGTCGAACTTAGATTTTTCAACTATTGTGAATGGCGAATAATTCTAATTTTAGTCAAGTTTTAAAAAATCATGTTCTAATCATCAAGCATCTAGAGCCGTCTGACTCAAAATTTTCAGTTGTTACAAGTGAATAATCTCAATTTTAATCAAGTGAAAGTAAAATCATATACCAACTATCATAGATTTTGGGTATATTGCTTAGCATAAATTTCAATTGTTGTAACCATCAAGGACGTGGTAGCACCCGGTGAAGGGACGACCGGGGGTGTGTATATTGTTTTTGCTTAGAATTCATTAAAATAAATTTTACTTGGAGATGTCAATTTACATACAAATTCCTTTGTTAAAAAGAGAAGTAAATCCCAAACCATTTCTTAAAAAAAAATATTATTAGAACAAGGACGTCAAATCTAATTATTCCGAGTTAAAAATACTTCAGTAATTACATTAGCTTTATTTTACATTAAACCACAAACTACTAATTAAATGTACCAAATAAATAATAATAAAAGAAATAAATGATATTTCCACGCTCCTTTAAACTCCTTATAAATACCTACTGTCACTCGCACTCGTACTATAATGCCAAATAATTTTGGCCCTTCAGAAAACAAAAGGACTTTCCTTCAAAAAAGAAAAAGGGAAAAGGAAGAAAAAACAAAAAGACCCATCACTGGAGAACAAGCCTAATGCATTTGTTCACAAAACTATGACATTCTCCAAAGCAATTTTTTTAATTTCTCATAAAATTCATTTTTCAATCATGAGACAAAAATTCTCAAACAAAAAATCAATCTAAATACCAGCACCTTAAAAATCAATGTAACATATCCGTAAGATCTTATAATACCTCGAGTTTTACAATCCTATACATCCAAGGCAGGATGTGATTTGATGCATCAGCAAGGTTAAATGTCTTCAGAAATGCTCCATCGCTCTGATACATTGAAAAACCCTCTTTGCTTTTTAAGTCCACAGCAGAATGTAAACACCCTCGGCAACCAAGTCCAGCATCAGCAGCAGAAGCCCCATAACATACAGCTGGCTTTGCTGTACTCTTAACCATTCTTCTAAGTTGGAGTCGACGTGCATCTGCTGAAGTCTGAGAGCTCAGGCACACAAAGACAGAACCGGACCAAACTGCAGAGACGGGCCAAAGAAAAGTTTTGTAAAAATGCATGCAGACTTTGAATAAATTACGCCACATTGAAGCAGTTCCAAAACAGAAGCTATTGCAAGCATCAAGCAATGATAATGATCTGGTATGTTATGTTTCATCTCAATAATCAGGTAAAGCATAAGACTTCTTCTAACAGCCCCGAACTTTAAGAATATTTTGTATGATAAAAGCCTGTAGATAAAAAAACTGCTAGGTATATTTCTAATCAGGGAAGTACCTAAAAATCCAGGGACTATTCGAAAAATGAGGAAGCAAAGGTTCTACATTATGTACATCTAAATGCATGGGTGAAGGTACATCTAGAGAATTTTCCAGCACTAAGAGGATGGAGAAGTAAGAACAAGCTTTTATTCTCTCAGTATATCAGCATTCCGTCAAATATTAGAACAACAGCCACAAGTACAAGACAGCCAACACATTGGCAAAATTAATCTCTTTCCTTGATAGAAGAAAATTTGGTCATTTTCAATTTTCAACAAACTCAAACGAATTTCTGCTACTATTACAGCCAGATTATAGAATTAGAAACATCAACATCAGGAATCTAAAGCTTTAGTAATCAAGCAATGCAAGGGATATCAACATAACTTACCCTTCTTTTGTTATCGGAACAAGTTCCGTCCACTGAACAGCAAAGATGACAGGTCATACACTCCAGCTCCGACTCTGAAAATGTTAAAACCACATCTTGGAAGCAGTCTCTATGATCCACCTGTTGATACTACATACACAGATAAATATAACTGAATACTCATAAAACATAAGAACATCCCATCACCGAACTATGCAAGTCTGCATGTTTATTCACAGTAAAGAAATCCTCTACAGATACTGAACTAAAACAGCAGAAAAAAACTACAAAAAAATAAAAATAAAAAAAAAAGAGGAAAGAAGTATATGTTACTAGCTCGATGATGAAGGCTATAAGAACTAAACTTTGTCAATTAAACTTCCGCAGGTGTATGACCGAGCAAACACTTGCTGAGCAGCCATTTACTCGACGTAGAAAGACCGTTACATTATGTACGAAACAAAAACTATTTTAGTATATCGACTCAGAATTAAATGATACTGAATGCTACATTGCAATAGAATCTACAAAAATGCCCTTAGAACTTTTGTCAAGGAAAGTGTCTTTCAATAGGAAAACAAAGGGGATTTCCTAATCACTTTCTTCATTTAAGTTTTAGAAAAGAATGGCCATAATTACAAGTGCCAATTGGCCTGGACATATCTTAAGCTACTGCTGCTCTCCGTGCAAGGAAAGAAATTGACTTTCTCTAAACAGTTAAAAATCCAGAAGATGTACAATCTACAGGGACAATCAGAACATATTCAACTCTGAAAGGTCATCCATCGGTATCTCAAGGCCTACAGAATCATGGTCTTGTAAACCATCAACATCAAAGTTGAACCAAGTATTGAAATCCTGAGGTTCACCAATTTCAGATGCTACACCCAATTCCTCCATAGAGTCTATATCATTCAGCGGCATGCTGGAGAAATCAATGGGTTCCTTTTTGTCCTTTGGCGAATCTAGAGCACTACCAGGTGAATTCAATCCAAAATCTCCTTTTCTGTTTCCACTGTTATTGAATGATTCACCAGTAGAAGGATAAACAGGACGTGCAGTTTCCGCAAATTTGTTAATAAATCCACTTCCAGATGTAGAAAGTTGTGCAGTCTTCTGCTTGGGCTTTGTTTTTGTCTTGCATTCACCCTTAGAGTTACCCAGAGATGGGCGGCCAGCTTTAGCAACACCATTTCGGATTGAAGCATCTCTATTACCATCTCTTTCACTTCTCTTTCCCTTTGCACCACCCAAAAGACTATTCCCTAAAGGCGTCGTTCTAATGGCAGCCCCACCAACATCATCCAGCAATACCTCCTTTTTCTTTCCTCTGTTTGATATGGGACCATTTTTAGCAAAAGCTTTATCTGACTGATGAGAAAAAGGCTCCAGTGTATCATCCCTGTTAGCATTACTTCGGGAGGAGTCTGCAAAATACACAAGTCATAAATCAAAACCAAAATAAGTTTACCTTTCTCAATATTTTACCAAATATTTCATAAGCATATGGCATGATACGAGAAAGTAAACATCATTTCTCCCAAGTTCAGAAAAATGTGCTGTATATGAAGAGACCGACACCACGGATAGCATTTAGCTACACAAAACGAAGTTTTCAAAAGTCACTGTATCTGAAGACTACAATCTATTGCGAACAAAATATTTATTAGAACGAGGATTGGTCAGAGATCATAATAATTGATTCACTTACGTTTTGCAGTTGTGAGAGAACTACCAATCAAAGGCTCAGCTACATTGATACGAGGAGGTGGAGCAAAAATGATATCCCTGAGTCCAGGCTCATTAAAACAACTTGCTCCAAAATCCTCGAGTTTCTTACATCTAGCAATGGTTCTCTTAGCAAAAGCGAGGGCGACTTGTTTCGACACCTTAGCCATCCCATGTTTAGCTGCAAGATTTCCTCGAGTAGCCTGTTAAAACATTTTGACTCACTCATGAGATGTGGAATAATACAGATTGGATAAGATAAATTTTGACACAATCAGGAAAGCCAAAAGAATTTGACACTTCATGGGTAGAAGTGCCGACCATCCACCACATAAATACTGAGAACAAAAGGCAAAAAAACACGAAATAGAACAAAACAGAGGAACAAAACTATTACCAAGAGTTTCTTGTAAGCTATCTCAATAAGTTTATTCATTGCAACCTGCTCAAGATCCCTGAGATGTGAACAAGTCTTGTAGTTACAATATGATTCAAAGAAACAGAAAAACTGGAAATGAGAAAATAGCATCCAAAGACATGCTTCTTTCTTTCAATACAAGTTTTCAGACTACTATCAAATAAGCACTTACTGTCCTTCCACATCCTTTCCTCCTTGAACAGCTTCAGAAATCTTATCCAGGTTTCTTTTCTTCTGACCAGCCTATAGGTTATAAACCAATATAGAAAATGTTAAATCCAAAGAACATGGAAGATTGAATATACAAATGAAACAAGGATGCAAATATCTTATTTGTTTAGTTACAACGAAAATCTCTCAAAAAGAGAGAAATGGGGCCAAATTTAAAGGCCAACAACCTGCTGATAAAGTCCACTCTTCATCTGAACAATTTCATCATTGATCACCTCATCCTCCTTATCCTGCAAGTCAGGCTATAAAAAGGTGAAACAATTAATAAATCATCAAAGCCAGAGAGAGACAAAAAATGTTGAAAAAAACGGATAAAAGAAATATAACCCATAGTCACAAGCGCTCAGTCCAGGCAATCAATTAGCATGTTAACCAAAAGAGCAGACATGGAGTCTTTTAGGAAAGGAAAACATCTATAAAAGCACAAATTTTAATAAGAGATTTCTTTTAATTGGAAGATAAGAACAGTAAAAAAGGGATACGTCATCTCATAACCATCTACAAAAGAAGAGGCATACCACAGTTTCTGGATATAGGCCAATGCTCTGGAGCTCCAATAACAGCTTATCTTCAAGTGACAGTCGTTCATATTCAAAATCATTGGTTGAACTTCCATGACTCTGTGCCCCATCCGAGTCACAACTAGAAAGACCAACCAAAACCTGAACATCTGAATGCAGATATCCATTCTCTCTTTGCAGCAGACCACCACTACATGGAGACTCTTGGACGTTTGTTTTCCTACCAGAAGTATCGTTTGCATTATAGGAAAAGTATCTATCAATAGAACCATTACTCTGTGTATGGACCCCATAAACAGATCCATATTCCAATTCCAATTCCATCCTTTCCCTATTTTTATTTTCACCATCAACATTGGGGAAAGTATCATTTGGGGAACCCAACAGCATATTCTGACTTGACATACACCTATTCCATCCATTTTCATCAAATTCTTCAACATCATCTTCTATGATGAGTGCCGAAAGAACTCTTTGGTAAAGTGGAGCAACATGTTGATATCTATTTCCAGAATCCAGTGCTCCAGACACAGTAGAACCTTTAAATTGATCAACTGACTCAACTGTGCTGGCCAAGTCCTTTGATTCGCCTTTAGCTTGTGTGCTTCTGCTTCTCTCTTCAGATTGTGTATCAGATACAGAAATTTCTTCATGCATAGAATCACCCTGAAAAGGGAAAAATTGCAGATTTATTGGTAAGATTCATTAATACCAACTTGCACTGGTGCCCCAATAGGTGTTGAAGAAACAAAACTCAGCCTGAGTTTATGCCTTAAAATGTTGATTATGAGGCAAGTAAAATGTCCCATAAACAAGAATATTGCTATGAAATGGTATATCACTATTTCATGGTATTACCTGAATATTTACTCCCGTGGCCAATTGTCTGAGATAGGCTTTCATGCAATTCATCAGCCAATTTCAGCTGATAGAACAACAAACAAGAATGTTAGGGAGGAAAAGAGAGCTTTAATGAACTAAGTCATAGAACATTTAGTATAGCTATCTAGTGGCTACCTGTTGCGATAGGTAAGACTTCTCCTCTGAGCTGATTGAAGAAAATAACACCTCCACTTTCTTCCAGAAAGAACTTGAACATGCAAGAACTATAATTGAAAGCAAATGTAAGTCAAATTATGATCAAGTTACGAATGGAGAAACAATGCAAACTTCAGTAAAGAGCTTGTAATTAGACACATACCACCAGAATTATAAGCAAGATTAGCAGCTACCAAGACTTCTTCCCGATCATCATCTGATTCTCCTGAACATGATAACGAACAAAATTATGCATCATGAAGAAAGAAATGAAAAAGCAAGAATTTAATATCTACATTGAACTTCTCTACATGTCTCTAACGTGCCAAGCAAGCCCACCAACCAACCCATCCCAGGAGGGCCCCCAACTGCAAGAGCAAGACAAGTCCTACATAAGAATTCTTTGGGTTTACTATAATCTTAAGAAAACCTGCATGGGTCCACTCCCCACCCCACAAACAACCGCTCCAATATTTTTCAGGCAATTGCTACCAAAACTTACAGATGGAACAAACAAATTGCAGGTGCTGCCACCACCACGTTCCCTCCCTCCCCCAGTGCAACTCTTTGAAACCATTACCCCGGGGCAATTTTAACCCACACCGTGTGTGGAAAGGCAAAACCATTTGAGAGCACATTTGGAAAAAAAAAATGATCTCAAAGCAGAGATAAAACAATGAATCACTAAGCAGTCATGCCCTATCCAACAAATTGGGAATCATCCACAAGCTAAATACTAATTTAGTGATGTAACTAAATTATTTTTCCCCTCGCATTCCATAAACTAAAAGAGAGTAAGAACTATTACTATTACTGGAAGAGAAAGCAGACAAGAATGATTTCTAACATACCAGAGCAATCAGGGGAACCACCACTTATAGAATGTCCAAGACGAGAAAAGCCTTTGCGATCCGAGAGTTTCTTTAAAGGACGGCCCGGCTTACTGGCACAATCAAATGCAAACTCATAAGCGAAGTACAAACATTACGAAAACTTTAAAATGTACATCATTTCCTTGACAGGGTAAGAGGATCAGCACCTTCCATTCTTATCAGAACCAGGTCTTATATTTCGAAGTGGCTTGGCTGTGGCTGCATTATCCATTTTCTCTCGCACTGGTGAAATGCTGGTCCTTGAAACTGAGGATCCCCTTCCAGTCCGCCCTTGCCTCCTCACACCGTCACCAATTTCTTCTTTGACAAGAAATTTATTCTTCTTCATCAGCATTGCAGGATTAACCAAAGTCTGAACAGAACTTACTGTTTTTTCATCTACTTCACCACTATCTACTCCTTTATCTTTCAATCTGGTATCACCAGCACCAGATTCTTCACTCTCTGAAAATCTAGCTGGAGATGAAACCGTATCAGTTTTAGCTTTTATATTCTGAGTTCCAGTAGCTGAGCCCTTTGAAATTAGAGAATTCTTGGCTCCACTAGACCCTAATCTAGTACCAGAGTCAGAAGGAGAAAACCCTTCAGATGGTGTATGCACTTTATCATGGTTTGATACTGGAGAAACAAGATTAGCTCTCCGAGTGCGAGACATCTTTTGAGGCCTCTGACCAACCCACTGAGTTATAGGAGGAGAGGAAGAGCCTGATGGCATAGAACGCTTGCGATTGTTGGCTCCAATTGCTGAAGGGTTTTTGTTCATATTATGTGGCAGTTCCCAGCTCTCCAACATTCCAGGTAAACGAGGAACATTTGACCCTGAATTTGCAGCCATCATAGAAGCACTTCGTGGTGCCCTTGAGGCCTTTCCTTTTGTTATTGGGTTTGGACAGACAACATGATTGTCATCGCGACTAGTCAACCTAATAAAATATAACGCATGATTATTGTAACGAAATTAGGTCAAGAAATGCTGAGATCATCAACCAATATGCCCAAGAGCTAAAAGCAAGCGGCTAAAAGGAAATTCATAATATCATCAGAAAATTTGAAATGGTAAAAGACTTTACTTGATGCTTCCCTTGGCAAGGAGTTTCTCCTTAGTTAACCCAGTGCAGAGCTCACGGGAGAAAGTGGATTTATCCTGTTCCGTTTTAAGCATCGCACGAGCTCCAGGACCAGAAAGTGACGAAGCACCGTCCGTTTTGCTAACAGCACTGGCAACATTATTAGCACCAGACCTGTGAAAGAATCAATGTATGTTCAATGTGCATTTGCACTAAATGGATGAATGATTCAATTCGTTTCGCATTTTTGCAACTGTAGTAATGGAAATAACAGCAAACACGTTAAACTAACAATAAGTAAATATATAATGAAATGCCTATCTTTATCCCTTTTATGACAAGCAGACAAGGCCTTTTTTTCTCAGACAGAGGCAATAATACAACCTCAACGATGCAAAGATGCCTAATATAGAGGAGATACAAGTCAAAGCAAACTATCTTACAAGCAGAATTTTTTACAATCAACAACAGTTTTTCCATATCATTGAACTTCCTGTTTTGGGAACTCAAATATATATATATATATATAGAGAGAGAGAGAGAGAGAGAGAGAGAGAGAGAGAGAGAAGACATCTAGTACCATTTTCAAAAAGAAGAATAGACCACATCACAATAGCACCTCCAACTTACAAATAGAGAAGATGAGTTCTAAAATGCAGATATGACCACATTACACACTGCTTTTTGGTACGATGTAATCAAATACCTGAAACTCTGAGAATCAGAAGACTGCAATCCAGGTTCACTGGAGAGCTTGTGATGTGTGGTTCTTTTTGGTTCTCCCTCGCTATCAATGGGCCTCGAACAGACTGCACCAACTGAACGTTTCCGCTTCATTTTTTTGTCCCAACTCTCCCCTCCGGCAGGCAACCTGCGGATCTTCTCTTCTGTGATATCAGAATCTGCATTACTAGCATCTCTGTCCCTGGACATCATCAGAGACTGCCTTGGTAAGCCATTGCTCCTGCCCTCTGCCTGAAATCACAAGATCGGAAAAAAATGTATAAATTTAGGTTAAAATGATCATGTCCTAATACACAAGAAACAAACAGATTTATCACTTGTAATGGAGAATGGAAACAGAGAAGCAACAGAAAGTCCAGTAAGAAAGATTAAATGAGTCAGTATTGCATTTTCATTGTGATTCTACTTGAAAGAGTCAATTGGAAGATTTACTTCTTCTCTTCAGAATCTCAAGAAAGCAAAATTAGAAAATCCCGAATGTTTTATGAAACATTTCTCACAAGTCGCGACACCAAGTACTCATATTGATACACTTATCTACGTATTTCTATACTGAATTTATGACTCTTAATGCTTCACACCATTAAAGGAAATGTTCATACTTCTGAAATAACCTTCTTTCCATTTTATTTACTGATTAGTATACTTCCTCCACATACAATATAAAACTGTCTATCTTGTATATTAGGATTTTTTATATACATCACTTAGTCAAGAAAAATAGACATTCCCCTGATATATATATATATATATATATATATATATAAAATAGCAGTGACTGGAGACTGGTGCACATTAAAATTTGATGACGCCAAAAATGACGGGTGCAGATTGCAGAACAGAAGAGATTGATGTTTATGGTCAGTTCGCCAGATAAATACAAATATTTAGGTTGCTAGAAAGCATTGAAACTCCGGGTTCTTATCCTAATTTCAACGACTTTTCTTAGGGGTCCACTGGATCTGGCCTTATTCAATTTCAAGAAGCATGTGATTTCACTAGTACTTATTCTTTTAACCCTTGGTTGAATTGGAAAAGTCAATATAAAATTAGAGATTAAGGTCAGAGGTTGATGAGATCAACAATAAAATAAACTTGCAGCATGTCAACTACAAACCCGAGTTTCCGCCACTGATGTTCGTACTCGCTTATTCAGAATAACATTCTTAGGGCGGTCCTCCAACTTCTGGCTTACAATGTCCGAGGGGCTTCGATGGATCTGGTTTCCAATCTTCAAGTTCGAACCACCAGATCTTTCATTTGATACTAGCTCACTGCGCTGCTGTTTCTTAGGGGTAATTGATTCGCAGAACTTGGTCAATTTATGCAAGTGCTCATCAAACTTTTTTGCTCTACCACTGGCTCAAGAAAAACAACAAAGTTTAGTTATTTCATCCAGACAAAAAAAAGGGGGAGGGAGGGGTTGAGGAAAGCCTTAAAGAAACATGTAACATATTTAGCTTTTACATCACTCAGCAATTCCATCATTATAGCACATATTTACAGTATCAAGGAAACGCCATCTTAAAGATTTTAAGGATGTCTTACAGGTTAAAAGTCTTGACCATATACAGAACAGCAAAGGCGTGAATTACCAAACAGTATGAAAGTTAGAACTCTCCTATAAATAGTTAAATGCAATTGTGAGTATTACCCTAGCCCTGATACAGGTATCTGCAACACTGGATCTAACCCGCTTTAACCCTTCCATAGCCACTGGGGGTGAGTTCTTTAAATGAGGAGCACCAAAGGAATTGTCCTCTGATGTGCTCCCAACAGAAAAACCCAGAACTCTCCTTAGCTCGCCTGAACGGATATACTGTTGATCACCCACAACAATTGGTTCCAACATTAGACACTGTGACAGTGGGGGAGTATCTCCTGCAGATAACATGCTTCCCCTTGATGAACCCTTTCCTGAGTTAAAGATTCGTCCATCCGAACCTTCCCTAAAGCTGCTCGATCTGTCCAACCCGGGGCCAGAATAAGTCCCTCTTTGCGGATATCCAGTAAAGTTCGAGTCTGGATTATCAGAACTCAGGTCAAATCTCGAATTTCCAGTCATCGTCAATGTTAACAGTTCATATATGTCCACTTCCTCTCACAATTGATTACCTCTGATACTGCAAACTGCTACAACCATTAAAAAGCAAGAAATTGAGAGCTCAAGCCAACAAACATAATATGATCAGAGACGGTTGAACCCATGTTGATCCTATGATCACACATTACATTCAGAAATATAATTAGAATAAAATAAATAACTAATTGAAAACAGAAGTTTGCAGACTTTTTCCTTTTTGCCTTGCACTTTGTTCTGTACAGTTACAAGCCTTTATTACCTGTCAGAGTCCATGTATCAACTTGAGAAGGGGGGAGGGGGAGGGGGGGAACTAAAAGAACATAATGGGTTCCAAAATATAAGTACCTACGACTCTTTATAAGAGGACAATCACTGAGCAAATGCCCACACAATTCCTTCGGTATAATGAAGAACCTAGGAATTAGTCTCAACTAAAGGCACGATGTTTTATTTTACCACAATTAGGACTAATCAAAAAAGCAAAAGTACAACAACAAAAAAATCAGTACCAGAAAACACCAAAAAAAAGTTCTAGAATTGGACTCACAATTGAATTACACCGAAATAAAACAGAAATTAACTAGAATGGGGACAAAATTCATCAAATTTATGAAACTTAAACTCGAATTCCCACATGAATTAAAACAAATTCCAGTAATTGAACAACTTCAACTAAATTAAACAGCCTTAAGATACACAGAAATAAATATAAATTAACGAGAATTCATCAAAATTATGAAACTTAAACTCGAATTCCAACATGAACTAAAACAAAAACAACCAAACGAACAAATTTAACTAAATTTAATCAAACCCTAACTTCGCCAAAAACAAGCAGCATTTAGGGTTTTTCAACGATTTTTTTTCTTTTTTGCAGAATTCAACAGAAAGAAGCTCGAAAGATATCAAAAAACTTCAACGATCACAAAAATTTACCTGCATTCATCGATCGCAAAGAGAGGATCGAAAAGAGAGAAAAAAAACGCCCAAAAATCTAGAGAGAGAAACGAAAGAACTTGTAGTGAGAGAAAGTACCGAAGTCTATAAAATATATTGTTGGCCTTTATTTTTATTTTTTTATTTTTGCCCTCACTTTATTTTTTTGGGTCATTGATGAAGAAGCTGGCGATGAAGAAGATTCCACGCGGGGGTATTTATGGGGCTGATGTAAGAAAGTGACGCAATAATTAGGGGCTTTGTTGGTATATTCTTCTTTAGGTGAATCTTTTTGTTTCTTTGGGAAATAGTACAATAGAGGACGGTGAGGAATTTTTTTCAGTCCGGCTCCTGTGCGGAACGGCCAAAGTTCCGCACGTGCGGGACATGCTGGGAGCCGTTGATTTCATTTTTAAAATGAATCGACGGTTATGATTTAAAAGAGGGTTAAAAGGGTACATATGTAATTTCACAAATAAAAAAAAAAGGAAACACGCAACCGTCACATCAGTTGGGTTTTCGAGGTCAAAAAAAGCGGCTGAAAAAGTAAAAATTCACATTTATACAAGAACACGTGTTCTTGTTGTGTGAACAACTGTTCTTGATTATTGAACACATATTTTTGTTCGGTGGACACATGTTCTTGATTAGTGAACACATGTTCTTGTTCGGTGAACACAAGTTCTTGATTATTGAACACATGTTCTGTTCTTCTGAACACTTCAATTTAAAATTTCATTTTCCCGCAAAACTCTCAAAGTTTATCCCTAAATACCCTCACTGATACAACTAGTTGGATCGAAAAGTCAAAATCTAACTGGCCACTCACCTGGCGCATATACGGACCATTCCCCTGTCCGCATAGGAGCCAGAATCAACTTTTTTATCAAGAAGTTTTGTGAATCTTTGAGGTGGGACAAGGTGGATGATTGCGTTGTGGCTCCAGTGCGGACCCTCAAAATTCCGTACGGTGCGGGCCACGATCTCAGCCGTTGGATTTTATACTTTTTGATCCAACGACTCGTATCAAAATAGGGGGTATTTTAGGGATAAACTTTGCGTGTTACTTTTTGTTCGAGGAGAGAGAAAAGTTGCAGGGTGAACAAAAACAACGTTCTTAACTGAGAAACACGTGTTTTTTGTTAGAAAACATGTGTTCTCTAACCAAAAAACATGTGTTCTCAAAAGAAAACAAATAACATTTGTTTTTGTTCACCGCAACTTTCTCTCTCCTCGCTAACCCAATTGATGTGACGGTTGCGTGTTACTTTTTTGTTCCCAGGAGGAGAGAGAAAAGTTGCGGTGAAACAAACACGTGTTTTTCTTTAGAGAACACATGTTTTTAGTTAGGGGTTTTCTAACCAAAAACATGTGTTCTATAGAAAGAATATGTGTTTTTGTTCAGCCGCAACTTTTCTCTCTCCTCATCGGTAACCCAATCATTTATTTGTAAAATTACATATGCACCCTTTTATTATATAAAAAAAAAAATTTATTATTTTTTTATTGTCACGTATAACTTTTTCTCTCCAGTATTTGGGACTAGTTCAAAATTGCGTCAAGCCGGTTAGGATGGTTCGCAGTGCGAAACTTTGGGGGTTCCGCACTGGAGCCGGACTGGGATGATTGGGGAAGAAACAGATGGAATTTTGACTAGAGTTGAGAAATGGTTTGATTTGATATATCTAGTTTTATTATTTTATTTTTTATGCTTAGCGACGAATAAATCAAATTAATAACAGAAGCTGAGATATTGGTGAATAGGAAATTCATCAATCAAAATTAGTTAGAAAGAATACTCGATTGAATAATGAGTTATAATATCCTTACTGTGTTTGACGGAAGAAATAATATCATGAAGAAATGAGCTAACAAGAGGGGTTGCATCTTCAATAGAGACTCTTCAATGAAAATGTCCAAAATATAATAATATATTTTCTATCGACGCAGTTTGGTAATAATTTTCAAATAGTTGGACTCACACCGGATAACAAGGAAAATTGAAGGCTACACAAAAATGCCCACATCTCTTCTTTCATTCAGTAATTATCGGGGTATGATGAGTATGGAAGTCCACTTAGATTGTGATTCCTCCATCTCTTATATATTTCGTTGCATTTGATTTTCAGTGTGGAAATATTCGATTTAATCTTATATTTTAAGAAAAATAAAAAAAATAGTACTTTAAAAACGACTATCTGGTTGAAGCAGGGGGAAATTATATGGTTTTAGTATTGACACTTATTTTTGTCTACACATGTTAACACAATCTTAACCGTTAGCTTGTTTGATTCCACATTTAACTGTTAAATAAGTTAATAATTGTTCTTAATTGTGTAATACAAATAGAAGTCATGTATGGTAGTTAAAGATAGTGATGACAACGTTATTACATCTATGCTGCGTATATATGATTTTTCATCTCCAGGACATGCCGAAACAATAACTATTCTCAAAGGCCTTAAGCTAGTTAAGGGTTTTGGTTACTCCTCTTGCATTCTTTAAAGTAATTGACAAGGACTTGTAACTAATATCTCTCCATGTTAGATGTACTGTATTAGAGATCTCATTAGTGATCTTGAAGTTGCTATTAGTTACGTTCTAGGGGTTGGGTAATGTCCCTACTCATTGTCTCGCAAAACACGTGCTAGATAGGTACCCTCTAATGTTTTGATGCCAAATATCTCTTGGAATTGTCTTTGTTATTCATGCATATAAGGAATAAATTTAATTTTCATGTAAAAAAGAAAAGTAATTAAGTAATATAAATGAATAGATATTATTATATCAACTTATTTATTAGCCGCACGACAAAAAATTAAGCTTATATTGAATAGTATTTTTATATCAAATTTCATACAAATTTAATTTTTTATAAGTAAAGATATAAAATAAATTCTAAGATTTGAAATTTAATATAATATTCAAATACATCATAAGTATTTAAAATTTAGTAGTACGGTATTGATAAAAGTTAACGTGTAGTCCCATACTACATACAAAGTGAGGTCGGTTATATTGCGGAACTTACAAAATTATGTAGACGGAGAACCGTCAGATGATCTTACATCAGACAGAAAGTTGTCAATTTGAAGGGGAGCCATCAGCTGACGTGGCTTGCACCTTCTCGCGAATGAGGGGTCCACCAGATGACCAAAACACATTGAGAGCTAAAACAAAATTATTACACCAAAACTTCTGTACTGAACTTTGATTTGATTATATTTATAATCTTCTAATCGCCGGAGCCGCCATGGCTATCGCCAATGCTTTCTTTAGTACTCCTTCCTTTGCTTCTCTCCGATCGAAGCTTTCTTGTTCTTCCGATCCTTACTTCGTCGCCGGCACTCTTCAGTTCACTATTTCCTGTTCCTCCTCTAAGCTCACCTCTAGGTTCCCTCATGAAGGACTCATCGGCATCCTGTCTTCGAAAATGTAAGAAATTAATTAAGTACAAACATTTTATCTTTTTTTAGTCGTTTAGCCTGAATTTCTGATTTTTTTCCTTCTTCGTTTTCCTCTTTTGGATCAAGGTAGCTGACTAGTTTGTTAGTTAGTTTGTTTGTTTTTTTTTAATTTTTGAATTTGATTATCGTTGACTATTATTTATCCTCTATTGTGATCAGAAGTAGAGTTTATTATTATTATTGAGTGTTTGATTTTGACGTGTTGTGTTAATTTTGAGTAATTATGCAGTTGATGTTTATAGCACTACTGCGTCTTCATGCTACCTCTCTTTAAATTTCTATGTCACTCCTTGTCAAATTTTAGCATTCAAATCATTTGTAACACTCGGTCCTAATTATAGTATTTAGTGTTCAGGATTTATTTTCAGGAGTTTAGAGTTTATCTCGTACTATATATATAAAGATTGTACTATATAGTTTAGGATATATGAACAAAGATTTCCATGATTATAAATGTTACAGGAGTGTCAAATTTTTTTTTTAATTATCGGGACAGGGTATCGAACCCGGACCTATTATTTGTCAAGAGTGCCATAGCCCAGTGGGGCTGGCCTCTGCCCACGACCGTGAGGTCGCGGTTCGACACCCTCCCCTACGTGGGGCTAAAAAATTTCCACCTCCTTCCTGTGAGGTCTTAAAAAAAAACCCAGACCTATTTTTCGAGTAGGAAGTACTTGCCAACTATGAGAGCCTTCCTCAACAATGTTAAAGGAGCGTTACAGAGGATTCAACCTTCAATTTTAGGGCCCAATATTTCCTTTTTTCTTTTCATTTTGGGTGTTTTTGGAATTTTTCTGATTTTGATGTACTTGCCAATTACTAGTTGTAGTTTTATTTATTTATTTTTTGCTTTTTTTTCCTTATAACTATTTTTTTTGTAGGAATTCTCGTTGCGCTTCTGTGGATGGTGTGGAAACCGTGAACTCAGCATCATTGGTTAGTCATGATTCCTATTTATTTTAGTTTATATTATATGTCTATATGTTTTACTACAGAAGACACATGGGCAGTGGTGCCGTGTGCAATCAAACTGAAATAAAACAAGAAATAGAATTTATTTCCTCAAGCTGAATAGTTTTCGGTTGAATAATTAGGAAGGTGTTTTGAGTGCTTCGTATTGAAAAGCAAGCTCAGGAAACAAACAAATTGATAAGCCTAATAGTAAAAGAGATCTATTCAATTGCAGATGTTAACATATTTCTGTTTCCAAAATCTGAGCAGGAGACAGATACTGTTCCTATGCCAATTGTTATGATAGATCAAGATTCTGATTCAGAAGCAACCATAGTCCAAGTTAGCTTTGGTGATCGTCTTGGTGCTCTCATTGATACGGTTAAGTCACTAATTCACTCTTTCTCCTGGCTTGTATATATATGCTTGTTCTAGTTTTTATGTTTTCTTTCCTGGATGTAGAAGTCGGTGTTGAGAATCTATAATGCATAAAATAGGATTGCTTCGGGGATGGGAAAGTTTATGGTTTAATTTGAGTGCCGTTCGCTCTTGTGGGGGTGTTAGGTTGTTATCATTAGTTCCCCTTTGAATCTATGTTACTGTAACTCTTATCTTCTCATCTGTGGTAGAACATTTCCTTTCTAAGGAGACAGAATCTTTCAAAATTTTGATGCATCAAATGGGAATTTTAACAGAGCTTGAAGCAACTGACTTTAAGTGAAATCAAATAAGTTTGGCCCTTTTTTGTTTTCCACGCTTATATGTCTTACTGTTCGTTTCTGCCCCCATTACAAGACACTTTCTTTAGACCTAGATAATGGACAAGTATACAATTTCTGGATGTTTATGAAGTGGAAAGTTGAGTGTATAATATGATTGTTGGGTATATTGTTTATGAATTGCAAAGTTGATTGCATACTGTGATTGTTTACTTATGTTGATTTTTCATTTTGCTTATTTTTCAATTTGAAAATCCTCTTACATCCTTATGCATTTAACATCCGAAGGGTGAACTTATTATGTAGTTTCTTTGTTGTAGGGCAGATGAAGGCGTTAAAAGATCTAGGTCTGGATGTGGTGAAAGGAACTGTTAGCACTGAGGCGTCAGTGAAGCAAACAAGATTTTTTATTACCCACTTGTAAGTAAAAACAGATCCCTTTTTTATGAGCCAAAAATGGAAATATGATCATCTATTTTCCGTTGTATTGGTGGATGTGGTTTGGAAATGTATAAAGTACCTTCATATTTCAAAAAATCAGATTATCTTGTTCACCTTGATTAGTTAATTAATGAAGTTGTTTTTGTTCATTCAATACATATTTATGCAACTCTCTAGAGGTTGTTAGATGTTGCATATTTTTAACCTATTACTTTATATTCCTCATCTCAATAAACATCTGATATTTTTCTGTTTACGTAATACTGGCATAAAATTGTGCCATACGTCATTAGCTTTTGTGCATGCAAAAGAAATGCTTAAAAATACACTCCCGCCAAGAGATTTTTTGCTGAACAAGCCTGTATACACACCTTTTTCATTTTTTGTTTTTATAGTTTTGTGTATGAATTTGCTACCACACTTGCATTCTGTTCTGTTAGTGGTATAATAGCATTTCATTTTGTTCCAATTTGAACTTTCTTGAATGTTGACGCTTTTCTCTTGGCAAAACTTGAGCATGCGGCTGGTGTTATTAACAAGTAACATTTCTGTCGGCATATGGAGGTGTCATATTTGAATGATGTATTTGATTGATTCATTACTTAGGTCCAGTGGGCGCAAAGTGGAAGATCCCGATCTTTTGGAGAGAATTCGTCTGACCATTATCAACAACCTCCTAAAATATCACCCAGTAGGTTTGCCAACTTATAATATCATTACTTTTGGACTTTCATTTATTCTTTTCATCACTATTACTTAGCTTTTTTGAAGTGCAATTTAATTGTTCTCTAGATTAGCCCATTTCAGTTAGATATCCATAATTTTTATCTGTGCTTGCAGGAGTCAAGTGAGCGTCTAGCAATGGGCGAGGTTTTTGGAATTAAGGCACCCGCCAATAAGGTGAGGTTAAACCGCTCCAATCCCCCATCCTCTTTGTTTGTTGGGTATTATAGCACATTGATTTTTTTACTCAGTGCAATTTGTCCCTGAGATCGATTCCCCTTTTAGTATTTCCATATCTGGTTGTGCACCTTTTGATTTTAGATACTAGAGTTTGTTGAAAGTCTCTGCTGCCCGACCAAAAGAAGTCAACACGTCATTATATTGATGTTTCATTCGACTGACTATAGAAGTTCTCAAGAGAAGAGAATTATTTTCCAAATGCATAACTATCAGTTGTATGCCACTTGCTGTCAAAGTAAATAATGATTACTTTATAGTTCGTGGATTCATTAATGGACACTTTTTGGATCCATTTGAATACGGTTCTTAAATAAACCAGTGATTCTCATTTCTTGCATTATAGTCATAAATATGCCACCAGACTGCAGTATCTTACTATTAGAACCCACCAAGTCTCTGAATTAAGCCCAATTTGTCGCTTGCTCATTTTCTAGAGTTGTGAGAAGTTCAGATTGGGCTCATTTATTAATAGCTTGAGGATAATTTGGACTCCGTTCTAGTCTTCACACTATACTTGAAGCATACTTGGTCAGAAACATTTACCTTTAAACTTGTAAAACCTAGATTCCTATAAAAAAAAAGGCCAAGTCTATGTTAAAGCTCATCAATTTTGTTCCTCAATGATCACAATAATCTGTTACAAATTACGTGTCCTAATTTGATCGGTAGGATTTTGGATTTGACATTGAAATGGAGTAAAATATGAGGTAAGATGGAACATGTTTGGAACATTTTCTTTTTATTTTATAGAAACAATTGGTTAATATGCCAAAAGTGGACATTGTTTAGAATCTGGCAAAAAGAAAAATAAGATAGTCAATGAGATCTACCGGACGAGAAAATTCTTTTGGCTCCTTCCAATATCAGAAGTTACTTTCCTTCTACTGGACTACTGGTATAGTATGTCCACTCTTAAATAGTGAGGATCGTTTTGAAGCATATGTTCATATTCAGCTAGATTAGGGATTAGAAACATGTGAAGTCCTGGAGTCATTTTAAATCATACAAGTTATTAACTTGTCATTATATCATGGCAGCTTGATATTGATGTTGCAACTCATATACATGTCCAGCAAGATGGACCTGCAAAGAGGTGCGTCTTTCTCAATTCAGTTTAATTATGAATGTGCACTAAATTACTCGCTACTTCAGTAACTTGCTAAATATATAAAAAGTTTCTGTAGGGTTTCAGTTTGCGTATTGTCTCACCCTAATCCATTCTTGTGTATTGTGATTTCAGCTTGCTCTATATAGAGACAGCCGATCGACCAGGCCTGATATTAGAGATTATCAAAATAATGGATGACATCAATATTCAAGTTGAATCAGCTGAGATTGAAACAGAAGTATGTTCTCCTACCTCATCTGTTTCTGTATTATGTGTTGTTACGTGCTTGTTCAAGTATTTGCTTTCAACGTAAACTAAGGACTTGTCTTCGTCCAGGGTTTGGTCGCAAAAGACAAGTTTCACGTCAGTTACAGGGGTCAAGCTCTGAACTCTTCCATGTCTCAGGTACTGAAGTGTATCAACTCTCTCTCTCTCTCTCTCTCTCTCTCTCTCTCTCTCTCTCTCACACACACACACACACACACACACACACACTCAGACTCACATAGTTGCATATGCGCGCTTGCGCCAAAGCACCTAATTGAACTTCTCCAAGAGGTAAAGCCAGTCTAACCTTGGAATAGCAAATACCATAATGACAGCTTCATAAATCAAGTGGTAGTTTTGTCCTATGGTCTTTTTGCTAAGATTTTTTCTTATTATAGTGACGCTTGAGATCTTTTCCTTCATTTCATTGCATCATTCATTCTACTGTTTATGTTAACTATTTGCCCCTCTCGTCTCTCTAAGTTGTCATAAACGCGCAGGTGCTTACTAATTGCCTGCGCTACTACCTCCGGAGGCCGGAAACTGATGAAGACAGTTATTAGGCAGAACCCTTATTTGTATAACAGATAGTCCAAAGAGCTTGATTCATCTCTTCTATGTTTTTCCCCCCTTAAATTGGGGGAGGGGGATTCGATCCCACAACATGCATGTCGAATGTCACACCACATTGCCACCTACTCTGGCAAGTGTTGGCCATCTCTTCTATGTTAAATGCTTTGATAAACTGCTACTTCAAGTCCTGCTATGTGAATGGTACGGCACCATTCATGGCTCTTTATTGTTATTGGAAATAAAACCGCATAAAACGCTATATGTTTCCTTTTTTACTCTGCATAGGTAAGATCAGGGACGATCTCGAAATTTTTAAAAATTCTACTACATATAGTAAATTTTATATGTAGTTCGGAATATTTGATCAAATTCGTCCCCTGACATTTTTTTACAGTTTTTATATTTAGTTTGGTATATTGTTGCAATTTTTCGCCCCAACCTAAAAGTCCTGACTTCGTCCCTGGGTAAAATCATCTAAAATACTTCCACTCTGTCCCAAGTTGAATGTGTTCTGTATAGAGTTGTGTTTGGTAAAGGAGGGATTTGAACCCTGTATCTCATTAATTGACTAGTCTGGGTCGGGTCAGTCAAGCGGGTTACGGGTATAGCTATACATAGAAGCTATTAGATATTTTGAGGTATCTTTTGTCATTTCTGAAAGTTAGTTACAACTTCCCCTTTGTCTCCTTTCTCTCTGTCTTCTTAATCTCCATTATTCTCTGTAATTTGAGCTTCCAAAGCAATTTCTGACTGGAATTCAGCAATAAAGAAGGCTTGTTTGATTTCTTAATCTATGAGAAATTGTAGACATAACAATTTGGTATCAGCGTCTCCGTTCCTTGTAATTGCGATGGTGACTACCAGAAGTCAAGTTGGAAAGACTCATTCGAACACCGCACCACCGCTGCTACCGACGCCGAAAGGTGCTTATTTCAGAATTCCGGTGGAACACCAATCACGAAGGTTAGTTGATGTTGAAACCTCGTTTATCCGAATTGATTCTTAGTTAGATGATTTTAGACATGTGTTGACTAATATGAGTGCTGATATTTCTGAATTGAAATCTATGAATTTTGAAATTGCTGAATTGAGAAGAGACGGTGATGAAAAGTTTAAACAATTACTGGAACAAATAATTAAATTGAGTCATAGTTCTAAGGAGAAGGTGCATGTAGGTGGTTGCAGTATAACTCTTAACCAATCTCCACCAGTTAGGCAAATTAGAACTGATTTTGGAGCTGGAGGTGATAATGCTTTCAATCATGTGGCTGGATTGAACAATGAACCTAGGTTTGATCTAGGTCATGGCAATAAAGGGGAAGTCAAACTATCTAAGATTTATTTCCTTAAGTTTGAAGGAAGTTCCCCTAGATAATGGGTTATACAGGCTGAATATTACTTTAAAGTACATAGAATTCATGATCCTCTGAAATTAGAATTGGCTATGACATACTTTAGAGGGGAAGCATGTCTTTGGGGACATATCTATATCATGGAATTTGGGGATCAAAACTGGCAAGGGTTTGTGAGAGCTCTTTATAATAGGGTTGATGCTAGGTCACCTTCTGGTATTGTGGGAGAATTTTCCAAGTTAAAACAGACAGGTGATGTGCATACTATATGAAGAAGTTTGAAGTCCTTAAGGTTGTGTTTGTGACCACAGGAACTAGGGCAACACTTGATTATTTCATTGACCTGTTTGTGAGTAGGTTAAAGGATGAAATCAGAGGGGTGGTTAACATGCATAGACCTAGTTCTTTGATGGAAGCCTTCAGGCTAGCAGTGGAGCAGGAAACGAACTTGATGTACACATCAAGGTCTACTGCTAAGCAGTCTTACACTCAGACTGCCCAGAAGCCAGTGCACTATTCTGCTCAGTCCTTAGTGTCAGCTGTGAAACTTGCTTATTCAACCACTTACAACAGTAAAAATACTTATAAAGAGCCATTTATATTCAAGAGAATAAGCAGTGAAGAAATGCAGAAGATGAGAGAGTTAAATGTGTTTTAAATGTGGGGACAAATATTCCCCACAACACAGTTGTACTCTAGCTGAAGTCAACATGCTATATATATGTGATGTTGCACCCGGTGAAAGAGAATCTGAACTTCCATTATTACAGTCTCATGGTGAAGAGGATGGGATTTATGTGTGAGAGGAGATTGCTGAGGTGGCACACATCACTGTGAATGCATTAAAAGGGGCTACATGTGATATAATCTTCAGGATTCCTGGTGTTATGGCAAAGAATCAAAGGATATCTATCCCAATTGACCCTGGCAGTACCCATAGTTTCCTTGATCCTGCTATGGCTAAGCAACTGGGGTTGACAATAGAGCAAACTAGGCCCTTATTGATTGTGTTGGGCAATGGGGGAAAATGGGGTATGGTGAGTATTGCAAATGCGTTAGTTGGAGGATTGGAGATCAAGAGTTTTGTCAAGACTTGCACATACTCACTTTGGGAGGTAGTGATATTATCCTAGGGGGTGATTGGTTGGGGAAGTACAACCCCATTACCCTGGATTATACTCAACAAACTATTAAGTATGTTAAAGATGGCAGGGAAGTGGAAATCAGAAGTGGAAACTTCACTTCTGATTTGCAATATGTGTCAGCTAAAGCACTTCCCAAGTGTCTTGAAACAGTTAGTGAAGTGTGGGTGGGTGGGTCATCTGAACCTGATCCAAGAAAAAGCAGGGGAGGATGTGTGGAGAAGTTTACCAACAGAAATTCTAGTATTGGTTGAGTTTTCTAATGTTTTTGATAAACCTCAAGGGTTACCTCCTGGGAGGAACCATGAACACCAGATTGTATTAAATGATGGTGCACAACCTCTTAAACTGAGGTCTTACAGGGTGCCTCGTTCTCATAAATCTGAGATAGAAAATCAGGTTAAGAAAATGCTTAGGGAAGGCATTATCCAAACCAGTTGTAGCCCCCTTTTTCATCACCCATCATATTGGTGAAGAAGAATGATGGGTCTTAGAGATTTTGTGTAGACTATAGGCAATTGAACTCTATAACTATCAAGGATAAATTTCCAATTCCTATAGTTGATGACCTTATAGATGAATTAAATGGTGCTAAATTATTCTCTATGATAGATCTTAGATCTGGGTATTTTCAAATAAGGATGAAGGAGGAAGATATACCTAAGACTGCCTTTAGCACACATTTTGGCCACTTTGAGTTTAAGGTCATGCCATTTGGGTTGACAAATGGTTCTGCTACGTTTCAGTCATTAATGAACAAGGTTTTTGGACCTTATCTTAGGAAGTTTGTGCTTGTTTTTTTTTTTATATGATATACTCATCTATAGCACCGACTTAGCTTCACATAAAGGACACTTAAAGGTGATGCTGGATTTGCTCTCAACTGTTTGGGAAAATGAGTTTTGCCAAAGGGAGGTTGAGTATCTTGGCCATTTGATTTCTGGTCAATGAGTGAAGGCTGACCCTAAAAAATCCAAGATATGGTGATTTGGCCAATTCCTACAATTGTGAAACATCTGAGGGGTTTACTTGGTCTATCAGGATATTATAGAAGGTTCATTCAGCATTATGGCACTATTAGTAAGCCCTTGAATGCCTTGAATGCCTTACTAAAAAAGAATGGGTTTACTTGGACACCTGAAGCTGGACATGCTTTTGATTCCTTGAAAAAGGTGTTAAGTGAACCACTTATTCTGGCATTGCTCGACTTCTCTAAAAGATTTGTAATTGAAGCATATGCTTGTGACTTGGGTATGAGAGATGTCTTAATGCAAGAAGGCAGGCCCTTGGCCTATTTCAGCAAATCTTTTGGACCTAAATGTTAGCACTGTCAAACGGGTTGGTGCAGTCGAGTCCGGTCCGATCCGTCGCGATACTACTAAAAGCGGACCGGGCGGATTTGGACCAATTTTTGCGGACCAAGAAAATCCTAGTCCATACCCGTCCATAAGAAATCCAGCGGGTTAAAGCGGGTCGGTCCGCGGACCAAATTAATTTTAAAAAAGAAAATAAAGCTTAAAAATGACTTTTTTTTGTTTTTATTTTTAAAAATTGAAAAGAAAAATTGAAAAAAAAGAATATAAACCTTAAAAATTGAGTTATGTTGTTTATTTTTGAAAATATTTGTAAAACAAATTGTAAAAATGAGAAGTAAAACTTTAAAAAATATGTTTTTATATATATTAATTTTAATGCGGGTTGGTCCGGTCCGCCTTGGTCCGTGGTCCAAACGGAGCGGGCTAAAATGGCTCGCATTTAAACGGACCATGAATAGCTTGGTACAAATCCGTCCAAAAAACGCGGACCACAAACCGGTCCGCGGACTAGTGGTCCGTTTGACAGTGCTACTAAATGTGCAGGCTTATCAACATATGAAAATGAGTTTATGGCCTTGTCAACTTCTATCTTAAAGTGGAGGCATTACTTAAAAGGGCATTCATTCATTATTAAAACTGATCATCAAAGTTTAAAGCATCTCTTTGATATGAAGATTGGCACAGTGGCTCAGCAAAAATGGATTTCAAAGTTAATGGGCTTTAACTTTGATATTTGTGAGAATATAATAGATGATGCTCTATCAAGGAAGCATGAATGCAATGCCATATCAGTGCTTGTTCCTGAGTGGATTGCTGAAGTAAAAACAAGTTATGAAAGGGACAGGGTGGTTCAGGATATGTTGGCTCAGATTCTATTGGGGAAGGACATTGATGGATATACTTAAGAGCAGGATATCATCATATACCATGGGAGGATTTACATAGGGGAAACTGGGGGGTGCAAAGATAGTTTGATAGAGGCAATCCATAACACAACAGTAGAAGGGCATTCTGGAGTTTTGGCCAGTTACAATAGGCTTAATAAAGCCTTTTTATTGGCCTTATATGAAGGAGCAAATTCAGGTCAAGATTAAAGGTTGTGAAGTGCGTCAAAGGTGTAAACATGAGAATGTGGCTTATCCTGGCTTGCTACAGCCTTTAGCCATTCCAGAAAATCCCTTCTCTAACATCACAATGGACTTTATTGAAGGTCTACCAAAGCCAGAGGGTAAATATTCAATATTAGTCATTGTGGACAGATTTACAAAGTTTGGCCATTTCATTGGTTTAACTCATCCCTTTACTACTAAAAAGGTGTATGAGGAGTTCATGGACAAGGTTTTTAAGCTGCATGGTTTGCCCTTAAGCATAGTAAGTGATAGGGATAAGGTGTTTACAAGTAAATTTTGGCAAGAATTGTTCAAATTCTTGGAAATAAAACTGCATTTAAGTTCAACATATCACCCTCAGTCAGATGGTCAAACTGAGAGGGTGAATCAATGCTTGGAAATGTATCTCAGATGTTTCACATCAAGTAAACCTCAAAGCTGGCACAAGTATTTACCTATGGCTGCTTGGTGGTACAACTCTAGTGTTCATAATGCTATTAAAATGTCCCCATTTGTAGCACTGTATGGGTACAGACCCCAGGGGTTTGGAGAGGGCTTGGTTGTAGAAAAAGTGAGCCATGGGGGAGATGTCTAAGATGTTGGAGGACAGACAGAAGATAAATGCAATTCTTAAGGAACATTTAACTACTGCAGCTAACAGGATAAAACAGCAGCAAGATAACAAGAGGACTGGAAAATCATTTGAGGTTGGAGACTTAGTTTTTGTTAAACTCAAACCGTATAAACAATCTTCTTTGGTTTTGATGAAGAATAAAAAATTATCTCCTAAGTTGGGCTATACAGAGTGGTGAGGATGATTGGATCTGTGGCATATGAGTTGGAATTGCCTGCACATTCCAAACTGCATTCGATTTTTCATGTTAGCCAATTAAAGAAGAGAGTGGGAGATGGACAGGTTGTGCAGGTTGATCTGCCTCAGATGACAGTGGAAGGACAGGTGGTTGTTGAACCAGTAGCATTACTGGACAGGAGGTTGTTCAAGAAGAACAATAAACCTATGGTGCAATGACTGGTGTCTTGGAGCAATCTTCCTGAGGAAGATGCTTCCATAGCTCTTTCTGACTAGAATTCATCAATAAAGAAGGCTTGTTTGATTTCTTAATCTCTGAGAAATTGTAGACATAACAGAATGTCTCCTAAACAAAGGTCTTGTATCTCTTAAAATTAATTTATCAAGTTGATGATAAAATCTACAGAGGTCAACGGACATTATGCGCTTGTTACACAACATTCCCTTAAAGAGGAAGGAAGGGCATAGCAGTAGAGCCACCAGGTAGGGGAAATAGAGGAAAGTGATTATTAAATTTAGGAAAGAGTTGACTGAATACTAATTCTTATCCTGTAGGAAGACAAATAGCTTCCCTCCCGAAGAAGTCAACTAATTCGAGTTGTTCTTCGTGGATCTTATCTTGCCACAGAGCTTACAAAATTCTTATTGACAATCAAACTCGGTGAATCCACCATGATACAATAAAGATTACATAATGTTACGCTCCAATTGATCGATTGATTGAGGTTTCGGTCTCCAATTGAGCATTCTACTTAATTTAACTAGCAAAAATTTTGGGATAGGGAGCTGAGGAAATGTAGGGTACACGGTATCTGAAAATCGGAAACTGCATTCTCAGTGCCTAAAGTGCCTCACATCAGTAAAAAGGAGAGAAACTCCATATTTGTTGCAGCAGTCGATGGCATCCTTATCTCTGATACTCCCTCCCGGTTCAGCAATAACGCCAATTCCACTTTGACACGCTTCTTCAACAGCATCATTCCAAGCTGTTTACACATACAATTTCAGAATCAGATAGTTGTTTCCTTGATATACCTCCCCTTTCTAGATCTTAGATTGTGTTCTAGAGATCATATTCACAGGTGAATAATCTCAATAATTATGTCTTTAAGGGAAATGAAGCAATTACCAAACGGAAAGAAAGCATCACTGGCCAAAGCAGCTCCTTTGAGTTCCTCTCCTGCTTTCCTCATTGCTATCCTCAAGCTTTCCACACGGTTTGGTTGCCCACTTCCCATGCCTAGCATGCGATTATCCTGCCAAGTAAACATTGAAATCATAAATCTAGAAAATATGTCGCTCTTTTCTTTTCATCCCCTTTAATCGGATAAAAAATGCTCCATACTGAAAATATAAGTCCAAACCTTGGCAACAACGATGGCATTGCTCTTTACATGCTTCACGCAAAGCCAAGCAAACTGTGCATCAGAAAGTTCATTTTCTTGCGGAGTCTTCTCGGAAACCACAGAGAATTTAATGTCCTCTGGGACTAAATCATCTGAATCCTGAGCTAACCAACCTCCGCCAACTTGCCTGAGTGAGAGCTTCCCTTTACTATTTTTCTTCGCCTCAAGGATTCTCAAAGTCTTGGACTTTCCGCGTAGAACCTCAAGTCCCTTCTTGGTATAATTGGGAGCAACAACAATCTCATAAAACATACGAGTCTCATTGTCGGTAGGACTTCTGAATTCTCGGATGTCCTTAGCCAGTGCCTAAGGAGACAGGTCAAGTAGGCTAGTTATAAAAGGTGTTCAAAACATTTCCATCCAAGGGAGGAAAAAACAGAAAATGAAGGAAATAAAGAAGAAAGGAAGATTAATGCAAACGCCTAAAAGTATTTTCATTACCTCATCAACTTCCACATTGAAGGCCACTATACCACCAAAAGCACTCACGGGATCTGCTTTCACTGCCAGCCTATAAGCCTCGATAATATCATCACGTGATGCCACACCGCAAGGATTTGTATGTTTGACAACAACGCATGTAGGCTTGCTAAACTCGCACACACAATTCCAAGCTGCATCAGCATCTAAATAATTATTGTAGGACATCTCCTGTTCGAAGGGAAAAATAAATCTTCAGTCTCATGCATGTAAGCAGTACCAATAATGACTTCTCATAAAAAAATACAAGTCTGAAACTTAAACTGCAGGTAGAGCAAACTCCAAACGCCTCTGCGTGTGAAAGTTGACACTATTGGCACAGTTATTGCCTAACCTTTCCATGATGTTGAATAGATGTTGCAATTCCACCAGCATTAACCTCAGCAAGAGACTTGTCAACATAAAATGCAGCCTTCTGGTGAGGATTTTCACCATATCGAAGTGAACTCTTGAGTGAAAGAGGTACAGACAGACCAGGGGGGAACTTACCTTCAAAAACAAAATAAAGCAGTGAGTGTACAAGCACCAGAAGCAACAGGCGCACACGGTGAAGCAAGCAGGACTAGGCTTTGCATAAAGAAATAGAATATTCACAGAGCAGTAACTGATAGTTTGACATCGTGGAACACAAATTTTCAATAACCAGATACCTAAGTAACCTTTTGCATTGATGCTTTAATGGGTTCTTAGTATAGCTTTAATTTTCTCGTGTGTGAATGTAAACCACCCCTACGCCAAGTACTAGTTATCAAGGATCATAGATCTAAACAGGAGTTGAAAAAAAAAGTGAGTACCTCCTTCTGTCTGCTTCCACAACCACTCTGAAACTGCAGAATCATATGAAGCAACATGTTGGAAAGCCTTCCAGGCCAACTTCCTTCTGAGCAGCTGGTCATCTTCCTTGCCTCGAAGAAACTCTAAGAGTGCAGAATAGTCTCCAGAATCAACCACAACCAAGACATCCTTATGGTTCTGTACAATATGGTCAACCAGAATCAAGTTAAAGAAAATCACCATGAAACTAATCAGATTAGCAATTGTAGAATTAGATTAGATCAGCCTTATAAAAATAAGAGGACAAAATTCTTCTACTATATCCAAAGAATGTTGATTAAGTAGTTTTGGAGGTAGCACACAGTATTCTTTATTTATTTATTTATTATTATTATTATTCACAAGTGTGCTGGTATGAACTTTGAGCTTTTAACAATACAAATTATAAAAAAGATGTAAGATATCAAAAATAAATATTGGGAGAGGGGGGGACGAAGAGAGAGAGAGAGTTAAACAACCTTTGCAGCAGCTCTAATCATGGCAGGGCCACCAATATCAATATTCTCAATTCCATCCTCAAAAGATATTCCACTTGAAGATGAAACTTTGTCATAAAATGGATATAAGTTAACCACTACTATATCAAATGTACCTGCAAAGAGAAACCACGTGAGAGACGGCCAAAGTACCATAACTTAGAGAACCAAAAACCAAGGCAAGTTTGCGATGGTAAATTTAAGGACCTTTTGTGCTCTATTTACTGTTGCAAGTTGGAGAAACAAACACTTATTTGAAGGTTCAGGTTCAACTAAGTCATTTCATCAGTTAAAAGATGTAAATAGGGCATGGAAATGGCAGCCATAAAAAAACCATCAAATATACATTAACGTTTGAAGAATAGCATTGCATGATGAAAATTTTAACTTGCTTCATTTGCTAGATGAAAGGTTTTGCACCAAAACTAGCAAATAATATTATCAGAGGTTTGGTAGAAAATCTCATTATGTCATTGTACTTTAAGTGCTACTAGACATTCACATTTTAAGTGTTTCCATAGAACTGGTTATTGCGCATATGTAGGTATACAAATCTATTCTTCTCATATAGGATGATCATGGAAATGAGCATATAAAAAAAAAGAATGTCCAACGAGAAAAAAATCAGCTCTTCACTCCAAGAAGTTAGTAATAGCGCACCAATTCCATGTTCATTAAGGGCTTTCATGTGATGCTCTTGATCTCTCCTAGCAAGAATACCCCCATGGACATTAGGATGTAGAGTTTTTACACGGCCATCAAGCTGTAACATATTACAAGGAAAAAATGAGGGATCAGTTCTATTACTTGGTATTTTCTAGAATTTGAGAAAGTAAAAGAATGCTTACCATTTCGGGAAAACATGTGAGCTCTTCCACTTTGGTTACAAACACTCCGGCACTTTCCAGAGCAGATGCTGTTCCTCCAGTTGAAACAATTGTGTATCTATAACGTAATAAATAGCTCAGTCTGAAAATTCTAACAACTCATAGCAGTTGAAGGTCCGCGTTACAATGTCAAGCATGTTTCCCTAGACTCTTCATATTATTAACTTTTTAGTGAGTCTTTCTAGACATTTGGCATCCTCGTCACGAAAAGATAAAAAAAGCAATATCCTTCACAAGCAGAAAGTCATTATATTAAAAGGCCAAAATACTTTCGACAGACATAGCCATAAACATATCCAACTTTTGGTTAGTCTGATCTCTCCATTTCAATGGTGAGTATGATATAATATAGAATTGTGCTTGTTTACTAAACTATTAACAATAAGAAGCTGTTTTAAATCCTAAAATTAAATACTTAACCAGATAAAAGAATGTATAAACTTACCCTAATTCCTGAAGTCCCCTTCCAAGGTAAGCCAAATCACACTTGTCTGACAGGGAGATCAACGCTTGCTTCCTTCCTAAAGATAAGAAAGGATAATTCAAGCATAAATGTGCTTAAACAAGAATCACAGTTATAACACATACAAGATGAACAAAAAAAAAGCTGATATATATGGTGTTCAAGAAGATGTAAACATTAGTTCCAGAAATGATCAAATTCCCTTGCAAAGATAAAATAGCCACCATAAATTTCATTTCTTGACATTTTAAAACAAAAATAAGTCGAAAGAGCATTATAAGAACAAAACTTTCACTCTTGTTTCCAGCAATGCTTGAGCTCCTATTTTCAAGAAAAACAAGGTTTTTTTTTGGTACTGATTGAAGCAATCGAGGACGGACATATCCCCCCCCCCATTTTTGAGATTTCGGAATAATTAGTAACAAAATTAACCCCGTCCTCTAAGAATTATGTGAAATATTACATTTCGCCGCCAACATGAAGTTTCTGTCTTCCCTAAAGATACTGATTGAACCAAAAGGACGGAGCTAAGGGCAGGTGCGCCCCAAACTTTGAAAAAGTCGCATTTTTTCCATATAAAATTTTCAAATTTTAAAAATAGTTAGTAACAAAATTTGCCTCGCCCCCTAAGAATTATGTGAAAATTTACTCTTTTGTTCCCAACATGAAGTTTCTAGCTCCGTCCACACCAATACAGACACTATAAACATTAACAAGGAATGGTATTAAGAAGCAAGGGCAGTAAAGTAAAAGTACCAGAAACATTGGAGTCAAGGTTTGATGTAGCAATAACTTCACTTTCAGCCGCCATAGCTTTTATCGGAAAACAAATTAACCTAAGCGGAGCTGCTGTTGATAACTACACAAACAAAAATTCTATCTTTTAACAACAAAAGAAGAAGCAAAAATAATAATAACTCCATTCCATAATATAAGTAGTTCATAAAATGTAGCTAAATTTAAAGAAGCAAAAAGCATGATATTTTTTTTAATCAAAAAATTAATATTATTTTTTAATTAAATTAGTGATGTACACGTTTTTGTAAGAGAATAATATTGATATTTTGATTAACAAAGTACCTTGTTTTTTGCTTCCTTAATTTTCGATACATGTCCTAAACAAATTATATTAAGGAATTGAGGTAGTAGTAATAATAATTGAAGAACAGAATTTTGTGATTATTTCAATTTTTTTTGGAAATGTATACCTGATGAACAGATGAAGAGAAAGTGGATGTTCCAGTAGTATAAGCACGAAGAGAGGAGGAGTTGGAGGCGGCGCATGAAATTGGAGTTGAGGAGAGAGCGGCGGCGGCGGAGGAGGAAGTGGTGGTGGCTGCAGTAAACCCCAGCATGTCTTGGAGTAGGACTGTATGATTGATGAGTTATGATTTGGTGTGTGCGGTTTTCTCCTGCACTCTTTCTATTTTCTCATTCTATCTATTTTTATTATGGAAAATGATTTACTCCTAGAATTTTGGGATAGAAACTCTAAACCGCCAAATTGAGGGTGTTAAATGACTATCTTAACCCCCTACTGGTATAAGGAATTCACCCAATTATAAGGGCAAAAAGGTTCGAAAAACTATTTTAGTCAATCTTTTAGCAAATAATTCTAGTAGCCTAATAAGGTCCTTTTATTATTTATTAATTAGAGGTGTTTTTTCTTTGTTCTGGACTGCATCACACTTTTGTGCACAAGCGTTACCTACGCCCTCATTTTTTCCAATTCGATAGAGAATTTGGATGATATAAATCAAGTTGATAATGCGGCCCGATCAAGTGAGATAACTTGTTTTAAAACACCACAATTGAGGGTTGAAAACTTACATCACTGCGGATGTTAAGATTCGATCATGAATCCTTATGCACAATCTATCACTCCGGAACCAACTGCGCTGCCTCTGTGGACGACTCACACTTTTACTAAAGTGAAAATCGTCTGTCTCTATATATATTTTCATTCATGTATCTACTTAATCAGAATTTATCGTGTGAATATTTCTTCAAATATAATAAAAATATACACGGAGAAAGATAATTTTTTTGCCCTTTTAATAACTAACACGTTTTATTTTGCATCCGTATAACAAAATTTAAAAAAAAATTGATAAATTTTAGGTACGAACATACCCCAATTAGGAAATACCAGGCGATCCTGCACGCGCGCAGTTTCAGTTATCGTTTGATGGTGTTAAGACCATCCACGTCACCGGTTCTCACCAAACCGTCCGGTTCTCACCAAACCGTCCGGTTCACCTTATAAACCCTTTATTTCCTCACCGTCAGAAAAAAAAAACCAAAACTCCTAAAACCCCAAACCCAAAGGTCCAAGAAGAAGAAGAAGAAGATCATAAACAAAGCATCAAAACCAGAAATCATCAATGGAGAGTAGATTAATATCAATCTTGAGTAGAAAAAATAAGACTATTTTTAATCAAATTTCATCCAATTTTAAAGCTTCAAATGAGCCTTCTTTGCTGAACCATTCCAGATTATTTTCATCATCATCATCTTCATCTTCTGGGATTAATTCTGCTAGACATAGTAGCATTTCAAGAAGCTTTATTTCTAGTGGGTTTAGATCCTTTCGTCATCATTGTTATAATTTTCAGGTTTATTCTTTTGCCTCTGTTTTGTTTATTTCAATTTTCTTTCTTTTTTCCCCTCTTGCTGGATTTGATTGGGGACTACGCATCAGCGAGGTCGGTCTGTATATACGCAACCTTACACTTATGTTTTCATGTTTTCATAAAGAGGCGCCGTGACCTAGTCGATAGAAGTACACTTCATTATCACGCCAATCACGACCTTCTTAAAAAGCTAAAAGAAATAAAGAAAAAAGTGGGTATGTGTGTGTTAGGAAGGATTACGATTATGGTGCATTCAACCGTCCAATATTTTTTAGTGGGACACCTGCTGTTGTGATTTTCAGACTTTTGTTACTTATGACATGTGTTATATGCTTATTTACAAGTGTTTTATATCGAAAGAACACATGGTGCAGCCTTAGGGAACTCATGTTGCATGACTTAACACCTATCCAAACGTGTTCATTTTTTTGGTTAAAAAAAGTTTGGGTGGGTTCGGCTCCGGTCAGCACCACGGGTCAGGGCAGGCCCTAAGGACCATAGGTCGCTTACAAATCACCCACCAACACAGTCTTCACGTTGGCAGCGGGAATTGAACACTTGACCTTTGTAACGTGTTCTTTATGTACTGAAAAAAATGTGTTCAACACTATAGCCATGAGCTTTCTGAAGTGATCTGTTCTTAGATTCTTGATTGGAAACATATGGAAATACTGCTGCCTTTTGAATTTTACCAGATGAGTTGTCTTAAAGATTTCTTGTGTCTCAAAGAGCACTATTAATTTTAAAGTTTTCAAATTCAAACTAATTAGCTTATTAAACAAAAGGATTGAAACTAACCCTATAATCGTATGCTCTAAAGTGGTTAGAGCTTTTAAATTTTGCTCCAGAACCTTTGTGGTTCTTAAGTTTGGCTTCAGTAAGTTTAGTTATGCGAGTTATGACAAAGCAATGCAATGTTTAAACAACATTTCTTTAATTCGAAAACCTTGCTGGATTCTTTTCCGAGGAAGTTTTTTGGTTATAAGGATCGTAGATGATCAAATGCTGGTGCTCAAAAAGTCGTATTTCAAAATGAATACGCACATCCAAAGAGAATCTGAACCTATTGGAATTTCTGGGTATGTCTTTGTCCATTACAGTTTACCAAAAGGGGAGCTGAATGTTAGCTTATCAAGAAATCGTAAATCCATTTCGAGTATCGTTAAACTTAACGCCTGTTGGCTACTTGGTTTAGAAAACCAGTTATGCATATTCTTTTCTCTTTTCCCTTTGTCATTCACAATAACACTTGGTTTTACCTTGAGTTTGTGGCTGCACTCACATGGGGGCAGACTTCTGTTTACAGGGTTTCCGCAAACCATCATTGAGGAATTTCTCTACTACAGCATCTGCATATGTAGAAAATAAAGAGGGACTTAAGCTTCTTGTTACTGGTGGGCCGCGTGCTCAGAAATTGGTTGGAATATGGCTTTTTGCTTCTGCTGCTTGGGTATTTAGTATGGTGGTGCTTGGTGGTGTCACTCGATTAACCAGATCCGGCCTTTCAATGACCGACTGGAAATTCACTGGCAGTCTTCCTCCTCTATCAGATGAAGACTGGTTGGTTGAATTTGAGAAATATAAACAATCCCCCGAGTACAACCGGTTAGTTCGACTGTGTAGTTTCCGTATCTTAATCATTTACCACGCATTTCATTATTTTTGTTATGCTAAGGACTTTATTTTGTTGGACTATTGATCTTAGGCTTAAATTTTTACTTGATGCAGCATAAACAAAGGGATGAATATTGAGGATTTCAGGTTCATATACTGGATGGAATACGCACATCGTATGTGGGGAAGAGCACTGGGTATCATGTTTGCTCTGCCATTCTCATACTTTATTCGCAAAGGCTACATTACGCCGCTACTTGGACTTAGACTCTGTGGATTATTTGCTCTTGGTGCTGGACAAGGATTAATTGGTTGGTGGATGGTCAAAAGCGGTTTAGAGGTAATGAGTCACTGGAGTTTCTGGTTGCCTTATTTTAATATATGCTCATATGAAAAGTCTGACTTCCTTTCCTTTGCTAGGAGCCAGCATCTGAATATGCCGAACCAAGAGTAAGCCCTTATCGTCTTGCGGCACATCTTACTTCGGCATTTTCCATTTACAGCGGGCTTTTCTGGACGGCCATGTCTGTAGTTATGCCCGAACCTCCTGCTGAATCATTAACTTGGGTCAAGGGTGCAGCAAAAGTTAAGCGACTTGCTCTTCCGCTGAGCATCCTTGTCGGGATTACTGCTGTCTCAGGAGCATTTGTTGCTGGAAACGACGCTGTATGTAACTATTAATTCTTAGCCGAACTTAGATATCTGCAGATACTTAAATGACAATTTTTTTTCGGGAACTCGGGTTTTGGGTTGGGGGTGTTTGTCTAGATGATCTTTTGTAACTCTTCCATTCACTTAACATTCACCAGGGTCGTGCTTTTAATACTTTTCCGAAGATGGGTGATACATGGATTCCAGATGATATCTTCAATATGAAGCCTCTTAGCCGCAACTTCTTTGAGAATATAGCAACCGTGCAGGTAATCTCTCTATTTAGTACTCCCTCCATTTCAAAATAGTATTAACATTTGGAGTTTTCTCACGGATTAGGGATTCATTTTTCTGATTGCTCATCTTACTTGAGAATATATTATAAGATAACCAACGGATAGTTTTTTTTACTATCTAGAACTTGAACTTCATATCGTAAACTGAGGTTTTTTGGATATCGTAAACCGAGTGTTTCCCGGAACTATCTATGAACTTGAACTTCATATTGTAAATTGCATGATGGGTAGGAACCAAGTACGGGTGGTTTTTTTTCCTTCTTAACCATCGTTTGCTCAACAGCTTGATCATCGTATACTTGCACTTGCGACTTTATCTTCAATTGGCGCCTTCTGGTTTTCAACTCGGAAAGTGGACATACATCCTGCAATACGATCCTTGATTGGAAGCATAGTTGGTATGGCTGCCCTTCAGGTACGCGGTCTTCTATTCTTTCTCTTCTCACGTTATTATTTTAATGATCATTATATCAGCTATAAGTAATTATTTTATCACGATTTTAGAAATCTTGTGAACACGATTCTTTAATTTAATTTTGCAGGTGACTTTAGGAGTATCGACACTACTATCGTACGTACCAGTATCGTTAGGATCAGCTCATCAAGCTGGAGCCTTAACGCTTATGACTCTAATGCTTCTACTCAATCACACATTGCGCCGACCTTCATCAGCACTTCTCAAAACACTGCCTTATGTGGCAAAAACTGTCACATAATATGATCTTCTTAAAGCTTTACTTTTCATGTATTAATTATTTAGTTAGGAAGTATCAGATGATGTCTGTCTTCTCAGACTCCTGTATTGGAAAGGAACATGATGAATAAGTAGCAAAACTTTTTTACTCTCTTGTAATTGTAATGGAATTTTGCAGAAACTTTCTAAGGTGGTGGTTATATTTGTAAATGATCCCAAGTTTTCGAATGATTATTTATATGGACGAGGTCCAATGAATTTTATAATTTATAATTCTCCACGTTAAAAAAGAGATAAATTTTCTTAATTATTTTATTTCAGTGCAAAAATCTGGATCACAAAATCCACATTGATCAAATCTATACCATAAACTTCCAAATGACTACTATTAAACAGAATTCTCCACTGACAAAGTCGAAACCGTTTAGTACATTTGTTGACAGGGGTAGCAGAAGATCTGATCCAGGAGATTATTAACAACGCTTTTATTGATTTGGATGCCCATGACCAGCAGAGGATTAAAGATTCTGCTGCATCACAGAAGAAACTGGGACTGAGATTGGTAAACTTTTCTTACACGCTATGCGGTATTTGAAGCTCATGCATCCCAGGGGCCTTTTAATGACAGATTTTCAATCCCGTACTGATCATTATGATGGTTTGGGCACCAAGATACCAGGAACATACTCCAGTGGTCATAGACAAAGTACCCTATTTCGTGTTTGCACCAGTGGAAAGAAGGGTACCCACGAGGCAGAATCTGATGAGGATGACCTAGAACGTAGTTGGTTGGGAAATGGTGAGCTAATGGAAGAAGACCCAGAGGCTAACCTTCAAATCAGAAGAAATGCAGAAGCTCCTGGAACCTCTAAACATCCATCTCTCAAGAAGGTTACCGATGGTTTTCCATCTGGTACTAGTAATCATGAAGTATACAGACTAGAGTCATCAGCAGTTGATTCTATCACGCGAATAACAGTACACAGTGATGAAATGATGGTTGAATTTCGGAAACAAGAAAGAATCGCGCAGTCTGAAGAACATGATCGCACCAAAGGCGGAAATCCTGTTTCTCTTGCAAGTACTCATTCTATTATGATCGCGCAGTCTGGTCAGGTAGTTTCAGGTAGCGGTACATTAGAACCCACAGATCCCACGTCAACATCTGGAAAAGATGTGTTTATGTCCGAGAAAGAGGCGATTAGTGCTGATGATAAGATCAGTATCACTGTTCCAACATTAGGAAAGGATATCGAAACAAGCCAGGGTGATAGGTGCAATACGATTCTTGAAAATATTTCTGCATCAGTATCAAATGCAGATTCAGAAATGGCAAGCGGATGATGATTCTTCTGTTGAATCGTTGCCTGATATCGTTGATGCTGATCCCGATTCTGATTGATGAAGAATTTTTTGACATTAACTGGTTTGCAATTTTGTTTAAATTATTTGCAATTAATTAATTTTTTTATTGAACAGGGCATATACACATATTTCATGTTAAAGTTGGTACATTTCAGATGGTTAGAAATTTGTAAATTTATGGTATTCGATTACCATTTTCATCCCTATAACTTATCTTTGATTTATTGAAGAAAAAAGGGTGTTTTTTTTTAACGCCCGAGGGCGAAACCCCAAAGGGGGAAATAACCAATCGCAAAGTCGAGAAGAACACCTCATAAGAGGAGAAGAGTACCCTAGAATAAAGACAATTAAAGCTTATCCCATGTTTGGGGAGGGTATCGAACTCGAAACCTCTCGAACACGGACCGGCCAATGTCCCATGGGCTATTGGACCTTTTGATAAGAAAAAAGGGTGGTTGGTGGGGGCATTTCACATGGTCGCTTTTCCTCCAAAAGCAAGAATCTTTTTCGTGTTTCACAAAACTGATTTTTTTTTTTTTTTTTATAACACTAAACTGCACTTTCAGTGCCAAACTCCTTAGAATATTATCTGTATTTTTCTTCATTTAACAATTTCTTTTTGTGTTTTTTTATATATAAAATATTTGGGATGAGAAACTGAAAAAACTTAGTTGTTTTTATTTTAATTCTTTTTTGGGAAAACCCCCTTAGAAGCTGATTTTAAGTAGTTCTTCTTGCCATCCCAAGTTCATTGCTTACCTACCAACCTCCTAATTAGGCAAATACCACATGAACATTATTTTATAATAAATAATAAAGAAAAGCCACCAATATAATCGGCTTGGTGGGTGATTATTCTTTGAACACTTCTGATATGGATCGGGTCAACTGGATCATGCGGTTCAAATTTGGCCACATCACTGCATTTCCTTCTCTCTCCTCATTCTGCAAGGATATGGTCAAATCTGGATCACATGGTCCACATGGTCCATATCAAAATTTTCCTTATTCTTTAGGCGCTATTAATATTTTATCTTTTATTTCCCTAAAAGAAATATTTTATTTTTTTATTAAATTTTGTAGTGTGATTATTATGCTTGGGTTATGAGATGCTGAGATTTGTACAACTTTGACTTTGTAAATTTCGATTCCTATCCCTTCACTTTCAAACATTTTGACATTAATCACTTTGACTTTTAGGATCCATTGCTTTATTTCAACAATTTTCTTTTAGAAAATAAAAGTTAGATATTGAGGATTTTTACATTCTCCTTGTAATTTTTTTCTTTTATAGTTTATTATCTCGAAACGATTAATATTTATAGCATTACTATCTTTTTTTGAGAAATTCATAATTTGTGTCGATCACACATATTTTTAAAATTAGTGTATCACGTTTAGATATCCCTTAATTTAAGAACCAAATTGATACGTGTCAATCAAATACAAAGACTAAATTGACTTAAATGTCATTTTTAGGAACAAATTTGAAAATTTCCAGTAGTGAGTCCAGCTTCCTAGGTTCCATCGAAAAAAAAAAAGAAATACTACAACTCAACCTACCTTGGAGCTTCTTGTTCCTCCTACTTACTACATTTGCAGCTATTTATTTATCACACACTCGCACACTTTTTGCTGTGTGATCTGATTCTTTCTCCTCAATTTTCCTTATACCTAGTAATCCTAGAAACTGCATTTTCTTGAAATCAGTAGCACCAGAAATGGCTGATAAGAAGAATGATCAATCATCATCATCATCATCATCATCATGGGTTTATATGGTAACTGCTCAAACACCAACTAATATTGCTGTGATCAAATATTGGGGAAAAAGAAACGAGAATTTGATTCTCCCTATCAATGATAGTATTAGTGTAACCCTTGATCCTTCCCATCTCTGTACCACCACCACTGTCGCCGTCAGCCCTTCCTTCTCTCAAGACCGTATGTGGCTTAATGGAAAGGTAAATCAATTTTACTCTTTTTTTTATTGTTTCTCATCTGGGGTTTGTTAGAAATGTTTGAATTTTATTTGGGGTTTCTTTAAAGGTTTGAACTTTATATAATTTTGCTTGGCATTTTTGTGTTATTCTGTTATACTTTGTTCTTTGTCATATGGGTTCTATTAGAAATGTACTTGTCTGATTGGATTGGGTCTAGTATGAGATTTCTGATCTCAGTCTCAGAGCAAAACTAGTCTTTCTAGTGACCAATGCTCGAGGTTCCATACCCAACCTCAATTTAAAGAGAGTTAGCCTCGGTTTGAGTTTCAAACCATACCAAACTCAGACTAGACTCAATCCAAGCACGGTTCCGGTCTTTTAAAGGTTTGATCTTTATACAATTGCTTGGCATTTTGTGATTTTGTTTCGCTTTGAAATTTGTTCTCGAGCTTCTTGTTGTTCTTTGTCATCTGGGTTTTGTTAGAAAAGTTGGAATTTTGATTTTTAGGCTCTTTTAAAGGCTGGATATTTGCAACATAATTGCTTGGCATTTTGTGATTTTGTTTTGGGGTTAGTGCAGAAGATATCTCTTTTGGGTTTTTACTTTGTTTTCTAGGAGATGTTCTTGGTTATCTGGGTCCTGTTAGAAAACTTGGAATTTGTTTTTTTGGGTCTTTTAAAGGATTGATGTTTATAAAATTGCATGGCGTTTTGTGATTTTGTTTGGGGGTTAGTGCAGGAGATATCTCTTTCTGGTGGTAGATATCAGAATTGTCTGAGGGAAATTCGATCTCGTGCTAATGATGCTCAGGATGAGAAGACGGGTATTAAGATCAGCAAAAAGGATTGGGAGCAATTGCATCTACACATTGCTTCTTATAATAATTTTCCTACTGCTGCTGGGTTGGCATCCTCAGCTGCTGGCTTTGCTTGCCTTGGTAATCTATCTTCTAACCATCTCGTCTTTTTCTTTATTATTTTCACTTTATAGAGGATCAGGAATTGAAGAATACTGTAATCCTTCTTGTTATTCATCATTCTGCTGGTATCAGCTAAAGTAGGGATAATTCCAATTGAAAGAATTTAAAAGCTAGCTTTTTACTTCTATAGAAACTATAGTTTTTATTTGTGTAGGCATATAACAAGGACACACCCAATTCAAGAATAACGTATATCATGCCTATGAAACTGCAAAAAGTGCCATATACCTTTTTTTTTTATAAATATCCAAGCTGAAATTTAACGTCTTATTGATAATGGAGAAAACTAACCAGGTAGCTTCTTGGTTTGCCGGTCTTTGTCCAACTTTGAAGTCATTGGCTTCCTCTTACAAGTTTGAATGATACTTGTACTTTATGAAATTTTCTTGGAGATTCGGATATCTAATCATACTTACTTTTGATTTATAGAGTAATTTTTCTGCCTGAATGTCTCTTGCTGCCTGTACAAGTTTTTGCTTTCCCGCATTAGGCATTGGTTTTTTACTTGATAGGCAACAGTGGTGGTTAATATTTCTTTTTCTGGAGGTTGATATTGTGAGTACTGAAATTGTTGCGAAATGCCATTGCCTTGTATTGACTGATTTATTTTATTTCTATAACGGAATTCTTCTTCCAATTCACCCCGCTGTTGCTGATAATGGTACTATATCATATATGGATCCATTAGCAAACGGACATCTTAAAACCCTTTCTTCCAGCGATCTAGAACATCTTTTTGCTTATACATAACATTTATGTATTACATAACAAATTTCCATGATTGTCACATTGAAATCTCTTGAAATTCTAATATTTGCCGAGGTTTGCATATATTTTGGTGTTTGTATAATATAATTTCGTTGAAGAAAATGGAAAACAGCCATCATTGAAGCTTTGATTTTCTTATGCAGTTTTTTCTCTTGCAAAGCTGATGAATGCTAAAGAAGATAATGGGCAACTTTCTGCCATAGCCAGGTATCTTTCCATAAATTCCAATATTATACTTTTAGCCTTTTGGTCCTGATGCTCATGTTCTAGAGACAAAGGAATGAAGGAAAGTAAGATCATTTGGTCATGAAGCTCATGTTCTAAAGACAAAGGAAAGAAGAAACGTAAGATATGATCTGACAGGATTTAGCAGGGGAGACCATAACTCATGTTTATGCTGCTGTCAGAGACACGGGGTATTTTATTACCGAGGATTATTCTCATTTTGAATATTACAGGGGAACATTATTTCTGCTTGTAATAATTTAGAGATTTAAACAGTTTCACTAGTTCAACCAAAGAACAAAACGAAAAAAAGGGTAGAGAGTTAATGAACTGGTTAATAAGATATCAGTCAAAAGTACGATTGAGTAGACAATTGGTGATAAATTGCTGAGTTTTAAGTCGTTTCTGAACTACCTTAAGTTCATAATTTTCTGAGTGCTGTTATGTTACCTTTTGATGCTTTTATGTTGATATCAGTCCATTTAGGACAAGCTTCTATACAGGTTCATTTTTATTCTAATATTTCCGCTACATTATCTTAATACGTTTCTGGGATAGAAAATCAATTATCGAGTTTTATGTATTTCTCATGCACAGGCAAGGTTCAGGAAGCGCTTGTCGCAGTCTATATGGTGGTTTTGTCAAGTGGATCATGGGAAAAGTATGTCCAATTTATGAGTTTTGCTTGACAAAAGAAAATGCTTTGCTTTAAATTGTTGCCTTAAATTTTTTTGTTTTCTTATCTTTTCTCAAGGAGGAAAATGGGAGTGATAGCATTGCTGTTCAACTTGTCGATGAGAATCATTGGGATGAGCTTGTTATTCTTATTGCCGTGGTATGTGCTTTAGTTCTTTAGGTGAAAATTCCTCGCTTTGGATTCTCCTACCTCTCTCTTTTGTTTGGTATGATATGCTTTTGACTTCAACATCTTATAGTTTTCTATGCATCGTACTTTGAGTTAACCGAGAAATCGTACTTTGAGTTAACCGAGAAAATTGAAGCAGCATGCTGATTAGTTTAGCTGCCTCTTGTGTTCATCGTCAAAGAGTGTGTAAGTGTAACCTCCAGAAGTTCCACCTCTAGGATAAACTTTCTTCGAAACCAGTTTCATTGTAAACTTTGTACCTGAGTCGGAATCTATCATTTATCTGTCACTCAAGTAAAGTTTATGTTGCTTCAGGTAAGCTCACGTCAGAAGGAAACTAGTAGCACCAGCGGAATGCGCGAGACAGTTGAAACAAGTCCTCTTATCCAACATAGAGCAGCGGTACTTCATCTTATTTCTTCTTAGCATATCAGAACTCAACTTCTTAACAATAAGCGTTACTAAAGCTCTTGCATTTCATTCTTGGATTGGAATGTGATGTGACAGGAAGTGGTACCAAAACGCGTTATTCAAATGGAAGAAGCCATAAGAAATCGCGATTTTCCTACTTTCACTCGTCTGACTTGTTCCGACAGTAATCAGTTTCATGCCGTCTGTCTTGACACCAGCCCCCCTATATTTTACATGAATGACACATCCCATAGGCAAGTACTTTAATTACATGTACCTTTGGTCTCATGATTTCATTTTCCGTTTAGTCAGAAGTTTCAATTCTAGTGCTCTTCTTGTGATCCTAGGCTTAATTGCTTGAAGTTTTAATTAAATTACAGGATAATCAGCTGTGTTGAGAAATGGAATCGTTCCGAGGAAACACCTCAGGTCTGTTATTTACTTATACTGGAACCGAATCATGCGCATGTAAAAAAAATTGATTTCCTTATGATTTTTCAATTGCAAAAGTATTAAAACTACGAAAAATTAACAGGTGGCATATACCTTTGATGCGGGGCCAAATGCAGTTATGATTGCACGTAACAGAAAGACTGCTGCCCTTCTTCTTCAGAGGCTCCTCTATTATTTCCCTCCTCAATCTGATGCAGATTTAAACAGGTTATTTCTCATTGCTTCCTCTTGCAGTCCTAAATACGGATTTTCTTGGATAGATAGATGGATAAGAATAAACTAGAGAATCCCACAGCGTGGTATAAATAGGGATTTTCTCTGTCATTATCATTTCTAAGGGTGAAAGATAAATGACCAAGTCCATCATATCATTTCTTGTCCTGACGAAACCTGGGAACGGGCTAATGATATATTCTCGATTGCTTGTTTCATTTTCTCCAGCTACATTGTCGGTGATAAATCGATACTGCAAGATGCCGGCATTAAAGGCATGAATGATGTGGAATCATTATCTCCACCTCCAGAGGTGAAGGTTAACATTCCAACACAAAAGTATAAGGGCGATGTTAGTTACTTCATCTGCACAAGACCGGGTAGAGGTCCAGTTTTGTTAACGGAAGAAAGTGAAGCTCTCCTTAACCCTGAAACTGGGTTACCCAAGTAATAGTTCTCAGGCTAACTCAAATGTACGAGCCTCAAGGAGTACTCCAAATCTTATGTTGTTGTGCCTGTAATAACCTTTTGTTTTTGTTTGAGCCACTTCATATTTTGTTATGTATTTAGGAACTTATATACTGTTGTTGCTCCATCTTTATTTACCTTTTCTTGTTTGTTGATCATATGAATTTTATTGAGAATAATTTAAGTATTTGGGAAATGTCATTTCAATTCTATAATCTCACCGACTCTCTGATACAAACTCTGTGTTTGTTAGTGCAAAATGTCAAATCGCTACTATATAGTGGGTAGTTAACTTTTTAACTACAATTGCTTTTTTAATCATATGTGTTTGTTGTGATTGACGAGTGTGTAACTTATGTGACGAACATATGTTAGTATCAAGATAAAATTATTCGTTTATATTGCTACCAGCATGCACTTGGGCACCATTTTGATTGCTACCTCCAAACAATGCCATTTTTCCGATTATACTGCCTATGAGTGTCTGTCTACCAGTGAATTCAAACAGAAAACATTTCACATCTGGCAATTATTTACAACAGAAGGTGGTAGTGGAGTTCCAAAACGGTTTCAACAATTAACGAGTTCTAAATCAGTTTCAACAATCAAGAATTAAATTCGCAAGTAGCAAGTCCTGTAACTCTGTTCAATTAATCAAGGTTTGAAAGTGCAATCTGATCAATATGACAAAGAACAACCAGTAGAATGGTACTGAGATAGATATTAGCCAAGAAATTTCTCTGAAGAAGTGAAGGCATCAATACCATGTGATTACAAGCATATGCAAACACACATCTTTAATACATTTTAGTTCTTCAATTTCGGATTCAGAAATGACAATTGATTCATGGTTCTTGTCTATTCTAGCAGCTTTAGATCCCAAATTACAAGGTATACAAAACCATATCATTACCAAAACCTCTGAAATAAAGTGTTTTCATCTGAGAGTTAATTGATGTCAATACATCAACTAATCTATTTATTCAGAAAGAGAGACATATAACAGGCATAAAAGAGAAAACCATTAATACAAAATTCACAGATTTTTGTTATCATCTGGCATCTGCAGAATTCCATCTATACAGAATAAGGGGTTCAAGTTTCACATCTCATCAAACCAATTAGTTGTAGCTAATCTCAACATCATATACTCTTCAAATACAAAATTAATCAACCAATATAAAGAATTTCTAGAATGCAGCAATAACATTCTTTTTACTCCAAAGAATCAAATATCCAAGTTAACACTAAACACTGCATAATTTGCTATTCTCTTATCATTTCTACACCCTTATCTTTCAAAAAACCAAGTACTACTTCCACTTAGAAACCGCCAAATACAGAGAAAGACAAGAACCATAATAACAATAGAAAGTTCTTATAGCAACAATGAGCAGCAGCTCAGAACATAACTAACAGCGAAAAGAGTGCGTAAATCAAGAAACAAGCATAAGCAATCAAACCGCGGTGCTCATCTCCACAAGAAGCCAGCTCAACCAGCAACCTAGTGCAAACTCTCGTCGACCATATAACAAACACCCCACTCATCACCATAATCACCATCCCTCCCTGAGGAACAAACAGCGAAATCGCCGAACAAATGACGATGGGCAACATACAGTACCCGATAAGGCTGAGACATCTGTATAAATCCAAATTTCCATTCTTTCCTGCAAGCATATTAAACACAACATAAAGAAACAACGAAGCCACAGTTACCCAACCTAATATGATCCCGAAATGAAGCTTTCCAGCAAGTAATTGGAATAATCCAAACGCCATCAGAAACAAAAAAGGACCGGATAGATCCGCATCCTCATGGAGATCGGGTTTGACACGAAACGGATTCAAAATCGATATGGTTTTCTGATAAATTTGCTTTGTATTGATACCGAGTTCTTCTAAAAGCGGCGGCTCGTCTTCGAATCCTGTCACTCCTCCTCCGCCGCCGCCGCCGATTGTGGAGGAGGCGAACTGCGGTTGAGAAAAGGAAGTGGAAGCGGAAGCGGAGCCTACGTCGAAAGACATGAAAGGAATGCTAGGGTTTGAGGATCTAGGAGGTTGAAAAGGAGCTGTGGGACGACGTTGTTGTATGCCGGGGCCTGGATTCCCACCGGATGGGAATATTACCGGCGGAGCGTTGAATTCCCTCGCCATGGATCAGAAATTAGGGCTAATTGATGAGAAATTAGGGTTTTTGTTCTTCAAGTTTCTGCAGATTTGGGAGTTTTGGCCGAGGAACGATGAGATCGTAGGGAATGTTTTCGACTGCGAAGAAATCATAAAACACAATTTTAAGTTTTTCCTTCGAGGAAAGAGGTTAAGCTTTTAATTTTGCTTTTTTCCTTTAAATAATTAGGTGAAACCCAAAAGAAAACAAAATTGAAAAGGGTTATTTTGGTAAACTTACTCATACGGAAATTCCGGATGTTCACCATCTGTTGCAAAGATTTTTGGTACCAGGCATCTGACCCAATTAGTTTGATTGCAATCTTAATAAAATTTTAACGCATATAATAAAAATTTATATAAACATGTGATATATTATCGTTTTTGTTGCATTTGACAAAATTTGAACTATCAACATTTAATTAAAATGTCTCGTCTCTTGATGTGCAGCAGTTCATTTTTAACCACTAACATTCTTTTCTGCCCAACATATATAGAGTTATGCACAATAATATATTTGAATGAGTGCTAATCGTTATTTCATACTAGCAGTATGGTGAGACTGTTGTAGTTTGAGAGTTGATTGCCAAAAGAATAGAAATAAGATTATGGATTGAAGGAAATATCAAAAATTGAAAATTGAAAAAGCTTTCATGTGTTGTTCTCTCAAGGTTTATTGATGTTGATCCGATTATGGGTGGAGCTTGGCATAGAGGTGCTCTCTCCTCATCCTTTTTTGCACTCTTCATGACATAAACCACTGGAAAGTTGTGTTTTTCTTCTCTTTTTTTTGGTAAATTTAGAAAAGTTATACTGTTTCTTGCTTATTTTATATGTTACCATATTTATTACAAGTGTTTATTGGTCACGTTTTTCAGGAGGCTACGGTCACGTCTTCTCTGCAGTTCTCGAGTGGGAAAAGATCATTTCAAGGTTGTGCAATCCTGAGGGCCAAAGATTTAAGCAAAATTCCTAGGAAAACCACACCCTTACCTGTACGAAACAACCTTTATCAGTGTACACTTTTCTTTTAAAGGACAATCGGACTATCTGAACCGAACCGAACCAAGTGGAAGGGATATAATGATTTCAGTTCTGAAATGACCTAGTCGAGTTTCACCCACTCGTATGAACTGCTCTAGCCTTTTCGCTTCCACTGATTCTTCTATCATTACACTACTGATACACAAATATGAACTTTCAACCAATTAAGATTTTAACAATTTGATGAAATATATCGATCCAATAATAATGAGCAACTATAGCAAAGCAATAACAAAAAGAAACTTTTTACCAACATCATGTCATCTATAGGTATAGTTGTCAACCGTTTTTTGCAATGCATAGATCAGGGCTGTACAGTAGGCACTGCACCAAAAAGCTTCCCAAACACCAAGGATAGTGGCTAACTCTTCTTTTAAGCATGTGGGAGTTGTTCTAGTGCTGTAACACAACCAGAAGATCATTTGATACCCAGAAAATAACAGATACTATAAACTTAAGAAATTCGAAGGAAATATAATAGCCACAATATTGAGAACACATTGTTGAAAAGCATACGCCAATAGTACCTTTTACCAGACATCGATAACGTGTTGACAGCTCTGACATTTCTTGTCCTATTTCGTTTTTCATCATTATCATCGTCAATGACAAAGCGGGCTCTACAAGCTCATCAATCAACGCATTTGCCAGGACCCTGGAGCTCCATTTTCCATGAAGGAAGCTCCAGAAACTGAGACTTTTGGCTTGGATTGGCTGGAAAAGAAGAGAACAAGGTGTGAACGGTCCAACCCAGCGCGCCTCGGTTGTTTATGCCTGCACCCTTACCAGCTGAAAAAGAATTTGCTGCCCAGGCAGCCTCCTTGCAATCGATGCACTGCAGATCTTCTGGCAAGGGGCAGGCATGGCCCATGCCCCTTAACGGGGCCGGGCTAATCCAAAAGTTGCATCAGGTTGTTGCTGTTGGTGAGACTGTAAAGAGACAAAGCATAACAAAGTGAATCAGATTCAGTGTTGTCAATCGCGGATGGCGGATCATGTCGGCAAGCAAAAAAAAAAATTAAGGTTAAATAGCGGACACAATAACATAATGCAAAATATATATAATACAATGCATACATACTTGTTAATCATTCTGTCACTATAACCTTGTAAGTGGTCGATCAATAATAACATGTTATGGCGATCACTAAGATGTTACAATATACTTGTTAATCATTCTGTTACTAATAGACTGATTTCCGCACTAATAAATTTGACCATGATCGATACATACTTGTAACCTTTGGTTCGTAATAACAGACTATTTACCTCACCAATAATACCTTAATAAGAATCGATACATAGTAAACCTTTTAAGGCGATCACTAAAACGTTACAAAATACTTCTTACTCTTTTTAGTATGTACTAATAGCCTAATAAACTTGACAATAAACTTGACAGTGATAGATACATAGTTAACCTTTTAAGGCTGTCACTAAAACGTTAAAACATACTTCATACTTTTTCATAGTACTTATACACAAATAACCTCACTAATAACCATGCCAATACCCGATTCATAGTAAGTTGCTAAGGCGTTCACTAAAACGTTACAACATACTTGTTACTCTTTCTTAGTACTAAGTGACTAATTTCATAACTAATAAATTTGAAAAGGATCGATACATACTTGTAACTCTTTCTTTGTACTAATACATAATTAATTAGTTAAGACGATAACTTACGCAAATCCCAAAGCTTGTTAGTATTTTGAGCGGCAAAAAAACAGAAAAAAAAATTCAAACAGTGTGGTTAAAAAAAAAAGAGAAGAGCGAGGAAGATGGAGAAAAAGAAGATAGAGAGGAGAGAGAGAGTAGAGAGTAGAAGAAAGAATACATAGACAGAAGATGGAAGATGAAAGGACATACCTGTTGCATATTGCAGAGTGCAGAGACGGCAAGAGTCGATTACGTTGATTAGATTAGGTAAATATATTATAATAGGGTAATAATCACATGTGTAACCAAAAATAACCCAAACCCATTTACCACACAAAAAAAAAAAGGCAAAATATACCGCTATGCCCGCCATGAAACGCCATAACGTAACCGCCATATCGCCCGCGAAACGTTGAAAGGCGGACACCGCTATATTAGAGTTTATAGCACATTGCGTATTGCGGTGGCCCAAAATTCCGCAACGCCATACCTCCATAACCCCGCCATACCCCACCATTTGATTACATTGATCAGATTCCAACGCAAGCACAACAAGTCATTAATGTAACATTTATGCAAGATGAAAAACACTTGAGACATCAGAGAAGCATAGAAGACAACAATACTTTGCATCTTACACGGACATGCCCTACTCTACAAAGGTATTATGATCTAGACCAGACATAAGCCGCCCAAATAGAAATCAATAGTCAAGTAGACACGTGTTTATCAAATAAGAATGATCTTCAAAAGGCACCACATGAGACCACCCCCCCAAGCGCGGATTCTGCATCTCCCATTCAACCCGTTCTTAATTCAACAGAACGTTTGTTCACTAATTTTCATTACTACTCGTTGTCCAATTTGATTTCACACTGCTGGTTTATGTCTTAGTACTAAATCAAACATATGACCTAACGAAACGATTAAGGATGTATTTGGATTGGTTTTTTGTTTGAGAATTTGTCTTGGGGATTGAAAAAGTGAATTGTTTGTGAGAGAAGATGTGGGGCCAAAGTGAAAATTTGTGTTGGAGAATGTGTCAGAAGTAGTGTACAAATGCACCCTAATGAGATTCAAACTGGCTTCATCCATTCCATTTATGCCGACAACAGTCCACGTATCAATCATCCCTTTTCCTCTCGTATAGTAAGTCAAACAATTCAGGCAGAGATATCTAGACTCCAGCATTAAGAACTAGAAATATTGCTTGCATGATTACTGATGTATCCCAAGTATCAGCAAACATAGTTCACATTTTTTTATACAATGGATGTGGTCAGACCAGACTTTTTAATTTTATAATGTGGAAAAAGAAATTCAATGGTGGAGAAATGGTTCAGAATGCTGATGAAGTTCATCATACCTGAGTAAAGGATTGATGAACCTGTTCATGAGGATAGATGAAAGTCATTCCAGGATGCTGACAAGGATACTGAGGAGAGTGCAAATACAGTACGGAATTCGAGCGAGCCCCAACATGATTTGGACCAAATGCAGTCATCATTGTCTCTGGAGGACCATAACCCATTCCAGCGGGAGTTGATGGTGTTGTCCAAGGCCCCGGCAGGTGCTGCGGAAGTGGTCGAGGCTGGTGCTCATTCGATATAGGAGACCTATGAACTGCACCAAGCTGTGGGAATTCGGTATTGTAGTTTATTGCAGGTGCATACATAGGCCGAATAGTATATGCGCCTCCATTAAATCCAAACCCTGGATCAAATCTTTGCATGTATCTGATGGAAACACAAAATACGTTTATGCTGCGAAGTTAAAAAAATGAAAAATCTGTTGCCACAGCAAAGATATCCATGGTTTCCATCCTCAGACATACACTTGCATGCCATAAATAGGATGAGTAAAGTGAAAAAGATTACAAAATTGTCATCTGAAACTGAAGAACCTAAATCAGGAAACGACAACAGGCTGAATTTGTAAACGCATAATAGTCCTTTACTTACGAAGTACTCAACCAGTATAACATTGTTATAGCTGCAAAACTGCCATAACTGGTACTCACCAGCAGCCTTGAAATTGAACTAATTTCCATAACCATTAAATGCACCAAAAAAGAAAAAAATACGATAATAAGAAAGAATTGAGTATCAATCACAGAGTAACCCAAAATTTGTCATAAAGAACAAAGGAGGATTACCAGAGGAACAAAACGAAGTATACTTTGTCTGATGCAACATTCTAAAGTACCCAACTATCACCTCAGCATAAGTTAAAAAGTGATAAACTAAAGTAGCTCATTCTCTAATATATCCTAACAGAAACAAGTAAAAGAATGCAAAACATGGTTCCAAAATCATGGATGCCAATAGTTCCCAACAGAATTCTGAAAATAAACAAATAACAGTATTTTTGTGAACTGACAAGATAGAAAAGGGTTGAATGCACATGTACCTATCATAGCTCCTATCATAGTCCGGATCCTTGCGTTCAGTTTCACGATCCCGGAAGATAGCCACCCTACTAGTACTAGTTTTAGCCCTACCAGCTGGTTCCTTCTCTGCCCTACTTCTAGCTGATCTAGAACTACCAGCTATAGAATCAATCAGACCCCTACCAATATTTAGATCAGAAACCCCAGCCGGTGCGGATTTCTCCTCCATCTTCAATCCTCCTCGTGGACCGTGCTGAAATCGCTCTTGTATAATGGATTCATTTTCTGATTTTACAGGCACGCCCCCAGTGAAGCGGTTAGAACTAAATATCCGTGCTCGGGCCCTATTGTATTCTTCTTTTCGTTCCTCCACACTCTTCAGACTATTAGACTTTGACAAATGTGAATTAGGATCGCTTAAAATCTGTGACCCTTTCTGAGGCCTCTGTTTAATTGCAACATTAATGCCACCGCTTCCTTCTGAGGGCAAATTGACTGGAATATCAGCAAGTCGAATCAAAGGTATCCTGCATTCAGAAGTCTTCCGTACAATTATTCTGGAACCAGAACCATCTGGTAGACTATTGTCCAATAAAACCATTGATTGCAAAGAATAATGCTGGGCAACACGATGTGCGGCTAATCGTAAATAGGAAGTGGGCAGCTGTTGGAACTCCATTTGTTGTCTGGTAGGATCCCGTATGAACTTCTCAACCTCCTGCTCCATTCGAAGAACTAAACCACAGAACAAAATGAAAAGATTAAACCACAGAACAAAATGAAAATATTACTAGCAGCCTGGAAACAAAATGCAGCATAAAAGAAAATTTCCCCATTAAATAGTTTTTTCTGATCCACCATAATGAAGTAAATATTAGGAGCTTTAAAGTTACATCCCACTAGATGGTATTAGCTACACTGTTAGCAAGATAAATGCAAAACGTGGACATACAATTTTTGTCACTGATTGGACCAAAAAACTGGATTAATGACTGAGAACAAGGCCAGAAGGAAAATGCATGTAGCGGAGATGCGTATGTTAAGATGGATGTGTGGGCACACGAGAATGGATAGAGTGAGGAATGAGACTATTCAGAAGAAGGTTGGTGTAGCACCTATTGAAGATAAGAAGAGAGAGAACCGTTTGCGTTGGTTTGGGCACATTAGACGAAGACCAAGTGAAGCTCCGGTTAGGAGAATTGAAGGATTATGTAATGTAGATGGCGTAAGAGGTAGAGGGAGACCGAGGGAGACTTGGATGGACGTGATAAAAGGGGATATGAATCTGTTAGAACTAGATGAGAGTTGTGTTTGGGATCGAAAGAAATGGAGAGATTGCATCCATGTGGATGACCTTACGTGATTCTTACTTTGGTTCATGTAGCCGACCCCAATCTGTTGGGATTAAGGCTTGGTTGTTGTTGTTGTTGTTGTTGTTGTAACAAGGCCAGAAGGAAGCCAAGAACTGCATGGAACAGGCTTCTCCATGTAAGCAGCAACGTAAAACTCAAGACAGGGAATGTCTATTGACAGAACTGATTCAAACATAAGCACAATTTCCTGAATGAATCAGAAGATCATGCAACCAACTCCACTTGAAACTAGTCCAACTAAAGATTCATGCAAAATCTAGTAGAACAAATCTAACCCTGGGGAGGGGGCACAAAAGAGAATGCAGACTGCATAACACAGTGTGTTGCAGAAATCGCTAATCGGGCGGCAGACCGGGACCAGCGACTAGTCGGGGGCTAGTCGAACACCCTAAATTACAATGTATTTTTTTTAAATTATGTTATCATATTACGCAAAAATTAGGGCAAAAAATGCAAAAATTAAATAATATCAAATAAACTCAGTTCGTGCATCGGAAGACATAGAAGAAATGCAAAAACTAGGGCAAAAAATGAAGAACATAAACCAAAATAAGATGACTTACCTTCGGATAAACCGAAATGCAGTGAAGATCTATGTTACTCGGACTCTTCGTTTATGCATGCCGTACCCGTGTCGAAACGACAGGACATGGGTATGGGCATGGCATACTTATCGGTATGGTCAACACCGATCATACACTTTGTTTTACATTACATGTTTAAGTACCCGAAACCTAAATACATACCCGTACCCGACACCCGTACCCGAGTCCGAGTAACAGGTGAAGATTGATAATGAGGGTGAAGGAAGAGATGAAAGCCCCAGGTCTGATATTTTTTTTTTGTTTAAATTAGTTTTGGGCGGAGAATTTATTTATTTTAATTTCTCTGCTCAAAACGACGTCGTTTTGATCGGAAAAAGGGTTTTTTTTATTATTATTATTTCTCTGCCCAAAACGACAGGAAACTGATCTTTTTTTTTTAAAAGTCAACTGATTTTACCGACTAGATCCAAATTTTTCCTGACTAGCCCGACTTTTGACCAAACCGATTTTAACCCCCATTTTTTTGCATTTTCTAGTCAGTTGGGGGCCGACTTTTACAACACTGATAACAATGAAGTTGTTATATCCCCCCATCAGAGAAATCAATTTGGTAATAACACCAAGCATTTTCTAATTTAGCATGTTGCAAATTCATAAGAACTGTCACTTAAACCCAAAAGATCCACTAGCACATTAAATAAGGCCTCCTGAATCTAAGATCTCTCAATTAATATGTGAGAAAAACTTTTAACTTTTAGTTTTGGAGGCCTGAGCCCGGCGGGTGGGGGGACTCTAGAACTCAATGTAATCACCGAAATCCCATTCAGAACTCAGTTCCATAGAAGTTTTAACGAATTAAAGCAGTTTGTGGTAAAGCTATGTAACTTGGACTCGGGTACGGGCGTGGGTATGTATTTAGGTGTCAGGTACTTAAACATCTAAAACAAAGTATTTGTTCGGTGTTGACCACATCCGATAAATATCTCATACACATGTCGTGTCGACAAGGGTACGGCAGCATAAATGAAAGGTCCGAGTAACATAGGTGGTAAGTTGTCACAGAGTAAATGGCCATAACTCTTCATTTACAACTATGCTAAATATTACTCAATTTTTCTACAAATTCCATGCTGAAATTAGCTTCTCATGTATTTTTTTTGGGCTAAATTAGCTTCTCATGTATGGGTAAGCTAGAATATTCATCACGGGGCAATTTCATCAATGCATCCATTATGCAACATATGGTATTTGGTTAAAAGAAAATTTCCCCCCGATATCTTAATTCTTAATCATGCACCAATAAATGGCCCAAAAATCAGATATATCCACAAACAAACAAAACATGCAAAATAATGACTAGAGAACACCAAAAACTAACAAAGAGCTCAATAATTAAGCTTGGAACCGAAATTCAACACCTAAAAACTGGTCAAAGGAACACTGATAAACCCCAAAACCAACCAAAAACCTAAAAGCTCACCTGAAAGCCGTTCACGGGGATTTTGCAAAGCCTCGCGAAGGAACTGATCCACCGAATCACCAACCAAAACATCCGAGCCACTGGCGCTAAAACTCCCCAACGCCACATCTGAATCGTCAGCGAGCTCTGATTGATTATTGTTGCTCAAAGATGAAGAATTGTTCGATTCTTTTTTGGAGAGCATGAGCCGCCGCATGCTGGTATCCAAGTCGGCAACCTCCCATGACTCCGGTGGAACACCGCCGAGATCCGATGACTCCACCAAAGAGCCGCCGCCGCCTTCCATGGATGTGTTGTCCGATTCTTCAAAAGAATAATCAGGACTAACTACTAGCGGCTTCTGGAAGAAGAAATCATTAAATTAAGCTGGAATTAATGATTAAATTAGACCTCGAACTATAGGATTCGTTGAATTTCATAAGAACAATTATCCTGATTGGTTGGGGAAATTAGGGTTTCAAGGGACTTGGGAGTATAAAGGGAAAGTTGGAGATAGGGTTTGACGATTGTTTTGGAAAGATGTTATGAAAGGGTTGCTTCGAAACGCAGTTTGTGGGTAATGAAGGCACGTGATAGAGAAGATGCGTTACGTTTAGCGATCCTATTCTTTTTTTTTTTAATTCTCATTTAATCTCATCCATTTTTACGTACGTCAACAGCTTCTAAAAGTACCTACAATAAAATAGTTCAAGATGGTTGTTCTACTGACATGGTGCAATCTTCCATGTCCTAGGCATAGCTTAACGTAAGCTACGCTCCAATCACACTAAATTGACTTTTCACTTTTTTTGTTATTACTGTTTAATATGTAAAAATGCATAAATTAGCTAGGGCGGTTCAAGAGGAAGAAAAAAAGAGGAAGAAAAAGTTTGGTCATCTGAGCTAGTCAGGAGAGTGAAACGGGTCATAGACTACTCAGATCGCTAAGGCAAAGCTCGTCAAGCTAATCAACCAAGAACCAGTAGCTAAGCTAGCTCGCCCAACTAACTGTTGGGGCAAGTTGGCCCAACAAACTTTTATCGTAAAGGGGGTCCAATCAAATATGCTTTTAACAGATTTTTGAATCGGTCCTATACTGTATCATCTGCATAATCAACGCGATCAGTATTTGAAGGATGAAGGAGTGAAAATAATACCGAGAGAATATCTAATAAAATGATAAGCTAGACAACCCGAAAACATACGGGAACTTGTAACTTACAACCGATCAATACCACAACTTGAGGTATGTAGCAGAAATGTAAGATTATGGCAATCATAGGTGGAACACAAGCCAAAAAAGATCTCTTTGGAGGCCTATATAAATTGAGAATGAGGAAGAGATCAAGGACATGACATGCAACACTCGGAAAGTCTATTTTATTCTCTTTTACTTTATGCTAATTTTTTTTTACAACTTCTCACTTAAATTCATATAACTTTCATTTTACTTAGTTGTTTCGGATCATCAAAGCTTTCTGCTTGAGAATTCTCATATAATAACACACTTATGTAAAATTCACCATTAAGCTTAGTTTTATGCATGAGGATTCTCATATAATAGCACACTTAGGTCAGTATAGTTTTTTGCGTGGGTAAACATTTTCAGTAATTCATACTATGCCAAGTCATCTTTTTAGATTTGTAATTATCTTTAAAAAAAATGAATTTTAAGTGTTCAGACAAAGTCGTCCGGCTAAGCTCTCAATTTTTTTTGTGGCAACAAGTACCTTAATATTTTTTAGAATTGTATTTATAGTTGTTGATTAAGATAATGAACAAATATAGGGGATGAATTGGAATTGTTCCAAACTTCACGGGCATAGAGTGATGAAATAATAAAATCCTTATCTGCTCGATGAACATCTGAGACTGCAAAGAAAATAGAATAATTATAGAAAAAAAATACACTAATGAAAAGGTCAAATACAAACTGCTAAATTCTCAATTATTTGAACCCAAAGAACTAAATAATTTGTTGGTCTAACATTTTTAATAGGAAAGAGACAGGACAAACTAATAATTTACATCAATATATCTCTTGATTTGTAATTCGGAGGTAGTAAAAGAGGAAAATTCTGATATAAATTTGTAAAAAAAACTGTATTGTGAAGAGAATGAGTAAAAATATCATAGTAAGAAGTGGAGAAAAGAATGTAAGAAAATAATTGAGTGAACTGAAAAGAAAAGGGGAAGAGGGAGATGCAAGCTCTTTAGGACCCGTTCGATTTTGGTGCGGAACATCTTTTTTTTCACAGCGTGCACACAAATTTTGATTGTTGAATATAAGATTTGACGGATGATTTTTATTATTATAAGAATAACACTTCAAGAGAAGAACGAGTATTCTTTAGAGAACATGTTCTTTGAAAGCACATGTTGCCAAGAAAAATTCAGGTGTTTTTCGAAATGATCTCAACCATCAAATCTTGCATTCGACAACTAATATTTGTTTTGTACATAGATAATTGAAGGCGTTTTGCATTCGAACAGTGAGTTTCTAGGAAAAATTGTTCTCGTACTAACCGGCTACTGTGCAAATGTACAAAATTTCGTACGTGTGGAACACTAGGAATCGTTGAGTTATTCATCTGTTGGCGAAGTTTAACTTTTTTAACAGCCATTAAAAAACATTTGTCCATCTCAAGCGTCAATATTTTTATCTAACGGCTTAACAGTTGTTCTGCATTTGCGGAATAACAGTTATTTTGCACTGTAGCGATTTCTTCCCTTCTTCCCTTTTTTAATTTTTTTTCCAAAATTTCAATTTGGCCCGTAAAGTATTTTGGTTTATAAAATTACTTCAAAACTTTCTAACATAAGTATTCCTTCCTTATTCAAGTATGTTTAGGATAGTTCAGAATAGGCTGAATGAGCATTTTAGTTCATGAAGTATTTACTATTGGTACAATAAGTACACAGTTTTTACAAGTATTTTTCTGCACTTACATAACAAATATCATCCGTTAAATAAGAATATAATGCAACACCTATTATCATATGCAGAATAAAATTCGTTATACACAGGAGCCACATAAACATCCGGACATATGATTTAATTAATTTTTATTTGATTGATTTATGTAAATCGGGTTTAAAGACAAATTGAAAGCAACTTTAAACATTGAAAGGTGAAGGAAAATTATGGATTTGTTTAATGTACTAATAATAGACAATGATCTCAACATAAACGTAGGCTCAAAGCAAAGCGCTGAAGAAGCAGCAGCAACCCGCCGTCTCCTTAACGTAGCTTCAACGACTTTTTATTTTGCTAACTAACTTTTCTTTAGGACTATCTATGTCACACCTTCAGTGTATAATGTAATTTATTATGTACGTGTGTACTCCATTCGATTTAAAATATAAGTATTTTTAAGTATTTTTACACTAGTTAATATACTAATTAAAATGACAAAAGTAGAGAATTGCATTGGAACTACACATTTTGACCAAAATTAATATAGGGTGAAAAACATATAGGGGTAAATTAGCCAATAAATGCACAATTCTTGTAAAAAGACTTATATTTTGCAACAAAAAACAACTCATACAGAAGCTTATATTTTGAATCGGAGGGAATAATATTTATCAATCATTAAATGTGAAACATGACAGATGAGATTTTTTTAAGGAAGAACATCTGTTTCGTTAGAACACATATTCTCTTTGAGTGTCAAGAATCGTCTGTCTCCATACATATCTCCATATATGTCTCTAACCACTCACAATTCGCCACGTGTATATATAGAATTTAAATAAATGTTTGCATATCAAATTTTGAATGGTAAGAACATATATGAGAGAAATGATTTACCGCTCAAAGAGAGTGAATGTATGTTCGGCATTCTAAAAGTAAAATGTGTGTTCTTCTTAACAAATTTCAGCTCTCAAATCTCACACCTAAGAACTAAAATTTATTCTACATATATAATAAATAAAACGTGTTTTGCATCAGAGTTGGACTATGTTCCGCTATATAAAGTAAAACACCCTCTTTTTTTCATTGAATAAAATAAAACATCCTCAAATTGTCCATAAATAGAATCTTCCCAAAAGCACGTTTCCTCTCATATTATTCCAAAACCATCAAAGTTTCCACCAAAAACTGCCCTTCTTTTTAGCTAATAATTTGTTTCATACACTAACCTCCCCACCATTTCTTGAATTCCCTGTCTCTTTGGTTGTTCTCTCATTGTGCTTTCTCCTCTCTCATCTCTCTGCTGTTTCTTGGTAAGTTTTTTCCTCAATATCCCTCTTTTTCATTAAATTATTAATCTTTGATGAGTCTTTTTCCTTGTTCATAAATGTGATTACATATTATTTCTGTCATAGACATAATTTAATAAATTTTATAATTCAAAATTCAAAATTGAGAGAAAAAATATATTTTTCTTAATTATTTACTCTTAATAGTGAATTCTTAATCCTACATGGACTAAGTCCATATTAAAATTACATAGCTCGTGATCTTAAAATGTTAATCTTTCTTAATCATATTCTCAACATAATCTTTGATGGGTTCTCTTGTTTTTTTTTTCCATAAATCTGTAATGTGAATACACCTGTCATAATGTTGGCACAATAAATTTTAGATTTGTTCTGATATGTACATAATAGAATGGATCATGTGGTACTGATTGACTCACATCAACATAAATTATTTTTCTCTCATAATCTGGATAAATGTGGATTACATAATATTGTATCATGATTTATAACATAATTAGCCTAGATCTTATAATTCATCATTTTTCACGTTAGGAGAAAAATAAAATTTTAATAATAAATTAAATAATTATTCTATAATAAATTCTGAACACCACATTAACCGAGTCCACATCAGATTTTACTACGGAGGTAGTGATCTTAAAAAGTTCATCTTTCTTGATCTTTCTAACAGGATTTTTTTTTATGGGTTCTTTTTGTTAGGTAGCGATTGGTTGATCTAGAAAAATTCCAGATCAATCACTCGCGATTGGTTGCAGAATCATTGAATTTAAGGGCAGCAAGAAAAAAGAGAAGAATGGCAGAGGAACAACAATGGCAGGAGCAGCCAGGAGCTAGATACAAACTCTGTATCAATAATTGTGGATTCTTTGGAAGTCCCACTACCCTTAATTTGTGTTCCAAATGCTACAAAGATCAATCCAACAAAGAACAACAAATGAAAAATGCCAAAATCGCCATGGAAAATACTCTGATCCAAGCAGAATCATCTTCTTCCTCGGAGAAATTAAGGTTAAAATCGCCGATTAATCCCCCGATTGTTGTAATAGATGCATCCCCTTCTGTGAAATCTTTGATGGGTAAGGAAGAAATCAAGAAGAACGGTGGTGGTGCGGCGGGATCGAATAGGTGCTCGAATTGTCGGCGGCGCGTGGGACTGACGGGGTTCAAATGCAAGTGTGGATATACGTTTTGTGGGACCCATAGGTATCCCGAGAAACACGGGTGCACTTTTGATTATAAGTCAACGGGAAGGGAAGCCATAGCTAAGGCTAATCCAGTTGTTAAGGCTCAGAAACTTGATAAGATCTAATAAGCTTTTTGAGTTCTTCTCAGCATTGATGCTTTTCTAAGTTGATCATGATCTTCTTCATTGTTATTAGGGTTGCATTTTCAAAATAAATTTACAAAAAGAAAAAGGGAAATTTTTAGAAGATTTGATACCTCAATGTATTTGAATTTAATCTGATTTGAGATTGTTTTGGTTTGAAATTCAAAATTAGGTACAAAATTTCTTCGATTGGGTCTGAAAATGAAACTAGAAATATTAAATCATTTAAAATCTGATTTGAAATTGAGATTAGTTTGAGATCGAGTCTAACATCTCATACTGCGGCACAAGTCAAACAGTACATGTAAAGTATTGATGATTGATAATTAGAATTTGTATTTCATTATTTAATTGTCAATAACATTTTTAGATTATTTATTATCATTTTCATTTTGGTCTTTCCCATTAGTTCTCATTAGTTGTCTAATACTGTCTTTCTCTTTGGCTATTTCCCGTTAGTAGCCTAATTATACTTTGGAAGGAAATAATATTTGATGATATTGAACAATATTTATTTAGAAAAAATATTAATCATTATTTCATTTCGAAATAAATGAACTAAAACACAAAGTTCGAATTTTAAAATCTACATTTTCTTAAATAAATAATTCAAATTTTACAACAAGCTACATGTAATAGTGGAGGGACCCAAATTTTCTAATAACACGAAAGATCAACATAATTGTCAACAAGCGTAAAAGAAATTGAAACAGAAGATAACACTTATCTACTTTAAATTTAGGTACCATAATAATAACCAATTAGCCGATGAGTGGTCCTAGACATTATAATGTAAGATTATGAGCCAAACCACATCATATATGAATTATTAAGTATTTGCAGTAGATGAAATTTTATAATGAATTTACCACAAAATTATTATATGAAACTAAAGATAAAATATACAAAACACAAAAGATAGGAGATTTAAATTCAATTTAAAAATTCTCTGTTGGAGATGGTGTGAGAAACATGCACAAATGCACCCAGCTGAACTGCTTATTATGTACATACATACCACATGGCTCACATACTACTCGAAATAAATATTTGTCTTTAAATTTCTAAAAAATATATATTATTTGTGAAACAATAATAATAGGTAGGTAAGACTCTAAATAAAGGAAATATCTGATATGGACCGGGTCCATGTGGTCTAGATTTGGCCACATCCCTGCAGAATGAGGAGAGAGAAGGAAATGCAGTGATGTGATCAAATCTGGACCGCATGGTCCAATGGACCTGGTCCATGACAGAATAGACCCTAAATAAAACAGTTTTGCAGTAGGCATCGTTCTTTAAAAAAAAAAAAAAGTATCGTTCAGCACGGAAATGGGTCACTCAATATTAAGATTATCTTTGTGGGACTAATTCTACGACCCCTTACATAAATTAGATGTAACTCACATTTGTAGGTATGCTTCACCAAATTCACGTGATATGGATTGGGTTAAGTCTCACAAAAACAATTATAGTATTGAATTTTCTCATAAACGGGCCACATAAAAGCCATACAACACCCTATTTTTAAAATTGGGGGAGATGATTCGATCCCGTAACATACGAGTCGGATTTCACACATCCATTATCAACTACTCTAACGACACACTCTAGAGAGAAATTGTCTGTCGCATAAATGTTCCCGTCATTCAAAATTCGTCCTGTGACAATTTTTTTAAAATTTTATATACACGTGACAAATTGTAAGTGATTATGGATAAACATTGAGACATGTATGTGAATAGTCGATATTATTGCCACCCTATATATGGCAAAAAATCCTCTGTCCTCATTTCTGTCCCCAGCCAATCATAATTCACCATGTGTATATATAATTGGAAAAAATATTTATATAGTAAATTCTGATTGGTTGGGGACAGTGATGGGGATATGAATGGGGATAGAGGATTTTCACTCCCTATATATATACCCATAGACCCACATTTATTGGCATGCATTGCTGTTGAGAGTTTTTTTCCATTAGAGCAGCCAAAACTATTTTCCTCTTCATTAGTAAATGGCCGAAGCTAAGAAATTAATGTTTCTATCGGCAAACTTCACCGTCTTCTTCTTCCTCCTCATCTTCATAATTTCTTCTGTTGCGGCCGAAGAAGGCCGAGGCGACCGTGATAAACAGTACAAACTGTTTGTTTTCGGTGATTCTTATGCAGATACCGGTAACTGGCCACAATCCACAGGCGCCATTTCATGGAAGGAACCTTATGGCATCACTTTTCCTGGTCAACCATCCGGCCGATTCTCCGACGGTCGGGTTCTTACTGATTACATAGGTCTGTAATTTCTGCCCCTCTACCCAAAAAAAAAAAAAAAAAATCAGAATCTATAGATCCATCCCACTACTTCATGTTGCAGATTTTGTTCATCATCTTTTGCCACGTGTGAGACACGCGTGAATGTGAATCAAGTACAGTAATTATCATTTTTTTTTATTTATTAATATTAAGTAAAGGGATGCCAGTTTTGTGGGCAAAAAATACTCCGTCCCTTTTTCTATCCCTATTTATTTCCCCATCTAATCACAATTCACCTTATGTATATATAATTAAAAAAAATATTTATATAGTAAATTTTGATTGGTTGGGGAAAAGGATTGGGACAAGAATGAGGATAGAGAATTTTCACCCAGTTTTGTGACATATTGTTACAAGTAAGAATATTTTGCATCTTATTTTGCGCTTAACTGCCTGAGCCTCCTTTGATATACTATTTGTTAATTAAAACACATTTATAACTGTGTCACAGATAACTTCCTTTAATTTTAAACTTTTTAATTTTCTCAAAAAGAAGAATTAATAAATATTTTCCACATTCGTTCCAATGGGATTCGAAATCTCTAACCTATCAGTTGAAGAGGAAGTGTTTTACCACATAAATTTAGCTTTGTTGACTTTTTTAAACTTAACAAGATGGCAATCCATTTTCTTAAATTAGTTTTTTTTACTAGCCGATAAGTGATAATCATCTCCTTCATTTTATTTCTCTTCCCTTTTTGCCAAAGAGAGAAACATATTAATAATGCATAGAGAGGCCTTGATATAGAGGTTCTTAATAAAAATAACATGATAGCTATTACTCTATTGATGAGAATAACAATTCTAAAAAAATGAATGTGCTTGTATCATTACATTGAAAATTAGCAATTAATATTAATTAGTACGGTATTAAGAAAAAACATCCCTCAACACTATAATTAGGTCGCATCTAGCATGTATTCTACTTGTATTTGTAATAAGTCAAAAAGATTTTTTGAGCCAATGAGATATTGGTCTAATAGTCAAGGCTAATGAGTTGGAATCCTCTCTCCGCTTTTTCTAATAGATAGGTCATCTTCCCCAATAATTTTTATTTTTTTTTAAAAAAAAAAGGTTTTCTGAAATCGTTCTAAACCAACGCGATTTTAATTTTGAATGCAGCCTCGTATCTAGGAATACGATCTCCAGTAAGTTTGAGAGAGTGGAGAGAAGTTGGTGAGAAATCGCAACTGCGTTACGGAATAAACTATGCACATGGAGGCACTGGCGTTTTCAATACCATGGTTAACCAACCTAACTTGACTACTCAGATTAATTTCTTCCAACAACTCATTCAAGAAGAAGGCGTTTTTGACACCCACGACTTTACTTCTTCAATTGCTCTTGTTTCTGTGGCTGGCAACGATTATGCTACTTTTTTGGCTAAAAATGGTAACTCAGAGGTAATTAATTCATTATTCTACCTGTTTGTTTAACTAATCTTTACTTACTTATTTATTTATTTTGTAACATAAATAATAAATATAACATGTAACAAAAATTAATAAAAAATAAAATAAGGTTTTTTGGTTAGTCAAAAATATCAAAATTATTCTCTTAAATAAAACTTGTATACCACTAATTCTACTTAAAAGAATAATATTGATATTTTAACGAACATAGTACCTTATTTTTTTCCCTTAATTTTCGATATATGTCATAAACGACTTATATTATGTACATAATATACAATCAAATACTAAAATCAGGGACGGACTTAAGTGGTACTTATGGGGCCTTGGTGTCCCCCATTTTTTTCTAAAACTAGAGATTTTTAGAGGTTTTTATCTATTTACTGTGTATGTTTTACTAATAATTTTACTCCGGCCCTCCAAAGTTTTTGAGAATTTTTTTTACAATAACAAATAGGGTAGTTTGGTCCTCTAACTTATACTTCTGAATCCGTCCCCGACTACAATTTATACCTAGGTACGAAATAGACAAAATATTTTAAGGTGGTGATTGAATACAAAATTTTCATATCTATATCTTCCCTTTGCCAACCAACTAATATTTGTTTATCAACTCCATAATTATAGTTTGATAGATAATCTATAATCTTGGCTAGTTGGACCTTCTTGGAACCAAGGTTGTCAAGATCGTAATTTTGACTCGGAACGGAAGGGGTCTCAAGAATCGTAAACTCGAGGATCGTAACACGGATCGGAAGATCCGACAAAACAAGTAAAAAAAATATGTCATGACAAATTTAAACTAGTAGAACTAAAAAGTTGAAATTAAAACACAAATGGCAATTTGGCTATACGGGTCTAAAAACTATTTTACTTTGGTGATTTTTGTCCAAAATCTATTTTTTTACAAAACTAGGTATCAAAACAATTTATGTTTGGTGAGGTAGGTCCTTTCATCCAAAATTTCATCAGTCAACTGTTAATTTAAAATTTGAATATAGTCAACCCTAAAACTATCAGGGGCATTTTTGGGATTTTACACATTAAATTAAACCCTCCCCTCCCCCAACCCGACCCGACCCGACCCCTCACAGCACCACCACCTTCATCCGCAAAACCCGCAACCACTTTCATCCCCATCCACCCTCCCCCACCGATCATTCCCCTCACCTTCACTGCACCACCACCACCTTCAGGGTAAAAGCTGAGGATCCACTGTCTATATTGAATCATTTTGCACCTGCAAGTGGTCCGATCCCCCAGGAGACTGTTTCTTGTAAGCCAAATTCAATCACTATTTTCTAATATGTATTTCATAGCAATCTATTTCATCTTGTCTTCAGATATATAAAAAAGGGTGAAAAGTAGAACTGCTACATGCTGAGAGCCAAAAGAGTAAATTAGTGATACTTCCATATGATCGGACTTCTCAGACTTTAGGTGAGAGAGAGACGAAGACGATGACTGAGAGACAAAGAAAGAATGAGGATAAAATCTTGGATCGTTTTGGATCGTCCGATCCTACGATCTTACGATCTGGATCGACGATCCAGAACGATCCAACATTACAGCGATTTTTACACCGATCCAACTCGTTTTTGGGCCTTAGGATCGTAAAATTCAACTCGCGATTTTAACAACATTGCTTGGAACTTTTGCATTTCTTGTTTAAAGGGTGTGAGTATAATTCTTAACTAAGTAAGACTAAGATTTTGCTCATCAAAATTCATTATATAATCATCATCAACTCAATATAGTTAAACTTAGTCAACTTTTTTCGTATAGTAATTTGTCAAAAAAAAATAATAATAATAATAATAATTGACTGGGTGGAGTATTTCTTGCTAATGTGTTAACTAGTTAGAAATATTTTTAATCAGGTGCGATAAAATTTAGATTCGATTTATATTCTCGTTTCCTAATTGATTAAAAAAACGGGAATAATAACTAATACCATAATAAAGAAGAATTAATTAATGAAAAACTACATGTATGCATATATTGTTAGAAAATCATGTAGCAACATATCGCGTGTTAAATTCTACTAAATTTCTGTCTAGTACGTGCTATATGCTTAATTTTCTAGCATATATGATACGTAGATTTTTTTTTGAGTAGCGTTTTTTTTAAGTTTTTTAGAGTTTGATATCTGATATTCTGAACTACATATTAACAAACATCGACTAACTTATTTTTTTTTACGAGAAAACAGCAGGATTTACCGGGTTTTACCGATTCGATAATGAAGCAGATTGAGTTGAATCTTGAAAGAATACATGGATTGGGAGTAAGAAAAGTAGGAATAACAGCAATGGAACCCACAGGTTGTTTGCCACAGATGACAGTCTCAAGTGATTATAAAAATTGCACCCAAACTGGAAATGCAATGGCCAAATTCCATAACCAAATTCTGCAGCAAACTGTTGAAAAACTCAACAATCAAAGTGGCAAACTCGTCTTTCAAATCCTTGATCTTTACAGTGCTTTCATGGCAGCCTTAGACTTGCAAAATAACAATTCAGGTAATTGGGAGCTACCGTTCTGAATTAAAAGTGTTGTGTCATCTTCACTAGCCTTCCTAGACAGTTTGCACAATCTATCGTTAGAGGTACTTTTGTGTGGATGAAGTTAGATCCATATCTAATTTTCCAATATCGTGTCAGAGTCGCCTGCCTAATCCAAATACTGGCAAAATTTACGCTTCAAACATTCAACATCGAGTGTTAAGGGTTCATCGTGCCTGAAGGGAGCGTGTTCAATTTATTTACCTTACAATTGATTAGTTATAGTAAGCAAATATGTTCCTAATATAAGACTCAGACATAGATGATTAATTCTTTATTAGCGGTTTTCAATCCTTTAAATTTACGTTTCAGATGTTCAAGTCTGAAGATTGCGGGGACCTGGGCAGACCTAAAGAGAGTGTGTTCAATTTATTAACTTAGTTAGGAAGCAAATCTGATCCTAATATAATAAAAATTGGACATTTTTCATTATTAATTCTTGATAAGCGATTTAATTATTTGATTAGCAATTGATGGAATTTCTTTACTGAAATGAATGTGCAGGAAATTCAGAGGTACTAAAACCATGTTGCGTTGGTAGTGGTGGGAATGGAAACATTTGTGGTAGCATAAATAACGTTGGAGTAAAGAATTACGTTGTATGTGAGAATCCCAAGTTGTCATTTTTCTGGGATGTGATTCATCCTTCTCACCAAGGCTGGTTCGCAATTTATTCTGCTCTCAAACCTTCTCTCCAAAACCTCCTCCATTGATAATGTCCTTCATTTTCTGATACTTTGGATCGACCAGTTGATTAGTTAGATAAGTTCTGTCATGAAATGAAATAGGTCTATGTCTCTGCACATGGATCTTCTAGCACTCAATTCATAATTATCATTATATGTAATGGCTCTTCATGATCTTTCAATATGAACATATCGTGATCTATAAACAGTTTTTATAATCGTGGGCCAGACCTTCTGCTATGATGAATATATGTATGTATTTTTGTAATAATTGTACATAAATGTTTTGAGGAATTTTTTGTCTTTTTGTCACTAAAACAATAAAAAATACAAATCAATAGTATTGAACTGAAGCATCAATGTCACAAGATGAAATTGTATCCCTAAAATTGGAACCCTTAGGAGTATGAGGTGGTATTGTACATCTCAATAGTGCCCAATTCACCCCATTAAAGAAAGGATGATTCTTGATTTCAGTGGCTCCCATTGTTGATCCCATTCTTTTCCCAGGGTTCTTAATCAAAAGTTGTGTGATCAAATCCTTAGCAGAGCTTCCAACCATTGGCTCTTTAGGGAATTCAAGGGCTCTAGCTAGAATATTTGTTAGAGTAAATTCATGATCGAATCCTCTAAACGGAGTCACCCCATAGATCAGCTCATATATAAATATCCCTAATGTCCACCAATCCACTGAGCTACCATGACCTTCCCCGGACACTATCTCCGGTGCCAAGTACTCGTGGGTCCCGACGAACGACATTGATCGAGTATCGGTTGGTTCTGCCACGATCCCGAGGGTCCGATGATGACTTGGCCTCATCTTACGTCTTCGGTTGGGTCGGAAGCATGAGACACCTGGCCTAACGCAGTTGGGTAGAATGCACGATGACTTTGAAAATATGTTTCTATTAATTGGGCAATTTTTTATTTTGATGCTAATTTCTGGGGATTGATTAGCAATAATTTGAGGTACTGAATTTGATGTGTCACACTTTAAACAGAGGTCAAAATCAGTCAACATTATGTGACCGTCTGATCTTATGAGTATATTTTCAGGTTTTAAATCACGGTAGATTATTCCCATCATGTGTAGATATTCTAGAGCAGCCACCACCTCGGATGCATAAAATCTAAGGACAAAATTATAAGTTAATTAGCTTACAATTTACTACACAATAATGTAAAACATTTCTTAAAAAAAAACTTTTATTAAATTTTACAAATCATTATGTTATGATCTATGCTGAGGTTTTTGTCAACAACAAACTTTAAGATATATTAAATGTATGACTTGTAAAGTATATTATAATTTATCTCTCTTTTTTTTTTTATGAAAAAGTATATTATACAACTATTTAGAGCTTATGAAGTGGTTATTGAAAATTAAGTCCAACCAAAACATGCCCTAAACTTGTAACAAAATAAAGAATCATAAGAGGAACTAAAGGGTCCACAATTTGACAGAGACAGAAAATTGATCTTAGCTAGAAAGACAGAGAGATCTAACAAACTCATAATTTTGAAACACCCCCACCATCCAAACTGCATTTCAAGATTATTTTTTTCTTTTATATATATTATTTATTTATTAGGAAATTTTATCCTATTACAAAGGAGATAAATAAGGGAAAGGTGAGCTGTGTAAGATGAATATCAAACGTGATTCTTTTCAATCCAGTAACTAATATTTTACTAAGTGAATTACTGCAATAATGACTCGCATTTCATGATTCTTCTTGATAATTAGACTAACAGGATGACTGATGACTATTGTGAATGTGACTTACTATAATATATAATATATGTGTATATATTTGATAAATATGCGTTGTAAAATAATTATTTTACTAATACATATAGGAGAAATAGAGAAGATGAGGAAAATGAGAGGGACACTTACCGGACGGCAGCTTCGGAGAACCTCCGATCAGGTTGTCGTTGCCGGAGAATATGAAGATCACCACCGGGACAAAACTCAGTTAACAAACAAAACCATCTACAAGTATCCAAGATTGTATAAAGAGTAGGCAAAAATGGATGATCCAAAATTTCCAAAATTTCCAATTCCATTTTAGCTCTACTTTCTTTATCCCTTTTTGCCAATTCTTCTTTATCCATAACTTTAGCTGCAAATAAACACCCTTTTGCTGCTTCTGATCCCTTAATTAGCTTCACAAGATAAACAGTTCCAATATCACCACTTCCTAGTTTTTGAATAAAGTTGAAATCTTTAAGGCTAAACATGGCTGATGATGACTCTGAATGGATGCTTTTGATTGCTTTCCAACATGGATCATCATTTGATGTTGCATGTGCCTTTGAAGGGAAGTTTGAAGCTATAGAAGTAATGTTGGTTTCAGGCTGAGAGGTCTCGGGTTCAATACAGCTTGTAGTGGTGGCAGAGGAGGTTATGAAGGCGAAACTTGCTGTTGTCTCCCCGTCACCCACCACATTGTCATAATTATTTGAAGTTGCAATGGTAGTTTCAGATCGATAGGTTTCGAGTTCAATACAATGGTTGCCTTCCTCCGCCACATTGTTATGTAGTGAGTTTTTCATTGCTAATCAATACTCGACTGCTAGACTATTACTTGAATAACGACCGGGATTGTGGAGAGGAAAAAGTTTGAGAGAGGGGAATGTGGAAATGAGGATTATTTGAAGGAATGTGAGTTTAGGCCGGCAACATGGGGGTGGGGGGGATTATGCCGGCTGTTAGAACAGTGTTTATGTGGGGTTTCTCTGGGGCCCCTTTCATGGCTGTATTCTTCTGTATAGTATCAACAGAATCCAATATGCATATTTTAATATATGATTTTATGATCCCGTCTTTTGTGAGATTTAGAATATTTATTTTGACTGAGTAATAATGATTCTCAAGTATTTAATTTTTGAGTGTTGTTATATTTGGTGAATCGCATTTTTCAGATTTATAAGTAATAAGTATAACAATTACTGTTAAATGTTATTTTGTCCCGATCAAGTGTTCATTTCTTTTAATACAAAATAAATAATTAAAAATAGTTAATTTAAGAGAGCGAAATATAAACAACCATTTTAACTCAATAGTATAGTCAAGACATATGATATTGAATTACTGATATGAATTAATAATGCAGTTAGTTTGATTTTTTATTGATAGTAAAAAGTATTCCATGATCATTTTTGTGTTTTTTTCCTATTGAAAAGGAGACTATTTCAAATTTAAAATAGTAGAAATATCAGCAAAACTAGATGTTCTTGTTGTATCTTCTAAATAAACTGCAGTCTTTGAATGTTTTTATAAGTTTAATAAATGTTCTTACCTAAGGAAAATTCTGGGTTAACGACAATTATATTAAATTATTACGAATATAATTTTTATACCTAATCAACATCAAATGGAATATTCAATCAGTATATGTTGCTTGAAGGTTTACAACAGGAATGGATTGATCATGTGTCGGTAGCAAATGTGACGGTATAGGTAATTACTATTAGGGGTGTTCAAGAAAAATCGAAACCGACCAATCGAAACCAATTCAAACCGAATTTTCGGTTTGAGCGATGCATTGGACTGGTTTCAGTTTGAGTTAAATTAAAACCGAATTTTTTGTTTGGTTTAAAAAAAATTATAAACCAAACCGAATATATATAATATATATTAAAGGACTTTTTTGCAATAAAATATATTTTTCCTTAAAATGATTTCTAATATAATTGCTAACTTTTGTATCTCATTCTAAAATTTTCAAGTGCAAGTTCTTCAAGTGTTAAACCAAGAGATTAAAAAGTCATCATTTGGTATGCGATTTTAGATTTACCAGAAGATTTTATTGTATTTCACTATTTTGAACTAATAATTATGTAATTTTTGTATTTTTCTTTTTTCTTATAGGATGATTTTGAAGTAATTTGTTTGAAGTATAAGGATCAAGACCAAGAATTTATGTTTTATTATTTGGTTTTCTTTATTGTGTTTACCTTGAGAAAATAATAGGCATATTTTTTTTAAAAAAATTTTAGCAACTAACTAATTAAATAAAGTTTTTTTTAAACTTTATAATCAATATTTTTGTGTCTCACAAAACCGAGCAACCAAACCAATCCAAACCAAACCGAATGCATCGGTTTGAGATTTTAAATGGTTTGGATTGGTTTCAAAATTTTCAAACCGAATATTTCGGTTTGGTTTGAAAAATGTATAAAACCGAACCAAACCGAACCATGAACCCCCCTAACTACTATTGCAGTGTTATTCTGTGAGCAATTACCTTGTGCATTCAAAGTCAAAGGTTAAGTCAGTCTCCACTTCATCTGTTTAAATGATATTCTGAAAAAAAACCAATTTGTATATATATTTAGAGGGGTGTATTCAATCCGGATTTTAAAATATTTTAACTGATTTTCATAAGTCTATGGATTCTGCTGACTTTATGGATTGTTTTAACTCTATGCAGATTCTATCAGATTCTATTAGATTAATTTATCAGGATTTCTTTTGATTTATAAAGTCTATAGATTATTTGAATAACACCAAGAAATAAAGAAAATACTGATTAAGTGGTGTATTATACAGATCCAGCGGTGTTGAACATCCAAAGTCAACATATGTTTATCAATTCTTTTTTTTTTTTAATTAAATCATTTTGTTAAAAATTTAAAAAGTTTGGTGATTGTCTTTTAATTTTTTTAGATGACTTTTTTTGATTTATTTGTTTAAGGTTTTTTTTTTTTTTTTTTGCTAAGTATTTTTGTTTAAGGTTTGTATAATTTACTTACTGGTATTTTTTTTCTTTAGTTTAATTAAGATATGTTTTGTGATGAGTTTTGTTTCAACTATTTTTTCCCTTTGATTTTCTATTTAAGAGGAAATGAAATCCATGTTTGAAAATAGAAATTTGTTGTTAAATAGATAAAAATTGTTTGCTTTCTTTAATTTCTATTTGAAGATGATTAAGAAGAAAATTGTTTGGATATTATGACAATAAATCTTGTTTTTTGGGAAATAAGCATTTCATATTGAGTTTTTCTAACGATGTTAAAAAATTATCATTTTTTTTAATTTGGATATTTCTTATAATTTAAAAGAAATGAGACAACTAAAAAAAATTGTAATCAAATACATTTAATTTTAATATTAATGAGAGAAAATCAAAATCTTAAGGAATTAGAAGAGATTTCACAATACAAATTTAAGCGTAGGAAATCCATCAAAATCCTACTTTTAATGAAATCAAAGAAAATCTATAGAGTTTTGAATACCTCTAGATTTTAATGGATTTTTTAAAATCTAAATTGAATACCTCTAGATTTGAATGGACTTTTTTAAATACAAATTGAATACCTATAGACTTTAAAAATCCTTAAAAATTCTATAGATTCTATATTGAATACACCCCCATTAGTGTCAAAATGTTAAGTTTCTATCATATTCGTCACCGGCCCATACCCCAATTATTAGGGTTATTGTTATATATACTTTTGAATTTCAGCACCACCAGAATCTATTCTACAATTCATTATAATTTAAAGTCAATTTCTTGGAATTATTATACTTTTCGAGCATTAATGAAAAAATGAGTAATTATTTTTAGACGGCTGATAAACGAGCCACGTGGAACTTTAGACTGGTTTTATTGGTCCGAAATAAATTATGATGGCTATTCTTAACTGTACAGAAGCCATCTAGAGAATTTTTCCCAAATAAAACAGCTGCATCCTCTTCACTCCCTTTCTTTTTCTTTTGTCCCACAATCTATATAGGCGAAAAATGCCATTTTCTTTTCGAAAAATTCATTTTTGTTCAACTAAATTCAATTATAAGGACTTTCTAACACATTATTAGCTGTCGGGCAGTTTAATCCGACAACAAAATTTTAAATTGGTGAATTGTTATACAACTTTTTCTCCCAACCGTTCTAATAAAAATCATTGGTTGAATTTGTATCAAACACGTACGGATAAAAGTGAGTGACATGATCGTAATCAAACAGAGTAAAATCAAATTTCCTTTCCCCACACAATCTCCAGGAAACAAGAAGAAGTATGTATAATATCACCAGTATAAATGTACTATTAATTAGTATATACATCCTCCCTTCATGATATGTGTACTCTAAACCAGGATCAGATGCTCCCATATGAATTCCTACAACAAAAACCGAGCCTTAATCCCAAAAGATTAGAGTCGGCTACTCCCATATGAATTCCTATTACTGAATAATTCACTAGAACTGGTTATCAGCATATGATATAAGTTCATATATTAGCAGCAATCTTAGCCTCAAAGAATGACACTAACATTAGACTTTAGGCTATCCAATACAAATAAATCACGGATGGAAGAACTTATCAATTTCAAACTAAATGTAAAATGCATACCTCCTCATCTATACATGACATGGGACAGTGACGGATCCAGAAATATAATTTACTGGGGTCACACAACAATTCAACAAAGTCAATATAAAGGCCAAAATGGATGAACAAAAATCATTAGACCTTGCTACTCAGTTCAATTTCCGAAAATGGCTGTCGTAGATGTAATGAAAAGCACAAGATGAGCTAGAATTTGATGCACCGGTAGTGCAAAGAGATGGTTTTCTCAACACAGATATAGAATCATTATTTACCTGCCAGAGTAAAGTTGGCCAGGAACCTCCATTGTCATAGGACCAAGGCCTGCACCATAAATTTCCAATTAGATAGCCTCCTCTATTAGGCATCCATTCCACCAACCAAGGTGAAATCTGATCTGGGTAAATATTCAACTTGTTAACAGCAATTAATACAAGTGAGTAAGTGAAAAAGTTACATTCAAACCAATGGATACAATACACGTATGACAAAAAGTCAATTATCTTTCCTACGTGTACTGCATTCATTGACTTGGTTTGAGACTCAAACCAGATTTAGATTGAGTATGCAAAATGAAACATAAAGTATTAAACCATTTAGTATTTGGTTTGAGTTTAAGATCGGTATGAGACTAAGTCCAAAATTTCAAACTCAAACCCAATTCAGTCACACACAATGTTAACAATGATTCATACTACTTTGGATGTTAACAATGTTTAATTTACATTCATCACAAGGGAGATTACTGCAAATCCTCAAATAAGAGGAGAGATCTCTGTTATATTTGGAAACCTCAAAGGATTTTACTGCAAATTATCCCCAAAAAAAGTATCACAAGTTAAGAAATGTGATTGAAACCTACAAATTTCATTTTATCTAATGAAATTGCGCCACTTGTGATAATTTTATTAGTGTATTAGACAATATCTTAAATAATTATCAAAAAATTCAATAATTACATGTAATGATTCTATTGGTAGATTTACTTAGCAAAAAAAAAAAATTTATATTGGTAGATTGGACGATAATATACCCACTTTTCTTTCCACTTTCTTGAGAGGTATATCCCACCTTGATACCAGTCCGGATCATATGCGCAACAATTTTTTCCAGTACATACGGAACATTTTAGGACGTGTTATAAGACTCAAGACATGTATTCGTTTTAAATCAATCTTAACCGTCAAAATAACCCAACGAATAATAAAAATTTCGCACGCAGAATTACTCCCGTTCCGCACTGGAGCCACCGTCCTTATCCATATAAAAAGTAGAAATGTCCAACTCATTTTTCCCCTTTTTTTTATAAAAGAAATATCCAATTAATTTTTAAAATTTTAAATTTTTTTGGGTCCCTTGTATTTCGCGCCAAAGATATTTTTTTTACCAACTCCTATCCCTTAAAATTGCTATGTTGGTGGAGTAACTGCCGCCGAATTTCCACATCTTTAGAATTCTTCCATTTTTTTTTCTTTTCTTTTTTGAAATCAAAAGACATATTTTATTTATTCATTTATTCTTTTTTGTCTAAATCTTCTATAAGAAGCCATTTATTATATTTTTTAGTAAAAAAAAATTTCGGTAGAATCCGCTGTAATTAATTTTACGAACCAATATATGCCTCAAGACTATAAATTGTTTACAAGAGTTTTCACATACCGCCACTATACTATTCTCAAGCCATTTCATTGCTTCGTTTATAAAAAAAGCCCCTTTCTAAAAAGACCAAAACACCCTCAATCACAAACCGCCTTCCTCCACTACCCTTGCAATATTGTGCTAGCAAGGTTCAGGACTTTTTCGTCATTTTAAGAGTCCTAAAAACATCACCCGCCTTTTCTTCTCTCCGCCTAGGGTCTATCGAAGCTTTTCGTGATTTCTATCAAATGATATGATAACCGTTGACCGTTGAATATATCAATCGAACGGTCAAAAGTATCCAAGAGTAGTTGATCTTGTTATCTCAGTCGTTTATTATCATAAACCCTAGAGTCTTCTTTCCTTCTTCACCCGCCAACCTTCCTCCGCAGCTTCCTTTTTTCCCTCTTTTTTTCCTGTAAAAATATTGATGTTCATAAATCGAAAAAAAAGGACAAATCGAGAAAAAGAAGATAAAATCTCTCAGATATTTGAATTAATCTTGAAAATTTCCTTCATAGAATGTTGGATCGGACGCTTTTCTGTTAGTTTCAATCGCTTTCTTGATTTTTTTTGGGAATTTATTTTTTTAGGGATTTTCGGGGGGAAAGATTGGTTATTTTCTTCTGGGTTTTGATTCTTTTGCTTTTTTAGATATTATTGAGTAGGGGTTTTTTTGGGGAAAAAGAGATGGTTTTTTCTTTATGGGTTTTTAGAGATTATTAAGAGGTAGGTTTTGGTTTCTTTTTATAGTTCTGGTTATGTGAGTGGAGATTTTGCAGTAAAATATCTGGGGGGTGTTTTGGACCGAGTTGTTGTTGAGTCAAACCGGGGTTGTAACCGAGTCGGTGTTTTAGAGGGATCTTTTTTTAGTGCTGTGACCTTGGAGTAAAGATCCTAGTCCTTCTGACATGAGTGCTGAGTTGGGATTTTCTGACTGAGTTGGAGTTGGAGTTGGAGTTGGGATTTTCTGACTGGGGAGGATTTCCGTAAGTTGTAAATTATTTTGTTTTAACTTAATATTTATGGGTAGATTGATTTAGGCAAACAATCTTTGATGATTAAGAAAGCTTATGTTTTTTGTTAGTTTAGGGTTTCATTGTCCAATTGCATATCAAGAATAGTAAGTTACTGTTATTCCTCAAATCTTTTTTATTATAGGTCAATTTGTAAAAAAAAGATAAGATTGATTCAGGTGTGTGTTGTAGTATAGATTACGTCGTCCCAATGCCTTCTGTTGGGATGAGAAGGACTACAAGAGTTTTTGGGGTTAGGGTGTTGAGGTCTGGTAGAAGGGTTTGGACTGGATCAGTAGAAAGAAAGCACATGAAAATAACAAATGGGGAGTTGTGGATTGATCTTCTGGAAACCTCCGTCTGTGGTGGCGGCAGGGGTGATGCCCTTGATTACAAGGGAAATGAGTGGCAACATAATGGTGTTCAAGAAAATCAAGAAGTTATGGATATGGACATTGAAGAGAATGGGGAAGTGGTATCCGAATCCAATAAAGTTGTTCATGATGGTTCTGTTGTGAATGACAGTGCTGGAAGGATGTTCGTAAATGTTTACACAAGAAAGCGGAAAAAGGTGGATTCGAATTGTGTTGATGTTTCTGTTAGTGGTGAAAATAGTGCTTTAGAGGACAAAATGTGTGGGAAGACATATAGCCGAAAAGTATGGAGTAAAAGGTGGACTAAAAAGATTAGGTTGTGCGAGATAGCTGATACGTGTGATCAAACTGATTTGGAGAAGACCCTAAAGATTGTAGTTCAATCTTGCTGTGGTATGAGATATTCTGTGGTTTGCCTTTTGAATTCTGTTCTAAGGTACATGAGAAAGTCAAGGATCAGACACAATCAGCTTGTTGCATTCTTCAACTCCAAGTTGGTTTCGCGAGTATACTCTTCCTGCGGTATCCATTTTCTGCAGGTAACTTTGCTATGCTTATTAGTTCATGTATATTTTATGGTTTGTGTATAATTAATGAGATGGCCAGTGGTTAGTTTCTTTATTATGTTAATCATGGCAACCCTCTATTGTGTTACGTAATTGAGTTTCATTAGTATACTGCTCTGTGATGATTCATTTACATTTTCTTTGTAAATTCTCTCTCTCTCTTTGTGGTGTAAAACTGATTTTGTACTTCATGCTTTTGGGTTTTCCAGGACTCTAGTTGTAGTCTAGAACGAGGAGTATGCATGATAATGGGTGGCAGTCGTTCCATACCAATGTTTGCATTGGATTTCTCTGCTGTTCCATTTTGCTTTATGTATCTGCATTTGAGTATTCTTCTCCGAGGCATTCATATGTCCTCTATGATTGGAGCTCAAGTGATGGGTATAGAAGAGAAAGATGATGTAATGATTATAGAAGAGAAAGATGATGAAATGATTATATGCATTAGTTCAGAGATGACCCCTTCTGCAAATGTCAGCTTAACCCCCAGAATGTACAATTCTGGTTGTAAGACACGAGTTTCATATGCCAATAGTGGTGCGGCTAAGCCAGCCAGTCGAAATGTACTAGTTGGAAATAGTCGTAATATCCCGAAGAGGAGTTCTTTGAGATCAAAGAGAGGAAAACATTCCTCGTCTTTGAGTGCTCGAAAGTTTAATGGAGCAACGGCTTCTAATATGTTTGGGGTTAGACAGAATAGCTTGCGCATCCCTTCCTTTGTGCCTGGTCGTGAACTCAGGAGTTCGGCGCAGAGGACTAGTATGAAGCAAGTGAAATCTGTACTGGTGGGATTTCGACGTGATGCAGAGACTACCACTTGTTTTGCAAATATTCTGGTTATGGAATCTGACCGGTGTTTCAGAGAACAAAGAGCTGTTATTGCATTGGAAGTTTCTGCAAAGAAACGATGGTATCTTGCAGTAAAAGCAGGAGGTATCAAGCGATACAGTGTGGTTGCAGAAAACATTATGAGGCCATGTAGTTGTAATCGGTTCACTCACGCCATCATATGGGCGGCCAATAGTGGTTTGAAGCTAGAGTTTCCCGATAGGCGTGACTGGTTTATTTTTAAGGAACTATACAAGGAATGTTCAGTTCGAAATGAGCGGGTCCTCATGGAGAGCTGTATTCCCGTCCCAGGGGTACAAGAAGTACCCTTGTGCGATGACAGCAACGTCGGTTTCGTGAGACCAGCTTCATACATCAAAGTGAGGGATGGCGAATTGTCCAGAGCTTTGACAAGGAGGGCTGCAAACTATGATATGGACTCTGATGATGAAGAATGGTTATGCAAGTTCAATTATGAGTTTTCTGCTGAAAGCGATAGCCAGAAGATTCTTTCTGATGAGATTTTCGAGTTAACAATTGATGCTTTTGAAAGAGGCTTTCATTGCAACCCAGATGACTATTCTGATGAAACAGAGGTTCCAAACATTGTCCTCGATGTGGAAAAGCGAATTCTGGAAGCAGTGTATGGTTATTGGCTTAAGAAAAGGAAACAGAAACGATCAGCTCTTGTCAGAGTTTTTCAGGTAAAATTTATAGTGTAGCCCCACTTTTTTTCTCCCCTTCTTTCGCAGTATCAAGTGGTAGATTATCTGATACTCATAATGGCTATCCTTGACAGTTTTACGAGCCAAGGAGAACTCAACTGATCCCAAATTCTTTTTTGCGCAAGAAGAGATCGAAGAGATCTTTTAAGAGATGGGGAAGCCAATCCGGAAGAGGGAAACAGCGTTTTTACCTGCATGGTATGTGTTTTCAGTCTGGTTCATTTCTTAATTGTCGGAACTGTTGTTTGCACCGTATATCTGTAAATGTGTTTTTTTTTCATCATTTCATATTTGAGATTGTGGTATATTTATTAGCAATAAGTTTTCTGGTCTCAAAGGTAAAAGATTTTTTTGGTAGTCCGAGGGCGGTGTGTTGAATTTGTGAAAACACTTTTTATTGGTTGACCAAAACTTGCTCGGAGACCGAAATTTGAGCGAAACTCCTTATTTGCGTTGAAGTTGAATTATTTGTGCGAGATGTGGGTCCCACAGTTGAAATATTTGGAGTTCTGTTTGGGTTAAAACTGTCCAAATGCATCTGTTCTTGAATTGTTTTAAGCGTATGATAATGTGGTCAAGAAATTGCTTTTCTACAGCAATGGCAGCTGAACATGAAGCAGAGGAAGAAGAAAACGACATTCTTCTTGATTTGAAAGATGCGAAAGCAGCAGCCAGAAGCTCAATGGAATCGGCTTTTCTGAAGCGCCAAAGAGCTCAGCAGCTCATGCAAAATGCTGACTTGTTAACTTACAAAGCTACAATGGCACTTAGAATCGCTGAACTGGCTCGACTACGTGATGCTGACTTGGCAGAAGATTCCGATCCTGCTCGAGATGCTCTTGCCATGGTTCCTTTTTCCTCTGGTGAGCAGTAGAATATTAAGGTTGCCTGAGAAATTGTCAGGTGAAATGGCCGTTTTTTCCGGTGTTAAAGAAGAGGGAAAATAGCCTCCTTCCCGCCTTTTTTTTTTGGGTAAAAAAAAACCTTTGGTGGTTTAACCTTTTACAAGGATCCCTTTGTAATTTTTGTATAGATTGGGATGTACATCTTGTATTATTACTATTATTATATTAGGTCATGCTCCAGTGATGATCATGTAGGATGAATTTTGGTCGATTTCAATCCCAGAAGGAAAGGAAAAAAAAGAAGAGTAAAATATAGAAAAATTATAAAAATATTTGGCCAATTTACTGTTGCCGACGTATTCTTGTTTTTGTTTTGCATTATAATTTAAGAGTTCTTACGTGTTTCTGTGCTTGTTTGGACCCTATATATGACTTATTTCGTGATGTATTTAGTACACTATTTGGTTTATTTCTGCAATGTATGGTGTATTTGGTAGTTGTATAATGGATAAAAAAAAATATGAGTTGGAGTATTTATTAGTTTTAGACTACCAGTATTTACACTCTTAACATGTTAGAATAATTTGGATTGCGTGCTGCAGAAATTAAGATAAATTAATTGCTTTATTATGATTGTTATTCGAATCCTGATCATACTTGAGAGATAAGAAGTTCTCATTCATTTCATCCCAATGGATATATCTATTTGGTGGGTCTCGATTTAACTCAAAATCGTCTGAATAAAATAAAGGTTAATTGGTGGAATTCGTCCCCAAACAATTTACGATTGGTGACTTGGCCATTTTCCCCAACCCCTCTTCTTCCCCCTCCCTTTCTTCTTCAACCTTGTATTTTTTTCTCCCGTGACACCTTTTCTTTTTTTCCCTAAACATAGTTGAGACAGAAACTTAAACGAGATTAAGATCAAATTACAAAAAAATTCTAAAACTGCCTCGTAATTTATGTCCATAAAATTTCCTAGCTCCATGTTTCATATTTATCAATCAAAATTAATCAATTGGGGTAAAAAATTAATTTTGAAAAATGATTGTTTTTTATTTCTTTTCTTCTTCTTTACTGGCTAGAGATGCAAAATTACCATGAAATCTCTTTGTTCCAATCTACTTTTATGGATCAAGACATGGAGGATTTCTTCTTTTCCATTTTTCCTTCTTTTCTTTGTTACAGGGGAAGGAGCTAAGAAAGTGAGTCGGATGGGTTGGGAGAAAATGGGTTTGGGTATGGTTTAAGGTGGGTAATATAGGAAATACCAAAAATACCCTTGATAAGTTGGGAGGATATTTTAAAAAATTGCTGACTAACCTTTGACTAGCAGTTTTTTGAACAGAAGGACCCATGGTACAAATACACAAATTATTTGAGTATCTAAAATAATAAAAAAAATTATTTCGGGACCCAAGTTACTAATCGTAAATTGTTTGGGGATGAATTCTATCAATTAGCCTAAAATAAAATTAACGTCACTTGAGAATGGATTGTGACTATGGGTTTCCAAGGGAAAATTCTGATATAGACCTAGGCTATATGTGAGGTTGTTGACCACTTGGTACACAATCAACCACATCACCTATTTTCATTAAAAAAATAATAATAATTCTTCATAGGGCCCACCTGTTTTTATTATTTTAATCAAAACTGCGATGTGGTTGAATATGGGACCAAGTGGTCCGTAGGCCTGGTCCACAACAGAACCGTTCGGTTTCCAAGTGCATCAGTAGACCCACAACTAGGCCCAAATTATAGGAAGCCTAAATGGGGTCGTATTGGGCCATGTAGTCGACCAACATTTTCCTTTTGGGCCTTATTTTGGTTCAAAAAGGAAAAAGAGATCTGGCTTGTGGGCGAGTTTCTCAACAATCAATTTATTTGATTTTACAATTGAGGTAGTTATTGAAAACCAATAATTTATGTAACTGTTTCTAAGCAATTAATTCAACCATCATATTCAACAATCAAATAAGCAAAATTTATTCACTATAGGTGTAGACATTATGACAACATAATTAAATGAATTGAATTACTAATAGATACGTACTTTGACTCTAAGCCGTGGTGTGCATGTACATAAAATAAGTCAAACTAAATTTTAATCCAAATGCCAAAAAATATTCAGTATCTACTAAATTTTTTGTGTTCGATACCATACCCGGGACCACTAAAATCCCCGGGAATAAAGGCTCTATTTGGATTGGGTTTGGGTTTTGGCGGGAGAGGCTAAAAAGTGGGCGGGAAAAATTCAAATTCAAATTTTTTTTTCAAATAATCGTTCAATTCCAAATATTGGAATTTGAACATCTCCCGCCAATTTTAGAGACCAAAATTTGAATTTTTACGATTACTTGAAGAAAAAAATTTGAATTTGAATATTTCCCGCCCACTTTTTAGCCTCTCCCGCCAAAACTCAAACCCAACTCAAATGGAAAATTCTGATATGGACCGGGTCCATGTGGTTCAGATTTGACCACATCCCTGCAGAATTAGAAGAGAGAAGGAAATGGAGTGATGTGGCCAAATCTTGACTGCATGATCCAGTAGACCTGATCCATATCAAAAGTGTTCAATCCAAATATAGTCTTAAGTTTGGTAAGATTTGGATGCACTCTCACAACTTGCCCTTCGCAGCCGGAATGTTCGGCAGAGTCACACTCAAAAGTGTCCCTTTTTCAATTGTCCACAATCCTTTCCCGGTCTCTTTTGGCACCAAGTGTACTGTTTCTTTTTATGGGCGATCAAAAAAACGAATTTGGGACTCTGAGTCTTTTAGTATATTTTTTATTATTATACTAATGATATTATTATTCATGCAACGCATTATTTGCTCAAAGTAAATTTATGTATTTAAATTAACCATATCATTATATGAGTAATAATATTATTAGTGTATTAGAGAATGTATTAAAAGTAATGAAAAATATTGATAACTGTCACTGACAACTCTTTTCTTTCAGAATAAAATAATAATGGAGCCGGATCAGTACCTGGTCCAGCTCCTAATTGCCGGCAAACAAGAAACAACAAGTTAAGCCGAAGAAACTTTCTTATTTTTTAGTCTGCTATAAAATTAAAATATAAATAAAAGAAATTGGAGGAAGAAACCGATATTTTGGAGTATCTTTTATTTGAAAAGAATCTAAGTACCACCTAATTTTTCTTCCCCTGTTTTAATGAACTCTTTGTTAGATAAAAAGTGTGGCTTAGAGTGGAAAATATGTGGGAAAATAAAATAATTACAAAAAAAAAAAGGGATTGAAATCATTAATTCTTTTCCTACCTAAATATCTTTCTTTCTTGCCGTCCCAAAATATTTGGTTTAACTAATAAATTACAGTAAATATTAGATAAATTTTTTATTTTTTGTCTAGAGAAAGAATATGAGTTTGAGAAAATGTGAATTTTTAAGTATGCTACTAATTATATCTTATGAAGTGATTTGTGTATTGCGTTGAGCAGTTCTCATAAGTTATTCTTTAATTTCGACATTAGTATATTTTGCTTGCACGAAAGGACATCTAATGTCGAAATTGTCCCCGTGAAACTCTTAGCCGGTGGGACTTTTGCTACGTCTTCATGCCACTTGTCCTACCCTCCTCCTAGAATCAAGTTGATTATTTAGTTGTGCTGCCACATCAATAACCTAAACTTTAACGTCTCAAGTGATAAGAAATTTCATTTTCAACTATTATTTGTTTTATCAGGAGTTTGAATCATATTAAAAGAGAGTAAGAAACTACTATTAATTCTTATGTGAAAAGAATTTAAGAAAACATAAACTTTCATGCAGCTATTTCAGTTAGGAAATAAACAGCAATATTAAGAGACAAAACGAGATCGAAACTAATAAAGAAAGACGTAAGAAATTGTTTACACAGTTCGTCAAAAAATTAACTACATTGGAAACTCTATCATGCCAAGATATTTACTATGTTATGAGATAATATGTAGATTACATAGGTAAGATATCTATATGAAAAGACGAAACCCTATTTACAGTCCATTACAAAAAAATCCAAAAAAATTGAATCGCCCATAATATATATCGTTTGCTTAGTATAACTTAACAATTTCTTCCACGTGTTTATCAAGTAAGTTGTGAGGATTTCTTTCTAAAATTAATACTTGAAGTTACTTTGGTGGGAAAGAGCATAAAAAAATCCAAATTTCTTTCCAAGATTTTTGTAAGAAACCATATTGCCTTGTATTAATATAGGATATTGAGGCTGACTTCACATAAGCAATAACTAATGGCCTATTGGTGGATGGAGTTCACAATTACAGAGAAGAAACAAAATCCAAAACTTTTAGTACTCAAAGCTCCATTTCATATTGAATGCTCAAAAATAATAATTTAATTGGTAAAATATTGCTTATCAGAATAATATTTCTCGAGTTTGATTCTTTCCATATGCATGTCCATTGTCTTTCCCCACCTTTGAAAAAAAGAAAAAAAGAATATTGAATGTTCACTTTTTTATTAATTATAAACGGTAAAACGGAGATTGAGGGAGCAATTAATAAAGTATTCAATACATAGTGGTTGTACAGCAGAAAATACTATCTGTTTCGGTTGTCGGTATAGTTATTCATGTAAGTAAATAAAATATATTTATACTTTTTTTTTTCTCTTGTGAGTTGAAACTTGAAACTAGAGTACAATAATATATTTAAGTTGATTTAATTGAAGAAGTTATGTTAAACCTTAAGAGGATCACAGACCCATATTTGTAGAAACCTCTAAACTTATTGCAGAAAGATTTTGTTACTTTATTTTGATAGTACTACTAGGATAATTCGTATCAGGTTTATATGAACATTATAGTTTAAAAATGTCCACTTTAATATAAATTTATATGCTTGCATTACAATTTTATATCACAAAATTTAATAAACTTGATTCATATCAGAATTTTCGTAGCAATACTAAATTATGCATTCTCATTAATTGCCCCCCATACTATACATTCTCACCCTCTGGCTTGTATTGTTTATAAACTTTGTTTTGGAAAATCCCATGTTGTAAAAACTATGACCATAACACGTGACATTGCAGTTCTGCTCTTTTGCACATTCTTTTGAAGGTATGTGGGTGAGATAATTTCGATCATTGATTTTCGATTTAGTGTTGAAAAAAATGTTATAATTATTTATTTAATTTGAATAGTTATTTAAGAATGATTTATTCATCTATTTACAATTCAATTTTCAGTTCATATTTATCTGATGATTGATGATGGTGTATAAGCACGTGCTAGTTAAAATTAAATTTAGCGCCGGATCCAAAATGATAATAATAATTACTAGGTATTTTAGAGGCAAAACACGGAAGATTATATAGCAGAGAAGTTGTTGAAGAATACTAGCTTAGTTGACCTATCATTTATGTGATATTTTTATTATGACCATAATCCAATTGAATTTGTAGTTCAAAACTGTACACATCACCACATGATGAAGAATGAGAAAAAATATCTAATGATGTGTATAGTTCTAACCCACAAAATTTACATGAACCAGATTTATATCAGAATTTTCCGCACTTCTCTCTCGAATTAGACCATACCCTAATATTTTAAAATAGGACCTTGCTAGGCTACTAGAATTATTGGCTAAAAGATTGACTAAAATAGTTTTTTGGATTTCTATCTCCAAAATTTTAGGAGTAAACCATTTTCCTTTAAAATAATACTAGTAATAATCTAAAAAGAAGTAGGAGGGAAATCAATGACCCATGAAGAGGGTGGGTTTGGTGTTGGCAGTTGGGCTTTATTTCGCGCCTTTATTTGGATTTTGGCGGTGGCGGTTGATGCTGTTAGGCTTGCTATATTTAGATTGTACTTTTAATTAAAAAATACTATTTCTAATTTTGTTAAAAGTAAGTTCAATATTTAAAATAAAGTAGTATTTGTAATTATGAACCTTTTTTTAATAGTATAAATGGTCATAATTTGTAATTAAACTATAATTAATTAATTAAAAATAGAACTCTTCAAAAAAGAAAATGATCATATGACAAAGATTACAATGATTTTTATTGGACCGTCTTAAAATTATTGTAATCTTAGGTGTGATTAAGTGACTTGATGTCTGAAATTTATCTGCATGGTGCTAATAAACAATTTTGTTTACATTAAAATATGTCTGCCTTATGTAGATAGAATACTCTATCGTGTGATACTGTAAAATTTACACAGACGTCAATTCATTTCATAGAAAAAAGTAAAAAAGAAAAAAAAAGAAAAAGGAATGACCGGCTTGAGAAGCAAACAGAAAGAAGTAAAAGTAGAGGACCAAACAACTTAAATTTAACCACAAAAGCTAACACATTAAAATCCAAGAAAGAAATAACAATTGTCATTGTCGAATTTATAATAAGATTTTTTTTTGGCTGAATTTATAATAAGATGGATTACATGCAAAAATACGTATCGTCTTCTCCGAATAAAAGAAAAAATCTATTTCATATGCGGTTGTCCTCTTTAAGCCGTCCTACAAAAATCCAATGCATTATTTACGTACTGTTTTGGACTCTTAAGACATTAAAATATAGATAATAAATAAATTAAAATGTCAAATTCAATTACCTATTTCTTAATAAGCATTTAATCACAAATGGTTTTTCCTCTACTTAGTTGGTGCATATAAAAACCCTGATCCTAGATAATAATAAAAATATGATAACATGCATATAAATAAATATGGGTTTCAAGTCTGATTGTTTTTTTCTTTTTTTTTACTTTGATTTGATAGCATGATTACGCTAGTAAATGTGACGGTATATGGAGATTACTGTTTTAGTGATATTTGATGAGCAATCATTATGAATTCATTGTCAAGAGTTAGGTCAGTCTCCAATCCATATGTTCCAGTGGGTATTATGAGAGTATCCACTTTGTGTATTTATTGTCAAATGTCACGTATATCTTCTATCAATCTTCGTTTATACCCCAACTTTTTAAATCTTAATGGGTTATATTATTGTTTATATATATAGTGTTCATACTTAAGAAAATTTAATGGATAATCTAGAACTAGTAATGTAAGAAAGTATTCCTACTATGTATATATAGAGATAAATTATAAATGTTCAAATATTTAATTTCGGACGAAAAAATAATAATGACGGACCGTGTTATTAGTTTTCGTCAAAAAATTGTCTATCACCATATATGTTATTACGTTTGTCCCATAACCACTCACAATTCATCACGTATATTTATAATTAAAAAAAGTATACACATCACAAATTTTAAATGTGAAGACATATATAGATATGTACGAATACAACGATTTCCCCCAATTCCTAAGGTAAGATGGGGAAGAACATTTTTTTTTTTGCTGAATAAATTTTATTTCCATTAATCACAAATAGACGAAGCCATTACAATCAAAGGAAAATCTGAAAATACAGAAAGTAAAAGTTATACAATGATTTAAAAATCACGATAACAGACAAAAGACACACCCAAGAAAACTTGGATGGTTAGGAAAACAACTAAAAAAACTAACCAACTAAACAAATACATAATCTTCTCCTTCAAAGCATCTTCGTCGCAATCCTTGATCCACAGGGACAGGAGAATATCACTTTCCACATCTTCCTTAGGGGTCGACAATTTATAGGACCATGGGCGTATCAACCGTCCTACAAATTGCCTCGGGAAGATGTAAAAAGTTGATAAAGGGCCTAGATCTAGTCCGGGTTGAACAAATCCTCCTAGAAAAATAGAAAAAAAAGTCAAGATCTGTGAAGATCTGAGACTCATCTAACCGCTGTGTCTTGAATCTTGAAGAAAAAAACTCCGAAAAAGGTTTCATATGATTCGTAGTACAAAATAGAGTAATATAAACGGAACAAAAGGACCAAGATTTGACCATTGGCCGGAGCCAATGGCCAAATCTGGCCAGCAGCAGCAGCAGGGGGTAAATTACCCACAAAGTTTGACGAAACCTCACTCCTCCGGCTGGAGCCCACGGAGGTAGAGCCGTACTTGTAGATCGGTCCCATAATCCTTTTACATGAGTTGAGTTAGAGCATATTTACAGTTAGACCCCTACCTAACTCATGTAAGTAGGCTCTACCTTCAACTCGTGTGATAAGATTGTGGGGTCAGTCCCACAATAGCGTTTCAAAACCCAACTGACCCCTTCCACCCCCAGCTCCTTCTAATACTTATCATGCATTAAATTTCACTGACAGCCTTTAAAATCATCTCCTTCTTCTTCTTCTTCTTCTTCAAGGAGTACTCTTCTTTTGCCTTCAATTCAATTATCTTTTTTTTCCGCCATTACTATTCTATATCACTATATCCAAGAAAGCTTCACCCCCCTAATGTTTAATGGGATCCCTCCCCACTCCTCTTTTAATTCTCTCTGTTCATCATAACTGTTTTTAACTACCCCTTCTCTGTAAAGGGTGAAAATCCTCTATCCCCATACCTGTCATCAACCAATTAGAATTTACTATATAAATATTTTATTCAATTATATATACACAGGGTGAATTGTGATTGGCTGGGACAGTAACGGGGACAGAGGATTTTTTGCCCTCTGTAAAGGTATGGCAGGTTCTTTAATGCCTGATATATGGTTGATATTTATTTTATCCAAATAATTCATTTCTTTTTATTTTCTTTTTTAGTTGAATTATGGTTAGTTATTTCTTCATGTTTTTTTCCTACGTGCATGTGGGATAATCTTGAATTTTTATTTATTGCTTTCTTCCTCTGTTCTTGTTACAAGTCTGTAAAGGTAGGTAATTGAATTGAATTTCATGAGTTTGTAGATGTTTGTGTTTCTTTGTGACTGCATCGATTTTTGTTTGTTATCGTAATGATTAATATATGATTATGTATTCATTATGTTTCAGATTTTATTGAAATTCAGCAAGGAATCTTGAATTGTGGGACGAATCAGAAGAAGGGTTGTTAACAAAATGGCTGTGACATTAGCCAGGGATGATCTAGCTAGGTCCTTAAGCAGGGGATCAGCTAGTAGGAGAGTGTCTACTAGTAGAAGATTAAGTTTATCAGGTAGTTCAAGAAGTTGGGCATCAGTTAGTGTTAGAGAGGTTTTTGCAGGGACAGTAGGAGGAGGGGATCATGTTTTCCAAAAAAGTAGGAGGGATGATGATGATGAAGATGAGCTGAAATGGGCTGCAATTGAGCGACTTCCGACATATGATCGATTAAGGAAAGGGATACTAAAGCAAGTTTTAGATGATGGAAGAGTTGTTCGCGAGGAAGTCGATGTTGCTAATCTTGGAATGCAAGAGAAAAAACTACTCATGGAGAATATCTTGAAGGTTGTTGAAGAAGATAATGAGAAGTTCCTTTTAAGATTAAGGGAAAGAACTGATAGGTGAGATAATAAATTATTTTTTTAAAAAAAAGGACTAATTTTTATAGGTTTTGCACTGATCATGCTTTTTCTCTCTCAATTATATTCATAGTTTTGAGATGTGTATTGAATATTTCTACTGTTTTTTTGCAATAGGGTTGGAATTGATATTCCGAAAATTGAAGTAAGATACGAGCATTTATCCATTGAAGGAGATGCATTCGTAGGTTCCCGAGCACTTCCCACTCTACTCAATGCTACCGTTAATTTGATAGAGGTGAGTAGTCTTTTATATATATATATATGAATTAACTTATAGTCGATAAGACTTGTTTATGAAAATGAAATTCCATGGAGGTTAGTTTCCGGTAAAATGGCTTGATAAATTTTACATTCAAAATGATTAGAATAGGTCTATAGATCACCTATTTTATTCATTGATGATTCATTTTTTTTCTGTCGATAGGGTTATCTTGGAAAATTGAAAATTTTCCCGTCGAAGAAAAGGGCTGTGGAAATACTTCATGACATAAGTGGGATTGTAAAACCTTCAAGGTTCGTCCTTAATATTTCATGGATGCTATATGGTTTAAATGGTTTTGCAAGCATCCATTTTTGTTTCCAGGATGAGCGAGTAAAGGCCTGTCGACAATGCAAATTAACTGATCGAACTTTGTTTCTTTGATCGTATTTTTTGTATGTTTTTCAGGATGACACTACTTCTTGGACCTCCGGGATCTGGGAAAACTACTTTGCTAAAGGCACTTGCTGGAAGGTCGGACAAGGACATAAGAGTATGTACTTATAACTTCCGTGCATTGTGTGGCCAGTTTTCTTATTATATCCTGACAGCGTGTAGATATTTATGTTTCTTGGTGAACGTTTATGGACAGATGACCGGAAAGATCACTTATTGTGGTCATGAATTCTCCGAGTTTTTCCCTCAAAGGACGTGTGCCTACATTAGCCAGCATGACCTTCACCATGGAGAGATGACTGTAAGGGAGACGTTGGATTTTTCAGGGCGTTGTTTGGGAGTTGGAACCAGATATGATCTCCTTACAGAGTTGTCAAGGCGAGAAAAAGAAGCTGGAATAAAACCTGATGCAGAGATAGATGCATTCATGAAAGCCACGGCAGTGGCAGGCCAAGAATCTAGTTTGGGGACCGACTATGTTCTTAAGGTTCGTTTATACATCATATGACTAACAAATCGATTCTTTCAATACCAAAATGTTTAACATTTTGAACTAATCAACTGAGGTATATACTGCAGCTACTTGGATTAGATATCAGTGCCGATATAGTGGTAGGTAATGAGATGATGAGGGGCATCTCCGGTGGACAGAAAAAACGTCTCACAACAGGTATGTCACATCCATGATCGAAATCTGATAATTTTTCGTCTTAATTTTCTATATCTGCTCGGCAAAGCCTTATGAATTGCTGGAATAATTCAGGAGAAATGTTGGTGGGGCCAGCAAAAGTTTTCTACATGGATGAGATCTCAACCGGTCTAGATAGTTCCACCACATATCAAATCATCAGGTACATGAGGCAGATGGTTCATATCCTCGACGTGACCATGATGATTTCTCTTCTCCAACCTGCTCCCGAAACTTATGCACTCTTTGATGACATTGTTTTGCTTTCGGAGGGGCAAATCATCTACCAAGGTCCGTGTGAGCATGTTCTTGAATTTTTTGAAAGTGTTGGTTTTAAGTGCCCCGAAAGGAAGGGAGTGGCAGACTTTCTCCAAGAGGTTACATCCATTAAGGACCAAGAACAATACTGGTTTAGGAAAGATCGTCCTTATCGATATGTTTCTGTGGCGGAATTTGTGGATCACTTTAGTTCTTTTCATGTAGGCCAAAAGCTTTTTGACGAACTTGCTACTCCGTATGACAAAAGTAAAGCTCATCCTGCTGCTTTGGTTACCGATAAGTATGGTATCTCGAATATGGAGCTCTTGAAAGCATGCTTGTCAAGAGAATGGCTATTGATGAAGCGGAATTCTTTCATATATATATTTAAAATCTTTCAGATCACTATCATGTCCATAATTGCATTCACGGTATTCTTTAGAACTCAGATGAGGTCTGGTCGATTAGAAGATGGAGGCAAATTTTATGGTGCGCTGTTTTTCAGTCTTATTAATGTGATGTTTAATGGAACAGCAGAGCTTGCTCTGACCGTTTTCAGGCTTCCCGTGTTCTTTAAACAAAGAGATTCTCTATTTTTTCCTGCTTGGGCCTTTTCTCTACCGATCTGGATTCTAAGGATACCCCTCTCACTAATGGAATCCATGATATGGATTGTCCTCACTTATTATACTATCGGCTTTGCTCCTGAGGCTAGTAGGTATGTCCCCGTACTTGTTCCTCCACGTGAATCTGGAATTAGTATCTTGCTTATCTATTAGTTGCCCAAAAGAAAGTTACCAATACACGTTCTGATCCGTCTTTGGACCTTTTCAGGTTTTTTCGCCAATTTTTGGCCTTCTTTGCATTGCATCAGATGGCTTTGTCTCTCTTCCGGTTTATCGCTGCACTTGCAAGGACAATGGTTGTTGCAAGTACTCTTGGCACGTTTACACTGCTGCTTGTTTTTGTTTTAGGCGGTTTCATTGTTGCTAAAGGTTAGCTACTTTTCCTTGGTTCCATTTTCATTATGTTTGCAGCAAGGGGACAATTAAGTCAAATACGATAATTTTTTCTTGCCAATTAACTTATGATGAAGGCAATTTTTTATTGCATTATTTTTGTATGAACCCCAATAATAATCTTCATCACTGCATATAGATGACATTTCTTCATGGATGATATGGGGCTACTATATATCTCCGATGATGTATGGACAGAACGCCATAGCCATCAATGAGTTCATGGCCAAAAGATGGAGCACTGTAAGAAGCTCGTCACTTGAAAATTACTTAATATTTTATAAGGTTCTGATCTTTCTACTTTTTCAGCCAAACACCGATCCAAGATTTTCCGAACCTACTGTTGGAAGGGTTCTTCTGAGGTCAAGGGGCATGTTTGTGGATGAAAATATGTATTGGATATGTGTGCTTGCACTTTTTGGGTTCTCATTTCTCTTTAATGCGCTCTTTATTCTAGCACTGACCTACTTGGATCGTAAGTAAAATATATTTCTCTTTTGACTACCTCGATATCTTGATCGGGTGTTCCTAATTTTGTGATTTGGCTGCAGCTTTCGGGGACTCTAAATCTACCATTGTGGAGGATGATGATAAACATAAGAAAAATAATAAGTCTTCTAATGTAAAAGCTGCAACAGACAGAAGTTCGGCATCTACAGCTCCGTTAAATCAAGGTACGAGATCATACATACTCGTCTCTATATATCAGTAAATAAGTCAGATTTCTTTCTGAACTTGCAGTAAAGAATTACCTGAATATATTGATTTCTTCCAACCTATTATTTATGGCTGTAAAATGTTAATTTTTTCAAAACGTTTCACGTTGGTGCTTTTCTTATATGTATATGCATAAGACTGTTATTTAGTTTAGTTCGCAATAGAAAATGGAGTATATATCCCTTTCTTATTTTAGCAATTCGCAACTGGAATGGCGCAGGTATTGATATGGCAGTAAGAAGTAATCAAGGCAGGAGCAACGTAAGCGTTGGAGAGACTCCAAACAGGAAGAAGGGAATGGTACTCCCTTTCCAGCCATTGTCGCTTGCATTTCATCACATCAACTATTATGTGGATATGCCAGCTGTGAGTCGTTTTTTCTTAAACAATTTTGTACCTTCTGTTTTTCTCGTCAAACGAGTTCTCAAACATACAAACTGAAGTAATGCAAATAACAACATTTTGTGTTGCACTAACTAGGCCAGATAATTACTTAAAGTTATTCTTGCTATCTTCATAAGATCTTTCTTACGGAGGTTATTTCTTTTATGCTTTATACTATCAGGAAATGAAAAAGCAAGGGATTGAAGAGACCCGTCTACAATTATTACGAGATGTTAGTGGTGCCTTCAGGCCAGGTGTTTTAACAGCATTAGTTGGTGTTAGTGGTGCTGGAAAGACAACTTTGATGGATGTTTTAGCTGGAAGAAAAACCAGTGGATGTATTGAAGGGAGTATAAACATTTCTGGATATCCAAAGAACCAATCGACTTTTGCTCGTATCAGTGGCTACTGTGAGCAGACTGACATCCATTCTCCTCACGTTACTGTATACGAGTCTGTTGTATATTCTGCCTGGTTGCGTCTTTCTCCTGATGTAGATCAGCAAACACGAAAGGTGAGTTTTCTTAGTTGAATGAACCATGTTCTCTACTTGAACTACTACTGGTCTCTTATCAAATCATGATTTTACGTCTAGATGTTCGTTGAGGAAGTAATGGAGTTGATTGAGTTGAACCCGCTGAGGGATGCTTTAGTCGGTCTTCCTGGAATAGACGGTCTCTCAACTGAACAGAGAAAGAGGCTAACAATTGCAGTAGAATTGGTTGCTAACCCATCCATAATATTTATGGATGAGCCGACATCCGGTCTTGATGCTAGAGCTGCTGCAATAGTTATGCGTGCAGTGAGGAACACAGTAGATACTGGGCGAACAGTCGTCTGCACGATTCATCAACCAAGCATAGATATCTTTGAATCATTTGATGAGGTAGTTAACCGTTCCCTCGTTCAATTTACGGACCATTTACGAAATGCTTCTTGCGTATATCTCTTCTCAATTGGATCTTGTTTTCCGTATAGTTATTGCTGATGAAGCGAGGAGGCCAAGCTATCTATACGGGACCCCTTGGCCATCATTCCCACCTCATGGTCGAATATTTTGAAGTAAGTTTCTGTTTTATCTTTTACGCTTCACTGATTTGTGTCTACGAGATAAAACAATTATCTAATCCTTTTTTTATAAATTTCCACAGTCTATTCCGGGAGTTCCTAAGATCCAAGAGGGTTATAACCCCGCAACCTGGATGCTTGACATAAGTACTCCTGCTATGGAGGCTCAGCTCAATGTGGACTTTGCCGAAATTTATACTAATTCGGATCTTTATAGGTACACCCTTATTACAAAATTTTATATCTCTGCTCAATTTTTGTCGTCCCATTTCTCGTCTAATTGCTCTTTTTTGTCTATCTTTCTCAGGAGGAATGAAGAACTCATTAAACAACTCAGTACGCCTCCACCAGGTTCCCACGACCTATATTTCCCGACTAAATATGCTCAGACGTTCTTTTCTCAATGCAAAGCTTGTTTCTGGAAGCAACACTTATCCTATTGGAGGCACCCACAGTACAATGCTGTAAGATTTATCATGACAGCGATAATCGGAATCATATTTGGAATTATTTTCTGGAAAAAGGGGAGCAAAATGTAAGTCGCTTTTTTATAGTTCTCGCAAAAATTCCTCTTTTGCATTTGGTATAGTTTTTTAATATAATTTTGTACTGTAACAGGTCTAAACAACAAGATTTGTTAAACTTACTTGGAGCTATGTATTCCGCGGTAATGTTCCTAGGCGGAACAAATACCTCTTCTGTACAGTCCGTTGTGGCAGTAGAAAGAACAGTCTTTTATCGCGAAAAAGGAGCAGGAATGTATTCAGCTCTACCTTATGCTATTGCTCAGGTAAAAGAATTAACCGTTAGTTTTTTTTTTTTCTTCCCGCGGAATCCTTACATAATGTAAAACTAATATCACTTTTATGATTGAATGCAGGTGGCAATTGAGATCATTTATATTACTATCCAGACTTTGATTTATAGCCTTCTCCTTTACTCGATGATCGGTTTCCATTGGCGAGCAGACAAATTCTTTTTGTTCTATTACTTCGTCTTGATGTGCTTCATTTATTTCACACTCTACGGGATGATGCTTGTCGCTCTCACTCCTAATTATCAGATTGCTGCCATCACCATGTCTTTTTTCCTCAGCTTTTGGAACTTGTTCTCTGGTTTCCTCATCCCTAGAACGGTAAGCAAATACGCGATAATTATAACTTTAGTTGATACTATTCTATAGCATTTCATCTGAATAATACAAATGTCGAAAAAAGTTGTAAATTGCACTCTAAAATGGATCGCGGGACATTATTATAACATATGCACTTAGTGTAGTGCAAAGTTGATCCGACTCTTATTGAATGAAATGAAATTTTCGTGTCTCGTTGTGCAGCAAATTCCTATATGGTGGCGATGGTATTACTGGGGATCGCCAGTGGCATGGACAATCTACGGACTCATAACATCTCAGGCGGGAGACAGAACTAATCTAGTACAGGTACCGGGGCTTGGGGATATACCCGTAAGGGAATACCTGAGAAATTTCCTAGGATTCAAGTACAGTTTTCTTGGACCGGTTGTCGCGGCGCATGTTGCTTGGGTAACAATATTCTGCTTTGTCTTTGCTTATGGGATCAAATTCTTCAACTTCCAAAGGAGATGAGAGGGAAACTGCATATTTCTTCAGTTGCAATTTTTTGTATGTATATATATAACTAAGCATAGAAAAGAAAAAAAAAATAGGTTTGCTTGCATTCTTTATAACATAAGTTGTATTTGCATTTTTTTTTTTTGTGGTTTTTCTTTATATATAGAGTGTAGATCGACTAATAAAATATGTATTCTATTGATTGGAATAATTTCTTCAGAATTGAAATCAAGATTGTTCTATTATTTCAATATTTTTATTTTCATTGTGTTCAATTTACTCGAATCATCTTCATCCAACTGCTGCATCAGAAATATATGTAAAAAAAAAAAAAATCAATAAAAATCATAATGTATCGTTAGACAGAATCAAATTTGAAATATGAGAACACATTGGTCCTAACACAGGGACGAAGCTAGGACTTTTAGGTTGGGGGCGAAAAACTACAACAGTATGCCGAACTATATATAAAAACTGTAAAAAAATGTTGGGGGCGAATTTGATCAAATATTCCGAACTACATATAAAATTTACTATATCTAATAGAATTTTTTTAAATCTTAGAGGGGCGACTACCCATTTAATCGTCCATGTCCTAACATAAAATAGTTGCCATACCTTCCACCCGAGTTCAAAACTCTCATAAAATATGAGTCTGTTGCACAAAGACTATCTAAGTCTGCTTGCTTTCTCGTGTGGTTTGTAAGCTTCTAAGCTTTTGTAGGAGATGGGTTAGCGTGCATCTTCAGATATCGACAACTGGTTTTCTTGTCAACAAAAAGAAAAGGAAAAAGAAAAACTAATAAAGAAAGGTGTATAAGATTTTTCATATGTATTTAAAAACAGTGCTCTGCACTATAGCTGTGAGCTAATGCATGGCTGCAAACTTTCAAAATTATGGTAAAGCTCATATGTTATATTATTATACATATCATCAAATAGTAAAAAGTTATTTTTGACCATTTCAAGATAACATTTGACAATTGACTTTCAAATTTTTTTTTGTCATATACTTTAGGGTAAAAAGTGTTTACACTCCGTAAACTATCTCAACTTTTGGTGTTTGACCCTCAATTGAAAAACGCCAAGTGCTTGACCCCAAACTTTTTTAAAGTATCAATGGTGCCCCTTCCTTCTAATTTCTCCGTTAAATAATAACGGAAGGTGCCCATGTGACACTCACATGATAAAAAATGGGGGCAAATTGGGCAAAAATAAATTAACCTTTAAAAATGGATTAGAAAATGAAAAACCTCCCTAATCTTCTAGGACCTTGCTAGGCTACTAGAATTATTGGCTAAAAGATTGACTAAAATAGTGTCTTTGGACCTTTTTGCCCTTATAGTTGGGTGAATCCCTTATACCAGCAGGGGGGGTAAGATAGTCATTTAACACCCTCAATTTGGGGGTTTAGGATTTCTATCCCCAAAATTCTAGTAGAAAATCATTTTCCAATCTTCTAAACTCTCCCTAACTTTATAAACATCCCAAAATTAGAAAACTCTAAATCCTTAAAAGAAAATATGATCTCCCACTGGAAATTGATTTAAGAAATCTTGATAAATGAGTAAATAATATTTTCAATTTTTGAAAAATAAAATAAAATAATGGAAGTTATCCTTAGGTTGTTATGTGGTATGATGAAGACACTGGATATTTTCTTTACTCAAAACTAAGTTAAAAAAACTCGGTATAATTAGTTACAACTTTCATGGAGTTTAACATAATTTCACGAAAGTCATGTTTAAGTTATTTAGCAAAATAAAATAAAATTGCTTAAGTTGTTTCTGGGGAAGTTCCAAGATTTTCATTTTAGAAAGAAGTGAGATTTCACTAAATATGAAATAAAGAAGAAATTAGGGAGAGGTTTATGGTGAACCTCGATTTTCTAATCTATTTTTTTAAAGGTTAATTTATTTTTATCTAATTTGCCCCCATTTTTTTATTATTATGTGAGTGTCACATGAGCACCTTCCGTTATTATTTAATGGATAAATTGGACGGAAGGGGTATCATTGATACTTCAAAAAAATTTAGGGTCAAGCATTTAACATTTTTTAGTTGAGGGTCAAAAATCAAAATACGAAATAACTTAGGTGACGTGAGCACTCTTTACCCTATACTTTATTAAAATCTTAATATTATGCATTGGTCAAATTGAAGAAAGAAAAATAAATCATTTTGCATAAAAAGATCACTTAGGGAGGGGGTATAAGTGTAATTTTCATATTATTGGAACGGAAAACAAACTTTCAATTTCAATCTGAAGAAAGAAATACAGAGAATCATCAATTTTCAGAAAGAACCCAGCAAAATCTTGATTCTTGACTTAATAATCTCCCCAAATTCTCTTGATTCTTTGAGCTGTCATAGTAATGGAGAATCGAACACCAATGAAAATGCATTACTGGGTTCGAGCTTCTCCCTCTGATTTCGCTGGGATTCTTCCTCAACCTCGGAGGTACAAAATTTGTATTTTTTTAATAATCTTTCTGATTTTGCATGAATAAACTGATGTTTTTGTCTTGGAGATTCAGTGGGCACACAGCTGTGAACATCGGAAAATCGAAAGTAGTTGTCTTTGGAGGCTTAGTAGACAAGAACTTCCTCAATGACATTTTTGTTTATGACATTGGTACTTTTTTTTTTTGCTTCATTTCTTTATGTTTTTCATAATCTTGGAGTTGTTATTTTCCTGAGTTTTCCTTATTGGACCATTGTTTCAGTGTTATTCTGTGTTTTTTAACCGATGGGTTCCGATCTGTTCTATTCATACAAAATGGAAAGAAAAAAAAAAGTTTTGTTTTATCTTGGAAAATTTGTGTAGTACTATTGAGGACAAAGCTGATCAATGGATTTGGGTAGGATGTAACTGTTCATGCTTAAGTGATTTTATTAGTTAATGAGCTTTATGGAACTTACATATATTTGCTGTGAAAAGGGATCTGGAGAAAATGTTGAGAAAATGTCACTTCAAATGTTTCAGACAGCAAATTATGGTTTCAACCAGAGTGTACTGGGAGTGGTTCCGATGGGCAAGTATGTCCCAGCCCACGAGCATTTCATGTTGCTGTATCAATTGACTGTCACATGTTCATCTTTGGTGGGAGATCTGGTGGTAAAAGGTTTGTGGTGCTCATCCAAATACCGTCCTAGTCCCTTCAGCATTTTTGTTCTTACACCAATTTTGTTACGAAATCTTGTGTATTGATTGATCAATTTTGCAGGTTGGGTGATTTTTGGGTGCTGGATACCGGTGAGGATTTTGATTGCTTTATGTGAATTTCTGGATTCTGTTCATGACTATTTCACTGTAGAGTTGTCATCCAACTGTTGAGTTCTTGTAGATATATGGCAATGGTCAGAGCTTACCAGTTTTGGTGACTTGCCCTCACCTAGGGATTTCGCTGCTGCTTCAGCCATCGGCACTTGCAAAATTGTAATGTATGTATTGTTAGCACTACCTGGTTTTAATAGATATTGGGTTAGATCAAACTGGAGGTCTCAAACAGGCTTTAATATGCAGGTATGGTGGCTGGGATGGTAAAAGATGGTTGTCCGATGTTTATATTTTAGACACAAGTAATTCTCTTCCTCAAAACCATTAGCCTTTTTACTGCTTCGGCACATTGTTACATGCTTCATCATAATTTTAACATTTGAGATTTTTTTCTATCTGTGTCGTTGTCTTTTTACAGTTTCACTTGAGTGGATAGAGTTATCTGTTACTGGTGCATTGCCACCGCCAAGATGTGGCCATACGGCCACTATGGTCGAGAAGAGGTTGCTTGTTTATGGAGGAAGAGGTAATTCAGGAGAATAAGTACATTTCATCCAGATATACAGAAGAAACTCTTAATCTAATGCTCTTCTGTTGCTTTGATTGTTTCCTGAGCAGGAGGCGGAGGGCCTATCATGGGTGATTTGTGGGCTTTAAAGGGCCTTATTGAAGATGGTATGTCCTTTCTACTATTACTTATTGTTTCTCTTTCTCTTTCTGTACACACACGAGCACACACGCACATCATCAGTTGCATCTTTGTGGCCCTTATTACTTTTTTTCTGTGATTTTCTTGCTATGTTCTGGTGTTTGTATTTCTGGTATACGAACTTTCATTATATATTTTCTCCACGTCATCCATGCTGGAATTGAAGTTGCTATGTTTTTGCGACTGACTTTTGGTATGTTGTTTTTCTTTGTTTAATTGTGGAAGGAAGAGAATGAAAGTCCAGGATGGACTCAATTGAAGCTTCCTGGTCAATCTCCTCCTCCCTGCTGTGGGCATACAGTCACATCTGGAGGGCATTATGTAATTCCTTCACGAACTCTGACTCCACTTTATGTTACTGGATACTTTGATCTGAAATTGTCATGTGTTGATTAGCAATCTGAATTAGATACGAAAATATATCTCTGGAGTTAGAATATATCTCTAGAGTTTCTTAGCACTTCATTTCAGACTTCATCAAGGTTCTCTTTGCAGCTTTTATTATTTGGAGGACATGCAACTGGTGGCTGGTTGAGTCGTTATGACATCTACCACAATGATTGTATTGTTCTAGACAGGGGTTAGTTTTCTTGCATATTGTATCTTAAATTTGTTCAGTTGTTCAAGTCTGATCGGGGAACGTTTTCTCACATTTCAGAGATTTTCTTCTCTCTATTTCACAATCTGAAATGTTGGTGTAATTTTGTGCCCATCTTATGTTTCTCTACAGTATATGTTCAATGGAGACGTTTACCAACTACAAATGATCCACCAGCCGCTCGAGCATACCATTCTATGACTTATATTGGTTCGAGATATCTCTTATTTGGTGGATTTGATGGTAAATTAACTTATGGTGACCTGTGGTGGTTGGTGCCAGAAGGTAATCTGACTTTTTACTGAATCTAGTTTTCTTTTAAAACTTGATTGGTAAGTGAACAAACCAGCCACCTTGTTGCTGGTCCCACTGTTGTTCACTCCATTCATTGGTTTGATTATTAGAGAGAAATCCTAAAGAGAATTTGAAATTAATAAGCTTTTATGCTTTTCTTTAACTTTGTTCGTAAGATATCGTTGTTTTAACCTCTATTTGTGACATATTGGATTTCCTCGTACAACTTGCATGTTGTACTTTTGGATTTGACTTCATTGGTTGTTTTATGAGTAATTTCTTATGCTGACATGGTTTGATTATTTGCCAAAGTTTTTTTTTAATATTTTATTTTACATAATAAGAAAAGGTGTGAGCACGTGAGAGTACATACAAAGAGGACTACAGTTGGCAGGAGGAGGAATCTATTCAGTCCCCGTGAAATGATAGTTTCCCCTTTCGTGTCTTATGATTGGCTTTGGAATTAACTTACTTTTTCTTTGTGCTGTATTTTCTTGTTTTATAGATGATCCTATTGTTTGACAATAGGTTAGGTTTGTATCCCGTCCATCCCCGCCCATACCCCCAATTATTGGGGACTTAATGGGTTATGCTATTGTTGTTGTTGTATAGATGATCCTATTGCAAAACAGCCAACAATATCTCCAACTAAAGTTAGTCTTGGAAATAACGACGCTACTATGTTGAACAATAGCCACACCTCTGGAACCAAGGTAAAGTTGAAGTTGCACATGTGTGTCGGTATAACCAATGTGCCGTACTTTATTATTTATTTATTTATTTTTATTCATCATTTTGTTTGTCCTTAAACTAGCTTGCAAATTCATTAAGTTTATTACACGAAATTGTGTTCCAATTATGAATGTATTGGTGCATTCAAATATCGAATTCATCAAACCCGAGGGCTCCACTCAGTGTCTTTAACAATGCAGTTTCAGTAATACTAAAGTTGACCGTTTTAGTTATTGTTCTCGGTAATACTAAATTTTGGTGGCTTGTAGTAATAAAATTGAACAGGAAGAGTTTAGAGCTTTGATTTTGATTTTGAATTAAATTGGTGGTTTCCTTTCATCCAAATGTTTTTAGTATCAAGCTTAAGATACCAATTTTCTTGTTATTTTTTCATTTCCACAGGAAAGTCAAATGGAAGGATCTGCAGTATCGGAATTGCGAAAAAGATTGGAAATTGATGTTTTACTTTCTCGAAGAATGCAAATCATCGATGAACTGCAAGACAAAGAACTTATTGGGCTAGCATTTCAAGTAAGTGGAGAAAAAGCTCTCAGTGATGAAGAGGTTTGAGATAGTGAATAGTGATAAGCATGAAATACGGTTATGCTTGGCATGTTTCAGCCACTAAAACTTGATATTCTGTTGGTTAGGCTGTTCAGGCACTTCGTGACCATTGGAAGAAATGTTTACCAAGGTCTATACGGCTGAAAGAGCTTAGTCCGTTACTTCGGGATTATCAACGACTTGTTACCCGCCATCATGTGTAAGAATGAGTTTTTGTTCATAACACCTTGATGCTTTGATCTGTGGAACAAAGAATTAAATGAAGGATTGGTTTCTGAGGAGATAAAATAGTTCTCTACACGAACTACTATAAATTCCTTTTTTAGCGTGCTCTTGTCATTAACTTCAGAAAACACTCTAAGCTCCTTTATGAATTTGTCAACTTGCTAGTGATCTGATCTATGCAAGAAATCTTGCCCGAGTACTAAATACCGTTTCCAGGTTCATCTTAAAAGTTGGCGGATTTTGACTATGACAGGGACAAACTTGAAAGTAGTTTACAGCCTCTGGAACCTGGCTTGCCTCGAGGGCAGACTTACCGGTTCTATCATTTTAAAAATGCATCTCAGGTATGAGTTGCTTCGTACTCTGTTGAGCTTATTATTTTTTTGTTCAGATTGACTTCATTTGAATTCTTAATGACACTCGCTGCCATGTTTTATCACGTTCATGTTGATATTTTCTCGGTATATAGGAAAAGTTTGTGTTTCAGTGTTGAAAAAGAATGTCTTGCTCCTTCTATCCCTTAATCCTTTCACCTTTACATGAACATTGGGTTTGTGCTGGGTAGTTTTTATCAAGATATTTCGTAAATTTTAATATTTTTTTGTCATGCAAGAACGCAGTAATGCTCAAACGCTAAAAGTTTGAGTATTATATATGTTAATCTATGTTGCTTTTACGCGTAATAGTATCACTGATTATTCTTTTGGAATTGATACTCTCAGCTACGAATGCACGATATCCCCGGTCTACTGATGGAGTACAAGGAACTGCTACAACTACAAGACGTAAAACTAAAATCATAAAAGGAGAAATGTTTTCCGAGTCCTGTGAGTCCAGTCTTCTGATTCCCTATCATATCAGATGTTTTCAAGATTCTTGAATGTCCGAGTCCCTTTACCATGTCTGTTTCTTGCTACTACTTAGTTCTTGGAAGAAGTCAAATATTTGTTATATCTGTGTTATGAATTACCATGAATAATAAATAAAAACACAGATTCAATACACATTTGCTATTATTTTCTTACATTAGTGTTATAAGTATTTCTGGGGAAAAAAGAGTAGCCATAAATGCTTTGAATCATTTCCAATCAGAGAGTTGAGTTCAAGAAAAACAAGATTACAACAAGAATAACATAATCCTCTCTTGCAACAATAACTACGTTTTAGGACTTGTGCATTGCATCTCTCTTACAATTTACTATGAGTCTTTGCATTTAAATACACAGGTCTACAGTAAATTGTGAGAGGGGAATAAATTGCGGCGTCTCTTCCTGGCGCGGGTAAGCTGAGACTCCACCTTCTCCTTCGCCTCCATCTTCTTTCTCTCAATCTCTCTTTTACGAGCTTGAAACGAGGCAAAATCGCAAACTCCGACTGCTCGCTCAAACTTTGCAAGATTCTTCATTTTTTTTTTTTGGCCAAAAGACCTTATTTTTGGAAATTAATATGATTTGAAACAAAAGGGTGAAAAAATAAGTTTGAATACTCTACACCCATTCCGTACAATGGTCTTAGCAACACATCTAGTTATTATAGAATAAAAAGATGTTCGTATATCCAAACCAAATGAGATAACTCTACGTATTAATACTACTATTTTTATTCATTCATAAAAGAAATACTATTGTTAGAATGTTGTAAAAAGTATTTAGCAAAAAAAAATGTTGTAAAAAGTGTTACATAAGATCCGCGGAAAATTAGGAGAAAGAGATACTTTGCACATGGCAATAGTAGAACAGTTTGGACTCACTGCGAAACATATATTTTTTTCATACGCGCATACTCATTAGCACCATTAATTTTCCAATCCAACAGTTGAGGAAAAAATGAACCGCCATTCTTTAATAGACTGGACCTTAGTCCAACCATTGTTCATTTACTCAAAATCTTAATAGTACATGCATCAATGAACACATGTTCTATGTTGAATCCAAATTCACTTGTGTGTTTTAAACCCTTACTGGATCTTCCAATAATGCCCTCCACATCATTAATATCTTCTGGAAATTATTATTTTCCCCCTAGTTTATTATTTTCTACCTTGCTACAAACCCTAGGTCTCAAGACGCAGAAACAAAATCAAAATTACAGCTTCATATTGAAAAATATTATCGAATCTGCAACTCATTTGTCGATAATACTGCTTCAATTGAAGGTTAGTTAATCGAATTCGTAATTCTGAAAAATCTCTGGTAGATTTTTATAATGATTTTGGGGGTCGATTAATTTCCCTTGTTATTATTTATTTACTGGATTTATTGAGTTGGATTCTATCTAATGTAGTTATCTGTAAATTTTTAATCTTAATTATTATAATTTATTTATTTTTGGTATTAATTTCTGTTCATATAATTTATGTGAATTTCAATTAATGAAAGCTTCACTAAATAAAGAAAATTTTGATAAAAACTTGAACTTGTGATCATTTTACTTAAGGAGTAATCTTGATAAATTTCACTTTTTTACCCTCCTTTTTGTATTGGAGATGTTTACTGTTATGAAAGTTTTGTTTAATCCTATATAATTGTGATCAAGAAGATGTCTTTGTTGATTTTGGGATTAAGAATCTAAAAGGCTTTTACTCTTTTGACTGAATCTTTATGCTTATAATTTGTGTATGAATAGCTTATAGTGATTTTTTTATTTTATTTGAATGGCATTTATGTAAAAGAATTGAATAGAAGACATAAGTCTTCTTCATCTCTTTTTGGTATAGGGTAAGTTCTAAACTGTTATTCTTCAGAACGTAGTTATTGGTTGAATCAAGATCAACCCCTTAATACTTGTATTTGGATTGCGTTTTTGTTTGAGATTCTCTTGTCTTGGGAATCGTAAAAGTTGATTGTTTGTGAGAGAAGACGTGTGGTGATATTTGGTAATTGATAATTGATCATTCTCTTATTTGCTACATATGTTGTGTGTTTACAGGTTCTGCTTCTTGGAGAATATGAAATCTAATTTACACGAGAAGATGAGCTTCCGGGTACCCAAAAGCTAGTATAAAGGGTGAAACTTCCCCAAGAGAATCTCATGTGGCGGAATGTGGCTATAATGGACATAAGGGCTCTCAAAAAGCTACTCCGGGATATACCTCGCCTTCTTTGGATGCGTATACAAGAAAAAGTCAGAATGCTGAGGCTGTTAATAAGGAAGGTAAGAGACACAGGGTTCGTCCTGCCACCATCCTGAAAAAGGTAGACGCTGTTGCTTATTCAAGAGAAATACCGAGTAAAAAGTACACACATGATTTCCTTAACGAAAGATTAAGGGGATATAGTGATTTGGAGGGAGCAAACATAAGAAATGATTCTGATACTGATGCATGCTCTGTTGGTAGTTGTAGTGTCGACTATAACATTGAAAATACGTCGCCTAATTGTTCTGCAAAACTACCTTGCCTAGACAGAGGTTTGCTTCTTGGTGATGGCGGATCTTTTTATTGTACTGGTCATAAGGAGAACCCGTGTCATTGTTTGGAAGCGAAAGTGCGAATAACTGTTCATAGTTTAGAGATGCATGCTTATCGCTGCACTCTGGAGGCATTATATGCTTCTGGTCCTTTAAGTTGGGAACAAGAAGGATTACTGACAAACCTCCGTATTTTGCTACATATTTCAAACGACGAACATTTGACGAACATTTGACACAGCTGAGGAACCTAATTCCTTCTTGAACTAGTAAATAGGTCATATAGTATTTAGTCTTTTATTGTCCTGCTAGAGTCTGATTATTCTGAATTTACCTCAACTTTACAAAAGACAAGATATTTTGTTGAGTCTTTATTTTTCACTATCTCGGTCAATGAAACTCTGTCTAGTCAGTTGTATTTTCTGTTGCACGTGATTTAAGACCTCATGTGAAACCCGGACGATTAAGAATCGATTACGGTAAGTATAGACCCCTCTTGTTTTCTATAAAAGACTATATTTTGAGTGTGAAATACGGGAAAATTCGAGACTTGTTTCTTGTTTCGGTATCTAAATATGTATACAAATCTCAATTTTCAGATTTTCTTTATTTTCAACCATCTACTTTATTAGTGTTTCCCTCTAAGATAGGTATACGTTAAACCGTGATGAATATGATTTTTTTATCAAAGATTTTTTTTTTATGGGGGGGCGGGGGAAGGGGGAGGGGGATACAGGGCTCGAACGCTTGACCGAAGCCAAGCGTAGGAGGGCCGTTTTCACTGGGCCACTGAAGTCCTGTTTTTGTCAAAGATATTGAAAACCGTTCGGCCAGAGAAGTCCAAAATACCAAATTTTTGCACTTCAGTTTACTTTTCTTAGAAATAGAAAAGTCGTCCTACATCTAGTTTTGTTTTACATGCCATTGATGTGTGGGACCGACAGGAGGATTGAATTTATTTTCTTTTCCTTTATTCCAATGGACCTTAAGAAAAAGGTTACCATGAAAGGAAAATCAATCCCTGTTGGATTAATACATTTTGTACAGTAGCAATAGTGCCCATTGACTTAATACTCTCTTCATTGTTTGGATCTCAAAATATAGACCAAAAGAAACTCGTTGACTTTGTGCCTTCCTGAGAATGAGTATAGAATTCTTCATCTTTCCTGTTGGCAAAGCTCTAGTCTATGCGAATTAGAATGTTCAGATGCCAGTACTCCTAGCACTTTAGAGTATATATTATGTAATGATGCGCGATGACCAAATTAATTTATGTTTCTCAAGTTTTACTCCATTCTGTCAATATTTGTCTGTCTTTTGAATTAATCGTCTAAAACGAAATATGTTTCAACGTATTTATTAATTAAGTATTTTGTGATATTTCTGATACTATTTGATATTTTGCCTATTAACTTAGGGATACTATTTGTTCCGACTCAACCGGCAACATTTTCTGTCCCCATTTCAGTGAATAACCGAGACTTTGTACCTGTTTATGTTAAAGGTCATGTTTCTTTTAAAGATTATGTTTCTGTTAAAGGTTCTGTTTCTGTTAAAGTATCTGATATCTTTCTGAATTTCTGTAAGTTTCTGAAAATACTTTTCTGTCAAAAGGTTTATGTTAAAAATATATTTCTGTAAAATTCTGTCTGTTTTCTTAAAAGTATATATATGTAACTGGATTCTTCCCGGGAGGTGTTTCTATACTTACTGATTTGTAACTCACCCATTGCAATTGTTATTTTTACAGATTATGAGTCGGAAGGGTACAATAGTTCATACGAGGAGGACTAAGTGTAGAAGCAATTATGTATTACTATCGAAATAAAACTTTAGGGGTACTTCCTTTATTAGTATTTGTTTTCTCTACTTTAATGTATTAAAGTTTATTGAAGAGTTTTGATAGTTGAATTAAATGGATAATTAATTCTGTTATGATATAGATTCTCATAATGTAAGGGCCTTGTATTCTCATAATACGGTCATGTCGGGTTTCCGAATACGGACTAGACTCGGGTCCGGAGCGTGACACTTTCTGTAAAAAAAAATGTTACATGTATTAATAGCGTTCAGCACTATGGTCTTAAGCACATTTGGGGGCAGAGGGAGGATGTTGACATCCACTTCTCCCTGAACAATTCATCATGTGTAATAATTGGTATTCCTATGTGTTTTGCTGATTCATTTATTATTTCTTCAAGCATATAGGCCTGTTCTTGAGGGAAAGTTATCTCAACTCCCATAATATCTTGAAAGAAATATGTTCAACTGATTGATAGATCATCTCTCAACTTCTTTTGTATTTGCTTACATAAATAGTGAATTTTCTTCTAAGCAAGAAAATAAAAGGTAAATTTGAGAATTTGTTTTCTTGAAATTTCTACTAAAAAACATGTTCAGTACATCTCTCCAAATAAGAGAAATTCAAAATGAACAAAGAAATTCCGTGTTTGAAACACAGATTGAGCAAGACTCTCTTTTGATTGAGTCTGATAATAAAAGTAGAAACATTAAATTACATAAAATTTTATTTGAGTTTGAGACCAGTCTGCAAACAGAGAGCAGAAATCTCAGACTTGAACTTAATACAATCATACCCATAATCACCACCCAAAAAGAGAGGTTCAACTAAATCATGGCATGAAAAATCATCAATTCTCCAAGCTATTATTCTCTTGACAAACCTCTTTAATTGTCTTAACAACTTCATCCAACTCTTCCTTTTCTTTACCTTTTACTTTCTCACCAACTTCACTAAGTTTAACCCTCAAATTTTCACCACTTTTACCCCTCACCACATCTTGAATTACTTCAGCAATCTTTTCTCTTTTCAACCTTCCATTTTCATCTCTTGTAACCTCAATCCCAACTCCAAGTTCCACAACCAATCTAGCATTGAAAGGCTGATCAAGATTCATTGGTATTGCTATAATTGGAACTCCATTTTCTATACTCTCAATAATTGAATTCCAACCACAATGACAAACAAATCCACCAATACTAGAATGTCCAAGAATCCTACTTTGCGGGGCCCATCCTTTGACAATTTTGCCCCTATTCCCAACTCTTTCCAAGAACCCTTGTGGTAATGCTTCTTCAATCATTCTTGTTTCATCATTTCCCTTTGGAAATCTCACAACCCATATGAAATTCACATTGCTAATCTCCAATCCTAATGCCATCTCTTCCATTTCTTCCTTTTTCAAGAAATACTCACTCCCAAATGAAACAAAAACACTTGAATTCTCACTTTTACCCCCCAACCACTTCATCAACTCATCATCTTCTTCTTCAAGAACCTGATTTTCCATACGAGGACAAATTGGTAAAACCTTCCAATTAAAAAGATCTGAGAGATAATTCAAATACTTCCCATCAATTTCACTACAAGTCTTAATCATAATAATTCTATCACAAGCCCTTTTTGGTATTTCATCTTCTGGATCTTCAGAATCCATATCCTTTCTTACTGATACCATAAGTTCCCTAGCTTTAGCCAGATCAAAATCAGTAAGATAAATGGCGGGAAACGGGAAATCAATCCCGGGGTTTCGACCCATATGGCAGAAATATGATAACATAGCAGCACTGGAAGTCGAAAACTTAATCGCCGGAATATTATTTCTAGCACACAGCGCCGCCGTCCACATCTGAACAATATCATAAATTACCAAATTGGGCTTGAGGGTTTGGACTATTTTGGAAAGTTCTGGTTTGGCCTTATGAAGGGCCCATCTGAGAGTAGACATGAGATGTGGAGGAAGCCCATTGGTTGTGTGGTAATTAGAAGGAAGTTCAGGTGATTCTTGGAGATGGATTTGGACAAGATGGATTAAGGAAGATTGTTTTTCTGGGATTTTGTTCTTGATTGAATCAAGATTTACTGGGGTTGAACAAAGGTATATGGTAAAGCCTTGGGAAGCGAGTTTTTTGGAGAGTTCTAGGAATGGAGATATATGGCCATACGCTAACCATGGAAACATGAGGATTTTCAGAGGTTGATCTCTATCCATGGCCATGGATGGACCTCCGAGGAAGATGAAGAAGTGTGTGTGTGTGTGTGTGTGTGTGTGTGTGAAAATGGAGGTGATTGGTCTTTTGTAATAATGTCTCGAGGAAACTAAAGGATATAAAGAAAGAAAAGAGAGGATCATTTTCATTGAAAGGTGTACGGAGGACCAAATCTAATGGTAGTGTTCGCGCACTGACTCGCTAATTTTGATATGGACCATTATTTAATAATTTTTTTTTAGTCTCAATAGAGGAGGAGAATTATTGCCTATGGAGAGATACAGGAATCGAACCCTGGACCTATGGCCCAAGGGAGAATAGTCTTACCCACTTGGCTATTTGATTCCTATATTATTTAATAAATTATATGGTTTAGATTTATTTACACCAATTTTTTATATGAACAATTATCTATGGATAGTTTTAATATGGACCATGTGTTTTAGAACTGGTAATATCACTACAGAATAAAAGATAGACAAGTATGTGATGATGTGGATAATTCTGAAACACAACTACACAAAGTACATGTGGACTTGGTCCATATCAGAAAAAACCATTATCTAATAGATTATGTGGTTTACATTTATTTACATCAACAACAAAAATTATTTCTATTCTAATTTAGATAAATCTAAACCAGATGATTCATTGTATTATTGTTCATATGAAAATTTCCCACATTATTTGTATATCGAGTTAATTGATTTCTAAGAAAGGTGTTGAACTGAGGCTGCTACTGCTGTTCAAGAATTTTAGAGAAGATACTGCGAAGAATTTTATTATATATTTAATTTTTCTACTGTTTTTAGTGTTGTTTACCCAGTCCGGAGTGTGAGCTTTTATCTGTTATCATGGTGAGCTACACTAATATAACTTTTATTTTCTTGTATTTTTATTTTATTTTTTGATTGTAATAACTTTTATTATTTTATGATTAATGGATAATTTCTTATTTAGCAAAAGTCAATAGATATTAGTAAAATGTAGGACTGAGACCAATGAATTGGCAGCCTATCTCATTTATCTTAGCTCATAAGGAATTTATTGTCATTATTTAGTTTTGAATGAGCGAGTGTTGTACATGCACATCAAAAGGTCTATTTGTACTATTTTTGTAAGTTAATATTTTTACTTACCTGTTTTATATTCATTAAGAGAAAAACACTATTTATACCCATTAAGTATCTTTCAAAGACAAAGTTATATCCCTTAATTTTTTTAGGTGCCAAAATTGCACTTGATAATTTACGTTGTGCTATTTCTAGACAAAATCGGCGGAATACGGCTAGGGCTGGTGGCGAACCACACGTGCGGCTCACATGCACAATATTTCAGGGGCAAATTCGTCTATTCACTTATTTTAATTAAAAAAATCCCCCATCTTCTTCCCATTCCCCCCCCCCCCTCCTCCAAACTTCAATCCCCAGAATCCCAACCCTAAACTTCAAGCCAATACTAATAAGCAAGCAGAGGAGCCATCAACATCTGCAGTTCAGTGCAACAAAGAATAATCTCCAAGAAGCTTTTGAACTTCCAGAAAGAAAACCAAAAAAAAATGAAAAACTGGAAAAGAACAAAGAAGCCGCCATTTTTTCCTGAATTTTCGATGAGCGCGTGGAGTTGACGCTCCTGTAGATACATGTTCGTCAAGATACTCAAAACAGATCGATTCCGTCGTCGTCTTAGCCAACGGTAATGAATCCAGCTGGGCGCAATCTGGAGGAGGAGGATTCATGGGCAAATTACCTTCTTACTTGAACCTAACCCTAAAATGAAACAGAAGCAATTTCACCAACAAACAGCCAACCGCAACGGGTTCAAAATCGAAAAAACCACACCCATTTCCTCAATTTCCTGCAAATTAATCTGGGCTTTTCAAAATTTGGACTAAAATTGCAACAAAAATCGAGTTATTGCAATGGTTTTTTTTTCAAGAACTCGATTTTGGTGGAGGGGTTAATTATGGTAGTGGAAGTAGTGGGATTTATAGCGGCGGTGGTGTTATTTGGTTTGGAAGTGGTGGAAGGGTTAATTCTGGTGGCGGAAGCAGTGAGATTTTCGGTTTGAGTTGTGAAATCAAATGAGATTTTTAATACCATGGGAGAGAGGGGAGAGTGGTGGTGGAGATGGCGGAGGGAGAGATGGAGGGGATGGAGGCGGCTTTGGTGGTGGTGGTGGTGGAGGAGGAGGAGGCTGCGGATTTGGTGGTGGTGGGGTTGAAGGATTTGGAGGTGGAGGGGTGAGTGGTGGAGATGGCGGAGGGATGTAGGTGAAGGGGTGATTTTTTCTTTTTTCTTTTAATTAAAAAAGTTGAATGGACAAAATTGCCCTCAAAATTATGTGCACGTGTGCCGCGCCGCTACGGGTGGCCGGATTCCGCCGATTTCATCTAGAAATAGCACATCGTAAATTATCAAGTGCAATTTTGGCACCTAAAAAAATTAAAGGTCATAACTTGCCTTTCAAAGATACTTAATGGGTAGAAATAGTGCTTTTCCCATTCATTAATTCAAAAGTAACTTTTAAAATTATAATAAATTATTACTGAATTAAAATAATAAAAAATTGTGAAATTTACGTTTTAAAGAAAAAATACAGTTTTTAAATTTTTAAAGACGTCTTCTCATAATAAAATTTCCTTTTCAGCGGCCACTACACATTTAGTTCTGTACATAATTGGCTTCTTATTGAACTTTTTTCTTAGAAGAATTAGTTTTAATTTCATTTTTTTGTTATTCGAATTCTCTACCTATCAATTGGAAAAGAACTGTCTTACGTTGAGCTGAACTTTGTCTCTTGTTATTCATCAAAAAACAATTTTGTCTCTTGTTGAGTTTTAATGGAAATGCAGAGAATTTTAGTAATAAGTTGAACATTTGGAGATTACTAAGTTGAGGAGTAAAGATCATTTGGCCGGCCACCATGCCAAATAAATTTTTTATTAACAAATAATTTTTTTTAATTGGATTCTGTTCTTGGTTTTTTTATAAAAAAATATAATTAATTAATGAATGAATGCTTCTGTTCTTGTTCTTGTTCTTGTTCTTGTTCTTGTTCTTGTTGTTTGCTTTATTATTATTATTATTATTATTATTATTATTATTATTATTATTATTATTATTATTATTATTATTATTTGCTGAATAGAATTCATTAGAAGTCGGAGGTTTATCTCCATGATATTTTATGTTAGCCAAGACAAAGTTATGGTATACGCTACAATCTCCATCACTAATTCTTGATTTAATGGTTTAAAATAATTATTTACTTATTTGAAATTTAACCTTTGATCAATGTTAATAATATACCAACATGTAATAACGAAATAATTGGTCATCGTTAGAATCGACTTGTACATGAAGTAATGAGGCACGCTTTAGGACTTTACATCTTCTAATTCATCTTTTAATATACTCCCTTCATTCCCATTTAATTGTCATTTATGAAATTTATAGGTATCCAAATTAATTATCATTTAAAGACTTTTTTATTAGTTGTCAACATTTTATTTCAATTATACCTTCGACATTTATTTTATTTGCCGCCTCTGCCATCCCTATTTTTTACTTTCTTTTCTTATACTATAAAAGTGAGAGAGAGGTAATATTGAAACTTTCGGTGAAAATGACAAGTTCCTTAGTTTTCTAAAATTGTTTAAAGAGTCTTATATTTAGGAATGGAGGGAGTAATGTTTAGTATACAATAAAAATATGACATGTGAAGCAATGTGATTGGTCTAAACCTATTAATTCTTTTTAGTTCAATAATATTACTATATGTAGATTAATATCATTGTGCACTAGACAGTATGCTAAAAAATTCAAAGTCTGTTTCTAAGAAATATCTTGAAAAAATGGAGAAACATATAATTTCTTTAAGAAAGAACGATAAATGAAGCTTTTTTTTCTTGCTTGAGGAGAGAAAGAAGGTATCGAACTCATAAAATATTGCTAGGAGTTGCTTTACCGCATAGCAACCACCATCATGAGATAGAAGGAATTTTTAATCACTTTTTAAATTTTTTTTATTAAAAAAGTGGGAATATAAGAAGTAGGAATTGGGGTTTGAATTTAATACTTTTACGTCTTGAACCCCCAATCTTAACCATTAAATATTTGTTTTATTGGCAGGTAATTTTTTCTTAGAACAGAGTAATTTTGGTACCGTCTTAAAAAAAGTTTTCCCTTGGAGGATAGAAGAAGGATTGATTTTACTTAAAAGGCTGTCCAATTCTTCCCTTAAAAAAAATAAAAAAAAGAATGTCCAACTTTTTCTCCATTGAAATGGATAAGAATGTTGTGTTTCTCTGCTTAATACCTTGTCCAAATCCAACTGAAAAATGAAGTCCAATGGTAAAATTGAAAGAGCCCGTCAGTCCATTACCATAATCTCCAAGGCATAATATGTCCATTTGAAAGAAAAAAAAAATTCCATTTTCGTTTGGAAACCCAATCCAATATTCCCTAAAAAAACACCCAATCATTCTTTCAAACATTTTAGCCCATTTTTGGTAGACTATGGAGATGTTCTCCACTTAATCCTATCAGTGGTGGCAAACTTTAATAGTTTACTAGATGCCAGCGGGGATTAGTCTGAGTATAATATCTTACTGTTGAGTTACACCTCGTTGTTCTATACATAAAAAAGTGGTGGCATACTGCTTGCAATTTTTTTTGTGTGTGTATATGTTGCACTGAATGTGTAGACATGAGATCATCCGAGAGAAGATAAAAGTGACACGTATTAAAAAATGAGATTATGCAAAAACGTGTACGGTGGTTTAAACACAAAAAGAAGGTCGAGTGACATCCGATTCAAAAATTTGAAAGAGAAAGGAATGTGGTTGTAAGAGGTATGAAAAAATCGAAAAAAAAAATTGGATCAAAGTAACTAAGAAAATAACATTGACCCGAACACAGCTGTTAAATTATAACTTTAAGTACATTTTACCAAAATGTCCTTAGTCATTTACTCCTTAACTAATAAAGTCCCACCAGCAGACATTAATCAGCATACTTGGCAAAAAAAGAAAAGAAAAAAGACATTAATCAGCATCGGATTGTTACAACAACAACAACAAAAAAAAATTTTGTCCAATTTTCTTTTGAAAAAATCGAAGCTTCCTTTTTTTCATCATTTCCAGAGTTACCCTCCAAATAAAGCTCTTTGATCATCAATCGCAGCCAGAAATATGTTTTAAAGAAAAAAAGACTGAAGACCATCTTCTTTCTTTGAGGAGGACTTTCTTTCCAGTTTGAAGTCAGCGTAAACTTCTTAAGGCCTGGAAAAATTCTTTCTTTTTACTGATTTAATTATTGGGTTTTTATTTTTATTCAAGAATATAAATGGGTTTTTAATTTTAAGGTTTTCTAGTGAATTGTTTCTTGCAGTTATAGGATTTTGGGGGGTTTTGAGGTTTTTGGACGGTTAAAAATGTCGAGTTGTTCTGTTAGCGAAGATCAAGATCAAAGGTACTTTCAGTTTGTTGATTTCTATGAATCTTTTGATTTGGGGGTTCATAAAGTTTTGATCTTTATGTGTTTTATCTGTACCATGGGTGTGGTGGTGGTAGAAGGAGTAATGATAATTTGCTAAGACATTTCTCATATGATTTTAGTTATGTTGGTTTGTCGTTACTTGGAAGCAATTATTCTTTTTTATGGGATTGGTTGTTGGAGATGATTAGAAATGTGAACATTTGATTGAGTTTAGGATCATGTGTTCTTTTCAGATTATCAGTTTATTTCTTTCGTGTAGAACCTGGTCTTGATATGTACATTCTTTTTGGATTCTATGTTTTACAAGTTTGAGTTCTTCAATGTGATAATACACGAAGATTTTTAGCTGTGTTTGACATAATCAGGAATCTGTTATTGTTACAGTAACATGTCGGGCTATTGAATTGTCAATTCAAATGAACACATTGAGCTGAACTTACAGGAATCATGCACGTTTCCAGTGGTGTTGCTTCTTTATAACAATATGTTTGGTTTTCTTAAATATGTTATGGTGCTAAAATATATCTGGTTAGGCATCCGCGGACTACGAGAACAAGCATAATTCCCAACAAGTCAATATCAATCAGACCAGTAATTTAATATGCTAAAAAAACACTTTTTTTTTTTAATGCTTGTTTAACACAAGAGTCTTCAACTGAAATACCACAAGAATTGGCTCGTTTAGAATAGTGAAAGTACCACGATCAGTAACATGAGCGTCGGACGATCCTACTCTTATTTCAGCTGATGGGAAGAAGTATGTGTATGCCTCTTATTGATTAGTATGTTTTTATTTTATACAGAAGCAATGGTGGCCTGGAAGATTTAACTACGATGACCATTGAGTCTCTACGGGCAAGATTGTTGTCTGAGAGAGCCATCTCTAAAGCATCAAGACAGAGGGCTGATGAACTTGCCAAGAGGGTTAGTCCCAACTTTTATTGTATATGAATAAATGTTCACCTGTCTCTTTCCCAAAATTGTTATGCTTCTCATTGATCTCATCTTCCTACTTTTCGCTGCTTTTCATTTGTTTGTGCTTTTCTTAAGCTGCTTAGGAGAAAAAAAGTTGCTTTCGGAAAAACTGTTATTGAAATTGATATAAGATTTTCATTAAAAACATTGACAAATAAAAGCACTTTTTTAAGCTTTTGTTAAACTAAAATCAAAAGTAACTGATTGTAGATTTGTACCTTTTGTTGAAGAAAAACTGAAATCAGCTTATTTGCAAAAGATAGTAGGCTCTCAGTTCAGTTATTCTTTTAGTCTAAAATGTCGTCTGTGTGTAGGTATTGGAACTGGAAGACCAGATGAAGATGATTTCTCTGCAAAAGAAAAGAGCTGAGAAGGCCACAGCCGATGTTCTTGCAATTCTAGATAGCAATGGGGTAACTGATCATTCAGAGGAGTTTGACTCGAACTCTGATGGGGAAACCACTATTAGTGATTCTAAGGCCAGTAATCATGCTGTGAAGGTGGAAGGAACCTCCACTGACATTGATGTGAGAAGACATAACATAGAGGCATATTCAAGTTCGGAGATCGACTCTTCTTCTTCTATGGGTCGAAGTTTGTCCTGGAAAAGTGGTAAAGATTCTCCAAACTATATGGAACGGAAGAAGTTCGTGGATTCTGGCAGGAGAAGATCTTCTAGTTTTGCTTCTAGTAGTTCTTTGCCAAAACGTGTTGGTAAATCATGCCGTCGACTAAGGCGCAGGGAGCCTAGGTCAGTTTGCTTTTTCTGGTTAAGCTTTTATTTTTGTTTTGAGATGCGGCAACATGGGCACTGAAATTAGGTTTTTTTTTTTTTGGGTGTTTTTTTTGTTATCAGATCAGTGCCTGAGGAGTTACAAGATCACGCTAATATGCATGATAACCATGTTGATGGAGTGGCTTCACACGCGCAAGATCTTCCTAATTCCCCCGATATTGATCCCGAGACTGTGAGAGATGATCCTGAAAACCATGAAGTAGAAAACCCACGAGAAGCTTCATCTTTGGGATTTCCTGGAAATGTAGTTGCTGAAGGCAATGTTTCCAGTAGAACTGAGCAAGATCAAACTATGGGACAAACCTTACATAAACAAGCACAAAAGGAAATAGATGAAGCAGAAGAGAAGGCCCAGAGAGAGTGGGAAGAAAACTTTAGGGAGAATAATGGCTCCGCGCTGGTATGTCTATGAAATAGAACTTATCTTTGAATTTGTTTTTAGCCCTTTTCAACTGTTACCTTGTATTGGTAAATTTCTAGTAGTAAAGTTTGACTGGTTCCATTCTTCTTCGTGACTCATTCAGGATTCATGTGACCCTGGGAACCGCTCAGATGTAACTGATGAAAGAGACGAGATGAAGGCACCGGGCTACACATGTGCCGAAGGGAGAACAAGTTCTCGAGATCAAGGAACAGAGCTAGAGGTTTCAAATACTAACTTCACCGCAGATCACAAACCTCAAGTTTCTAAAAATTTGATGGCTGCTCAACAGGTTGACACCAGAAACTCACAGGGTCCAACCGCTAGCAGCACGGTTACTCATGATTCCCCATCATCGGAATTTTCTTTTCCTATGTCTAATGGAACTCGGGGCAAAAATCTTTCGGGAGATCCTAACAGCAGACCTTCACCTAGCAGCTATTCATGTTCTCTAGCTAGTGGTTCTTCCGGGGAGTCACTTGGGCATCCGCCTCTCTCCAATGGGAGCAACGGAGAAATTTTGGAGAGCAGAAAGGAACTTGCTTTGATGCCCCAAAACCCCTCGAGTAATCTAGACACTGTTTTGGAGGCACTTCAACAAGCTAAGTTGTCTCTAAAAGGTAAACTTTACAATGGGGCACCACCAGAAGTTGGATCTTCTGGCAAAGGAATTGAACCTTTTGTTCCTGCACCCAGAAATATCAATGGATTGGAGATTCCTGTTGGATGTCCCGGGATCTTTAGGTTGCCAACTGATTTTCAGTTTGAAAGAGCCACGAAAGCCAATTACCTGGGGTCTGATCCTGCACTGAGTTTACCATATCATCCTTCGGAGATCGCTCACTATAACTTAATGCCGAGTCCTTACGTGGAAACTAGATCAAGTTTAGTTGCAGCTGAACGATTTTGGACCAGCCCTAGCTCCTCATATATGGAGACGAGGTCTGGAATTCATATGGGATCTTCCCCTGATATGCGTACTTCCGCAATACCTTATACAGAGAACTTCTCAGGCATTGCCACCAGAAGACTCGGCTTTGAACCTGCTCCGGATGTAAGTTTTTCTGGAAGAACCGCATATCTTGATCCTCGTTCGAGTCCAGGACTGCCTCCTAGTACTTACTCCTTTCCAACTTATCCTGCATATCAACACACAAGACAGCATTTGCCTCCTGATGCAAGATTTTCAAGAAACGCGAGCATGGAGGTAGGTACGACTCCTGTTGCTGCTCAGTTTTCCCTTTACGATAATCATATAAGACCTTCTGACGCAAGATTTTCAAGAAACGCGAGTATGGATGTAGGGACGACTCCTTCTGCTGCTCAGTCTTCCCTTTACGATAATCATATAAGACCTTCTGACGCAAGATTTTCAAGAAACGCGAGTATGGATGTAGGGACGACTCCTGCTGCTGCTCAGTTTTCCCTTTACGATAATCATATCAGACCGAATATGTACAAATAGGGATTGTACACTCATGATGGAGTTTTGTAGGTTTTGTATCATCTTTTCCATTGTCATTCTGTTCAAAATCTTGGCTGTTTAGTGTTTGTTGTACTATGTTTTATCCATGTAATAGGTGTTAAGAAGGTGATGGTTGTTGATAGGATTGTGGGATCTTGATATATGATAGAAAATACTTTTGTATTTTTGTTAAATATATTGTTTGTATAATTCTTGAAACTAAATCGTTCAGTACAATGTGTTCACTTTTTGACGCCCGAAGGCAATCCGAGGGGGAAGAGCGGAGTACCCTAGATCAGGGAGATTGTAGCGTGCCCCATGCCCTGGGAGGGAGCTTAGCCTCACCAGAGGAGGAAGAGAACGCCTCACCAGAGGAGGAGATTTATTATTGCCCCATAGTGCGGGGAGAAGATGTCAAACTTGGGACCTTTCGGTCCCAAGCCAAAGACTTGCCCACTTGGGCAAGCCTTTTGTTGACATGTGTTCACTTTGAATCCTAAAAACTAAATCGTTCAGTACAATGTGTTCACTTTGAATCCTAACTTCTCCAGATTTGGTATTTGCATATGCGTTTGTTTAGTTGATACGATCTATGATATGGTTATAGATTCAGTGCGGAACAAATGTTTTATATTAACGCAAACGCAAAAATTTCAGACTTTAATGTGGATAGCGTCATTGCTTACCTAACTGAAACTCCTGAGTGCAACATGCAAGTTGGTTGCCCTTTAATATTTGCCAAAAAATAATCTTTGTTTTGGTCATCATCACCACAATTGTCAAGTTGCCACCCTCTTAATTTTAGTTTTCTGAAAATGTAATTTTTATTATTTATAGATGTAAATTAGTAGTTGACTTTGTCAGGGACGAAGGTATGAATTTGGTGTTGAGGGGGCGAAAACTGAAATAATATGCCAAACTATATATAAAAAGGACTTTCCTAAGCTACTAGAATTATTGGCTAAAAGATTGACTAAAATAGTTTTTTGGACCTTTTTGCCCTTATAGTTGGGATGAATCCCTTATACTAGCAGGGGTTAAGATAGTCATTTAACACCCTCAATTTGGGGGTTTAGGATTTCTATCCACCAAAATTCTAGTAGTAAATCATTTTCCATATAAAAATTGTAAAAAAAAATGTTGGAAAAGCTAATTTGATAAAATATTATAAACTGCATATAAATTTTAGGAAAATGATTTACTCCTAGAATTTTGGGGATAGAAACCCTAAACCCCCAAATTGAGGGTGTTAAATGACTATCTTACCCCCTACTGGTATAAGGGATTCACCCAACTATAAGGGCAAAAAGGTCCAAAAACTATTTTAGTCAATATTTTAGCCAATAATTCTAGTAGCCTAGCAAGGTCCTAAATTTTATTATATGTAACAGTATTTTTTTAAATCTTGGGGGCGACTGCCCCGCTTTTTGTCTTCGTCCTTTGTATTTAGGAGTATCATAAAGTACTCCCAATATTTAGGAATTGATGAAAATGGAGCTTTTATTTGTGAATGTTGTGGAATACTCTTTAGAAGAATATAAAATTATTATTGAGTTAGGATCATTCTTTTGTTTGCATCTGCTTGAAATCCAGAATTTTGATCATTTAATGGTTTCTAATTATATAAATAACTGGTGTAGTGAGTGGGCTGGGTATCCTTCAATCTATTATAGAAACCATAATTAGAACCCTTCAATGATTGCTGTCACTTTGTACCCTTCAATTTCTGAAGACTCAATAATGAATTTGGTGATGACGTGACTCTTCATGTGGGAGAAACAAGAGATCAATTTTGTGTAATTACGAATTTAGAGAAATTGTGTAATTGGTGATGCTGTATAGCAGTTGTCGGAAAAAGATGGTGAGGAGTGGAGATGGTGGTGTGCAGAGAGTACAGGTCACATGATGATAGATGGAGAAGAAGAAATTTAGAAAATAAAAGAAGAAATTGTGAACTTACAAATTTGCCCTCGATATTTTTGTCTTTTTACCAGAAAACACCTCACATGGATGCCACGTGATCAAATTGGACGGAAATTATTCAAGTTTTTGACAGAATGACGAAATTGGCTGCCCGTAAATTCATTGGGATCAAATAAGTTAAAAAAAAGTGAAAAGTGATGAAAGTGACTAATCGTAAATAAATTGATGACAAAAGTAGCTATTAATTCGGCATTAGAGGGTGCATACATAAATATTTTATGTCAAAAATAGGCAAATTGGTGAATTTTGTCCCCAAACAATTTTGAGATTGATATAAGGTACCTAAACATTGTTTTTTAAATTTTTTTTGTCCTAAAACAATTTACGTTTGGTGCATAAGGTCATTTCGTCCAAAAAATGACGGGTTGAAGAAAAGGCAAGAAAACATCCTACTACAATTAACAAACATGAGTTATCATCAAGTGCTGTGGCCCAGTGGGCAAGTGCTTGGCCCGGGATCGAGAGGTCCCGGATTCGATACCCTCCGCTAGCATGCGGTATGCTTTAAAAGTTGGCTCCCTTCTAGGGTTGATCTCTCCCCGCTCATGGGGTTGTTCTCTCCCCGTTCATGGGGTTCCGCCCTCGGGCGTTCAAAAAAAAAAAAAGTGTTTTATGTGGCCCTTCTTCCGGATTAGACTACAAATTGAAGCCTATTTTGATGAACCCATAAAAGTTTGCAAGCGAATCCTTCAAGAAAATTACTATGTCTAATCATTCTTGGTAATTAATATATGTTGCTTTGATGAGTACTTGAATTTTTCGATATTGAAAATTTTGATTTAAGATGGAAAAGAAGTAGATAGCCCTAGAAAGAGAAACAATTAAAGTTTATTCCATGTACGAAGAGAGTATCGAATCCACGACCTTATAGTCGTTGGCTGACCGTTGCCCCACTGAGGTAAGGACCTTGTGAGGAATGATATATGAAATTGAGAAGATTAGTGAAGGAGGGGCACCGCGGCGGTGATGCTTGGTTTTTAAAGTGATGATTCAGGAGAATAGCAAGGGGGACCATTAAGGGTATAGTAGTCCCATAACATAAAATTGCTCTGCCAGGAGGTCTTTAGCTCTGACAATATCACTAGCCATTTTTCTTCTTCTTCCTTCAAAAGCATGACTCCTTATTCTTTAAATAACTTGTAATACGTGAAAGGAATCTCCTTCAAAATAAATAATATTATTATTAATATACACACGAAAAGAATCCTGCATGCTAAAAATAAACCTTCAAACTCTCCCTTACCTGAAACAAATGAGAACAATTTCAAGTTGGAACTACTCCAAAAAACAATTTTTTAAAAAAAAAAAAAAATTAGTCAACAAGCAAATGAGAACAATTGACTGTTTGAAAATATCATTGTTGTTCTTTTTGCTGCAACAAATATCTAAAGAGTGTTCCTTTCATCATATTTGTGTAAAGGTCATCAATGAAAATGACAAATTTTTGGCAATTTGATGGTTAAAAAATAGTTAATTTGATATGGAATATATGTTCTATTAGTACATAAGAAATAATTATCTTATGTTAAACGAGTTGATTTGACAGATAAATTTTGCAAACAGTTTATTTTTTTTCAATTTAAAATTCAGCCGTCAAATTAACTAATTCAATGTCCGACAAGTGTTTCACGAGCGTACATAACACTTGTTCTAGATTACAGTGTTCTAGACTAAAACCGAGCAAAAAGAAAAAAAAAAGGAAAAATTAGAGGTAATATCCATGTGATAGAAGCTCTTATTATACAATACTTTCTATTTTGCAAGTTGTTTGATTAGGTTTTTGTTGTTAATGTTGGTCCATGATTCCTCCTTCTAACTTTGTTTCCCTTTCTCTTTTTCTTCTTTTGGTTGGCTATGCATTTTCACTTTTTTTTGGGTGAAGAAAATATCTTCTCATTGTAATTTTTTACTTATTTGGAACTATGGAATAATAACAACTCTATCCAAATAACATCTTTGCCAGAAGAAAAGCATGGAATAGAATATTTTTAATAAAGGAAGGAAACAAGAACAATGAAGACAATGTTATTTCATTTCCCCCCTTAAAAGAAAAATATTTAAATTATTTCACATGTTGTACTTGTTCTAATTTATAAAAGTATTGTAGTAATTGGGACAAATCAATTTTTTTTAGTAAAGATATCAATATCGTTCCAATTACTTTAACTAGTAAAATCTATACGATTATATAATGTTTATTTTTTTTTACAAGTCGTTCGAATTAAATTCAACGTGTTTACTATAATCACACTAATAAATTAGATCGCCCAACTAAATTAAAAATTATAAACTATCAATCCTAATCTATAATATACCCATATAAATAGCGAATTCTACATTCTCAATAACATTAGCGACCAATTATCACTCTCCAAATTCATTTTTTTTGTAAAATTTGCAAAAAATCTAATCTTGATGCTATCTCGCTCCAATTTTGCTCTTACATACTTGTCTTTTGTACTAAGGACAAACATAAATACAATACTTTGACAATGATTTTGGATCTCAGATCTCAGTCTGTTTTTCTAAACCTCTGTTCCTAATATTTCAATCATTCTATAATCTCTCTCCCACCCCCTTCCTCTCTCACAAACACAAACTCTTCTTGCACATACGAGGCTCACACACTCTCCCATACATACTCACAGACAAATTTTACCATACCATGGCTTTGCAACAACTTCTATAATACCACTACCAGCCTTTTTCTTCACTACTACAAAACCATTTACTTATTTCTACTTGTACATACGGGGATATTAACAGGGTGAAATTTTAACTTATGTAGAGAAAGAAAGATTGAATCTTGAAGGTGAAAATAGGTAAAGAAAAGGAAAATTCAAGAAGGGTTTTTTTTTTTTTTTTTTTTGTAATTTCTGTAGAGAAAGAAAGATAGAATTTTGAGGGTGAAAAGAGGAAAAGAAAAGGAAACATCAAGAAGGGGTCTTTTTTTAATTTGAAAAGGGAAGAGGAGGGGGTAAAAGAAATACAATTGTTTCGGTAAAAAAAAAAGAAGAGTTTTTAGGATATTGGGAGGTTAGAATTCTTGGATTTTGGAATTGGGAGAATCCCAATAAAGAAGTATGATGTCTGGGGGAGTAAATTTGGTGATGACAGTGATTGGATTCGCTGTGAGTATTATGTTTATTGTTTTTGTTTGTACGAGGTTAATTTGTGCAAGAATTCAGTTGAACGCATCAAGGCGGGCTTTTGTTAGAGCCAGTAGATCTGATCTTAGCATTGTAAGTTCTCTTTATTTATTTATTTATTTTTTTACTGTTTCAGTGATTTATGTTGTCCCCTTTGGTTTATTTGATTTGCCATTTTGTTGTTCTCTTAGCTTTAAATTGTCAATTTCCGAGTCTCATACGAGCCTTTGATTGGTTAGTCAGTTTAGTACATGTTTGGTCTCTAGTTCATGTACTGCAACAACTAATCCCTAGTCCCGACTAATTGAGAATGGCTACATAAATCGATTCATGTAACGGGGGTGACTAAGTATTACTATTGATGTGACACGCCTTACCACAACTCTGGCCCTAAATTCGGGCTTGAGAGTGATAGTAGGTATCACAAACTAGAATTCATAACACGCAAGGGCAGAGCGGGGTTGTCTGTAGTTCATGTGATTTGTCAAAAATGATTTTATGTTTCAAGAAACTTTGTTTTGTCTTTTGAAAAAATCACATTTCTAATGGGCCTTGTAATTTGTTTTGTCCTTTAGCTTATTTCTTAGGATTGTCTAGTTAAATGAAATTGATCTTAGGACTTGGGCCAACATTGTACAATCCCAGTTGGTCTTTTTGTTGTTTGATTCTTTTCCTTTGTGTTGTTAGATCATACTTCAAAAGTTTATGCTTCTTCATTTGGAGGGAAATTTTTCTTTATGGCTCCATTTTTTACTATTCTGTATTGAGAAATTATTGGTTTTATTGTTGTATACAGTTGGAGCGCGGTCTTCATGGGGTTGAACCGGTTATTGTAGCCAACTTTCCTACAAAGAAGTATAGTGATGCCTTTTTTTCATCCGGGGAAACAGCTCAGTAAGTTAAAAACTTCTTACAATACAGTTTTTCTGGACAAATTTGTGTGATGGCTATTCCTAGTTGCTGCTCTTTAAGCTCTTGAAATGAATATCTTGTATTTTTCACAACGAACGTTTGCATTTTGGCTAGGCATAAAGTGAGTGGATTATTTTGGAGTCTTTTGTTTTGATCTTGTCGTGTACCCTCCGGTCTTTAAAGCACATACTAACTAGGTGTCGAACCCGGCACTGGTCATTCCAAGTCGGAAGTGCTAGTCAACAAAGCTAGCCTTCATTGACGACCAAAAGACATTACTTTTACCCATATCCTTGAATATATGAGTTGGCTGAATTTGGGATAGCATCTCCTTTCCTTTATCCTCCTTATATCTTTAGCTGCTGACATTTGGACAAAAGAAACCAATGAATTCAGAACTCAAAGCGGAAAAAAATTTCCTTTGCAGGTGCACAGTTTGCCTTGGTGATTATCACAAGGAAGATATCTTACGTATCCTTCCACCATGCGGACACTTCTTTCATGCTCCGTGTATCGATATTTGGCTGCACCAGCACTCTACATGCCCAGTTTGTCGTGTATCTCTGCGTGACCTTCCAGAGAAAAAGCGTTTTATACAACCCATGTTCAGTTCAGCCATCAGATTTCAACACGGTGTGCAGTCCAACGGTGTACATTCTGATTGCTGTTCATCTAATGGCCAAAGACTTTCCTCAGTAGCAAATGACAGCCAGAGGGCGGAATTTGGCCAGGAGGAACTCTATCAGCATGAGGGCAGTGAAGCAACTGTTGGAGAAAGAAACTTCATACCGATAAATGATTATCAGATGAGGAAAGATTCCGGAAACAAGAAGGTCGAGAGCCCATCAAACGTGTAAGATTTTCTGATATTCCCTATTTCAGAAATTCTCTGTTTCTGAGTTCCAAGAAAATGGATCTTTCAAGAAGTTCGTAGCTGCATTCATCCAGATAGATGATGATTTGGAATTGTGCTCGTCTTGCAATTTGATTCCGGTGCAAAACTCATTTTCGTCAGCACCTTGCTGTTCCTGAACAACTAATCCTCCTCAGTCGTCTGATCAAAGGACCTGATAGTCGATATATGTCAGCACAGTGGTGACCAAAAAAAACACTGACAGCACCGGAACCGAACTGCTTTTCTTGTGGCTTTTTGTAAATATTCCTTGAAATCTGTGATAGAAGATGGTGTACTAGCAGTTATGCGCTTCAGTTTTTCCAGTTGAAGATTTTGATAGTTGAGCTGTTCAAATGTATTTTGCTGTGTGGGACTGTTCTTGCAATTGGTCTTTTTTTTTTTTTTTCAAAATGCTGGGCCCTTTAGACAATATTAGGAATTTTCTTTTAAAGTTACCTTCTGTTACCCTTTGCATTTCTACATGGTTCATCTTCTCTCCATTTAATATATTAAATGTCTAGGACTCTTGGCTTTTCAAGTACGTGAAGATGCGTTGTTAGGTGCTCCATTTGATTTTCCCATTGAGGCCGAACCTAAACCTGTGCTCGAGAGATAGCTGTCCATACACTGATAAGGGATGTATGGATTCTCGAGAAGAGAGGAGCCGCGGTGGTCCCCCCCCGGACCGCCCGGATCCCACGAGTGAATCGAAAGTTGGATCTACATTGGATCTCACCCGAATCGCCCCATCTATCCTCCTGAGGAGAAGTTTAGTTTCAAACCCCGGCTCGAACAGGAGGAGTACGCCATGCTAATGTGCCTTGGATGATCCACATCTCAGGGTCAGGCGCCGATGAATCGTCGAGGTATTTGTGTAAATAGATATAATCCGGGTAATCGCAACATTAATGTTATGTTATATATCTCCGAACCTATACATAGGCATGTATATTAGTTGAGAAGTATAACAAGAACAAGAAATACAATTCTCCTTCTTCTCTTGAGTTTTAGTTATATCATATTATATATTAGTAATTTCTATTTGAAGTTTCAAAACACCTTCCCCTTTATAAATATAATTTTATCACTCTCTTATGTGGTAGACAATAGTTAAATTAAATTCGAGCTCTGGGCATCTGGTTGGAGCTGAATAAACGAGCTGATTAAGCTGACACCGTTGACGAATGTTCGATTCCCCTTGGTGAAATTCGACTATTGTGAGATTTTTCGAGGCTGAGAGCACGGTTTAAGAGCAGTATGGGTCAGGCTCTCCCCGTTGAGCGGTAATGCTACGGGTCAACCGTGAGGCCGAATCCAGATGTAGTCACTCACGTTGTCAGGTGAATATTGGATGCCCAAACAGGGTAGAATGACAATAGTTAAATTAGTCAACCAAAGTCTACTCCCATGGATTTCCAAGAATCTACCAATAACCATATTTTCTGACTTTTATTCTCCTCCAAAACAATTAAACCAATCAAGAAAAGAAGTTCCAGTTGACCCCCAAAGCTTCATCCTATTATTTATGAATTTTTTGAATGGCTCTAAAATTCCAGCTCCATTTTATAATAACTAGTCTGTTTTCTTTTATCTTTTTCTGCAATCCCTTCATTGTATCTGTTAATGGTGGTTATATTGGTGATGTTGCTATAAACTGTGGCTGTCATGGCAACTCAACCGCGCTCGATGGTCGTGTATGGTTTGGAGATGAAGAAGGCCCAAGATCATCCATTTCCAGGCTTCAACCAAGAGGCAAATCAACAAGTTCGACTGCTGATCACAGATCACTTTCCGCGGACCCGATTCCTTATAAGACTGCAAGAATCTCTACTACTGAATTCTACTACACATTTCAACTCAGCCCAGGTCAGAAATTTGTTCGACTTCATTTTTATCCATCTTTCTTCCGTGGTTTTGAGAGGTATGATGATTTTTTCACTGTCAAAGCTGGTCCTTTTACCCTCTTGAAAAACTTCAGTGCTACACTTACTGCTGATGCTTTGGGGGTAAAGTATCTGGTAAAAGAATATTGTTTGAATGTAGAAAAGGATAAATACTTGAACTTGACATTCTCGGCATCTCAGACCACAAAGCACATGAGAATTTATGCATTTGTAAATGGAATTGAGATCATTTCCATGCCCACTGGTCTTTATTACACGCCCGATGGTGAATCGGGCGCCCTTATTCCTGGTTTAAGAAATAGATTCTACTATATTCATAATGGCACTGCACTTGAATTGGTTCAGAGGTTGAACGTTGGTGGCAGCTCCATCTCTCCTGGAGATGATTTTGGCATGTTCCGTAGGTGGAGTGAAGATGATAAATACTTGCTTACATCTGACCTTATGGCCGTGAATCATTTACTGCGTGTGATTAAGTTTACGAGCATACCAGCATTCACTGCATCCTTCAAAATTTACCAAACATCATGGCAAATCGGTAGAAATGGAAAAGCAGACAAGATACATAACTTCACCTGGGAAATACCAGTGGATGCTGGCTTTGGATACTTGGTTAGATTTCATTTCTGTGGTTTTGAACTTGATATGACAGAAGATGACCGGGTGGAGTTCAGTGTCATTCTAAACAATCAGGTTGCCGAGACAAAGGTCAGATTGAGTGGCGCTACTGGGGTTCCAACATACAGGGACTACATGGTGATGGGGAAGGGAGTGAAAGAAGCAAACAAATGTCATCTCGGCATTGTCCTACAGTCCTTTGATGAGTTAGTTGTCGGGCTTCTCCATGGATTAGAGATCTTCAAGTTGAGCAGCCTTGAGTACAATCTAGCAACTCCAAGCCCTGCACTTATGAAACAATTTTCAGCATCTCGGAACCTAAAGATCCAAAAATTTCCATTAGCATTTGGTAAAAAAAATTCAATAGCAACGGCTATTACAATCGTACTCATTTTACTGAATCTCACTGTTTTCAAATTGAGGCAAATTTGGGAAGAGACCTACCATGAGGACAAAGACAAACGATATGCCTCTAGCAGACCATGCAACCGCTTCTCACTTGCTGAGATCATATCAGCAACACAAAACTTCAGCGATGCATTTCTCATTGGAAGGGGGGGATTTGGTAAGGTATATAAAGGTTTCCTTCGTGGAAGCTCAGAAATTGTTGCTGTAAAGCGGTTGAAGTCAGACTCCAAGCAAGGGGCTCGAGAATTTTGGGCAGAAATTGAAACACTTTCCAAGATCCGGCACACTCATCTGGTCTCTCTGATCGGCTATTGCAATGAGTACAAGGAAATGATCCTAGTTTACGAGTACATGCCCCGTGGTACACTTTCTGATAACCTTTACAAGATTGGTAAAAACGGGGAGGAAGCTATTCCTCTTACTTGGGAGCAAAGGCTTAGAATCTGCATTGGTGCTGCCAGTGGACTCGACTACCTTCACACTGGCATCAAATTTGGAGTCATTCACCGTGATGTGAAGGGCTCAAACATCCTACTGGACGAGAAGTTGGTAGCAAAGATTTCAGATTTTGGGCTGTCTAAACTGGGAAAGGTTAGTGAATCTCAGGGCTCTATAAGCACGAAAGTGAAAGGAACCCGTGGTTATTTGGATCCCGACTACTTTATAACCCATAAACCGACGAGAAAAACAGATGTATATGCTTTTGGTGTTGTAATGTTGGTTGTTTTGTGTGGGAGACCTGCCTTAGATAATACAATCCCATGGGAACCTCAGAGTCTTCTATCCCTCTTCCAAGAGAGCATGACAAAAGGAGATATTGATGAAATTATTGACCCGAGTTTGCATGGAAAATTTTCATCGGAGAGTTTGAAAGAATTTATCAAATCCGTTGAAAACTGCGTGCACCCTCAACCAAAGAAACGACCTACAATGTCTCAAGTGGTGACAAGCCTAGAGTACGCTTTGGAGCTGCAAGAGAGTACAGAGTCTTCTAAATCAGAAGCAACACGTGTGTCTGATCTGCACTTCAATGCTGGAATCATCCAGCAGAACGAACCCGTATGCCAGGAAAGCACCACATCATCTGTAGAGGAGGGAATCACCAGCAAAGTGATTAAGAGTGCCGAATTACAAACTAGACGAGGGGAACTACAATCAATAAGAAAAACAGTATGGTTTTGGCCTTGGGAGGCACTTAGGAAGACGCAAAAAAGCTCGAAGAAAAAATTGCATTGGCTTGGACATATTTATTGCTCCACAATTTCCGAAATTGAAGAAGCTACAGAAAACTTCAGTCAGGACCTTATAATTCGGGATGATAGACGTTCTGTTGTCTACAAGGTAAAGAGTAAGTTTGTGGCATTCAAAAGTGGAAAGGTATGTCTTAAGTATATTCTAATAACTTTCTTGTGTCTAAGTTATATCAGGGTAGACTTCCTAATGGACAAGAGATAGCTGTGAAGAAGTTAAGAGGATCCTCGGTGCGTGGATTAGAACGACTTAAAAACGAAATTCAACTTACTCGGAAGCTTCAACACAGAAATATAGTTCGGTTGCTGGGATTTTGCTTAGAAGGAGAAGAAACGTTCCTCATACAAGAATTTGTACCCAACAGCAGCTTGGACAGCTTCTTCTGCTTTGGTAGGTATCGACATAGGTTTTTCGTAATTCTTAACAATGATAGCTTAGTAATCAAGCAGAGGAAAGAAACTAATTGAGAACAATTTGATAGATCCACCGAAGCGACCAATGCTGAACTGGTCAAAACGACAGAAAATCATAGAGGGGATAGCTAGAGGGCTTCTTTATCTTCATGCTGATTCTCAACTTGGGATCATACATCGCGATATCACAGCAAGAAACGTACTACTTGATGAAAATATGGGCGCGAAGATTGCAGGGTTTGACCTGGCAAGAATTGCGGGAGATGATCAAATTGAAACTGGAACTGCTGGAACATCATTGTAAGTGGTTAGGCATTCAAATGTTATCATTGAACGAGGATAATTTTTGCATTTCCTTGTTATGCTTATCCCATTTGAAATTATAATGATTATTAGTAAACAAATAACCCTTGATTTGCAGTGGTTACATGGCTCCGGAGTATCTTTTGCACGGTCGGTGCTCTACAAAATCAGATGTGTATAGTTTCGGTATTCTGGTCCTGGAGATTATATGTGGCAAGAGGAACAGCAGGTGGTCCGACCAATCAGACGATGATAAAGTCCTTCTGTTCTCTGTGAGTGAAAATTTAAGAGCATGTTACTATTGATATCTTGAATTGTGAATTATTATCCTTGGCAATAAAGTGATAAGTCTTTTTATTATTTATTTTGGTGCTGGATAAGTCAAATCAACTTAACAAGTTTGTATGTTTAATCGATTTTGTGAAGGTTTGGAGGGACTGGATGGATGGAACACCATTAAAATGGTTAGATCCGGCTGCTGGCGACTCCTACGACAGAGAAGAAGTAATTCGTTGTATTCATGTTGCCTTACTCTGTGTTCAAGAAAATTTTGAGCTGAGGCCTACCATGGCTTCAGTACTTGTCATGCTCAACATTTCTTCTGGGACCCTGCCAGAGCCTCAAGAGCCTGCATGGTATAGCTGAGAGCATTAGGATTATGGCTCAAGTGTCTGGATGATTCATCAATTACTGAACTATATCCTACCTGTAGAATCCTACCAGAACAAGCCGACGAGGTAGCATGGCGGATCATTGCCAAATCTTGATTTATGACCAAAGAAGAGATGAATCTAATTAGTAGTTTTGTTTCATCAGTAATTCTCCTATTCTTTCTCAAACTTTTCTGCTTAAATTGTTATCCCTCTTCTTACAGAGGTTTTAGACCGTCTGGATCTTATGCGGAACATCAAATTTTTAGCATGCACGGAACGCCACAGACAGGTGTCCTCAGGCACAAAATCAAGTGTCCTTAAAAAATACGACAGATATCGTAAAATCAGGACATGTATTCGTTTTAAATCAATGACCATCAAAATTTCAATCCGATGAACGAGGGAAAATCCCGCATCACCCCGTTCCGCGGGGTTTTTTATAATGTCTGAAGGTACCCTTTTGTAGAAATTTTACTTCTTTTATTTGTTGATCATGCCTTGGACGGGTTGAAGAAGTCTGTTTTTATGGTGTAGAAGAAAAACTCAAATTATAGTATTTGCAATCACCAAACAAGAAGCAACAAACATCTTTTACACTGATACAAAACAAACGAATGTAGATTCTTTACTAATATTTACAAATTACAACCAAGTTTTCGTAGCACGAAATAAAAAAGCAATAATAAAAGAGAAAACGAGAAAGAAAGACACAAAAAATTATTAACTAAATTCGTCAAAGAATTGACTATATCTGGTGGCGTAACCAATTCAACATATTTACTATGTTAAAATACAATATTTAGATTATATAGGTATGCTATTTATAATAATAAGAGACGAAACTCTTGAGTATAATTTTTACGTTGATGAAAAGATCAAAAAAATTGGACAGCCGCTAACATGACCGTTTGTTCTGTATCTCATGCTCCATAACCTAACATGTTCATGAGAATCAGATCATACAAATCTCTTGTACTTCGATTAAGGTTCCCAAAGCTATCTTAAGAATCGGCAATTACCAATCCTTGAGATGTTTTTCATGGAATTGATATATGATTCTTGAATACTCGTTTTCAACTTCTGGAGAAAATGATTCCCACAATCACTAGTTGCAGAATGGATTTCAGATACAGAAGCAACAAGAACCATATTCTCCCCATTTCCGACATCTATTTCATATAACTCCTTGAAAACCTCTTGAAACTCGGCAACTAATTTCTCATAAAATGACTTACTTGGAGGAATCACATTGATAATCAAAACACCATTCCCAGAAATAATCTCTCTAGCTGCAAGAAGAACAGACTTCGTTACAAATTCCAAAGGCGGTGCACTTGTACCGATTCTTGCATCATTTGAATCCAAATCAACCATGATCACATCAAATTTACCATCCAAATTCCCCAAACAAGAACTATTTTCTGCATATTTTCCATCAAATGCAAGTTTCTTAACCAATTCAACTCCATCTCCAACACAGAAATGAGCTAATTCGCTATCTCTCAACCCGAAATACTTCTTGGCTAAACTCAAAACTACCTCATCTTCCTCCACAGCTACAACCTCAAACCCCAACTGAGCAGTCATGAAACTAACCAAAGCTCCACCTCCAACCCCCAAACACAATGCTTTAGGCCTAAAACCTTCTTGAATTCGCCTATCTAAATGCGAAGAAATCACAGAAAGCCCTGCCACCATTGGACTCAAATAAGGTTGAACCAAAACCCCAGCGTCCACTCTAAACTCTACCCCATCTAATTCTTCAACCAAATCCAATTTGTTACGGAGATGAATTCTCACTTGGCTCTGTACTAAATTTGGCATTCTCTTAAACCTCAATCTCCTCCTAAACTCCCTTCCACCGTCATCACCCAATTCCAACTCCACATTTTCTATCAGCATCTCACCAGCACAAGGCCCAAAACAAACTTCCAACACCGAACTTTGTATTACCTGTTAGGAAAATAAGGCAACTAAACAAGAGAAATTAAAATAGACAAATACACAAGGATTTACGTGGTTTTGTCCATGTGACCTACATCCACGGCAGAGAGACGAGCTTTCTTATTTCTTGAGAACTGTTTAATAGTGAATTACAATCTATGTTACCAGGACTCTTTGTTTTGGCTGCCGGCCCGTGTACGACACGATACGACATGGATGTGGGTATGGGATCCTTATGGGGGAAAAATATTAGGTTCTTCGACGGAGACTAGGTGAATCTTCCCCATCTTGCCCACAGTGAGGAGAATATTAGAGGTCTATTTCCCAAATTAATGCCTATTGCCCTTTACAAAAGGTATTTAATTCATTAATTTTCTTGTATGCCCTTAATTATTTCAGTGTGTGAAAACTGAAAAGTAAGTATAATCAACGGACACTTAGATATGTACGGTAACGTAGAATACAATTGTTAAACTCCTAACCTATATATATATAACCCTCTCGTCCCACTAGCTCAAGAAAACCTTATTCCACTCGCTTCGGGGGAATCTGAAATAATTCGGGAAATGCAGCAACTAGGAAACCTAATCTAATTATTGCAAGTCTCAATTAATTAAGAAATCCTAATTCAAAACAATAGTAACATTACCTCATCTTCATAGCTCAAAAATGGTATCTCCGGGAGACCCTTATTTTGAACAAAAGCCGATTTAGGTGTCAAAGCAAGCAAAATTGGCATCAAAATTTCTTCAATTTCCGATATTTTATCAGTATCAGAACAGCTAAATCTCGGCGGTTTATACGATATTGGAACAGAGCAATTTGGGGAGTTATTAGCTATCAAAATAAGGCGTGAAAATTCTGGAAAAGAGAGGAGAAGTTGGAGGTGACCTGATTCAGCAAAGAAAGTCCAATCTGATTCCCGGTTTGGTGGGACCAACATGGCGGCGATTCTGGTGGAAGTGGGTGATGGGGAGTCGGTGACGGAGATGCGAATGAGGGGAGTGTGGAGAAGGATAGGTAACGGATGAGGTAAAGGATTAGGAAATGTAAAGGTTATACAACGAGATGGTACTATAGTTTCGAAGGTGGTTGGATTCAGAGACATTTTCAGGCGACTGTGACGGCTGTGGATGGTGGTCGGAGGAGGAAGAAAGGAGATGTTCGCCGCTGATTCTCCTGAAAACCTTCATCGAAAATTTTCACTTTATTATTGTATAGAGAAAATCGCTGTATAAGTACATATCCTATTTATACTTTTCTATAACTAGCACAAAGATAAAATTAGAGCCCCATGTACATGAACAATTTACAACGCTTCTCTGTTTGGCAAATTAAGGATTCAGGCCAATTTCCCTTAAAAACACAGCATGTGCGAGGCACGTGGACCCGTTTGCAAGGGTATAATCGTCAAACTCGTAAAGGGATTCCACCAACGGCCATTAAAACGTATTCATCATCTTCTTCCTCATTCTTCACCCGATTTATGCCACTTGTGGGTGGAAAATTAGGTCATCTTGAAGCTCTCTTCATCATCTTCAAGCTGCAGAAGATTTGTACGATTTGACTAAGTTAGATGTCATCTTCAAGCTCTAGATGTTCAAAATCCTTCTAAACCTCCAATTACCAACCAAATTTTTGCCTATGTAAGGATCGTAAACCAGTGGCACTAAGAACCTCATGGACAAAGGATAATCCGGGGAGAAGGTTCGTCAATTGCATAGATTCACTGGTATGTTTATATTTATTGGTTGAATTTAGCTAATATGTATAAACTCGAGACTTTGTTGTACAATGTTTACAGTTTGCTGTAAATTTTCAGAATGGAGGTTGTCAGTTGTTCGAGTGGATAGACGATCCAATATGCTATAGGTCAAAGCAAATAATTTATGGGCTTTTGAAGAGAATCGGCTTGTTAGAGATTGATGCGGACATTCATTCCGAAGCTATGAAGAAGGTGCAAGTCCTTGAAGAAGAGAACAAGTTACTGGTTGATTTGTTGAAGAACAAGGAAGGTGAGATTGAAGGACTCCATTACACTATGGAAAAGTTGAAGAATTTATGCAAACTTTTAGCAATTTGTTCTGGTGTGTTAGCTATGTTTATTTACCTAAAGTTGTAGGTATTGTAATGGGTTTATTTTTGTATGTTTCATTGTGTAAGCTATGTTTTACCCTACTTTGGAATGAAATGAAATGAGTTGGAACAATTGAATTTGCAAAATATTATACCATAGTCATACTAATAGTAGTTCACCCATCAAGATATTTCTGTAGCTAGGTGTTTGTAATGTAGACAAAATAATGTTGCATCAGTTACATTGCAAAAAGCAGATCAAATCCAAAATGGCCCCAAAAACAAAGTGCTACAACTCCTAAAAGTAGGAAATGTTGTTCCTAATCCATTTCCCCCTCTCACTCTGGCAGGTTCTCTGATTGTGCCCCGGTTTGTGGCAAACCTTGCAAGTTCTTACCCTTGTTATACTTGGATCAGCAACTTGTGTGTTCAAATCTGCCTGAATAACCTGAGATGCAGGTTGTGTTCCAGTGTCAGCAACCGGATTACTAGCCTGTTGTCCTTCATCTTCTGCACCAGAACCATCTTCATTTTCTACATCTGCAACTGATCATTCCTCATGCCCTGCTTGTTCCTCATCCCCTGCTTGTTCCTCATCTCCAGCTTGTGTTCCTTCCTCAGCATCCATTTCATTGTCCTAAAAAATTAGAGCATCAGGATGTGGCCATTAAAGGAATTCATTCAGAAAATACATGTGATATAGGTGAAACATTACAGACCTCATATGTTGCATGATAACATAGTTTGCTTGACCTAATGATCCTAATGAATTTCCCTTTAACTACCTTGTGATTCCTAACAGCTTCCTTCAGTTCATCCTTGGTCTTTTTCAGATTGGTATGCAGCATCAAAGTCAGCAGCCAGATTTCTGGGTGTTTCTTGAAAATCATCATCACCCAACTCAATTTCAGGTACTACATCATCTTTTGTTTGTTTTCTTTTAGACCCACTGGTACTATTTTTACTAGTTGCCAGACTCCTGGGCTTTTTCCTGAATTTAGGTACATGGCTCTTGCCCCCCTTTCCTATCACTATGTACAGCTCTGTTTCTCCATTTGCAGAACCATATTCAGAAAGCAAAGACACATCAATTGGGGCCATAATTGGCATTTTCATCTCATTTCCCCCAGCAAAGTGCACAGTGTAATAACATTCAACCCCCCTTCTATGACCCAGTTTGTCACAAATATACTTAATGGAATCATATGTCATGTTGTTGGGGTGGCAGTAGTCAAAGTACTCAACTGACCCACCCTCATAAACTTTATCACCACTTTCTACTGACAGGTAAAAGACCCCACCATGGTAAACTTTTAAGGAAAAAAAACTCGATTGCCTCACTGTGAATAACCAAAAATACGACATAAATTAATTATTTTTCTAGAAGTTTGGGCTGGAAAAGAATAATACAACATGCTCTGTTTGGGACCACAAATAAAAAAAGACAACCACATATATGCTTAGTACAATGAGACAAAACCCTTTAAATAATATATATTTTTTTAACACCAAATTTTTTTTGGGACCATCAACAACGACAGACCAAAAACCTTTAAAAAAGGTAACCTTTTCAAACACTAAAAAAAACAATAAAGGTACAATCTTTTCACAACAACAAAGGAATCGAGAATTCACAAACAATAAAGCCTAGGTTTTGGGAGGATTTATACTAACCATAGGTGGGTTTATCCTTCTCAGGAAGCCGGATATGCATATTTATGCTTCAAAACCAACCGGAAAGCGGACGGAATGTACCAGCGTTAGTCGAAAATGGGGATAATCGGGAAGGTCGGAGTTGGAGACAATCGGGAGAGTCGGAGAAGTGAACGAAATGTCAGGAATAAATCTAGGGATTTTGTTTTTATCCCTAGATACGCGGGTCGAATTTTGCGGGTCGGGTTGGACCATTTGGCATCGGGTGTATTTTACAAACTGACTATTATGCCCTTGTAATCGCGGACACGTGCCTCGCACATGCTGTTTTTTGCCTGAAATTGGCCTGAATCCTTAATTTGCCAAACAGAGAAGCGTCGTAAATTGTTCATGCACATGGGGGCTCTAATTTTATCTTTGTGCTATTTATAGAAAAGTATAAATAGGATATGTACTTATACAGCGATTTTCTCTTATTGTATATCCAAACTTGCATAAAATCTCAACCCCTCTGGGTAACTGGCTGGAGGGGAACTCTAGCATGAGACGGCCCTTTTGAGTACGGTCTTATATTCCTCTCTCATAATTTGAGACATGACTTACTGCAGGGTGTGTCCCGCAGGCCTTCATGTCTCACAGGTACCCATAAGGATCGTCTCATAGGGAATTTTTCCCTAATTGGATGCTTAAGTTGACGCGGCAGACCAGAGTTCAATTAGTTCAATTATTTTTTGGATTTCTATTCTTTTATGATTTTTCATGTCTGAGAGCGCTATGTAAGAGCATTATGAGATTAGACTCTTTTTTATGAGCGATAACACTGCTAGAGGTGAGCAAATCCTATTTTTAACGAATTGAATTCGATAATTCGGATACATTCAAATTTGATTTGGTCGAAAATTAGACGAACTCGGTTTTGTTCAAATTTATTTTTTTAATAATTTATTAATTTTATTATATAGTGAATATATAAAGTAAATAAACCCTGAAAATTGTCATTTTAGATATTTTACTATTAATTTTTGTGTATCTATTATTGAATACGAAATTATTGTTTATATTATTTTTCAAATTTATTGTTTGTTTTGATTTTGGATTTGTATTAGTGTTCAATTAGATTTTTCGTGAAATTGGTCAATTCGAAAAATAAATTGAATTTCGAATTCGCCAATTCGGTCAATTCAAATTAGGTTTTTTTTAGTTATAAAAATTGAAAATTCAAATGACCGAATTGACGAATTCTAATATGTTGCTCACCTATAAATGTTGTTGGCAAACCGTGAGACCGAGGTCGAATGCAGTCAGTCATCCACCGTTAGATACTAAATTTCCCAAACGGGTAACAGAATAACTTTTAGAAAATCTCAAATTTTCCTGAAGTAATTTGCTGAAACAATCTTCTAATTATTTTATTTGTGGCAAAAAAAAACTTATGGAATGATTTTAGTTATATATTTATTTTCTTCTCATATTCTGTGCTCGGCTGCTCATGCAGTGAAATCCGATGATATAAATGTTACATGAGGACAAAAAACATTAGAAAAAAAGAACTAAATATGAGCTACAATCATTGGAAAGATAGAATGAGAAGTTAGGTGATATAATAAAAATAATTGGAGTACTATTTATTTTTTATAATATAGGTATTTTTTAGATAATTTAGTATAAATTAAAAAAAATGAAGACAATCAAAACTTTAACTCTAAGTTTTGCTGCCAAAATATATAATCTTTGCATCCACATAAACAATTGTCGGGGTCAGCCTAAATAGTAGGAACCTATAAAATTGGTAGTCCAAATAAGGAAAAGGTCGACATGCATCTTCAAGGAACTACAAATAATGAAGCATAATTACTAGCCCTTCGAGAAGGGATATCTCTAGCAGTAAAGAATGATTATCTGAATCTTGAAAATAAATATCGACTCCAAAGTAATTTTTAACGTGATAAATAAATATTGACCCACCTTAGTTTTTCTTTTTCTCCCCTTTTTCTTTCTCTTCTCTCCCTTCCTCTGCTCTTCCTCCTGCTGCTGCTGCTGGCCAGATTTGGCCATTGGCTCCGCCCAATGGTCAAATCTTGTTCCTTTTGTTCCGTTTATATTACTCTATTTTGTACTACGAATCATATGAAACATTTTTCAGAGTTTTTTTTCTTCAAGATTCAAGACACATTGGTTAGATGAGTCTCAGATCTTCACAGATCTAGACTTTTTTCTATGTTTCAAGGAGGATTTGTTCAACCCGGACTAGATCTGGGCCCTTTATCAACTTTTTACATCTTCCCGAGGCAATTTGTAGGACGGTTGATATGCGCATGGTCCTATAAATTGTCGACCCCTAAGGAAAATGTTGAAAGAATATTCTCCTGTCCCTGTGGATCAAGGATTGCGATGAAGATACTTTGAAGGAGAAGATTATGTATTTGTTTAGTGGGCTAGTTTTTCTAGTTGTTTTTCCTAACCATCCAAGTTTTTTTGGGTGTGTCTTTTGTCTGTTATCATGATTTTTTAAATCATTTTATAACTTTTACTTTCTGTATTTTCAGATTTTCCTTTGATTGTAATGGCTTCGGCTATTTTTGATTAATGGAAACTAAATTTATTCAGCAAAAAAAAAAAACCATGATAAATGACAATTCTAATCTTTCATATACAAATATTATTGATGGCTGCAGATATCTACTTTCTCGACTTCAGAAATACAAGCTCGAACACATCTATTGTCAATTGAATCAAGTGACTGACGGTTTAGCCAATTATGGAAGCACTTCCCAATCTAGTATTGTCAACCAAATTTTCAGGACCATACCGAATTTCGCACTCAATGCGTGGTTACAAGACAAGACTCGGAAGAGTACAACTAGAATAAAGTTTAAATAATCGGCTATGTATTTTATTTTCTATGTATTGTCTTTATTTTCTCTATTCGTACTGCTTTCTCTGTAATTTCTTCTCTTATTAATAAAATCATCTTAATTTACCAAAAAAAAATGTGAACACGATTCATGCTTATAATTTTTTCTTAAAATAAAACACGTCGAACTTTCGAACTTGCAAAAGTTCACTCTCAATCTGAAGCAATTCACCTTTGCTTCTATAATTTCTTCAACTACTAAATAATTTTTATAAAAATCAAGACAAAAATATCAAACAAACGTTGTATTCAAATACTTAGTGAGATCAATGAGTTGGTTCAGTGGTAGTCCACTCCTTCCCGTGGCGCTTGACTCGGTTTCGAATTTCACAGTGCCTACAATGTAAAAATTCCACTTCTCCGTGTAAAAAAAAGGAAGATACATCGTGAAAATTTGTTGCCTTATTTCCTCTTTTAGCAAACATATATTGGATATTTCTCTAATATTTTACACGTTAATAATTAAAATTGTGTGCAATAATATAAAAAAGATTAATTATTTATATAGCTACGAAAAATTAATTTATTTGTAAATAAATATCGCTCGAGCTTGTAATGTGTTACAGAAGTTGTTTGCCTATATGATTACCTAAGCTTAATTAGAAAATAAGTTTAAATAATTAATAAAACTTAGATAAAAACACAAATTTAATTATGAGATTGATAAACAAAAACAAAAGCATATTTACAAATGTTTGTGTATAAGTAAGAATTATATTACATATACTTATTTAGATCTAGGGTTTTATTTTTCGTTAAGTACCCTCAGTTCTTCCTTAATTATAAAACTATGTGTGAATAATGTTATTGTTATGTATTATTCTTCTCTTCGTTGTTGATGTTATTTTCTTTGCCATGCGTTGTTTTCATTATATTGTAATATCAAAATTATTTCATTCCCATCCAGATGGCTGCTTGACAACGGTGATATCAATATTTATGATTTCAGCAAATAAGGATTCGCCCACAATTTTTTATTGAAATTATATCGTCTCATCCGTGTCACGATTATTCAAAAATAGTGATAAATAATATTTACGTTTCCTCATACAAGCTCTCACAATTCACCTCTCGAATTGTTCACTATTATAATTGTTTCATTGTCACCCTCAAACAGAAATGACAACAAAACAATAATCAATCATTTCTCGTACACGCTCTCACTTCCCAATTAATTGTTTCATATTCAACGTATTTGATCTCATTCCTGTGATGACCATTCGAAGGTAATAGTACGAATATTCATTGATTTTCTCTATTACGGTGGCAATCACAAGACTAAGACCTAGCACAGAGGTAAACGTTGTTTAAAAATCTCAAATAAACTATTAAATATTTTCTCATTAAATAATCCCTGACTTCACTTTTGAAAACCAATGGATGAATTTTATGTATTTTTCTCTTTTATTTATTTATTTTTAGAGAAAAGCACTATTTCTACCCATTAAGTATCTTTGAAAGGCAAGTTATGACCCTTAATTTTTATAGGTGCCAAAATTGCACCTGATAATTTACGATGTGCTATTTCTAGACAAAATCGGCGGAATCCGGCGAGAGAGGGCAGCGTTCCACATGTGCGGCTCGCACATGCACATTTTGAGGGGTATAATAGTCATGACAAATTTTCATCCTCTTCCAAACTTCTAGAACCTCTTATTCAGTCTCCAACCCTATAGTCGTATTACCTAGCAAAAAAGAGCACCAACTTTAACAGAAGAATTGCAGAAGAAAATTGAAGAAACCCCTGGATTTGATTAATAAAAAAAATCCAACAACTCCCCTTACCCGGTTTCTAGAATCTTCGAGGAGGCCGTTGAGGCATTGGAAGCTTTCTTTGAGCGAAACTCGAAGCCCACGAAGACGAAGAGAGTTTGAAGATTTTAAAGAAATTAAGCGCGGCCCAGCCGGAAAATACAGAGTGGAAGTTTCTAATGGCGAGATTATTGAATGAAATGGGGAAGGTTGAATAAGCTAGAGAGACTTTCGAAGAGACATTTTCTCCAATTCTCCACCTGTACAAATCATCCCCATTACTCTCTATTATTCGAGTCTCCAACCCAATAGCCATTTTTTACCGCAACTGGGACGGCGGCATGGGAGGATGAGGGGACAAAGGGCGGAAGGAAGGTGGTCCGATCTCCACCGCACCGCCTCCATCTCCGAATCAAGCAACTCACCAAATAATAATCACTCCGGCGACCTTCAAGAGCTTCTCAACTCTCTTTCCGATGGATGATAAAAATTGCAATACCCAAATTGAAAAAACCACACCCATTTCCTCAATTTCCTGCAAATTAATCTGGGCTTTTCAAAATTTGGACTAAAAATTGCAACAAAATTGAGTTCTTGCCCCTGGTTGTTCTTGTAATGGGTTTTTTTTTCAAGAATTCGATTTTGGTGGAGGGGTTAATTCAGTGGTGGAAGTAGTGGGATTTATGGTGGCGGTGGTGTTATTTGGTTTGAGCTGTGAAATCAAATGAGATTTTTAATACCATGGGAGAGAGGGATGAGTGGTGGTGGAGATGGCGGAGGGAGAGGTGGAGGGGATGGAGGCGGTGGGCAAATGAGATTTCCAAGTGTTTTTTTTTTTAATTAAAAATTTGGTCGGACAAATGAGCCGCCTCCATCTTGGTTCTTCATTTTTGTAAATTCATAATCAAAATCAAGAGCTTACACCTCGCTTGGTACTTCCGGCGAGGATTTTATAGAGGTCGCGTAGCAGAAAAGCCATGGAGGAGGAGGAGGAGGAGGATGAGGCGGCTTTGGTGGTGGTGGAGGAGGAGGAGGCGGCGGATTTGGTGGTGGTGGTGTTGGGGGAGGTGGAGGTGGAGGGGTGAGAGGTGGAGATGGCGGGGATGTAGGTGGAGGGGTGAGTTTTTTTTTAATTAAAAATTTGGTTGGACGAAATTACCCCTGATATTTCGTATGTGCAGGCCGCACATGTGGAACGCTGCCCTCTCTCGCCGGATTCCGCTGATTTTGTCTAGAAATAGCACATCGTAAATTATCCGGTGCAATTTTGGCACCTATAAAAATTAAGGGTCATAACTTGCCTTTCAAAGATACTTAATGGGTAGAAATAGTGCTTTTCTCTTATTTTTATTCATTCTTATGATACTTATAATTCTGCTTTCTCTATTTATTCACAGATTTTATATTTCTTCTCAGATAAGGTATATTGTGTTCAACTTTCAATTTTTAACTAAGTAGCTCTTTTCGGTTTATTAGGATTGAAATTAATCATTAATATATTGGAATGTGATATCAATCCATGTTGGTAGGGATAATATTTACATTTTAAAATTCATGAAATCACTCTTATATGATTAAATATAGTGTTCATAATTCTTATATGAAATTGGTCTTATAGTTTTGTAATTCTTCAATAATTTAACTCCACTTGAAGGAGGAGAAAAAACTCCATCAAAAGCTCTAAATTATGTTGCGGAGTGAAACCAGAGTAAATTAATGTTTAAAGGTTATGCTTATAATATGATCGAAACGACCAAATAAGTATAGAACCCAATGAAATGGGGAATTATTAGCCATTTTTGTCCTCAAAGAAGTTGCGCTTAGCCAGTTTCATCCTTTTTCTTTTTTTTTTTAACTTTTAACATCCCCAATGTATTTTCAAACAGCCACTTTCATCCTTTTTAAAGTGGCTGTTTGAAAATACATTAGGGATGAAAGTGGCTGTTTGAAAATACATTGGGGATGTTAAAAGTTAAAAAGGATGAAAGTGGCTGTTTGAAAATACATTGGGGATGTGAAAAGTTAAAAAAAAGAAAAAGGATGAAACTGGCTAAGCGCAACTTCTTTGGGGACAAATTTGGCTAATAATTCATGAAATGGGCAAGGAGTCCTCCAAGGAAACCCTGATTAGCTAACCAATTTTCTATCAAGAAATTGCACCTTTAATTTTTTTGTTAGTAATTTATTATTCCCTCCGTCCAAAATTATTTGTCCAATTTGATAAATACACGAGTATTAAGGTTTTTATGATTTTATGGTAAAATATAAAATAAAAATCTAAGATACCCCTCATTAATTTTATTAATCTCATTTAAAATTTATTATTTTCTCTCCCTTTCCTCTCACAAAACCTCCACCACCTCTTAAATATGTGTTGGAAAGTGACAATTTTAATGGCAAATTGGCATCCTGGGTCCAGAAACAATTTGGGTAGTGATAATGCCAGAGCAAGAATCCTCCTGCAAGAGCAATTTACGTGCATGTGACAAAATTACCCCTCTAACATATTAACTAAATATTTTAATTATTTTTTCTATTTTCTCTCCCAATATTTTCTCTCTATCCTAACCTGATCTTTCTCTCTCCCCTATATTATTTTCCTTATTTTTCTCTCAATATCTCTATTTTCATATGATATTTGTTTCCATATATGTTGTTTTTTTCATTTTTTCATGTCTTTTTTTTTTTTTTTTTTTCATTTTTTTCCCTTTTTTTTCCTTCTCTCCATCTACAAGTGATTTTGTTTGTTTCTCTATTCTTCTCTTTCATTATCTCTTATTGCTCTTTTGTCTAACTTTGAATTTTATATATATATATATATATATATATATATATATGTCCAGATAATTTTCAATTACTTTCGGTAAAAGAGGTAAATTTTATTATTTTTATTGAGCTTTTGATTTTATATTGTTGTTGAATGATTCAATCCAAGAAAATGGTCTATTCAGTGAGGAAATTGAGAGAAGAAAACAAAATCACTTGGAGATGGAGAGAAGAAAAAAACGGAAAAAAAACAGAGAGAGAGAGGAAAAAACGAAAAAAAACAGATATAGAAACAAAAATCACGAGAGATTGAGAGAAAAATAAGGGAAGAATCTAGGGGGGAGAGAAAGATCAGGCCAAGATAGAGAGAAAATATTGGGAGAGAAAATAGAAAAAATAATTAAAAGATTTAGTTATTTTGTTAGAGGGGTAATTTTGTCACATGCACGTAAATCGCTCTTGCGGGAGGATTCTTGCTCTGGCATTATCACTACCCAAACAATTTATCTTTTAGAGGCCGGGTGCAGAAACTATATTTTCAACAGTTTCTATTCTAAAACAATTTATTATTGCTGCACTCAGTCATTCCGTCTAAAAAATCCAAAGTCAACTTTTACTTCAAAATTTGAATTCGAGCAACTTTAACATTTAAATGGACATTTTTTAAAATTACTCATAAAACTCACCCTCCCCATTCTCGACCCGACCCGACCCAGTACCACCCACACACCCCTGACGTGCTTTCAACTTCCTCAGTGCCTCTGCAAATTGAGGAAGGTGAAAGCATGTCGGGGGTGGGTGGGTCGAGGGGTAAGTGGTACTGGGTCGGGTCGAGAATGGGGAGTGAGTTTTATGAGTAATTTCCAAAAATGCCCATTTAAATGTTAACGTTGACCGAATTCAAATTTTGAAGTAACAGTTGACTTTGGGTTTTTTAGACGGAAGGTTCGAGTGCACCAATTATAAATTGTTGAAAACATAGTTTTTGCACCCCGACCTCTAAAAGATAAATTATTTCTGAACCTAGGATGCCAATTTGCCTAATTTTAATTAGCTAAGTGTATTCGATGAAGAATTGGAAGAAGGGTAAATTTGAAAATTTTGTCATCAATATATACTTTATTTAGAAAGTGGACATTTAGTTTGGGAGTCTGGGACAAACAAAAAAATGTGCAGTGTTAATTTGGGACCGAGGGAGTATATTATATACGTAATTAATTTAGAGAAATAAAAAAATTAAATAAAATCCTTAACGGTTCTATCAGGCATTATTCCTTTTTTTTCCTAGGATTCTAGCTCCTTATATATGCTATTTTACCAAATTTTTTTTTATGAATTCTGAAGATGTTTTAAACTAGAGAGACAAAAAAGGGGAAAAAAAAAGAAAAGTATGAGCCGTACAGAGAAAGAGGAGTAGCGGCAAAAAAATCATACAAAAGGCGGCAAAACTGTAAAAGTCGGTTAAGCTGTTCCTATCGCTTCCTCTCTTCCGCAACCGTCCCCGGCGGCCGTCGGACTCTGCACGCGGTGGAGATCAGAGTTAGTGTCATAGTGCTATCGGAGAAGGTATGGCTGGTAATATTGAACTCTACCGATATAGTTTGATCATTGTGTTGTGTTCTTCGTAGTAGTATTTATTCAACTTTTTGGTTACTGTTAACCGTCAAGGAGAGGAATTCCGAACGTCATTGTATTGATTTTGATGAATTTCGCTTAGAAAAAATGTTTATAAGCATAAATTAGAATTGAGATTATAGAATTGGTACGATTTTCGAATGTATTTAAATTTTTTGCGCTGTTTGTTGTGAAATTATAAGGTTAGTTCAATGGAAGATGTTTCTGGAGAGTAATTCCTAACTTTGTTGTATTGAATTTCGCTTAGAAAACTGTTTATAAGCATAAAAGAGAAACGAGATGATAGAATTGGCACGGATTTCGAAATATATTTAAGTTTTTTTTAATGGAGAAATATATTTATGTTGTTTGCGCTGTTTGTTGTGAAATTACAAGGTTAGGTCACTGGAAGATGTTTCCGGAGAGGAATTCCTAACTTCATTGTATTGAATTTCATGAATTTCGCATAGAAAAGTGTTTAGAAGCAGAAAAGAGAAATTAGATGACAGAGTTGGTAGATTTTCGTATTTTATTTAATATTTTTTGCGCATTTTGTTAACCGGAAGATGTTTCTGGTTGTTAAGTTAGGGTTCTCTTTTATATGATTGTTCATATTTCCGTGTCGGAATTTTGGTAGTTTTTTTCATGGAGATCATGTTTTTTTATACCTGGAGTGTGGATTTATTTGGTTCCGAATTGTCTGTTCTTGACATACTGTCGTTTATAAGGAGTCATATAATGGTATCTTCAAGCAATACTTTTAGAAACACACAAGTTAGTGACTCTGAGGTTTTCCAAGGTTTAATGTAAAGTTGTAAATACACTTGTAAAACCTTCAATGGATGAATATTCTCTGAACTTGTCACACAATTAGCCCTTATGATGGATAAATCTTAGTGTCCCGATGCTTGAAATTTTCAAGCTGACGTACAGTTTAAATTACTGTTAACTAATTGCAATAAAAATATTGTCTGTTAGGATTCTTCTGAAGATGAGAAGTTAAGGAAATCTCTTGCTATTTATGGCCGTATTGCTACTCCATAGAGGATGATGTGTTGACTTAGTTTTCTTGATAAATCGTTCAGGTGCATAATCACTGTAGTCGAATCTGCCTTTTCTTCACCTCATCATGTCATTCAAATTGTGTAACACAAAGAATAATTTGGATAATATGTAAGCTTGATGTTTGAACTGCTATTAATATGAGTTTGCAAGTCCAGACCAATTTGTAAAGCTCATCTATCTAGATAGGTCATTGTTTTTAGGAAAATGCACAACCATTGGGTTGTTTCCGGTAGCAAGTATTAACTTTCTGGCGACTATATGATAATGACTCTAATCCGAGGGGCTAGGGCCATATCGTTCATAGTACTTTTGCTGGTTATATTTCTCATTCTTGATAAATATTACTTCTCTTTGCATACTTTATTTATGACTTATATAGCATTCTTTTCTATTTAATGGCTTACGGAGTTCACTGTTTACACTTGACAGTTATAATTATGCAATAACTATAATCTAACTTTTGGATTATGATAAACTCAAACTTGCATTGACTGGGTCCAACTATTTTCCTCTTGAGAAACTCAACTGCGATTTCTCTTGAGCATCGCGTCATAGTAATTGTTCTCTATAACTTGAATGCTTTGTACTATATATTGTTCTGGTAAATTAGTTTCAGAATATTGTTAAGTTTAATGATGCATTTATCAGGAGAGAATAGCACCAGCACCAGGATCTGAATCTGTTAGATACCATCACCTGATATTTGAAGAACCACATCGCCCCCCTTTTTTCATTGAGGCATTAAGATATATGTCTTCACAATGTTAATTTCATTCATGATGTACAGAGTCAAAATTGTCCCTTATGCTGGCTTCAGATTTCAAGAAGATATCTGTATTTGAGTTTGAGGCAGGATGTGTGGATGTTTGAAATCATATTAGATATTGCATGCACAACAAACCTCGTTTGCAGCAGTTTTGGATTGTAAAGTTGTAATAGTTTTCTCTTGCTGTTCTTTTCTTTCCTTCTGCATTATTTTGGATTATTGAGCAGTGCACCGAGTTCCAATTTCTGAGGTAGAATTATATTGTATTTTCTTTCTACACCACAGAATAGAGTCAATGATGAAGTGAAAAGATTAATCTGTAGCTGTTCTTCGAAACTGCTAAATTCTATGTGTGCTTATTCAGTTTTAGAGTGCTCGACTGTTTCTCTTTTCAATGGTTGCCAGGTTTGAGATAATTAATGCAAATGTGAAACTCAATTGTGCAATCTCAACTTGGACCTTCCAGGTTATCTTCTGAACACTTCGTATCTTTCAATTTTTTGAAAAGGAAATTTCAATGTGCATCACCATGAAAGACTAGCATTTCTGCTCTATGAGAAGTCAAGCACAAATTAAATAGAAAATTCAGGAGTGGTGGGTTGCTATGGTTGTTTTTGTAATTACCTTGTAAAGAGGAAAGCTCAAGGTAACTTGGATAAGAACTTTATTTCTGTGCTGGCATTTGGCAAGTCATATACTAGTTGTTTTTTTTTTTTTTTTTTGGTAATTAGTAATATGCCAGTCGGTATTTGAGGAATCTGCTAACTTTTGTTAGTCCAGATGCAGGGTATCTGATTACAGCGGTCTGTCTTGAATTGATGTACTCCATTCTTCATTCCAATTCACTACAAGAGCTATCATCCATCAAAAGGTAAAGGAAAACAAATTTTAGAAATAACAACTGTTCAATTAAATCTCTGAGAATTTTTCTTTACTGCGCCATGCATAATGTATTTAGGGCATAGGTAATTGTTATTTTGTAATGTTAGGGCGTATATATGCAAAATAATTTCCGCTGATAGCTATGCTATAGATATTAGATTTTTTATTATTATTTTATCTTTGCGGTATTCACTGTGTTTTGAATCTTTTCTCGAGTGGAAAGGAGCTAATTATAGCTGTACATGTGGTTCATCTAATACCTGCAAAAACATGGATGGTTGTCCAGAGATTAGTGTGCATAGACCATCTTATGGTTAGATCTGTAAGTGATTTTTCGTCAAGGCAGATTTTGAATCTTTGATGGATCCTTGGAAAAGAATTCCTTGCAGGTCTTTAAATTTAGTATGTGAACAAATCTTGTCCTTCACTGGTTGTCCTTGCAAAAGAGTCTCATGGTTACAACATAGATTGGTATTAAAAACCTATCAATGAACTTCTAAATACCCTTGAAGGGATTTGACAAAGTCTGGGAAATCGATTTTGCTACTTGAATTGATGAAATTACATCTCATTTGAAGAGGCGAAATAATTGATTGTACAACACTAAGCTAGCTGTAAACAATTTATCCCTTTGAGCAGTACTTTTTCATCTGTCTATGCACAGGTTTTGGTTGGCTGAAAATGGTATGATCTCTGCAGCTTTATTTTTGTTTCTATTTCTTCTCATTCTTATTCTTGACCTTCTTACTTGCAGGAAAGTGCAATCTGGCCACGAGAGGTCGGGGTGATCGTGTTTTCAGTTCGAAGCCCCTAACACAAACAAATCCTGCAAATGCAATTTAGTGAGTGAAAAAATTTCAATGTCATGTAGATTTAATGATTAAGATTATCTCATATGAGAAACAAATGAATTAAACATTTTTCACACATTGAAGTTGACTCATATTATATACTTTCTGCATTTTGTATCATGAGATTCTGTGACCTAATTTGTTTATCAATTGGTAGTGTAGAAGAAGCAATGGTACCTCTCCAGAAGCAGTACTGAATTCCGATTTGTGACAAACCTGCAGAAAAAAATATAATTATGTAAGTGTCTATATTTGTCTTTAAAAATTGCAGTGAACTTTAAATTTAAGCATGTTTTGCAGTAATATATACACACACACACACACACACACATATATCTATGGACCTTTAAAAATTGTTGAGACAGAGGTTCCGAAGTACACTGTTCGCCTTGGCAGTGTCCAGAGCCAATATCTTGGAACTTCAATTGGGTTAATACTAGATTCATGATCTGCGAACACCTGTATGAGAATAGATCATGTGCTACATTATATAATCATCTCTAGCATGTTCATTTAAATGCTTTGGATGACAAAAGTCCACATAATGAAATTAGTCCAGAGAGATACACATGAGATATCTATTTGTGGGATGTACTACCAACATCCAATAAAAGGGTAGAAGCAGTAGATTACCTCATTAACTTGGAAATATGTTCCATTGAGTGGGAAGCTACCCCTCATTGCTGTTCTGCATGGTATCTGTATTGTAAACGCACTTTTAGCAAAAAGGTTAATTGTAAAATGCAAAAGATTAGGTGTAAAATAGATTTTCTTCTCTAGGTTGGGTCATTGTCCTGTTACGTTTCTAACAGTTTATTTCCTCACCAGAAGCGTGCCTCTGACTCTCTGCGAGTTTGCCTCTTTTACTCTGTTGCATGCAGAACAGGTTTCCTCATTGCACAGTCTACCTGTTCCTTGAAAGCTACATGTACTTTCAGGAGGTTCAGTTGAATTTGATGTTTCACCTAGTTGAAGAAGAAAAGTGTTAAATGGGGACAAAGCAGTAGATTAAAAGGAAACTATCTTCTGGAAGTGTGACTGGAAACCTTATTTTCATATCAAGCTAGGCAGGGAAACCAGGTTGTCTCTGTCGACCTGTTGACTTTTTCCCCTTTTACTAATTCTTCTTATTTTCTGAATGGATAGGAAGAGAGGGGGGGTGGGGGTGGATCTATGTGGGTTTAGGCGACATGGTTGTTTATCTGTTAGCTAAGCAACACTCCCTTGAAAAGTGAGTATCACTGGTAAACTTTAGCTTCTTTTTCTTTGACATATTAGGTATATCATCAGCTGTTCCTTGGCAGAAACCCTACCATTAATGTGGAAGTGAATATTAAGAATATCTTTAGCTTGTTTCTCTTTGATAATCTTACATGTCAGATGTTCTTTGGAACAAGACATGGTAGCATTCGGAAGAAAACTTTCACACTAAGTTTTGCTTTACCTGGTGTCCATATGGCCAGAAGATACGGGCTTGGGTCGTCAGGTTCTCGTCTATCCATCTGAATATTAAGACAATTGAAGGTGAAATAGTTATCAAGCTTAGTTTAGTTTTTTTTTAAGTAGTTATCAAGTTTAGTTGCTGCTGGACAAGATAAAATTTGAAAAATTCTGGAGAGAATTACTTACCCCCTCGAGTAATGGATGTGAATCTGGAATTTCATAGCTGCAGTATGGATGAGTCATTAGCAGTCATATATCACATATTTCGTGGAAAAAAATGTAAAAAAAAAGAAGAAGTTATCAGTGACAGATTTTCTTTCAGCCGTTAAATGAATTGGGTTTCATTACTATTGACACATCTGTATAAAATTTAGCAAGTCTGGTAAATGTAAAACTTGAAACAGCATCAAGTTGACAAAGAACTGGTTTTACTTTCCTAGGGCTAGACCGTTAAAAAAATAGTAGTATACTTACACACGGTGCTCTGTGCGCAGTCGACTCACATTCTTTAGTTTGGGTGCAGGGATAGAAGCATTAGCTGGGGTTAGAGCAACTAAAGCTCTAGACAAGTCACCTTCTGTAATTTCCATGTTTCGCTCTTGCAAAATGCTCTTCACATTCATTTTCAATTGTTCTAAGCTGAGGTCGATGGTTGGGATTTCATCAGTTTCTTCAGATAACATGTCCTCAATGTCGGTTTCTGACACTCCACTGCTCATTTCTGGTGTAGATGGCTCCTCAATTATAGGTTCCTCCTGGCCACTAATGTACTGAGATTGTCTCACCACATTGGTCTCGGGAGGAGTTAATAGCATAGGCTTCAGTACTGGAGGACTTCCATTGGCTGCCATTGGGATTGCTGAGCTGACAATACTTTTTTCTTCTGGCCAAAGGACTATCTTTACTTTTGTCTTGTTCAGTTGGTAATTACGGGAGAGAGTTGATTTCAGACCTTGCAAACGCACTCGCAAAGTGTCTGCATTCAGGTCTCATTGGACATGCATTGCAGTTGGGATTTCTCTTTGTGCAGAAAACCTTGTCACAGATTGGATGGTTAGATAGGCCCTTTTTACTGTTAAGCGTTTAATAAATATCAAAGTGAGTTAGTGATATACCTTCCCAAATGTTATCATCTGATAATGTAATTCATACCTGCAGATTGATATGTTATATGTTAATCATGTGAACCTTTAGGGAGAATGCAACAAAATTGCGGAGGTAAAATAGGCTTTCAGATTACATGAGAAGCTTCTAAGAGATGTGAAGAGTTATGGAAGGTTAAGGAAATTACAAGGCTCTCTGGTCGAGCTTGCATAATCTGGGCCAAAGATATTTCTGAATCGACTCTAGTACCGGATACCTGCAAGGAAGAACAATTAGGATCCTATTTGATGGGTAACTTCCTGTATTTATCTGGTCGTATTACTTACAGCTCAAGGAGATGCAATTGTAACGACTCAGGGAGTGGTTGGAGGGGCACCCAGCCTAGACGCACAGCTATCCGTCCAACGTTTGTGTCAACCTAGAAAATCCTAGATTATAAAAGCAGTCTTCTTCATTATGTTGTAAGTCAACTGTAGTTGGCAAATCAACCTTACCGGAAAAGCCATGTGATGAAGTGTTAACAGCCGCACACACTCAACGCTTTTCAGCCCTAGTCCTCGAACGCTTAACAGATACTCCCTGAAATGCAGGTCAGTGAATATATAGTTTCTTGAAATGAGTAACAAATATACGCTGAAGATGTCAAATGGAATATATTTGCCTATCTTTTGCATATCTTTGGAAGAAGCATCAATGGAACAGTGATGGGTAGTTTTGAGAACTTACTTTGCTTTGTCTGGTGGAACATCCCTCAGCCATTCCAGGTCAATACTTCCATGATCTCTAACCACTCGATTGAGGAAATCCTGCAGATCATTCAGAGTTACTTGCATATAGTCTCGTGGAGTTGTTTTCACCAAATTGTAAAAAGTGAAGAGTGTTCAGATTTTGTAATACCTTTATTCGCTCTGCTAGCATATTGTTCATTCCTCTTTCCTTGATCGCTTTAGAAATCCTCTCAATATCAGCATGTCTAAGAGCTTCATAGTCCAGGGAGTCCAATTTGTCCTTCTCTCTCTTTTGCTTTCCACCCTTGAGAAGTGCCTGCTTTCTCAAAGTGTCCCAATCGAATGGTTTTGTCTTCTCATCTAACATTTTCTTTCTTAAATTTGGAATCTTGGTGCTTTCGCTGCCTAATGGTTCGCTGGGAGAATGCATCTGCCCTGCAAATTTGATTCTCTTGCTTACAGTTTAAATTTTTGGCAATAAATTGAAAACATAGTTGAGTTTATGAATTACCAATTTTCCTTTGAGCACCTGCTTCATCAGGTTTTCTGGCTTTTGTTTGTGATGCACTTTTTAGCTGGAAGCTCCTGGAACTTCCTTCTAGGTCATGGCTGATGCACTGTTGAATACTTCTGAAGTAAGATCTGGGTGAAAAAGAATTTCTTGCTGAGAGTCCTGAGGAGCAGTGCTCTGGAACTCCATTTTCTGATGTCTCATTCAACCAAAGACCATTAGAAGGGGCAAAAGATCCTTGCAAGTGCAAGAGATTGGAATTAATTGGGTAGCTGTATACATCACTGGCAATATTTGATGCAGAATTTTGCCTGGTGCTTACTGGGCTTGGCTGTTTCTGGAACTCAGATATGGGCCTATTATCTTGCAAAGGACTCCTGATCCCACGAGTCTGATGTCACTGGAGTGAGTCAGCTCTCTCAGTTTGCATAATACCTTTTGGACTCTGGCTTTTGTTGGCGTTGCACGTGATTACTTGGCCCTCGACTTCTGAATCTGAGCTGGATTGTACATCTTCGTTGGCTTGAAGAATCAAAGATTCAGAAGAGTTCTGGGATGAGAAGACCTCGTCCTCTGCTGCCCTGTTATTCTCCTCTGCTAAATGAACTCTTGCTCCTCTAATGAGATGGTCTGATCTTTGTTTGGATAACTCGCTGGATGCCCTAGTGTTATGTTTGTAAAGTGACTGTCTTGGTATTTCCTTGTGATATGTGATTGTGCCATCCGGATCAATTATTTGGACTTCTGGTTCGTCAGTCCATGTGCTTGTGTAATTCAATTTTCTTTGCAGGGGGAACGCGGCTGCTAGAGACATGAAAGCAGAGCTGCAATAGAGGGCAAAAAGTTAATATTATCAGTGCTTATGATCTCAAGGGGAATCATGCTTTATTATGATATGGGTTTACCTGGAAAGATGGTCCGACACATTTTGTGTGAGGAATACTCCAACAACGGAGTCAACAACAGATCCTTTCCATATTGAGAATCGCCGGTCTCCTGAAAAGTTAATATTTGTGTTTCACATTATATGACAGTAACTTCATAATATGGCAAGGTAATCTGATAACTTTATTATCAGATATATGTTATACGTCTCTTTTAGATTACAAAATGTACCATAAACTTTTCAAATTAAAAAAAAAAAATTGCAATTTAAATATGAATTGAAAGCTCCATTTGTTGAAATCTCATATAACCGTCTATGGTGATGGTCCTTTTGGCCTACTGGCTATTCTCTGTCTAGTGTGAAGAATAGGTTCTAAAAAGTGATGACCTAGTTTTAGTTGCATAAATCAGGTTTCTTCCTGGGGCACATTCAAGTAGTTTCCTAGCTTCTTTGCCTTTTAATATGTCTGCTTGTGTAGGAATGTTGAATATGAAAAAAATATCTATTTTGTTCAGTGTGAAATCTTTCAAATTATATGCATTGCAACGGGGTAAATAGTTTACACCTCTACTAACAAGTTTCACCACCATGCTCACATAGAATTGAACCGGAGACCTACTTGATAGTGTAGCATTATTTTAAAGTGGATGTGCCTCAAGTCTTCATATTTCAGTAGTCATGCCAGCCTACAATTTAAGAACAAAGACATTCGGGAGATGTTGATACCTTGAAGTAGATGCATTCGGGCAATGAAGGAATCAATTCGTCCTCGGAACACTCTTCTTTCTTCTGCCCACCATTTCTCCTTGTCCTCCGTTGTTTCTGTGTTTTCACTACCTGGAATAACCATCAGGAGGTTCCAGAGACGATTTGTCTCTGGGTCAAGGTTCACCTTGGGACGCGCCTTCCGTCTTCTGATAGGATTGAATCCTTCATAAGAGACAATAGTGCCATCTCCCTTATGTGAAATAAGGGCAGTTTTCTCTTCCCTGACAAATGCCTGGGTACTTTTACTGATCTGCATCCGTTTTAGTTGGCTTATAATATCATCAATTTTGATTGCATCCTTCCGTTCTTCATTTTGGCCTGCACCTAATTTTTGAGACACTCTTATATTAAGTCAAATTCAATAGTTTATAATTTTACATAAAGTTTTAATCTTTACTAAGATGGATAAATACCTCTTGCTTTCCTGGAGAAAGGCAAATAACCTGTCTCTTCCTTGTAGTCTTTTGGAAGTACTCTATCCTTACGGAATGGTAGGGTGGATGATTCCAGGCCTACCAGTTTGTTCTTTACCATTTTATCAACTTCAGAAGGTTTTGTCTCATTTGCTCGAGTGGTCATAGGGATTTTTTGAGGTGGTGACAGCAGATTGCAGTTTGTGATTCCAGTAAGCAAGCCGGCATTATGGGATTCTGGGTGTTGCAGGAAAAATTGACCTGAGACGCAATCACTTTGCAACTTCACTCCAGATAAATGTTTTTGCTCCTGGAAATTGTTCCAAACTGTTGCTGAATCCATGTACTGGTCATTGGTAATGCCACTAGTGCCCCTGATTTGCTTCCTAGAGGAATTCTGTATTTCAAGGTTAGGGTAAGGCAATCTGCCATTCATATATGGTGAACTGCTTAAATAGACTCCACTGCTGTAACTGCATTCGACTTGAGCAGTTGCAGTACAGGAAGGCATATTGGATGCAGCTTCATGACATTTACCTTCAAGCTTCTTCTTCTTGTGGGTTTCTGAATTACCTTCCCCTAATTTGCTGCTGTCAATCATAGGAATGCCACTTAATTGAAAATGCATCGAGTTAACTGCTGGAGGGTGTGTCAAGTCAGAAATATTGCAGTGATCTCTTTTGTATCCTCTTTTCACATTGGCCTCAGTGATGCCCTCGGCAGATCTAGTCTGCAACATCAGCTGCTTATCCCAAGTACCATTTGCTTGAAGTGGCATTTGGCCCATGGTTTTTCCATTTATCTGCTGATGGACCTGGCTGTAACCATATTGTTCGTTGCTCTTGTATGTGACAACATTCTGCCAGTTTATAGCCCTTGCAATAACATTTAAAGCGTGGTCTTTTGCTGTGGTTGTTGACGTTGTAGGGGCAAGTGGCAGAAATTTCTGAGTTGACTTTTTATTTGTGCAATTCATTATATTACTTGGAGCTCCACTTTGCTGTATTTCTGGACTGTATCTCTTATGTGGTTCTTCCTTGGCAGCTGGTATTGTGGATATTCTATTTAATCTCATAGACGAGGTTTTTTCTTGGGAAGCCAAGTTTAGATCAAAACTCTCGTTTTGGGATTCTGGTAGATTATCACTAGGCTTGTCTTGTCGCGTGTCAAAGATTCAGGGCTCTCCTGCATGATTTTGCTTCAGGTTGTACACTAGAAACTTCGACTGGTTTTGGTTCATAGTCCTGCTGGGAAGTTGATTCTTTGAGGTCTTTTTTGCGGACATACCTCCTCTTTCCTGATGGGGTTTCATTTGAAATTTTAGTTTTCAAGGGGGTAAGCTTTGGTGTCCGATTGGGTTTTCCTTCTACCACTACCTTAGGACGGTGCTTTTTCCTTTTGGGCGTTTTCTGCTCTGGTGTCTTGTTCAAATCAATTCCTTCGAAACCTCCATCTTGAAGAATATTCTTCTCCTTCAGTGATGTCGAGTTGGAAGAAGCTGATGCTATAACACTTTGTAGCAGTTGGTCACAGTTGTTTCCAGTCTCTTTCATATTTGTGGATGTGATCTCCTGCTGCTGATTTTTTAAGTGCTTTCCTTGATCTGGATTGAGTGGTGCAATCTGGAAGCCATTGGTTGAAGCTTCAGGCATTTCGGTCCTCGGTGGCAGATTCAGATTATAGCCAAGCTGGTTAGGAATAGAAATTGCATCTGCATACATAAATTGCATGCTGTGTGTCAGTGTGATGTTATAAGGGTGAAGCTATATATGTTCTCATGATTTAAAGAAGAAAAGAAGAAAGAAAAAACAGAATCAGAATGAGTATGCTTGACATAATATAACAATGATGACATATATATATATATATATATATATAACAAAATGTGAAGTAAAAAGTTAAAATCTCTCTTTGGCTAGAACTTGGAGTATTTAGAAACTTTAGTAGCCAAGTTGTCAGACAATGATTTCCAGCTTTAGGGGAGAGAGAAATGTGGAATGGAGTCGAGGAAATTGAGTAAAATATCACCAAGAAAAACATAAAATAGATTTCTGTTTTCTAACAATCAGACATGTAGAACTATTGCCCTGAAAAATATGTTAGTCTAGTATAGTCTTTTGATCTACTCATTAAAATGTAAAGAATTGTGTGAGGCATGAAAACTTGGCTTTCGTTGAATTGTTTCCTCTGAATTCTCAGTTGGTTCTTTTGATCTATTGGTTATTGAGTTTCCATAAAATATAAACAAATGTATTCTTTAATCATGCACTTGTGCATTTTTTCTTTAAAAAATATAATTGTTTTCCATTTGGCCTGTCGGGATATTTGATATTCTGTATTGGTACAATTTAGTACCTTTGAATGAATCAATAATGCTACTAAAATTATTTCAAGACTTCTTTGACTTACCACTGGACATCTCTTGTAGGTTGCAACTGCTTCTACCCTGGTTTGCGCCGAACATCTGATCCTGTTGCAGAACCATTGTACTTGCAGAGTGATGCTTTGGCTCAGCTACAGGATTGCCTTGAATGTTAAGCTCACCATGGCCAAAACAGTTCATCGGATTTCAGATTTTCAAATGCATCACTTGGCGCGGTTTGTTGTAAAAGGTCAGTGTTAACTCCAATCAGATCTTGCCAATTTGTGTTATCTATGTGATCTCCTCGCGTTCCAGCAGCAATTGGACCTGAGTTTGTAATCTGCATTTGTGGTGGCAATGAAAATGTACCAAGCATCTCATGTGAGTTCTGCCAATTTGCATCCTCTATATGATTTGCTTGCCTTGCAGCACGAAAGGTATCTGAGTTCTGGACTAGAGATTCCTCTGGTAAAATGTTGCTCTGACCAAATAATAGTGTCTCCAAACTGCTGCTTGCTCTATGATTCACCTGAACTTGTGAATTCTGGATGGGATTTGATATCCATATTGGTTTCTCAGATAAAAACCTACTGCAGCCAGGTAGTAACTCTTGGAAATAATTTGTGTTTGTTTCATTTCCCTGCATTCCTACAGGGTTGGAAATTGAATTCCACATAACAGGCTTCTGTTGTGGTGTCACAGGAAACCAATGATCCCCATTGTAGTTGTAGGGGACACCATCCTCTTCGAGAAGCCCAAAAATCCTTCCCCAAGTTCATCCCCGGGTAAGGACAATCTCAAAACTTGCTCTTTTTTAACTTCTGGACAAGTTTTGTTTTTTGAATGTCTAAGAGGAAGTAGTTAATGGATTTTCTGATCCCCTCCCCCCAACCCTTCCCTACTCATGTGCTGATTGTCTGCAATTAAACTTTGCCAAAACAGCCTAAGAACATGCTGCCAACCAAACATCCTTGACCTAACTTGATAAGCATTTAAACAGAATCATTCTTAGTAAGAGGAAACATGGATTTTTAACCAGGATAAAAAAAACACAAAACACAAAACATCACCCTACCTAACCAATAAATGCTCACAAATTCAATCCCAGAAGGAAAGATAAATGAAATAAGGTTTCTTTTCTTAAATTCTCAACACCCAACAAATTCAAAAAAACAAAGAAAGAACAATGAGAGACTAAGAGAAAGAAATCAGAGCAACAAATCAGAAATACCATAGTAAATAGAGAGATTCAATTCTAAATGTGTGAAAATTGAAATGTGGGCATGTGAATAATAAAATCCTTCACTGAAAATTCTCTATCTGAAAACAGAACAAAAATGTGAGAGAAATTTGGTAGGAAAAAAAAACTAACAGTTCACTTTAAACGCAGAAGAGAATATTGCTAAATGGGGGCTGATACTATTAAGGTCTTTTCATATAGGGGCACACCTAACTTTGGTCCGTTGCCAATTCACCCCAATGGTATCATAGAATTCACAAATTTGTTTGAGATGGTTAGAAATTAATTTTTTTAGATGAAAAATAGAATTTTGATTTCTCGTGTTTGTTAAAAGGTGGAACATTTTAACTATCAAAGATAATGTTATGGGAAAATCGTTATAGAAGAGATTCTTAGTTTAGTCACACTCTTAAATATCGAAGAATTTTAATCTTGTGGTATTCTTAAGGCAATATGAGAGGCATAAAAGAAATTTCTTAGTCTAGTCATATTCCTGTATGACGAAGAATTTTAATAATATGACATTTTTTGTGGGAAAATGAGGGGCACAAAAGAAATTTCTGATTTCTTCAAAAGCAGAATATTTATTCTTATGGAAATAGGCATTACAAAAGAGATTTAACAGCGGAGAATTTAATCTTATCTAAATATTGTTATGGGAAATGGGCATTACAAAAGAAATTTTCAGCTTCTCTTTCTATTTGTCAAAAGTCGTAAATTTTAACATTATTAGGATATTCTTATGAAAATGCAAATAAAAAATAATACACACCTCGTCTCAAAAAAATTATAAAATGTCCATTAAAATTTTTTCGCTCCCCATAACATAATATTGGCTGTTCCCATAGTTTTACCTGCATGAAAATAGGGGTAATTCAGTCATTTCGTGGAGTGTGCCAGCTGAAGGGTGCTCGAATCACTTTTCATGAATAAGCAAAGATAGTATTTGTACCAAACACATAATATCACGTTAGAGAGATTATTGTTTAAATTTCCTTGATCTGATTAATCTTGTTTGCTTTCACTTTGAGTAGTTAGTATTATGTTAAAAGTTTCAGATAGATTTTATTCTCGAATAAGAATTAAAATCTGCAATAGTTTCCACAAATCAAGTTAGAATTATTTTTAACACTGATAAAAGACATGAAACACTCCATAAGATAAAAAATAAAACATTTGACATTTTTTTTCTCCAGTGTAAAAGATGGCTCTGAAACGCTTGTTGCTCATTTCTTTCACGAATCATCAAGACTCCTGCTGTTATTTCAATGAAAAACCACATGGGTACGGAAATTCCAATCTCATTGTTTGATGGGTCCTATTAAATGTTAATTAATATTAACTTTTAGATTTTTGTAGATTAAATAACCGTCATTCAGAAAGTACTTATTTCATTATTAAATAAAATATATTATATACCCAACCACCAATCATTCGTGAATCTTGTGGATCCATCAATCAGTAAGTACTTCTTCATTATTATAAAATCAGTCCAGTTTCTATGCGGAATAGCTTATTTTTTGTTACATGCGAAACAAGTTTTCAAGGCAAAAACAGACGCTTTTTTGGTAAAAAAAATAGGTGTTCGCAGAACAACTGTTCTCAAAATTAGAACAGGTAGTTTTTTTTTAAAATCAATCTCAGCCGTAAAAAATTTAATCCAACAATTGAGAATTTGTCTTGCACATGCAGAATAAATATCCGTTCCGCACTGAAACCGTGGTGATTATAAAATACAACAATAACAATATGTTAATCTCAAAGAATTACGATTGGCTAATCAACAAAAGAATATCAATTTGTGCCATGCATGTGATTAAATTTATGCTAGTTGCCATAAATCTTACAACAACTCTCCTTCTTTATCAGAACCCTTCTTCTTATCTCTCTAATATTTCCTCTATTCTTCTTCTTCTTGAAGCTTCTTTTAATTTTTGTCTTTTCATGACTAGATTCAATCAATCAGTCGGAGCTTTAGGTTGGATCTAGCCATCATTCCTCTACTTTTTGTGTCTTCCCCCTTATTTTGCCATAAATCGTGATTGAATTTTTCAAGGCATTCTGATTCAAGATTCAAGACTCAGTATGCAAGATCTACTTTAGATCCTTCCAGATATGGAGTTTCTCTCTAAATCCGGAGTTGTTTTGGGCCCTTCCTCAGTTTTCTTCATATTTCCGAGACAATCTATCTATGGGACGTTTGATACGCCCATGGTCTCGTAGATTATTGATTTCTAAGAAAAGTGTTGGAACTGAGCTCGCTACTGCTGTTCAAGGATTTCGGAGAAGATGCTGTGAAGAATTTTATTATGTATTTATTTTTTCTACTTTTTTTAGTGTTGTTTACCCAGTCCGGGGTGTGGGCTACACCATTGTATAACTTTTATTTTTCTTATATTTTCATTTTATCTGTGATTGTAACGGCTTTGCTATTTTATGATTAATGGATAATTTCTTATTTAGCACTCTCCTTTATCCGAATTTTAAATGAATAACAAGTATCACAAAAATAATTCATAACAAATACATACAAAATTTCATTATTATAGAATGTACGAATAAAATACTTCTATTATAGACTAATGAGTTTGATAATTACAATAAACAATCAAATGTCAAGAGTGACACAGACCAGTGGGGCTGGCCTCTGTCCACGACCGTAAAGTCGCGGGTTCGACACCCTCCCCTATATGGGAGCCAAATAATTCTCCCTCTTAAGGCATCCACCTCCTCCTCCTATGAGGCTAAAAAAATAAAAAATAAATAAATAAACAATCAAATCATAAAAATATGTGTTTACATCACGTGTTTGATATGCTTGAGGATGTGCTGGCTTTGATAATATATCTGGAATATGTTGTATGTTTTGGTACCAAAAGATTATGTAACGCTCGAAATGTTGAACAAAATTAATTACTTTTATTATGTTTAGATCACCTTAGGCTTAACATTTATGCACAATTAATGAACAAATGGAATCAAAATATTGTTTCTTGTTTTCCTTTTGAAGGTAATTTATTTAAATATGTGAAAAATAAAGATCTTGTAAAACTGCATTTTCTTTTCAACAATTATATGTCTGGAAGAAATGGATAGTATTGTAAAAGAAATACTTCAGTAATTAGAATCTATAATATAATTTATGAAATATACATAAAATGTTACAAATAATTCGACGCTGATGACTGTCATTTCAACAATTGGAATAAAGGAAAAATTCCATGATTGAGTTGATATGTTGTCTATGGATATCAAATTCTGCCTCTTTAATGTGCTTTTTCCATTGCTTCATTTCTAAGTTGGTGCTTTCCCTTGCCACAAGACCCTACAACTTTATACATACAAACACTTTCCAAGTATACATTTCACAAATTCACATTTATTTTCCTTTTCTTCATTGGTATATATGAAGGAGACTCTTAATTAAATTCTATTATCCCAAATTACATTAAAAAAAGTTTTAACGAATCCATTTGGCTTCAATCACATGTAACATTTCTATTATAAAAAAATAATTCATATATCTTAAAATATATAAGATAACTTTAAAATTTAAAAATAAACTATAAAGACTAAATACTATAATTAGAGAACGTTATACTCCTCTTATTTCATAATAGAGATACTTCTAATTAGTTTAGTACATAAATTAAGGAAGAGAGATGATAAATTTTTATTATTATACCCTTTAAATTTTAAGCAACCATATTATATCTCCTTGTATTCTATAATATGGGTAAAGATAGATAGTTGTAGAAATACATCCTTAAAAGTTAGAAAATGACTTCTATTTTGGAATAATAATGAGAGTTTAAAAAACCCTCTATTATGAAACGAAGAGAGTAGTAGATATTACAGTTTCTTCAAAAGAAAAATGAAGAAAAAAGTATGTTACAAAACTGAATAGAATGTTACAAACTATACAAAATGAAATTCATAAGGTCCAACAGGAAAAAAAAGGTATTGAAAGATGTGTGGTAATTTTCATTTTAGGTGTTTATTTATACTCTTCATTGAATCGTTATTATGACTTTGTTACATCTTCAAATAATTATGAATGTGAAGATAAATATAAATATTAGTATTATATTAAGAAGAAAATGTTTCTGTGGTGAAAGAAATATTTTCTACCACAACATTATACTTGTCACTAAGATACTATTCCGTGCGGATTATTTAAGTTTGTATTTTTATACTTTGTTAATCTAAAAAAGAGAGTTAAATTTACATTTATTCATATAAGTTAAACAATTTTCCTAAAAAAAAGGTTTTGCGAAAATAATTTGAATATGCACGAATCTTTCTTTCTTTTCATTTTTTTACAAATGTTTACATTAAAAAGTTAACTTTTTATGTTTACCGAAAAAAGCAACCCAACCAAGATATTCTCCCTACTTTCTTTTGGCTTTTCTTTAGCCGCCGCCACTGTTTCACTACCGCTCCATGTTCGCCTTTTTTCTCCTATCCCTCGCACTTCTTCTGAATCTCCTCCTACTATGTACCCCGCTCCCTTTGCCCTCGGTCACCATCGACCTCTACCATTTTTTCTATGTCAACCTTCACCCCCGCTCTATTTTTCAGGCAACCTCAATTTTTTCTTCTTCCCTCATCTATCTGTCATGGATCGACTCTCGTCGTCACTCACTTTATTCTTCTCTTCCTTCTCATTTCTTCGGCTAAATATGCCATAAATTCAGCCATTTTTAATCATTTTCTGTCTTCTCGCGCTTTTAGGATTCAAATAGCCTAAACAAATAGATTGGACTTATGAAAAGAAAATGAAAAATTATGTTCTACAAAAAATATATATTTTATAAGCTATTGTATCACTTGGTTCGTCAACGGTGTCCGTTGAATATGTAAACCACACTGCTATAGACTGCGAGAAAAGACGAAAAAGGAAAAATACTATTTTTCAAAATGCAAGAAAGATTTAATATTTATAAAAGTAACATAGAAAAGAATCAAATAAGTATGTAATAAAGATATCGTCATATTTTCAATAAAAAAAATAAAAGAAAAAGGAAGAACTCAACATAACATGAAGATAGACGGCATCAAACCTGAGAAAATGAACAAACAAAATTGAAAATTAAAAGGAGGTGTCATGTGGTCTGCAAAGGTTATGGAAAAGAGAGAGATAGGAGAGGAAGATGATTTTTTTAATTGTAACTACAATGGATGTCTTTTCAATTTTCTGGTGTCTTCCAGTTACATTTTCTTGGAGATAAAGTTAGGAAAAATCGTTCCACTTCCTTCCTCTATAGCATGAAAGATCAAGTTGCTATCCCTTGGTCATGCATAGAAGAGTTAGTGAGGATCAGATTTTAGATTTGCAAATCCTCTATTGGAATGAATAATTACTATTACTACAACAAAATAAAGTAGAACGAATCGTACATTTTCATCCAAAATCACATAATGAACACATTAAATCGTCGGGTTTCTGGGCATTGAAAGTGTTCCTTAATTTGATCACTCGAAATAATATTCTCTTTACTTATTTGCCTTTTCCAAGTTCATTGGAATGAACATACTGAAGTCTTTATTTCCCCATAATGTTTGTTTTGGTGGTATCTTTTGTTTTTTGTGAGAGAATTATTGGCTGATTTTGGATTTTATGGTTTGTGATCTTGTGTTATGAGTTTCCACTTCACCTTTCATATACTTGAATGAATGATAGTAAATGGTCTATTAAATTAGAATGAAAAAAAAACTGGGAAAACTACAATTATATGTAACTTATGTTTGATTCATATTCTTAAAATTCATATATGTGTCTTTCAAATCTCCGCCTAGAGCTATAAAAATTTAGATTGTTGAATAGTTTGTTGTAGTTGTTTTCTATGGATAATGAAAAAAAAATGTAGTTTAAGCTAAAGTGGATTATATATATTTTAGAATACAACTGTGTACATTATTTAAGATTAATTATTTCTTCATAAGTTACACTTTTAGATTAATGAATGTCATTCATGTAGTGTAGCTATGTCAATATTAATTGTTGAAGAAATCAATAATCTTTTAAGTTTAGATTTTTAGTTACAAACTTTTAGATTCATGAATGTCATCCATGTAGTGTAGTTATGTTAACACTCCTTCCATTCTTCAATATATGTCGTTTAAGATACTTTGAAAAATTAAGGAATTCAAATAAATAATAATCTTTTCACCACAATTTCAATAATACTCCTTCCTTCCTCATTCTCTTTAACTTTTCCAATAAAATATATGCTAATGGTATAATTGGAATTGTAGTGGAAAGAGTATTGCTTGTTTGAGTTCCTTAATTTTTTCACCACAATTATAATTAAGTCTTTTAGAATTATTCCCTTACATGAATAAGAACTCTAAAAGTCACTTGAAACATTATAATTAATTATAGTTCAAACTTTTTCAATTCCAATTAACATTAATACATTTGTTATGTCATTACTTGTATATTTTTCTAATGTTATAATACTCTTTTTTTATATAGTTTGTGTGTGTGTTTGCATATATATCTAAAATTTCTTACTTCAAATTTTATCTCAATAGCAATTTAAGACTTTAGCTTAAATTATTAGCTAATGGAGTACAACATCTTTTGCATTTTAGAGAGTAATCAATACTTACATTGTCATGTGTAAGCTTTTCATTGGACCACTGAATCTAAAGAATGCCAAATATCATCATCACAATCTTCTACCCCAATTTAGCCTAACTTTATATATTATAGATTTTTTAGCTGGAAAACTATTTCTTTGTGCATAATTTATAATTTGTTTTGATTGTGAATAAAAAATTAAGAAGATATTTCACTAAACTCAAGTTACTATTTTACCATTGTTAATTAATTAAGTGAACTCTAGCACCACATTAAGTAGAATTCATCCTTCTCAAATCAAAGAAATTAGTTATTAAAGTTTAGACTGATAATATACTATTCTCCGTAAATATTCAATCAAATAATATATATATATATATATATATATATATATATATATATATATATATATATATATATATATATATATATATATATATATTGTAAAAAATAGACATTCAATTAAAATATTCAAAAAATGGAAATATATACATTAAATTATGTACAGAAAGAATACTAGTTTTATCATACATGCACAAGCAAGAAAAAAATGAAAGAATAAATAAAATACTACATGCCATTATATATATATATATATATATATATATATATATATTGTAAAAAATAGACATTCAAATAAAATATTCAAAAAATGGAAATATATACATTAATGAGAAAATCGCTGTATATGTACACCAACTATTTCTTCTTTTCTCTAAATAGCACAAACTTTAAATTAAGCCCAAAAAGTACATGAACTTTTTACGGGCTCTCTGTTTGTCAAAATAAGGATTTAGGCCAAATTCCGTCAAAAAAAAGCCATGTGCCGCACCGGATTGAAGGGCATAATGGTCATTTTATATCCCCCTCCCCTTCAACACCTCACACAAAGCACCCCTCCCCATCCCACCACCTCCACCACCCCATCCCACCACCACCCCATCCGACGAGAAGGGCAAAATCAGCCCCCATCCCTCCTCCTTCTTCCTCTTCCTCCACCACCATCACACACCACCATCACTCCAACCATCCCCTTCCCCTTCCACCACTCCCTCCTCATTCTTCCTCTTCCTCACACATCACCACCACCACCACCCCCTTCCTCCTTCATCCACTCCACCCATCACACTTCATCCTCCTTCTTCCTCCATTCCACCTATCACCCTCCCCTTCCGCCACCCCCCAACTCCAAAACCCATTACCCATTTCTTAATTCGTGCTCTATGGATGATTCATTTCGGGAAAAGAATTTTGGTCCTTAAGAAATAAAGCCATTTCATTCTAAGAATGTGAATTGGGAAGAAGGGGTGAGGTTGGGAGTGGGGATTCATTTGGAAGAAGGAAGAGGGTAAGTGGGTTTGGGAGTGGGGATTCGCTTTTGGAAAAAGGAATAGGTGAGCAAGTGGTTTAGGGAGGAGATGGTGGCTTCAAAATCGGAGGCTGGAGGAGGGAGTGGCGGAAGGGGTGGGATAGAGTGGAGGAAGAAGGAGAATCTTTGGATGAAGAAGATGAAGAAAGCGAGCGGGCGGGTCGGGTATTGGTCGGCTTTGGAGATTCCTTCTCTCAATAGAATATAAAATGACCATTATGCCCTTCAATCCGGTACATGTGCTGCGCACATGGCTTTTTTTTGACTGAATTTGGCCTAAATCCTTATTTTGACAAACGAGAGAGTGCAGTAAAAGTTCATGTACTTTTTGGGCTTAATTTAAAGTTTGTGCTATTTAGAGAAAAGAAGAAATAGTTGATGTACATATATAGCGATTTTCTCTACATTAAATTATGTACATAAAGAATACTAGTTTTATCATACATGCACAAGCAAGAAAAAAAATGAAAGAATAAATAAAATACTACATGCCATTTACATCAAATGTCGCTTTTCACAAGAAATAAGGGGGACAGTATGTTGTAAAATCTATTAGTTGTCATCATTCATCAAAAGTCTGATTACTCTTAAAAAAAAAAAAATCGAAGGTACTTTTCATGTTTTGAAATAAAAATTTAGGTTGTATGTTTGGTAGATTCACCAAAAAAATACTAGCCATCGGATGAGATTTTGAACGGTCCAAATCTAGAGAGAAAAAAGTTGCGGCTGGACTTAAAATATTTAAAAAAAAAATTCTCTCTCCAGATTTGGACCGTTAAAAAATCTCATCCGACGGCTAACTTTTTGTCCCGCATTTGCGGAACAAAAGGACGTTCTGCATAGGAGCCGGGAGCCTTTCATGACCCCACCAAATTATCTGTTGATTTTTGCAAGTTCCAATGATGATTTTACTCTTATCTAGTTTAAAATATTCTTTAATCGGACATAATAAAAAAAAATTTATAGTATTACATCATAAGAAATTGAATATTATTTATTTTTAAATTATAAATTAAATATTCAATTTTCATATACAAGAGCGAAGTAACTTGAGTCCATTAAATATTGTCCTCGTTTTTTAGGCTAGAATGGACCCTGATTGAACACTAGACAAGCCTTGTTCAATTCTAGTTTCACCCAAACTCATCTTCTAGTAGTAAAAATACTAGGACAAGCCTTATTCACCTAATGAATTACAAGTCAAATTTTATTATTGTACTAATGGTCTAACAAGTTAAGAAAGAATTTTTTATTTTTTTTAAGTCCGTATGGACCCTATAAAGGAGAGAAAGAAAATTGCTTCACAGGAGGAGAAGATAGCCCTAGAAAGGGAGACATTTTAAGAAAGTATCTTAATTACTACTAATAGAATTAGAAGATCTTGAGTTCCAAAATCATCAATGTGTAAATCTTATCTACTACAAAACTACAGTCAAATGTACAAAACTATTAGCCTAACAAGCATTCCTGTTCTAAGGGTCTAAATAATTCAAAAGTTTTATATGATTTAAATAAATTACTTTTAACTCAAGTTAAGTTTTAGCCAAATACACTTAGTTTTCGAATTTGTCTAGTTATTATTTTGGTAAACCGATGTTCGGGCATCAACCCGATAAATTCGATAGATAACTGTAAAAGATAAACCCGATACTACAATATAAAATCACTTTTCGAAGGGCTCAAATCACGAGGTAGACTCTCTCTCTCTTTTGGAAAAGAGAGTTTTTTCTCTCATTCCTCGAATGAGTCGAGCAGCCTCCCTACGATGTTAGGGTTTTCTATGTTGCCTTTGTGTGTGTTTTCTAACCAAACGATAATCTCTATTATTTGCGAGGCTCCTCGTCTCTCAATGTCACCATTATTTCGCAGAATATTTTGTTCTCACGTCGTTTCTGTGACATTGAATTTGTACGATACTTATGCTAGAAAAACAAACCATCGATTTGATAATATTGGAATGGGCAGCCTAATATGGCGTGATTGTTTATCAGATCGCCGGACTGGGGTTGCTCCGGTAACAATGAGTGTGTCGGAACGGGGAGCTGCGGGCACTTTGTCGGAGACGATGAAGACAATCGGCGGTATGGATGACGCAGGCCAAGTTGCTATTTATGGGCTAGGTCAGGTTGTGCAACAAATGTTGGGCCATGTGGCTTATGATTGGGCCAGTCTATTAGGCTAATGTTTTTTTAGTATGGGCTTGGCCTCTTATGACCCATATGATAATGAGGGCTATGCTGGCCCATTTTGAGTCCTTTTAACTGGTTTCGAATGGAGGATCGGGAGCGGATGTTCTGTTCATATCTGGCGTGGTCGCTGGCCAACTAATCTACGCTGTTTTCAGCTGATCTCCCCTCCTAATTTTATGTGTTATGAAACTTTGTAGTCAAGAACTCTGTCAATTGTGGTAGGCTTCTGGTTTGCACGTGACCTCGGTTTTCTTTTTTCTTTTTTAGTAGAGTCTATTTACACCGTCATAGAACGTTGTACCTCTTGGCACATATTCTCTAGTTCTTTCTATGTTTGCATGTCATGTAATGTTCTGGCTCTTTTGCTAGCTAGACTTTTCCTATGGCTTGATGCCTCACTTCAAAGGGTTAGGGGATCCATCGGAATTCTACCTCCCTCATGTAACTCTTGATATCAATTAATTATATTATTTATTTAAAAAAAAAAAGAAGGGCTCGAATCACTAATTTTACTATGGGCAAACTCATGGAGGCCACGAGTCATCTAGTTTTTACTTTATTTTTTTGGTAAGATCTCTTTTTTTAAAATCTAGACGGGTATTTTTTTTTTGGTAAAGTCTAAGACCTAATAAATATCTATATTCATTTAACGGTTCACGATAATTTAATCCGTTCCTATAATCATAACCTTTTTAGGAGCAGATCACTCAACAGAATATTTTCCGTTCACAAGGTTTTTGCTTTGATGTTATTGATATGTCAGAATAGTTGACCTCGTTGAAGTCAAATGCGTAGAGCCCGTTGCATTCGGCAAATAATTCTGGGTCAAGGATTAGACTGACACTGATTTGGGAGAAAGCTCAAAACATAGCACTCGAAATTTTCGGAGAAATATTTTTTGTCCAAAACGAAGTCCCACTCGTTTTGGGGAAAAACGAAGTCTCACTCGCTTTTGGACACATGGCATGCAGCGCGTGGGGTGACATGGCAAGGATCGAAAACGAAGTTGGACTTCCGTTTTCAAGTGACAATTTTTTTTAAACGGCTTTGCTTCCTTTGCACATTTGATATCTTTGATATCAAAGGATTCATTTTAATATATATATATATATATATATATATATATATATATATATATATATATATATATATATATATTATCTTAATTCAATTTGTTTCTTGTCATGAACATTTCTAATATTATACATTTGAACATTTTGCCTTTTATTTACTCAGTTTACGTTAAAATTGCATCGAGACTCGACCTATTAATTGTCAACTTTTATTATGCTAATTGTTCTATTTTATTTATTTTTTGGTTAATTTTTATCTAAAATACCTTTTTTTACCTTCAGGGAAAAAATTCATGACTTGTGCACATGACCATCCTAACGAGAAATGTTTATTTAAAATTTAATTAATTCGAAATAATTGTCAACTTTCTAAATAAATGTTTTTTAATTAATTGACAATTTATTTCGAATTAATTGTCAACTTTCTAAATAAATCTTATAACATAATGAACAGATAAGTTGAGATTACGAAAGTAATAAAAAACTAAAAAATAAAATAGAACAATTAGCATAATAAAAGTTGACAATTAATAGGTCAGGTCTCGATGCAATTTTAACAGAAATCTGAGTAAATAAAAAGGCAAAATGTTCAAATGTATAATATTAGAAATTTCAGTGACAAGAAACAAATTGAATTTTGAAATAATATATATATATATATATATATATATATATATATATATATATATTAAAATGAATCCTTTGATACCTTTTATATCAAAAGAAAAGATATCAAAGATATCAAATGTATGTGCAAAGGAAGCAAAGCCGTTTAAAAAAAAAATTGTCACTTGAAAACGGAAGTTCAACTTCCGTTTTCGATCCTTGCCATGTCACCCCACGCGCTGCATGCCACGTTTGACCCGAAAACGAGTGGGGACTTTCGCTTTTGGACAAAAATGTTTCTCCGAAAATTTCAAAGTCTCATGCTTTTGGGATTTCTCCCAAATCAATGTCAGTCTAATCCTTGACCCAATAATTCTCATACCAGTGCATCAAGATGAGCCCAAGACCAGAGCCCAAATGATCTCAGCTATTATCCAAAGCACCGCAGCCCATGTAAATGAGTTTGTTTAGCGCACCCTTGTGAGTTTTGGTCGGGTAATGGTTAAAACCCGAGCATAAAAGTCGATCTAACCCAACCTACCTCTCCTTTAATTCTTAAAAGTGTATTCATAATAAGGTTAAATGTTTGAGCCAGTCAAAAAATGATTTAGTATCGCGTATTCAAGACTATCCTTTCAATATTCAAACTGAATTAATCAAGATCTCCAAATACCATTCACCAATAAAAGCCTAGCATAGGAGGAAACCTAAATAAGGAAGTGATGCATGTACACTTTTTACACAGATTTAAAAATCTATAAAAGCAACAAAAAAAGTCAAAGCAAAAAATTAATATATAACTTTTCTATTCAAAATTGTTGTAGTAATTTCATATCTTCCAACTACCTATCATGATTGTACTAGCAATTTCATACAATCTTTAAAAAGAAAGAAAAAAAACTAATAGAAATATCTAAATTAACAGCAAATCATATACACTATTTTGTTTTGTTTTTTTTTAAACCGGTATTTAGGTATATGATTCGACTAATCTAATTAGATCGATCAAGCACTGTGGTCGGTTGACGAAAAATTCAACAATTATGTAACATTAGTCACTACCAATATATCTTCAGTCCATTACCTTACTTTGAACCAGCTCCAAAAAATCGCAGATGTGACCAACTAAGTTAATATTACTTGACAATGGGTTTACCTAAAGTCTACTTCACATTTGATCGTACTTGGTATAACCATTACTTAATAAACATGGTCTTTAAGTACTCCTCCCTCCCATTTATCTGTCGTTTTAAGACATTACACTCGAATTAAGAAAATGATTGTTATACATTAATTTAAAAGTAGATAGACATTTTTACCCTTCAATTAATGCATTTATTTTGGAACAATTAAAATTAGTTGTTGACTATATTAATGAAAGATAAGTGTAAGTTTGAAAATAATATATTTAATACTCTCTTAATTTTTTAAAGTGACATATAATAAAAAACAAATCAAATATGTCTGCAAAAAGATAATTGGGAACGAAGAGAGTACATAACTCCATCCAAATGCCCACTTCCCTGGATCAAATCCGTTTTTGGCAGGCTTCAAGATGGCCTTTTTACCATACCAGTTCAGTCGGTGCATTTTAGGTAATTCGTGTCTTGGACGAGTTCCAAAAAAAAAAATGCTTTAAAAGAAATTCATTAATCGCTCTATCCAGAATTAAATATTTATTTTTTGATATAAAATAAATAAAAAGTAAAACATTTAAATCCAAGTGAAGGTAGTATTTTTCAAGTCCTCATCCCCCTCTTCATGCATGTCAAGTTGATGAAGGATAAAATTAGGAAAATTATACTCGCCCTTTTAAATTTTATGCACTCATCTCTCATTCATTTTTATAACAAAAAGATTCGGATACCCTTAATTAACTTTTTTGAGGTGATAGGTTTTAGCTAGATTTATTGAGTTTCGGATATTAAAATCTTTTTTAGCCACGAGGAAAAGTGGAAGAAGTACAACATTCTATAATTAGAGGAGTTTGAATATCATTTTTCTTAGACTAATCTTGATTTTCTACAATGGTCGACTATATATCTTTACTTTTTAAGTTGATTATTTACTTTTTAACTTATTTTAAATAAAAAGTAGATATTTAATTTGAAAATTAGTAAATATCTTTTTTTGTGTGTATATAACCCAAACATAAATAGATTTAAAAACCTTGCCAACCGAATTTATTTTATTATTCCAAGCGTGTCAACCTACTTTTGTCAGTTGCAAATTATAATTTTTTTTAACACTGACGGACTAATATCTCAACCCTGTTCCCTGAGGACCACGGGCCAATTACTTTTATTTATTTATTTTTTCTTTTAGATGGTGACGGGCCAATTACTTAATGAATATTTATAATTGAAAAGCAAGTAAGTATACACATGAATATACAAAAGCTGGCCCTGAGAGAACCTCTTGAAATAGAGAGGGGAAAGAAAAATAGAGTTAATATCAAGACAAGTTTTCCATTATGATGGGACGGCAAGGCAAAAAATCCTCTGTCCCTGTGTGTGTCCCCAACCAATCACAATTCACCATGTGTATATATAATTGAAAAAAATGTTTATATAGTAAATTCTGATTGGTTGGGGACATGATTAGGGATAGAAATGGGGACAGAGAATTTTCACCCGCACGACAATATGATTTTAACCCGTAATTAGGAGAATGATTAATAGGGGTTATAGTGAATTTCCATTTTTATCCTCCCACGTCCAAGCCAGATGACAATTTTGGTCGAATTCCGCCTTCAAAAGTGGCAATGGGGTAAATTTATTCACGCAAATAAAAGAAGAATATATTTAGTGAAAAATATAAATGAAGGATGCAAACAACAATCTGTAAAAAGATGAGGGGTACTTAGAAGTATTTACTCTTTTTTTGTGTGGTAGCTTTTTTATCACGTCTTTTTTCCCCCTTTTTTGTAGTTATCATAGTGTAATCTTCGATCACCTAAAATACGAGTTAAGTTACTATTATTTGAGTGTCGCTTTATCACGTCTTTAAATTTAAAAAAATCGCTATAAAACACTTTAAAAAAAAATAAGGGGAAAAAGAAAAGGAGAGACAAAAAAGACAAAGGAATTCGAGTTTGGCACTCAAACTCAAATCAATGTAGCATCGACAAAAACGACTGATTCTTGAAGGCCTTGACCTAACTTCTCTTTTGGCCTTTCACGATTTTATTTATTTATTTATTTTTGCTGTCCTAAAGTTTCCACGTAAAACATGCTGTCCACAAAAACGTGGTTCAAGCTTCCTTCATAATTTCTTCTTTTATATTTTTCAAATTTGATTCCTTTCCTTGTATAATTTATCATTTTCACTAATTTCATGAAATCTAATATTTTATCCGTCTCAAATTGAATATCTATTTTTTTCTGTATAAAAATAAAAAGGCGACATTCAAATTTTTAGAGGGGAGGAATGGCATTTTGAGATATTTCCTACGCATCATTATCATTGTTCACTGAAAAACCCATTTTTATTGAAGATATTATATCTTATAGGTTTCAAGAGCATAGGGTGTGGAATATCTTAATTTGAAATTTAAATATGTGGAAGTTAATGTAAAAAAGGGGGGAAATAGATTATACTTGGTTCACAAATTTTAGGGTCAACATGGTATGATATGATCCACAAACTTTTATTTTGACTATTAATTAAGACCATAAATATTTTACGGACCATCTTTATGTTTTTCCATTGTACTCCATCACTCTTGAGACCAGAATTGAAATTTAGGGTGGTCTCTCAACAATTTTGGGGGAACCTACAAATTTCGTTGCATATTAGACAATTTAGGATTGAAATTTAGGGTGGTCCTTCAACAATTTAGGGTGAAAATTAAACTTATTTCTTTGATCTTGGGTGGTCTTGGACATACTTTGACCACCCCTTGGATCCGCCCCTGCTTGAGAGCGGCAAGAGTATTGTGGTGGGATTAGATTACTAAAGTTGCCCGTAAAATATTTATGGACCTTGATGGTCAAAATAAGTTTTTGGTTTATACCATGTTGACCCGAGAGCTTGTGGACCAAATAGGTCATTTCCCACAACAACAAAAAAAAGTATTTGAAATGTTAAGAATGGGAGTTGAATAAAATGAAATAGTGGAAGAGTTGAGATGGTCAAGGTCCTAGTTTAACCGATCATATTTGCGATTTTAAAGACTAAAATTGTGAATTCGAGATATTTCAGAAAAAGTCATATTGCATATTTATAGTTTCTTACAAGTAAACTATAGTATTTATCAGATATCGACTAGATTAGTCATATCAATTATACAAATACTGATCAATATAAAAAAAGAGTTGAGAAGGGAAAAAAATGTTCTCAACTTGAATCAAACTTGGCCTCTCATATAGTACCCTTTAACAAACCTTAATGGTTTTGCCTTTTCAAACCAAATGAAACACCAAAGAAAATCATTGATTTGTCTAATGCTAGAAATATTGGTAATCAATACTTTTCTAATGATCAATACTTTTGATTCTTAATGGTTATTTTCAACAAAGCCATCTGAGAATGGAAATATGACTTTTCCACTGCAATTGTGACAAATTATATATATATAAGGAAAAATATGAAAATTGATATCTGTGATACTATAAGTATTATTTTTTACAATTTAGCTTATTTTTTTTCTTTTGTTTCTATCTCCTATTGTATATTACTTTTTCCTTTTATTATTGTATATTACTTGTAAAGGTTCAAAGAATGATACTAACCAAAAAATAACAACTCGTTCTTATATTTAGTGGAGCGACAACCCTAATATTTTTCAAAAAATACGATTTTTTTATAGAAAAAAATTTGTTTTTCTTATCCTCCCAAGTTTTTTTTGTTGATTTCCTATTTTAAAAGAAACTGTTTGATTTTTTAATTTTTTTTAAAGAAATTGCTTGGTCGAAAAGCTCGTAAGCTGGCTCCCAAGCACGTGATTCTCCAATTTCGGAAGATGCACGTGCGGCGCGACTGCACTTTTTTTTCCTTTTTCTGGGGGAAAGTGTAGATGCATCCATTTTATAGACATCCTTACCCAAGGACAAACATGCCCTTAATTTCTTTTTCTTTTCTTTTTTTAAAGTGCAAAAAGGAGTAGTATTCTTTCTTACTTGTACCCTTTTAAATCTGTATTTTGGCAGCATTTTTGGTGTATTTTAGATTTGATCTCACATTTTAGTTTTTAAAATAATTTAATTTTTACGAAAGATTAAAATTAAAATATTTAATTCTATTTAATTTTTTTATCAAGGTTTTTTTATATATAAATTAAAATAAATGGAGAGCACGAAGTCAAATTTTCGTCTGTAAGAATTAATAGAAAAGGGAGAAAAGAAGTAAATGTGGATCAAAACTCTTGTTTTGTACGAGGAGGAGTGGGATGGGAAGTGAATATAGAGTGGAAGAGACCCCTCCACATAATCAAATCACCCCTTCCAAAATTGGAGGAGCTGAGAAGTATTTGTGTGTGAAAAACATTTAAACCCTTTCTACTTTGAGCGCCCGAAGGCGATTGCCCCCGAAGGGAAAGAGCGGAGAGTACCCTAAATAGTGAAGATTGAAGCATGCCTCATGCCTAGGGAGGGAAGACAAGCCTCATAAGGAGGAGAAATTATTTGCCCCATTATGGGGAGATATAGGAATCGAACACGGGACCTCCGCCCCGTGTTCGGGTAGCCTTACCACTTGGGCTACCCGATTCCCATTTCTACTATTTTTTCTTCTAATTCCTTATTTTAATTTCAAATGGTATAATAATTATTTTAATAAAAAAATTGAATTAGTAGTAAAAACTACTTTTGATTTACTTATTCTACTTTCATACCAAGTAAAAATAATGTAAATCATTAACTTTTCCTACGAAAGTAAAATGTGTCGCTCCCCTCTTTTTTCTTCACATATCTTTATATGAAGCGCGAATATTATTTCTCTGTCACATTCAAAAACTATATATTAATTTATTACAAATATTATTCTCATTTGTCACATTAAAAAACTATCTAATGTTTTTAATATTACCCCAAAAAAATCACCGATTACGAATGTCATTCCCTTTATTAAATCCATAACTTATGTATTAATTTGTTTTTAGCCTTACTAAACAACATCAATTATGTTTGAAGTATCAAGATAATTTTTTATCTTCTAGGAAATTAGTCCAATTAGGCAAATAAACTTGAGCAAATAGTTTTTTCTGCCACAAAACTAGTTACGAGTGCTATATCTGCCACAAATCATGTTTTCGTGCTATATCTGCCACACAACTAGTTACAAGTGCTATATCTGCCACAAATCATTTTTTCGTGCCTTTTTTGCCATGAAACATTTTTATGAGTGCTAAAAATGCCACAAAAAGGTTTATGAGTGCTAAAAATGCCACAAAAAGGCACAAAAACCCTCCCTCTTTTTGTGGCATTTTTAGCACTCATAAAATGTTTCATGGCAAAAAAGGCACGGAAAAATGATTTGTGGCAGATATAGCACTTGTAACTAGTTTTGTGGCAGATATAGCACGAAAACATGATTTGTGGCAGATATAGCACTCTTAACTAGTTTTGTGGCATTTTTAGCTATTTGCTCAATAAACTTCCGGCTCAGCATACATCCGAGTTCGGGAAAGACTAACCTCATCCCCATGCGTATATAAAAAATGATAACTTTTTATCATTTTACATTAGTTTCATTTTCACTATTTACTTTCGGGTGAAAATCGTCTGTCTCCATCCCTATCCCTAATCATGTCCTCAACTAATCAGAATTTACTATATAAATATTTTTTTTAATTATATATATACAGGATAAATTGTGATTGATTAGAGACACGCACAGCAACACATACGGGGATAGAGGATTTTTTTGCCTTTACTTTCTGTTCTGTTGGTCCCACATACTTTCTCTCACACAATACAACAAACTTTTCTCTCTCTTCACTATTCTTCCACAGCCGTCACCAACCATTTTCCAAATACCAAATCGCAAAAAAAAAAAAAACATCTCCATTAGCTTCATCTCCTCCTCCTTCGTCAGCTAGATGGGGGGCGTAATATATTAGTTACCTTATCAGAGATATTCATTCGTTCTAGATTATAAAAAATTAAAAAAAAAATATTATCAGATTCAGTCCGGTGATGCTTGGTGTTTTCTGCGCACGCCCTAAGCCTTGGCTCACTTCACTATCCTTCTCTCACGTTGGCGGCACGACAGCGCCTAATCATACTCAAAATAATCGTCTTATTACTAGTCCGATTTTCAGATCAGTGATTAATTGTGGAAATGTTGATTATAGAAGGCATCATTCGAGTAGTTGTCGAATTGGCGGAAGTGGTGGTATTGGAGGTGGCGCCGCTTCGATTTGGCATGCTATTTTGCCGACAGGAGATGGAGATGTTTGGAGACGAGGTAGGTCGGTGATCTATCACCACGAGTTGTGTAGGAAAGGTGAAGGATCATGGAATGTTGCTTGGGATGCTAGACCGGCGAGGTGGCTTCATAATCCGGATTCTGTCTGGTTGTTGTTCGGTGTATGTGCTTGCTTAGCCGCTCCTCTGCCGCCGCTGGAGGCCGATTCTGAGTGTTCTCAATCATCTGGCGGCAGTGAGAAGGGTGATGTTATACGATCGAGTGAAGACAGCAATGGAACTTCTGCAAATTTCAGAGTAACTGGTTAGTTTGTAGTTTTTGTTAAGGATTTAATTGATTAATTTTCTTTTTTAAATTCATTCTGGATATTCATGAGTTGAATTGTTTGAACAAATTCGTAGGCGTGCCAGCCGATGGAAGGTGTTTGTTTAGAGCAATTGCACATGTGGCATGCTTGAGAAGAGGGGAAGAGGTTCCTGACGAGAATCGTCAGAGGGAACTAGCTGATAAATTAAGAGCTCAGGTTTGTCTCAAAATGTTTACATTTTGAGTGTTTTTTGTTTACCATTTGATTTATTTTGGATGATTCTCCAGGTTGTCGAAGAGCTATTAAGGAGGCGGAAAGAAGCAGAATGGTGAGTTTTTATGTTACATGGTTTTAGTAATTCTTATATGTTTATGGATTTATATATTCGCGATGTAAGTTGTGTTAATTTTGGTTCAATGAATAGGTTCATTGAGGGGGATTTTGATGCGTATGTGCAAAGAATTGAAAAGCCATATGTTTGGGGTGGAGAACCTGAATTGTTGATGGCTTCTCATGTACTCGAGTAAGCACTTATGATTGAATTCTGTCATTTCCTTTGTGTATTTGGCCATTTCCATTTTCTTGAATAACATGTCATTTCCTTTTTGTATTTGGCCATTTCCATTTTCTTGAATAACATGCCATTTCCTTTGTGTATTTGGCCATTTCCATTTTCTTGAATGTTAGTAATGAGCTAGGTTAGTTTTGACTATCGCCTCTTGCTTTGTTCTTAGTTTCAGAAATTTCTTGGTCCTTGGCAGCTGATAAGTTTGTTTTGAAAATCCTGAGTTGCCAGAATGTTAAACTTGCAATTGAAAAGCTTACCACGTGTAATTTGAAGGAGATTATGTGAATCTCCACCTGATCGCATGGATATTTTTCTTTTGTATGAAGATGTGGTAATCTCAAAACCGTTAAACTGGTTCTGAATTTCCATTCCATTCATAGTGTGATGTCATATCGGCTAAAATTACTACTTATGGTTGGAATAATATCAATATGGTTATTCTCAGTGCAGGCATATGATCGAGATTCTCTTTTTTTGGTATAGATAACGAATAGTTTTAAAACAGCCAAAGCCCTTGATAATATTTCCTTTTATGTTTTTCTTTCTATGATTGCAGGACGCCGATTTCTGTCTTTATGATTGATAGAAGCTCTGATAGTTTAACAAATATAGCAGACTACGGCGAAGAGTATAGGAAAGAGGAAGCTAGTCCAATCAATGTTCTATTTCATGGATATGGTCATTACGACATATTGGATGTTGTCTCGAAAGATTTTCAGAAAGTAAAGTCATAGAATCTGACAAGCAATAAAGACTTCAGGCGAATCATATATTGAACAAGAATAAATAATTTTCCACAAGCATAGTGAGCATTCTTTTCGGGTCTAGAAAATCTACTTTTTCTCATTTTTGGGTTAGATTGATTAATTTGCTGAAACGGATTTATCCAAGCATCCAGCTTGTTTCCAGTTTTGTAGATTCTATTGGTACCTCTTTTAGATTTTAGTTTAATTAATACTTGTGTGAGCAAATATTTTATGTTGCCGATTGTCTACTCAATGATCATCCTCGTTCTGTTATTCAGGATTCAAAATATTTAAGTTTTTGGATTTTCTATTATATTCCCTCTTTTGATTTCTAAATGTCATTCGTATGCTATACATACATATACTAGCTATGAGTTTACGTATTGCCCTTTGAAGTTGCAAAACAAGGATGGAGTCACCATTATGAATCTTTAAGCAGCATAATGAGGGCATATTTTGTGGTCGAAACTCCGACATTGACATTCTCCTTTGTTAGTTAGACTTTCCCTGTTGCATATATCAAGAAGCTCCCAACATGTTTGTGAAATAAAGTTGCATTTTGGCAGAGTAGGTGCTATTCCGGTCCTTCTTGCTTTTGTTAATATGATTTTAGCATAATGTGTGAAATTTAAGAATGAATAGTGGATAAATTTTGTCTATCATTGCTGACTTTCAAGTATTCTCAATCCTGAACCACTTGTTAGGAAGACATACAATGGTGTCATTTCGAAATATTCTTTGGCATAAACTGCTGGTCAGATCTTTATGAATTCCTTTTTGCACAATGAAATAAAGTTAATATATCCTCTATATTATCTTCGCCCAAAATGTATGCATGAGAGGTGACCTTCCTGGAACTTGTGAAATCATAACTTTAGGTGGAGTTGCTTTGGATTCCATTGCTTTATTCTTAGCTTTGTTTAAAGGGAAGATTTGTTATGTATTCTGATATTTTTCCCATCGTAATTCATCTGATGGAATATGATTTGCAGTAATTGTTGCTCTTATCCTTTGATTCAAGCATCTTGCTTACGGTCATATGCAGGTTTATCTTGTAATTGTGTACAGTAAAATATCTATATAATAATACTCTATATAAGAATAACCTCTTTATAGTAATAAAAAATTATGGTCCCAACTCGGGACCCCTTATAAATAAGAATAAATTCTACATTGTAATATTCCATGCTTTTTTTAGGACCATTCTTAACAAATTTAAATTCATATAGTAATAAAATAACATTAAATTTTAAATATATTTACTTATTTTTATAAAATATTCAAAATTATTTAACTATGTTGCATTAAATTTAAAATGATATGAAATATTTATCTAAAGTTATAACGTACGCACATTTATTTTTCTAAAACTCATTAATCTTATATATATTATATTCATGTTTTTAATGTCTTATAATGTATATTTGATTTATGTGGTTGCTTAGTATCTAGGTAGAGATGTTCCTCAGTACTCGACATTATATTATCCCGAGCTGTGCTTCACCTTAGCTATTAAGGCTCAGCTTTGTCGAAAACTCTTAGCTTGCCCTCTTCCGGAATGAACAACTAATTATAATAGATTTGGTGCAGGGATTTAAAATAAATTGGCTTATAAATTTTGGATAGAAAAGCATCATATTTTAGAAAGTAAACACTTATATGGAAACATTTCATTCATGTTGTTGGAAAGGGTTTATAAGGTTGCTACTGTCTTATTTGTGCCTTTTTTTTTTGCACTCTGGTTGTGGTGCTGATAGATTGTGCTAACCAATTTGAATCATTGAGTCGTTGATCCGACAACTGAGATAGCTATTCAGATATTTCTCAATAAAATAACCAAAATATTTTTCTAATAGAAAAGATTGAGTGCAGACATTGAAAACTAGTACTTCTATAGGTGGCCTACAGATGGTTACTCATGAGAGTGACTCTTTTCTATTTTTTTCACCGAGTTTGACATTTCTCAGTCTCTAATTACTAACACTTGAGTGTGAGACTCATAAATATAGCATTGAGTTTCGCGATCTTCGGTCTTTAATTACTGACAATTGAGTATCAGACTCGTAAATATAACATTGAATTTTGCAATCTCCGGTCTCTAATTACTGATACTTGAGTATTAGACTCGTAAATATAGTAATGAATTTCGCGATACTCGTCTATAATTACTGACAGTTGAGTATTAAACGGGAAAATATTGAACAAATGAGCTACTATTATTTCAATTGCTTAAAGAAAATAATGTCGAAGACATGCAGAGTCTTTCCTAAGAAGCAGGGACAAATGTGCCAATGTATCCAAATGCTGCTGTGGAGAATACAATTGACTGAAGTAAAAGGAAGACAAAGAATAGTAAAAATTCAATTTTAGGCCCTCCTCTTTGTAGTACATACCCTACAGTCTCATCACATGAATTGGACGGGGTCTAAGCAGACGTGGACTCCGCTCGATCGGGAATCATATATTGAATATATATGCTATAAAAGAGAGATCAAAAAATAGTAGGTATAATTGGCAAAACTGTATGAGCTTGATGGGCCAAACTACAAAACATTTGGACATTTACTAAGGGTAGAAAGCCCAAAACATTTTCTAAATCAACCCAAGACTGGTAGAGACAATAAAACGACAAAAAAAAGCCCACCCTCATATATCTAAAATACTCATTACATGAATTGGACGGGGTCTACTGCAGACGTGGACTCCGCTCAATCGGGAATAGTATATTGAATATAGATGCCATAAAAGAGAGATTCAAAAGTAGTATGTATAATTGGCAAAACTCTATGGGCTTGTGGGCCAAACTACAAAACATTTGGACATTTACTAAGGTAGAAAGCCCAAAACATTTTCTAAATCAACCCAAGACTATTAGAGACATTAAAACCATAAAAAAACCCACCCTTATATATCTAAAATATCAAACCTAACTGCACAAAACTGCAAAACTGCCTTCTTCGTCTTCTTTCACCTTTAGCTCTCTCCGAAGAAAAAAAGAATGGGGAAAAGCGATGATTCAATACAGAGAAGGAAGAACAAAAAGAAAATGAAAAAGAAGGATGATAAGGATTCCTCCAAGGTTTCTTCTCGTGTCGCAGCCATTATTGCTTGTAAAAAGCGACGCCAATCTGGAAAACGCCGTCTTTGTCAGGTTCCAATTAATTAATTTTTTTTCATGTTTACTCCCCAAAATTTTAGTGTGAAATAATGCTTAGTATTTAAATTGGAGTTACCAATATAAGTGTTTATTTATATCAATCGAGTGCACTTTCTTAAAGTGACGTTTAGAAGGGAGTAATCAATTTTATGATCCTAATACATTTTAAATTAAATGTCCACGGTTGTAAGGATTAAGAATAGTAGTTTGATCATGGTCAACTTACAACAATATCCTCAAATAAATGCATGACTCAAATATATCCATTCCTAACATTCATTTTGGACAAACCAATATAGAAAGTAGACATTCAATTTGGAACGGAGGGAGTGATAGTGTAGTTGTGAAGTCTGTTTTGAAGTGGGGTTTATTGGGTCGTATGAGTGGATGTTCCAGGTTACTTTTTTGTTAAGTCAAATGTTCTGCCTGGTTCATCTGTTTTATCTTTGATCAAGTTGAATTATGTGTTTGATTCAAGTTCTTGAAATTGTAATATGTTGTTTCATATGTTTTACTTGATTATAGAAGGTGAAGGCAAAGTTCGTTAATTTCCGGGGCTACATTTTCAGTTAGATAATCTTTTGGCCTCTTTTTGCAGTTGCATATTAGCTATTTACTTCTCTCTACTCCCATGTCTGAATTCACGGCTTTTTAATTTGTATGTTGATTATTAAACCCAAAAAAAAAAATTATCTTTCTTTCGATAAGACAAACGTTTTTTTTTTCTGAGAATTGGTGGGACTGAGGCATTTTCTTGTGCATCGTAGTATAGGAAATTCTATTTAGCTTTTAAGGTCTATTATAAAAGCTTACCGGGTTTACTTCAAGTTGTGGTGTCTACCTGAGAGCATTCAGGGCCTATACGAGGTACCTTGTTAGGACTTCTGCCACTTACAAGTAAATCTTTTGTGTAAATTTTCAGGGTATGTGTTTTAGCCTTCCTACACCTGAGGATCCCTTCAATGATAAACATGATAAATTGGCTCCCGTGAAGAAAATAAAGAAACCTTCACATTCAAAAACTGGGAACGTGCGTGTTGATGAGGAACTTGTTACCTCAGGAAAAGGTGCTCTCGGTCGCTGTTCTGCTAATAAGGTGAATGTTCAAGAAAAAAATTCTGGAAAGCCCGGGAAGGTGAATAAGACCATAAATCGATGTGCGGTCCTTAACTCTGTTGAGCTGAATAATGCGTTCAAACAAGGAAAATCAGCAATCGCTAAGCTTTGGGATTATCAGACAAATGGGAAAGATGAGTTCACAGGTTGCCCATCAAAGTTCTTGATTCATTGCTTGAACACCATTCAGAATGCTTTGAGGCGTGAAGAAGCATTTAGTGGTGAAGAGGATAGCCCTCCCTTTGTTCATAAATGGGGATTTGAGTTCTGGAAATTTTATGCAATTGGAAAAGATGTACTTGAAACCAGTGGAGCTGATTCTACCTTCCCGCAAATTTCTTGGTTGGCATCATGTGCTGCTGACACCATTGCTAAAAAAGAGAAAGAAGGAGAGTCATTTAGTAGTCCCTTTCTTTTGTTCATCGTGCCATCTCAATCAAAAGCCGCTAAGGTTGGTATATTATTTTTTCTCCAAATCTTTGTGATTACCATCATTGCAGAGACTTATCCTAATAATTTATGGGGTATTGATTAGATAGCTGTTTTGTGATATGAATCATTTTGCAATCATTTTTCCAGCAGCCTTGAGAGACAGAAAATTAGATGCACATCTTGTCTAACTTTTTGTTGGCATTTGTTTTCAAGAGTTTAACGCCCTTGATTGTCACTGGTGTGTGATATTGCCCTTGAAAATTGTATTGAAAAAAGGCTGTTGACTGAAGGATAAAAAATCTTAAACTAGTTGTTCTATGGTAAAGTTGACATATTATTAGACGTGGTTCTTTTAAAAATGACCTTCAATGTGTTTAGTTATTTCTTTTGCTGGTTTTCATTTATGATTTGTTTCATCTGGAATCCAGGTACGCAAAATTTGCAAGCCTTTAAAAGCCCTTGGAATACATTCAGTGAGCTTGCATTCAGGTGCCCCCATAGATCATCAAATCCGTGGGTCAGTATAATAGTCCTCCTACCTTGATTCTCTCTTGTTTGTTATAATGTGATGTACTTGGTTGAGAATTCATTGGTTTTAAGATGGTTTTCAGCGATCAATTTTCTGGTGAAGGTCCTCGATTTTATTAGTATAGTAAATTAGTTATGATTTGTGATGAACTATTGAAAATCATGTTTTAACTCATTACTAGATTTGTTTATAAGCTTGATGCATTTTGTTTAGCATATTCAACTGCGTGATCTCCTTCATTGTTGCTTCATATGGTATACTCCATCTATTTGGTAGTATACGATATTTTGTTATATTTAAACGGTAAAAATATTTTACTTTATTTACAGTTATTGGTTTTCTACGCACAATTGGCTTTAGGGTCATTTTTAATAACAAAAGAGGGTAAAGACCTTATGAGGTGTATGTTCATGAATACTGAATAGCTTTCGCCGTAGGCTTGTGTATTTGTAAAGTGCAACATAGGCTATTTTATTCATGTAAATTAGTCTGTATTCTCTGTCTTATAGGGGAAAAAAATTTCCTTTGGCAGGCTGAAGAGTTGTGAACCAGAGTTTCTTATATCCACTCCCGAGAGACTTCTAGAGCTCATCACCTTGAATGAGGTCGACATAAGTGGAGTTTCATTGCTGGTAAATATGAAATACTTCCATATTTAATAATCATTAAATTTTTGTTAATGTTCCGTCAGGATCTAAATCTCCTGAGTCTCTAGTAATTGACTATAAAACTGAGAATATCGGAGGAACAATCAGTTTATAGTAATTTTGAAGAAAATATGTTTATGTCGACTCTCGAAACATGATAGCACACGCATAAGTTGTAGGTGTTGAGACTAGTTAATGTAACTTCATTATTGATGAAAAGAGTAATCTGCTCCTTTATAAGAAAATATTTCACACGATTATATTACAAGTTATTCATTTATAGAACTATATACTCAATTGAAAAAACATAATTGTATTTTTAACACTAATTGATTTGGAGTTTTTATTTATAGAACTAGCCTTTTTAGTATGCTCAAGGATTCATGAACAAATACTACTTTCTTCTACTCTTACTTGAATTAAATTAAATGAGCTATTTTTTATTCAAATGCTTCTTCACGTTCTGTTGATTTCTTTTGTGGCCTTAATACTTTCAATTACTTGTACAGGTTATTGATGGTCTAGAAACTCGGTCAACAGATGGTTTCAGTGATAGCATTACACACATTAGGCAATCTATTTATGGGAGTCCTCAAACAGTAGTGTTCAGCAATTGTTCGAGTGATTCTTCAGTCGAGGTTTTGCAACACCTTCTACAGGAGTCATTCTGTAGAATATCTCTTGAAGATGTTATTGGCCCTGGATGAAGAGAAGCGTTGGATGCATAATGCGAAAGGTAAATTTGATTCTAATGTGTCAAGGAATTACTACCAACCCTGGACTATAGGTACACCCTGGACTGTAGATCCTAAGTTCGACACCCTGGAATATAGGTCCTAAGTTTGACAGCCATTATTGTCGTCCATTGTCTTGGGTGATAATTTTCTGTCTAAGCGAAGTCTCGTGCATAGCTTCCTGCTGCAACTTTGTCTCCCATTTCCAAAGTTAAAATTATTTTTTCTAAATTTTTGTTTGCAGGTCATTTTTTTTTTTCCTATTGAAAATTCGTCTACTTTCGATGATATTCTTCCCCAGTAAGGCGGAAAAAAAGTTTGGGCAACTCCAAAGGCCTGTAATATACAACAAGCTTTTCGCCAGATTGGAGTTTGCAGCTCAGCCATTGGATCAATCGTCGTGTAAGAACCGAAATAGATTATGGAATCAGTTGATTTCTAAGAAAAAATCATACAAGGTTCAATTTACGCCTGCAATGGCTCTCTTTTTACTACATTTTTTCTTCGTAGGTGTTAAGGTTTGGTGTAAGAAGAGTTGTGTAGGGGTTGCATTTGTTGTTACAGAGTATTTCTATGTTAGGAGAGCAGTCTGCAGTATCTTGAGAAACTACTATCTTTTGGTTATCTTTAACTATCTATTCCCTAATTTCGGATCTCGGTTGGGATCCGGGTTTCATTTTGGAGGGAAACGAAGTTATGTTCTATTTTACTTTTACCCTTCCGGAGTCACGTGCAATAAGTCTAAGATTTATTTTAGAAGAAAATTGTCGTGGTGGGATATAAAAAAGATAATGAATAAATAAAAATAACACAGCCTAAATACTCGAGTATTATAAATAGCTAAAATGTCTATGATTATGAGAAAATGTGAACGTCTATTTTTTAAGGCAAATTGGTCATTTTTGTTCTAAACCATTTATAGTCAGACGAAAAGGTTCTTCCGTCCAATAAAATGTTAGTTAACTGTTAAATAAAAAGTTCAATAGGGTCAACGGAAATAGGTTAAGGGCATTTTTGGTACATTATGTTAAACAATTGGCAAATTGGTGAATTTTGTCCCTAAACAATTTATAGTCAGGCGTAAGGTCTCAAAACAATAATTTTGGGTATTACTTTCCCTAAACAATTTTCATTTGGTATGTAAGGGCTTTCCGATAAAAAACTAATTGGTCTAAGTAAATTTGTGAAAAAAAGTTGAGTCAATTAAAAAGTACCAAAAATTGTTTAGGGACAAAATCTACCAACTTGCCAATTGTTTAACATAAAAAGTACCAAAAACTAACTGGTCTTTCCGACTTTACATACACCTGATTATAAATTGTTTAGGGACAAAATCCACCAATTTGCCAATTATTTAACATAATGTACCAAAAATGTCCTTAAACTATTTCCGTTGACCCTATTGAATTTTTGATTTAACAGTTGACTAACTTTTTTTTTAGACGGAAGAACCTTTATATACAAATGGTAAATTGTTTAGGGATTTTATTGTCCAGAATTATTATTTTGAGACCTTACTCCTGAGTTATAAATTGTTTAGAGACAATAATGACCAGTTTGTCATTTTTTAATCTATGAAAATTCGACATAGGTTAGAAAACTCCATCAAGTAGGCAAAGAAAATGACAAAACTGCCATTATCTCATTGTTAAACAGAAGTGACACGATACCCATTTGAGGTCATTTTCCTATCATTAAGTCCCCATCCTAACTATTCAAACAATTCTAGTCATCAAACACTATTCACAATTATTATGCCCTTCAATAAAAATAAAATTAAAAAATCCATTTGTGCCTTTCTATGGGAGAAAATAGAAGATATTTATTAGTTTATTATGTGAAAGATCAAATGATTTGGTTGTTAAGAGGTTCTATCTCAAACCTAAAGTAAGAAACATTTTTTTTTTTTAATCTTTTCAAACATCTAAAGTTGAGTTTTAAGAGGCAAGTTCCAATTCCATTTTTGAGCTGGTCCCTTTTTAGCTTTCCATTTTTCAAGAAGATAACGCTTTATAAAATGTGATATGATAGCATAGTTATTAATTTTATATACCTAAATACGAAGAAATCTTTTTGAATTACGAGTTAAATATTCAACTATCTAACTGATAATATTAAAGACATGTACTTCTTTCGTCCCAAATTATCTGTATATTTTGACAAACGGACGGGTATCAAGGATTTGGTGATTTTGATGGTAAAATATAAATAAAAGTCTAAAATACCCCTCATTAATTTTATTAATCTCATTTAAAATTTATTTCTTTCTCTATACTTCCTCTCACACAATATCCAACTACCTATTAAATATGTGTTGAAAAGTGATAATTTAAATTAACTAAGAGTAGTTAATAAGGAGTTGGAAGAAGGGTAAAATTGGAAAAACTGTCATTAATACATACTTTATTTAGAAAGTTAAGTAATAGTTAATTTGGGACAAAAAAATAAAATGTGGACAGTTAATTTGGGACGTAGGAAGTATATACCAACTTCTTTTGTAAGCTAATGACTAAGCAACTAATAAGCCTGAAATGATTGCTAGTAATATTTAGAGAAATCCCCTATATTTAGCATCAACAATTTAGCTAACTAGCATAAATAGTTTTAAAAACTTTTTATTAGACTATTGTTAGCACCAACAATTTACGTGTTGCTCTAATTGTCAAATTAATGAATTTGACGACTTTTCAGGCCAAAAAATGGCACGTGAGCAGCACATGCTACCGATGAAAAAGGAAAAATGGTCCATTTCTTAATTTTTTTTACAACCTCCCTCCCTAATTTTTAAACCCTAAACACCATCTTGTTCCCCTTCCTCATTTTACCAGAAAAAAACATACACTTATTGTCAAAGCTTAATACATACACACCAATTTTCATCCTATTTGGGTATTGAAATTCGAATTACTTACAACAATTGGGTTTGCTGGGTTTGACTTGCCATATGGTAATTTAGGTCCTATGAGTTTTTATTCAATTTTAGGTGCTACTAGTAATAATCAGCATCAGTAGCTTCCTCCTGGACTTGAATTGGGGCTTCGATCAATTCCACGCCTTTCCATCATTCTTGTGTTGTGAGAGTTTCAGATTAAGGGGATTAGCAGGACAAGATGGTCATATTGTGGTTTTGAATCCTCAGACATTGAGGCAGATTCTTGATTACCCATGAACAAAGTATACACTTTTTGATGGCTTTGTATAATTTGTATTTGACTCACTTTGTATAATTGAGAATATGAAGTTGGGTAGTGTGGAGATGGTGGTGGTGTTGTTGTGGGGAAGATGAGTTTGGGAAGAAGATGGTTGGTGAAAAAGACTATAATTGTTAGGTGTATCGGGTTCACGACTCTAGGACTCATTAAAATACGACACGTGTACTAAGTGATTAGTTGAATTTTTTTAGGGGGTTTGGTGCATAGCCCTACCTGTGGACCAGCTCCATTTTAGTACAATTAAGTCTTCTTTAGACTTTTTACTCCTGTGGCCGGAAACACGTGCCCGGCACGTCCTTTTTTTTTTTTGCTTGAAAAGTCGTCAGATTCGTTAATTTGACAATTTAAGCAATCCGTAAATTATTGGTGCTAAAAATAGTCTAATAATTTTTTTTTGCTATTTATACTAGTTTGCTAAATTGTTAGTGGTAAATATATGAGATTTTTCTAATATTTGTTATGTGAATGCCCAAAGATCAATCAACAAGGTTCAACTATGTACTAGAGTCCTAACCTCCATCGCGGTTAATGGGCAGAAGGCACGAAATTTGAAAATGCATACCGAATTTGAGTAGTTGGATCAAATAATTCAACGGTTAAAAAAATAAACAATTATTGATACTTGAACGGTTGTATAGTCTAAAATAAACAATTATTTAAGTATCATTAAATAATTTGTTCATTTTTCTCCTAGCCAGGTCGGCAATACATGATCTCTTTTTTTTAAACCTTAAAAAATGACCAGCTCAAAGCTACTTTGTAATTTGCCTTTTTATAGTCAGAAAAGGCAATGAAAACATTTGACTTTGTGCACAACTCTAAAACAAGCAGAAAATTCAAAAGACAACAACCCATTTTACAATTTGGCTCTCAAAATAAAGATTAATCGTCTACATTTTGTTTTTGAAACTTGGGTGTTTATTATTGACAACAATAGTTTATTAGCTCGTCACAAATATTTTTCGAAAAGATAAAGAGTTAGACAAGAGTAAACTCAAAACGTAAAATTAGAAGGGTCAAAACACAAAATTAATAAATATATGGGATAAATACAAACCATGTAGATCTCCCATTGCAGCTGGTTATATAATACTCCTTCCATTCCTCAATATAAGTCGTTTAGGACACTTTGAAAAAATTAATAAACTCAAACAAACAATAATCTTTCCACTACAATTCCAATAATATCCTTTCCTTCCTCCTTCTCTTTCACTCTTCCAATAAAAGATAGTTTGAAGGTATAATTGGAATAAATTATTGACACCTAATAAAAGATATATAAATGATAATTAATTTGGATACATATATATCTCATAAACGACAATTAAATGAGAATGGAGAGAGTATGTTTTATTTTCATAAACATGATGAAACTCCTAAGCGGACTCGAACTGCTGATACTCACTAATTTTATCATAAAAGGGGAATCAAATTGATAAATAGATGGGGGAGACAAATAGACTTTTTGGGAATAGAGGGGTTTGAACCCTCACGATTTTTTAAGTCGAAGAAGCATTACTATTTTTAGGATCCGTTATGCGAAAAATCATGGGACTCGTTATTGTCAAATTTAAAATATTCATATAAATATTTTTTATTTATTTCTTCCTTGATTACATATTTTAAGAAAAATTATGTAATTTTCCAGCATATTTTTTCAGCAAATGAAAACATATATGTTACTTAAAAAAACTCCTAACCAACACGAGTTTCTTGTCCCCACAAATTTCCAATCAAACCGGTCTTGCACTACTAATGGTGATATGACATAAGGGTCAATTTCGTAAAACCATGTTTCTCCGCGTGGTCGTCTAAAATGATTGCAACAGATCCACATACCTTTTCCCGTTCGTGGAGTTTAACAAATGCCCCCTAAACTTTTTTACTTTTACCTTTTAAGTTGCTAATATTTTCTAAACTTCCCTAAAGTTCCACAATTCAAAATATCATTAAAATTTAAATGATTTTTTTATGATTTAATGAGGTAGGAAAAAAATCAATAAAGCAATTTTAAATGCTAATAATACCAACATTTGATTGGAGAATCGTAAATATTCTTCTTTTGATTTAATCACTTTAAATTTCAATGACCAATTATTCCATGATTTTTCTTTAAAATTAAACACTATGATTCAATGTTTGAATTTTCATAACAAATGTATAGATAACATTGGTCAAACCAATGCATTATAGTCATCACTTATTTAGTTCAACAAGTTGAAGAAAACTTTTATCAACTCATTTGTTTATAACTACATAATATTTTTTTTTTTGCGGTAATAATGAGAATAAATTTTATAATGGATTAATATTTAGTTGATAGTTTATGTAACAAAGTTCGTGTGTTAACAAAAATATACGAAGCGGTTACATTACAATTACACTATTTATAAACAAGATATTTTCCATATCTTTTAAATAAGTGTAAATAAATTTGATTTTCATGGAAGTTTCTAGTTGCTTCGAGTAGAAAGCCTACTACATGATTCTCTTTACAATATGCGTCATATCCCAACTAAATATGTGTTTACGTAGGATTTTGCATGTAATTCTTAACAATATGCGAGTATCTGGGACAATTTGATGACTTAATCAAGAAAATAAAGCGATAAAATCTTTATAATAAAATTAATTAAACAAATAAATTGTTAATATAAAATCATTTTAAATGGATTTAATATTTATTTGAAACACAACTATTTTTTAATTTGTATGAAAAAAATAAAAGTTGATTTTTTTAATCCTATATTTTACTCTATCTTTGTCTCTCTTATCTATAACCTAAACTTCATAGACTATAATATATAAGAGTTAGATTATCTTATCTATCTCACTAGCAAGCCGTGATCATCATTTGACAAATTAATAACAAACAAAATGCTGCACAAAAAAAATGATCATTAGCTTGGAACGTTTGAAACTCTCTCATTAGAGGTCAACTATACAATATAAGGGAGTATCTTTTTTTATTTAAGATAATATATATGTTTTGTTCTTGAAGATTTGTTAAAATATAATAATAATGAAGAACATCAAAATAGGAATTTGAGATAAAATTCAAGTAATATTAGCGTAGTTAACTTAGAGAGTTTCAATGTATTGTCTTGAAAAATCACCTAGTCATGCAGATTGGCTTCCGCGACAAATTCTCATTGCAGGGTTCTCTTTTTTTTTTATAATTTTAAGTGGGTCATTCTTTATTTCCTTATTCTATTTTTATAAAGTATAAATCATTAGTTTACATTGAAATATATATTTGAGTTCGCTTCAAAATTTGACGTGTCCCACAAAAAATGCTTCAAATCATAACTTATATTGTAAATGCTTTTAGCACTTTCAACTTTAAATGATAGATATCGAGTTTGACATTCTCTTGCCTGATAATTTCTCTTTAGGGAAAAAAAAAAAAAATTTAGACGAATGAAGAGAAAAAAGAAAGAAGGGGCATAATATGCAAATACAACTAAACACTTCATAAATTTCACTCGGTTTTCCCCTTTCTACAATTTCGGCTTCTTTCCTGCATGTGGCTTTAGTACCCCCCCCCCCCCCCCCAATCCCACGCCCAACCACCGCCACCCTATCTGCAGCTTCCCCTTTCTTTCCTCTTTTTCCCTCTCCACACACACTAAGATACCTTGTGGTACGTGCTGATTCTCAGTAGATTTATTCATTCATTCATTTTCATGGCTTACTTTTACTAAGAAATCAGTAAGTTTATTTAAGTTCCCTTTTAACTGAGTTCTTGCTGCCTCTTTTGCTGCTTACTGATTTGAGAAAAAGAAGAGTTCTTTGTTCTTGTTTCTTGAATTGGACAACTGGGTTTTTATTCTTTTGTTGAATTTCTTTCAAAGTTAATATCATTTTTTTTTTATTATTGATTTTATGGGTTTTAATAGATTTTTAGTAACTTCTATTACTGGGATTTTCTATTTATATTTTGGGTATTTTTTAGCTCTAGGATTTGAATTTGTATCAGGATCTTCAGTTTTCTATCAATTTGTGTGAGTTTTTTGTTCATATTTCTAGCAATTTCTTTGCTTTTTACTAGTGGGGTTACTGTTGAAAATTGAGGGCAATGGAAAGATATGCTTGAATATTTGTCTATGCATGATTAGATAGATTCAAAGATTCAAGAAATTACTGTAAAGTGAAATTAATAGGGAAAAAGATCAATATGTATGAGACTAGAGGTAAAACTATGATTAGTAGTATTTGATACTATATAGAAATAATTATCTAGTTATTGATAGTATCAAAGTTATTAGCTTTTTTCAGCTATTAGCCTTTAGGAGCTACCATCTGTGATATACATGGTAATTTAATTATTATTGTGATTTGATTTGTTTTTTGTTCAGAGCTGAACATTGCTGGGGGAGTCGGCCTTGAGATTTTTTTCTTCTTTTTCTGAAGATTCTTGTACACTTTAGCGATGGTTGCTGAATCGTGGTTTCGCGGGTTGTGGAAAACTTCAAAAAGGCATGATGTTGGCCTTGAGAAGTCCGTAATAGGAGTCTTGGCGTTTGAAGTCGCGAGTTTGATGTCTAAACTGGTTCATTTGTGGCATTCTCTTAGTGATAAGCAGGTCGCGAAACTGCGGGAGGAGATAACAAACTCTGAGGGTATTAAGAGGCTAGTGTCTGATGATGATGAATATATCGTGAAGTTGATATGCATGGAGATGATGGAGAATTTGGCACATGTGGCGAGAACTGTGTTTAGACTTTCCAAGAAATGTAGCGATCCTCTCCTAAAGAGTTTTGAGCAGGCCTTTAATGATACGAACAAGATTGGTAATGACCCTTACGGGTGGCTCTTCACTCTGAAAAAGATGGATAAGAAAGCGAAGAAGATGGAACGACTCATTGTGAGCACTGCAAATTTGTATCACGAAATGGAAGCGCTTGGGGAGCTTGAACAAGCGTTGAGGAGAATGAAGAGTAATAGTGACGCAGATAGTATCAGTTTAGTTGAATATGAGAAAAGGGTTGTGTGGAAGCAGCAGGATGTAAAACATCTGAAACAAGCATCTATTTGGAACCGGACCTATGATTACACTGTTCTCCTTCTGGCAAGATCCTTGTTTACAATATTTATTAGGATTCACCACGTTTTTGGTATCAATTATGTGGCAGTGGACTTGGGAGCAAAAGAATCCAAAGTTTTGGATACTGATTATATCCATCGCAGTCGTTCGGTGACATTTATGCAATCATCTGTACATCCATCTGAGAGCAGCATTACTAGGTTTTCCTCTGGTCCAATAGGTAGTTTGAGTACACAATCTGGTCCCCTTTTGAGGACAAACAATAACAACTACTTTTACTCCGGCCCACTTGGAAACTCTCTGAAAACATCAAGCACCGGTTCTGGAAAGCATAACTCTTCCTATTCAGGTCCCCTTGGGACATCGACAAAATCCGGCCCACTTGCGAAAGCAAAAAGAACTGGCATGAGATTGTGGCAGTCTCGTAATCAATTATCATTTTTCCCGGGGAAAAGCTCAAGTTTAAAACAGAACCTATTGATAACTTCTGCACCATTTAACGGTTGCATGATGGGTGGAAATGGTTCTCCCGTAAGCAATTACCAATTAAATACAAATTTGGACGTAAGCAAAGATGAAAATGTGGGATTGCATGCTCCATCAATTTTCAGTTCAAAAAACAAGTTGTTGAATGCCCCGCCAGAGACTCTTGGCGCTGCAGCCTTAGCTTTGCATTATGCAAACATTATCATTGTGATCGAGAAGCTCGTGGCAACTCCTCACTTGATTGGCCAAGATGCTAGAGTGGACTTGTATAACATGTTGCCTGCCAGCATCAGTGAAGGGCTCAGGGCAAAACTGAAACCATATGCCAAGAGCTTAATTTCATCGGTATACGATACAGCTCTTGCAGGCGAATGGAACGAGGCTATGTCTGAAATATTAGAGTGGTTAGCTCCACTTGCTCATAACATGATTAGGTGGCAGTCTGAGCGGAGCTTTGAGCACCAGAACTTAGTTTCGAAAACAAACATGCTTCTTGTGCAAACGCTCTACTTTGCCAATCAGGCGAAGACAGAATCATCCATTATTGAGCTTCTTGTCGGTCTGAACTATGTATGGAGATACGGCAGAGAACTCAATGCAAAGGCTGTAATGGAGTGTGGCAGTGGCAGAACATTTGATGAATACTTGGATTAGGCATGCGGCTTATAGCAGTGAGCATTAACCGTAACCTTCACATGATTATCAAGGTATTCCGGATAGCAGGTAATGGATCCATTATGGGACGTAATAATGAAAGGACAATGGATTCACTTAAGAACCTCATCTTGGAACAGGGTCCCTATGGCCTGCCTTGAGGCGTCCATCATGCGGATTCAAACCTCACCGACATTCACTGGGGCTAGTAAGTGATGATTCTTCCATTTTGGTCATGGAAAGCTGGCTCTGATTTTTTATATCATAAACCTTATATTTATAAATGGTGATTCCTTTGACGATGTATATAGTTTTTAGCTTCTGTTGTCATTATCAATATTGTACATGCACCCCCATGGAGGTCATCCCTCAAAAAATACATGGATATTTGAAGATTTAGAAGTTACTTTCAAGTTGATGATTAATTTTCCATGTAATATTGGTGAGTAATCTGCTGCTTAAAAGCAAAAGCAGATAAAAGATTATGTAAGTTATTACTCTTTTTAAGTAATGTGCTTGATGCTTGAATCTTCAACATTTTCATAGTTTGATGGCTGTCTTTCTTGCTTGTTCACTTGACTGTTTTCTGGGAAAATTCTATAGTAGACCTGACCCGCTGGTCCTGGTCCAACACCTCCCTCACATATTTTTGGTAGCCCTACCCGTACAAATAGGGTCGATGAGTAAAAAACTTATGCAGTTGCGAGAGGAACGTGGACCTAGGACTGGTAGGAGAGGTTTACTCGTTTATTATGCAGTTATGAGAGGAACGTGGATCCATAACTTGTGGGTCAAATTTAGGATAGAATTTTCCGGGTTCATGCTCTTTCTTTTCCATACACTTTCTGATGATGAGTTCTTTGTTTTCAAGAGAGAGCTTCTTTTCTCCATATCCAAACATATATTGCTTTGCTGTGGTTAGGTTTTAGATGCTATATATATATAGTACATTGTGAGGTTTTGATGAACTGGGAATTCTCTTCAAAGTAAATTCTTATTACAACTTTGGCTGATGCAGTTCAGGCTTGGCAGTTGGCAGTTGTTAGATGTACTTAACATCCAACAACATTAATATGTTTACTATTGAGGCAAAGTATTTGAGGACAACCTCAAACAAGTAAACTCATGGAAGATGACCTAATTACTTGTCATTTTTAGGAGTTTTACGAAGATTAAGAAGTTATTAAATCGGTTTGATTTACTCTAATTGTTTTCTGATATAAGTCATTTTAGACTTATGCACGTAAATTAATATGTTTGAAAGAAATACTTTTTATTTTATTTTTATATTAAAGTAATTATTAGAATGAATTTGTGGGGTTCCTCTAAAGCCTAGGACATTAGAATATCGAAATCATAAATCAAGACAGGCACAAAAGAAAAACATGTTATATTAATTGAAGGAGACATTTTTTTTTTGGAAAATCTTTAATTTAGAAATTATTTAACATGTTTAAAATTGAATGCTCATTTTTGTTATTAATTCAATTATGAGTAAAGTAAATAATTTTGAGCCATGTAATGAGAACTTACCAATAAATCTTTAGTCACACCATAATGATTTTACAGTTCGTTTAACACAATTCTAGTTTAATGTGTATTTCCAAATCACGTAGAACTTAATTTTCTTTAATAGAAAGAAACTTAATAAGATTTTTTTTTTTTTTTTGCATAACATTTGCTTGCGATCTTATAGCACGTTTGATACGCTGTAATGGGATGAAATGAAATCATGATTCAGCTTCTCTTTCTATTTTAGTATTTGGTTTGACCAATTTAAATTGGAAATGCCATTTCACGTGAATGACGATTTCAGGGAAGAAGTGGGAAAAGTCATTCCACACCAAAATCGGTGGAATGACCTTTCCAGGACAAGTTGGAATGATCAATAATTAGTAATTGACATTTATACTCCCTCTTTTAATTAATTATTACGTTCATTTTACATAGCAACGTATTTATATTTAGTCATAAATATTGTGTTTCACTTAGTATAATTTCATACATGGTAATTTTATAAATATTTCTTTTTCTTTGTTGTCGTTTTTAATCGTTTTTTAAATTTAAAAGTAAAGATGTTTTTATTACTATGTTAACATCTTAATAAAAATTATGTTTCAATATATATGTTTCAATATATATATATATATAAATAGTTTTGATATATAATGTCAATGTTATTCAAGTAAAATTTTGTAATGAATTTTAATTAGGTTTTATCGGTAGTATGTGTAAAAGGGCATTTAGGTCATAATGTCTTTAATTTCATTCTATTATGACATTAAAATATAGTTTTACCAAACACAAAAAAGAAATCGACATTCCATTCTGGCTTTGCCTTCCAAACATTGGAATGAAAAGATGATTTCTAAGTCATTCTAGGCGGGGAAGGATTCTGCCTGAAAATGATTTCAGGGGTGTATTCAAATGGGATTTTAAAAGACTATTTTGAGATAAATAAGTCTTGTGGTATTCAATTAAGACTTTTAAGTAATCTAAATAAGTCATGTGGTATTCGATCAGGACTATTCGGATTTTTTTAAAAATGATTTTCAAATCCAGTGGTATTCAATCAGGACTTTAAACAAGTAACAAAAAGTCTTTTGGTATTCAAAAACTTCCAAATTTCGATGTTTTTTTTTTTTAATTAGGAATTTGTGGGATTTTTTAGTGAAAAGTATAAATATCAAACCCTTTAAAAAATCTCACCCTAACCCGTAAGACTTTTTAGTGGGATTTATATGATTTGTTTATTTGTTATTTTTTTAATTGACTCTTGTTACTTTGAATGTTTTCTTTTATTTATTATTCCATTACATTTGATACGTTTATGTTATTTGCTAATGCAAGTTGTGGTGAGTACCGAATTCAAATTCGCCAATCCGGTCATTTGAATTCGGGATTTTCAACTTTTTAGAACCTAAAACGGACCCAATTTGGATTCAAATTCAGAATTATCGAGTTCGAAATTCCTTTTTGTCGAATTGACCGATTTCACAAGAAAATTCTAATTGAACATAAAGAAAAAATCAAAATCAAAACAAACAATAAATTCAGAAAAAAATAATCGAAATAATAAATTATTCATCGTTTAATTCAACCATATTTACACGGAAAATTAATAGTAAAACCGCCAAAATAACAATTTTTAGAATCTATATATATATATATATATTAACTATATAATAAAATTAAAAAATTATGAAAAAATGAATTCAAATTCGGTCAGGTCGAATTCAATTATAATCAAACCGATTTCGTCCCATGTTTAACCAAATCGATGTAATCGAATTACTGAATTTACACTGAATTATCGAATTCGAATTGCTAATTGAATTTGAATTCGGTAACCAATTGACTTTTATTGGCTGTATGTTTATGGTTTCATTCCATTATTTGAAACCAAGTGTCCACAAACTAGTAACCTTATACCTATCATAAAACCTTTGGGAAGGATAAATGCCACCATTATTTGAAAAGTTTGGGTTGTAAAGTTTGTTCCCGAAGAATTTGTGCATCATTAAACTAGACATTGTTCATCATCCAACTAAGTTGGTTGGTTAGCATCGTACAAATAAAAAGCCATTGTAATCCTTTCAAATCTTATAAATTCTTATGATATAAATCTTTTTAAAATCCGAACATAATAATCCGGAGTATACAAAATCTTTAAAAAAAATATCTTATAAGTCATTAAATTCTTTTAAAATCTTAGATAGTTTTTTAAAATCCACTGAACTTATTTGTTCATAAATAGTATTTAAAAATCCTAATTTCATTTAATTACAGCGTATCAAACGCGCTGTTAATGTTCATAATCTAAAAATCAAAATTATTTCCAATCTTTAAATATTTATTTCATAAAATAACATACAACAATCTGTACTACCATATTTTCAATTTTGAAACTTATGAATGAAGTAAATTACAAAATAAGCAATATAAAATCAAGAATCAAATACTTTAAACATACAAGAAAGTAAATTACAGAATATGCGACATAAAATTAAGAACAAAATCCGTAATTTTACAGAACACTACCACTCGTTACAAGTTACAACTTCCAAGTTCATATGCCACGTGGCATCCTTTGATATTCACTGTGTATTTCTTTTGTTTTTTTGGAAATGACTTGCAAATAAAACAATAAGAAGAATAACCAAAAAAGAAAAAGAAAAAAAAAGACGTTTCCGACCAAGTAAGCAAATCTCCACGTAAGGCCGACCCCACTTGTAGCTTACGTGTCCACATCCCCAACCCCATAATTTTGTGTTCTTCTTCCCAACTCTCTCTCAACTCAGTTGAAAAAATCAGCGCTTTCGCGTAAATCCAATAATTCATTTTTTCATTATTTATTATTCTCCGATAAAAAACAGTTACTCTTTTTCGCTCAATCGCCGCCGTGTCGCCGTCGCACCGGAACCAGAAAACTCATATGGCCATGCCGAGAAGTCGGTCGGCGCGAACAACCTCACTCCGTGACCCTGACGCTAGATTCGGTGACTCCGAGAAGATTGAAGGCGCTGGTAGTTGGGAAGCCCTAGAATGGACCAAAATTGATGTAATTTAGCGCTAATCCGTTGTTTTCCTCATGTTAGGGTTGGATTGATTTTGATTCTGTTATTTACTTGGTGATTTACGAGTTGAATTGAAATTTGTGCATTTCTTGGTAATGTGTAGCCTGTTACGAGGTCAGTTTCTTCTCATGGAATACAACATTTATTGCTAGAAGCCGAACATGTGATTGTAGAGGTATGTTTGTGAATGATTGCATTGCTTTCACCATTGAGTGTTGTTCTTTTTAGCGCCAAGGGTTGGATATTTGTGTTTATTCCTTTTTAAATTACGCAAGTTACTTAAAATTGTTGAATTTTGTAGCAAGTCGCCCGATTCTTGAGAGCGTGTCAAATAGCTATATGTTAGTTAGATATTATTCCGCGAGAGGACGGAGCTAGTATGGAGGATGGCGGGATAACTTTATATATAGTACTAGAACTGATGGAGTGAAATGATGAATTCCTGTTACTGCAGAAATGGAAGATATCAGTTGGTCTGATTTCTCCTTGTTCTTGTAGTTACATTTTGTCATTTTGTTGTATATTCTATATAAAGAATGTTTAGAATGTTACGTAGGTTTAAGGATTATAATTATTACTCTTTGTGTCGATACGGATCTTTAAACTTTAAATGATACATTTGCTTAAGTGATGATGTCAATCGTTGTTGTGGCCCTGTCGAAAATGATTATGAATTTGTAATGACAACTAAATCCTCGATGTATCCGCTGTCAAACAACGTATTAGGGAAAAAGGAAAAAGTGTAGCAATAATCCACGAGAAAGCATACATGTGTCATACACACGTGTCCATGCAAAGATGCACAAAAGGGGTGTTATAGTGATAATAGACTACATGCTTGAGACGTTATATTAATTTATTACGAGACATAACGATACACATCCTATCTCTATTTTTTGGCAAAGACTTCCTCATAAGGTAAATAATTATGTCTTATTTATGACAAATTTGGGGAGAAATGGCTTATGATCTGGTTTGTTCATATAAGCTGCAGTCCATTTTTTGAATTAAATCGTTCTTCTTTCCGATTAGATAAATTTATTCACCTGCCTATTTTGACCATTTTCTTTGGACTCTAATTGAACAGTTAGTTAGAGCTGTGTCAAGCTTGAGTTTTATTGAAATTGATACATGAGCTAACATTTGTTGAATTTCATTGGCTTTGTTGAGGAAAATAGGATATGCATAGCTACTCTATCTCAAAGTTGTCTCATAAGTGTGTTGTTCCATAAGATAATTTTACTAGTGCAGTTTTTTAGAGTTGTTTAGACTGATTAGCTAACTAGCGAATGGTTTGTTAGGTGTTACCTTTCTGTCGTATTATTTTATCTATGTTACTCGGACCCTTCGTTTATGCTTGTCGTACCCATGTCAACACGACACGGGTATGGGTATGCAGTGTTGTCAAATGGTGCCCATGGCGTGGCGGTTTTTGTAGCCACCGGTATACGTCACGGCGCTATGACTTTTGAGTTATTTGTTTGATTCATGTTGTTTTTTTTTGCTTTTTATTACATTATGCAGTGTTTTATACATATTTTATTGTGTTCGCTATAAGCCGTTATGCGTCCGCATAACGTTATGGCATTTTTTTGGCTTGCCGCCATGATCCGCCATCCGCGATTGACAACACTGTGGGTATGTCATACTTATAGGATATAGTCAACACCGATAAGACACTTGATTTTAGATGTTTAAGTACCACACCTAAATATATACTTGTACCCGACACCTGTACCCGAATCCGAGTAACACAGTATGTTATTGCTTTAAGGTTAATGGGAAACAAAACTAAAAGGTTTGTCATGCCTTTATATGTTTATGCAGCATCGAGAACTGTTGACTGGAGGGTTTTGGTAGTAAGTAGTTTTTTTTATAACTACAATGTGATGCCTCATCAAGTTCATAGAGACTTGTACACTGAACTAAAACTACTTTGGGATGAAAGGTACCATTCTTTTTTGGGTTTTTGGGTAGAGGGGATAGAAAGAAGGTAGAGGCATATTTGCAATTTTATAAGCACCATGTTTCTAGTCATATGATGGTGGCTCTAGAATAAATGGATTATGACATAGGATACAAGGCATCCTTGTGCGAATAAGACATACTCCTTTGAGTTTTAGGTTTTCGTTCTATGCATATTGGAGCATGTATATGTGCTTCTTTTTGTGACGTTTAGCATATTGATTTCCTTTTGGTGTAACCTAACAACAGTGGACGATTTAGTATTTCAAGTCCTTTTCAATTTTTATCATCTTTCTGTAATCTATGAGAATATATTAGTGGTATTCTGGGAGAAGCCACGTTGTGCATTGTTGCCAAAGATTAGGTCTGTCTCCTATCCATCCCCTGCTCATACCCCCAATTATTGGGGAATGGGGACTTAATGGGATATGCTATTTTTGTTGTTGTTGCTGTAATATATAAGAATATATCAAGGTCCACTGAGTTTTTCAAACTGCTTCCAGGGTTATGGTGTTGTTCTTGTTAACACTGACGTGGCTGGAACTTTGTTCATGACAAACTTCCGTCTTCTTTTCTTGGTAAGTGATGTACTTTTTGTATCTTGATGGATGGTTCCCCCCCTTGTGCAATGTATTTTGTACCATTAGGCTATGGCTATCATTTTGTGCTATAAGCAGTCACAAGGGCTGGCATACTTTCCAATGTATTTTTCTCCAGCAGGCTGGTATATGTAATTAACTGAATGAGTAAACCCTGACAGAGATAGCAATGGAATCTTTACCCACCAAGATCTCTTATACGTGTTGAGAAGCAACCACTATGTACATCAATCTCATCAAAGTCTTTATGTGCCTTTGGCTTTTCTCACTGTAGTTAATTTAAAAGTTAAAGCTCTGGAGCTTTATCAGAGGCACGAGTAGTTTATAGTTTGTACATGTATTTTCAACTTTTTTAATTTTCAGTACATAATAAAGCCTTTTCTGCTTTGTCCAGAGTGAAGGATCTAGGAATGTCATTGCTCTTGGTACAATTCCTTTGGCAACAATTGAGAAATTTAGCAAAATTGTAAGTTTGTTTTTCTTTTGTTTTATGAATAAAATTTTATGCTTCATTGATGTTATGTTGTTTATGATTTTACATTCATGGCAAAAAATTTGGATTATAACGGTTGTAACAGAGAATATGTTACTTCAATTCGTTGGGCCAGTTTTGTTGGCTTAAATTTCAAATTTCAAAATTCTAACATTTGCTTTAGGGGAAAAAGGAAAATGAGGGGTTATTCTAAGATGTTTTGTGTAACTTTTACTTCTTTTAGCTACAGAGGAGTTGAAAACAGATATCGTGGAAAATTACTCTGGATACTTACTGAAAACAACTTCTGCAGACTAAACTACTTCATAAGACCTAACTCGGTTTTAATACCATTTGTTTATAGATTTGTTATTAACAAATTGGTGTATGAGGGCTCGAACATCAACATTTGATACTTAGCCTACTATTTCTCTGAGTCTTGTACAGTTCTCTCCTAGCTGCCAAAAATAGGTATCGAGAAAGAGGGGAAGGGACAATATAGATTCAGAACAAAAGGGAAAAAGCTATCATCACAAGATAAATTTCAAGAGTGTCTACCTTGTTAACTCTTATTAATAAAAAAAAATAAAAGAGATGGAAAAATGAGAATCGAACAATTTTGTAAACTGTGGAGAAACTCCTTGAGCTTGTAAAGGTTTTATTATCCTTTTTATCAGAGCCTTTCTCTGCCTTTTCTCCAATCTTTAGCGGTAAAGAATGAGACATGGTATCATTCATCCCTTTTAACATGACAGTCCTAGAGTCAGAAACATCAATGAGCTTGATGCATGTCTTTTCCTAATACATGCTATGAAAGAAATGCTTAATTTAGCTTATGTAAATCTTGCTAAGTTCATTAAACATCTCTTTCTAGTTTAACATATCTTTTGCACCATTTGTTGGATTCATTTCAGTTGTCTTGGTCCATTTTGTCTAGTCCAGCAATCTGCTGGTCTGTTTCTTGTTCAGTCTATTCTTCAGAAGCATTGTCAAAACTATGTTCCATAAATTGGCCCATACTTAAAGTTTGTATATTCCCTTGGCCTTTGATCCCGATTCCCGGCAGACACATTGTTTAATCCTTTACTCTCTGAGCTGGTTTCTGCTACTTATTTATTGTTCTGAAGTTGTTGGCTGTAGAATTAGCAGAATTGCTGTGGTTATGCTGAATTCTTTATCTTTCACTTTTTCTTCTTTCTGGAAAAAAATTACATGGTATTCTTCCCTTCTCTTCTTTTAGTTGATTCATATTGTTTCACTATCTTGGAAGTCAACTTTAACCTTGTATTCTCATTGAGAATAGTGAAACTGCATCTTATAATTACTTTCTTCACGGGCTGTAGGTCATGAAGTTTCAAGGTGCTCCTCGGCAGGCTGATAAGGCTCCTCGGCAAGCTGATAAGACTCCTTCCCGGCGACTGCTTCAGGTCATCGGTATGCTAGTCGCTCATATTGATTTTGTTCAACTCTTCCTTTGTTTTAGGGTGGAGAATGGGGAAAGTTTGTGCAAGTAACTGGTCACCATGAATAATATGGGTAATGAATTAGCATTCTTGGATCATTTCTTGCACTGGAAAAGTCACTCAACCTATGGTGTGTTTTCTAATATGTGGTGTTTTTCGCTTTAATAAATATGGAAGACTTGTGATAGTGGTGAGGTGCTAGATTGAATTAGGGCCTGCTTTTTTAGTTAGTTTTGAAGTTGGTCAGGCTTATTGTTCACTCATATGAAACTTAGCCAAGTTCTGAAGTTTATCCTTCAAGTTTGCTTCATTGAACCTTCTACATATTGTATCAACTAGTGCTGAATAAGAAGTGCGATTTCCAGTCAGAGCTGGTATTTTCATGATAAACAGGGTCTTTCAGGAGTTACTGATTGTTTTCCCCATGTTCATTTTAATGATGAATTGGAATGAGAAATGTTTGCTCCTGAGACTAGGTAAAAGTTGTTCTGAAGCTATTGTAGTTGTTAAAAATACATATTTCTGACTTGATATTTCTAGCTTTTTGATGGTTTGATGTTTTATTGACGGTTTCATCTTATGTTTCAAATAGAACATTCTTGATGCTGCTTATGTGCCCTTCTTCATGTTTTATTCACTAGACTTCTCCATGCTTTTCAGGGAAAGATATGAGGATCATAGTTTTTGGTTTTCGGCCTCGAACCAAGCAGGTCGTCTTCTGATTAGCACTTTTATTTGTTGTACGGAATTGTTTTGTGGCCTAGGATTTGGTTTTACAGTTACAGACTATTTCTTAAATATACAACCATAGTAGCTGCATTAACATATACTTCTTTTTTTCTACCATTACTAAGGAGTTCATACTGGAATATTGTTTTGCGTAAATTTGATCAATAAAGGAAACTAGTGAACTCTGCTATTCTTTTCATGTTACTTATGTTCTGCAATTACATAATTATGGTTTTAGATGGTTGATTCCAATGTACCAACTTAAGTCCAATTCTATTTTGGTTATATACTAATCCATGCTTCTCAAAATTAATGAAATTTATCTGAGCTTCTCTAAATTACTTTTATTTTGATTAACATGAGTACTTAAAAAAATTTCTTCACTTGCTAAATAGGAATTTTAGTACATGTAATTCACATAATCAAACTAATCATGATGTTTTACGCATTTGCAGAGGCGTGCAGTGTATGATGCATTAGTAAGATGGACTAGGCCACTAAGAATATGGGATCTGTATGCTTTTGCTTCTGGTCCGTCTAGATTCAGTAACATAAAACCTAAAGTGCGCCTATTGAATGAGTATTTCCGGCTTCTGGGATTGAGATTCCAGGCTACTGGAAGAATGACTGAAGATGGGGATTTCATGTTTTCTAATGAATATTGGAGAATTACCAATTTGAATTCTAATTATGCCTTATGTGGTACCTACCCATTTGCTGTGCTTATCCCAAAATCTATAAGGTAAGATGCTTAATTCATATTGCTCTAATCTTTTTGTTGATTTTGGGGGAAGAAAATTGTTTTAGATAATGATATGCGTTTAATAATACCTCGATCTGCTGATATAGTGATGATCAAGTGCGGCAGGCTTGTACCTTCCGTGCACGGTGCCGGTTGCCGGCTATTTCATGGTGTCATCCTGGTATGTTCTTCCTTATAAGTAGGAATACATCATTTTTTTATTATTATTTTAGTTTTTGTCTTTTATGTTGTGTGCGCGTGGGGAGGGGAGAGGGAAGAGGTGGTTGTTTAAATCACCATTTATTCTTTATTCAACTGATGAATACAGGGACAGGAGCTGTAATTGCAAGATCATCCCAGCCACTTGTTGGCTTTATGATGAATATGAGGAGGTAAAATCTAATTACTTGATTTCATGGTCCTTTTACAACCTTTAATTGTGATTAGTCTATGACTTTAATGTATACTTTGAGAAACGATTACGGATGCCACTGTTATGCTGATAATGTGATCTATGTTATTGATATCTGTTAGCAATGCTGATGAGAAGTTAGTTGCTGCACTTCGTACACAACTTCCTGGAGCAATGGAGAGGAGGTAGACACTTTCTCCTTTCTCTTTTGATTGATGTAATCCATTTCGGCCCTCATCTGTTCCTATTCCCTTGCTTTTTCTGTATTTATGCTTTCTGAGTGGCCTTTCTTCTATTGAACCTCTTTGACTTGGTTCTTCTAGACTATGGTAGCCATTACTCAAAAGTTTATTGGTTCAGTTAAGTGAAAAACACTAAATAGGTCTCCTGTACTATGATGTACTGCAAATGAAAAAACACTAAATGCCATTTTCTTTTAGGAAGCTCTATATTGCTGATGCAAGGCCGCGGAAAAATGCTCTAGCAAATGGAGCCATGGGTGGCGGGTCTGAGTCATCTTCCAATTATTTCGATTCTGAGGTATGTCTAGTGGCTTGAATGATCTGTGTATCTGCCTGCCTAAGTATTGATTCACTTTTTATCTTGAGTACTGATGCTTCTTTGATAAAACCGGTGTCCAGGTAGTTTTCTTTGGGATAGACAATATACATGCAATGAGAGAGAGTCTCGTTCGACTTAGAGACTATTTGGATACTCATGGTGCTACTTCATCAGACGGAATGTCATCATTCTTGGTATTCACAGAAATTCTTTACATGAGCATCCTGCATTCCCTGCAATGTGACATTGTTTAAGCTACTCAATTTTGGACTAATATTATGCAAAACATTCCCAGCTTCACTTTTCATTTGATGACTGTAAGCAATTTTTACTGCATTAAACATTCTACTGTTGGAAAATATACTGAATATTATATCTGCAAGGATTTGCGCCTTCCTAGACATGTAATATAGGGGATTGTAAGCGGCTAAGTACAGAGTATTAGACATGAACTCTCTTCTTTTATAATTAGGATTTAGATCTTTAAAGATAAGAAGATAGGTATAAATTATAAGCATTCATGACTTTTTACTTAAAACAGATTAAAAATTTAAATCCCTGAAAACTACTTGATCAAACAAAAACCAACCAAGGTAACCTCCAGTGACGGATGAGCCTCCATTTGATACAAGTTATATTGCGAGCTTAACTGAGTAGCAGACATCTATACATTTATTATTTTTGCTTGTGCTCTTACAATGCCGACTCAAATTTCTTTCTTGGAGTGCTAAACAATTTCTCCTAGAGTGTCATTTTGAGTGGCTTATTATGACATTGATTATTTTGATGATGAAATACCTCTTTATCTTTACCTGACTTGAGTTCCAATGAATGCTTGGATGGCTTAATCTATGTTACTCGGACTCTCCACTTAGCCATGCCGTACCCGTGTCCACCGGGTATGACGTTGGTATTGGTATGGCAAACGTACCTGACATGGTCAATTCCATATGGGTACTTTGACCATGGCTGCCGGCTGTGAATTTGGGCTGAGTTTGGGCGGATTCTGGTGCTTGAACAAAATTGCAGCAATGATTAAAGGGAACATGTAATAGAGAAGACTCTAACATGGGATTTGAAATTAGCATGTTTTGAATCTTTATTGTGGCTGCAATTGTTAGAAAAAAGGAAGAGAATTTATTAGGGTTGGTGGAGTCATGGAGAGAGACGATGGGGAGCAGGGGAAGAGTGGTTGAAGACGACTTTTTTGATATTATTAAAACTTATTTATTGTAGGATCCTATTTTTTTATTATGAATTAAAATTTATTTCCGTATCCCCGTACCCGTGTCCGAATTTGGAGAAGTGTCCCCGTTTCCTTTATTTTAGATGTTTAAGTACCGGACACCTAAATACATACCCGTACCCGACACCCGTACCCGTGTCTGAGTAACATAGGGCTTAATTAGCTTCTCATCATCTTCACGAAGTAAATATTGCTATATTCGCCGTCTTCATATCCTCTGTGATTCCTACTGTCGTAAATTTTCCAATACAAAATTGAAAATATTGTTATCTTTCAGTGATTTCTAGCATCTATGCTTATTTTACTTAATTTCTTGTATTGACAGAGACATGGAGGATGGACGTGGGGTGGCGGTAACCTCAGTAGCATGTCTGCTTCAGTTTCCACCCTTGGAGATGCTGGTTGGTTAATACATGTCCAGAGCATTTTGGCTGGTTCTGCTTGGATCGCTGCACGTGTTGCTCTGGAATCAGCATCGGTGCTTGTCCATTGCAGGTTAGGAGTTTTCTAGTTGTGCATTGTTTCAATCATAGGTTCTAGACATTAACTATGTGAAGATGGACAAGCTCAAATAATGGTGAGCGAGCAGCATCTCAGGTAGAAAGTGGTTGTAGAGGACTTTGTTCTCTGTCGTTGTTTTGTTTGACAGTATCTTATTGATTGCCTTAGGCATTGTTTGCTTGTCGATGGCTCTTTTTACGTAGCTATGCCTTTTTCTTCCTATTTGATGCTTGCTAGAATTTTGTTCCATTTCTACTTGTCCACTTTTTGTGCCTGCTATTGTTCAGTGTCCATTTATGACTTAATACCACCACAGAGAAGAAGGGAAAATAATTAGATAGATCCCGTTTCCATAAGACTGCATACTTCAAGAACTCTTACCCTTTTAGAACGTACACTGTCCAATGCATGAGGTACAAGTACTAAAAGGTCTGTGGTTTATGAGGTACAAGTGGTTTCTTTGAGCATTTGCATCTGATCATGAGAAGATAAACCGTCTTGTTTTGTTCTTCGGTATTGTTAAAGTATGTATGACATTGCTGGTTTTATTTATGTTTGGCTCAATGTTTTACGTACCTTGCAGTGATGGATGGGATAGAACTACTCAGTTGGTAGCACTTGCCAGTTTGTTACTTGACCCGTACTACCGAACAATTAGAGGTTTTCAGGTACTGACTTTAAATTACTGGACCATTTTCATTATTATGTGCTCAAGTCTAGCTTTTGCGGAAAGCATCTGAAACTGTCTTTTTGATGGGTATAGTTTAGAGTCATGCTTTAGTGCAAAGTTCTATTTTGACATCTGGATATTACTGTACAGCTTTGTAGCTTGTAAAAGGATTCTACATTAGTCATAATTGCTATTTTTATGTTGCTTTAGGTTTTGTATCACACTGCACACAATTTCATATTGCCAATTGATCAGTGACTAATTCATTAGATATCAGCATTGCAAGATAAAATAGTTCATATCTGACATATATTGATTGCCTAAGTTGTTTACATCTTTCTTTTGATTTAGGCACTTGTAGAGAAAGATTGGCTAGCATTTGGTCATCCCTTTGCTGACCGTGTAGGAACACCATCTGTTTCTGGAGCTGGCAGCATGCCTCTTGAGTTATCTCGGCAGTATTCCACTGGAAGCCTCCCTTCGGCACCTATCCGACAGGCATCAGGCTCACCCGCATCTCCAGCCCCATCATCTTCACATGCACAAAATAATTATTCACCTATCTTTCTACAGGTGCATTGTGAAAATAAAGCCATAAGTTTTGTAAATGAGTTTGCATCCTTCCTTACCTGTACCCTATCTCTCTCAACAGTACTTATTACTTGAGAGAACACCAGAAACCTTCTGGTCTTTAGTTGGTGCTTGATTTATTAGTTCTTTGATTTGCCTTGTGTTTTTTTTTATCTGCGACTAGCATGTCTGTGTATCATTCTTAAGGGAAAAGAGGTGGTGAAATTTAAATACTGATTATAGATCTTGTAGTTTAATCTATTTGGAAGGCACCTTGCCTGATTGCTCCGAAATAAATCGATGTCAGACAAATGGTTTGGTTAGACTTGTGAGCCGTTTGTTGTATTGACCTTGATTAGTGTAGTGGTATATTCACAAGTTTTACTAGTGGGTTCCTTAACTAAGAGCTATTAGAAGTGATGGAAAAAAGGACCGAGCTTTAAGTTGAGGGTTGAGCTTTCATCTTTATCATTTAGAGTTCTTGAACATTTTCCTACCTGCAAGGAAATATGTACTCTGAGGTTTGATGTCTGTGTTGTTGAACGGAAAATATCCCGCGAAGCTTGAAAGCATGTGGCTCCCAAGTATATTAAACATTTGAAAGTTCAAAGTTGAACTCTTAGAAAAGCTTAGCATGCCACCAGGTTGGGATGCATATGTTTAATTGTGCACTTGATGTTTTCTGATCATTCTGATGGCAGTTAATGCAATGATATTCTGCAGTGGGTCGACTGTGTTTCACAACTAATGCGAATGTATCCCCTTGCCTTCGAATTCTCGTCGGTATGTGTTTTTCTTGATTTGTGAAATTGGCTGTAAACAAATGCTGAGTTGTAGATAAATTTCAAAGCAAGGACAAACTGATTCTTGTTTTCATAATGCAGGCTTTCCTGGTTGATTTAGTGGATTCTGTGCTTTCATGTCGTTTCGGGAACTTTCTGTGCAATAGGTATTGAATTTTGTGCTCATCATCTGAATATCAGATATACGAACGAGATTTTGACAGTCTTTTCCCCCCTCCCCCTCCTTCAGTGAACAGGAAAGGCAGGAAGCTGGTGTTTTTGAAGCCTGTGGCTGTTTATGGGCATACATGGCTGATTTGCGAGCTTCAAGTGGAGGTCGCCACGTACATTACAATCCATTTTATGAATCATCACAACATGATAGCCCGCTACTACCACCAGCTGCTGCTTTAGCCCCAACTATTTGGCCCCAGTACCACCTTCGATGGGCCTGCCCTTTAGAATCTCAAACTGGAGAGCTTGAAGCACAATGTAGGAACATGTCTAAAAAATACAGTGAAATCCAAAAGGTAACCAACTCACTCATCTCTGAAATCCTGCTTGTCTGCCCTGCAGCCATATGAAGGGTCTGGTGTTTTCAGAGCTTAGGAAGTGGATTTCTTCTGTTTTGAGTCTCCATACTTTTAAATCCTGCTTGTCTTGCCACTGTTGTAAGGGTTCATGGTATACACATATCTCATTTATATAGTTGAAAAGTTAACAAAACCAAAGAAGACCTGGGATATGGGATCTATTTGGTTAAGAGATGCATGAAGTGTATTATGGGAATGTTTTGCTCTGGGAAACTTGATGTTTTGGAAGTCCAAAGCCATATCATTGAATTTAATTTGGGTACAATATGTCTGAAATAAGTACAGTCTCGTCAATTATTGATTATGCATCTAAGCATAGAGTAACCATGTCACAATCTTCAATTTTCAACAATAGATTATATGCTCTTTCATTAAGATTTATAAGCTTTTTGGAAACTAACAGGCTAAAGAAGAAGCAGAAGTAAGAGTTAGAGAATTCACTGCTACCTTGGAATCCTTAGCTGCTGATTTGCGAAATGAGAAGCTGATCAGTAGTTCAGCCATGGATCTAGCCAAGCGAGCCAGCAAGGAAAATGCAGCTATAAAGCGAGCTGTACAATCTCTGGGGTGTAAAGTAAACTTCTCCGGGGATAGTGACTGCACTGTTGCAATTGAAAGTAATCCAACTGAAATTCCTCAAAAATCTGTGTATTCATCTTCAAAGGAGGAATCAGGAGATACTGCAGGCAGTAATGAGAAATCAGATCTCTCTGTTTCAGTCTCTGTTTTGGCAGATGACCTGTCCGACCATCCAGTTAGCCGAGTTTGCGAGGCGTTGTGCCCACTACGCACCAGAGAAGGAGGATGCAGATGGCCCAATGCTGGTTGTGCACAATTTGAGAGTCAGTTTATTGGACTGCGAGCAAATTTTGATGCTTTTGACCGGCTGTCTATATATGATAGCTACTTCCAGCCTGAATAGACATATAAATTTCAGGTATTTAAACTGTCTGAATTACAGAACATAATTCAAGCTGAGGTTTTTGTAGAGAAGGAATTGTAATGTAGACGAGTTAGGTAAAAAAAATTGTTCAGGGAACTTTTAGGCGATATAAACAATTAACCGATAAGAGTCATATACGCATGAAGGGTGGTCTTGGCATTTGAGATAGGCCAACTTGCATGTACAGATTGATTATGCAGAAGTTAGGTATTATAGTTTATCTTAGCTGTTATACCGAAAAAAGAGCCACTGCTGTATCATACAAAATGGTGACATTGCAGTAGTCCAGAGTTTCTGTAATTTATTTTGACAAATGTGGATCATATTATTCTTAGTTCTCAGGGTTTATTGTTAATTATGATTCTTGTACACTGTATTCTACTGCTGGCTAATAAAATTGCGCCTTTGGAAATTATCAATTTCTCTAGATACATATATGAAAATTTTCTGGCTATGCTTCTTAATACTCGTGGTGGTTGACATTTTTGAGTTTATCTTTGAAGGGGATCCCTTCTGATCCAGTGAGCCAAACCAAATTACCAAGGCTCATCAATTTTATTTCCTTGATCAACCGATCCAAACTATCGTTAGACGATCCACCTTTTTTCCACTGATTTTCTTGCTGAGTTTGCCATCTTTTTAGCACACTAGGTTTTATCCCCGCACACTAGGCTCGAATTTTTAAACTCTTGTGACCTTTGATTTTTTTATTTTTTATTTTAGTACAGTTCATACTAAATCTCATATTAAACGTCACATATTTCAATCCATCGTACTCATATTTTTCATTTGTTCAATTTTTGTCAAATTTAGACAACATCATGTACTAACCATCATAGAATTTGGGTCTTCGAACTCTGATTTCAACACTTTCAACCGGTGAGTAATCTTGATTTTAGTCAAGTTAAAACAGAATCAAGTATTAACCATCACGGAATTGGATTCGCCAAGCTCGGGTTTTCATTTATTTTGACAGCCGAATAATCTCAATTTTAGTTAAGTTCAGACAACGTCATCTACGAAACCATCACAAATTTGGGGCTATCGGGCTCAGATTTTCAACAGGTTCGACTAGTGAATAATCTCGATTTTAGTCAAGTTTTGAGAATATCGTGTAGTAACCATCACAGATTTGGGACCATCAAGCTCGGATTTTTAGTTGTTAGTAACCATCACGGATTTTTAATCTCTGAATGATATAGATTTTAGTCAAGTTCGAATAATATCGTGTACGAATCATTACGAATTTGCGACTATCGGGCTAGTATTTTTAAATTCTTGTCACCTTCGACAATTTTTTATTTTAATAAAGTTAAAACTAAATCGATTAATAACCATCACAGATTTGGATCCTTCGCGCTCGAATTTTTCATTTGTTCCAACCTGTGAATAATCTAGATTTTAATCAAGTTCAGACAATATCATGTACTAACCATAAAAGATTTGGGGCCGCCAGACTCGAATTTTGAACAATTTTCGACCGATGAATAATCTTGACTTTAGTCAAGTTTTGACAATATCGTGTACTAATCATTACGAATATGCAGTCGTCGGGCTCAGATTTTACAAGTCTTGTGACCTTTGAAAAAAACTGGTTTCAGTAAAATTCAGACTAAATCGCTTATTAACCATCACATATTTGGATCCGTCGAATTCAGATTTTTCATTTCTTCCGACCAATGAATAATCTCGATTTTAGTCAATTTTAAACAAAATCATGTACTAACCATCACAGATTGGATCCGATGGGTTCAAAATTTTCATTTATTCAGACCGGTGAATAATCTCCATTTTAGTCAAGTTCAAACAACATCATGTACTAACCATCACAGATTTGGGTCATCGGACTCGTACTTTCAAAATATTTGAATAGCGAATAATCTCGATTTTGGTCAAACTCTAACAATATCGTGTACTAATCATCACGAATTTGCGAAATGTTAACTTTTGTGACCTGTGAATTTTTTTTTATTTCAGTAAAGTACTTAACTAAATCGCTTATCAACAATCACGGATTTGGATTCGCCGGACTCAAAATTTTCATTTGTTCCAACCGGTAAATAATCTCGGTTTTAGTAAAGTTTAGATAATATCATGTACTAACCATAACAGATTTGAGGCCGTCGAACTCGTATTTTCAAAAAATTTTGATTAGTGAATAATCTCAATTTTTGTCAAGTTTTGACAATATAACCATCGCGAATTTGGGACCATCTGACTCGGATATTTCAAATATTACGACTGGTTAATAATCTCGATTTTGGTCAAGTTCGAATAATATCGTGTACGTTCCATCACGAATTTGTGACCGCCAGGCTCTGATTTTTTCATTTCTTTTGACATTTGATTTTTTTTTTAAGTAAAGTTCAACCTAAATCGCTTATTAAACATCACAGGTTTGGGCCCGTCTGGTTAAGATTTTTCATTTTTTCCGACGTGAATAATCACGATTTTAGTCAAGTTACGACAATATCATGTACTAACCATCAAATATTTAGGTCGTCGAGTTTGGATTTTCAAAAGTTTTGATCGGTGAATAATCTTGATTTTTGTCAAAGTTCTAACAATATCGTGTACTAACCATCACGAATTTAGGACCATTGGGCTCAAATTTTTTCAAAGGTTACGTCCGGTTAATAATCTAGATTTTAGTCAAATTCGAATAATATCGTGTACTAACCATCATGAATTTGCGACCATCGAGCTCGATTTTTTCAACTCTTGTAATATTTCAAAAAAATTGATTTTAGTAAAGTTCAAATTAAATCGCTTATTAAATATCTAGGATTTGGATCCGTCGGGCTCGATTTTTTCATTTGTTCCGACCGGTGAATTAACTTCATATTAGTCAAGTTCAAACAACATCATTTACTAACCATCACATATTTGGTCCGTCGAACTTGGACTTTCAACGAATTCGACCGGTAAATAATCTCGATTTTGTTTAAGGTTTGACAATATCGTGTACTAACGATCATGAATTTGGGACCATCGGGCTCAGATTTTTCAAATGTTATATTCGAATAATAATCTCGACTTTAATCAGGTTTAAACAATATCGTGTATTAACCATAACGAATTTGCAACCAACGGGCTCAAATTTTTTAAATCTTGTGACCGTTGATTTTTTTATTTGTTTTTTAGTAAAGTTCACAATAAATTGCTTATTAACTATCACGGATTTGGATTTGTCGGGCTTAAATTTTTCGTTTTTCCGATATGTGAATAATCTCAATTTTTGTCAAGTTTAGACAACATCATGTACTAACCACCACAGATTTTGGGTCCTCAAGATTTCGAGTATTCAACAGTTTCGACCGATGGATAATCTTGACTTTAGTAAATTTCTGACAATATTTTGTACTAACCATCACGAATTTGCGTACGTCGCTTTCAGATTTTTCAAGGCTTGTGACCTTTGAAATATTTTTATTTTAGTAAAGTTCAGACTAAATCGCTTATTAACCATCACAAATTTGGATCCGTCGAATTTTGATTTTTCATTTGTTCCGATCAGTGAATATTCTCCTTTTTTTTGTCAAGTACAGGTAATATCACGTAATCACCATATTAGTTAGATTTGTGGTCATCAGACTCAAATTTTCAACAGTATCGACCGATGAATAATCTCGATTTTGGTCAAATTCGGACAATATCATGTACTAATCATCAAAAATTTGGATTTGTCGGGCTCAAAATTTTTATTTGTTCCAACAAGTGAATAATCTCAAATTTAGTCAAGTGTAGACAATATCATGTACTAACCATCACATATTTGGGGCTGCCATACTTGAATTTTCAACATTTTCGACCGATGAATAATCTTGATTTTAGCCAAATTTGACAATATCATGTACTAACCACCACAAATTTGAGACCATCGGCCTCGGAGTTTTCAAATGTTACGATCGGTTAATAATCTCGATTTTAGTCAAGTTTGAACAATATCATGTACTAACCATCACAAATTTGTAGTCGCCGGTGTCGAATTTTTCAACTCCTGTGAACATTGTTTTTAGTAAAATTCAGACTAAATCGCTTTATAACTATCACGGATTTGTATTCGTCGGGCTCTAATTTTTCATTTGTTCCGATAGGTGAATAATCTCGATTTTAGTCAAATTCAGACAACATCATATATTAACCATTACATATTTGGGGTGGTCGTCTGACTTAGATTTTCAACAGTTTCGATCCGGTGAATAATCTCGATTTTGGTTAAGTTCTGACAATATCATGTACTAACCATCACGAATTTGGGATTATCGAGCTCTAATTTTTCAAATGTTACGAATGGTTAATAATCTCGATTGTAGTCAAGTTCAAATTATATTGTGTTTTAACCATCACGGTTTTGCGGCCGTTGGGCACCGATTTTTTAATTCTTATGACCATAAATCGCATAATAACCATCACGGATTGAGATCCACAGGGCTCGGATTTTTCATTTGCTCTGACCGGTGAATAATCTCGATTTTAATCAAGTTCAGACAAAATAATGTACTAACAATCACATATTTGGATCCGCAAGGCTCAGATTTTTCATTTGTTTTGACCGTTTAATCATCTCGATTTTAATCAAGTTCAAACAACACCACGTATGTTCGTCACAGATTTGAGACTGCCATGCTCATACTTTCAACGGTTTCGAACAATGAATAATCTCGATTTTAGTCAAACTCTGAAAATATCGTGTACTAACCATCAAGAATTTGCGGTTGTCGGACTTGAATTTTTCAATTCTTGTGACCTTTGACAATTTTTTATTTTAGTAAAGTTCAAACTAAATTGCTTATTAAAAATCACGAATTTGTATACGTCAGGCTCAGATTTTTTTTTGTTCCGACCATGAATAATCTCGATTTTAGCAATGTTTAGACAATATTATATACTAACCATAAAAAATTTAGGGTCGTCGGGCTCAGGTTTTCAATAGTTTCGACTGCTAAATAATCTTGATTTTAGAAAAAGTTCAGACAATATCGTGTACTAACCATCACTAATTTGGGACCATCGGGACCATAAGGATCATATTTTTCAAATGTCACGATCGGTTAATAATCTCGATTTTAATCAATTCGAACAATATCGTGTACTAACCATCACTAATTTGGGAACATCGGGATCATGTTTTTTCAAATGTTACGACTGATTAATAATTTCGATTTTAGTCAAATTCAAACAATATCGTGTGCGTTTATCACGGATTTGGGACTCTCGACCTCGGATTTTTCAATTGTTACGACCGCTGAAAGATATCATTTGAGTCAAGTTCAAATAATATTGTGTACTAACCATCACGAATTTTCAGTCGCCGGGCTCGAAATTTTCAATTCTTGTGACGTTTCACAATTTTATTTTATTTTTAGTAAAGTTCAGACTAAATTGTTTATTAAAAATCACGGATTTGGATACGTCGGGTACATATATTTTATTTGGTCCGACCGTGAATAATCTCAATTTTAACAAGTTTAGACAATATCATGTACAAATGATCACGTGTTTGGGGTCGTCATGTTCGGATTTTCACCGGTCAAAACAGTTGAAAATCCGAACCCGTTGCTTTATTTTCATTTATGCCACTTAGGGGTGTTCAAGAAAAACCGAAACCGACCAATCTAAATCGATCCAAACCAATCCAAACCGAATTTTCGGTTTGAGCGGTGCATTGGACTGGTTTCGGTTTGAGCTAAATTAAAACCGAATTTTTGGTTTGATTTAAAAAAAATTATAAACCAAACCGAATATATATAATATATAATATAATATATATTAAAGGATTTTTTTGCAATAAAATATATTTTTCCTTAAAATGATTTCTAGTATAATTGCTAACTTTTGTATCTCATTCTAGAATTTTCAAGTGCAAGTTCTTCAAGTATTAAACCAAGAGATTAAAAAGTCATCATTTGGTATGCGATTTTAAATTTACTAAAATATTTTATTGTATTTCACTATTTTGAACTAATAATTATGTAATTTTTGTGTTTTTCTTTTTTCTTGTAGGATGATTTTGAAGTAATTTGTTTGAAGTGTAAGGGTCAAGACCAAGAATTTACCTTGAGAAAATAATAGGCATATTTTTTTTTTAAAATATTTTTAGCAACTAACTAATTAAATAATTTTTTTTTAAAAACTTTATAATTAATATTTTTGTGTCTAGCAAAACCGAGCACCCAAACCAAACCATACCAAACCAAACTAAACCGAATGCATCGGTTTGAGATTTTAAATGGTTTGAATTGGTTTCAAAATTTTCAAACCAAATATTTCGATTTGATTTGAAAAATGTATTAAAGCGAACCAAACCGAACCATGAACACCCCTAATGCCACTTGACTTCATCTACGGATTTTCATTTGGAGTACTTTATTTTCCCACATCTTGCATACCTTTTCACCTCTGGAGAGAAAAATAGAATTTGAAAGCAACTGCCAAACCCAGGAAGAAACAAAAGAAATAAACCAAAGAATTTCAAAAAGAAATCACACCAAATGAAGAGAAATTTATATCAAATTCATATCTAAGAAATTTGCTTAACTAATAAGTTCAGAGGTAATCGATATTGCAATCCCAAATATAAACCACAAAAAATTAGCAAATAAATAAAAAAAACGTCAAAATTTTAGAAAATTGCTAATTTTCTTCTGTTTTACGATTCATTTTCCAAATCAACTCCGGACGGGAGCTGAAACCTGTTTTTGCTTCCCTCATCGACCTCTCCATCTTTCTCGCCAATATCTTCCATTGCAGTGTCCTTTTTAACATAATCAACTTTGGAAGTTGTAATCGCCGTCCACATTATCATCAGCTTCCATTGTTGCTGATTTGTTGTTCTTCTTTTTCTTCTTCTTTTCTGCTTTTCTCAACTTGGTATTCAGCATTCCTTCTTCAGCATATAACTTCTCGTTTTGTTTGCTCTTTGCAGTTTTGGTTTTTGATGGCCCTGCATCATCTTCTTCAGATCCTCCCATTGACTCGTCTTCATCACCACCCGTGTTAGCTTCTGTAGTTTCGCTTTCCGTCACTTGTGCAGGTTGCACATCATCCTGCAATATCCGTAGATGAAGTCAAAGTGGCATAAATGAATGTTTTATAATGCTAAAGTCGGCTAAGGTTCGAGTAGGGGAGAATTCTCTTTGCGAAACCAAATATTCACTCCGTCTCAAATTGAATGTAGAGGTGACACACATGTTACAACAAATATAAGAAAAATGAAGCAGCAAACCACTTAAAAATGAGTTCGAATGAGCCTAAGAAGTTCACATGGACCAAATATTAGGATTCAAGTACCTATACAATTATGATATAAAGGGTAAGCCCTTACAAAGAAAAATCTGTCCTTGTCGGAATAGAGTAGACATTATGTTTTATGTTTTGGAGAGGAAATACCAATTTAGCAAAAATCTAGAAGGTTAAACGCCTCATGACAATCAAAACAGAATATAGTTGCCCTATGTCGAGGCAATAGATTTATGTGCATATATGCTAGTGGTTTCAAGGCAAAACAATACAAGAGCGCAAAAATATACAAGCCGATAACCAGAAACATGGCAAAAGGTAATAAAAGAACTTGAAGATGCCAAATGTAGTTCACTAACAGAGACAAGTTAGAGAGATTAACAAACCTCAAGCATCCCCTCGTCAAAATTGACTGGACAGTTTGATGGAACTTCAACAGGGTTAAACTCGTTAACTGATTTGAGGCTGCCAATAAATGAGGACTCATTTCCATAAACTTCATCTATATTGAATTCCTTTCCAAGCTCTGAGACAATCTTTGCCTCAGAAGGTTCCCCGTCTGTTCTAGTTGGAGGCATTGTGTAAAAGGGAATTTTACCTGGAATGAAACTAAATTTTGTCAAATTCTATAGTATCACCAGGCTACTACTAATGCAGTTCTCTAAAGTTCTATACGAGTAACTGAAAATTCCAAAAGCTAATGACGCACATACCCTCATTCCAGTCGTGCAAAACAATCCTAGCAGCAGCATCAACATCCACAACGCCCCCCTTTTTTAGCTTACCCCTAACAGTAGCAACTTTCTGAAGGAAGTCATCAACTGAATCAAAGCTCGGGCATTTGTACAAAGTTACCAACATTCTGGAGGGACACAACTTGAGAATTTCTTTCACTGCAAAATATTGGAAATCAACAAGGTATCAGATAAATTGTTACAGATTTGAATCTTCAGACTAATATGGGGAAATAAAATCCAATTACCAGGAGCAACTGGATCCTCCAACTTCTCTATTCTCTTGCAATTTCGTAGTGCTATAGACGCATCATTTTCAGTAGATTTAAGAAGCACAACTCCAGGGACAGTCCAACAATTTGACATTCTTGTCTAACTGAACTTCTTGCATAGATCTTGTTAATCCTGGAGTAGAGCCTACGTTGACCACGTGGGATCTCTTCAAGCTATTAATCAAACTGCTTTTACCAACATTAGGTAGCCCAATAATACCAACTGTGATAGATTTCTTGATCTGCGCCAAATACTTTCTGTTAGCATATGCTTTGTATAGATTTCCGTAACCAGCAACACAATCATATATATATATATATATATATATATATATATATATATAAACATAACTGCTAATGAAGAACTTTATCTCATATACTCAATGTAGCTCATTGATCTTGGGGAGACTTTCCAGAGATCTCAATGCATCCTTGGCACCCAGCAAAATAAATAACTAAAAAAAAGATTTACATGCTTGGCACCCTTGGTGCTATTGAGTTAAAGTTGCCAATCCATAGGCCCACAATTCAATTCGATGAAAGTTAAATGTTCAAAGATAATGCCTGCCCTAGGATAACATTTTCGAATATTTTTACCACCTAAAGAGAATTTAATTTTTAGTTACGCTAGGCTACAGTACATTGAAGAGGCAAAAGAGGACATGGTGAAGCAAATGGATGAAAATAAGTGTGTATCAAAGTTGCCTAACAAAAGCCGTAAAATAGATTGAAAATTAATGAAAAGAATAACCATGGGATACCAGGCACACAAAAATGGTATATAAACTGTCTCAATAGATCAAAATAACATTTGTTTCACTTAAGAAACGCCAGGTGACCTGTTGTCTAAAACTCATCTGAAGGGAAGCTTATGCTGCATCAGATATGCAGTCAAGGAAAGGCTTGACAGAGTAATGCTAATCATTTTAACAAGACAATACCTCATGGCTTCTTGAGTAATTCTTTAGCAATTTTAGAAGAGTTTCAGCACCAAGACAATCACTAGTTTGCAGCAGACTGCTTGGTTTTCCAGCTTTTGATTTTGAGGAAGATTTTTTCCAACCCAAATTTGACTTTTGCTCCTGGGTGCTGCACTTAAAAGCCACTGCTGGTAATTCCTCTCTAAGATACTTCAGCCACTTTTCAACAGCTTCTCGAGGAACAAGATCTGAAGAAGAAGAATCAATAAAAAGTTACTTAGAAAAGCTAAAGACATCAGATTCTTATCAGAGATCTGGAACTTCCATCAGGATTCATAATTAAGACTGTCTGTATACATTGATGGTGCTATTGCAAATTTTTTATCAATAAAGTCAGCAAAGCATACTAGTCCTTGCGGTGAACTTGTGAAAATCTGTTTTTATTTTGTAAAAAGAACTCTAACCAAGAGCACAAACAGCTGCAGAGAAAATCATATATCCATGTATAAGCTTATATAACGTGTTTAACAGATAAATAAGTAAACCTATTTTATTTAGCAGCAAAACAATATGCTTCTCAGGTCCCGATCTCATCACCATTTTCTCCATGTCTACACAACGTGTACCGAGGGGATCTCGAGCATCAAGAACTTCTAATATGACATCTGATGCTTCAATGACTTTGGCTAACTCCTTGTAAAAAGCTCTATCCGAGTTGTCTACAACAAGAAATCGGACATATTAGATACACAAAAGAGAAAACGAACTAAAGCAACCAGCAAACTAAGTCTCATGCAGGAAAATCTTATTTTAAAATAAAAAGTAAAATTTCTCCATGAAAGTCTATCAAGAACACTAACTTTCAAGCGCACAAACCTCGGTTTTTGCCAACTGAAGTTGAATCAACGTTGGATTGCTCTCCAAAATTCTGTCTTTTGGTTGACAAAGTGTCGTCTTCCAAATTTGACATATCATCATCCTCAAGCAGTCCCAACTTTCTCTTCTCTCTCTGAAAAAACATACAGTAAATGACTGGATAAGAATAAGATAGTGCAAAGGCTTTAACCTAAAACAGGAAAATACAATCTACAAGCCAAGTAACTTTATTTGTTTATCATTATACCAAAAAAGTTCTATTGTTAAAAATGCAATATCCTGATCCTGATACTGATTGCAGTACATAGTGATATACGGTAAAATAGAAGTTTAGGACTGAAATTGGCTTCTAAAACCCCAAATTAAGTATTTTCAAGTAGATAAAAGATTAACTCAATAACCTGAAAGGTATTTAATTCAAGACAACTCCCAAGAAAAAACTAAAGCATTGGACTTTCAGTATCTAGAAGAAGATATCTATTCAGTTCCGCGCTGATGAATTTTATACTAATGCAGACCTAATCAATCCCTTTAATTTCAACTGCAATATATAAGTACTTCACGAACAAACAATGCACCACCTTTGTTTGTACCAGGTGCAGGAAATAGCGACTTTATTCCTAAGATTGGTAGTAAGTATTAAAAAACATTCCCCCGATTCAAAGAGAATTAATAGCTTAGTATGAACGGGCTTAAGTGCCTACTTTCATTTAATCTTTCCCCAGCAAATTGTAAGAAGCTTTCTGCTTATCCCAAAAAAAATACTTATAATTATATATCAAAAAACAACTAAGAACTGCACTGATTGATATAAATGAGGGGGGTCAAAACTATAATCTAATTTCATACAAGGAAACTAAATATCTAACTATTGCAACTGTGGCTTGAAGAAGCTGCATCTATTAATAATAATAATAATAATAAATAAACGGAGAAATGAATTGGTCAAATTCTACTGTCTAAACTAAAAATGCTAGCTTCCGCCCCAAATTGAATATCAAATAATAATACTCCCTCCATTCCACAATATAAGTAGTTTAGAACATGTAGCAAAAATTAAGGAAGAAAAAAATAAGGTGTTTTTTAATAATAATATCAATATTACCCTCCTAAATAGAATTAGTGGTATACGAGTTTTGCTACATGGCCTAAACGAATGTAGGTAATAATAATAATAATAGAATTGATACCCTGTCTTTACGGGCAGCTTTCTTCTGCTCAATTTCTTGGAGGGCACGGGCACGTCGTTCCTCGAGGGCCTTGAGTTCCTGTTCCTTGAAAGGCCAATCATTAGGGATACCTGGGTCCTTCTCAACCTTAGGCTTACGGTTAAAACCGAGCTTCTTAGCTTCTTTTGCCTTCTTTTTATGGTGCTCCTTCACTTTCTTAATAATTTTGTACTTCTTCTTCAATGAAACCCTCTTGCTCTTACTCTCTGCAATTCATTCACCATGTCAATTTATACAAATTTCACAACAACAAAATAAAAACTAGAAAAAATTAGAGAGAAAAATCACAAAAAAATTAAACATTTGAATCTATACTTTTTGATTTCTTCACCATTTTTGAACTTCAGGAGAGAGCGGCCGGAGACGGAGTAGAGGGAATATAGGTTTTGGGTTTTAAGGTTTTTGTCCGCAAGGTTTATGATAATGACCTAAATTGTTTGGGCTTTGGGCTTTAATGGTTGTCTAAAATTCACTTTATAGTGACTTGTTATATACTTTGGGCCTAACTGATGCTCATTAGAAATGTTGGCCCATATTTTTCTGATGTTTGGGCTGGAATTATGGTGGGGGCAAAGACTACATAATTCTATAACAGCTGTCAATAAGGCATTGTCAAATGATAATAGTTGAGGTTAATGTTGGGAATTTGAATACTGCTGGTGTAGAAAAAAAACGACAATATATCGTAAGTTTGTAGAAATTTTTGCTGGGTGAATCAATATCTCATTAATATTTTAACCATATTGGTCGCGGTCAAATGGTTGGATACCGATACAAAAAAAATAGTTTGGTGCAACCGGTAAGTGAAATTGTAAATGTTAAAACGAGATCACATATTCAACTCTAGTTCGTCACACCATGTTGAAGAGTTATGAGTCAAACCTCTTACTGAATAGAGTTAAATTTGTAAATTTGAGTTTTGGGACAATTGATTGAAGTTGTTATATACATCACAGTTGATAAGTGCTTGAATCTCAGAACTCTAGTGTAATTTTCACGCAGTTATTAGACTCAGTGTAAAGAGTAGTACGAATCAGATTCTCCTTTCTCTTTTCATTTTAACAGTCATGCAACATGCCAAACATGAGACCGAACTCGAATTATTGATCGCGATTTGGGACGGCGGAGTATTAGATTTAGGCCTTAGCATATAATTATTTACCCAGCGTCATCTACATCTGGGCCGAAGATTTGGTAGATCCATATGGGCCGAACTCTCGCTCCGGGTCCTGAACCAAGATCCATTCCCTCAATTTTATTACTACTACAGTATAACATTACAGGAGTGTTTTCTGTGGAGCTTAAGGAAAGAAAGCAGCAATGGTGGTTCCAACTCCAAGGCCTTCCGAATCGCCTCACCAAAGACTCATCGACCTCTTCAGAACTTCTCTCATCAAAATCTTCGTTGCCCCCTATGCTACTGTGAGTTTTAATTATATATTTCCGTTTTAGTTTTTATATTTCCCTTTTTCTCTCTCTCTCTCTCTCTCTCTCTCTCTAATCTTTATAAAATTTTGTAGTTTTTTGAATTTGTTAAATTTGTTCAATGGTTTATTCAGGTTTGTGATTTGTATTGTGGAAAAGTATCTGATCAAGAAAAATGGGATGAAGCTCAAATTGGTCACTTCATTGGCATTGGTATATATTATTCTCCTTTCTTCAATTGCCTCTAGTTTCTGTTAACTATAGATGTATTCGAATTTGCTTGTTTGTTTAGTTATTCGTAATGTTCGATTTTTGTTCGTGTTCTTTCGAGTTTCAAAGCTTGAACATGCGTTTGAATTCACATATTGTATATAATATATAGATATGGATATGGATATAGATATCTAAACCTGTTCACGAACGTTCATTTATATTCAAACGAATCAGTTCGTGTTAGTTTGAATATCATTCAAATAATATCCAATGTTCGAGTTAGGTTAGATTACTAACTGAAGGAACAGAAGTCAAATAAGATCAGAGCTTTGTTCGCGAACATACAGTTCGAAATACAGTTCAACTGTTAAGAAGGCTAGTGCATTTTACGTAGTATTTTTTTTATTTCGGAACATGAAACACTTTTGACTTGGAAGGTTCTGAGTTTGACAATCTTCCCGATAATAATTTCCTTTTTCTTTTTCTTGTTTTAAGAATTGTTTAGTTTCCAAGCATCTTTCTTGTGTGTTGAAGTTCTTATTATTTGGAATTAATCTGTAGTATTTGGGGATCCCAAATTGTAGATGTGGCGGCATCAGGGGTGAGTGAAGTAAGACAATCATGGGAGAGTCAGCGCAAGTCTTACACTTATCAGTTCTTTGAGCTTGATCCATGTGCTGTGAGCCCCCAAACCCACTTCATTTTTTGTTTCTTTTAATGTTTTTAAATGCGTATTCTTGCATTAATTTGAGGTTTTTATATTGAAGGGTTTTAATTTCTTGCACCAATTAATTGTTCCAGGTTTTTCTTTTGGCCTGGAATTATTGTACTCCCTCCGTTTGTAATTGGATGTCCCCTTTTCTATACAAAATGAATAGGGAATTGTTGATTCAATTCTGGATGTAGGGAGTGTATTTTTTTCCTGTCTTAGTTAGTTAAAGGGTTGCATTTTTCTGCAGGAAGATATAACCTTGAAGTTACAGGACAATGATAATCAGGCTGATATCGTTTGCTGCATGCATCAGTTGCAGGTTTTTCATACTTTTCCAGTGCCATTTTGCAGTGTATTTATACAATTTGTCCTATAAGATAATGTGGAACTATAACGTTTGACACACCTACAAAATACACACTCCGATGAATCCTTTGTGCATATTTGTGCAGCTTTGCTTTGAGAAAGAGGATAAAGCAAAGATGTTGTTGCATAATGTGTCATCTTTGCTGAAACCAGGAGGCTTCTTTTTTGGTATTACTGCTGACTCGTCAACTATATGGTATTGTTCAAAGTTTTCGCTTCGTCCTTTTCCTTTAATTTTTTTATAAAAAAAAATTAATTTTCTATTACATTATATGCATTTCACAGATTACTTCGCCTCTTATGCTTCTAGTAGCTAAGCGACCTTGAAGAAGAAAATAATGTGTCTGCTTGATCACTGGCACACTTACATGCTTTTTACACATGTTTACGACAAGTTTTGCTTCTTGCTGATTGTTGAGAACTTCAACATCTTCTGATCACTTTGTCCTTTTGACAAATTTTATTATTGAAGTGCCGTTGTATGTATTCTTGTTCTTTTAGCACTACATTCTAACACGAGCCTTTGTAGGGCAAAGTACCAGAAAATGGTGGAAGCATACCACAATAAAACTGGTGGAATGAAGCCCAACATAGTTCCCAATTGTATCAGATCAGAGACCTACATGATCACTTTTGAAGTTGAGGAAGAAAAGTATGAAATGAATTTTAATACTGTTTGTATGTTTTTACATGTATGAAGAATCTCATTAGATGATTCTGATCTTGCTGTACTTTCATGATCATCAGGTTCCCATTCTTTGGAAAGAAGTACCAATTGAAATTTGCGAATGACATGTTTGCTGAAACCCATTGCTTGGTTCATTTTCCAAGTTTGCTCAGGTCATTGTTTACATTTCCTAGTTTTAGATTCCGAACAAATAAACAAGTCTTGTCTCCACACATTTTATTCCCAAGTCACTATTAGCCCTGGATATTTGTGGTAATAGCTATCATCTAGGCATGGGATTGCTGTTCATCTCAGGATGACCAATTTTTATTATACTTGTTTTCGTCAGGTTGGCCAGAGAGGCTGGTCTTGAGTATGTGGAGATACAAAACTTGACTGACTTCTACGATGATAACCGGTAGTGGATATGCTCCTTACGTTTTTATTCTTATTTCGCATTGTTGTCCAGCGGTTGCCCTGAACTTTCCTAGACTGTTTCTACTACCATCATTATCTTTATTTCCAATTGATATTAAGGCCATAGGAAAATCTTAAATGCAATATAGCAATTTCCTTTGGAGTTATACTTAAAACCTTAGGACAATGATTTTCACTTTTCCTTATCTTCTCGTTTTCCTTTTAACTGTATTAGTTTCCTTCATTAGAGGTCCATTTCCCCTCCCGAGATTGTATGTTCATATGGATACTGCCATCTTAATTATGTGCATGATTGACTTCCCAATAAGTTGCACGTTCTCGGAATGTTGATATTTAGCAAAATACGTACTTGGTGATTGCTTCATCATATTTTGGAATGGCTAAGTTTTTCTTTTCCCCGACTTCGACAGTGCCCAATTTGCAAGCATGCTGCAAGATGCTGCTGTCCACAATCTCGTTGATGCCAAGGGAAGACTGCTACCTAGAGTATATGATGTTTTAGGTAACCTCTATGTATTTCTTTATTCTGTTTTAATGACAAATCTACCAGTTATTTCACTTATACTTTTTTTTTGGGTATAATATCAATACTGATATTCCTCTCCTCTTGCAGGGCTATATACTACCTTTATTTTTCAGAAGCCTGATCCTGATGTTGTCCCCCCACTCATGACTCCTTTTTTGATGAAAGATGCGAATCAAAGTCATGATGAGGCAAGTGCTTATGAGTTATGATGTTAGGAACAGTATAATGTGACTGAGCCTTCACCATTAGAGGCATGCTTAATCTCAACAATGGCTAGAAGAGGCTAAGTTTATCTTTTCCCCAGGAAAAGCTTTGCCTCAGTTAACTTACTTATTGGTTTTCTATATAATACAATAGTAGGATACTGTCTGTCTACTTCAGCATGTCTGCACATCTTCTTTGCTGTTATACAGAATGCTATACTACCCCCACCCCCAACAATCAATGAGATATGAATTTTCAAGCTCAACCTTTTGGTCTAAGTGAAGAAGTAAGAAGAATGAGTGATTCTAAAAGGGTTTTTAAGTATTGAAATTGGAAAGCGATAAATTATGGAACTGGAAAAGTAACAACAACAACAACAACAACAACAACAACAACAATAACATAACCCAGTAAGTCCCCAATAATTGGGGGTATGGGCGAGGGATGGATAATAACCTGAGAAGACAATTTAAAAGACATAATAAGAAATCGAGATGCTTAAAAATGATGCAGTGGAGTCAATGAAGTTCAACTTTATAGTCAAATTATTTGAAAGGAAAAATGGAAAATATGAATCAGAGAAGAAATACTCGCCTAAGAGGGAAACAATCATGAACAAAAAGCACTCAAGTCCCCAGAGATGAAATATGATATGGAAACTTTAAGATATCAAAATTAGCTCCCATATCAATCTTAATGTTAATGATGTAATGACACTTCCTTTACATGCATATGACACCCTTCTGACCATTTCCGCACTAGAAAACTAGAAGATAACGTTTTAAGACACGTGCGGGAATCATCATACTTGTTGATTGTGGATAGGTTCTTGGATACCTGTTAGTACACGTTAGCAATTGTAATATATTGATTATCTGATCATTGAAGGGAAGATAGATACACCGTTATCTTACTGTGAAGTAAGCAACACAACAGTTGGCAGTGGAGTGGAGTGGAGATTAAGCTGAGGATTATGAAATAATTATGGAAGTTATACTTTGGACTTTTATGAACTTTGCATTTAGTAAGGAAACGATATATAGTCGAAATGTGGATAGTACATGTCAAATACATGATACTAATAACATAATATAGCAATCGTTGGATTTGATCTTCGACCTCATTTATTAAGTTGCCAATTTCATCAATCAGATTAGTTGGTAGAAGTTTTTGGTATATCTAGTCATTTTTATGTAAACATATTACCATCTCGTTTCTTGAATGTATGACTTGCATTTATTGATTGTGTATGACTGTATTTTCTCTCGTCTTTTGCATGGTTTAATAAATATAGGTAGATTGGCAAGGAAGTGGCTTGAAAGATGAGGAGAAGAATGGCCAGACTGATACTTCCCAAGGGCTAGGCAAGATAACTGAACAGAAAGGAATTTTAGGCCCGGGTCCTGCAGAACTTCGTTTCTCTGAAGCCCTTTGACCTCTAACCTCTGGTTCAAACGAGATGCAGATTGGACGAGACTAATTCGTTCATTAACCTGGTACCATTACACGCATTTTAGTAGAGTACAGCTCTGGAGAAGAAGCACTAGCTAGAAGTTTGGTTTAACCTGTATATATTTAGTCAAAGAAGAGAGTTTTTTATTCTAGTATTTATAATACTAGTTGGAATTCCTAGTTTTTATGTTGTAAAATTAGTTAGAAATGTAACATATTTAAACAAGAACCTAATCCAAATTTTCTTTAGAATATCAATAAAAATTGTGTTTGCTCTACCTACATCCTATCTCAACAGTCATTGACAGAAAATTGCTTGAATTGCATTGACTCGTTAACATTCGATATCATTTTAGCAGTATCAGGTTATTGATGATGCAAGCTTTAGATGTGATGCAGGGTGGTTCAGACCAGACCGGAATAGCGTTCTATGCATTCTTAGAACTTTCTCAGTATGGGAAGGGGTAATTCGAGCGTATTTAAATAGATACTATACTTGCATGTGGATCCTTATGTCATTAGGTTCCATTTAGGCGTAGTCATACATGTTTTTACACTTCTCTTGTTATTGACATACTAGGGCTTTTCACTTTGGTGTTGATGAATAATTTTGTTGGAGACATCTTATATGTCCTGATAAAACCCATGAGAATATCTTATGTGAATGCAAAACTTTTATCTGCTAGAAATTTAGGGAAGAGAATTAAAACTGGTGGAATTCTATATTTCTGGAATTCTTGATTGATATGTTGTACATTTAAAATCCTTTTGTTCAATCCCATTTCACGAGAAAATCTGGAAAATTGCCGTAGGTTCTTGTAAGCACATATTACATTATATTTCTCACGCTGGGAAGTACTAAAAACAGCTCAGCAAATATTCCTCTATATTCAAGACCATTATCCTAATTAAACTATTATTGGGAAACCTTTTGAGGGAAAAACAAAAAAAAGCTTTACGGACAAGAGGGATAAACACATGAAGAAAACGTGATAATGCTCAGCCAAGTTCTAGTCCTCAAGCTCAATGATCTTCACAATCGATGCATCGCCCAATTTCTGGCAAACAACAACTCGATCGTGTGGTTTTATGACACCAGAGGCCTTGCCGTGATCAAGTGCCACTTTTAGTACAGATTCATTTGTAGCATTTGTTGTCTCGGCCTATAATACAAAGAGATCATCAAGTCAGTTCCAAACGCAACAGGAAGAATTTGATTTGAAGAAATCAGCAACTAAAGATTTAGATGATTATGACTATAATCTAGAATTTGGTTTTATTCATAATTGAACGATCATATGAGCAAAAGATAATAGTAAACAATTATATGAGACTAGATTTGGAGTAGACATGGCTGAAGGAAATCACTGAAACATGTGAAAAAGAAAATGTCTTACTGGATGTCGAGGATCTGCAAGCATGGGGAAAAGGCCACGGACTACGAGAAATTGCCTTGCCTGTAGGATTATTATTAAACAGGTAAAATATCAGTTTAGCTTTAGTTTAATTTAGTTAAACAAACTTCCATGATCAAGTATAAGTAAAGAAGTATGTGAACACGCTTCAACTCAAGGACACTATAACATAAAGAAATTCCGTCTTTTAACAGGTAAACAGGAGTCATTAAGGCAATATTTGTTAGCACGCGCAAATAAATAAAACTGGCCAAGAACTTGTCTATGAAAATTCCAATTACTATTTACCGTAGGTTATTACAGCATTGGCCTTGGGGTGTCAGTTCTGTGTAATTCTCTAAAGATTCATGTCCAAATCATTTGATTTCATGCGATTCTATAACTAAGCATAACCAGTAAAGCATTAACAAAAAGGTTAGATAAATATACACGAACAACCAAAGATATTAAGTCTAAATCCTTTTTAGATCTCCACAGAGTAAGCATAAGTATCTAAACCAACTATTACTTCTTGGATAATAGAGAACATAGGAACATTCCCAGGCCCAAACCACCACCGGGCACCGACCATTACCTCAAAAGCACCAGTGAATGTCCAGCGGAGTTGATTTGTTCTCAGACGAGGAATAACAACTGATAATACAGGCATGGTTGGCCTGTACTTTGCTATCAATCTGCATATTCAAATGGAATCTCAATGAAAAGCATTAGTGCCCAAATGTAAATGTCAAAGGACTTTCTCTATCAATACCTTGATGGTTGGATCAAAAATAGCACCAAAAAAACTAAGCCAGTTGAATGTATTTGAAGAACTTGAAATATCCCATGTCATAAAAACACATGCAGAAAGGAAAGAGCGGAAGGGTACGAAAAGAGACCTTGCAGTTGCTCCTGACGAAGTGAAGCAAATAATGACTGATGCCTTTACCTTGATAGCAGCCCGAACCTACATTAACCATGAGTAACATGCAAATTACATGAACGTGATGACTTCTTTATGCTCTTATTATTTAAGGACAAACAAAGTCTTCAGTGGAGCCATCATCAGCCATATAAAAGGTCAAGATAAGTATAAACAGAAAGTACCGCAGAAGAGGCAATAGATTCCAAGTGGGACATTGGTTCTCCAACATACTTAACAGTCCTCTTGAAATACAGATCTTGATTGTAAACCTTCTCAGCCTGCCAGCAGCATGTGGAAAGGAAGATTTCATTCAAAAAATTGATTTTGAAAGTATGGGAAATTGACACGACGATAAGCAGTAGCCGGTTCTGGTAAAGATGCACATAAGCTAAAACGAAAAGGCATTTTAGAAGAAAGTGTACGATTGATTGCTTTCTTGTGTTTCTTCTGTTTGATGTTGTCAGAGTCGCCCAATTTTCGAGTTAGGCAACTCCCCCTACAACGCATGTGCAGTAAACAATTATTTTAGCTTTTGATTTAATCAATACATAGTTAAGTTTTCGTTAAAAGGTTACTACTAACCTGGGGAAAAAGGGAAATACTAGTAGTTCAACTCTGTAGTGAGTTTTGGATATTGTGAAGGAGGGATGTGAATTGTGAGAAAAGCATGATCTTGGAAAAGGCAAGAAGCCCAAAAAAAAACATGTAGACCACATAAATAGTGACTCATAGAGTACTAACAACAAAAGTTGAGGTTGAAAGGGAGGAAGAAGAGTGGCAGGAGACTGCAGAGCAATCCTTACTCTTAACAGATTGTGGAATCGCAGCACGTGAAAAACTAAGAAGCCCTACCTCGGCACAAATTTTACCAACAGTGGAGATTGTCTCAACAGGATATAACCCACGTAAAGTCTCAGCACCAAGAAGAATTGCATCACAACCTGAAAAATATCAAAATAGTCACTGAAACAAGACTCCAAATAAATGGCCATTTGTGATGTACATTCATGCAGGACTTGACTACTATCGACATCCAGATCAAAATAAGAGTGTGATAATATATCTCAGAAAGTATCTTAGAAAATATTGAAACAATCATGGAGAATTCAGAGGACAGAAAGCTACCATCCAATACAGCATTAGCCACATCAGTTGCCTCGGCACGAGTGGGTCTTAAGTTGTCAGTCATACTATCCACAACACGAGTTACCACTGCAGGCTTTCCAGCCATGTTGCACTTATGAAGGGAAGCTTTTTGAAATAGAAATACCTACATATTTTTGAAATGCAAGTATTTAGTGCCTATTCTATTCATACAGAACATTGGTGCAGGAAAAGGAGGGACAGAGAGGGAAAACGAAGGCAGTGATCAAAGAAGTTGGCACTTTGCCTAGAATGTTAATATGATCATATAAAAAATCCATAAATAATAACCAGAAAATTCTAGACAGACCTTTTCAGGGGGAAGATCTATCCCCAGATTCCCACGAGAGAAAATGATGCCGTCTGCTTCTTGAAGGATCTCATCAAAGTGGGTTAACCCCTTCAAAGGTGTAAGGGAAAAACAAAAGGGGTTATAACTGTTGCATCAACACAAAAAGAGAAGAAACTTGAGTTCTTTCAAAATGCTAAAATGCTGAAAAGACATCTAACCTCAACGTTTTCAATTTTAGCAAAAATCTGGGTCTGGTTGAGGTCACCAAGTTTAGAGAGAAAGTCACGAGCCTGAGTAAGATGAATAACCAACATAGTCAGATATGATAAGGACAAGGTTATGGCTCAATAGTTTTTCTATCTTTTGAATTATTACAGAAAACATTTTTTACAGACTGAAAAGAAAGAACATTTGCTGGCCAGAAACAAGGAATTGAGCAAAAGAAGCGTGAACAAGAACTTCTTGGAAGTACACTTACCTGACGAATGTCTTCTGCGTGTCGAGTGTATGACAATGAAAGGAAGTCTATGTTGTTTTTCACACCCCAAGTGCTAATAACCTAAACAGGAATATGGGAATTGTGTGAATAACAAACAGTAATCGTAATAGTCACCAAGACATTTTAAAAATGATTCCTTGGATACTTATGTTCTTTAAGTTTTTAATATATACAAACACAAGGAAACAAAGCAAGTTGAAGAGATTGCATCATTATCTAATCTTAGAAGCAAATGAATTGATATAGAGCATTTTGACATATTCTTTAGAGAAGAAGTTTTCAATCCTTTTATACTGATTGAATGAATTAGCATGCACGGGCTGACTTTGCTGAATGCAACACAAATACGAGAAATGGTACCTCCTTATCTTGTTCGGTTAGGGTCGGTAATTCAATGCGAATTTGAGAGACATGCAAAGTGTACAGTGACCCAGACAATGTTGCAGAATTCTTTATGAGACAAACCACGTCCTCCTCTTTCACCTCAGATACCTGCATTCGTGATAAGTGACATCAATATGAGAGGTATCAAATCCATTATGGTTTCTGAGTTTGACAAGGCGGTTTCCTTGGTTCATTATATGATTGTCGTGCCAATAACAAAAGCTGGGCCAAAATCCTAGCACTAGTTAGATATTCCACCAAGCATATCAAATATTTTTGTCAAATCATTAGAGGAAGGAAATGCTTCACCTCGAGCCAAACAGAAGTTGTTTCACCACCAGTAAACAAGTATTGGCCAATAAAAATAGTATCTCCAGATTTGACTGCCTGCAAGATCAAATTTTACTTCAGTAAGAAAATGTAACAAACTGGCTACCGATACATCACCAACATAACTACTCATCTGATGAGAACAGAAAAGGAGCAAATTAGGATAGCATGCAACCACTAACCTACTGAGTTGTAATTGCCTTTTCTATGCCCTACTGTGGCTATAATTGACCTTTAAGTGCCAACATGAATTCATGAAAATACTGAAAGGCCATGGCTTGCCATAAAAAACAAAGGCCATGGCCTCAACTTGAATACCTCAAAATAGAAATACCATCTCAAATAACAACTTTAAACAGACAACCCACAAGTATGCTTGATACAACAAACTAGGAATTCACCACGGTAGAATTTCAAAAAATAATCAGTTTTAAAGTCTCTATAAACCCCAAAAGTTGCAATAAATCACCAATTCTCAGAAATGGCATCGCAGAACAAAATTATACCATTCACATCAGGATCTTCTAGCACTAAATCATGTGATCAAGTTTCAACTATCTAGGACACAAAATCCCATAAGCATCTGACTTTTGCAGTTACACATGTTATTAATCTACCTTGCCGTTATTGCTGACATGCAAAAGCATATACCTTATGCCTCAAATTTAAATAAGGAATATGAACATATTTTAACATGGTTACCTTGGATAATCCCACTGAAGTTAATTGGGAGCAAATTTGAAGTAGCCTCCTTGTTCTGATCAGGGGTTAATGTGACAAAGGAATCTGCCTGAAGAGAAATTGAATGTTCTTCTTTGTTTACAACTTGCAATTCAGGACCTACAGTATCTAGCATGACCTGAAGGAGAAAACAGATAATTATCGACATCATAATCCAAACCTTCAGACACTGGAAAACTTAATAATTCAGGAAGTCTAAAATTCAAAAGGATTCAAAATATGTACTGAAGCTAGTTAGTGTACGTTACAAGTTGCACAAGCTCACCGCACAGAACTTCCTTGTACTCTTTAATAGCTGTCTTCAAGTTTCCCAATGTCTCTTGGTGAAATTCAGCATCACCCCAAGAAAAGTCAAAACGTGCCACTATTAATTAATGACGCATGAAAGATTTAGTCACTTTAACTCTATGCAGCAAAGATCTTCTTCAAATAAACAAAGACACAGACAGGAAAAATGGACCTCTGATATTTATAAAAAGCTACAAGACAAAGGCAAAAACTTCCGCAGGGTTAACCTTAACGTCTTGTATTTCACAATTCACAATTCACATCAACATTATTTTACCAGTAACTGAAACTGTGGCAACTGACTAAAGAGGACAAATCAATTACACTTGGCTCGAAATTTGTAAAATTCTGTTATCGACCGAATACTTGAGGATCACAAGCTTTAGACGATTTTTTAACAATTCTTAAAGGTTGTGATCCAGTGCAGAATTCACGTCAATCTTATTTTACCAGTAACTGAAACTGCACAGTACTGAATAAACAGAACAAATCAATTATACTTGGCTCGGATTTGTAAAATTTTATTATTATCCGAATCCTTAAGGATTACAAGCTTGTGATCCACTGCAGAATTTCAAGCAATACCATATATTCAGTGAAATTTTACAAACAACAACCGAACAGCAATTAAATGACAACATGATAATTACGCTCGCATTTACTGATTCTCACGCATAAAACCAAACAAAGCACGAGAAGAGTAATAAAACTAAGAACAACAAAATACGGTTAAGGAAGAAAAACGAATAAAAATACCAGACATTCCGGCCTTAAGACAGCCAGAAATTATGTCGACCGACCGCGATTTAGGACCGAGAGTACCGACGATCTTCGTCATTGCCGGGAAAAAGCTCTGCAAATAAATTTCGGTTAAAAAAACGTCAGAAATCAGAAAAACATAACCGACGAAGCATTTTTTGGAATTCAAAAACTCAATAAAACAGAAATTGAAAAAAAAAATAGAACGTCGTACATGAATTTTAGTAAGATGAAACATAAATACTTACAGATTTTGATGGGAAAAAACAAAACGTCGGGAATTCCGATGAAGCAGTTTCGGTAAGTAAAAAGAGCTCAACTAAACATACATTTGAAGAAATACTTACAGAGTTTGATCGCAAATAAATACTTACAAATTTCCAAATAAATTTCGGTTAAAAAATTGTCCGAAATCAGAATAACACAACCGATGGTGCAGTTTATGGAACTCAAAAGGCTCAATAGAACGGAAATTGAAAAAATAGGACGTTTCAGTACGTGAATATTAGTAAGATGAAGAAATGCTTACAGATTTTGAAGGCTCGAGAATTGAAGCCATACGAATAGGCTCTTCGAGAAGCAAGTGAGAGGAATGCATTTTTTGTTCTTCTTCGTTTTTTCTCCGATCAGCAGATCAAATCATACAGCTGTGTGAGTTCTAGAGAGATAAAGTGAAAGTAAGAGGAGAGAGAGGATATGTTGGTAATGTGGAGGAAGGAAGGAGTAGTTGAGAATTGAGGAGTTGCGGAGGTAGCGTGGCGTGGAACATTTAATCAGAGTGAAAGAAGGCTGACGGAGTATTTTTTTTCCTCTTTTATATAGTACGAAGATAGTATTATATTTACACATTTTAAATTAATTGTTACGAAACCCGTTTTTTTTTCTTAACTATTAAAAAACAGTTATTAAAATTTTGAAACTTCCTCCAAAAATAAAAAAATAAAAATTTGAAACTTAATTATTGAATTAACTTTGATCCAAAAGTTAGTATTGCATCAGCACAGAAGTCAATTTGAAAAATAAATCATGAAAAACACTAATATTTTTAATGATTTACACATTATAAATTTTAAATTATTTGTCACGAAACATTCTTTTTTTTTCTTTTGGCTAGATGATCACAAATTTTTTTTAACAATGTATTTGGATACGGCATAAGATTTATTCAAAATCTTTCAATTTTTTACATTAGTTACAAATTATACATTTAAGAGACTTGCTCAAGCGAGAGTAAAGACATCTGTCCAGGTTATTAAGCATTAGTTCAACACTTGCTACAAATGATTAAATTATTCGAGCAGTTTCAATATATAAGTTACAACTTAAACAAGCAGTTTATATTCCCCACTTGTCAAGTCCAAAAGAGTACCCAAACCGAGGGCAAAGATATGCCTTTGATTGTCATTTGAATGTAAGTTTAGTGGCAGTCTAATTTTAATGTGGAATGCGTTTTGTTTTACACGTTAAAAAGTAAAATTCATTTTGCATTAGAGAGGTGAGTCGTCTGATATGGAACGCAATGCATTTTGTTTCGTACTAGATCCAGCTTGGACAGTGATATAGAGCCCAAGAACTGAAAGCTTTGGACCTGTCAGCCCAATCTCTATCTCTAAAACTATGGGCCCAAATTGCTTCCTTTTCCATATGGGCTCACCAAATAACTGACTTTAGCTAAATTGGATTGTCTTTGACTAGATTTAGTTTACTGCCTTTGTAATTGGCTAGATTTAGTTTACGGGTTCGAGTCATATAGCCACTTATAATGTGAAAGAAATTAGATTAACGATGATGAATCAATCTAGTTAGCATAACACTTTTAACTCGAAATAATGCATCAAATTTGACAGTATTATCTCGATAATAAATAATAAAAAATATATAGAAAAAAGATGAGAAGACTAGGTGTAGAGCAAACAATATATGGAATGTACTCTTTTGGTTTACATAAATAATTCTCTTAGCAGCTCCGGAGATTTGAGATTATTAAAGTACACTCGTCTTATCAATTAGGCCAACTCGTCAAGAAGGCTGTAGCCCAGTAGAGCTCCCCTTCGCTCACGACCGAGAGATCTTGAGTTCGACACCGGACCACAGCACCCAGACTAATAACCCCTAATACCCCCCAAAAAAAAATTAGGCCAACTTCTGTCGGACAACATCTTCTGAGATGCTTGGACAAAACGAACAACAGCTTTGGCAACATTAGTAGCTGCAAGAGGCCCAAATAGATGGATAGTATTGTTTCCACTTTGTGCTCCTGCTAAGTCTGATAGTCCTCGAATTACAAGTATGGGGAAACCATTTGACAAGCTTGTCTGCATCACCAAAATTATGCTTAATTATTATTAGTTCTACTTCTTCCTCTAAAGTACTAATAATTACTCCCTTTCATTACATTACATGTTGCGAAAATTAAAGAAAAAAATTAAGATATTTTTGTAATTAAAATACAAATATTATTACTCTCTTAAATATGACTTGTATACCACTAATAATAATTAAGATCTGGACTTTGCGGACCGGACGGATTTCTCCGCAAAATTAAAATATAAAAATGGACCCGGACTTTGCAGACTGAATCTGGACTCATATATATATAATTTCTTTTATTTTTTATACATCAATATCAAAGATTCAAAGTTTTCCAACCCTAATCTACTCAAATTCATCACAAGGTCCATAGCCCAGTAGGGCAACGACCTGCCCACGATTTTGAGGTCGTGGGTTCGATACCCTCCCCGCGCATGGGGCATGCTTTAAATTGTCTCCCTTTCTAGAGTTATCTATTCCTCCTCTTATGAGATGCTACTCTCCCCTTTGGGGTGTACGCACGTCTGGGCTTAAAAAAAAATCTACTCAAATTCCAAATCTGAAACTTGAGAGAGTGGAAGATGAATAATAAAAAACATTACAATTCGTTTACCTCTTTCTTTAAATTTTAAATTTAACATTTCATAATACCAAACTAACTTTTATTAAATCAAATAATCGTATGTATCTTGAGTTTGTCATTTATTAACTACATGGATGATGTAGTTAATTGGGATGTAGACTAGTATTGAGTTGCTACTTTCTTATACCTCAATATGATGATTTTTTTATTATTGACTTTAGGTCGGTTCGTAATTTATTGAGATGCAACATACTAGCTATTTTTTATTCTTCATTTACTATGTTCATTAAAATTGTCGCAAAAATGTTAAAGTCCGCGGACTATAAGTGGACTGGGCATGGACTTGCCATTTTAAGGTCCGCAAAAAATGGACTAAGTCCGGTCTGGTCGTTTAGAGTGAGTCCGTTGCGAATTTGGACCGAGATTGGACTAGACCGGTCCGTTTGACAGTGCTATATCACGTCTTTAGATTGTTATAAAAATAGTTTATATATAAATATTCTAATCATGCTCATAATAATAGTAGGGTCGGTCCCACCAGAACGATGCTAGAATTGAATTTTCCACAAAAGTGGTAAAAAAAAGAAACTTACCATAACTACGGCTGCACTCTCCATATCAGTTGATGAAACGTGAAAAGTTGAGAACAAGAAATCTCTATAAGATGCATTGTCAATGAAAGAGTCAGAAGTGGTGCCATTAAGTCCAAGTACTACTTTTGGTTTTTCAGGAAGGCACAAGCTTGAGTTCAAACATTGTTGCAGCTCCAATCCCTGCTAAGATCAAAACCTTAACAAGTTAGACTCTGTGTTGGGAGCTTCACTGCCTCAAAAGTCTAATCGTAGAGCGGATTAGATTTGTCGTGTACCGATAACTAATATAAAAAAAATAAAAATTGAGTGAAATATGGGCGAATTCAACAACTTCGTATTCCTAGGTGAATTGTACGTCAAATGACTATATATAAAAAAAATCAATAATTTTTAGAGGGCGAATCTTAATATTTTAAAGGGTTTTTTTTTTTCTTTCAAAAGATAATATGTAATTTTTTCCCGGCCCCCTAATCCACTACTGAAGTACCATTCCAAGAAATAAAAAAGAAAGCTCCGTGCTTGGAACGAGCGGTAGCGCCTCGCTAATACCATATTATGGACTAGAGTTTGAATTCTTAGAAGAAATTAGTCTCTCATTTCTATACGGATAGTTGATGCCGTGTTTAAGAGCTCTAAGGATGATCATACCTTATCCAGTCTAAAAGTTAGACTATGCGGTCGCTCCGTAAGCAGAATCCGAATTAATCTCACCACTGGTGAAGACAATAGATGCCTCACATGGATAACCAAAAAGAAAATGTTTTTGATTTGTTGGTTATTACCTCCAAAACAGAAGCTGATTTATACCAAGATTCAGTAACTGGGAACCAGAGAGTTCTTTGAGGAGTAGTAGGATCTCCTGACTCTGAATAGAATTGCTCAGTGCTATATCCAATAAGCCCCAAAAGATTGTATCCATCTTTAGGCATATTATACTTTCCAATGTTTAGTTCAGCAACATCACTTGAAAGTTCTGTTGCATTGGGTTTCTGCAAAAAATATATATGAAAAATTAGTCCAGAAAATCAATTAAGGGAAGAACAGCAAATTTATGCTTACACATTTTAATGTAAGATTTTGTCAGTGCAATTGACGTAGTACTTTTGATTCGAAATAATAAATTCTAAGTTCGACACCTTTCCCGTTTATGTCTCGCACATTTTAAAACAAGATGTTATCAAGGAACGCTAACGCAACGAACGTAGCACTTTTGACTCGGAACAAATGTTAAGTTCAACGCCTTTCCCTGATAATAAAAATAAAATAAAAAAGGAAAAGAGACAAGATTTTATACCAGCCAATCCCATAAGCCTGTTTGAGCAAAGCTTATTGGAATTAGAACATCTCCTACAGATAGGGAGCTGTTCAAATTTCCAGAAATCCCAAAGTGTAGTATTCCAATTATGTCAAAGACATCCAACATTTGTTGTGTTACTGCTGCAGCATTGACCTGAATTAGTCGTGAACCATAAATCGGACGCATATACCAGTTAAAATAATAATAATAAATAGAACAAAGAAACAAAAGCTACAATAAAGTTTTAAGATTACCAGTCCCACCCCACATCTAACATAAATGACCTTCTTTCCTTCAACTTTTCCTATTCGAAAACGCCTCCCTGCAATAATCAAACCTCACATTTTTCAGATAAATATTAGTTTAGCAGTCGAATGTTCTGACTCCTAATTCAGAAAAATTATAATAGAATACCTGACAAATCAACATAGGGGTGTCTGCGGTGGGGCTTGAAGGCACCAATGGAGAAAAATGCATCTTCTTCAGGAGGATAAACTGTAATGAGTGCTAAATAAGGACCCTTTTGGTTCACCTTTCTAATGGTAGCTAAAGATTTCCAATTCCCTAAGGGAATATTATTGGCCAAAACAGATAAAAATAAACATGAAATTGAAACCAATGTTATAATCTGTTTTGCAGAAGCCATTGTTATTGTTTCTCTATGGTTCTGCTAGCTCAAAGTGGGCCTTAGAATTTCTATTTCAGAATGCTACACATTATTGGATCTAAATTTGACAAAAATTCTAACAGTTATTGTGAAAACTGGTGATTTCAGCTATCAAGTCTTTTAATTCAACGGCTAATAGATATCCCACATATACAAAATAACTGTTGTTCCACATTATAGTCGAAAACCGTACCATGTAGAGTAATTTTGTAGGATTGAGTTCTAAAGACATGAGATGTTGTTGGTCAGTGGCGGAGATAGGATTTGAATTTACGGGAGGTGGGGGGGGAACTAAAATTTATTTACAAAGATATATCTTTACTAAAAGATTTGAAGTTAAAATGATACTCTTGAAAAAAAAAAAAAATTGCAGAAACTAAGGAAGAAAAATGACAAAAATAAAAATGGAAAAAACGACTAATATGCAGAGGTTAGTGGTACAGTTCATACTTCAAAATAGAATGAGAAAATTATAAAAAAGTTATTATTTGTTTAATTAAATGTATATTTTAGAGAAAATTTTATTTATTTGAAGTCCTATTGTATTTGAATATATTAAGTAATCAAATGACATATTTTTACTTTAAAACTACAAATTTCTTTATGTTTCTGCGGTCCAAATTACACTATTAAAACACTAAAAAAATTGGTCACAAATTACACTATTACAACACCAAAGATCATGCCCAAATTACAATATTACATAACAATGAGTATTCCACGAATAAAATAGACAATTGGATGAATGGAGGGCGGTGATTTTTTAAGGATGGAAGAATTATGATACCGCCGAGAGAATATATTAATTCTAAAAAAATAAATATTTTATTTTTATAAAGACTTATTTATACAAAAAATATATATTTTTAATACTAATATGTAATTTTCAAAAATTTGAGGAGGGTGGCCTCTCCATGAAGCTCCGCCATTGCTGTTGGTTGACTTCCAGTAACCTAGATGCCAAACAAGATGTAAGGGCTAGCGACCAATCAATATTTATATTTATTTTCAAGGACCAGCATTCACACGTCAAATGATATAGATCATGATTTAATAAATTATATTATATTAATATCTGAAGAGAAAATATTTTTGTATAAAGGTGGATAAATTTAGTTCACGTAATCTATTAAAACATGGTTCATATCAAAAAAAATCTCAAATAATTTAGTTGGCAGCCCAAAAGCACTATAGACTAAGCACATTTTGTGTATGTCTTTAGGATTTAAAAAATAATATTTGTATGCTTCGAATTGAATTGAAGGTTGTCTTAAATAAATATTTAACTTTGAATTAAATGGGTGATACGAAAGAGGTTAATAGTCTTTTATCTCCTCAAGCTTGGCCTTTTCAATTATTATGTACTAAAATCCATTAAATAAATTGTTTTCATAATTAAGATGGAACGCATCTTCAAGGAATACCCAGAGAATAACTTCCTCATTCAAATAATTATATGCTTATAAAAGGTTAAAATTGAGACAGAAGGGTACTTGAGACTATTCAATTATTGATAAGAGCGGTTGTGCTAAAGCAGAAAAATGATTAATAGTATGTCCCATAAGAATCATCAACTGTATAATCAGACAAAATTTATAGTGCATTATTATTTTTTTTCTTTTCGATAAAAGGTTAACTGCATTATTGAATCCCAACACATAGTGTTTGGTTATACGGTCATAAAATTTTGTACTATAGGGTATTTATTCTCTAGATTTTTCTATGATCGCGAGTATTGTAGTGTTCTGCCTCATTGGTTAGCTGGAATTTTTCTAGGGCTTGATGCCTCATTTCAAAGGGTAGGGGATCCAGTGAAATTCCATCTCCCTCATATAGTTCCTAATATCTATTAATGATATTATTTTCTTTTCAAAAAGAATCCCAGCACACACACACACACACACATATATATATTCTTTCTTGATTTCCAAATACAATATTCGATGTAATCTTCTTGACAAGAGGCCGTAGTGCAAGACAACACCTCACTTTCTACCTTACCTGGCATGGAATAACTTAGTGTATATATACATATACACACACACAAGTTCAAAGCAAGAAGGAAAAAGAATCTGGAAAATTTGAAGCAGAAGAGCAGCAATTCTATAACTTTGAAGTAAACAAAATAATAATAATAATCCTCAGGAGCATCCTAATGTTTTTCGGATCCCCAAGTTCCTCTACAATATGATTACATCCAAAGAATATATTTTGCCAAAATCATAAACAAAAATTCACCGGTTTTGGAGGGCCTCGATCGCTTTTTTCCATTGGAAAGCTCTTTGTTTTGCATCCTCAAACGACATCACTTTCTTCGGCTGCATCACCAGCAAAAAAAAACACATTCAATGGTCTTTTGATTGTCGGAAGTGACAGATAATTAAAAATCAAGAGATATCCAAGTGATGGTTAATTTCAGACGGAGGGAGTATCATTTAACTTCAATTTTGTGCAAGATCAACTATTACGAGTGCTCATACTGATTGCAACTGAATAATTAGCCTATACAACATCGACTTTTAGAAGACTTACTGTGCAAATCTTGAAATTTGAAGGACTTGTGACTTGAATGCTAAGGTCGTTTGGATTGTCAGACCAAATTATATTCCCCTTCACGACCAACTTTGCGGCATCTACGTAGATCAACTTTGGTTTGTTGGTGAGAATAAGCTGAACTTTTTTGTTCGTTATTTTCTGAAGTTTCTTGACCATAGAGATCATGATAACAGATTCACCTGGCTCCAGAAACTGTTGCCTGTTAAAAGATCACAAGATAAAACCTTATTCAATGAATGACTAGCAGCAAAATTCAAAAAGAAAGTTTTCGGAAGCTCATGTTCGTTACATAAGTGCGAGTTTCTCGCTCCATCCCTCCTAACCCGTTTTCCGTTCTCTTACAAATCGCAAAACACAAAAGCATGGAAATGTAAAGAAAAAATTAATCCTTTTCCCTTGGAAGTCATAACAACTTCAGATACAATTGCCAAACAACTATTTGCCCATTCCTTTCGTTCGTCAGAAGATTAATTACGACTTTCGTCATATTTTACATTCTACTTCTACACTTCATGCCAAGCAACAAGAGTAACAGAACAACGTATACGTAAATAATTAAAAATCGAGAAAATTGCAACCCAGTGAAACCAAAATGATGAGACTGAACTTACCATTTCGAATCGAAGGAGTCAATTGATGCGAGCCTGGTTATGCTACCCTCAGAAGAGGAGGCAGTAAGACCATTTCCATCATTTGATTTTCCCGAACCATCTCCAGCATGCGATGGATTCCATGAAGAATCCTGACCATCAGGGCCGCTGCTAGATTGAGTCTGAGAGTATTTCAACAAGAAACAAGACCATACTGAGAATTGTCACATAAAACTCGAAAAGTTCGAAGACAAAGTATAAAGCGTCTGAAAACAGTAAGTTCATCGCAAGACATACTTTTGGCTCCAAGGCAAGTGTAGGAGGGGTTTGCGATCTCATATTCTTCCAATCTATCCCCGTAAAAAAGAGATGATTTTTTAGTGAAGAATAACCATCAGGTCCAGCACCTGGCCTTCTGCTAGGATCAGTATCCTGCATATTTTCATGGAATTAACAGCTAGAGGCTTCATGAAAATGATGATAATTTATTTAAAAAATATAAAAATATAAAAACTTTAAGGATATACAGACCATAAATAAAGAGAAAAGAACGGAATTTTCAAAACCACAAAGGGAAGGGTAACTGTATCCAACTGCTTTTTTTTTAAAGTCAAATACGAAGCGAAGAACTTGTACACCAATAAATTAATCTTCCTGTTCTTTTATTTATTCTCTTATGAAGTTCTAAGATAAGCCCTGAGGGCATACTTCAATAATTAGTGCAAAAATTACTGTGATTTTACAATCTTTTTTTGGTCCCCCTGACCTAATTCTAGAAGTGTATTTCAAATTCTCTATCTAATTCCTCGGGTTGTTCAAACTGTAAAATTCCCAATTAACAAATTAAAATCCTGTTTCCCTTATGTTCTATCTCAAAGTCAAATTCATCAACCCATTCACAATTAACGAATTAAAATTCTGTTTCCGTTTAAATTCTTCCTCAAGAGTCATATCCACCGACCAAGTAAAACATACAAAATCCTTGAGATTTGAGAACATTGTTTTTATCACCATTTATCTCTTGTTGAAAAAATATAAGTTAAAGGGTAGTCAACCGAACAATATAATCACGCTTACGCACACACAAACATATTGCAGAAATGAACATCAAATGCAACCGATCTCAAGCCAATTTAATATAATTATTCTTGGATAGCATGAATAATCATAGCTTACCAGCAAACGATCTATGAGATCTCTCGCTTCGTTCGAAAAATAATTTGGAAATCTGATATCCCTAGCAATAATTCTTTGAAAAATGAGCCATTCGCTTGCATCTTTAAAGGGAGAAGTTCCTGAGAGCATCTGGTACAAGGTGCAGCCAAGTGCCCAGAGGTCATTTCTGGTCGAATATATTCAAATGAGGCAAATAAGTCATCTCACAAAAATGATACAATGATTATAAAGAACAAAACGCAGAGATAAGCACAGAATCGGAATGCCATTATCCATAGAAGTTTCTATATTTTCATCCATATCTTACTTCAATGAGCTCTTACAGGATAGGGCCCTCTTACCCAAAAGTTGCAGGAGAAGAATTTAAAACTTCCGGAGGAACATAGGCAGCCGTTCCCACAAAGGTACAAGCCTTGTCATCTGGATAAAGATCAAGAGATAGCAGAATGTTACTCTCTCCATCCCAAATTAGTAGTCCCAAAGTAATTTTTATGAGAAATCCCCTATATTAGACACCATCTTTACCGCTAACTAGCATAAATAGCAACTTTTTTTAAGGCTATTTTTAACACCAACAATTTACGGACTGCTACGTTTGTCAGATTAACGAATCCGAACAAAATTCAGGCAAAAAAATCATGTGTCGGGCACGTGTTTCCGGCCACAGGGGTAAAATTGTCTTAAAAAGACTTCAATGTGCTCAAATGGAGCAGGTCCACGGGTGGGGCTATGCACCAAACCCTCTAAAAATTTCCAACTAATCACTTAGTACACGTGTCGTACTTTGGTGACTCTGGTCCACGAACCAATCGTGGACCTGATACACCCTACACTCAACCATCTTCTTCACACACGCAGGACCACCACCACCGCAGCACCACTATCTTCTCAACACCCCGCACCACCACCACCACCGCCGCCACCGCAGCACCATAATTTCCCGTCATGTTTCTACCACCACCCATTCCTCCTTGTTGCAAATCGTTCATCATGCCATTACCACCCCTCCATTCATTTTACCACCCCCCCCCCCCCCGGGTTCTTGGCCCAATTATCATTAATCTTTCCACCGCCGTGGTTATTACTACCCTTCCCATTTCCATTACCCTCCATTGCCATACCCCCACCGTTCTTGCCCCGAAATATATGACTAAACCAATTTCGATTTTTCCTTTGAACCTTGATGAGAAGAGAATAAAATGGGTTAGATTTTTCCCTAATTCGCAGCTCGATTAGAATGAAATGGGTTAGATTTTGCCCTAATTCGCAGCTTTTTTGTTGAGGTGGGGAAGAAGATGAACTCTTTTTGGGTTTTAAATGAAGGGAACTTTTAAATATTTTAGGAATGGACAATTTTGCCCTTTGCTCCGGCCTCATGTGCGTCTCACGTGTTCACTTTTAGCCTGAATTTTGGCCGGATTCATTAATTTGACAAACGTAGCAGCCCGTAAATTGTTGGTGTTAAAAATAGCCTAAAAAAAGTTGTTATTTATGCTAGTTAGCTATAAAGATGGTGTCAAATATAGGGGATTTCTCTAATTTTTATACATATCAAATGACCAAAAAACCATATTGAAAATACAATTAACATTGCGTTTGTTGAATTAATAAATGTGAGGGTAAAGTTGGAAAAATGAATAAACGCTTTCTTGAATTCATGAGTGAGAAGTAATTTGGGACGGAGGCAGAAGCGCATTAAAAGATTGTTAATACAGCAAGAATGTACAACAAATTCTCTTCGTAAGAATCATGTTTTTAATTTTCCTAGATGTAGATTACCTGATGCTGCATTTGGGAGGACTGTTATACGGCTATCCTGCATAGGCTTTACACTTCCAAAATCAGCAACTTTAATATGTCCTTCGGTAGTAAGTAGTAGATTCTCCGGCTGCCATTAGAGAAACAATTAGCATTTCTCATATGCCAGGAAAACAGCGATCAATGATACGGCATACCTTAATATCTCGATGTATCAATCCCATACTGTGTATATATTCAAGAGCATCAACAAGTTCAGCTGCATAGAAGCGAGCCTCGTCTTCAGACAAACGACCTTTCTGCATAATGATCAACAGTATATCAGAAGCAGTAATCCACTGCTCAAGCAGGCAAAAGAGCATAATCTTGGACAAGGATGATAAGATTGTAACCAAACATAAAATGCAAGAAAGATAAAGCATGTTAAACCAAAACAAAACCCAAATGTTGGTTTGAGAATCGGTTAGTTTTAAATTTTACTATTCTTTTATATACTTAAAGAACACACTATAAGAATTTTGAAAGCTTACCCTAGTTATTTGATCAAAAAGTTCGCCACCTTCACAGGACTCGAGTGCCATATCTAAACAATGTAATCATATGTGACTCATGTCAAACTAAAATTTAAGTATGATAAAAGCAAATCATGATAGAAGGAAAGGAAAAGGCAGCTGTGGATTTAGATGGATGAAGGTTTTGTAAGTGCTAGCAATACTTACATAGTGAATATGTGTCTTGAAATGTAAAAAACAATCGCACAACTCCGGGATGATCTAACTGATCAAGTACAATGCGCTCCAATTTCACGTAAGCTGTTTTATTTTCCTTGGTTATAAACTTTTTGTCCATGATCTTCAAGGCATATATAGTTCCAGTGTCTTTCTTCTTAGCTCTGACAACCTGACATTATCATGAATGCAATGGAAATTAAGTTCATATAGAAGCATGATGAGAAACTCAAAGGTCAACCAAAGAACAAAATATTTTCCAGACAAGAATTTTCAGTTTTCTTTTTCGATTGGGGGTGAGGGGAAAAGGAGGGATATAAGCATTCTAAACAAGCAACTATAGAGAATAGAAAAATATCAATTAAAACTCTTCAGTTGCAAAAAGGTCAAAGAAGGCTAGCGCCTTTTAATAGACAATTTACAAAAGAATAAAGTAGCATATCAACAAACGGGCATAGGTTCTCTGAACTTTTTGTGTGGTGCCGTCTGCATAATCCTTTACTAGCTAAAATCACATTGGAATAGATAATACCAAAACTTTCCTTTCCCTCTCCCAGTACTGGCACTGGCGTCCTCCGATCCTGTCCTTCTCAACAAGGATCGTAATAGAGTTTTATGTCCCGTTTGGAAGCAAATATAACATAGACGTGCAATACAACATCCTATGCGACCCAAGTAACTTTTAAGTGCAAAACTTTCTCACAGAAAAAGAATAATTAAGCTACTCTTTTGACATGCAAGTTTCAAGTCAATCAACAATGGTGAAGGACACTACATAAATTCTCTTTAATTTCTTATATTTTCTTTGTTTCTCAATCTACATCTTTGTTTTTCAAGAAAGGCCATCGCATTTGGTGCAACACTTCCCGACATTATGTTTCGGGTTTTTGACACTTGTATCCCCTTCCCCAATAAAACAATTTAATCTACACAATGAAAAAAAGAACAGCCTAGATGAAGAACCTAATCACTTCCAGCCTTAGCTCCCCAAAGCTCAATTCTTTTCCAATACAAAGAAAGCAAATAAAAAAAAACAGATGTAATGGGCCAATATCTATGAAATTACCTCAAAGATCACAAATTCCAAAAGCAAAATAAGAAGATTTAAGACCACAGTTGATAATCAATTCAATTAACATTAAGAAAAACAAGAAAATTGATAAGAAAAAAAAAGGGCAATGCTTGGGAACCTTTGAATAAGAACCAACACCATAGATCTTGCCTAATTCAAAATCTTGAATGGTGAAATTCTCTTGTGGTGCTCTAAATGCAAAGCTCTTAGATCTTAAAGGGGGAGGATGGGAATTGGATGATGCACTGTTCTGAAAACTAAGCTTTGAATCAAATTCTTGCTCCATTATATCAGCAGCTTCTCCTATTCCTCTTCCCTCCATCACTGCCAACATTTCTCTCCTCAAATTCCCCTAAATACCATGAATACTTTTGCAAGAATTCATATATTTCTTGATAAAAATTAAATCTTCTGCTCTGTTTTCTATAAAAATGCAAAATTTATCACTCTAAAAATCTTGAACCAAGAGTTGCCAATCAAAAGCAGAAGAATCAAACAAAATCCATAAAAAAAAAAATAAAAAAAAATCAGATCAGATTCTCTTTATATATGTCCATACAAATTCAAATTCTCTCTCTTTATGGATATCTGATAAAAATAAATAAATAAATAATAAAAAGGCAGCCAATGTCAAAGGAAGCCAAAAGCAAATGATTCCTTACAGAAATACATACAATATATGCAAAAAAGGTGAATGCTTTAATGGATTTTTTTCAAAACCCTAGAAAAGAAAAGCAAAAGGGAGGGGGCAGATGGCAGAAAATTGGGATAATGGAAATTGTTATGGGGATTTGAAGAGCACATGCAAATGAATGATGAGTTTCAATTGCCAATTACTACTAGTACAATCTATCAATTGGTTTGCCTTCTTCCTCTCTCTCTCTCTAGAAAGCAAAAAGGCAAAGAGTTTCTCTCTCTCTCTCTCTCTCTCTATATGTATATACGTTGAATGTGTATGTATAGGTCCTAAAAAGGAGGAGAAGGGAGAAGGGTGATGAATGATGATGGTTATGGTTATGGTGGTGGTGCCTATGATTGGGGAGTCCTTCAAAAATGGCTTCACTCACTGACATGCTGCCATTTCATTTGCTTACATCATCTTACTCTGAAATTTTCCAATTGGTGTTTTGGAACTTACTTGGCCTTCTCTCTTTCGGTAATTCTCATATTCTAATACATTCTCTATTAAATGCTGACACTTCTATTCACCCGTTATCCACAATTATTTGTGATTGCAGGGCTTTGTTGAGCAGACTACGTGAGTATAGGATTACTCATGTTTATAGAGAGGCGAACGCGTGCGCGGATCGTCTAGCTAAAGCTGGAGCACACTTGCCATCTACTGATTTCATTATGTTTCCATCTTCACCCCCTTTTGTTAGTCAACTAGTGGCGAGGGATACCCATGGGGCTTATTTTGAGAGATTGGCTTGTAATGATACTAACAGTAACTTTGGCGTTGGTTTTTTATTATATATTATATGCACTTGTTTCGTACCAAAAAAAAAAAAAATACATTATCTATTACACAAATTATATTACTCACTCAATTCCTCAATATAAGACGTTCAATACATGTATCTAGAATTAAATAAACAAAATTCAAGGTATTTTGTTAATCAAAATACTAATATTATTATATTAAATAAAACTTGTATGCATATAATTCTATTTAAGAGAATAATATTGACATTTTATTTTAAAAAAAAACATATTAATTTTTGTTTCCTTACTTTTCGATACTTCTCCTGAAAAACTTATATTTAGAATAGTATTATGGAACATGAATGTTAATATTTGTATAATAATATATTGGTATACTAGAGACTGAACTAAAAGATTCATGTTAATATTTGTAAGGTTAGAAGAGAGTGAGCATTCATTTTCAATTCAAAAATATGTGCTCTTCCTCAAAAAAGGTCCAGCCATTAAATCTCGTATCTAACTGTTGAAATCAGTTTTGCACGCGCAAAACAAAATCACGTTTCACAATGAAGTCGTGAAAGGTATTTTGACCGACCTAACATTAATTCTTACAAATATTATTCGCATGCATTACATATGAGTTGAATTCGCAAACTTTGATTAGATGCCCAATGGATTTTTCTGGTATGGACCAGGTCCACATGAACCATGTGGTCTATAATTAGGCACATCACCACATAATTGTCTCTCTCCTCATTATGTAGTATATGACCAATTCTGCACCACATGGTCCAATAGACCTGGTTCATATCAGAATTATCCCAACTTTTACCACTCATATAAGGCTTCATTGCCCATCTTTCTTTCTTTCTTTTTTACCTCTATGCTTTTAAGTGTGATTTTTTCAGAAAATGAAGTATTTTCATGTTTACATTGTGGATATCGTGGCTTTTTATTTTTTTATTTTTGCAAAATTTAAGTATAAAACCTATTATAGTTAAGAGAACATTCATCAAGTAATCTGGTAAAATATTGTACAAATTAGAGTGTGAATTTGGTCAAATATCATTTTTAAGGTGTAATATTGTCAAATATAGATGACAATAGTAATTTTTTTTTTGGGGAAACGCAATAATTTATGTTAATTTGTATGAAAACAGTCTTATGTTGTAAACTTTATGTTTTTATGTATTAATAAAACTTAAAATATAAAACTTAAAATACATATACCTATTCCCCTTCATTGTCTAAACTATCACTTCTTACCCTAATTTGTCATTTTCCCCTAAAGAAAGAAAAAAAAAAACCTATAAAACCTTCAACATTGAAAAATTAGAAAGAATAATTAGATAAAAAAATTTAATGACTGTAATTTATTTTGCATATACAGAACAATCGACAGTTAATATTTACATCATTTGTCACAAAATTTGGTAGACCTACTGACCTAGTTTTGCCCAGTAAAAGTAGTTCCAACACAGTCCGGTTCCTATGCGGAATAGTTTTTTTCCGCACGTGCGGAACAATCACAGTCGTCGGATGATATTTTGAACGGTCCAAATCTGAAGAGAGAAAAGTTGCGGCTGGACTTAAAAAATAAAAATAAAAAAATTTCTCTCTCCAGATCTGAACCGTTAAAAAATATCATCTGACGGCTGAGATCGTGTCCCGCAGTGAGGAACAAAAATCCGTTCCACATAGGAGCCGGGACGGTTCCAACAAACCCAACATTCATTCATGCAAAAATGGACAGAAATAAATTGATGTTCCTCCACGTAGTTCACATATAACCTTTTCTCTTTGACCATTTCACGTCCATTCTTTGCTGGCTTTGATCCACTCACGTCTTCTTTCGAATCTTCAATCTTTAGTTCTATCAGTTTGGTCTGTACAGAATAAATTTTGAACGTTAAATAAAAAATTTAACAATTAAAATTGAAATATTTATTAATCTATTTCAAATACCTGTTAGAGAAAATATGCGTTTACTACATAAAAATACATGTTAGACAGCGTTGAACGCATATTTTGTCTAACAAAATTATTATTAAGTGAATTAGAGTAGCAAATTGGTGTTCCAAGAGCAATCACTTTTCCCTTTGAAGAGACCAATTTTTAATGCAATTCCTTGTTCCACTTGTTCACACCTAAAAGAAAGAACACATAAATAGTGAAAATGTAAACCTTTAAAATCACAAGGACCTCCATATATTGAAAGGGACCAAGTGAATGGCAGCCCCTTTTCAGTTTGTTCTCACCTACAAGAGGAGACTCATAAACTATGAACAAATGAAGTTTTAATAGAGTCGGAATTTTTTAGTACACTTTCAGTATATCAATAATTTTATTTCATGTGAATTAATATTATTGATTTGGAGAGAATTGAGGAGCTTAAACCAATAGCATCATATCATATACTCCCTTCGATTCAAAATATAAGTCCTTTTAGAAATTTTCACACCAATTAAGATACTAATCAGAATGACTAAAGTACCCCTAATTAATACTCAAATGAACAAATAAATTAATAGAGAGTTGCATTGGAACTACACATTTTGATCAAAATGAATATATTGAGAAAAAGGACATAGAGGTAAATTCGCCAATAAATCCAGGATTCTTGTAAAAAGACATTTATTTTGTAACAAAAAATAACTTATAAAAAGACTTATATTTTGAATCAGATGGAGTATAATAATATTAGTCGTATAACATAAAGTGTATTAATATCATTAGTGTATCAGAAAATATATTAGAAGATGCATAGTCGTTTTAATATGGTGAAAATCCAATTACAACCATAATAATGATAACTAGGTAGTAGGACGGATAATAGATTCCTCTTTCACAATTCATATTGTGGATCATGTATCTAAATGTACATATAAATGCAGAGATCCGCGATGAATTGTAAGTGAGAACTCATTACACGTCCTGGTAGTAAGATATTTTCCCTATGATGGCATCATTCATATCACTATTTTAACCAAAATTTTACCTATATCTATGAAATGTAAGGATGAGAACCCAAAATCTTGAAAATTGTATCAATATTTGAAAGAAAAATTTCATATGGACCAAGTCTATAGTAAATTATATAGTGTAAAACTGTTAATGTTATTACAAAATTATCGTTCTCCTCATTCTATAATAATATGAACATTTCTGTATCACAAGCTTCAATCTATAACAAAAATTAACCATATTTGAAAGGCAAAATGAGTTGGAATCGAGAAAGTAAAAGTTAAAATGGGCTTAAAAGATGTCTCATATGGGGCCATGTGAGGAAGTTACATAGAATGTTCTTTTAAGTATTTAATAATAAGAATTTATCCCAAGTATGGATACGAACATGGATGGCAGATTATCCTTTATCCAAAGTGTCCAATCTTGTTTGTTTACTTTTTTTGAGGATGCATCCAATATGTCCTATCCAATCACCCATTATCACTAGAAACCATGAAACATCGTGCTGTCAAAGCAGACGTGGATGTGTAAATACACTGCTAAGTGATAAGAGTTAAAAAAAATAAAAAAGTTGAGAGTTCAAATCATATTTATAAATTTTTTTACTGAATGAACTAAAGTGTTATTAATATTTTAGTCAGATTAGTCTGACAAAATATCTAAATAATGATATTAAAAACTAGACATAGATGGTCCAAATTAATATGCAGACGTTTATTGCTTTATCATAGAATTCAAAAAGCAAAGATGGATGGTTCCAATTCAATTAGTATGCATTCGTTTTATCAGACAATTCAAATTATAGTTATTTTGAAATGATTGTTCTTCTTGGTCGGTCATAAAAGACATGTCTGCATATTAATCACATATTTAGATGAACTAAAGTGTCAATCCTAACCAGGTTAGTAAGACTAAATATCTTGATACCGGTATAAAAAAGAAATGCAAACATAGATGGTTCCGATTAATATGTAGACGTTTATTGCTTTATCAGACAATTCAAATTATAGTTATTTTGAAATGAACGTTGTTCTCCTTAGTTGTTCATAAAGGACATGTCTGCATATTAATCGGGTTGGAATGGTATGGAGCAGAATTACACAGTCGTGGCCCGGGTCAGCTTCCATGGACACATTTTCTCTGCATGCCCACCACGGTTCCTCTCTATCTTTAGCCTCCATTATGGTTGGGACTTGGGAACATCCAACATGAAAAAACTGGGTAGAACATACACATTATGTCCCCTAAGGCTTGATAATTGTGCACAACACCTGTGTAAACGAGTCGAGTCGAGCTTAACTTGTGCTGTGTAAACGAGTTGAGTCGAGTCGAGCTTAATTTCATCTCAACCTAAGCGTAGCTAGCCTGAAATTCAGCTCCTAAGAGTAAGTTATAAACATAGACGAAGCCAGAAACTTTAAGAATTGAGGAAATCTTAATAACATAGAGTTTATCGATTTACCTATAAAGTTTATCCATCTTATTTGAGGTTATACAAATGAAAATTCCGTAATTAAAATGTCACAGAGAATGTTACAGGAAATGTCACAAGTATCCGAACAGCTCATATAACAACAAATATTCTGAGCTTTGTTTCCATTCAAAATCTTCCAAGATTGAAATCAACCAAGAAATATGAATATCCATCCAACTGATAATGTACATTTTGACTTGCCATTGATCAACTTAACTAGATCCTCCACAAGCAAAAGATTCACACTGGGAGGAACGAAAGGCAAAATTATACCAAAATGGGCACAAAAAAAAAGAGGAAAGATCAAGAAAAGGACTAATCATTTTTTTTTTTTTTTTACCTGAGGTTAAAAAACTTCATCTTTTTTACTATACATCCCAACCATCAGTCCGCCGCCTAAATTCTGATTTCCGGTCCGTCAAACTCCCATACATCTGTGCAAATTTCTGTAAGCATCTGCTTCTAACATGATAATGAGCATTAGTATTCTGGCTAATCGCGACTCCAGAGAATTTCGACGTATCAATGGCCCATGTAGGCTTCACATATTCAATTGTTGTCTCTGAAGAACTTGCATTTGCATATAAGTAATTCAGCAGGACATCCTCACAGTTAAAATAACCGTCCACTATCTCCCTTCCGGCCATAGCTTCCTTGCTCCAGTATCTCTCGAAGGCTACTCGGGAATCAATGAAAGCAGCACCAGTCAAGATCATGTTATACCCGTTATGTTTCCGAGCATGTTTCTCAGCTCTATATCTCATAGGACTACCATTAACAAGCCGAGGGTAGAAACCCACAATCCGATCAGGATGCTCTCGCCATACCCTGAACCCGCGCTCTATATCATCGCATGTCATCATTATATCATCATCTAGTTCAAGAACAGCACGAGTTCTTATCAATGGATCCATCTTGAATCGGTTGTTCAATGAATTCTTCTCCTCTTTTCTTATTCTTACTGGAACTGCTGAGTCAAGATCGCTCAACTCTGGGGGTATCCCTTTGTTCCAAACCACTACAATCTCGCGAACTGATGAACACCTGGAGTAATGCTTCACGTACATCTTCAAATTCCAGAGACGGGCATCATAGGTCATAGTTAATAATGTGAATTCTGAGTATTGGCCGTTTAACGGGTAAGGTTCCTCTGCACCGCTGCCTCCATAGATGTACTTAACCCCCATGCACATTAGGAACAGTGCCAAAATGATTGTTAAAGTTAAGACCAGCCATCCAGTGCAGGAGTTCGCCTTTATTCTTCCACGAAGGAACGAGCTAACTCTGTTCAGGCGGCTGCAAAAAAGTCTCAATCGGGAAGATAGCAAGTTCGGCTTTTCCCAAGGCAAGAGAGCATCACTTCGCTTTCCGATATTATGGGGGCACCAACTTAAGGGCACAAGGCACTTAACAGCCCCGAGCAGCATCCCCACCAATATAACAAGTGCAGCAACAGCTAAAACCGAAGCACAGCCAAGAATAAATCTACGCTTGGCATCTCCTGACGGCACTCTGTCCCCATCTAGAACTGCAATCCACTCTCCTGGGCTTAGCTGCTGCACATCAAGGTGATGGTTACGGGCGCCATTCCAGGCATTTCGTCCCTTACTTGGCTCTTTAATGCCTGAAGGAACTTCAACTTCTTTGAATTCATCTGTAGTGAGAATTTCCACTTTGAAGACTCGTGTTCTCCGACCATACGTCTCACCACAGTCTTGACCGACACGATAAAGATTCCCGTCATATGTGAAAGGCCTTCCTCCATTTCGAGCTCCCCTACTCTTGTCTACATTATAAATAGGGTTCTTCTTATGTGGTTTCCAAGGACCTAGAGGGGAGCTACTATACCAAATCTCCAGCTGTCCGTTCTTTTTTGTACCAATACCAGTATGATCTGAACCAAAAAGCCAATACTTCCCATCATGAGGAACAATAAAAGAATCAACAAGTGGTTTCTTCATTATTATCTTCTCCAATGTCCACTCCATCGGAAAGTTCACTGCTCGATAAAGCCGAAGGTCCCCGTTTGTACTTCCCTCAGGCATCATATAAATCTGAACCAAAAGGAAAGCAGATAACATTAGTCTGCAATGAACTTATCCAGCATATATATTTTAAACAGGTAACAAATAGCAAACTAGATATGCTGCAACTCGGGAGAGATGCTAAGGAACCAAGGTCAAAATAGTCAATTTTGGAACTATTTGAAAGTAGTTCCACGGCTAGAAATAGACAGTCTACATGGTTCGTAGCCCTCCAAGATACCATCCCTTTTCGTCTAAAGTCGCGCATAGAATTTATTAACAGGAACTACTCTATTTTTTTCCGTTTCTTTCCCTGTTCGTCCCTCCCTTTTGATCAGCCAACTGGTTTATACAACTTTTATGAAAAACGGTAGAAGTCATACAGATTTGCAGAAGAAATAGAGGCCTTACATTGTCATTATAGTCGAAGACATAGGGATAAGAAAGATGCCACTCCTCATCCAAGGCAATACCGAGATGTTCCCATGTAGCTCCCTTGTCAATACTCCTAGCAACTCCAATGTCTCCTTGCATGATGATTGAGTTCTTTGTCTCAAAAAACAAGTAAAGGACATCTCCCTACATTTCATCATCAAAACATAGCACTTTAACGGTTGCAGAAAGTACAAGGTAAATATATAAAAATACAAATAAAATTGTTTAGAAAAAGGCAAAAATATTATTCAAGGGCCAAAAGCAGATTGTTAGTTAAGTCAAGTCAACGCCCATCAATCCTTGGAGGAGATTTTTGCTCGACCTTCACAACCCAACAGGATACCATTTCCCTCCTGGAACAGGATGCCTCGGTAGCAGGTCGAGAGCATTATAGCATGCATTATCATTATAGTGGTATACTTGCATAAATGTAACATGAATGTTTTTAATTTATGCACATGAATCATGCCTCCCAAAAAAGTACTCCCTCCGTTCCCAATCATCTGTCACTTTAAAACAGTGCACCCGGATTAAGAAAATGATTGAGATATATAAATGTAAGGATAAGTAGACATTTTTACCCTCAATTAATACTAACCTAAAAATTTATTCCAAAGACAAAAAGTGAAGTATCCCATGATCAGCACAATTTACTACGAATAGTTATTGTTCTCATTCCTTCTACAACAAATCCATGGCTTCTCAGGCTACTGAAATCATTTTCTTTGCTGACAAAGAATTGGAATAAAAAAGTTTGGGATCTATTTCTTTCATCATTCTCTTTTGGAGTAGAATAATCGAAATGAAATTTAAAATCAGGAGCAAATGAGTTTATATTGCAAATTAGTAGAACACATGTAATTAATTCAAACTCTTGAATGGAGTAGTGTTAACATGGGAAAATACATTTACATTGGAATAATTAAAATTAGTAGACCAAATTAATAAAAGATAAGGGTATTTTTGGAAAAGATACATTTACTACTCTCTTGGTTTTGAAAGTGACAGATAATAAAAAACTGATAAAGTATGTCTAGGTGACAGATAATTGGGAACGGAGGAGGGAGTAATAAAAAATGATAGTAAATGTGAATGCAACACATGATTGAAAAATATTTTAGTGACACCATACATTGTTAAAAGGCAGATTGCAAAGAATCTTTCTCCCCCCTATGTTTGGAATGAAGATAAAAGGTGATGATGATTAATAAAATAAAATAGATAGGGCTTCTAATAACATAAGACATCTAGGTGACAACCTAGGCAGGGATCTAAGCTTAACAAGGAAAATTCTCAATACAACCTTTCCCATGAAAAAGGTTTTTGAATAGCATCTCCAGAGTACGAAAATCGTATTCAGACAGGTGATTTTAGATGCTAACCAAATGTCATCAATGGAGGTAAGACCTCCAAAATAAGGAGAGGTCAGTTGTTTTTGGGTTGACTTGGATGTTAATCTCATAATTTCAGGTGATAACTACTGGAAAGCACCTTGCCAACAGAAATTTGTTTTGGTCCCAGATATGACCTCTTTTTAGTAAGGAACTAAAGCATTTAAAAACCACAAATTTACATAGCCAACCGCGTTAATGTCACTCTTGCTTTATTTTGTTACCTTGTTGTCCTTTCAAGTTACTTAATGCTGACAAGAACAAGAACAGTTTTTCCTTACATTAAAATGGAAGGAAAACAAAAGCAGAATATAAAAATCAAGACTTAAAAGAGAATACAAATAAATCCATCAGCTTTTTTATTTTTTGGTAAGTTAAAAATTCCATCAGTTAACTCTAAATAATATTTGAATGTTTTACCATTTTCCTACTTATTTAAGACCAAAAGTGAACATTCAATTTGAGACCGAGGAAGTGTCTTTTTTCACCATTTCCTTCCAATCCAATCACACTTTCAATAAATCAATTTTTTTTTTTTACATTCTTATCAAGATTGTGACTTTATACTCACAGTATGATATATAATTGAAAAATCCCCTGACCAAGGCAACCAATATAAAAAAATCACACTATTAAAAAAGAAGAATATATTTAAGAAATCAATAATTTCAAAGCACTCGTTATGCAGCTTATTTGAGGTGGAATATCCACTATGTCACATCGAACCGATTAAACCAAGAACAACCCTTTATTAAAAAGAATTAATAAGATATTCAACCCTTTATTACTCTGTCACCATATATCTTTGAACAATTCTGATATAGACCTGGATTACCAAGTGGTCATGGACCACTTGATCCACATTCAGCCACATCACAGTTTTGATTAAAATAATAAAAATACTCTCCCTTTTGGTGGGCTTTTTGAGGCGTTTTTATTTTTTTTAATCAAAAAAGGCGATATGGTTAATTGTGGATCAAGTGGTCTACAACCCCACATATAGCCTAGGTCTATATCAGAAATTTTCTATATCTTTTACTACACTGCACAACTATGAAAAAGTAAAAAATCCAAGACAATCACATACATCGATTATTACCAAATAATTTCTTGTAGTAAAGAATTATTATTTTCTTTTTTGAAGCACGGGTGGGCGATTGCTCATGAAGGGGAGAGAGAACTGTGAGAGCCTTAGAAAGGGAGACATATTAAGCTTGCCCCATGTATGGAGAGAGTGTCGAACTCGGAACCTCTTGGTCACGAGTAGAGGCTTGCCCCCAACAAATGCAAAATGACTAAAAACAAAATAAAACATTTACCTGAACATAAAGAAAGGGATCAGCAACGAAATTGCTGGGCAAACCAGCCTCAGAAGCAGAAGCACAAGTGATCACCGGGTTGGCTACCGGCCATGCTGCACTTTTATCCCTCTCCACATCCATCTGTGAACCATTTCAAGACCTCATTAAACCCAATTGCCTCAAAAAATTAATGAAAATTTGATGTAAAAGGAAAAAAGTTCATTTGATCAAATCAAAATTTAAAGAGCTAGAGAGCATAAAAGGATAAAATTTCAATGCAAAATCCATGAAAACTTATTTCTTTAGATAAACAAGTTAAAGAAAGAAAAAAAACACCCAGTGGAGCACTGGTGTCAAGAACCCATCAATCCAAAATCCAAACATTTTTGTTTCCAAGAAACAGGTAAAAAAAAAGAGGAAAATTCAATACTATGGCAGCCCTTATGTGAATGGCCCCACCTACTTGCAAATGTGAGCTCTGGTCAAGGAGAGTTCTAGGATCTGAGTTACCCAAAAAAACCCAGTGAAAGTAACATAGAATTAGAAGCAAATGCAAAACATTGGCAAGAACCCAGAAAAAACCCAAAACCAAAAGAGTAAAATTAAGGATGAGTTTGAGTCCAAAATCCAAGAAATTTTATTTTCAAGAAACAGGTAAAAAAAAACCCAGTAAAAAAAACATTGACAAGAACCCATTAAAACCCCAAATAAAAAAATACCAAAAGATGAAGTCTTTTCTCTTTTCTTTTCTTTTTTTTGGTAAAATTCTTGAAACAAAAGAAGGTAACAAAATTGAATCCCATCATCACCTGTTCAATTGGGATGAGGTTGAAAGGGGAATCACCGTAGAAAACACCAATAGACCAAGAACCCTCGTTATCATTAAGACAACCTAAGGTTGTAGCGAGACTTGTACGGACAACATTAGGTGTCAGCAACAACTTAGCATACAGACTCCCAATTAACGTAAGCATAACAAATGCACTAACAAAATAACCAAAACTCCAAGAAATTACACACGAAGAACCCTGCCCACTATTATTATTATTACTTAAAATATTCACACTGTTATTAATATTAATATTTCCGTTGCGTCTCCTCCAACACCACCACCGCCATCCACCACCGCCGGAAGAGCCCGTTAAAACAACCGGGATAGAACCCATATCCCAAAAAAAAGTAAATTAAAGAAACCAAAAAAAAAAGGTTTTTTACACTGGTTGAGGAAGGAAGATAAAAGTGTTAAAAGGGTTCAATTCTTCCTCCGCCGGCTTTCTATGATCTTATCGCCCACGGCGGCCTGCATGTAAAATTTTAATTTTTTTTAGGTGAAATGACAACTGGAATTTTTGTTTTTTGGAAAATTGATTGAAATTAACGAACGAATTTTGGGGGTTTGGGTTTTTCTATCTGAAATTTGAAGAGGTTTTTTTTTTTTTTTTTTGGGAGTTTGGAAAGAGAAAGAAAACTTCAAAATTGGAAAAGGTGGCAGAAAGAAGCGGGGGACGTGTTTGAGGTGGCCAAGGAAACGTTACAAATTATATCAGTAGGAGACATCTGTATATATACAATTTATATATACGCTCTTTGTCCTAAATTAATCGTCCCATATTACATTTTTTTTATATTTCAAATTAGTTGTTTTTCTCGTATTTAAATTTCTTTAATGGAATTTCACTGTTCTATATTAAAGGTTACGCTACAGATTAATCTGCAATTCAAGCTCGAATTAGTTACTCAAGTAGTGAATACCGGGTGCTCAATGAATTATCAAAAGAAAATTCAATTGCAATGTAAATTTTATTCAAAATTTTCGTGTTCCCTTAATTAATTTTAGTCTACATGTCTTGTCTGGTTCTAATACAATATTCTAACCACTCAATATTAAATGAAAGGTATTTAATTTTTTTCTTTTAAAATTACATGAATTGAGAAAAATTTTTACTAAGTATATTTCTTAATTTGAAATAACTAATTGGGAACGGACGGAGTTTTAATGGAATTAACCACATTCCCTAAAGTTTCTATCATCCGTTCCTATAATTGAGTGAAAATTGTAAATCGTGGTCATGTCTCATTTACTTCACCACGAGTTGCCTATTAAATAACTATTCAGAAAAAAGATTAATGACGCACTTGATGGGAAATTTGAATTCTCCACGTTTTGAGTGTAAGTGAGACGACCTTCTATAATCTTTATGATGAATTTGCCTAATAAACTAATGTGTGTATAAGTGAAAATTGTAATCTTCCTCTCTCAAAGTTTTGTAATCACAAAATCAAACTTCACACTGATTAAAAAAAAAAAAAAAATTGAATTATTCTACCATGATCCTAATTAGATGCATCGCAAGTTTCAAAATACCTTATCTTTTCTGTTAATGTATCACTGTTTAGAACTTGTGACTCCCAAAAACTATATTTTTTTTGGAAAACCAGAAACTAATTTGGCGACCATGGTTTTATCATTTCTACTTTGGGATTCTAATTAAACCTTAGGGACAGGAAAGTGAGGGTTTTTTTTTAGGGTTGGGTTTCTATGAACAAGGCGGTTAAGAGGGTGATCGACCGCACATGACATCTAAAAATTGAGTCCCAATTTTACGTTATATATATATATATATATGTGTGTGTGTGTGTGTGTGTGTGTGTGTGTGTGCGCGCGTGTTTGTATTTTGTTGAAAAATAATAAAAGTTGTAATTACTTGAAATTTTTTATATTGATAACTACTAGTAAATATTGTTAGCTTAGAAACTAGCTCACTCTATTTATAGGTAAAAACCCAAAAAAGTGAAAAAGGTTATCTTTCTTCTTGATATCGATGTAAATTATTTAAATGTAGAGCCTAAGTTTCTTAGAGAATTATTACCTAATGAAAAGATGAGACCTATTTATATTTTGATGTTCTTGAAGCGTGTAGATTGTTTTCCTAACGCAATAATTGCATACAGACTTTTGTTAACTATCCCAGTTAGTGTTGCATTTGCAGAAAGGAGTTTTTTAAAATTGAAGTTGTTGAAGTCATACTTGTGTTCTACAATGTCTCAGGAAAGACTCAATGGATTAGCGATGATAACAATTGAGAATGATCTTTTGGAGCAAATAAAATATGAAGATTTAGTTGATGGTTTTGCTTCGAAAAAAGTTAAAAGGATTGTTATTTTCAAGTGAATAAAGTTTTTCAGTATTCATATTTTTAAAATTACATTTAAATTTTTTTAGTACATTTTGGGAACAAAAATTATGATATAATTGTAATTATTTTTTTTGTTATATTTACATGAAAGTCATTTTTTCCGATTATGTAGGTCTCATTTTAGAATTTAGCAAAGGTACTCCAAAATGATTGAGACGGTCCTGTCTATGAATAGTTTAGTGAGAGATATTGTGGCTGTTTTGTCGTTACTTGCAGAGTGGGGTTCGAATTCTGTCAAATAAATTGAATCATATTCTTTGTACGGTAGTGGCGTACGAAGACTTTAAAGATATGAAGAGCACAATCAACATTGACAAAATAAATTTATAAAAGCATATAGAATATTTTATTACAGTTATTCTCTACGCGCTTTCATACTTTGATAATATTCTATAATTACCACATTCGCGATATTACTTGATACATGACTGACACCAACAAAATGCTCCAATACCCGCACATTCTTCACATGATGAAATACTACCGACATTCGTTCATCCATTGATAAGTCACGGGATTCATCAACAAGAATAGAAAACAAATCATCACCAATATATTTGATAATCACCATATAGTAAAATTTTCAGAAGATTTCAAATTTCTAATAAGTTAGTTAATTTATTTTTAATAAACATTATAGTACATCTACACACTTAAGGTTGTTGAAATTTTAATCTAACTTGTTAAGATATAAGTGGTGTTATTCCTATACTTCACGAACCACAAAATCTAATTTCAAATCGAAATCTGACTAAAAATAGGTACATTAAAAAATACTCACGGAACGGAGTGTTAAAAAAACAAAGCTAAAACTATAAATGCAGATTGGTGAATTTCGTCATTTAACAATATGTGATTGTTGATTTTTGTCCCTGCTCTATTTTTTTTTTGTTTTTTAGAACCTTAAACAATTTGCGTTTGGTGATAACGACCATTCCGTCCACAACTGTTATAATCAACCGCCAGTTAACAAAAATTTAAATGAAAAACACTAAAATTGAAGGGTATTTTGGGGAAAACAATCTTGGCAATTTGGTGAATTTCGTCCTTTAACAATTTGTGATTGGTGGTTTTGGTCTCTAGTCTATATTTTTTGTTTTGTTTTTAGAACCTTAAACAATTTGCGTTTGGTGATAACGGTCCTTCCGTCCACAACTGTTATAGTCACCTAATTTTGACAAACTCAAATATCGTAAAAAAAAAAAAATTATCCCCCAATCAGGTGGGGTTGCGCTTCTAGTACAACCCCATGTTGTTGTTTCTTTGGTACAACCTATTTAGCAGCCAGTTGCACCTGTTGGCGCAAAACACTGGATTGGACCTCAATTTTCCCCATATCAATAACTTCATTATCTTTAATTCCACTTGTACCAGGTTTTCTTTTGTGTTCCATCATCAGAAGTTTTCTTGTACTCAACAAAGAGGTAGATATCATATCCAACCATTGTCAGGCCAACCAAAGCCAATCCCTAGTCTCTGCTAAACATCAATTCTTCAATTATATAAGAGAAAATTTTGTGGAGTTTTGGATCGGGAGCTTGAAGATTCCAGCAGCCGAAGAGAGAGAAATAACAGCCGTGGCCGGTAAGGGGTGAAAAGAAGAGGGAGAGAGTTGGGTGGGGAAGAAGGAGATTTGAAGTATTTTTCGGCAAATTGGTGAATTTCGTCCCTTAACAATTTACGATTGGTGATTTTGGTCCCTAGTCTATATTTTTTGGGTGAAATACCCATATTAACCCCGGTGTCTTGAAGAGTTTTTTTTTAAAAAAAATTAATTATTTACGTCACAGTTGGGGACGGAAGGACCGTTGTCACCAAACAAAAATTGTTTAAGGTTCTAAAAACCAACAAAAAATTGAACAGGGACCAAAATTACCAATCGCATATTGTTAAAGGAAGAAATTCACCAATCTACCAACTACAAATAAAAATAATAATAATAATTTGGGAAAATGCTGATGGAGGCAATTGCCCCATCATGCCCCACCCTAGGTCTGTCAGTGTATGCAGCTTATGGTAAATTTGTAATAAGTCACATCTCGCGATTTAAATTATCCAGTAACCTAGAGATGGAGAGATGAAAACGGGAATATTCCATCTATTTTCCCTTTGTTTATATTTGCTTCGTTAATTATATTTTCCATGACCTTTTCCTTTTTCCTCTATTTGTGGAAAATGAAGTATACAAAAATTAAATACTTTGAAGGCGTGGGGCTCAAGCTTGAATCACTTATATCCATAACCTCACAAATTACATCGTAGTCCACCAAACATCTTTTAACCATTATTCTTGGCTACCAACTTAGCCAATGATCATTTCTATTAAAGGGCATTACCAAATCTTTTGTTATCATACATCCCAAGATTTGAGTTTAACCACCACCCCCACACCCCCCCCCCCCTCCCCCTCTCTCTCTTTAAAAAATAAAATAAATAAAATTTATGATAAAAGAAAGTGTCTCTTTGCTTCATTTGTTATCATAGATTTGAGTTTAACCCCTCCCCTTTAGAAAATAAAATAAAATAAAATTTATGATAAAAGAAAGTACAAGTGTCTAATTTGAAAATATTGCTCGTTATGTGCAATTGTCTTGCTACACATCTATGTTTCTTTATAAGGCTTAATACATTAATATATATTTGTGTTTATTTTACGTTGTACGTATAATTTGGTTCGCTTTCAAAGTTAGAATCATTTCGACAGTAAAAATTTTAACTAAATTTTTTCTATTTATAAAGTTTCGATTCGATATTTTACTTAAAGGATATCAAACTCGTTTTAATGAGACACTCATGTTGTTGCTTCACAATTCGAAATGCTAAAGAAAAATATCTGCAGTTTATTTGGTAAATCGGTGATCAGTGCACAACTCGACTAATTTGATGAGACATGCATATGTAATTTTAACATAAATAAACCTTTAGGGGTCAAATGGGTCAACTGAGTTGATCCAATGGTTGTACTACCTCCATTCCTAAATATAAGACTTTAATTATATGTTGCGAAAATTAAAAAAGCAAAAATTAAGATATTTTTGTAATTAAAATATCAACATTATTCTCTTAAATAGAATTAGTGGTATACAAGTCATATTTAAGAGAGTAATATTATTATTTTAATTACAAAAATATTTTAATTTTTGTATTATTAAATTTTTACAACATGTAATTAAAGTCTTATATTTAAAAATGGAGCGAGTAGTTTCTAAGATACAAAATTGTTTCTCCACTAGAGAAAAATGCCCTCAGAAGCGATCTTGTAAATGGGCCTTAGTATAGAAGAAAGCAAAAGGCTAGAGCTCGGCCCACAGTGGCCCAAAAATAAATACTCGGTCGTAATCGTAAATAACACTATACAGAACTTTAATAAATATTAGCCGGTAATAACTAATAAGGGGAACATTTTCTGACAAAATTCAAACCTAGTACTATGTTTTTTTTTGCTAGGTAACCTAGTACTATGTTCACTTCCACTTATTAGTCTTATCAGAGAAATTCACATGATTTTAATTCCTTGTGGACACAAGAAAGAAAAAAAAGAGGAAAATCATTTTCGGCTGAGTAAAATTGGTTAAAAATTTAAATTAAACATTATTCACTCCTGTTGGTATAAGAGATTTATCCAATTATTTATCATTTTGTCACTAATTTTTAGTCAATTAATTGATTAAAACTTAGCCACCTAACACTACTAAAAAAAAATCACATAATAAGTAAACCTCAGGAATTCATCATTTTTATGGATTATTATTGGGTGAATAGCTATGGATGGACTTTAACAATTTTTGCTTTTCTTTTTTTAGACATAAACAATTTTTTTGTACATTCTTGGACCTAATCTTTTTACGGGCACTCCGAAATAAAAAAAAATTGAAAATCCGGCCAAAAATCACCCGTTGAGTAAAACGGTGTCGTTTTAGTAAGGGTATTATTGTCTTTTCAGAAATGACCCTTGACCCCTTGACCCTACCCACCCGACTTAACCCAAACCCAAACCCCAACCTAACCTCTCATCTTCTTCTTCCCCAGTCCAACCACCCGCACACCACTCTCCGGCGACCTCTTCTCCAACCTCCCCACAACCACCGCACGGCAACCCTCCCCTCCCAACCACCACCAAAGCCCCCAATCCCAATCCCATTCCCCAAATACCCACCACCATCCTTCTTCTTCGCAGCTCCACCGCCACCGCCCCCACCCCCGCCACAGCCACAGAATTTGCTAATCAAAGAAGCAAAATAACAGGAACCACTAGAAGCAAATACCCATTTTTTTAAATCATTCTTCTTCCCAAATTTCATGAAACCCATTTTCATGATTTAGAGAGACCCATTTCAAACCAAATTTCTTCCTTTACACCATAATCCACCACATACAAATTCCTCCTAATTCTCACAAACCCACCACCATAAAAATAAACTTTAGCAAAAAACCAAAAAAAAAAACCCGGCATAGCCGGTGGATTTGTGGCCAAATTGGTAATGCTTCAGTAATGTTAGCCCACTGATTTTTTTGGTGGCCCTTTTTCAATTTCATGGCTGCTATGGGATTTGGATAAATTTATTTGGATTTGGATTTCAAAATTGGTTGTGAAGCTTGAAGAACCTTTGGCCATGGTTTTTATTGGGATGGATATATTCTCTGCAGTCGGCCACATTCAAGAAAGCAAAAATCAAAATTTATTCATGAAAATTGAAATGGGTCTCTCTAAATTATGAAAATGGGTTTCATGAAATTTGGGAAGAAGAAGGATTTAAAGAAATGGGTATTTGCTTCTAGTGGTTCCTGTTATTTTGCTTCTTTCATTAGCAAATTCTGTGGCTGTGGCGGGGGGCGGTGGCGGTGGCGGTGGCGGAGAAGAAGGAAGGTGACATTGCAATGAGAAGATGAAGTTTGGTTCATGGGTTTTTATTTCGGGTAGGTTTTAGATGTAAAACGGGTTCCCATTTGCTGCTCCGAATTACAAATAATGGGTCAAATTTTTACATTGTTGAAAAGACAATAATACCCTTACTAAAACGACACCGTTTTACTCAACGGGTGATTTTTGGCCGGATTTTCAATTTTTTTTTATTTCGGAGTGCCCGTAAAAAGATTAGGTCCAAGAATGTACAAAAAAATTGTTTATGTCTAAAAAAAGAAAAGCAAAAATTGTTAAAGTCCATCTATAGCTATTCACTCATTATTATTTGGAAGAGAACCTTGAATACTAATATATGTATCCCTTAGCTTTCCTCATGAACTGATGTGAGGCTCCTTGAGAGGGGACTGTCGCCGGGAGAATTTCAACTTATCATTTTTTTTTTAGATAAGATTAAACAAAACAAAATATAACATTAGCAGTCGAACGCAGAGGAGCACATTAAAAAGGAAGAAACCACAATATTATTCATTGAGATGAGAGGACAATGAATCTAGAAAATCTATTTCTCTTTATTGGATACAAGTGGAAGACTTATTAAGCCTTTGATAAAATACAAAAAGACATAAGAAAATTAAATAACTAACTCAAAAGCAAACCCCCTTATGGTGCTATAGCTAGCTAGTAACCAAAACATAACATAGCCATTACCATGCTTACCAAAGGGACAGTAATATTATCATCAATTATTCCAGTAATTGGAAGAGATTCCACCAAGGTTGCCACAAATGACACTAGAACAACTCTTTCTATTGCCAAGTTCCAATCCAATTCAAAGTATCCGAGCCACGAAAAGTAGTATAGCATCCTATAAACATGGAGAAAAAACAGAATCACAAGTGAAAAAAAAACTCGAAAAAAAAATAAGCGAGCTAATACTTTTGTACACGTTTCTATTCATTTTAATGACGGAGGAAATAACTCACCCTATTGAAATGAAGAAGCCACATACAAACATTGAGATGCTACCAGCCCAACTCTTTTGATGATTATAAGGTAGTTTTAAGGATCCAAATCTTCGTCCCATGATATCTGCAATGCCATCCCCGCCACACATCATTGATACTGAAATCACTCCGATAGGGGAATCGCGCCAGAAAGCCAATGCAGATACAATTAGTATCAGGACATAATAAAGAGGACCTCTAAGCAATTCCCTACAACGAAAAATCATCAAAATTAATGACCGAAAAAATTGTAACATGTTCCACAAGGAAGAAATATACAAGTATTAAGGTTTGAGAGTTTACTCTGGCTTCCCCTCGCGAGTAACGGACTTTATTAGTCCTTGATCTGTAGCCAAGGAAAGGCCATAAACAAGCAGCCTTATGCAGTTTACAAAGGGAACTAGTGAAGCAAAGTACCGCGCCCCTGTGGATGTACTAATCTAATATTTGAATAATCAGCTAAAGAATTTCAAGCAAAACATATTTCTTATAACAAAAATAAAATATGTAGTCTAATAATCTTTTAAATAATTTTGGCGAAAAATGAAAAGGGATATGAAATCAAAAGAATAATCATCATTCTAAGGAACAACAGCAACCTGAAAATTGGCCAGGAAGCCATGAAAAGCAATCCAGAGAGTATATGAACCAGTTTTCTGCTCAAACTCTGTTAGGGAAAAAAAAAAGGGAAGACAAGACAACTTCAGAAATATTAGGACAAGGAAATCATCATTAATTAGTACATATGTGTATATGGACAAGGTTTCATTGTGAAACCTAATGGAAAAATTTCAGTAGACCCCACGTCATCTCTCGCAAACGATTCTCCTTTTAGAAAACCGAATATAAAAATCTCAAAAACTCCAGTCTCACTCTTATTTTGGAGAGATTTTACAATTTTATGCAACATGCGTTATCTACTGATAAATACATGCCCTAAAGAATAAGGATTGTAACACCTATCTTAACACAACACGTGTTTTAAAAAATCACAATAAGTATTCGCTCAAAAAAATTAAACCGTTAAAAAAATTATACGACAGCAAAAAATGTCTCTATATGTGCGAAATTTTTGACGTTCCGCATAGTAGCTAGACCCTTTCAAGTACTACAATGATTTTTTTAATGGGAGAATATCATTTTTACATGTGCAACACAAGCAGCTATTATGCAGTTTGAGGGAACAGACCAACAGTTCTTTAAATGCATAGTCTTGAATACAGTTTGGATTCCTACTATTTGTGGCAACTCCCACTTTCAGATCCACTCATGACTCTACTCATAGCATCCCTTGAATTTTGGATCGGTTTTCACTTTTTATCATGCATCTTACCTCTTTTCTCATAGATTATTTCTTATATGGATCACGTTTTCCTGATTTATTCACATCAGAAGAAAAACTCAGTATTACTCATGTCAAATACTCTTAATTTAAAAGTCAAATATAAAAATTCAATTTAAAACGTAATAAATAGATCTTCACCATAGAAATTAAAACCGAAAGCTATATACTACACTGGAGAGTATCCAAATCTAATGAACAGCCACAACTCATATAGATAGACCAAAAAAAACCTGTTGAATGAGATTCCGTTGGGTGAAGTAATCAAAAGTGGAAACAAGACCATAAGCTCCCCCAACAACAAGTGCCGTCGCTCCCGCATCCTGCAAAACCGATACCGCTCGCAGTTTACCACTGAAAACAATCTCTTTCTTTAGGAAAGAAGAAGCACAAAATGGACCATTTTCGCCCATTAGAAAACAGTGAGAAGATGGGTTATTGATGGAACCCAATTGAGATCGAAACAGAGTAAGGCGGAAATGGTTCAAGGATAAGGATTTCTTGGTGGAGGCGATGAATCCCATGTTCATTTTGACAGAGGTCACTATCATCATGCGATTCTTGTCTCCCTTTGTATTAATTATTACTCTGATTTTGCTTTTTTCAATGCCAGAATTAGCTTCTTATGGGGTTTTGATCTGACACTGATGAATCTGAAATGATAGATAGTCTTGTGGCCATACACTTTTGATAGACCAATGGATATATTTAGGGTGGATTTTGACACTATTTAGAGCTAAATTCTAATTTTACATTTTACATTATCCCCAACACCCCCCCCCCACCACTAATAATTTATTTTTTAAATTGTTAATACATAAATTTTTTAATAAAACCCACCCAATTTGATTTGAAAGTTTTGTCTAAAAAAAGAAAGTAACTTTACTTGTATTTAAAGAAATTTGAAACCCAAATTAAAAAAAAAAATAAAATTGTGTTAGCAAATATACCAAAGTTAATGTCCAAATACATATGTTTTTCTTTTTTATTTTGAGGTTTGCTTAGATCGAGTGTAATGAGATTTCTGTTTTTAGTCTTAGAATAGTCTCAAACTAAAATCGATCTTTCAAACTGATTAATACTTGAAAATTGAAATTTCATACTCAAATTCGAGCCAAAGAGAGTTTAAACATCAATTTAAGTTTAAAATCATACAAATTAAACTAGACTCGCTCTAAATACATATCAATGATATTATTATCTTTTGCGAGATATGTCTGCATATCTGATTATTGATAAGAGAGTGGAGTCAAACGTTACGCCTTCACTTTCATATCAGTAGTTTACTTTGTTATTCCCAAACTTGTAATATCCCAATTCACTTCTAAATTATCTAAATTACTAAATCGTATATAAGTATGGGTTGAATACCGACATTAGGCAAAATATTACCCCACCCCATGTCAATAAAAAAAAACTTGAAGGGTGTATTTTGCAACTAACTAATGTCTTAGTTTTAGACTTTTAGTTTAGGCACACCAATACTGATTATTTGTGGCAGTGGGGGAAAATCCAAATGAAAAGGACACAGAAACAAAGTTCAGTCTGTACTGACAGACACTATTATCTAGGTAGTAACTGACAAGAATCTCTGAATTTATACATTTACTCTCCACAATTTAAAAATATATTAATAGTTGGATAGAGTCTGTTCTGATTTTGAGATTTAAATTCTTTTTTTAATTGAGTTTAATAATGAAATTTTAAACACTCAATCATTAAAATTTTGATTTTGATTTGACACTAGTTTGAAATTGCGACAAAAAATCTCAGAGTGAAACTCAACTCAATTAGACCCATAATTAGTCTGGTAAAATGGGTAAAATTTCTTACTTTTAATCAATTTAATTTTTTATTAAGCAAGACCAATGTAAATATTTTAATGCTAAAGATTTATTGTCTCGAAAATAATGATTTTTTATTTAAAAAATTTCTCCAAATACATAAACCCTTCGCAAAGACTAATATTGTACAACTTACCTTTTTTTTTACCTCACAGGGGGAGGCAGCCCCACATGGGGAGCCCATATCTTATTGTATAGTTAGTCATTTAGTGGCGGAAATTCCCATGAGTTTTTGTGAGATTGGTTTATAATTATACTGACAATAGTGCTAACTCTTCTTTTGATTAATATATTTTGCCTCTATTTTACCAAAAAAATTAGTTTTTGCAGTGACGGATCTAAAAATATAATTTACTGGAGTCATTTATATATTTATTATTAAATGGAGTAAAATATATCATATATAATTTTTTTTATATAAAAAAAATTCATTGGGGTGACTAGATCCGTCCTGGCTTCTTGTGAAGTTTATGCCATCTATTGAGAAGGGGGGGGAACGAAACTTACCTAATATATACACATTAAATAGCAGATGTTAGTTCGTTGTTAATAGAAGTGAGAAAAAAACCAAAAAATAAAAGTCAACCTATAGTTACTCCTTCCTTTCAAATTAATAATGTGGAGTAACTTGAATCACAATTTGCAAAATTAGTATACCAATTGTAGCCACAAACAGTAAAATTTAATTACTGAAACCCTAGTTTAAGGTCTCATACAATTTAGACTGACATCTTAGAAGCAAATTATCAAAAAAACAATTTGCAAGTCCTACACTTGGGTAAATACAACGTCTCATTTTCTTTTTCTTGCTGAAGATACTAGGAAGATAATAGGTTAATAGCTACTACAACCTTAAAAATTCACCTAAAGGACCGTCATGCCGAAAAACAAATAAACCTTGAGAAAACCCCAGAATTTCTAAATAATCATGCTCTTGATTTCTTCTTAGCAAACCTTTCTAATGATTTTGGAAGTTCAGTTTCTTCTGTAATTCTTTTCCTCTTCTTCTTTGACAATTCTTCCTCATTCTTTTCATGGACCAAGAACCGCCTCTTAGCTTTCGCTACAGCTTCCTGCTTTATATTCGCCCTCTTGCTCGGCTTGCTTCTACCTTTTGTTTTGTTCTTGAAAGATCGATTTTTGGCAGCTGCAACTGCTGCTTCCATCTCAGCTTCCATCTCTTGTTTGCTCGGCTTCTCTTTCTTCCTTGTAGGCCTTACCGTTCCAATCTTTGTCGGATCCAACATGATCGTTTCTGGAGGGAGCTTGTCAAGAAGAGAACGAACTTCCTTCTCTCTCCGTTGTTTAGATGTTTCAAATGGATTTGCAACCCAAGTATCAAAGTTTGGCTCTCCGGATCCAGGAATCAAGATGGAAGACCAACCCTTCGAGTGCCCTATGCCCAACACGTCTTCATAAGGGCGGAATGCTACCCTTCCTATTTGGTAACCTTTGACGATGGAATGACTCATGTACCGGCTATAACTCTGAGAATCAGATTGATCACTGAAAACTTGTACAAAAGATCCAGTTGCTGCAGCAAGCAAACCTCTTTGACTGAAATCCAGTGTTTTAGCGTGAAATGGTATCGTTTGCAGTTCTCCGTACTTTCTCAAGTCCCAAAGCTTGATCTTTCGTTCCATACCAGCCGTTGCCATGAGATGACCATTGCTGTGAAATGACAAAGCTGTCACGGGCCCTTGATGACATAACATCTCGACAAGGGGTTTCACGCTTGTAGGTTTCCACATGCTTACTTTACCACGAGAATGGCCAAGAGCAAGCACACCATTGAAGGGATTTACCTGCATAGCATCTGAACAGCCATATTTAGCTCGGAAGTTGCCTATCATTTGACCGGTAGTAACATCCTGAAAATGAAGCTGCCCGCTTTTGTTTATGGAAGCCAACAGGAAGTGATGCTTCAGAAATTGAAGCTTCAATACGGCACCATGTTCCTGAAAAAGAGAAATAATCACACAACTTCTTCAGAACAAAAAAAATGTCGAAATCATAAAATAAACAAATTAGTGGAACATCTTAAGATCTCCAAAAGTTCCTTTACATGCAGAAAACACCTACTGTAAGTAAATATTTGGACAAACTAACAGTACTTTCAATGATCACAGTGACCAATTTTAGCAGACTTTATCGACCTAAGAATGGGACAACACGAAATGGAAAATGGCCACTTTCTATTTTCCACTCAATACCGTGCCTGCTTGCATTGTGGCTACTTGCATCGATTAGTGATAGACAGGGAACCACGAAAAGCATAAACTAAACTTAAGTAGCAATGCTCAGTGGTCTTGTACAATCATCACCGGTTTAAGGCGCAAGTGCTCATGCTAAAGAAAGTAAAGGTGCAATCAAGTCTACCAGACGAGAGAAACAAAGAATCAGAGTAATTGTAGGGCTTGGGATACTATAAAACTACGTCCTGATCTATCCATAATTGGATGTCCATATTTCTATTTCCGGATCCTAAAAATGAATGTGCACTATCCTAAAACAATCAAATGTACTGTACTCATACACACATATTTCCATCTGAACTTTCAAACCTAACCTCCCCTGTTCAAGGGATATGAGTTCTACTAACTCATGGATCATACCGTAACTTCTTTTAAAGTAGTCAAATGCTCTCCTAAATTTTTGTTTAAGTGTCTAAGTATCATTCTTCTTATTCAGATACATGTCCTACTCACATTTTCTCTAACATGTTAAGAGGCCTTTCCAAATCAGCAATACGACAAAGAATGCACTGCATTTCCATTGACACAAAACTAAAGTATTTGAACCAGTATACTACAAGGACAAAATCAAGCACTTGAGTAGGATTACTAACCTTCAGACAATGAAGTTCTGTACCATCCCGATGATATATGTAAGGGTACCTGTACAACATACAGAAGTCAAGATTGGATACAAATGCAAAATTTTGATATACTTTACAGTCACACACGTGTTGAAATAAAAATGCATAGATAGGGGAGAAATTTCCGTGTCTCAAATGTGTATTAATAATAATAATAATAATAATCAATACCAGCTTGCATTAATTGCTTTACAGCTAAAGCTGGAAAATTGATAAAAAGAAATGGGTTCGAATACATGATTGGAGAAGTTTATAAATTCCAGCATTGCTAAATCAACCTATAATATGGACAAAATCGAGGAATAGCTACCGAACTACAAGCGACAGAAAGAGGATAAGAGTGCAGGTGAACAAGATAGGTCTCTATTGGTTAGCCTCATTTTTCTGTATTTACTTGATCTTCACATCCGGTCCAAATCTGAACAACCAACTCCAAAATCCACCAAAGCAAAAAGGTAACATGTTTTGAAAAAAGGAGCAAATATGACTCCCAACGCAAACATCAGCAAGAAAAATTGCATGCACATGTATATTATGATGAAAACTTCAACAAATAATTGCAGCAAGATGGTATCAATACAACCACCTTAATCTGTTAAAGAATTGAATGGATGAGAGGCCTTACTTCTTTTGTGCAGCGGCAAAAAATAACTCATTGTGCAGGAATACCACATCGCGTACAGTTTCCTTAACCTAAAATAATTGATATTAGCAGGAAGGCATACATGTATATATGAGTTTTAAACTCAAGATAAGAAACACTTTATCAGCAAGTGATGGTTTTTATGGAATCAAGTCAGTACAATAGACCTAGAGACATTGAAGAGTAACCAAGAACCTGCAATTCTCTAAGGATGGACATATTTTTCATATCAACAATGGCAATGTGCCCCTTGCGGCCAGCTGCTGCCATATATCGACCACTGGAAGTGAACTCAAGAGTATAGGGACCAAAATCTGTGAAACAAAAAGTTTCAGTCGATGCGATAAAGCTGAAGGAAAATTTATACAACTGTTCTGTCATGGATGTAGGAAGTAAATAAGATGAAATTTATGAATGACAAAAGAAATAACCATAAACAATATCAAAATCATTTTCGCTTGATAGGATATGTGATATAAACCAGAGTGATCAGTGATGGAATGTGAGCGAGAAAATTGAGCTTAATTCATCTCTTTATCGAAGGATCCGGATAGAAACTAAGATCATAAGATGCAAAAATCCTTAATAAAAAGACACATAAAGAACTGGATTGTTTATTTTTGACAGAATGCAGAAAAGCAAGATAATGAAGTGTACAACATGAAATGTCTGAAATGACATGAAATTCTCAAATAATCTATCACTGAGATGAAAGTAGAAGCAATAAGGACTAGGTATCTGGAGTACAACTCTACATGGAATATTCAATATTGTTAGGTGAGAAATAAAACAAGGAACAAATTTGAACATTAGGATGACATCCATGCTTAGCATTTTCCTTTTTCTCCCTTGTACACAACTTTTTTTGTTTTTACTTCATGAAGTGTGATATTTGAATTGTACTTTATTACAAATATCCATACCCATTAGCATAAAAAGAATAACCGCGAGTCTATCGTTTTTATCAGAAAGGGATCTAAAGATTAATTAAGCAAACTAAGGAGAGTCAATAAGGCAATATATGTCAACCTGGTAAGACGATGTCATACTGATTCCTTGAGCTCAATATGTCTATTTCTTGGGTAATTGCCTCCTGCTTAATCCTCCATGGTTTCTCTATACCATCAACCTCCAAATAGCCCGCCTCACTAGGCATGAGCCACTGACAGAATAATCCCACGCATCAGCATGTACTTCATCCAAACAATTTACATTCTACATTTAACACCTTATAGAACCTTGAACAACTTATTCGTAAATAACAATTTCCCCCTACTGAGTACTGACTAAGCATGAAGGACGATGATCATTCTTACCTTTTCGATCTTAGCGGCAGCTTTTGCTGACTTCCCATATAAATCTTCTCTCACAGCAAGCTGACCCTTTAACTTTTTATCTTGTAAAGTCTGCAAACATAGAACATTATGAGCAAAACTAAATGCAGAGATGCAAAACATGTCTTATGTATATATTTGTAGTAATATCGTACCTCCAAATTGGTACCTTCACCTCTAAGGTACTTTTTTACTTTCAGTTCCATTTCCTCATCATTATCCTGTAAATCAAAGCTCCAAACTACTCAGCAGATACAAACTCAAAAAAACATACAACGGGACACTCTTCAATCTCCATCCACAGGTTTCATAACCAATTGCAAAAAAGACAACAACTGGGCAATCAGCTTTTCTCTAATAGAGTCTTACATAACCAACCAAACAAGACACGAAAAAGACAATACAAGTGCAATCAGTGCAAAGGCTTACAATTGAGCAATCTGATTTTCTTCTAATAGAAGCTTACTTACATAGGTGAACCAAGCCCCCCAACACTAACATTTATAAAATTTGTTTTACAAGTATTGATTTTCTATGGTTTTAGTCACTTATTATTTAAATTCACCCCCACCCCCTCCGCCCTAAACTGAACTAGTTCTGTCTGTGCTTACATACCAAACCAAACAAGACACTGTAAAGAGCATACAAGTGCAAAGAAAAAAGCCACATAGGAACAACCAATGCAAAAGGGTCGTGAGAGAACTCGCAAGCTTGCCTAATACTCCCCTAATTCCATTATATAAGTTGTTGGTAATATCTACAACTAAGTTGTGATAAAACATCATACACTCTACAATTAAGTTGTCATCAAGAACAAGAAAATTTTAAAAATATTAAAAGAAAAAAACATAACATGAGAATGAAAAAGTTTCCACCCACTTTCTAATGTATCTTTAAATTTTAAAGTAACAAACTTTTAAGGTAACTTTTTTTTTATTTTCTTCATTCATTAAACTGCCAAAGCAGCTCCAGTAAATTGTACCATTAAAAAACTACAGCTGAATTTCAATTTTCAATACTGTAAAAATCTATCCCCATTTATCAAACACATTCAATTTAATCAATATATCCATAAAAAAATAATATTTCCAATTAATAATTTGAGTTCAAATTATACCTTCTGAAGAGCAGCTGGGACCATTGGACCCGGTTCACCGTTCTCTTCCTCCTGACCCATAGAAAAACAGCTAATGTGGAAAACTCAAAAAGGATTTAAGGAAATTTCCCGGGAGAGTTGCGGCGGCGGGTGGCGGAATAGGGTGGTCTTGGGGGGTTTGGCGGGCAATGAGTTTTTAAGGTTCGGAGAATAATAGGGTTTGTTAAGGTAAGAAGGCAAATGACAAGGAGAAAACATAAGGGTATATTTGGTATTATACTCAAAAAAAAATTACCCCATATTTTAAAAATCCTTTTCTTTTTGTTGAATATAACTCTCGCTCTCTTCGTTTATTGAATTTACTGGGTGAAAATCCTCTGTCCCCGTTTGTGTATGTCTTCGTGTCCCTAACCAATCAGAATTTACTATATAAATATTTGTTTTAATTATATATACACATGGTAAATTGTGATTGGCTGGAGACACGGGGACATATACTGATGGGGACAGAGGATTTTTTACCGATTTGAGGAATTAGCTTTTTTTACCCTCTAACCTTTACGAAATTCCGATGTTACTCAAAATCTATTTTTAGATCGCATTTTATTCACACTCTATTTACAAGTGCTAAATATGTCCAAATCTGGCAAATTTCAAGCAATTATACGGTGGTGCTGAGGGGTATTATAATCGGGGGGAAAATTAATTTAAAATTCATTCAGAATAACCTGAATTATCTTAGTGTATCAATTGAGTGCTCTGAATTGTTTTTTTTCAATTGACTCCTCCCCTCTTTTTTTTATCCATTTAGTCCCCCTTCACCCACAACCACTGGCAACAACCGCCGCCGCCTTTCTCTGCAATCCACTGTCTAAATCAGCCAAGATTTTCCTAGCATTATTGGTCAAATTCTTATTCATACCTAATGCTTCCAATATGTTGTGTGTAGCCTGACATCCACCCATTGCATACAACAATTCCACAAGAACTGATCTTCAACTTCCACAAGATCCCTGAAATTGGAAGCTTATGGAGTTCAATTAAAGCATAAGTACTGGATGATCATATATTTAAAAACCTTCACAAATAGAAAATCAAATTTACTTAATGCACTATTTAAAAACTTGCAAAGACCTTTGCTGGGTTTGCTATCAATAATTAATGTTGCTGCTGACAGTGCCTCGGATGTATTCTCAAACATGTTGAAAGCTTTTAGTTTCACAACCTAATAATTCAATTTTAAACAAAACTATCAATTTCATCCAATACTTTGAAGAGGCCAAAGCCCGCTGGGTATCAAAAAACACCAGCATTTTTTTCTTCACCCCTGAAAAACAAAATACTAAATCATACTCCCTCCATTCCCTATTAATTGTCGTTTAGGAGATATCTAGTTATCCAAATTAATTGTCGTTTAAGATTGTTTTATTAGTTGTCAACAATTTATTCCAATTATACCCTCAATATTTTCCTTTCTTTATGACAAAGAAGTGAGAGAGAGGGAGGATGGGGGATAATATTGGAAGTTTAGGTGAAAATGACAACTTCCTTAATTTTCTCAAATTGTCTAAAGAGTCTTATATTTAGGAATGGTGGGAGTACACTTTAAGAAGAAAACATTTTCGGGGCCAATTGAATATTAAGAGAAATTGAATGCATATCTGGGGTTTGGGTCAATGAAGAGAATTGGATTTTTTTGCAGATTTGTTGAATAGCAAAGTGACGACGACGGGATGTGGTGGTCGGGGAGAGAGACGAGAGACAGGGAGAGGGGAGAGAAAGGAAAGAGGGGACTGGGAGGGGTAATCTGCTTGGATTGGGTTTGGCTTGAGCTTGGTTTGGTTTGATCTCACTTTTAGCGGGAAATGCCCAATTTTTTGGCTCTAAAATAGGCGGTAAAAATTCAAATTCAAATTTTTTTCTTCAAATAATCGTTCAATTCCAAATTTTGACCTCTAAAATTGTTGGGAAATGTTCAAATTCCAAATTTTTGAGGCCAAAATTTGGATTTGGACGCTTATTTACAAAAAAAAATTGAATTTGAATTTTCCCGCCTATTTTAGAGGTAAAAAAATTGGGCATTCCTGCCAAAAGTGAGACCAAACCAAACCAATCTCAAGCCAAACCCAATCCATTGTGTGGTGGGTAGAATTTGTTAGTTTTTTATTCTTCTCTCTTTGAAAAATTATTTTTTAGTTTTTGGGTCTAATTGTAATAATTTTTTAATTAAAGTAGTTAAATGTAATAAAATTTCAAATTTTATTTTGTTTGGACTATACTATCTCTCAGCACCACCGTGTGCTTGCTCGGATTTCACCGATTTTGGACACATTCGGCACTCGTAAATAGTTATTGGGCAAAATGTGAATCAAAAATAGATTTGGGGCAATAATAGAATTTCGTAAATAGTGCGAGGGCAAAAAAGATTAATTCCTCTTTAATTTTGGCTAAAATTTAAGATTGTCTTTAACTTGAGATACAATTGAAGTTTTGTATTGAAATTTTAATTAGATTTATAAATAAGATATTTGATAAAAAGATATTTGATGAACATTCTAATAAGGTAAATATGATATTCAAATTCGAAAGGAGAAAATATTTTTTAAATGTTTGACGAGTAGTTTAGAGGTTAGTAATCAATCTCTGAAAACGTCAAAAGTAACCCAAAACTTTTTCCCGAATTATACCCCTCTTACATTTTTCTAACTAATTCGCAATCTAAATTTCCTTATCTTGTTACTCTATTTTTTAAAGGTCTCTTATAGTCTTGGTACTCTCGACATTTTTAAAGGTCTTTTATAGTCTTATTACCCTCGACAAAAGAAAAATTATTTAAGCTCAAATATATAGGCATTCTTGAATGTTTCGCACTTTTTTCTCTAAATAATAAAAAAAAAGTGTGAGTGATGGTGATAAATATCTATTACTCCCTTCATTCTCATCTAATAATTATTTATGAGATATATATGTATCCAAATTAATTATCATTTACATGTCTTTTATTAGGTATCAATAATTTATTCCAATTATACCCTCAATATATATTTTATTGGAAAAGTGAAAGAGAATGAGGAAGGAAGGGTATTATTGGAATTGTGGTGAAACGATTATTGTTTGTTTGAATTCTTTAATTTTTTAAATTGTCCTAAACGACCTATGTTGAGAAATAGAGGAAGTATTATTTTATTTTCGAACTTTCGTATTTAGTGGACATATCAGGCCAACTAAACAAACAAAATAAGGAATGTTCCCCGTCAAATTAATACCACTTAAGGGAAAATATAGTTATTAGAAACCGGCAATATCAAATTTAAACGTTAGTAAACAATATACTAGAATGGGAAAAATCTGGGGTGGAACGGTCCCAATGGGTCCGGCACTTACCCACTAGAATGACATGTAATGGGTGGTCTTACATTATTATTATAAAGGGAAAGGAAAGAGAGCATATAAAGCATTCCCGCGGGAATAGTTGGAGGAATATCCATCGATATTATCAAAGTCGACGAGAGCCGTTGACATCACCAATTGTATTCACTCTGTATTTCTCGTCTCCCTTGGATTAATTTAAAGAACTCAATTCCAGTTCATTTATAGTTGTAATCAAACCCCGCCTCCCAATTTCTCCAATTAATTTTTCTTCACTATAAATTCAAGATATCCAAGAAAATCCCATTACAGAGAAAGCCATTTTTTTTTTCCTACTTGACAATCCCGAAGAAGAGCTTTTCTTGGTTGGGGCTCTGTAATCGGGATTTCTTGTGTTTTTAGGAAGAAGAAAGAAAAAAGAAATGGACGGTGGTGATGATATTGTTAGGGAAGGAAAGGTGACTTGTGCGACGTGGATCAGACGTCCGGAAAACGCGCATCTTGTGGTTATTGGAAAAAAGTCGTCGTCTTGTCGTTCTTCACTGGAGATCTTCTCCTTCGATCCCAAAACTACTTCTCTTTCTTCCTCTCCCAAGGTTAGTTTTCTTTTAATTTTTTAATTATTACTATCTACGTAGGGTCACTCGTTTAGTACACGCAGCTAAAATTAAGAATGAAAAAATTAGTTATTTCCTTAGTTAAAAATAAAATATCACTATTATTTAGTTATACAAGCGTCCTATTTAGTAGAGTAATATTGATATTTTGACTAATATATACCTTACTTTTTTGCTTTATTAATTTTCGCTACATATTCTAAATGACTTTATATTATAGAATGGAGGGAGTATATTATTATGTCGAATCCGGAACTTATCGTTTCTAGTTGTAACTTGTAAGGGCTTTACTAATTTTAATTCTATTTTTTTGGGTTTAATTTTGTAGGCTAGGTTTGAGTTTGGAGATGGAGTTGAACCGGTGAGTATAGCAGTGCATCCTAGTGGTGACGATGTCGTTTGCTCCACCTCCACCTCTGGCTGCAAGTATGTACTGATATTATTCTTTGCTGGACTATTGCTTTATTTTGTTTGAAATTAATTGTCACATTGAAGTTCGGACATATTTTTTGTTCCTAATTATCTGTCATTTAAAATAAAAAGATCAACAGAGCATGGAATGTACATTTTTTCCAAATTTATACACTCTTGTAATCAGGGGGCGGACGCAACCTGATATTGGGGGCGAGTTTGTACATTACATTTTTTTTGGGGGGCGGGGAAGACTTGATATTTGAAAGGGTTTTTTGATAAATGTCTGGGGGCTAGTAGTAGGAGTAAATGCTTAAGAGTTGAATATAGAGAGTTCCAAGAGGAGCAATAGTATTGTCCAGTTATCATTGAACTTGGAGAATCCAATCATTTCCTTAATCGAGTGCACTGACCTAAAATGACTGTTATTTCAAACGGAGGGAGTACTATTCTATACTAGTATTTATTATTGCAATGATTTAGCAAACTGTAAATTTGGTTTTGCTTTTTTGGTAATTTGAAGCTGTGATTTTTGTCTTATTATGATATGGTTGGTTAGAACTGGCAATTAATTACTTATTACTTGGGATTAAGGCTTTGTCGTTGTATCTTCATTTTAGTTGTAATCTTTATACATTAATGGGGGACAATAAATTTTATCTTATTTGCAGATTACTTGAGTTGTATGGTCGAGAAGAAAACTTAAAACTTGTGGCTAAAGAATTACTACCTCTTCAAGAGGTTGGTCCTCAGAAATGCTTAGCATTCAGTGTAGATGGATCTCGTTTTGCTGCTGGAGGAGTCGTAAGTAAACCCTTTGACAGTAATTATTTTGTTTTGGTGAACTAGTATATGATTCGTTTCGGAAAATTAATTAGTTTGTACTGATTTTTTTATTTTTTTGTTTCTTCTTTTTTTCTTTATAATATAAACTAAGGATGGACATCTCAGAATCTTCGAATGGCCAAACATGCGTATAATTTTAGATGAACCCAATGCTCACAAGTCATTCCAGGATATGGATTTTAGGTACAGACTTTCCCCGGATTTTTTATGCGTCGATGATTTCATATAGCATCTGCATTCATTTGCATCCTGGATATTCATGTTGACACGCAAATGATCTCAAGTGTTTATGTTCGACTATTTCTGCACTCGTACTCTTTTGTGGAAGTTTACTGAATTTTGTTTTTATTACTATGCTGCTATGGACCTTGTATATCCTCTAGCTGATATTCTTTCTCATCAATCAAAGTGTAATGACTAGAAAACCCTTTTCCCTTGTTTCTTTGTCTCAACTCCTGAACCGTGGATCTTTTGTTGCTGGAAATTCTAGTGACTCCTGAACCGTGTATTCTATAGGAACTTCTTATGTCATGTAATTTATTTTGTATTATATACATATTGTAAGCTTCTGGTTGCCTATTAATTACTGTTGTCATATGTGTTGCTCTTGTTTTTGGCCTATTTCAGCCTAGATTCAGAGTTCCTCGCTTCAACATCAACTGACGGTTCAGCAAGAATATGGAAGACTGATGGTGTTCCAGTGACAAACCTGACAAGGAATTCAGTATGTTTTATCCAATCTATCAATTTGATTTTTGTGCCATAACTTGTCAATTTTGGAGTTTTTATCCCACTTTTACGGTCTTGCAGGATGAGAGGATTGAACTTTGCCGGTTTTCTAAAGATGGGACAAGACCATTTTTATTTTGTACTGTTCAAAGAGGTATATGATAGTTCCTGTCATCTGGGGAACAACTGCACAATAGTATCATTTCATTTCCTATTTTTATTTTTTATTTTTTAAGTTTGAGGGATTCTTTGGTTGACGAATCAGGTAACAAACCGCTTACTGTTGTCTGGGATATAAGTACCTGGAAAAGGATTGGCCTGAAGAGGCTGCTTAAAAAACCAGCTTCCATAATGTCCACTAGCTTGGATGGAAAATATCTTGCCCTGTAAGTTCCTAGCTTTTCTGAAAGCGATTTCCTTGCTCACGAGTATTAATGTGAATTTTTGGCTTTCTAAGTTCTACTGATTTGATGAGGCTGAAGTTATGATGGTAGTTTTAAATAAAATAAATATAATATAATATTAATAATAAAAAATAAAAAAAATGAAACTCAAATAGGTAATCCTAGTTTCCTACAGGGTTTCAAAGGGAGAGGCACTAATGAGGTGCCTCATATATTCTTCTTTTGTAAATCTGCTAAACACTGGGTGTTTAATGTAAAGTATGGAACTTTCTTGTTTTGGCATTTTTTCTGTTTGTTTGCATTGCAGCCTTTTCTTTTTAATGATTATTGTGATCTGTTGTGATAATTTAATTAACATAGTGGAAGCAAAGATGGCGATGTATGCGTAGTAGAGGTGAAAAAGATGGAGATCCGCCACTTGAGTAAGAGACTCCATTTGGGTTCTAACATCACGACGATGGAGTTTTGCCCTAGTGAAAGGTAAAATTTCTTCTTGTTTTAGCGGAAAGTAACAATGGTTGATGGCATACATGTAAGATGGTATATGCACCTCTGTCGTAGAAACAAATAAAATAAATGCAATAATTCTCTGTTTAGATTTGGATTATGAAAAAGGATACGAGAGGAGTGGTTTTTCATGAAGCGTTATTAAATGTAGTAGAAACTAAAAAGACGAAAATCGTATAAAAAGCTAGGTCTAGGTGACGCCTTTTGCCATTACTTCTTTCCGCTACCAACTTGAATACATTGTCAAACTTACGAAGTATTTTCTTTAAAAGCGTACAGTTTCTGGTTGGATTCATGGTGCCGCCTTCTATTTCTTACCGTCTTTTGTGCAGGGTCATTCTTACCACCTCTGCTGAGTGGGGATCTATGTTGACTAAGCTAACCGTTCCTGCAGATTGGAAAGGTCCCTTTCTCTCGTTCTCTCTGTTCCCGTGTTGTAGTATCTGAATTAATTGCTAACAATTTTCGCGCATTTCTCCTTCTTTTTCCTGTCGCAGAGTGGCAAATCTATCTACTACTCTTAGGATTGTTTGTGGCTTCGCTTGTTCTATTTTACATATTCTTCGAGAATTCCGACTCTTTCTGGAATTTTCCCGTGCCTGCAAGAGCAAAATTTAACACCATTCTTGGAGATTCACAATCTGATGATCTTGGGGTCTTTGGACCATTAGACATGTAATGGAAGAAGTATTTAGCTTACTAGAATTTATCGTGTTCGAATCGCCAATACTAGACAAGATTAAGATTTGTAGGCATTTTGAGATTTCTCCTACTAAATTGTATTTACCTTCTTGGGTCGTAATCAACTCGACATTTTCAATTAGCGCACTTGTAATCAATTTTATATAAATGAATATCCATAATGAAACTACATGTTCTTTTATCCACTATAATTTTTTTTTTTTTTTATGTGGCTATGACACTCTTGTAATTCATAGTATAATTTGAATGAATACCTAGAGTACCTTTGATCAAGCTAAAAAAAAATTATTCCTCTTAACAGGTATTCTATTCAAGAAAAAATAAATTTCACAAAAAAAATAGAGATATATATTTCAGATCTTAACAATAATGTATGTGGTCCAGTAAAATCAGTGCAGCTTACCGTTTGGACACTAAATTATAGACCCAAGTTTGTATATGGTCACCTCAACTTCCCTCGCCTCCACTGCCTCCACCTCCACCTATTCCAGTTAGCCCCATTATGGGGAGGAGGGAAGTTGGGAGAATGAACAATCGTGGGTTGGGGGATGGGTGAAGGAAGAGAGCTAAGAGAGATGGGGAATTCTTCTTATTCTTTTATTTGTATTTAATTTTAATAAATGAATAGACAAAATTACCCTTGATCAATTCTCCGGCAATACATTTTGTAGCCAAATTTTGCCATGAAAAGCAATAATTGAAGATCCACCGGGATTTCTCTTACCAAATATACTACATGATATTGGTTAATGATATTTATGATTTTACTGTTCAAAAAGAAGCAATAATTAAAAGTACAGGTACAACGAAAATTGTTAGTGCAAAAAAAAATTGGTTTTTAGTTAGAAAGAGGAAATTAAAATAGTTGAAGGGAAGTTATAGAGATTCTCCGACAGTGAACTACTCCCTCCATTCCTTATTAATTGTCGTTTAGGAGAAATCTAGGAGTCCAAATTAATTGTCGTTTAAGGTTCTTTTGTTAGATGTCAACAATTCATTTCAATTATACCCTCAACATTTTCCTTTATTTATAATATAGAAGTGAGAGAGAAAGAGAGGGAGGATGGGGTAGTATTGGAAGTTTAGGTGGAATGGACAACTTTCTTAATTTTCTCAAATTGTCTAAAGAGTCTTATATTTAGGAATGGAGGGAGTACGGTTTTTTTTAATATCTGTTAGCCTTAAGAAGCAAATTGTCACGTTTTAAGCCAATTCAACTAAGAGGGTGTATTCAATTCGAATTTTAAAAAATTGTAACTCATTTTTAAAAGTCTATGGATTTTGCTGACTCTATGGATTGTTTTAAATCTATGCAGATTCTATCAGATTGATTTATCAGGATTTCTTTTGATTTATAAAGTCTATAGATTATTTGAATAATACCCAAAAAATAAAGAAAATACAGATTCAGTGGTATATTATACAGATCCAACGGTATTGAATTTCCATAGTCAATATATGTTTACCAATATTTTTTATTTTGGAATCAAATCATTTTGTTAAAAATTTAAAAAGTTTGGTGATGAGTCTTTGATTGTTTTTTGGAGATCACGTAATTCAAGTTTTGTATAATTTACTTATTGATATTTTTTCTTTGGCTTAAGTAAGGTATGTTTTGTGATGAGTTTTGTTCGAATTCTTTTTTCCCTCATTTTCTCTTTCAGGGAAATGAAATACATGTTTGGAAAATAGAGATTTGTGGTTAGATAGAGAAGAAATTGTTTGCTTTCTATAATTTCGGTTTGAAGATGATCAGGAAGAAAATTGTTTATATATTATGACAATATATATTGTTTTTGTGAAATAAACATTTCATATTTATTAGTTTTCTAATGATGTGAAATTTTTGAGTTTTGATATTTCTTTATTTTTCTTTTAATTTTAAAGAAATGGGATCACTAAAAATTTGTAATCTAAGATAAAATTATCAAAGACATTTAGAGGGGTGTATTCAATCTAGACTTTATAGGATTTTTAAAATTTATAGGTGTTCAAATTAGATTTTAAAAAGTCCATTAAAATACCAATATTACTCTCTTAAATATGATTTACATTGTTAGTTTGTTAAGAGTAATGTTATAACGTTAAGACATACTTACTCTGTTAGCTTCTAAATTTTTCATAGTACCAATAGCTTATCACTATAAAACATTATTCCAAATAACGAACCATGATAGGGTACTAATATAGTTTGATTAGAATACTAATGTTGATTTATTTAAACTTATAGTCTTAATTTTTGCTTCATTAATTTTCGCGACATGTAATAAAAATCTTATATTTAGGAATGGATGTATTTTAATAATCTATTTATAAATACTTTAAATTTTAATTAAATATTGATATACTATTATTTTCTAAAATTCTAAGTAAAAACTGTAAAAATCAAAATTTGTACCCTTGACCAATTGATATTTCTGGCAACTAAACAGCTTGAGAATAGCCAACTATACCACCAACTTAAAGTGTTAACAATAAACATGTTTACTTATTTGTGTTCTGTTCGTCGTCAAAAAATTGTTTAAAAAAAAGAACAATCATTGTTGCATCTTCGTCATCTTCTTCATCCATTGCACCGAAATCATCATTCCTACAACTCCAGGAAAAAAAAATTTCTTCATTTAACTCCTCAAAAACACCAAAATTCATCATAAAAAATCCCCAAATGAATAAACCCACCAAAATTAATATGAACCCATAACCCCATTTTATTAAAAAAACACACCAAAGATTCTATCTTTTTCACATTACTTAACCAAATTCACAATTAACACCGGCCACATTCATCAAAAAAAAAACTGACACCGGCAACACCGCTACACATACATCGGCCATTTTGCTAAAAAAAACCATGACTGTTTTGATGAAGAAGGATAAGCCATTTTACATTTTTTTTAGCCAGGGATTGCGATTTCACTGGGTTGTGAGATTAAGCACATTACTAGTTCTTTGAAAACTATAGATGCATCTTTGGAACATCATTTTCTTTGCATCTTGGAACATCCTTGTTTGATTTCTCAACCAAATCAATGCATAAAAAAAAAATTCCAACTACTTTTTTTTTAACATTTTCAAAGTCAAAATGTTGATATTGGAGTTTGATATTTTCAAGACGTGATTAATGGACTGGATGAATGTTGGAGTGGGTGGATGTGTGTGTAGTAGTATGTCAAAGAATGGATATATTGGTAGCATATAAATATATTTGATATAATTTTAGACTTTAAAAAAAAGTAATTTGGGAAAAATCAGTGAGAGCATAATTGGTAATAAAAATTTGAATTTAGAAATTTTTGGAGTTTTTAGCCAATATATTGGCAAAGACTTAGCCATATAGCACTTCCCTTATTCTTATTAGGAAGAAACCTATATTATATAACACATGGATAATAGAAAAGCTTCATGAGTCCATAAATAAACATCTTTCAAACTATTTTTTTTTTATTTAATAATTTTTAAATTTTTTTGGGAGGTGATATTTGCACTCATGCTTTAACTTCTTACACTCCTCTCTCCCTTATTTTATTAGTGAGTATACCTGAATGCCCAAACTCAATGAATCCTACTTAAAGTTAACATTTCAAAACAAGTATAGTTAAGAGTATTAAAGTCATTTTATTTATAAAATAAGATGAGAGGAGTGCAAAAAGTAAAATTTGGAGTGTAAATATCATAATCAGTAGCTGAGACTCATGTAATTATTAGCGATCATAGTTGCCAAAAAAAAAAAAACCACATTAATATAAATACACTTTCTTATCAATCTTATTTGCACCAAATCTAAACTTTTTCTTATGACTTAAGAGAAACATTTACGTTTGTGTATGAACGAACAATTATGTGAGTAAAGCTGGTTATTCTATTATCTTTTCCTCCTTTCTGGGCGATGATATGTTCTTCCTAGTTTGAGAGTGAAAGGTTTGACATACGGGCTGTAATAAATTCCGTATCCTGTTCAATCTTGTTTATAGCACAGTTGAACACAACATTTCCGACTCATAACTATAGACTCGTATAGTTATGAACTCACATATGTCTCTCATAACCAGACAATATCTTGAAGCATGCCCAGATGAGTAGTGACTTATAATTAATTAATACTCCTTCCATTCCTCAATATAAGACGTTTATAACACTTTGAAAAAATTAAGGAATTCAAACCAATAATAATTTTTCCACCACAATTTTAATAATACCCCTTCATTCCTCCCTCTCTTTCACTTTTCTGATAAAAGATATGTTGAGGGTATAATTGAAATAAATTATTGACACGTAATAAAAAGATATGTAAACGACAATTAATTTGGATACATATAAATCTATTAAAGGACAATTAAATTAGAATGGATGGAGTACATGCTAAATTATAAATGCACTGGTAGTTTGCAAAAGCCATGTCAATATCAATGTATAAAAAATAAAAATTTCTTGAATTAGATGATTATATACTCATTTAATAATAACATGATTTTACAATAAATGCAAAAGTAAAAGGAGGACCCGGATAATTAACAGAATCTGATTGTTTGTACATATTTGTCAAACGAATTGTGGATACGAGGGGAATGAAAATGATATTCACATTAATTTGATGTTAAAGAAATTGATACTCCAACAACCCAAAACCCCGAATCGTACTTTGACTTATATAATTAAAATAATTATTTTCATATTTAAAATAACTATTTACATGTTAAAATATCTATTACAACCGTTGGATCGATTAGTAGGTCTGACGATTTTAATTGAATCCGCACGGTACAGAAGAAATATCATTTCGCACTTTAACTATTTCGGTAATAAAAGTCCCATCGACCCGATGGTAATCTTTCAACATAGAAAATGAGTTATTTCGCGCAGTGCGCAAGTGATGTTTTAAAACTAAGATTAACAATACGTGAAGGAGTAACCTCTGTTACTGGGCTAACTATTGGGCTAACTCTTTAACCTCCCCATGGCAATCGGTGTATACAATTCCTCCTCAGTTACTATCTCTTGCAAGATATCGCTAGTCAATCCCCACTCTTTCATTCTGCAATTGTGAGATTTGATGAGAACTTTTCTAAGAACAATTTGAGACCTATTTAAGAAATTTTCTTCTCGTGGTGTAGGATTCGTATATAATCTCTTAGGTTATAACCGATTATTTTCTTTTTTGGAAATATGGAGGGGATGTTTTTCAGCTATGTCGAGTGTCGAAATTCAAATTATTATTCTGGTTGGGGGGAAACTTGGTTACCACTGAAACGTTTCTTTAATGATTATAATCAATATTAAGAAATTATAAATCATGCATTCTATTGTTAAATTAAAAATAGTTAAAACGTTGTTGACATCAGAGTTGTAACTGAATATAAATGAATCAAGCTACGAAATTTCAAATTCACGATTCTCAATAAAAACTTTTTATCTTAAATTCGTGAAATACTAAAATTAGAATAAAAATTGAAGTATTACTAATTTTCATAATGAAAAAAGATCTGGCCCTTATGGGCATAATGCAATACTAAAGTAGGAGGACTCTCTCCAAACTATTGGAGGTTCGAATTGCTAGGGGTTCAAATCGCATGCGTAAATAATATTCACAGATAAAAGAATTTATACACGTTTGACTCAATCATATATAAACTATTATTTTATATAGATTTAATAGAGTGACAAACTAGAGAAAGACAACTGTCACTCATCTGAATTAGTTAAGCGAAAAAATAAATACTTAAATTTTAGGAGAAAAAAACTGAATAAATACAGAATGCAATACTACTAATTTGTAGACGAGGTTTTCACATTGTCGTTGATCATTAGCAAGTAGCAACTGGATTCTGACAACAGTTTTTTTAAAAATGGGCCCACGTTCCATAAGGCCCACGAAAACTGCCGATTAAGCACGTCATAGTAAACGCGTTTACGTCTCTTTCATAAATCTCAACCAGCTTTTATCTAAACTTTTCCGAAAAAACAAAAAAGGAAAATAATAATCATTTCCAAAATCAACACTCAATACAGTGGAGAAGAAGAAGAGAACAACATTTTCCTATTCGGACGGTAATGTAATGGAACATCTCTCCGACAACGATGAGATTAATACCGCCGGTATGTCATCTGCCGGCGGCGTCGGAAATGGCGGCAGTGGCGGCGGCGGTGGTGGTGGTGGAGGAGGAGACTTCAATTCGATCCGTGACCGTTTCCTCTTCAAACGAAACCCTAACATTTCTACCAGCTACCTTCCTCAGAGTAGCTCGAAAACGGCACCGTCGAATAATTGTTCATCATCTTTGGATCGCCAATTCAAAACTGGCCGATCTCATCACAATAGATCACTGCCTCGGAAGCTATCGTTTTTTAAATTCAAAACTGGCCGATCGTGGTTTTATTTGTGTATACTTTTAGTGATATTTGTATTTGCTTTGGCTTCGATAGTATTACAGAGCTCGATCATGTCGGTTCTGAGACAAGGTGGTGGAGGTAGTAGTGAGAGAGGTAAATGGCGATGGTCAGTGCGAGATGATTTGAAGTTGGGGACTTCATTGCATTTCGTGCCGCGGCGGAGATATGAACTTCGTGATGGACTTGATCCATTGAGGAACCAGACTAGGATTGGGATTCGACCACCGAGAATTGCACTTGTATGTTAATATATATTTTTATGCATTTCGAATGTAAAGCTTCTATTTGCAAAATCCTAATGAGCCTAATCAAATATATAAGTGCATTTACATAAAATTTGTGTAAAAAGAATAAGTATTTCTAATGTTTGAGAATTAGTATTTTACTAAAATTTGTGCATTTCTAATGTTTAGATGCATTTCGAATTTAAAGCTTTTATTTGCTGCATTTTACATAAAATCTGTGTAAAAAGAACATGGCAGTTTATGGATAATGTTTGAGAATTAGTATGAAATTTGAGAATTTTACTTCACTGAAGACAAAGTTGGCGAGAAGTTTAGAAATGTGATGTTGTTTGGAAGTTTTATGTTATGTATGCATGTAAATAGGGGAATGTGAGTTCATAAGTGAGTTCTAACGCCAGTATTCTTTATGCAACTTCTTTTAGATTGCCATGTTAATTTGTTTGCGTGAACATAAGGGGGTTATCCATGTATATGATTGCAAGTTCGTATATGTAGAGAAAATTGATAAGAGAGAGATTCAACAATGTTTGTTAACATGAGACTGAGGATTTATGCTGCAACTTCCTGATTAAAAAAAAATTAATTGGTTGGATGTCTATGCGTGCAACCATTTAGTAAATGCAAAAGGGACAGGGTAGCTTTTCACCTGTTGCTGCCGAGATCAAAGATTTAAAAGTGCTCTAGGTGGAAACACCTTTGTAGTTATCACTCTAGGCATCTTTGGGCTTTAATTATGTATTTGTATACGTTTTTGTTTTAGAAAACTTGAGCTTAAAGTGCCTTATGCGTGTATTTTCCGTTCCCGTCTGTTTCATTGTTAATATTCTTGTTTTGAAGTATTAATACCTTCATATCCATGGTTTTAACTCGAAATGAAGTCTCTTGGTTCATAGACCTGATGTATTTTAGTTAATGAATTCCAGATCTTAGGGAGCATGAAGAAAAAAGATCCATCATCACTGAGGCTATCTACAGTGATGAAGAACTTAAAGGGAATTGGTTATCTGCTTAAGGTATTTTCACAAGAATATTTTCCTGCCAATTTTCTTTTTATTAACTCTGTATTCATGCTTCAGGAACTTAATTTGAGATAGTTTTTCTTGCCGGGATCAAGATTGTTCGTTAATTCCATAATTGAATATTTTGCACTGAGAAAGGGACTTTGTAGTTCTTAAGGAGATTTTTTTATTTTTATGTTTATTTTTTTCTCATGCCTTGTAAACTTAATATGGAAAAATGGTGCAACTATGCCTTAGGCTTACTTGGTTCTTCTTTATCAAATTTCTTAATGTGGGTTTCTTAATTTTCATGTGTCTGTGTAATGCTTCTGAAGATATACACGCTTCTGGATGGTGAAGCACGTCCTATGTGGGAGGAAATAGGAGGACAAGTCTCGTTGTTAAAGCCCCAAAATATATGGTCAACTTGATTGGTCAATGTATGTTCTCTCCAGTTCACTCCTAAATTTGCCATTTGTAGTCTAGTTACCACTGTTAGGGAAGTGTCGCCAGTGGGGAAGATAGTTCCTCGTTCCTACTGGGGTAGTCTGATGGAAGCTGTATTTATACTAATCCAAGATGCTTTATTATGCTGTAGCTTTGAAGGTGTTATAGTAGATTCTCTTGAAGCAAAAGATGCCATCTCAAGGTACTGGACTTGTAATATCGCTGTCCTTTTTATCGATTTTCATTACTTCTTAATTTTAATGTGAAATTAAACTTGAAAAAGTTATATTTGCAACTTGAGCCTGGTAAATAGAAGCACTCCACATTTGTAACACTACCATTTGTTAAACCCTGACAAAATGTTATTATGGAAATTTAATGGAAAAGAAAAAATTCCTACCTTCAATCTGTAAATTGAACATAGATAAAATGCTATTATGGAAATGCATCATCAGTCATCGACTTGTATGAATGTTTAAAGTACTTAAAACTTAAGTAGAAATTGCCACTAAATGTGGGGACTGACATATTAACCTTCTTTGGATTTCTTAGAGCTCTGACATATTAGAATAGTTACGGATTGAAAGTAGAAACATCTTTATTTCAGGAGTATCTTTGGCCTATACCCCTCTATTCTTCCTTCTGCGCACTTGGATATGGAAATTTTTAGGTTCCATGATTTGTAAGTTTTATATTTCAGCAGCCTTATGCAGGAGCCTTTCTGCTCTGTTCCCGTAATATGGATAATTGAAGAGGATACGCTGGCAAACCGCCTTCCAATTTATCAGAGCATGCACTTGGAGCATATCATTTCTGAGTGGAAAAGCGCCTTTGCCCGGGCTGATGTCGTTGTGTTTCCAGATTATTCTCTTCCGGTAGATCTGTTGTTTTTTTTTCATCTCTTACTACATAATTTATATTTGTTGATTTTTAGGCATTTGTAAGCTCAGTAATTTTCCATAAGAGATACTATATACCTAATTTCATCGTGCTCAATTATAACTTCTTTCCTGTATCAGATATTATATAGTGTGCTTGACACTGGAAACTTCTTTGTAATTCCTGGATCACCAGTAGATGTTTGGGATGCAGAAAGCTACAGTAAGACACACTCCAAATCACTATTAAGAAAGGAAAATGGTTTTGACAAAGATGATCTGCTTGTTTTGGTTACTGGAAGCTCCTTTTTCTACAATGAGTTATCATTGGATTATGCTGTTGCAATGCATGACCTGCAACCTCTCCTAGTCAAATATGCAGCAAAAGAACAATCAAAAGGGATATTCAAGTTTATCTTTTTGTGTGGAAACTCCAGCAGTGGGTATGATGATGCTTTACAGGTAAATTATTGGATTATATGCTTGATTAGCTTGCTATGGGGAGATTAGTATTATCCGGATTGAAGTTTACATCGATATGCTTAAGAAAGAGTTTAATTCATATTTCTGGGGACAGTGTTCATAACATTCCATATTTCAAGGTTGTAACACTGAATGTTTTATTGTTATGCCTTCTTTAAGCCTCCCACTCTTTCTTGTCTTCCAGAGACGCTGTATTTCTGGAACTGGTAGACTTGCAAATATTAAGAATTCATCATCTCCTGCAATTCATATACTTTGTAATATATGCTCTGTCAATACTTGTTGCATTTACTTGTAAAGTCTTCCGGAGATGCTGTCTTGTTAGTTTAATTAAAAACTACCTTATCTTGTTAAGATAGACCATTCAGATGGGAAGAAAGAACTGCATAACATAAAATGTTGATTCTATATGCTTTTGTAGGATGTTGTTATTCGTTTGGGACTTCATCAAGGGACTCTCAGACACTATGGAGTAACTGGTGATGTAAATCGAGTTATACTTATGGCCGACATTGTACTTTACGCTTCGTCCCAGGATGAACAGGGATTTCCACCATTACTCACACGGGCTATGTCATTTGGAATACCAGTCATTGCCCCAGATTATCCTGTCATAAACAGATATGTGAGTTCATGGACCCTTTGTTACAAAATCTTAAAGAACACCTCCTTACGTAAAAACTGATATGTGCTGATCTCTCTTCCTTATTCGGATGATGGTTATAATTTCAGGTTGCTAATGGTGTTCAAGGGATGATCTTTCCCAGACATAATCCTGATGCACTGATCAAAGATTTCACACTTCTAATAACCGAGAACAAACTTTCAAAATTTGCTCAGTCTATTGGTTCCTCTGGAAGGCTTCTTGCCAAAAACATACTAGCATCTGAATGCATAATGATTTACGCAATGCTGGTTGAGAATGTCTTTAATTTCCCCTCAGATGTCTTGCTGCCAGCTCCACTGCCTCAGCTTAAACAGAGTTCATGGGAGTGGAACCTTTTCGAGAGCGAAATGGATAAAAAAGTTGGTGACATGGAAAATATGCTTTTGGAGAGTAGTGATCGTATTAGTATTGTATATGACATCGAGGAAGACACAGCAAATATCATTCCCTTAACAAATATCTCTAACGATGAATCAGAGGCTCTAGATGGAGATATCCCTACTAATTTGGATTGGGATATTTTAAAGGAAATGGAGAGTTCCGAGGAAGTTGAGAGGCTGGAAATGGAGGAGGTACAGCCTTTCTGCTATTAATCTTTTTCTTCTTTTCATTCTGATAGGTCTCCTCCTTATTTTTCATTTACATTGTTAACTGAACTAAATGGAGCATTATCTTGGATCTTTAGATAGACGAAAGAATGGAGAAAGACATTGGTGACTGGGATGAAATATATCGAAATGCTCGCAAAGCTGAAAAACTAAATTTTGAAACAAATGAGAGGGATGAAGGAGAGTTGGAGAGGACTGGGCAACCCCTGTGTATATATGAGATTTACAGTGGAGCTGGAGCTTGGGGGTTTTTGCACCATGGTGCTTTATACCGTGGATTGAGTCTCGTAAGTTCCTCCAAGCTGAAGTTCTTTTTTCCTCTAAGTATTGGATATATTTAGCTATTCATTCCAAGAAATACTTGCAAAGGACATTTGCCAATTTAGTCCTTGAACTGTTTTCTCTTTTGGGTACATGTCCTTGAGTTTTTTATTTATTTATTTTAAAGTATATTTTATTTACTTTTAAAAAAAAAATTTAAGGTCCTTAAACTATTGTTCAGCTAATATGGTCCTGACCACCAATTCTGAGGCGGAATTCGGTCCAAATTTTCACCTTACTCACATGCCAATATAAAAAAATATATACAATGGCATTTTATCTGAGCACTTCCATTTCTCCCCAATTCACCTATCTTTTATGGGTTAAAAATGAGGTATGGGTCACACTATCAGTGCAAGAAATGTGATTTTTGAGAGAAATGGAAATGCCCTTGTAAGCATTATCATTTGAGAGGAGCTTGCAAATCTGGACCAAATTGCAACAATGGAAATTCCCTTGTAAGTATTATCATTTGAGAGAAGCTTGCAAATCTGGACCAAATTGCAACACAAAAGGACTATATTGGCTGGAGGAAATAGTAAGAGGACCTTAAAAGTCAAAAATTAGTTTAAGGATATGTACCCACAATAGAAAATAGTCTGACGATTAAATTGACAAATTTTCCTAGTTGCGATTATTTATGAATTTTGGAAAGAAATCACTTCTTTCGTGTTCTATGCCCCAATATATATTCAATAATTATGCATTGGTTTCAGTCCTTGCATTTTTCTTTTTGTTGTGGTATGTTTAGAGTTAGATTTGCACTTCTCTTGATGTTATGCTTGTTGCTTTTATCAGTCTTCCAAAGCGCGAAGATCGAGGTCAGATGATGTGGATGCAGTTTCAAGGCTTCCGTACCTGAACGATACGTACTACCAAAACGTACTCTGTGAGCTAGGTGGCATGTTCTCCATTGCAAATGGGATTGATAACATTCACAAACGACCTTGGATTGGATTTCAGTCATGGCGAGCTGCTGGGAGGAAGGTATGTCCTAGTACTTGTGTCCTTGAGGATCAAGTCATAACTATTCTTCTTAGTTAATGGAATAATATATTAATAAGTTGGATTGTTATTGACACTGAAGCTTAGAATTGTACTTGTCACAGAATTTCTTTGACTATTCCATAGAAAAAGTGAATCCCATTTATTTATGTATATTGTATCAGGGAGCGTTATCTACTAAAGCTGAACAAGTTCTTGAAGATGTAGTTCAAAAAAACACTAAAGGAGATGTGATATACTTTTGGGCAAAGTTAGATATGGATGACAGACTTTTGGGTAGCAATGATGCACTTACTTTTTGGTCAATGTGCGATATCTTGAATGCAGGAAAATGCAGGTAAGATTTTTTCCTACAATTATTTAGCAATTACTCCGTTTGTTTCAAAATATAAGGCCTCGTGGCCATTTTTTTTCACTTCTCAAGATGCTTGGTCTTTTATGAATTTTAAGGATTACTTTTCTACAAGTATAATTCTCCCATCTCTTTAGACAAATTATCATGTCATTCCGCTCTTGGACCTAATATTTTGTTCCTAGGTGATATATTATTAATTCTTTGAGTTATCTGTTTTCTCTTCCTGAATGTTTGAGGTAGTGGGAAATAGTTTGTATTTGGTGGATGGTGTGTTCTTAAAGTTCAGTGTTCATGAATTAAAGAGGAACGTACAAGTAATACAGTAACTAGAGCTGGACATCCATATCTTGCCTCGGGACAAGATGAGAAAAATTCAAGGATTTATAAATACTTTTACTTATTTTTCCATTTTCTGTGTTCCAAGGTTGAGTTGATCACTTTATCTTTACAACCCAGTTGGTGCAGAAATTTTCTGTTTTTAAAAAAATTGGGCAAACAAAAGTTATAAAAGGGTTATTATTCAGGTTTGGAGGTCCAAAACATTGGCAAGTAAAAGTTGGAAAATGAATTTGGCTGACTGTAGGCAGAAGAAATGTTTAGGTTGCTATAAAGCTGTGAGCTGTTGGGTTTCTTGAAGTCATTGTATTATAAGTCTTGAATGTGTATAGTTGAACTAAATGTATAGAAACTATAAAGAAAATAAAAGTTATCATGGTGAACCTCAGATTGTAGACAGCCAAAAGAAAAAAGTGAATTAAATGGCAGATAGAATAAGGGGCTTAAAAAGAAAAAAAGAAAAACTGATTTTTATTGGCTTCAGTGAAATGCAAATGTATAAATAAATATCTTTTTACGATAAGCTTCTCGGAATCAAGCTTTTGCTGAACATTTTGTTGGGTGTATTACCTTATTTTGTCTTGGAGCAAAGAAAAATCACAGTTTCTACCGCCTTCTAGATTTCAGTCATAAAATATCCATCTCGTCCTTCCACGGAAAGTTGGTTTCAGTTAGCAGCCTTCCTCACCAAGATATAGCCATTTGAGCCAAATTGTAACCCATAGTCATTGGTCACTTCTAAATGTTCTTCCAAAGATATTGTTTTTATAAGAGTTGTCTTTTATTTCAGTCAGTTACAAATCACACAGTTCCATTGGGGTTCACTAGGATAAAAAAACTAGTCTCTTTCTTTGTTTTTTTTTCTTTTTCAATGGTTTATAATGTTACAGATAATCTCGTTCTCAGAGTAGGCCACTCGTATACCTACACTTAACTATGTAAACATTGAGTGTGTAATAGTCTATTAGTCTTTAGCCTACTTCTCTTTCTTTGATATCACATAATTCAAAGTAGTAAATTAATAATCTGCTTATGTTTTTATTCTTTAAAATTATGCAGAACAACTTTTGAAGATGCATTCCGCAGAATGTATGCCTTACCATCACACATAGAAGCTCTTCCCCCCATGCCTGGAGATGGTGGGCGTTGGTCAGCACTGCACAGCTGGGTGATGCCTACCTCTTCTTTTCTGGAGTTTGTTATGTTCTCTCGGTAATGAATCCCTGAGCATATAATATGTAAATCTGTCAGGTTATCTGTATATTGGAATCTAAATGGATATCTATTTGCTTCCGTAGGATGTTTGTTGATTCTCTCCATTATTTGCACGCAAATCCAAACAAGATTTCTGACTGCTTATTGGCGTCTTCCAAAGTTGAGGTATGTGTTGACAGAAAATATTTTCTCGATAACCAAGAAAATGAAAAGTTATTTTCTTCTTTTTTTTTATAATGTTTTTCTATTCCATTTCCACCAGAAAGAAAATTGTTATTGCCGGGTCCTGGACATGCTTGTCAATGTTTGGGCCTATCATAGTGCAAGGAGGATGATTTACATTGATCCACATTCTGGTCTACTCGAAGAACAGCACCATATAGAGCAGAGGAAAGGGTTTATGTGGACAAAGTACCTTAACATCTCATTACTGAAAAGTATGGATGAAGACCTAGCGGAGGCTGCAGATGACAATGACCATCCATATGAAACATGGTTATGGCCATTAACTGGGGAAGTTTACTGGCAAGGAGTATACGAACGGGAGAGGGAAGAAAGATATCGGCTGAAAATGAACAAGAAAAGAAAAACAAGAGAGAAACTACTCGAGAGAATGAAATATGGATACAAGCAGAAGACACTTGGAGGATAGGAGCAGCTCAGATATAACACGGAAGAGTTAGAATTTTACCAGAACGCTGGACTCTGATGAGCAAAGCCGATTTTTGCCAGCCTGAGAATTTCGAGAGATTCATTCGGACTAACGAGAGGCTTGATTCTTTCATTAACAGTATCGACGCAGTTGAAACTGACTCACTTCTAACCTTACTGATCTGAATTGAGGCAGGCAGGAGGAACCCATAAGGGATGCAAGAGCAAGCTCGAAAGGTACGACTTGCCAGCAGTTTTGTAGCCTAAGTTTCTCCAAAATATCAAGCAGCTCTCGGAACACGAATACTAAAGAAAAGGTGCACTACTTTGATTATGAAATTCTTTTTGTCATTAGTCAAACATTAGGTATAAACATGTATTCTTTGAACATTGTACATAGATTTTTTGGCAATAATTAATGCAACTTTTTTTCACGTAACAAGTGAAGCCAACTCTACTCTCAAGAACATATGAACTAGTATGTTGTTTATATTTCATCATTCAACATGGTATTTTTGCTCTATGAAACAACAAATTTTGATACCAACTCATCGCTTAACAGAAGAAACTAGACCTGATTGATATACATATATCGGCAAATTTGGTAAAATTTTGATGTGTAAAATTTTGAGTTTTAGCGGAGTTTATAATGGACATTTGTGAGATAAAAAGAGCGGCTCACATTGTAAAATAGTAAAAAAAACATTTAGGAAATATGTTTTTGAGGGGAGTTAGAAAATATTTAAGAATCTGATACTCTTTCTTTCTTTTTTTTTTTTTCTTTTTTTGTGAGCCAAGTTAAAAAATGAGTGCAAAAGCGATTCGAGAAAGTCCGAATAGCAAGCTACCAATTGAATTTTTTTTCCTTAAAAAAGTAAATGTCATGTAAATTAATGAATCACATCTCAAATATTAAACTGAACATTTCTTAATCAAAAGAGCGAAAAATATATTTTAAACAAATACTGGTTAAAAGGAAAAAAAATAGTCTTGGAGTAAAATCTCATCAACTGGTCCAAAAAAAAGAAAAACGATAAATAAAGTGTATACTAATAGTGTAGTTATTTAAAAGAGAAAAACACTATTTATGCACCTGATGTATCTTTCAAAAGCAACTGTTAACCCTAAGGAATATATCGTGCCATTCTTGTCCCCAACTATTTACGGGGTGCCATTTTTGCCCAAAAGTGGCGGCGTCCGGCGAAAAGAGGCGGTGTTGCACATGTGCGAACCGCACAAGCATATTTTCATGGGCAATTTCGTCCATTCATATTTTTAATTAAAAACAAAAACAAACCCTCCCCACCCCTCTCCTACCACTACCAATTTCAAGAACAACCACCTATCCCCACCACCACCAAAGCCGCCGCCGCCGCCTCCTCCTCCATCAATTTCTTCACTTAAACTTCATTTCACAGAAGCATCTAAACATCACAAAGAACAAACCCTCCCCTATTCCTCCCCACCCCTCTCCCACCACTACCAATTTCAAGAACAACCACCTATCCCCACCACCACCAAAGCCGCGGCCGCCACCTCCTTCTCCTCTACCAATTTCTTCACTTAAACTCCATTTCACAAAAGCATCTAAACATCACAAAGAACAACAAAGAAAATGAGCTAAGAACATGAAGAGAGAAAAAAAAAACCCAGCAGTGGTGAGTGGCGGAGGGAGGGAGGGAGGGGTGAGTGGCGGGGGAGGGAAGGAGGATTCCGCCATTTTTGGGCATAAATGGCACCCCGTAAATTATTGGGGACATAAATGACACGATATATAATCATGAGGGATAACAGTTGCTTTTGAAAGTAAACTCAGGGGCATAAATAGTTATTATCTCAAAAGAAACGAATTGGTTTTCTTTTTTAGTTTTTCTTTTTTCTTTTTGGAGAAGAATGATGAGAAGAAGAATGAGGGGTGAGTGATGGAGGAGATGGCGGAGGGAGGGAATGGTGAGTGGGCTGGGGGAGGGAGGGAGGGGGTGAGTGGCGGGGGAGAGAGAGAGAGAGAGAGAGAGAGGGAGGGTGAGTGGCGGGGGAGGGAGAGAGAGAGAGAGGTAGAAGAGAGAGGGGAGGGATGAATGGGGGAGGGTTTGTTGGTGGTGGGGATAGGTGGTTGTTCTTGAAATTGGTAGTGGTGGGAGAGGGGTGGGGAGGAATGGGGGAGGGTTTGTTTTTGTTTTGAATTAAAAATATGAATGGACGAAATTGCCCCTGAAAATATGCTTGTGCGGTTCGCACATGTTCAACACCGCCTCTTTTCGCCGGCCGCCGCCACTTTTGGACATAAATGGCACCCCGTAAATTGTTGGGGACAAGAATGGCACGATATATTCCTTAGGGTTAACAGTTGCTTTTGAAAGATACCTCAGGTGCATAAATAGTGCTTTTCTCTATTTAAAACAAAGAGACCGGTGGCCCAATTTATGTCCAACCTCGTGTGAGTCAATTTGGGCTCGACCAAGTCTGGCTCGGAGAGCCCAATTAACCTCCCTGGAGTTATGTTATTTCCGTTCGGAATTGATTTAACAAAAAAATATTTGACATTTTTGTAATGGGTAAAAAAATTATAATTAGAATTACAATGTTGTAATTCTAAATAGTTAATCATAAATTAAGAAAGAGAAATTTTTTTTTCTCTCAAAAAAAAGAAAAAAAAAAGAAGAGACATTTTTATTGTTATATTTTTAAATAATTTAGTTTATTCATGAGCACAAACCCCTCGTCTTTCTTTCTATAGGAAGGCTAATATTAGAAAAATAACCTTGCATGTTGAAAAAATTACACACACACACACACACACACACACACACACACACACACACACATATATATATATATATATATATATATATATATATTAAAAACGGAAAGAATATGACGTAACTTCTGTAAAGTTGCTATATAAACACCTACACATAATCTCGTACTTCGTTTTTATACAACTCTCTATTTCTACAACGATTACTGTATCTTACGTAACATAAATAAGATATTGGAAAAAAGCTATCTTTACGAGATGAATAGTTGTTCATGAAAGCGGAAAAGAAATTGTGGTTTTCACGAGATCCAGTCTATCTTACAACAAGTTTTTATCTTTTATGGAAGTCCAACAACATTCCGTGCTGAGATAAAGTAAAAAACTCCATGTTGAGACATTGTAAATTTTATTAAGAGTTAATCACTATTTATACCTCTCAGTTATGTTTAAAAAATAACTGTTACCCCTCAGAAATTTGTGGTGCCCATAATTATTTATAGGGTGCCATTAGTGTTCAAAAGTGACGGAATCCAGCGAGAGGGGCAGTGTTCTACATGTGCAGCCCGCACGTGCGAAATTACAAGGGCAAAACATTCCACATAGAAATTGCACCTTCTTCTTCCTTTGTCTTCTTCAACCAAGAGGAGTGCACCTTCTTTTCCAAATCATTTCTTCCAAAATCTTACCCAAAATCCATACAACTAAATGTTTTCTATGGGCTCAAAATTTTGAACTTCTCTATGGGCTTAAATATGATTTTCAAAATTTTAGAGTGTGGATGGCGTTCTTTGTTCCCTTGTATTGCTTTCGGGTCTTATTAAGGAGACTGTGATACGTACAAGAGACTTTTATAAAGAGTTTGGTGAAGAAAAAAAATTTCTTAAGTACAAGATCAATTATTCAGAATGAATTTTTGTTATAAAAAATTCAAAGTTGAATTATTTATAAACGAAAAAAATTAAAAGCCAAATTGAAAATTTTGAATTAAAAATTGTAAGAGAAGAACACCAAATATACACAAGTCTTGATAAAAGGACTCCGAAATTGTTAGCACACATCCTAAAACACTCGCTTGTATACTAATAATATTGATATACATAGCAATATCATTGGCCCATAATGAATTTATTTTAACTTATCACATCCTTCTATTTGTTTTTTTTTTCTTTCTCCAAAATATAACCATTTATAATGAATTCAAAAGAGGATTTGCCCAAAACCTGTCGCCCACACCACCACCTAGCCCGCCAACCATAGTGTGTAGGGTTTTTCCTCACTCTTCTCTTCTCCTTCTCCAAGCTCACCAATCCACTCAGGTGTGTACACTCTCAAATTCACCTGTTTTTCTCGTAGTTTCATTATCTGATCATAAAATTCAATTCATTTCTTGATTCACTTTACTTCTTCCATGATGTTTTCTTTCTACTTTCTTCTTTATTTCTGCATTTTTTTTTCTGATGAGAACTCCCATTTTGAATTATTAGAACATATTTATTTTAATTCTTATGTGGAATTAATGTCTGACCTTTTTTTCTACGTGAGAAAGTACTAGAAGCTTCGGTGTTCGAATTTGCGGGTTTTGCAACTGTTCAGGGTGTGGAAGTATAGTAAGAACTGTTAATTTGGATTTTTCCGATGATTTTTTCTTGTTTTTCATTGCTCCGAAGTGCCGATTGAGACTCTAATGAGGTTAATTTCTTCTAAAATGGGTGTCAGGGCGAGCTCTTTTTAGCTGAGTTCTAATGGCGGATATATTATGATTGAATTGTTTTACTTTCAGTAGGAATTGTTTTATTTTTTAGGCTTTAATGACTCTATGGGCCCATGGCGTTCCCGTATAACGTAAATGCAGGTTTCAGATGTTTGTCATTTCCGGGATTTCCCCCCTTTTTTTGCTTGGCCTAATTTAAATTTGTAGGAAAATAAAGTATTATGCTGCAAAACCGAAAATTCTTAAGTTTTCCCTTATGTGCAAAGCTGAAAGCTGTTCACAGGATTTGTAATGTTTCATCCGTACCCGAGAGGCTATCAAATGAAAATGTTTCTTAATGTGGTCCGAAGAAACATGTGTATCTAACCATTGATGAAGTTGAGATATATGGAGTAGCATCCTAAAATTTCTAATTTCCGCAATTATCAGTTTACGTTTTAGGTTTTGCTTATTTTTCAGGCCATGTATGCAATCAAAGGCGGTTGGGTTGGGCAAACATTTGCCCTGGCTACAAGTAGCAACTCTGGAGGAAGGAAGTCAAGGATTAGGCGTTCCAAAGTGGAGAGGAAGACAATGGTGGAGTCTTTCATAAAGAAGTAACGTTGTTGCTCTCTCCCTTGCTTTACAAACTTTCTAGTGATCTAAATTTGTACCTCTGGTTTGCTAAATGATAATAAATTACAACTGTTTAGTGACTTTTGTGCATTTCCTGCATTATTAGTCTCATTGCCACTCCGCTAATTTCTTTGGTAAAAAAGTTCCAGTTACAAACTTGAAATCTTTCATCAAGGTGCTTATGCATGTGACATGTTCTCATGCTCACTCATATTCAACCCCCCATCCAGACACACATAAAGGGAGACCTCTCTGTTTAAAACTTGTTAGATATAACTGTGATTAATTATGGAGTTCTGTGACCATAGTATGATGAATCAAAAGTTCCAGGTTTCCTTCAATATAGAAAGTGACTTACCTAAGCCACATGGTTGGACTTTTGACTAAGGCCTGTCAACATTCTGCAATTGTTACTGATATTTAGTCATATGATGGCTGCTGCCGATGTCAGCTGGTCAATAACCAGACATATTTAGGTGAGGGGTGGTTTTGTTTGGTGTCAAATGTGCTGCCTTTGCATCTGCCATTTTGTTCTTTTGAACAAGAGCTTGTCCTTTTCATGCAACAATTACAGAAAATAGTTCTAGGCTGGCTGGCTGGTGGTGGGAACTGGTTAATATCAATTTAGTTGATTGGAGTTGGATGGTTGGCGGAGGAACTTTAGATACCTTGTACAGGTCTCACATGCATATGTCATCGCCTTGGGCTTGTAAAGGGAGGAACATTATGACCTTGGATCACTATGCCTTAGACTATTCACGTAAGAAACAAGATGTGGAGTGAAGCAGAAAAGTGTCAAACTAAATAGTTTCTTCTTTATATGGATTATAGTTTACTCTTGTGTGCTTGGCCCTCTTAGCCTAAAGAAAGAAAAGGATTTCAAAACAGGTGAGCGTTACCCCCTTTTTATCTCGACCAATGCTTTTTCCCCTTGTTTCTATCTTTCTTTATCAGAGTTCTGTGAAATTTTAATCGTACATAATGGTTTTGCACAGAACGTTATCAAATTTCTTTTTAGCTAGTGTAGTCTATATAACCTTGGTCATGCTCATTCGATTTCATGGGTTAATTATCTACAGGTACCAAAAATTAAACAATGGGAACTTCCCATCACTCAATCTTACACATAAGGAAGTTGGTGGATCTTTCTATACAGTGAGGGAAATTGTTCGAGAAATTATCCAAGAAAATAGAGTTTTGGGCCCAGCTAAATTTCTCGATGAAGAGCATAACAATGACAAGCTTTTGGAACAATTTCCTTTAGGATCCATTTCTATTGAACCTCAAATATCAACAGAAGAAACAGATGTTACATCTCTGGTGACACCTAATCAATATTACAGTACAAATGAAGAAGATATTGGACGACCCTCTGAATCTGAGCACCAGAGATCACTTTTAGATAATGAGCATGTTGTCAATGGTAGTAATGTCATTATAGAAGAGGATTTAAATTCTGAAGGACTACTGAGAACTCCAGCTACATCGTATCACCCTCAAATTTCTAATGCTGAACAGCTATGGGATGCTGTTGGACAATTAACTGAACGGAATCATCAGGAGCTTAGCAATGAAGAAGTTAGCAGCAACAATGGGGCAATTGAAGAAGATGAAGAGGCTGAGGAACCAGTTTTAGTTAGTGCTACGCCAATCCCTTGCCGTGAAATTAGTCAAGAATGTGATCAGGAAACTAACAAAGAACAAGTTCTATGTTCTGGAGTGGAATATTCCGGAAATGGGCATCTGATCAACAATGCTGAAGAAGCTGTCAATGAAATAAGTCAGGCACTGGAAAAAACGAGTGAATGCGGAGAAGAAATTGATACAGGGGAAGAAGAAATTGATACAGGGGAAGTAGCTTTAGATACTCTGGATTCATCCATAGTTGAAACCAACATTCTGGAATTATCAAATGGAAGAACTGATGTGAAAACTGATATACTTGTGGAGAAGTTTCCACTGCGTCCGATTGCCAAGACAATTCATGACTTTGAAGGGGCCTTCAGTGATCAAATTAATGTACCTAAAACTTTGGAAGCAAAGGGTATAGAAAGCGACAGCACTAAATCTTGTTGTTCAGTGGATGTGGAAGACGTTGCAAACCTAGCTGGTAGTCAAATAGTAGAAAAGATCAGTCAACCAATAGAGGAGAAAGAACTCCTGAATATTGGAGGTTCACAATTGGAAAATTCAGAATTATCAACCGCCAATGGAACCGTTGAAGCTCCGACCTCCTCTCTTGTCGGGGAAAAGGTAATTCTCATTTTTCGAGTGTTAAAGATAGCTACTGGTATTTGACTGCAGTTGATTTCAATCTCTTAATGAGTTCAGAACTTTTTAGATTTACTAAAATATTTTTATCTTCTTGTTCAACTCTTGTGATCCGTAGGGGTTGGTTTATACTTTTTTTTAATAAAACAAAAAGATTCTTTAATAGAATATATATATTTTTTAAAAAGAACTCGTATTTGATAGAAAAATATTTGACTTTAAAAGTTTTTCTGTACTTCTATCGAGATGAAGAGTCATAACATCGTTGGATCTCGGCAATGAGAAGTGTCAAGTGGATAGACTCACATACTTGTGTATAAATTATTTTACGATTGCATTTAAAAAATCGCTGCTCCTGTTTGGTTGGGTTGATTATTCTGGGATTCTTTTGCAGCACATGAATGTTTCAGAGAGGATCAATAATGAGAAAAATCTGGATAGTGTAAAATCCAGCATTGCTAGTGGACAGCATATTCCTAAGGAAAGCACTGCAACGAAAAGCAGACCAGATATTAGCAACAAGGAAAAAAGCAGTTCAACACTAGACAGAATTAATCTGTGAGTATTTGGAAAACCTCTATGGACATGTTAATGCAAGTCAGAGCTATATTTGTATCCCCTAATTGATTTTTTTTCTCCAACTTTTGCGTTCAATCTTGTGCAGTCAAACATGGGAAGGGGCTTCACAGAAGTCTTCTGGAACGGAAAGTAATCCGGTTTTGACACTGTTCAAAGCTTTTATTACTGCTTTTCTGAAGTTTTGGACGGAATAGATTTCTCATTGTAGCCGTTTAGGTAGTAGTCTAGCAGTTGAGTGCCTAATTCGTAGTTCAGGAGATCAGAGACCGAGCTCTGGCAATTTCAAGAAAAAGATATCTGAATCTGATTGTGTTTTCTTCCCGTCAAGAAGAGAATGGTACGTGCAAAGGCGTGTTCTGCTTGTAGCACCTATTTTCTGCTTAAAGTTTGCTTTCATTATACATATATGATATGTTACCTCAGAGTTAATTCTAATGTGCTTTGCATCTCCTATAGTGTTAACAGTGCAACCCCCCAACTGATGTCTCCATGCTTGCCACAACCACTCACAATTTGTCACGTGAATGTGAATAATGACTGCTTAAGGAGTGAAATTGGAAAAATATTCACGTAGCGAATTGTGAGCGGTTGGGACAGGCATGGGGACATCAGTTGTGGACAGACTATTTTTTCCAGTGTTGCCCAGATTTCTGGTTCATCATTTCCAGATACCTAAATTTTCAAAAAAAACCATAGGCTTAAAGCTTCAAAATTCCTTTGAGATATGTAACCAAACTGGGTTTTTTCTTAAGCCCTGAGACTCTTCTCTATTGCTTTTCTTAAGCTTCAAAATTCCTTCCGTACAACATAGGTCATCAAGAGGATTTCGTAGACTCACCAAAGAGTACATTTAGAATCTTTTAAAAATAACAGCATGATAGACTCAGGGATCCAATTTGAGATTTTCCTAGGAAGAAATAATATTGATTCATACTGAAGAAAAATATTTAAAATCAAAATACTGTTCAAATACATATTCTAATCCTATGGCCTTGTGGTTCCATATTTTTTCACGATATTTAAGTTTTGAGCATCACTATAACCACCAATGCCAAACTTACTGTTGCTTTTGCCCAGTTTGATTATGGTGTTGAGCACAAAAAATTCAGTAAATACTGAAAATTTATTAGTCGTTAGATTAAAAATTCAACGGCTCAGATTTTTTTTTTGATCGAACAGGTGTTTTGATCTTTTAACATTTGTTGCGTAAAATATATGATATATGCCTTAGGACGTGTTAATTAGAAAAGAAAAAAAAACACATATTACATAGAATGTAACATAGGTCTAAAAGTCTGTAAAAAAATGTTCAATATGTATTAAATTTTTGTTGTTGTGCACTATAGTGGTGATGGTTTTTGCGGGTCTGGTATGCATTGTTCTTTCTGAGATATGGTGAAAAGTGAAACTGCTATTTTGGGCATTTACTCCAAAAGTTGAAAAGTTCCAAGCTTCAGTCGACACCACAACCTCTGCTCCCTAAAAACGACTAACGTAGTAACAAGACTTTTCTTATCACTCCAGCTTTTAACTTGATGGGTTACTAAAAGACTAAATTGGGTCTCTCATAGACGGGTGAAAATTCTCTGTCCCCATTTCTCTCTCCATCCCTATCCTTAACCAATCAGAATTTAATATATAAACATTTTTTTCAATTATATATACACAAGGAGAATTATGATTGGCTGGGGATAGGGATGTGGATAGAAACTGGGACATAATTTTTTTTGCCCTCATAGACATACACGGAATGACTTATATTTTTAGACGACCCACTTCTCTTAAAAATACTTTTAGGGTCTAATGGTAGGTGGCTAAAATGTATCCAATTAATTGGATAAATTGATGGCAAAATTGTAAATAACTGGTTAAATCTCTTATGCTAACAAGGGGATGAATCGTGTTTTATACAATGTTACCTAGCCATTAATTATTTTGCTTTATGATATAACCAATAATTCTAAAAGTACATAGTAATACATAAATCTAAAAAAAAAAATAAAACATGAGTTATTTTATTTAACTTTTAGTTGTTATTGTTTTCAATTTATTTCTTATTATCAATTGGCATATATATTTCAAGATTATGAGAGATTATTGGAGAAGTAGTTTAATATTTGAAGTTTATTAAGATAAAAATTAGTTTCTAATTAATTTAATAGATCTAAAATCTTCTAAAAAAAATCAAGTTTTTGTAAAAAAATTAAAACATAAAAATTCTAGAAAATTCAACGTTGCATTTCTAAGTTTTTGGGTTCTGTAATATAAATATAGATAGATTATTAAATAGTATTATAAAATAAAATTGAATTGGTATTTTAAATAATTTATTAATAAAATAAATTTATGATATAACCAATAATTCTAAAAGTCTGGGCTTCGGCCCATGGTCGATTCCCGTATTCCTCCCCCCGCCCCGTAAAAAAAATAAAAAATAAAAATAAAAAATAATTCTAAAAGTACATAACATAAAGAAATCTAAACAAATAAAACATGAGTTTTTTTTTTAACTTTTAGTTCTTAATTGTTTTCAATTTATTTGTTATTATCAATTGGTAGATATTTCAATATTATAAATGATTATTGGGAAAGCGGTTTAATATTTGAAGTTTATTAAGATAAAAATTAGTTTCTAATTAATTTCATTGATCTAAACCCTTCTAAATAAATCAAGTTTTTGTAAAACAATTAAAACTCAAAAAATTCCACGTTTGATTTCTAAGTCTTTGATTGGTTGAAATTGAAAATAGGTTCTTTAATATAAATATATAATTACTAAAATAAAAATCTCAAACACAAACAATTTCTCCACTCATTTCATTCAATCCACAAATTAACTCAAAAGGCTTTGATATGGAAACCATATGAAGTTATTCCTTCATTTGATTATTTCTCATTTAAGCATAAACCGTTACCACAACCTGCAGACAACCCACGCGGAATTATTATAGAAAATTTTAATTTATTATTTTTTGTAATATTTCTTTACAAATATTGCACTTCCCCTTCCATGGCAAATAATCCTCTATCCCCGTTTCTATCCTCATCCCTCTCCCCAACTAATCACAATTCACTCTGTGTATATATAATTGGAAAAAATATTTATATAGTAAATTTTAATTAGTTGGGAACAGGGATGGAGACATGAATGGGGACAGAGGATTTTCACCCCCTTCCATAACAAAAGCAACTTCTTTTGCTGTTGACTATTTGTTAGATGGATAGGCATCAATTCCATTTCTTTAAGATTATTACTAAAAAAAAACAAATAATAAGAGATTCTTTCAGTTAGCCCAAATATAGTAACTTGGACCATAGAAGATGAGAGAAAACAAACAAATGCCTTGAATAGAGAGTTTGAGCAGTAAGCAGATGCAATTAAAATTCCCAAATCTATATATATATATATATATATATATATATATATATATATATATATATATATATATTATTCAAGCCAATAATTTTAGTTATCCAAAAGGAACATACAATAAATTTATCTGTCTTTTTTGTTTTATTTTGAAGAACCCCCACTTACCTTTCAAACTCTGCCCTCCATTAATCATCCGTCAAGGTAGTTCAGCCTCATCTCCATGTTTTCATACACCTTAAGCGGTAAGACACTTTTCTTTTAATCGATAAATTGAGAGTTTGAGTTACTAAAAAAAGGAAAAATATAAAATTACTATTAACCGTCTCTGTATGTATTTCCATGCAGCTACTAATTGGTATTAGAGTTGTCCATTTTTAATATTACTAATTTAATACGTGTGACAAAGAAAATACTGTGTATAACTGCTTGTAAGTTGATGAACGGAATTTAGTAGTGGATCTGGACCATTGGATCCGGTCTTACTTTTCCTTACAAATATTCAACTTTAAGTTAAGATGACATTGCAAACTCTACTTTTACAAGTAAGGTCAGACTGAATATATGTGTGAGAGATATGAAATCGAACCTATTTTCCATACCCAATATTTCGTTGATGAGACTACTTTGTATATATACATGTTATGTAAACTTATATCTTTATAGTTGTTCTCGGAGAGGGAAAAAATGAACTAGTGTATCAGAAAAATTAAAGCTCGAGACTTAATTATTATTATTTTTTTTTAAGGGTGAGAGCTATTTAATTACTTGATGTGAGAAGAATAGACACGTACCTAGAGGGGAAAAATTTGTTAAAAAGGGAAGAAACCCCAACTACACAAGGATTCAATTTTTTTTTCCAAAAAACTCATTTAAAAAATTAAAGTGAGATTGGATTAATTGTTGTGAAAGAAGAAGTGGAATTTATAGTAACTTTTCGAGAAAAAAATGAGTTTGTTTTTATTCTGAGATTGTATATATATAACCAATGTAGTATTGCGTATATTGTATAATCTTTTCCTTCATTTATATTTGACTAAAATCAAGTGTTATATTTGTTCTTGTTAGCTTAATATTTGATTTATGAATTATCAGTTCACATGATATTAATTTAATTTTTTAGAAGAAAGTCCAATAGACAACTTGTTCGGGTTCTTTTGAGTGTTACACATGGACGAAGACAAGACCTCAGTCGCCCTCGAAATTTTTAAAAATCGATTAGATATAGTAAATTTTATATTTAGTTCAAAATATTTGATTTTATTCATTCCCTCAACATTTTTTTTGCAGTGCTTATATATAGTTCGACATACTGTTGCAGTTTTTCACTCTCTGAACATAAAAGTCCGGGCTTCGTCCACAGTGTTACACTATCTATTGCTCTTGCCAGACTCTCGCCCACTAAAAAAAGTAAAGAAAAAAGAGTATTTTCCCTCATTTATGGTTAAATTGCATGTCGAACAGCATCTTATTTACTTCACAATTGCTGTGGCTTGTGAACAATTCAATCAAATGATTTGTTGATGCCCCTTGACTAGTAGGTTGATATTATAACAAATAAAATAAATAAACAATTAGTATTCTATTATTTTTTAGTTAGAATGGAATATAACAGAGTCAGAATCAGACTGAATTATTAGATGCTACCACAATATAATTGCATATACATATTTCTGATGTCAATTGCATAATAAATAGTTCATTAATATTTCTTCAAAAAAAAAAAAAATTCATTAATAAACTTGTACTGAAAAATACCACACAAGTATTAATATTGATGATTTTTTCGTATTGTTTTTCATGATTTATTGCCACTACCAGCTCCTCACATTTAGTGCATTCATTATACTACATAAGCCTCCACACACCCACATTTATGTTATATATATATATATATATATATATATATATATATATATATATATATATATATATATATATATTAATTTTTTTAACAAGCAATCTTTATTGAAAATGCAAGCAGAGCTTATGTGTTTTGGGAGAAGTTTGAAATCTTGGTTGGAAGTACTATGAGATTACACATAATCTTACCCTATATTATACTACCTTCATTTTTTTAATATAAAACTTTTCATTACATGTTGCGAACATTAAGGAATAAAAAAATTAAAATATTTTTTAATTAAAATATCAATATTACTCTCTTAAATAAAATTATTGGTAACAAGTTATATTTAAGAGAATAATATTTGTATTTTAACTAATAAAGTATAGTATTTTTTTTTTTTTTTTTAACTTTCGTAACATGTAATGAGAGTCTTATATTAAGGAATGGAGGGAATAGAACATTTCTTACCTTTTTTGTTTAATTTTTATTATTTGGTAATCACTAACATAGCTGGACTTACAAGTGCATCACAAATGAGTATCTGGGTTTTTGCCCATGTGTTAAATACCTGGATTATATTTGTAAAGTACATAGTAATATATTTTCTTTGATAATTCTAGTTTAAAATATCTAATTCTATATTAGTATTATATTTTGATGGATCCCAAGGCCTCCCAAGTCCAAACTAGTCAAAGAACAAAATGTTTGCTTCTCTATCTTTAACTAGTACACTTTCAAAAGTATTTTATATGAGATTTGATGAGCAAATCTTTTTTATATTTCTTTAGATTTTTTTTTTCCTGATTGGTTCCAAAGATTTATATTATATAAAATATTACTCCATAAAGAAAGAAGGGAATGTAGGTATTCTGCAATTTATAATTAATGAATAAATTCTTGTGTCCACTCGAGCCGTTAGTATAACTTTATGGAGTAATATTTTATTTAAATCTCACTATTCATAATTTTTGTGTCTACATATAAATTAAGGAAAAATTAGAAACAGTGTCATAATTTTTAGTCCATGAGATGATGATTTCTACAAGAGAGTAGTAATTAAGGAAAAAATTACGAGGTGGATTCATGTATGTGACACAATTATTAGGGGGCTTGAGATTCACGACAGCCATGATTATTAGTTAAAAATAATTATATTTTCTAGGCTGTTGGTTAGAACTAACGAGACTAGGTCCGAAAAGTGTGGTTTGAAGGAGATAATAAGGAGGCATGAGGATTAATTATGTCCAAAACTATATTCTATATAGATAGATAGATAGTGCTGTCCCTTTTCCAACTAACAATGGTAATTAAGGTTAAAGAATATATTAGCACAAGGTAATTAATTATTTATATATGGTGACAAGAAATATCAATGGACTACTTATTCATGGGCAACATGGAGTAGTAGTGGTAAAGAATGATCAAGGATCCAATAATTTCGGCACATGCGGAACCCATCTTAAATTTGAGTTAATTCGATAATTAAATTCTTTATCAAATAAACACTTATTTTTGCACGTTTAATATTATTAATAAATATAAGAAAGAATGGATTTTCTTAACAATTAAATAAAAATTTATGGCCAAATAAATATTATGTATATATGTAAAAACACTTATTTCGCAGTGTATTAGATCGGTAAAGATTTGGGGTAACATGGGAATGGTGAGAAAAAAAAAGGCAAAAATAAAAATAAAAATAGAAGAATGGACAGGGAAACACTTCACGTGGAAAGATTCATTGATGAAGAGTACTTGGTAAACTAATTAAGCTCCCAATTTTTATTTATATAAGTGGGGTTTTTGGAAGATATGCGTATTCAAGTCTCCTTTATTTCTATCATATTCAATTTCAAAAATATCCTAAAAAATAATTTTTCTGTTAAATTTTTGACGTTTAAAAAAATGATCTGCCCCCAAATAGAACTATTTCATTATTGATATGGAAAAAATCTTCGTTCTTAATTCGTTTTGAAAAATATTTATGAATGATAAAAGTAAGGTGAATTCAGAATATCAGGCAAAACTTGGGGTACAAACTTCTTTTGAAAAATTACTATAATATATATATATATATATATATATATATATATATATATATATATATATATATATATATATATATATATATATATATATAAAAAAGACAAAAATATAGGTTAATTACAATGTGAGATATATTTTGATTATCAATAAATGTGAGAAACGACTAATGAGAATAGAGTAGAAACGGAGATGAAGTAAGAAATTTGATGCAAGAGGACGAAGAGTAAATTTTTAGATAATTTTTATGAAATTTTAAAATTTTATAAAGTTAAAATATGCAAATTTTGTAATTTTAGAGCGGGTGTCACCCTTTTGTTAAAGGTCCCACATTGGCTAGTTTGTGATTTTATTTGAAATTTATATAGCTTGGGCAATCCTCCTCGTCTTAAAGTGCATTTTGAGGGATTGAGTTAGAGCCAAATCTATTTTTAACACCCCTCACCTAAAATTGCCCCTGAGTGAAAAGTACTACTAAGAATACAAACAGAAAAAAAGGCTGAGAATTGACAGTCAGGCTCGTATGCGGAACACCTTTTTTTTCCACACATTCGGAATAATGTTTTTTTTCCTTAAGAACAGGTGATTATCAAGTTAAGAAAGCACTTGTTAAAAATCAGAATATGTGTTCATTTTTTAAATCAATCTCAATTATTAAAATTTTAATCCAATGATGTGGAATAAAAGGTGTTCGCATAGGAGCCGTGGTGGAGAATTGAGATAGAGCCGAAAGAAAAAGAGAGGTACCATATCTTTATGGACGGAAAAGGTAAGTCTTCATTTTTCAGTTTCTGATTTGAAGACAAAAAGGACCATACCCCAGCTTCAAGATGACACCTATATAACTCCATTTAATCATCAAGTGCTTTGCCCAAGTGGGTAGAGCTACTTGACCGAGAGGCCCCTGGGCTCGATACTCCTCCGCCAGGGCGTTGCGGCTGAGACTTTTATTCTCCCTCGATCAGAGTGCGTTTTCTCCCCGCTCATAGGGGACTGTTTCTATCTCCCCGTTCATGGGGCTCCGCCTTCGGGCGTTCAAAAAAAAAAAATATAACTCCATTTAAGACAAGTTTGGACAATGAAACTACAATTCAATTCATATACAATTCTTTTTCCACTTAATTTCTTTTTACTATGAGCTTCATTTTTTTTTCCTTCATAATTATAAAATTCAAGTGTAAACCCTTTAGAATTAAATATTTTTTAAATGAAGTTTCAGTCAAAATATACTCGAAGTGAACTAAATTTGAGTAATTGTAGGTATAAAGGGAGTTTGTGAATTATGATTTTAGTGTTCACAGAAGTTCGGTTAACACCATGCTAAATCAATTTCAGCGGTCTAATCAAATGATCAACGCTTAATTAGTTCAACACGCTTGACTGTCAATACTAAAATTGAATTATATTTTGTAAAGTTCTCTGTGACTCTTCTTATAACACTATCAACAACATTCTTAATAATAATTATATTCACACCGAATAATTATTAGTGTCATATAGAATGCGAACCATTTATGATAAAGGGGCTAAGAATCCTCTATCTTTATTCGATGTCTCATTCCCTGACCCCACCAATAAGAAAATGATATGTATTAAAATTTTATTTAAAAAATTATAATCTAAAAGAAATAGTGAAACCCACAGAAAAAAAATATACACGTGAAAAATATCTATTCGTTGGGAAATTAAAGGTAACACGGAACGGGAACAGACGATTTTTTACCTGATAAAAGGGGGGTTGGATGGTGGCAGCCCAGGTCATACTTGGTGGTTGATGTGCTTTTTGGTGATTCTAGCGTAAGTTGTAAACTTCAACATGACAATGCCAAAAAGTGAAAGCCATGAATTTCAGATCCACTCATTAATCCCTAGTACGACTATTTAACTCATCGTCATATTCATTTTTATTTTACCTAAGAGAATGTAAGATTTTATTTTACTCTTGGATGAATAAGATATTATTTTACTCTCGATCTCTATATATTAGAATCATTTTTTACAATCCCTATAAGGATTTAGTCAGAGCATATGAGTATAATACTTGTGCCAAAATTCCAAATCTCATTCTATGCCTTTAAAAAAATATTAATAATAATAAAAAAAAACTCATTCTATGTGGTAAAAGTTAGGTACACAAAGTTCCAAAATTCAACTACTCAATAAACTCAAATTTAGGGAAATTAGCCTATTTAGTCCCCCCAGTAATTTTTGTTTAGCCTATATAGTTTCTAATGTTTAATTTCACCCTGTAAAGTCTCCAGAAATTTTTGTTCAGCCTGTAAAGTCCCCTAGAAATTTTCATTTAGCATTTATAGTCCCTAATGTTTAATTTCAACATGTAAAGTTCCTTATCTATTTACGGCCTGCATATAGAGGTTCCACCACCTCTTCTGCGGCGGAATCAGGGCAGCCCCAAATTAATGTCATCCACGTGTTTAATGAGCGGGAGAATAATTATCAGTTTCAATCTATAAAATTTACAAAATACAAAAAATAGTATAAAAATGGTTATAAAAAGGAAACCCTAAATTCTATTGCCCTAATTGGGAGGAACCCATTTGCCCTAAGTCCTCCGCATAAGAGGCGGTGGAACCTCTATATGCACCCCGTAAATATGTAAGGGACTTTAGAGGCTGAAATTAAACATGGGGACTATACGGGCTAAACGAAAAATTTTGGGGGACTTTACAGGCTGAACGGAAATTTTTGGGGAACTTTACATGGTAAAATTAAACATTAAAGATTATACGTGCTAAGCGAAAATTTTTTGGAAAACTAAATAAGTTGATTTCCGTAGTTTTTAAAACACATTTTTTAAGAAGTAATTTAACTTTCATGTTATTTAAAATATTTCGTTTCAAAATTATCTAACTAGACTTTCAGCGTTTAAGTAATTTTAACCTTTTGATTGATGATGACATTGGAGCCTAAAATTTGATGAAGGTTGTTGATACACTCCTTTTATTTTATAATATGAATAAGAATTAATTTTATGAATACAGAGATACAGATATTAAAAATATTTTTACTATAAAACAAAGTGCATAATAACTTATCGATGTAAGCCATTAGGTTTGGCTAAAGTTGAAACAAAACTCTTCAAATTGCGTAAAATTAATTTTTATTTTAATGTAGATTCTACAAAAGGAAAAATTAGATTTAACTTCAATTCAAAGACACCCTATATTTTGAAACGCATGAATTATTTGATATACTAGTTTATAAATGATTATTATATGGGGGAAAAAATATTTTACATGGATAATTTATAATTAAGATCACTAAAACCTTGAAAAAAAACGGAAAAGAGAAAAGGTGAAAAGAAAAAGAGATCATGAGTTACATTTTGGAGCTTCATATGAATGTGACAAGGTTAAATGACATGTTAGAAAAGTTTGTTCTACTTGTTTAAAGAATAATACTTCCTCTCTCAATTACCTTCCATCGCACGCCTCTCCTATCTCTAATGGTGCATTTATCTGTCTATTTTTGCGTGTAAAATATCTGTTTATTGTTAGATAAATTGGTTTGAATATTAAATTTAATTTGAAAGAATTAATAATTATTCTTCATTCTATTTTATTTTAAATATCAAATTAGCTCATCAAACGATAAAGAGATGTTTTCCGTACGAGTAAAACTCTCATTTTACATATAATTCAAAACCCCTTTCTCCTACTCATTTTCCACACACATAAATACACCCAATTCTCCTCCCCCATATCTTCTTACTCACAACCTCTTTTTCTTCTTATTCTTCTTCTCTCCGTTTCCTGAAACACCCCTCTCCTTCCACCCAAATCCTAATCCAAACCAAGGACTAAAAATCAAATTAACAAAAAAGCATGTCCACAGATCTAGAATTGCTCGAAATCCGATTACCTGCGATTACCGTTAAGGTTAATAAATCCCAATCTTCGGAGATTACCGAGGAGGTTAATTCCGGCGAAGAAGATTGTCGAACTCCGAAAATTGCGGTGAAAATCGGCGGCGGTGATGATGAAGAATATCAGCTGTGCCAAACGCCGAAGTCACCGAAACATATGATTCCGAAGATGCTGAGCTGTCCACCGGCGCCGAGGAAGACAAGGAAATTTGCCATTTGTAAGAGAAAATTGTGCGAATTGCAGTTTTTTGAGGGTGTTGCTAGGGATGAAATTGATTCATTTTTCAGACAATTTGAGGATAATAATTCTAAGAGATCAAGATGTCTTGTCTGAAGGAAAAAAGAAAAAAAATGGATAAGTATTTCCACGTTTTGGAATATGAATTTTTTTCCATCATAATTAAATAGAATTATATGAGCTAAGATAGCTACAAAGTGAAAAGTATTACATATTGAGTTATTATCTTGCCTCGCATTTTTTTTTTCATGGTGGATTCAAAAATCGTTTTCTTTTTTCTTCTTTTTAATATTTGTATTAAGATACTACCTCCATTCGTATATATAAGATTTTCATTACATATTGCGAAAACTAAGAAAGTATAAAATAAGATGTTTTCGTAATCAAAATATTAACATTACTCTCTTAAATAGAATTAGTTGTATACAAATATTATTTAAAAAAGTAATATTAGTATTTTAATTACAAAAATATCGTTTAATTTTAAAAATATGTAATAAAAGTCTTATATTTAAGAATGAAGGGAATATATTAGCTTGATTAATTCAGTTGGAATATTTATAAGACGCCTTAAATGACCTGACAGAAATTTCAATAAAATGCGACTATTATTACTTTGATCTTTTGTCTGGTCGTATTCTGAGTGTGATAAGATGATGATAACTAACTTGTAACACTTGGTCCAGTAAAAATGTGAACATGTTTATGAGTGTGTTAGTAAAACTGTGGTAACAAAATTAAGTTTTGGTCCAGAAAGATATGACAACACAGATAATTTTATAGCAATTGTATTCTTAAAATGGGATAGCCACCGCGGATCAATTGAAGGATTTTTTTTACTAATGCAAGTACAATGCTAACAGTCATACCATCACAGATTTGAGGTTGTCATACTCAAAAATTTTAATTGTTGCAATTTGTAAATAATTTTAATTTTAGGTAAATTCATACAAAATCGTGTATTAACCATCAATGATTTGGGGTTGGGTAAATAATATTAACGCAATAGGTGAATAATCGTGATTTTTTTGCCAAGTTCTGACAACATGTGTACTAACCATCACAAATTTATGGACGCTAGACTTGAATTTTTAAACTGTTCTGACTTGTGACTTATCTTGATTTCAGTCAAATTCAAAAAAATAAAATTGTATGCCAACACCATCATAGATTTGGAGTCGTCTGACTCAGATTTTTCAACTGTTTCAACTTGTTAATAATCTCGATTTCAGTATAGTTTAAAGAAAATCGTGTATGCATCACACATATGGGGACGCCAGGTTTCAATGTTTCAAGTGTTGTGATCGCTAAATAATCTCAATTTTAGTAAAATTTTGAAAATATCATGTATGCATCACGGATTTGGGGCTATCGGATTCGGATTATTAATTTGTTCCGACCGGTAAATAATCTCGATTTTAGTCAAATTCTAACAATATCGTGTAAACCATCACGGATTTGCGGTCATCAAGCTATGATTTTTCAACTGTTACGACCTGATTTTAGTCAAGTTCAGAAAATTTGTGTACTAACCATCACTGATTATGGGCCATCAAACTCGAATTTTTCAACTGTTGCAAAATGTGAAAATCTCGATTTCAGTCAAGTTCAGACAAAATCGTGTACTAATCATCACGGATTTGGGGACGTCGAACTCGAATTTCTCAGCTGTTGCGACCTATAAATAATCCTGATTTCAGTCAAGCTATGATAATATCTTTTACTTACCATCACAAATTTGGCGTTGTCAGACTCATATTTTCAATAGTTATTTCCTGTGAATAATCTCGATTTTAGTTAATTTCGAAAAGTATTGTTTGCTAACACCATCACATATTTGGAGCCGTCAGGAAAAAAAAAATTCATTTGTTCCGACCGGTCCCTAAACTTTAAATTAGTCAGGTTCTGACAATATCGAGTACTAACCATCACAAAATTGGGGTGTCGATTCGAATTTTTCAAATCTTGCGAAAAAGAATAATCTTGATTTTTGTAAAATTAATAAAAAATCGTGAACTTTTCAGGCATTTGGGGACCAGACTAAGATATTTCAACTGTTGTGGTCGATGAATAATCCTGATTTTAGTCCAGTTATGACAATATCGCCTACGTTACATCACGTATTTGGGGTCATCACGTATTTAATTTTCAACTATTGTGACTGGTGAATAATCTCGATTTTCATAAATTGAAGTCTTTGGGCTTAAATTTTTCATTTGTTTCGACGAGTGAATAATCTCGACTTTATTCAGATTTCGATAATATCGTGTACAAACCATCGCATATTTGTAGCCGTCAGACTCGAATTTTTCAACTATTGCGATTGGTGAATAATCACGATTTTAGTAAAGTTCTGACAATATCGTGTACTAATCATCGCGAAATTGGAACCGTCGTTCTCAATTTTTTCCATTGTTGCGACATATAAAAAATATAAATTTTGGTAAAGTTCAGACAAAATTATGTACTAACCATCACAGATTTGGGGTCGTCAAACTCGAATTTTTCAACTATTAAGACCGGTGATAATCAATTTCTAGCAGTATCATGTACTAACCATCACAGATTTGGAGCCGTCGGGCTTAGATTTTTTATTTGTTTCGACATGTGATTAATCTCGACTTTAATTAGGTTCTGACAATATCATGTACTAATCATCACGGATTTGGTGCGTTAGTAGGTTTCAGATTTTTCAACTGGTGTGACATGTGAATAATTCATAAAAATCGTGTGATAACCATCATAGATTTGTAAACGTCGGGTTTAGATTTTTCAACTATTGCGATTTGTGAATAATCTCGATTTTAGTCTAGTTTAGATAAAATTTTGTACTAACCATCACAGATTTGTGACCGTCGGGTTTGAATTTTTCAATTGTTTCGACCGACCGGTGAATAATTCTGATTTTAGTAAACTTCGTACAATATCGTGTATTAACCATCATGGATTCGGAAAACCAGGATCAAATTTTTTAATTGTTGCGACTTGTGAAAATTTTCATTTTTTATCAAATTCAAAAAAATGTGTACTAATCGTAACAGATTTTGGGTGGTTGAGCTCTATTTTTTCACTGTTGTAACAGATGAATAATCTCGATTTTATTAAAGTTCAGACAATATAATGTACTAACCATCTCATAGTTGGGGTCGTTGGACTCGAATTTTTCAACTATTATGACAAGTGAAGAATCTCGATTTTAGTAAAGTTCATACAATATCGTGTACTAACCATCACATATTTGGGGCCAACGAGCTCAAAATTTTCAACTGTTGTAACTGGTGATTAATCTCAATTTTAGTCAAATTCATAAAAAAAATCGTGTATTAACCATTATAGATTTCGGGACGTCGATTTCGATTTTTCAAACTTTTGCCATTGAAGAATAATCATGATTGCAATCAGGTTATGACAATATCATGTACTTAACAATTAACATCACAGATTTAACGTCGTCGGACTAAAAAATTTCAACTATTATTACCGGTGAACAATCTCGATTTTAATTAATTTCGAACAGTATCGTTTACTAACCATTATAGATTTAAATCCGTGATGTTTGGATTTTTTATTTGTTCAAACCGAAGAATAATCTCGACTTTAGTTAGGTTCTGGCAATATCGTTAACTAATAACCATCACAATTTTGGGGTATCTGGTTCGAATTTTTCAACTCTTACAACCGGTGAATCATCTCAATTTTTGTCAAACTCATAAAAAGTCGTGTACGTTTAACGGATTTGGTGATATCATGCTCAGATATTTCAATTGTCGTGAGTCGTGACCGATGAACAAACCTGATTTTAGTCCAGTTATCACGGATTTAGGGTAGACATACTCGGATTTTTCAACTAATGTGACGGATGAATAATCTACATACGCAAACATGTCCAGCGAAGCCAACTCAGTTGGCCGCATGATATCCAAGTTCGACACACGTAAATCCCTACCCCTAACCAAAAACAAAATGAGTCATACACAAACATAGTTCAGAGAAACTGGGAACCTCATGCCATGTTAACAAGTACAAGACTACGTCCACACCAGAAAATAAAGTAGCTAGAAAGCTTCAGAGAGTGCCAATGGCGGGGAAGAACTGGGAAGAGGAAGGATTTTCCGATGCAGTGATCAAATATTATAGCAAAAAAAAGCTTCTCAAACAAAAGGAGCATAAAGAATGGATATTTTATTTACTAAAAGAATGAGAAAGCAGAAGATGCCATTTGCTATTCCAATTACATAATGCAAAGCATTCCAACATATAATCAGAATAACAATGGCCAAACTAAACTCTCCACATATAAACAAATCTGCAGAGGTTCCACCGATAACAATTCTCCTAGACACATATTGTGACTAAAAAAAAGCCTTAAAACTAATCTATTTCTATGATTCATTTTTACAGTATGGAGTAAGCACGGATCACCTCGACAATAGGCGCCCGACACAATGGACACTTTCCTCCACTCCGAACCAGCTCAGTCGCACATTTTGAACAAGTGCACATGTGCCCACATCTGCAGAAGCAAGAGCAACGATTGTCAGATAAAACATCAAAACATTCATACCAGGGGGATAAAGTAAATGACCTTTTAAGTTAATTTAGCAACACAAACAAAAAAAAACCATTTTAAGTTATAAGCACAAATTGTTGTATTTATGTCTAGAATTCACCGGAAAATTCCGACCAAGAAATTGCTTGCCTAAATGTTTTACAGGACATAAAGAGTCTCCAAGTAGTATACAGTTATACCTGTACAGTAGGGAATCAATCTGGTTATCACAACAAACACAGCAAGTTCCCTTCTTTACATGACCCCACCTCGACCCGTCCTCTGAGGTTTCTGGAACCCCTGGGAAATTGGTTTATGAGTTAATTATTTTGTTTTGTGCCATAAATATGTAAACTAAACCAAAAACATTAGAACCGGTCTTTTATTTTTCTACAAGAAAACAAGAGAGTTTCAGTAGATATTCTGCACTAACCTTGTCCACCAGCTGATCTATTCAGAGCAGCAGAAACTTCCTGTCTAACCGAGCGTTGCAAATCCAACTGCATATCCATGCAAGCGTCTAATGTTCTCTGCATGTGGTTCATACCTTGCTGAAGTCTTGCCATGTCAGCCCTCAGATCATTAATCATCTCCCACTCCTACAGCAACCAATACCCCGTTAGGCTTTTAACACCGCTAACCGTTAGGGGATTATGTTATTAAACGCAATTAGAAGATCGGGTACGTGTTCGACGTGGACACCCCCACCCCCCAAAGTTGAAGGTAGTTTTTTTGGAGTTACACCCAATTTAAGTCAAATTCAGAATAACCTTGGCACTTAAATTAGGAGAAACCGATACTGAGATGGACTTACGAGATCAGAACGATGCACATGTGGACGAGACCAGCTTGAATGATGCAATTCCTGATGCCAAAGTGGTTGTGGTGGAGGTACTGGAGGAGTAGGGAGCACTAATGAAGGTCTACGAATAGCATCTTGCTGATCGTCATTTTGCTGCTCCAAATTCCTTTCGGGTGAAGCAGGAATTGGAAAACTTCTATGGAGATCCCAATCACTGGGAGAATGGCCTTGCCTTTGCACGTATGACTGAATTAATTGATCTAGACTCTCACGGAAACCACTACGAAGAACATTCGACACACTTCTCCTGCAAAAGATTACAGAGAACAATCAATCAAATATAAAACGGCCAATAACTGGACTACTTCATAAAATGTATATTACTGGACTACTTTATTAAATGCCTATTACCTGCTTAGAAGCTCCCTGAGCTCCATACTATAAACATTATCATCTTCAGGTGGATGAAACCTATTAACTCTTCTATAAGTGGCAGGAAGCCTCATTCTTGGAGGATCAGAGGGCCCTTCTGACCAGTTCTCCACAGCTTCTCGAGAGCCAACCTCACGCCAAATTTCGCTGGCTTCTTGGAAATGATCCTCCTCACCGCCTTCATTTCCAGTTGTTCCCAGAGGAAAATTAGTTGTTGGGTCTTCTTGCCAATTTATACCCATATCATCTGGAATTCCAGTTCTCCATTCGCTAGATCTGTTATAAGTTAATTCAGGATGGTTTCCACCCTCATCTTCAGCCATTGGGTCCTGTCTATCTGCGTCTTGGTTAGCAACATCTTGCTCATCTGCACCCTGTACAGATGAACCACTTTGTGAACTTCCCATCCGATTTGACAACTGATTAGTAGTGCTTTCCAAACTCCTTGGTTGAGATTGCTCCAGACTTTCATGTTGATCTTCCTGTGAAATTTTTGTAAGAGTCAGGTGATATAAAGGATCACTGTAGTTATTAGTAGATGAAGTTTCAAATTGCTGCTTACTTGAGCTCGAACTATATTCTCTAATCTGGAGCGAAACCCTTCCCTGATTCAGACAAAAATTCTCAAGTGAGCATTTCCACAGAAACAATATGGTAAAAATGGCACTTTCAACTTTCTTTACACTAAGGTTTCCAGGATAGCTTTCCAAAACAAATTTCTGCCCGTAGGCTGCTCGATTATCTTCCTTATTTTACAACTCACCTCATGTTTGTATGACCATCAAATGTGCAAGCTACCTGACATAATTTCTCGAAATTCTTAAGAAGAGGCACAAGGAATATTCGTCATATTCTGAGCTCATCAACAACTCCTCAGCAAGAAACAACAAAAACTAGTATCGTTGGTTTAAACATTGGTTTGCTACTAGTTTTTTCTCTAATGCCAAAGTTCAAACAGCTTAAGCACCATGAATTTACAGAAAGGCACACGCAACATATAATCATCAGTGACCAATGAACAAAGGAGAGGAATACATTTCAACTTCAGCATCTTGACAAATGTCATTTTTATGACATGCCTAAACACATCTGCCATTTCACATGTACAGTGTATTTATTTTAACTCAATAATTATCCATGCCATATGCAGAAGCAGTCTGCTAATACCCGGAAATTTATCAAACAGCTTGTCCAAGATGGACTATCTTACAGACTGTTTGCTCAAAACTTTTCACCGTAAGTATAATTTCACTGGTGGTTTTATGTTCTCTTTCATGGTCTCAATAATGCAATTGTTACTCTTGCACATATTTGCAAGTCCCAACCCTTGTCAATACTTTTTTGAGTTCATCTTTAATGAGCAGAGTAATGATTTCTGTCCAACAGTGTATAAGTTGTGTCATCAAGCCCTAACCACCCAGCCTCATAGAGCAATAGGGCAATATAAATATGTTCAAGAAACAAATATAGGTTTTACTCCAGGAAACTTTCATCCTAAGGGGTAAATAGCATTTCATGGATATCAAAGGAAATAGGTAGAAATTCAGGGGAAAAAATCACAGAAAAAGTAGCCTGAGACAGATGGACATGCCAGACTACTACTTCCCCCCACAATAAAGACGCTATAATTATCCTCAATCCAGTGTGTATCATCAAATTCTACAGAAACCTTAACTGCATAAATCAGCTAGTCATACATAAACTTATTAATCAACTATAACGTCTTCTTTTTTTTCAATGTCAGTTTTAGCTAATTGACACGGAAACAAATTAACGCATTAAGTCATATTAAATTGAATAAAATTGTTGTGAATGATAATTTGATCACAGATCATCCTGACTACATTCTAGACAAAACAATAAAATATGACAAAAGTTCGGTAAGATGCGGAAAAAAAAGGAGCATTTCATGACTAAGTAAATAACTTTGAATAATTAAACATCATCCATGTGCAGGGAATAAATAGAAAGCCACCTACGTCAAACCAGAAACAGTGTGCCTTTGTCGTAACTGAACCAATTCACCAGCTGCCACTGAAGAGGATCTCTCATTCTCATCAGAACTTTCATTGCGCAGGAATCTGCCCCTGAGCAGTGACTGAATTGACATGTATACAAGTTTCAGTTCAACAGAAATATATTGTAACAATGAAATGTCAACTAACAAAACGAAACATGATGTATGTTTCAGAACTATATTCTTCATTGGAGCCAACGTAACACAAAAGAATGTGATACTTCAGTACATTCGACAATAACCAGCTGAACTAATACTGATTGTCTGATCAATATGGATTCAGGACATGGAATATTACTCCATTGCTTGACCAAGTCAATTACATGACCTTGCGTGTATCTTAAGTTGGACAGGATTGAGCCATAGGCTAGAAACTGGACGTTTAGAAAAAGATATCAAATAACCATATTCCCGGACTTGGCACAAAAGGTCAGAAAGACACCAGTACCACGGACAAGTATGAAAAGATAACCAGGTGCCACCATCCTGATTGTAACTTCTAAAAGATCAGCACTGGTCAAGGATCTAAGGGCAAAGGCACAAATCTTAAAAGGTAACACTGACATATTTTCAGACACTCGTCGTCTATCCACTTAGACATCCAATATATATCATATGGGAAATAGTTATGAAGTCCACAATCTTACCATAAAAAAAGAATATCAAGAATAAAATACGAAAACAAACAACATACACAAGTACCAAGGTGATTTCAAATCAAGTAAATACAAAGAGATAACAAGTGATCACAGTAACAAGAAAGCTACCTGAATGCGATTGCGATGAGCAAAGTCAGAGACGGCACGATGCTCCAGCAGACCTTCAAGTTCCCTTTGTCTTTCCCTTTCAATCCTAACGAGTAAATCAATTAGAGCTTGCCTTCCCCGCAACCTCAACATGTCTCTACGGATTCGCTCTGGCTGGCCTTCCCCATGGTCACCAACCGAACCTTCACGAATATAGGCATCTTGGGAGCCAACTCCTCTGACATTCTCTTCCCTCCGGCCAGCACGACCTCCTCTCTGTTGGCTTGTCATCTGCACCCACTCCCTGACAATCCTCACTCTTTCACGCTCAGTTTCTCCGAGCCACTCCCCTCGACTGCTACTATTCCTCTGGGCAACATTAGATGAATGGTCACTGGCGCCACTATCCATCCACCCACGAACAATATGCCTAACACGCTCCCTCTCAACATCACCTAGATCAGGAGACTGTTCGCGACTAGAACTGTCCTGATCTCTATTTCCATTCTGCCGTCCAATTGGAGTTGGGGACCAAGCCCTGAATTCATGTTCACTCTCGCTAGCACCCTCCAGGCTACCCTGATTCTGACTCACCCGGCTTTCAGACATGTTTGTACTTGAAACGTTCGTGTTAGACTCAACACTCCTCTCATGCCTCAATCTCTCCCTCTCCCTCACCCTCTCTCGAGCACGATTCAACATTTGATCATCTTCCAGTTCCCTCCACATTTGCAGTATGGATGAGGCCCGAGAGCTCTGCCTCTCAACATTACCCTGTCTCCTTGAAGTAGGAGACTGTGATTCACTCAAGAACGAAGAATCAAGCATCGAAACCGTATGCAAACCTGCCAGCGCAATCAGCTCAGACTCGCGGTTTCTCCTCTCAATAGTGGTAATCATATCCTGCGCATGACGGGCAGCCCAACGGCTCAAAATTCGTGAGTGACGCCTCCTTGCAGCAGAAGACTCGGCCAGATCATCCCCTTCAAGATCCGACCTTCTCCTCCTCCTAACAAGATGATCACCCTCATCGCCCTCACCCTCAGTCGTGGTACGTGGAGAACTACACGAGGCCAATGACATACAATCGTCCAAATGCCCACGCATTAACTCCTCTAATCCCCTCTCAAACTCGACCCTAACTTCATCCGCAGCGGTCGTGCTCTCGGCCTTCTGTTGAACTTGTTGCTGAACGTCGGTCATCTCCACTCACTATACACAGTTACAACCTAGAAATCACCTACCACAAACACCAACCACCACCAGGGGGAAAAAGCCCTAATTATAATTGGCTCAATCGACAAACCCCCATTATTTCTTATATCCCAAAAACACTACTTATACAAGTTAGAACAGAAGTAAAATTGAGCCAAACCTAACCCTAGCTCCAAACCTAAATTGAGATCAAATATCATCTTATTATCCAAAAAATCGTGAATTTCAATGTAATTGAAAATGTCTCTTGGATACATGTGACCTGATTTTTTTTTTTATAAAAAAAAAGGCATCAAGAAAAATCCCAAATTTTCCCAATTAACATATAAACAAACAAAATTCAAGAAAATCTAAAAACAGCCCAAAATTGGGAGAAATAGAAAGATCCCACAAAGGGCTCGATTGACAGAAAAAGTAAGTGATGGATCAATTTGAAAAAAATATGGATTAAAATAATACGATTATGATTATGACAATTGATTGTGGAAAAAGGTGTAGCATACCTCAGAAGGTGTGTAATTCCATTGAGTTATAGCGTGAAAATCAAAACGAGAAAATAATATAATAAATTGTTATTCAAATAAATATGTAAGGAAGGAGAGAAAGAGCGGAGAGAGCGGAGAAAGAAGAAGAATGATCATATAAATAGGCAGAGCGCTTGCAGGAAGAGAGGAAGAGAGAGAAATGACAAAGAAGAAGAAGTAGAAAGGATAAAATTATTGAAATTAAAAGTAATAATGATAATAAAGATGGATATTTGACTCTCTCTCTTTTTGGATAAATAATAGGGGATATTTTAGTAGAGTAATTCGCTATACGTGTACACTAATATATTTTTTCCATCTAAATAGTACTCCCTTAAAATGGGCAAATAGGTGCAAGACACATGACAATTTTGGTCTTTTTTGCCGGATTCCTTATTTTGACAAACAGAATATATCCGTAAATTAGTTTGATTATAAGTGGTCTAAATTAAAGTTAAAAGATATTTAGAGAAAAACAAAATAAAAAGTTGATGTATAGGGATAGCGAATTTCTCTGTTTTACTAATAGTAATTATGTTTTAAAAGAGTAACTTGCAAAAATAGACCCTTTTTTTTTATTTTTATGGATAAGCCCAAAATTGCAAAATAGACCCTTTTTTTTTGGTTTGTTTAGTTAATTTTGTTTGCTATTTCTCCCAAAAAATAGACCCTTTTTTTTTGGCAAAAATAGACCCTTAACTTTTAAATTTGTAGCCAAAAACGTCACATATCTTGTGTTCCTATTTTAATAGTCCATTAACTAAAATTAGATAAAAAAAAATAAAAGTCTTGGGTTTCAATGAGTACACGCGTACAATATAGGGCACATATGTAAAGTAGTCTCATTTTCTCTCTCTAACATTTTCTTTTCTTTTTTTGTGAATATCTCTCTAATATTTTCTCAGTTCTTCTTTTTGAAGCTTCTTTAATTTTTATCTTTCATGACTAGATCCAATCAAAAACTCCAATTTTTAGTCGAATCTTGGTTGTATATAGCCACCATTCCTCTACTTTTTGTATCTTCACCCCCTTATTTTACCGTAAATCGTAATAGAATTTTTTCAAGGCATTCTTATTCAAGATTCAAGACTCAGATGCAAGATTTACTTCACATCTTTCCAGATCTAGAGTTTCTCTCTATACCCGGAGTTATTATGGGTCCTTCCTCAGTTTTCTTCATCTTTTCGAGACAATCTATGAGACGGTTGATACGCCCATGGTCTCGTAGATTGTTGATTTCTAAGAAAGGTTTTGGAACTGAGCTTGTTACTGCTGTTCAAGGATTTCGGAGAAGATGCTACGAATAATTTTATTATACATTTATTTTTCCTACTATTTATAGTGTTGTTTATTCAGTTCGGGGACGTGTGGGCTTTTATCTGTTATCATGGTGGTCTACACCATTGTATAACTTTTATTTTCTTGTATTTTCATTTTATCTTTTGATTGTAATGACTTTGGGTATTTTATGATTAATGGATAATTTCTTATTTAACAAAAAAAAAAGTCGTTTTAGGGGCAAATCATCACGTCGAGTTTTTTCTTTTTAAACGGAATACATAAAAACTGCAAGAATAGGTATATAAATACTAAAGACGCCGTTCCACGATCATGAGGTCGTGGGTTCGATACCCTCCCCATACATGGGGTAAGCTTTAATTGTCTCCCTTTCTAGGGCTCTCTTCTCCTCTTGTGAGGTGTTCTATCTCCCCTTATTGGACAACCGCCCAGCCGAGCTTAAAAAAAAAAAAAAGAACTTGTGTAGTTGATATGTAAGTTGTAGAACTGGTTTTATTTTTTAGAATTATTTTTTTCAGAGAAAAATGTCTTGAAGTGATAATTTTGTATCTAAAAACGATTTCTCATACGTTACATGTATTTATGTGTATATGTATACACGTTTTAGAAACTTCCACAAAAATGGCGGTGGGAATTTTTTATTATGGAGCTATTAAAATAGAAAAAGAAGATTTGAAACTTGCTACAACTAAAAATTATGAGACTAGGCTTTTGCAAATCGCTTTTCTTTTTTTGAAGTAAATTACTCTCTCTGAAATTAATTGTGTAATTATGTATTTTGTCAATTTTTAATAAATTAAATAATAATTTGAAAGGAGAGGAAAGACCGGGAGCTTTTTGGGTGGGAAAAAAATGAGAGCGAAAAAGACGTTTTGATCATATTACAAAGTCGACACGTTACCGCTTTGTCTCTGTCTTTGGCCTCGGCTATTTGTGATTAATGGAAACAGGAATTTATTTAGCAAAAAAAAAAACTTTTTACTCGTTTTATTTTTTTTTCTCTTTTCTTTAAACGTCAACCACTTTACCCCTCACCCTTTTATTTTTTAAATTTTGAAAATTCTTTTAGTGTAAAAGGAAAGCCCCGAGTCTGGGAAAAAAAATGGTAACTCAAATAATAATTTAATACTCGTGTGTTTAACTCATAACTCAAAAAATCAAAAATAAAACTCAAACAGCTAAAAAAAGATAAAAAAATTCCATACTCCTCTCAAAAGTTCCCGTAGGTCAAATCAATCCGGTTCCCAACCGTGACGGAGATAAGGGGGCGGGTAGGGGAAGTTGCCTCCCGAAATTTTAAAAAAAATTCTAATAGATATAGTAAATTTTATATGTAGTTTATAATATTTGATCAAATTTGCCCCTCAAATATTTTGTGCGGTATACTGTTGCAGTTTTTCGCCCCAACCTAAAAGTCATGGCTTCCCAAGTGAATGTTTTTCTTTGTTTTTTAAAAAAAAAAAAAAATGCACTATGTTGAAAATATAGTAGCTCGGCTTGGAATTAAGGAATTGCTCAGGCTCAAACAAAAGTACACCCTAGTTCATGGTCTCTACCCATCACACACCTCACATTAAGTTTTCTTGCTATCTTATGTTCGTTACCGGTTTTTATCCCTAAGGTTCGACCTGCTCTGATACCACTTCTGTCACACCCCGTAACCAGGGTCGATGACATGGCAGTGCCTCATTGGTTAATGAAACACCAAAGCCGACAAACAGAGTTACTAATAGGAAATTTCATTATGAAGTAATTCGAAATAAGAGTTCAACAACGGAAACTAATTATTAAGCGTGAAATACCGAGTATTACAAATGGAATAGTTCAACAATGCTATAAAGAGATACTCTAAGTGAAATAATTTAAGTTATTTAATTGAAGCCGGTTATGAGTCACTCTTCATTGTCCCCTTCCCAAGCATCAACAACGTCATCATATTGCTCATCATCACTCGCACAATAAAGCGGATGGGATCGAGCTCCGGGTGCTCAGATGAGGGACCGACAATCACAAGTATCAAATAGGACAAAACAACTAATTAAGATAACAAATAAGCTAAATAACCACGCTCTTCATATCCAAGCACTTATACATCCGAATGTACGAAGGGCACCGTGCTCTGTCCAAACGGTACGCACGATTGTATACTTACTTAGACACTACGAGTATAGCTACTGCGCGTGACACGACTTCCCACACTCGAGCTCAAGTATCTATTCACGACTATACGACAATAACCGTAATCTACCCTAACACTTTGCCTTGTTAGGAAGACCCCAAGAAGTTCATATGCACTGGGTCTGGGTCCACCCCCGAACGAACGGGTTCACGCCTTAAGGACTCATCCTACATTGTATCATCATCCAATAACTTGGACTCCACAAAACCGTTACAGTCCCAATGATTTTCCCTCATCAGGTGAAGGTCCATGAAGTGCCACGCATGATCCCCGGGATCACCACATTCGCACATTATCGTGCTCACAAGTATACCTTTCGAACGAGTCCTGTCATTTAGTAGATCCTAGACACGAGCTCAAAATAGGGGATGACGACTCGGTCGACCAAAACCACTTAAGACTTAAAGATGAACGACTCCAAATATTATTTAATTAAGACAACAAAGCGATAGAATAATTAAGCAAGTTCATCAATTGACCAATTAACAATTCACGAATAACTATAAAGATATACAATTAGATACATAACGGATTACATAAACGGTGAAAACATTTTAGATTATATCTCATTAGATAAACATAACAATTTCAAGATATATATTCAATTAATAAAACAATAAACACAAACGTGTAATTAACTCGTAACCTCAACAATTTATGCACTAATTCATATCAAATCAGTAATTAAATAATCCAAAACAGTATCAACATATATATATCAATTCTGGACAGAAAATAATATAAAAACAGGGTCCCTACCTCAATCGGAAGCAATAAAATACACAAACCCGAAATCAGCACTGCCCAGTCCCGCTCACGGTGCGATAACTTTCTGATCGGGACTCGGAATGACGTTCCGTCTGCGCTCACTCGAAGCTTATTCGAATGCCTTCGAATCGGTATATTATGGGTGAAAATAGGACAAGTAACGCTCCCTCGGTGATCTCTCAAAATGCTGGACAGATTCTCAAAAACTCACTGTTTCTCCAATTTCTTGCTGCTAAAAAGAACAGCTTCTTTTCTCTCTAAGGCGCGACTCCCAATGTTGATTAATCAACCACGCTGATGCTTCTTTATTTCTTTTAATTTTGGTAAATAAACCTCTGCCAGATTCTCATATATATATATATACTAATTCTAAAGGAAACGGAAAATGCTTCCTTTGCCTTCCCATTAAATTCGTGCCAATAACTTATGTCTTTTAAATTCTCTAATCCTTCTACATTCTTTAACCCCCGTAACCCCCCGAAGTCCTTCCATTTCTTTTTAATTTAATACCAAAAATCCCAACTGATGCCCCTTGATTTTCCTGCCACTTTTATATATTTTACATATTAGATTGTTTTATTTATTAATAATATATTTTATTTAATCCTCACTAAAACGTTCACAAGAAGTAATACGTAAAAGGTTATAAAAATGATTAGACACGTAATCACGTAATGACATGAAATAAAATACGCCTACGAAATAAATCACATGAAAATAAATTACATGTAAAATAACACGTACACGAAAAGTTACGGGTATTACAACATCAGGATAGTAGCTCGGGCACGAAATTAAGGAATAGCTCGAGTTTCTTTTTCAACAATCTGCATAGCGCAACATGACAAATTCATCATACGTGCCAAATGCTTACAACTGCCAATATAGAAGCTAAACACACAATAAATTGTACATTTTTTGTAAACTACATTTAGGAAATGATCTAAACTTGTATACATGGTGATGTAATTATATATCATTAGTTGTCAAGTTAGCATAGAAACGATTAGCCTTAGTCAGTGAGAATTGTCCATAAATTAACACTTGTACAATTTTTTAATCATCATAATAAGAATCAGAGTGATTCTTCGAGTTATTCCCATTTTCTTAGTTCATACTTTTCTCAACACTATAAAAGGAATGAAAATAAATTTCAACTCAAACCTATCATATGATAAAAGTTGTTACTAATTGATTTAAGTATCATCTAATCACATTTTGAATGAAGTTTTGGAGTTTTTATTTGTTTTTTTGCTTTGTTTTTTTTTTATTATTTCTATCACATATTCTCTTTTAAATTATCAATAACATTTTATGTGACTCTCTGTGTGAAAGAAAAAGGGTAGACATGACACTCAATGAGTAGGTATAACTTGTCCATGGTATGATAAGAAAGTTACTTGTATAATTTGCATTTGTCCATTAATATGAAAACAAAAATATTGGGATAAAAGAAAAGAAATGTTGAAGAAAAAGTGAATATATGCTTGTCACACATGATCTTCGTTTCCATTCTTCTTGTCTTCATATCATGTTATCTTCTAGGGTTTTCAGCAAAACTCCATCTTAAAAAACCATAAAACCATGTTCTTGGATTTACATTAGGTTGGTCTACCAAAAAGAAGAAGGGGGGGGGGGGGGCGATGGTCACAAATACTTGGCCTCTTATGGAGAAAAAATCACATTTAACTTCGAATCCTAAGTTAGAGATAGGGTTTTAGAGAAAAAAAATGCGAATCAAAATTAATTAAAATTTTCAAATACTTCCTTCGCTTCGTCTTAAATTAGTTATTTTAAAACTTACCTTTAGTGTATTTCCCCTAAAAAAAAAGAATTAGTTGTATGGTCTTATAAGTTCAAAGGATATGTTGCAATTACATGCACACAACATGAAAAAGAGCAGTCTTTTTTTGTCTAGCCACAATATGTCCTGACTGACCCACTAAAAAGAGTAGTCTTGATCAGTATTATTCACACTCTAAATAATACTATAGCAAAACAATTTGGGCTAATGTATGGCATGTAGGTTCATGGAGAAGGAGAAGCAAAGAGTTATTGCATTGTTGGGTCCATTCCATACAATCACCGAAATGTTTGGCGTAGTGTAGCAATTGTCGAATTGTAGAAGCCAATTTTCCTCATTGTAAAGATTAAAGTCCAAATGAAATGAAACAAAATTATGTTAAATCTTTCTTTTTTACATTTTGTCACAATGTGATTTTTTCGCATTTCAATTGTCTTTTTGCGTTTTGTTTTGGGGCTTGGCTTTAGAATGGCCTAGGATTTTCGTAGTGACACTTTTTTTTTGCCAATTTTTTTTAGCCAAGACGGATTTGTGAAATCCGTCATGTTCCAAGACGGATTTTCACATTACATTAGCATCCTACCATCGCAATGCTTTGTTTTAATTAAACAGCCTCCTTGTCCGTACCAGCTCTGAGTTAGTTGTTCAACGCCCAAGGAAGGCCCCCGAAGGAGCCGTTCCAGTCCGTCCCCCGACCAAAACGTGGCGATCAGCTCTAGCCACGGGAACAGCTCGAGCAAATCTCCGACAGCCGACGGGATCGGAACTTGTACCTCGTGCCCAGCCCTCAAAGCCAATCCTTTTCCCGAAGTTACGTATATACTTTTTCGACTTCCTTTACATTGTTACATCGACCAGAGGTTGTTCATCTGATGCGGTTATGACTACGACCGGGCGTGAACGGTATTCGAGTCCTCTGGATTTTCAAGGGACGCTGAAGGCGCACCAAATACCACGCGACGTGCGGTGCTCTTCCAGCCGCTGGACCCTACCTCCGACTGAGCCGTTTCCAGTGTGGGCAGACTGTTAAACAGAAAATATAACTCTAATTAAGGCCCTCACTGACGTCTCCAAACTCCCTGACATTGCTGTCAACCGTCACGTTCGGATTCAGGAATTTTAACCTGATTCTCTTTCGAGTATGCGCTATCTACTGGGCTACCTCCGACCCTTAGTAGAGAAAAACGAGATCGAAAACGATAAAAAAGACACAAGTGGATTTTTTAGCACCCTAGGGAAGACATCCGACAGGGATCACGAGTCACGGGTTTGATACCTGAGGAATTTCGTGCCAGGCAAAGTTCCCCCAAAATCCCAATCCGATTAGTTGTGCCAAAAATAGATGGACCTGGTATTAAAAATAAAAAAATCATCAGACAAAACTCGTCCACGGCATCCATTAACCGCAGTCAACAATCCTAAACTTGCCTGGCATCACTATGCCAAGCACCAGAGTCTCAAAACCAGCAGAAACAACATTGAAACATAGCACTTTTGCCGAAAAAGTTCTGGAAATATGGTCCAAACAAGCATGGAAATTACTCTATACAGTCTAATACTTAACATTCCAAAGAGAATAGCCCCGCCTTGCAGTAGTCTGCCCATATTGAATTAATCATAGAATGGACCCAAGGATCTTCAAGTGATGTAAACCATGAAAATCAATAAGTGTAATTTCAATACCTGTGCCATAAACCGGGGAAGCATGATCCTCAATATTTGTTCTACAACCTGGGTGCCAGCTGATTCAATGGCTGATGTTGGAATTAGTCGAAAAGCAAAAGGCACCTAAATATTCACCTGATACAAAAATAGCAGTAGTAGATCAATAGATCCAAGTTTCTCACAAAGAGTAGGAATAGAGATCAGGACCTCTATAACTGCATCTGAAGAGAGTTGCTGCACTGGTGAGTCGCTCTTTGTGCTGCTACATGAAATTTTATTCTCCATAGAAGCTGCATGCCCATACCAAATCAGTGTCAAATCTCTCCTGAAAAAATTATGCAATTAAATACAGAGCTTTTTCTTTACTCGCGAATATATAGCATAATGGAATTTGTATATGAAATGCATTATGAAAAATCTACAGGCTATGAACGCCATGTGAAGATTCTTCAAAACCTGTTGTAAATCTATCTTTCAAAATCATAAACCTAAGGAATGGTAACATAGAGAAAGATTCCAGTCCAGATGAAAGAATCTAAGGAAAACTATGAATCAAGCTTCTCTAGCTCAGTTATATCTGAAATTTCACTACATTCCATTACCCAGGCGGCCAGGCCGTGGTTCCATAGTTCTCATGTCTTGTTTAAAATAATAACTCAATATAAATAGTGTGTAGAGAAGTGACTACAGAAGAATTATAGGGTCGAAAATAGAAATTCAGACACTTCACTTTCCCAGAAAGCTAATGGCTTTCATCTCCGGAAATATTAGCAAAGAGTGGGAAGAATTTGGATACAAAGTGCAGAAATGATCTTCTAAATGGCTTCATTTCACAATTGGCAGACCTTCTTACTTCGAAATTTAAAAAAAAAAAAGTGAAGAATCTCTTATCTCAGACTGAGATCCATTTTGGGTGCAATTTTAAGAAATCTTATAGAGTTTAAAGAGATAATAAAAAATGCAAGTTTGGACATGATAGATATTGCCCTGTTATCTCACACGGGTCATATCTGGAAAGAAACAGAGCAAACGCATAATCAGCAGGATTTTTTCTTGCGAAGTCCATCGATAAAGTACTGAAGTGCAAGACAAATAGACAATCCTATGCGGATAAAGTGAACAAGAAGACTCACTTCACTTCTCCTTACTAGTAGATTATGGCTCTTGAAGCTAATGTTCCTCTGGAAATTTTGTAAGAAGAAATCAATGGATAATTGCAGCTATCTTTTGAGGCAGAAAAAAGAACGAATCAATTGTTCCTTTATCATGAGCTATGAGATAGACATTGATGGTTAATGCATTTAGGACGAAATTTTTGTGTGTTTTATGTATTACAGAGCCTCCCAAGTTTTACTCAGAGTCCTACACAGTGTTGTTAAGGCGTTAAGGGGGCTTGGAGCCTTGAGGCGCAAGGCGCAAAAAAGGCGAAACTCCTTTCGAAAAAAGTCGCATCTTGAATAAACATTATTATAGATATATTAATAGCATGCAAATATAGGCAAAACATAATAATAAATAACCATAATGTAGTTCCCTCCAAAACAAAACAAAAAAACATTATTAGATCAAGTAAAACAAATAAAAAGTTAATACCCCTAATCATCAGAATCATCTTCAAGATCATTGTTTTCATCTTGATTCTCTTTATCCAAGGGAGAATCTTCTTACTCATCTTCATTATTCTCATCAAAGCTAGAGACATATGAAGGAGATGATGGTCTTAAATTAGGAGGTGGATGTTGAGAATGAGAAATACTAGCTCCTCTTGACATAGATGGGTAGCGTGGTTCATTTACACCAGCTACTCTAGAAACCTCAAACCAAGGAAAATCTGAATCATCATAGGGTTTATCTAATCGATCAATGCGTGCAAACGAAGTAAATCTCTATTGTACTTAAAAAAGATAAAGTCGTTTAGTATTTTCTGATCAAGGTAGATTGATGTAGCGAGGAGGTGTTGATGAAAGGTGTAAAGGTTTGTTAAATTAGAATCTTCAAATACCCGCTCATCATTTTTTAACTCTCTAAGAAACCATTCATTAGAATCGGATTAATTACAAGGCGCGCCCATTCATTAGAATCAGATTAATTACAAGGCCCGCCCGAGGCGTGCCTGGAGCCTTTTCTTCAAGGCGCGCGCCTGAGATTTTGAGGCGATATCTCTCGAGCCTGGAGCCTGAGGCGCAAAGGCGCGCCTGAGGCATGAGCCTTAACAACACTGGTCCTACAAAGACATTGCTAGCTAGAACCAATATCTTTTTCCTCTAGAATGGATCTAATATTGATAAACAGATACAGTAGGATGAATTAACCATAGAAGAGGTGTACCGTCAAATTTGTCATTCTGCGCAACAATTGGTGAACCCTCAAGCTATAATCATCATAACAACAAATTTAAGCATCAGCATCCTCAAATGACATCCATATTAATCCACCAAGTACGAGAACAAATTACAGTAGTTACCTTACAAGACAGTAGCCTGATGAAACAGCCATTTGGTTGCTCTTCAACTCTAACTAACAAAACAGGGCAAACCTCAAATGCAAAGAACTTGAACCTGTACACATAACACCTGAAGGTATTATCATCCACTCTCTCTATTCTCTCCGCATCCAACACCGAGTACTGACTTGCCGGAAGACTCATATACTCAATTGCAACAATATCAAACCATACATAAATATCTACAATACGCCAAAATTTTGACTAGAACCAAGAAATTGAACTTGAATAATTACTTAAAGAGTCGTATACTCAACTCAACTGCAGCAACATGAAATTATACATTTAACCATTTACAATACTCCAAAATTCTAAATGGAAACCAAGCAAGAATACTTGAAGAATTACTTAAAGAGTAATATAATCAATTGCAACGATATCAAATTATACTTTACTTCAAACAAAATAGTCTAAAATTCTAAATAGAAAACCAAGCAATTTTTTTTTTTTTTTTTTTTTTTTGAAGAATTAATATATGCTCAACTGCAGCAATATCGAATTATACATAAATTCAAACAAGAGTCTAAACTTCTAAACAAAACCAAGCAAAGCATTAAAGGATTCTCAAGTTCTCGGACAGATATAGATTCTTTTCATCAAGCAGATATAGATTCTTCCCTTCAAGCCAGACATCAAGCTTTTGAAGCGAAACAGCCAAAATGCAAAATCCGTGCTTCATATAATCATCTAAAAAGCTCAATACATACCGAGGAGCAACAACTGAAGATGAATTGTTAGGGATTTCAAACTCTACACTGAAATAAAAATGAATTAAATTTCAAACTCTACACCGGCATTTTCTACTAGGGATTCAACTTTTAGCCCTAATTCAAATCCAATTCGAATCCAGAGATGCAAAATAATAAAAAACATTTACAAAAAAACATGTAAACATTTACATAATCCAGAGATAAAATAATTATGTAAATGTTTTTAGTCGGTGATGATTGTAAAGTATTCGAATTGGACATGATAAAATCATCACCGACTAAAAACATTTACATAATTATTGTAATACTTTTTTAATATAAAAAAGATACAATGAATTAAGAAAGTTGATAATCCGAAATATTTCATTCATAATAGCTAGAGATTTTGAATCCAAAAATACAAAATAATAGCTAGAGATTGATTACAACACCATTCTTAATAAACCATTTTTTACAACCTCGCTGAAACGAAACCCTAATTTTGACCTAAAAACAGTAATAGAACAGAAAAGGGGGAAATAACCCCTAGAAATCGACAAACTCTAAGAACTGGTGAATTTGGTGACGGCCTTGGTGCCTTCAGAGACGGCGTGTTTGGCCAATTCACCGGGAAGAACAAGGCGGACAGCAGTCTGGATCTCCCGAGAAGTAATCGTCGGCTTCTTATTGTACCTCGCAAGCCTGGAAGATTCCTGAGCCAATTTCTCGAAGATATCATTGATGAAGCTGTTCATGATTCCCATGGCTTTGCTAGAGATTCCGATATCAGGATGAACTTGTTTCAAAACCTTGAAGATGTAGATCTTGTAAGTCTCGACGCTCTTCTTCGTTCTCTTCTTCTTCTTATCTCCGGCAGCGGCGGCTCCGCCTTCCTTAGGAAGTTTCTTTCCGGCCTTTGGCTTCTTCTCCGCCGGAGCTTTCTCGGCAGCTGGTGCCTTCTCGGCTGCCGGCTTCTTCTCCGCTGGCTTCTTCTCGGCTGCCTTTGGTGCCATCGCTAGGGGTGATTTGGGGAAATGAGAACTTAGGTTGTTAGTAGCGAAATAGAGAGAGAGGTGTGGTTTTGGTTGAGAAGGTTGGGTTTGTTTATATAGGGAATGGGGGTGTCATCTTATTGGTTAATACAGATTGGCAAGGATTGATGATATGAACCGTCGATTGGAAAATCAAACGACGGTGGAGATTTGTGCGGGAGATGAAACTTACATTTTGAAAAGAAGGTGAATTTTTTTTAATTTCATTCCCTTTTGGATTTTGGAGCCCAAACTTGCAAGTAGGGCCGAACCTGGCTCACATAACTCGAAAAAATGTGAGTGTGAACTGAGATAATGTGAGCGTGAGCTTAATATTCAAGCTCGCTTATGTGAGTCGAGCGTGAGCTTGACCCTCGCTCACCAAAAAAAAAGCTTTCGAACCCGAATAAGATTAATATAATTAAAATATTATATATATATATATATATAATAATAATACTAATTTAAAAAAACTTATATACATTATAATTATATTTATAATGTGTGGATTAATTCAATAGTCTGGTAGAAAGGAGATTATATTAAAGAATGAGTCTTACAACGAGAGAGAGACATGTACAAAAGTTAAAGGAAGAGAGAAAACATGAAAAGACAGCAGTAGGAAAACACTGCAGTACAAAAATACATTGGGATGAATCACAACAAAAAGTGAGATGGTGTAGAAGAATTCAATGGGATTGTCAAAATTGGAATTGCCACTGACAATGGAATTAAATCAATCTTTTGAAATTTGCAAATTTATCATTTGTTAAAATTTTAAGTGCATGGATTCTCTTATTTTTTTGTTTTTTTATATAAGACTCTTTTATTAAGCATATCAAACAATTCGAAACTTTTGCTTCTTTTTGTGTATTCTTGTCCAAATTTAGTTTTTAAAGCTCATTATATTATGCTATTCTTGAGACGAGATTTTCGTTTTCTTCGCTAATATAAGTGAGCTTGGGAAGCTCGTAAGTCTAGCCTCGAGCTCGTGTTAAAATGTGAATGAGCGTGGAAACTCGAGGTTTGTGAGCTTTTCCTAGCTGAGCGTGAGCGTGAGCTTTTTCAATTTTTATGTGAGTGAGCGTGGTATCATGCTGTCTCAACTCACATACTTTCGATTGACACCCCTACTTGCAAGTTGCAAATCTTCGAGACTGGTTTGATAGCATTTCGGTGCGTGTGTAAGATATTTTCGTGAACAAAAATGGGAAAAATGTATTCCTTTACTTCTTAGCCAAAAAAATATTTAAAAATGAATTTGATGAGGTGGAATCTATTTTACGTTGGAAATATTGCGCAAAATCCACGAAATTCAACTGCCACAATACAGTTCTACCGACTACCTGGCAATACTTTTGCTACTCTGTTACTCGGTATCCTGGTCTCCAATAATATGACACACACAGGTTTATAACAATTAATTAACTTAGCAAAAAAACGTGACGAAGAAACTCATCAGAACCCGACCCTAGAGCCCGATGTGCGTCGCGACTCATGAGACTGAACCAAAATGACGTGGGCTTTTGACACATGGCCCACTTCCTTCACGCACCGCTGGGCCTAACGTCTGACTGCTTCCTTCCTATTCCAAAGCCAGTTCCCTTTGTCCTACTATTGCTTCCTATTTTATGGATCGGCCCAACACGTTCGTTAGCTATGGGCCTTGGATATTCTGGATCCCACTAAACTCATCCACTTGGCCCAGAATAGAAAATCGAGAACCAGACCCCATTCTTCTTCGAGACCTATAACATATTCCCTTTCCACTGTAGAGTTTCCCCCTGTTTGTTTTTTTTTTTTTTTTTTTATGAAAACCACCTATTCATTACTAGAAGAAATATTACAATCCCCAGGATCCATTACATCCAAAGAGCCACTTAAATCCTGGTCACAAAAAACCTCACAAGGGAGGGACCCTAAAGGAATAAATCCAACTAGAGAAGAGTTTTTTGCCCATTTCGCAAGATTATGGGCTGCAAAATTACATAATCTAGAAACTGAAAAGAATTTACAATTATGCTTAGCAGTAAGTTGTCTACATTGATGAATAATAGACCTGCCTTGCCATTCCATAGCTTCATTGTGTCCCTTAAGAGAGAAAATGACATTTGAAGCATCACCTTCAAAAATAGTGTTATCAAGCTTACCCATAGAAGCCAAATTAATAGCCAAAAGAGCTCATTTAGCTTCAGCTGTGTAAGCATCTGGAGCAACTCCTTTATCCACAAAAGCAGCATTAACACAACCATTTTCATCCCTCATGATAGCAGCAACAGTATACATACCGTCAGCAAAAGCCGCGTCGAAATTCACTTTTTTCCAATTTGGTGGAGGACGCGTCCCCTTGTTTAGATCACCTTGATTGACGTAATTCTAACTTCCTGATTCAATCTCCCTTTTTTCTCCCTAAATTATACTCCCTCCATTCCTTATTAATTGTCGTTTAGGAGAAATCTAGGAGTCCAAATTAATTGTCGTTTAAGGTTCTTTTGTTAGGTGTCAACAATTCATTTCAATTATTCCCTCAACATTTTCCTTTCTTTATAATATAGAAGTGAGAGAGAAAGAGAGGGAGGATGGGGTAGTATTGGAAGTTTAGGTGGAATGGACAACTTCCTTAATTTTCTCAAATTGTCTAAAGAGTCTTATATTTAGGAATGGAGGGAGTAACATATTCACTCAGTGCGTGTTTGGTATTGGGGAATGGAAAAATATTTCCCACTTCTCTTTTCATTTCGGTGTTTGGATGAGCAATTTAAAGTGGGAATGACGATTCTAGAAAGAAGTGATAAAGGTAATTCCACACAAAAACCTATGGAATGGTCTTTTCAGAAGAAGCTGAAATCATCAATAATAGCAACTGACATTTATACAATCTTTTAATTAATTATTACGTTCATTTAAATATCAACAATTATCTTTAATTATGTTTCAACAATATATATATATATATATATATATATATATATATATATATATATATATATATATATATATATATACACACACACACACACACACACACTAGCATAATAACCCGTGCTATGCATGGGAATTCCGTTTTACTATATAATTAAGAGTATATGAAAATCAAATGGCTTTTTGAGCTTTTAAAAAAAAAAAAAACAAATTGACTATTGTAATGAAAATTTTGAAAAGCAAATTGAATTTAGCACTGACTTTAATGGGCTAAATATCAACCTACCAATTCATTAAATTGAAAATCATACTCAACCCCTTTATTTATAATGTTGTCAAACTCCAAAAAAATTGTATATTTTCAATGTGTGATCTTGAATAATATTGAAAAGGAAAAAGGAAAATATAGAAAATTATAACAGAAGAAAAGAAAACCCATAAATATATTAAATTATACAATTTAATTTGAATAAGTCAAAGATGTCAATCAATACATCAAAAATTTGCTAATTAGATTGAGGACCCGAAAACTCTATAGTGCTGAAAACCTGTAAATGCCTTTGATTATATTATATACTCCCTCTGAAAATATAAGTCTTTTTAGAAGATTTAAAACAAATTAAGATACTAATACAGATGACTAAAGTACCCCTAATTAATACTCCAAAAAAACAAATAAATGAATGAAAAGTTGCATGGGAACTACATATTTTGAAAAAAAATAAATATACGTAGAAAATAATGCAAGGGTAAATTAGCAAATAAATGCACAATTCTTGTAAAAATACCTATATTTTGCAACAAAAATAACTCTTAAAAAACTTCTATTTTGAATCTGATGGAGTATAAATTTTATACACATTGATTTTCTTTTATAGTATTGTCATTTGTCAAGTTTTAAAAATAATAACTATTTTTTTTTATGTGAGAGTCTTTATTGTTGTTAATTCTCTTACAGTGTTATGTGACTTTAGATTAATATTTTTTTTAATTTTTAAATTTTATTAAAAATTAAAATTTCTACAAATTAATACTTTAGTTTTAGAGAGTTTAGAAGAAGATTCACTTGATTTTTGCAGTGTAAACGAAGCGAATTAATTTTTTTATTTTCAATATCCATACTTATTTATTCTAAAAAATATATTATGAAAATAAAAATGTTGCATAAGAATAAAAAATAAAAAAATGAACATTGCATAAGTCTAAGCTAAATTGAACTTGATTGTAAGCTCAATCGAAATTCAGATGATCCGGTCATCTGAATTACCCGTTATTTGTTAAAACTTTAACTATTTATATTTGTATAAATAAAAAATATAAGAAGCAAATAAGTGGGCTTCCCTAATTTGATTGGCTGAAATGTCAGCCCAATTTCTCACTCATAACATGTCAAACTAAAAAAAACAATGTAACTTTTCAACGTGAGATACTCTTATAAGCCAATCAAGAGTTTACAACCAAAGTAAAATTTAACCAACCAATCAAAAAATTATAAAATAATTAATTGAACCAAAATTAATGAAAACTACACGTAGAATTTAGAAGAATGTAATTGACTAAAATCGAAAACAGAGCTCAGAATATATATATATATATATATATATATATATATATATATATATATATATATATATATATAATGTCAATGTTATTCAAGTAAGATTTTGTAATGACAACGAAGCGCAGCTCATGCGGTAAGACCCTTCCCAGTAAGGAACCACTATTGATCCTCATTTTAAAAAGAAAAAAAAGAAGTAAGATTTTGTAATGAATGTTTAATTAGGTTTTATCACTAGTATATTCTAAAATGGCATTTATTTCATAATCTGCTTAATTCCATTCCATTTTGACATTAAAATATAGTTTTTCCAAACACAGAAAAGGAATCGACATTCCATCTTGCCTTTGCCTTCCAAACACTGAAATGGAAAGAAGATTCCAATGTCATTATGGGTGGAAAGCGAGTCTGCCTGAAAAGGGATTTAATTCCATTCCAGCGTACCAAACGTGTTGTTAGAATTTAATAGGCATTTTGACATGTAGCAAGGAAGGAGTCTGCTCCGAGCCGAGCATTGCATTAGCAGCAGTTATGGATGCACATTGTAGCGAGTGGGGTCACATGAGTTTTGTTTAATTATAATTATATGTTCATACATAATTATTAGGGCTATGTCAATAAGTTATTAAGTTAGTGATTCCGCTAAGAATTTTGGTGACCTTATACTCAAACAATACCAAACGCAACGTGATTCAATTCTCTTGACTGTCGCGTGTATTCCAATAAATTTCTTTATTAATTTTTATATTTATTTGAAATTATTTTAATATTTTTTCTTCAATTAATATTCACCGGAGTTAGAGATCTTTTTGTCCCTCCACTTCATTCCCGAAAATTGATTGCCATATGTAGTTTTAACCTAAACCATCATCGTATTTTGTTAATTTGTTAAAACCGTCATAAAAAAATAGTTATTGATACAAATATTATAATTAATGGTTTTTACTCGAAATATAAAATGTGATACTTTTTAAAATATTGTGGGTATGGTAGCCCTCCAAATCCGCCAATATGCATGCCCCTCATCTCCCCAACATTTTTAAAACGTCATTTTATTTCTTGATTCTGTCCCTAAATGAGTGCCCCTACTGCCACTACATCCTGAATCCGTCACTAATTAGCAGTCCCGCAACACACGTAGATATTTATCCATCTCGACATCGCTTACCTTGGTGCATCGACAGTTCGGCATTGGGTCGTCTCGGCATCACTTGTTTTTTTTTTTTTTAGGGGGAGGGGGTGGCGTGGGGGGAGGGGGTATACAGGATTCGATCCTGGGCCGAAGCCCAGGTTCATGCTTACCATTTCCACTGGGGCAAGCATCCCATATCGGCATCACTTGTTTTGGTGCATCGTTCTCCCGACCGGCGTACAACTGAAGGCTGCGAAAGTTTGATGCAATAATAGGTTTGTAATACCCTTATAAATATGCTACATTAATCGCTCCCAAATATTTAGAATCTGCTAACTTTAACTGCATTAAGGAATATCAACTAATCAAGTGATCCGGGAGTACAGCTGAAGGCTGAGAAAGTTTGATGCAATAATAGGTTTGTAATACCCTTATAAATATGCTACATTAATCGCTCCCAAATATTTAGAATCTGCTAACTTTAACTGCATTAAGGAATATCAACTAATCAAGTGATCTTAATTTAACTGGTTACACCTACCATATTCGAAACTTGTCCAATATAATTTCACATAGTTAAAGACATTTGCAAATTTTTTTATTAAAAAAATACATTGCCTATTAGATTAAATAATTTCAAAAAATATTTATAATGGTTTTTATTAACAACCAATAATACATATTAGATTCTAATTAGATTAGTCTGATCAAATAAACTTAACGTCGCTCACATGATACTTCTTCCCTCCTCTCTTTCTCTTAATGCGGCTATTTCATCACAAGGTCCATAGTCCAGTGGGGTTATGGACGGCCCTCGACTCACAATCGTGGGTTCGATACTCTCTTCATGCATGGGGCAAGTTTTAATTGTCTCACTTTTTAGGACTTTATCCATCTCTTGTGAGATTGTTATTTCTCCACTTATGGGACAATCCACCAGCCGGCTTCAAAAAAAAAAAAAAAAATGCGCCTCTATTTCAACACCTAACTAATTCACTCTCTCTCGGACTGTTTCACTGCGAACTCCTCTGATACACTCCACCGCATACATTTCCTCATTCATTCCTATCCTTTTTACATCAATGGCAATGGAAGGAGCTGCTGCTGCTGATGATTCTCAGTATAGCGGTTCTACTGCTGAAGATCAGCTTACGCAACCGCAACAGCCTTCTTCGCCTCATAAATCTTCTCCACCGCCTCCAGGTTTTTTTCATTAATTTATCGGAAAGATCTGCGTTCTCAGATCTGTTTTTTTTAATTTTATTATCTAATATATGTTGACTTTTATTATGCATTTCTATTAATTATGCATTATGCTTTCATGTGATGATATATAAATTGTCATTTTTAGAGTTCGGTTTGCAGTGTTAGTTTATGTGAAATTTACGCTGTGAATTAGCTTTGGCAATTGGAATTTGGTTTCGATTTTGTGTGTTTGAAGCCTTAGGATGTAATGAAAATGAGGATTTGGTGTTACTTAATGTTTTTTCTATGGCTAATTTTTTGTTCTCTGTAAATTACTCTGGAATTCGGGAAAATAAATTCATAAGATTGACAGCAACGTTCAGCATACTTTAGAAGTTTAAATATCTGTTTGAATTGGAATGTGAGGTACCTCTGCTGCCGCTTGTCTAAGTTTTCTTACCTAATATGTTGACTTTTATTATGCATCATCCTTTATGTGATGATATATAAATTCACACTTTTAGAGTTTGGTTTGTAATGTCAATTTATGTGAAATTTACGTTCTGAATTGGCTTTGGCGATTGGAAATTGGTTATGCTTTTGTGTTTTTGGAGCTCTAGGATGTAATGAAAATGTGGATCTGGAAATTGGATTTTTTTCCTTTTTTGTTGTTTACTCTTTGTGAAGTACTTAATTGTAGCTCAATGGTACAGTTAAAAGTCGTATAGAGGTTTGCCGCTTTTGAGACTGGAAATTGCTTCAGTGAAATGCTACAACGGTTTTCGTCGCTTTTTAGCAGCGTTTTGAGTTATTCATTGATATTGAGCAATGCTGCATTTATTTCCATAAATTTGAGGGGTTCCTACAATATGATTGTATAAAACTTGGGGATTAGGTGTGGCATGCCATAATGAAACTAAAAGATTTGGGTTTGATTCTACAAGTTAACGAAAATCACACCAAGACTCTATGATACCAAAATAAAAATCATAATAATCAGAGGTTTGCAAGGCATCGAACGTAACAATGAACAAAAGAGTTACTCAATGGCCTTTGGGACAGTTACATGGGGAAAACGTGTCTGCTGATGAACTGTTTGTCATTGCTTGGAAGTTGAACCATTTTAGAGCCTAGAGGTGGAGTTGTTTTTGGTTATTTCATGGAGAGGGGATGATATTCCTTTTTTAAAAGGAATCACTAAATATATAATGACTGAGCTAATGTTCAGCCATTGTGTATATTGAACTCAGAGAATCCTCCAAATCCCAAACCTGTCAAGCCTAGAGTTATTTTGACAAACTTTCTATAATTACTCTTTGAATTGATTCAGTTGTCAAACTTGTTTGATTACTCTTTGTAAGTACCTCACATGTTTATTTTTGTTCTCTAACATTTACATATTTCCCTTTTCAGATCATGAAGGGAAGACAACCCATATTAGGTTTCTTTTGTCAAATGCTGAGGCAGGTTCTGTCATTGGGAAAGGTGGCTCAACAATAAATGATTTCCAGTCACAGTCCGGAGCACGGATTCAGTTATCACGCAACTATGAGTTTTTTCCTGGAACATCTGATAGGGTAGTAATGGTTTCTGGAACAATTGATGATGTACTCAAGGCTGTTGATCTTATTCTCAATAAATTGCTTGATGAGGTAATATTAGTGACTCAACACCCTTTACTGTACTTTCCCGAGTTTTGATTAAAATGGTTAATATTTTCTCTTCTGAAGTTTTATGTTGAAGAAGGGGGAGATGCTGATCCAAGGTTTAGAATTAGGCTCATTGTGCCCAATGGTTCTTGTGGTGGAATAATCGGAAAGGGGGGTTCCATTATAAAGTATGGCATCCTGCTCAATTATCTCTGTTCTTTTTCTTTTTGTGCGACTTTAATTATGTTTCTTACAATAGTTTCATATCTTTTTTTGTATAATGATGCAGCTTATATGATTTGGATGTCACATCAGGTGTGATTTTATTTATTGGGAATGATATTTTCTTCTTTTGCACTTCTTGTTAACCTGGTGTTCAGGTCACTTATTGAAGATTCCCGAGCTGGTATTAAAATATCCCCTCTGGATAATAATTTTCCTGGGCTATACGACAGACTAGTATCAATACATGGTAATTTAAGGGAGCAGATGCGGGCTATTGAGCTGATTTTGTCAAAGCTGACAGATGATGTTCAATACGTACAGTCTGCTATTGCACCGTTTCCATATACAGGTAAAATTTGTCTTGCCCCTTCTTTTTTCTTCCTATGCCCAAGATTTTTCATTTATTACATGAAACTTATCCCACATGGTGGTTTAGTAGCATGGCTCATTCAATGAGCTTTGTAGGAAGAGGGCATGCTTTATGTCTGAAAGCGCACCTCTATTTGATTGAGCGGCTAGCAGTAGATGATGAAATCATGAAATTTTTGCAATTGAAGTTTGAATTTCCTGGAAGAAATATATTACTTACAGTTGGAAAACAAGTTGCAAAAAGGGGATATGTTTCCTTTAGACATTTTCTCGGGTTGGGATATTCAGGCATTCTGAAAATATGGCATGGGGCAGATTTTTGCACATTGACAGGCAACTCAAGACATATTCCTGTTGTCTGAAAAATTGTACCAAGAAAGATGCAACTTGTATAATAATCAACTTAGTTTTCCTTTCAATATTTTTCAGAGTGATACTTTTTCTGGCATATAACGCACAATTTGATTTGAAGTGGTGCAAATGATCGCTTCTATTATTTACTGCATGTGGTATTCTGCCATTGCTCATGCTACTATTTAACATTTCGGTCATTTTTTATTTTGTTATATTTTTTTATTGAAATTGGAAATATAACAACAGTGAATTATCTGACTATGTTTCTTCTCATAAAAGTTAGCATTTTGGAGTTTAGTAAGAGGTCATTTTGGTTTGTAGTGTTTTATTTGTGTGGGTTCAAGATATGCTCTCTATTCTACAAGATGTTAGAATTAATAGCTGAGAATGTTGTAAAGGGAATTTAAGAACTTATATGTTTTTTTTTCCTTTAGTCCCAGTTGTAGCATATAATGGAATAAATTATGGACCAAATGGAGTTGTAGGGAAGTTTCAGAATAGTAGGCCACCAAACAAGGTTCGATCTAGCTTTCTCAATTACTTCACTTATGTGCAACTTCTGAATGCTACTTAAATGCTGTTACCATCTAGACAAACATTTTACCGTATTTCATCTATCACTTAACTGCAGTTTTTTTGGGCTTCTGAATATGTTAAGAGGCATATAATCTACTTAAAGAGAGTTCCTTTTTTTTTGGGGGGGTGGATATGGTTCTACCATGTCCTCTTTTCATCAGCTTTCTGGTTTCGACTTCTAAACATTTCAGTGTTGTCTAAATTTAGCAAGGAACAATTATAATATTTTCTCGGGCCATAGCAGTATGTTATGGGTACCCTATGCTTTGATGCCGAGACCTCATTTTAATTTCTTTTTCGTTTTTTAGGAATTTTAGTTTTTATCCATGCTTATTATGCCAATGCAAAGATGGTACTAGTCAACGTAGGTATTACTTGGTGCTTCTTGTTTTCCCTCGGTTTGCATAACCAAATTCTTTTTGGAATATGCAGGATGAGAGGAGTAACTCTTTGACAATTGGTGTTGCGGATGAGCATATAGGGCTAGTTGTTGGGCGAGGTGGAAGGAACATTGTGGAGATCAGTCAGGTGAGAAAACAGTATTTGATTGGTCCTTTCTTTGGCACGAGCTTTTCTTGGGATTCACGGATTTGAGTTTTTATTTAGTTTTTTATCTGATAATTGCTTATTTAGAGGCTCTGTCCATACAGATGAGTGGTGCTAAGATTAGAATATCTGAAAGGGGAGATTTCATGTCCGGGACAACTGACAGGTATGAAATGATAACTTGGCCGCTTGATGGGGTACCTACCTAATGTAACGTATTTATAAGTTTTGGTCCTAATGCAGAAAAGTAACCATCACGGGACTGCAAAGAGCCATCCGTGCGGCTGAGGCCATGATATCTCGAAAGCTGTCATTGGTTACTGAGAGATGATGAAAAGCTTCAAGCTCTTCCACGTATTCTTGTTGATGGATTCACCTGGTCTATACACATTTGATATATTTCAATTTGTGACGTCTCTAAATGCGGTGAGTTTCTGAAATTCTGCTGTGGTGAATGTGGAAGATAAGATCAGAAGTTTATATGGGAAGGCAGTAATTAGTTTATTTGTGACCATGGAAAGGATTAAAGATGTTAGAATAGGACTTGTTTTATCTTTGATTCCTTTGATAAAAAAAAAAATACAACAGTTATATACATATTATACAGCTGTAATTTTTCAATTTCGCAAGGATACAAACAAGCTACATTCTTTGAATACTAAGCTAGAGATGAAATTTTGGGGATTCCTAACATTTGCAAGGACTTTATATGTTTTCCCATTTAGCAATTTATTTAAAATTTTTGAAGAATTATACCGTAATCGGTCGAACTGCTGGCTTAGTTAAACACAAAATCAAGAGCTTCAACATATTTTGGTAACGGTTTTTAGTTGTTAATTTTAGTGCCTACTTATATTATTTATGTGTTGCTTTCCACCACCGAGGATAAATGGTGGTAGCATAACACATCAAACCTTGAAAAATATCTGAGGAAAAAGTTGTTCAATATATAGTATGATCAATACGTTAGACAAAATACAATACTCTCTGGCTTGATAATACATACATGAAATTATTAGTGTAGGAAACATGTATTGTACACAACCATTTTGACTACTACTTGATGCCTATAAGAGATCCATGCATGCAATTTATTTCTCATCATAAATTATAAATGTGAAAGACTGCTTAAGGAAGAGATAAAGTTCCAACTCTTATTCATGCAAAGCAGTTCATGGCTTATCATCACCTCCATCACCACCACCAGAACCATAGCCAGATCCGTATCCGGAGCCGCTACCTGAACCACTACCTCTACCGCTTCCACCACCACCACCACCTCCTCCTCCTCCTCCCCCACCACCACTACCACCTCTCCCGCTACCACTTCCATATCCGGATCCACTGCCACTTCCATAGCCTGAACCGCTTCCATTTCCGCTACCACCACCTCCTCCACCTCCTCCACCACCACCTCCCGAACCATACCCTGAACCGGACCCATATCCTGATCCAGAACCATAACCATAACCGGAGCCTGAATCTCCACCACCTCTGCCACCTCCGCCTCCCCCTCCACCACCTCCTCCTTTCCCCCCCTTCAAAATCCTAGCAGCAAAGGCAAGATCCACAAAGAGCAGAACCAACAATGCAGCAGCTACCAACTTAGAATGGGCCATTTTGAGGCTCTCCAAACTTCAAAATAACTAGTTTATGTATATAATATAACTAAATATCTCTGAAATGTGTACGTATAAGAAAATATGTGCAAGAGAGAAATTAAAGGAACTCAGATACGAATTGCTTGTGAGTTCTTAAGGTTAAGATAGGTTGCCCTTATATAGGCATGGGGAAGCATTAAAGGTCAACTATTCCCCCCCAAAGGTGGGTTTCTAGTAGCTTCTTAGGGATAGTGCGTTTTGTTGGAGAGGAGAGGGGAGGGGCGGGAAAATTCACTCATAGTACCGTCTTTATCGGGCCGGTTACACAACCCCTCACATAAATTGGGTGGGACCTACATGCATATATGGGCTCCCCTCAATTAATGTGAGGGGCTGTGTGGTCTATGTTACTCGGACCCTTCTTATGCTTGTTGTACACATGTCGACACGACATGAGTATGTGTATGAGATACTTATTAGATTTGGTCAATATCAATCAGACATTTTGTTTTAGATGTTTAAGTATCTGACACCTAAATACATACTTGTACCCGACATACGTACTCGAGTCCGGATAACATAGTGTGCGGTCTATGATTGAGTGATCGGGGAGAGGTGGGGGTGAGAATGTGGAGGCTCTTCATGTTCTATTGTTGCATGCAAACATTTTCTCATTTTTTTAAATTTTTTTTATTTATTGGGGAAGAAGACCTATCTATTATAAAAAAATATGAGATTTAAAAAATGGGGAGGGGATTCGAACTGTCATAAAATCATGCCATGCAAACATTATCTTAATGCTAAAAAGTTTGCTCCCACTTTTGACTTGGAGGCTCTAAAATAAGCATAGGATGTGGGACCAATGAATATGCATCATCTTATCTCCACTTTGTTTCTTTGTTCACACTAAAATAGCAGCAAGGTTTAAATATGTGTTGATCAAAGAAACGCATGGAGAAATTTCTGGTTCAACCCACTAAGGGTCACCAACCCCAATATTCCCCCTCTCTCAGTAGTGGAGACTTTGTCTCCTTTCTTCATCTGTACGCCATGCTTCAATGAAACGTGTCGTCTTCATTTTTTCCTCTTTCGGCTGTGCCTTTGGTTGGCTAATGGCTATTGCTTGCTTGCGATCATTGTTTGTGCAGCTTTGTAATATGTTTTCACTTATCATATCCTTCGGTTTCCCCAACCTAATTGTGAAGTAGACTGTTCTTTAGTGTGCAGATTTACAACTTATATATTAGAGATGAATTCATAATTTATATGCTCATGGTGAAATATAAAAAGGCATTTGTTTTAATAAATTTCAAAAAATTTAAAAGGCAAAATATAATATGTTAAGGTCATAACACATTAACCAACACTGCACGATAAAATTTTATTTTGATGAAGTCAAAGTAAATTGAAGTTCTATATATAAAAGCTTAAAACGAACTTGTAACATTATCCAAAAGTAACATTAGAAAGTAAAAAAAAAAAACTATAAATTCTTATTTATTTATTTTGGTGAATAACTATAAATTCTTATTATTACTTTGGATAATAACCTCATCTATATATTTTTATTTTTTCATTTTTTTTCAGTTAATAAGCTACCGAGTTGTGCTAGGTCAAGAAACTCGACACGATAAGATAATGTGTCAAGAATCATTAGTACTGACTTTTTTTTGGGTTAAAACACAAATAATATATTAAAACAGACAAACTACAAGGAGTTAACAGTATCAAGAGCCTCCCAAAGTATCATTACAAACCAATCTCGCAAAAAAGGCTCCATAGGCATCCCCTGTTACTAGTTGGCTTACAAAAGGGGGACTAGATTGAAATGTAATGAAATCAGAAGAAGATAGAATAGCGCCATGTTTCGCCAACTTGTCTGCACAAAAGTTAGCTTCCCTGTAGACATGCACCAGTCTATTCTCCTGTAGCTTCTTTAGTAGCACCCTATAATCATGTATAAGAGGAGACAAATGGTGAATAGAAATATTCGCATGAAAAACAAGATCAATGATGACTTTTGCATCCATCTCCACAACAAGTTTATCAATATTCAAATTAAAAGCCGAATTAAGATCATCCCTTAGCTCCCACAGTTCAGCCACGTTGTTGTTACAAAAACCCAAGTTCCTAGCATATCCAGTAATCCAAGATCCAAGATAATCCCCGGATGTCCTACTGATGAACCGTCTACGTTTAATTTGAAAAATTCCTCGTCCGGTTTGGACCAAGACACCGTAATCTGTTCGTCTTTTTTCCTTTTTGATTTTTTATTTCCCAGTGCTTTAAATTTTGTGGCCATTTGCAACATATGCTTAAGGGGGTCAGTTTGGGGTCCATCCGGGTTAAAGATAGATTTGTTTCTGGCGTTCCACAGAGCCCAGCAGCTGTACACAAAAATGATGTTCCAAGGTAAGTTATTGAAATGAGAATCTAAGCTCAGACAAGCCCCTTTTTAAATCCAATCTCGAAGGTTCGTGTCCTTCATAGCCGGAAGCAAATGGTTGAAGTTGAGCTTATCCCAATAGTCATTCACATTATAAAAGTCCCTAAGTAAATGCTTGACTGACTCGTCTTCAATTCCACATCTCGGGTAGACCAGGGAATTTGTGATTTTTCTATGAAATAGCAGTTGTTTCGTTGCCAGTCTCTCATAGTTGCAGCTCCATAAAAACATCTTTATTCTTTGACTGCAATCCACACTCCAAATCCAGTCACAATTTTTATCATCAACATTGTCATCCGAAATCGAGTCATTGATAATCCTCCCGTGTGCTTCTTTGGAGCAAAAATCTCCATTAACAGAGCCTTTCCAGCGTCTTCTATCTAGAAGGTTTCCATTTTCCAATCTTGAGGTAGCTTTAATGCAGTTAATCAGCCGATCAGTGAGATGGAATGATAAGCCACTGACAACCCAAGATCCATGATTCCCATATACGCACTTTAACTTCACAGAATCCTCTCATTTATTTAAAGGGCCAATAATATGATCTCTCAAAGTACCGATGCCAATCCAGTCGTCATACCATAATCTAATAACATCCCCATTCCTGGGATCCAAGCTAAGGACCTATGAAAAAGTTCCAAACCCGTTTTAATGGCTTTCGCATTTATAGATTCTAGGCCATTCTTTAAAATAGTTTCCGAAGTACCATCAGATTTGATGTACATATTCCTAAGCAAAGCAGTCCATTTCGAAGTATTAGAGCGAAGCATCCTCCACACAAGTTTCGCTAGACCCGCTCTATTTGCATGAATAGCTTTGCAAAACCCAAGACCGCCTTTGTTTTTTGGCCTTGTGACATGGTCCCACTTAATAAGATGAAGCTTGTTCTTTTCTGTCGTACCTCCCCAAAGGAACGATCTATGTTCTCTGTCGACCTTGTCACAAATGGATACCGAAAGGGGAAGGCATTAGTACCGACTTAAGCACGGTCTTATCGATCATTAATACCGTATTTATTGTTTGAATTTCCTCCAAAAAAAAAAAAAAAACATTAAAGAAAAAATGTGTGGGACGGTGGTGTTGACTTGAGCCGAGTTGGATTTCCTTCGTAAGCTTCTATGGACCAGTCCATTTTCACTGGGCTTAACCACCAATCAATTAGCCCAATACGAGTGTAGGCCTAAACATTGAGCCCATTTTCTTTAACAATCCCTAAAGCCCATAAGCTTATAATATACCCAAATGAAAAAACAAAAAACAAAATAAAAGCAAATTCGATTTCATAATTTTCCCCCTCCTAAAACCCTAATTCCGTCGTCACTCTCAATCCAAAGAAGAAAGAAGCTCTCAGCTGATATCCGAGAGAATCTACAATGGCGGTAAGTACAGTTTTCGCTCTAAGCATCTTAATTTTTCCGGCGCGATGATTTTTTTGGAGGTAAAATATTCGTTTTTCTTTGATTTAATCATTGCAGACTGTTCCTGTGAATCCCAAACCTTTCTTGAATAATCTTATTGGGAAGACAGTGATGGTTAAACTGAAGTGGGGAATGGAATACAAAGGTAATCTGCTCTTTGACACTTACCTCTCTATGTTATATTTTGAGCTCAGTAAGCTTTTTAGATATAATCTAGCGGATGGTAAGTAAAAATTTTGGCGCTATTGTCAAATTTTTACTTACTATCCGCTAGATTACGAGTTCTAACATTGGAAACAGCCTCTTTTTGAAAAACATTTTGGTAAGGTTACATACATCGTGACCTTCCCACTGACGCAGGCAGGGTACTTGTGCACTACAACTCTTTTTTTTTTTTTTTAAAGCTTTTAGATATGACAGAACTTGACTTGTTGCCCTTTCAGGTAATCTTGTGTCTGTGGACTCATACATGAACTTACAGGTAAACTAAATATTTGGGACATTGAATTTTTTTTACTTTATCTATATATTTTTTGTATTCTCTTTTTTTTTAAAGGATTCCTTTGCTTTGGCTTTTCTGTTTTAGTTGACAAATGCTGAAGAATATGTTGAAGGACAATTCACTGGAAGTCTGGGAGAGATACTGATCAGGTAATACTTTTAACTACTGTAATAATATCTAGCTGATGTGAAATATCTGAGATCGTATTATGTATGCATTATCTGAAAATATGTGCCAATATTAGGAATTATTCTAGTTAAAAGTTGTTTAGTATGTGGACTATTCAAGAAAGTATTTGGATTTTAGGGTTAGTCCGTTGCGTTGGAGATATGCCCATATTGAACCTACATGCATTTTGCAATTCTTCCTGACTTTTTTTTTAAATCTTTGCAGTAGGGTGATAGTCTTATAAAGTTACTGATCCAATAGGTTACTAGAAGTTTTGCTTTATACCCATACATCTACATTTCAGTGCCGTGATTGAAAAGGCACAAATAATTTTTTGTTATCTAAGCAATTTTAGGAGTTCATGCTGAATTAAATGCTTCTCCTTGGCGGATTTGCTTTTAGATTGTTCTGGCTCTGCTTTTATTTTCCATTCTCCCATTCATCAAGTGTGAGGGTGCTTGTTGTATTCATGAGAGACTAACTTCTTTTTGTTGCTTATGTTCACAAGAAGTGAAATTATTCTCTGTTGCTCACCAACTTGTATGCATCTATTTGTACATTCATTTAATTCTCATATAACTCATCAGCATTCAGAACTACCTTGTAAGTCTTCGCCTCACGATTTTTAAATATCTGATTCTGAGAGTTATGCTAATCTTCCTCTTCTTGTTGCTTTTCTCTGAATTCCTCGATCTTTTAGTAAAAATATACCTTGTTTCAGCTGCCTTTTCCCTTTCTAGGATAGAACAATGTGATGTGATAAGAATCATATCAATTGCTTGGTTTATGATGCTGAATCTTCTTGACCTGTGATTTTGCAGATGCAACAATGTTCTTTATCTGCGCGGGGTTGAAGATGAAGAGGTAGAAGACGTTGATGAGGATTAGAGAATAGCAATCCATTGTAGTACTCTACTTGCCCATCAAGAAAGATTCTCATTTTTCGTATCCCATGTTTCTGTCAAGATTTAGAAATTACATATTGTATCTCAACATATCTTTGGGTGTCATTGTTCCTAAGATCGCATTAACCTCTTTCGTGTATAATGTCTCAGATAATTTAATTTTTATTCATAAAAAAAATCAAAATGCAGAGAAATTAATGTATTAATTTGAGGTTTTGGAACACATATATTTGCGGATGCACTGGGAATAATGATAAATTTATAGAAAATCAGATGTACCGTCTCAAAAAATACAATATCAATGGATTTCAATATTGGAAACATATTTTTAATGTCAAATCCAAAGCCAATTTATTCCATTTAGAAAATACATTTTTTGTTTTTCCATTGAAACAATGTGGAGGAAAAATTTGATAAGAGAATAGTTGAACTAGAAATATGTCTTATATTTTTGTAGAAAGATAGATTTTAGAATCGATTTGAAATCCTCCATTCATTCCATTATCTAGACGATAAAGTTAGAATGGAATAATAATTCATTTTATGTGTTTAAAAAAATATCATCTAATTGTGGGAAAATTGATATAAATGACTTAAATACTCTTTTAATATATGTCGAGCAAATGGGAATCGGGTAGCCCAAGTGGTAAAGCTACCCGAACACGGGCCTTAGATTCCCATATCTCCCCTTTATTGGGGCAATAATCTCGGCCTTTCTAGGGTACTCTCCGCTCTCTTCCCCTCGGGGACAACGCCCTTACGGGTTTAAAAAAAAATATATATATATATGTCAAGCAAAAGACCGAGTTAGTTAAACAATATACAAATTTTTACTTCAAAAATTCACTTTAATACTCTAAAAACGCAACAAATACATATTTCTAGTTCTTGATTTGAATGTAATTTTTCTGAGCAATTTGATATTTTTCGTATTGTTTATGGCGATTTGAATTTATTTTTTTGTTCTCATTCTTAAATTGTTCAAAAAACAGTTCAGTTTTGTTTAATTTAACTGACTTGTTATAGTTGTTAATGTATCATGGTTGCTTGCTTGAGCTGCTATTGAGAGAAGTTGTTTTTAGAGAATATAAAAATGGGAATGCTGAATTCTATTATTTGCTGAGAAATTCTGAACTTCAATTGATTGATATTTCGGTCTGTGTGATAAGAGAAAAAGAATGAAATTTGTTTATGTAATTTTGTTCAAAGCAATGCATTAATTGTGGATTACTTTAATCTGATCCTCATTTTTTAGTTTCGCAATGATTTTCTTCTTGATGCCTATGTTCCTAGCTGAGTTGCTACAAATGCCTTTTGTTTTTTTTTATTATATATCCTATTTCTGGGTCTATGGTACTGTTATGGTCCTGATAGCATTTTCCTGTATGTTTACAGGTTGCTCGAGGTGGACAATCTGTTACATTGGTAGGTTCTAAACTTGTAATGTTTGGCGGAGAAGACAGGAGCAGAAGACTGCTTAATGATGTTCATGTTCTGGATTTGGAGTTCTTTGGAGACTACGTAAGTGTCTCTTAACTCTCAAGTATTCCAGCTACTGAATTTGTGCCACTTTTCATTAATCTTCATAGGCAGACACCTCCAGCTCCCAGGTTTGATCATGCACTAGCTAGTGAGGTTACCATCTTTTCTCCTTATTATTCTCTAGGAATTTACGGTCGCAAGATTATCAAGCTTAAGCTAGAGAAAGACATTTACCTTTCTTTTAACTCCAACATAGGAGCAGTTATTTTTAGCCATTTCTAGACGAAATCCTTGTAAAGCTGTCTTTGTTTCTGAAATTTCTTGTCAGTAGAGTTTGTAACAACTGTGCAGATAATAATTTTGAATTTTGGGTTATACTGGCTGTGGGATACAAGTAAGAAAACTATCTTGAGGATTTCTTTTGGGATTTGTGATGAATAGGATCTTGTGTTAACTTATGAAGTCATGGGGTTTGTACAAGGCAACAACAGATAAGGTTTTTGCCTCATCTCGGATAGAGCGTGTACTGGATGTTATCCCATTTCTTCCTTGTTGGTAGGTAGGTGTTGATTTTCGTGTTGCTAATTCTGATTAAAGCTCTTGAAACAGGGCCTTAGCATTTCCTCCACAGTGCTAGACTCTGAGAAGCTCTTGGTGGCTACAATGGAAATTATAATAGTGAGGTATCCTCTCTAGTTTATTTATGCTACTAATTTCAATGTTCTCTGCCAGTGATAGAAAAAATACCTTGCACCCTGAAATTTGATAGCCGATTTCTACATGCAGAGCATTATTTGATGAATATTGTGAATGAATAAAAATTAAAAAAAGTGAAAAAGAGTAAACATATGCAAATTATCTAAATCTTAAGAGAAGCATAAGCCTTATTTACCTCTTGCTTGAAACTCAAGCTCACATGTTGTGTGCATCAGGTAAAGCGCTTTACTTCTTGCCTTGTAAGGTTCTTACATTGTATCTAGTGGCTGGGCAGCCTCTAGCATCCATGAGGCCAAGGAAGTTGTTCTGCCCGGTCTTCTTCTAAATTTCTTGAGCTGTGGATATAATATAATCGTCTGCAGAGATGAACGTGGAGATCATTAGTTTTTTATAGTAGCCTGCTCCACATTCTTTACTAGATTACTACTGATATGCTTACTTTCTATTGTAACTCCAAAATCTGTTGCTTGTCATCCCATATTGATAGTTTTACAGTATTAACTTCCCCCTTCTCCCCCTCTCCTTGGGGACTTTTATTTTTTTTCCCCGTCGTCAAGTATTATGCAGTTAGCTTAGCATACAACTGAGAGACGTTTGTGTATGGCAACTTTGATTTACTTTTTCCCTTGAACCTAGGTATTTGTCATGCGGCCCAAACCAAGAGATGCTTTACATCCCAAATTTTTTGAATGCTGCTGCTGCTTCTGTTACTGCTGCATATGCTTTAGCCAATCCCAAAAAAGTTAGAATTAGCTGAGAACGAGGACTCAAACTTCAAGATGGTTCTAGTGCAGGACTTTTCAGGAGAAATCAATGCAGTTAGGGAAGAGAAGAGAAGGTTGGAATCAGCAGTCCAGGAGGTCATTTCAGAAAACTCAACTCTGAAGGCTAAGATAGCAGAAACCAATGGAACGTATGCCGAATTATCCAAGGTATGCTCTTCTTTGAAACTGCTACATTGTTTAATTAGCACACTAAGTTTGGAACATTTGACTTCTGGTTATAGGAACTTAATTCAGTTCAAGAACAACTCATGGCTGAAAGATCAAGATGTGCTAAACTTGAGGTTATACTTCTGTCGCTTTCTCATTAATTTAACTTCTCTATATTCTGGTTCATGAGTGGTTATTTCTCCTCCTTGATTTTTTTTTTTTACCTTAGGCACAAATAGCTGAGCTGCAGAAGATGCTGGAATCAATGCAGACCATAGAGGAAGAAGTTCAAGCACTTGGGAGTCTGAAATGGAGCTTTCTGCCTCTCAGGGGCAAAATTCTGGTGGTGCTTGGAGGTTGTTTTCTGGATAAATTATGGAGGGTGCAAACTACTGCATGGTATGTTCTTCAGCTTGCATTGTGAAGTAAAAGTTTTGAAATTTCTTTTGTACTTAGGATAGGATAGTCTTTCAAGATTTTTTTTATTTCATCTGTTTGAATTCTTTCCTTTTTCATGTGCAATCATGTAATTCTTTTGAACTAACAATCTCTTAAAACTTTCATGATATAGTTACTTCATTCTTTATACTGTGAAACTTAAGCAAATAACCATAAAAGAAAATCAAACAAAAACATTTCAATAATACCAGTTTTGAAATTGAGAATAACAAATAATAGCCAATACAACCAAGACATTAGTTGTTCAAGAGACAAACACAAAACAAGGGAAAGTTTTAAGGTAGAGCCGCTCTTGTGAGACTGACCCCACAGTTCTCTCACATGAGTTGGGGCGGGGCCTACTTTGCAGGTATATCTCATCCCAACTCATGTGAGAGGAATGTGGGGTTAGTCTCACAATGGCGGCGGCTTCATGCCCTGAGTACCCCAAAACAAGACATAAACTAGTGTGTCCATAAGAAATGATCGACACTTATTAATAACAACTCTAATATGCTATACTATCCTTCACTTCTTCCAAATCCTCCTTACTCCATCAGCATTTCAGAATATTGGACCTAGGCGATCCACTAGCCTCGTCGCCTCTAACGAACTTCTTGTAGATGATGGAGCCACCCAATCCAAGTTCTTCATGGCCTTGTTTGCCAAGAAGATTGTAACCCTTCAACTCGAGAGAACAAATTTGCTCGAGCGACTTACAAGTAACATCAGAATGCACTGCCACAGAGAACTCCCAAGGTTGAAAACACGCGAGTACCCTCTCGATCATCAGGCCGAGATTCAAAGCCTTATTAAGAATATCATACCCAACAACTTCAAAGCTAGCGTAACTAAAACCATCTTCCGGTGTAACATGAATGGTAGAAATGGCAGAATCTTCAATTGAGTTCATGGAATATCCACAAGGGTCAAACTCGAAATCGCATATTTCAGAATCTGGTAGAATCTTCCTTATACCAGATGAATTAGTCATTAGAGCAGCCGAGTTCGACTCGTTTTTGTAAAAGACAGAAGCCCTTTTCCTGTCCAAACCAGTCATACACATTTCTAGTGTGTAAATAGTATCAGAGGACTGCTCTAAATCTAATCCATTAGAAGCTGAATAAACATGCCATTTCTTTGGCTGATCAGAACTACCCATTATAAAGGCTTTGCTTATCAATCCATGCTTTTCGAAGCAGTCATCAAGCAAGGAAACTTCTTCGAAGAAACTACGATGAGGAAAGGACTGCGCGCCAGGGAAAACGAAGCTTCCTCTGGTGTATTTCACAGTCCTTACAGTGAGAGAAAGGGATTCGGACAATTTAAGGATAGCGGGAATCGAGAGAAGTAACTTAGTTGTTCCACATGTTTTCATGATGATCTTGTACGGATAAACAAAGAGACTTGACTCAGAGAGAACGTACGAGTCGAGAAACTTGTTCGACAAGGAAGAAACAATGGTACACTCAGCTGGATCAAGAATCTCATCCAACTGAGCTTTGTTAAGAGCTCGAAGACCCTTTCCATTATTAGGGTCAACAAAGAAGTTTTTTGGTTCAAAGAATGAAATTTCAAGCCTTTTCTCATAACCTTCGAAACCAATTGAAGATTGGGGAACAACCATCCTTTTACTCAGAAAATCAACTCAAGAGGAGGGACGGGAATTCAAAGAGAAGGAGAATTCTACGAGTTAACGCGCGTTTTTTAACAATATTTGGTCAGGATGGCTTGCGAGCGCACTGCATAAGGGAAGAAAAAACACATCAGTATTATTTCAATCCTTATAAAAATTCAAAATCTAATACCAGATAGAATGTCAATGGTGTATTAGTATCAATTCTAATATGCGCAGTGGCGGATTCATAACTCAGGGGTAGTGGGACGGTCAGACGGACACTCATCGATGAAATATATTTATATTTTATTTTTAAAAAAAAACAAACTACCAACTTTTTCTTTTTGTAGTAATTTTTTTTTAAAAATTTTACTTAATCTTTGTTACTCTCTCTATCCCAAATTATTTGTTTACTTCCTTATAAAATATGAAATACACATTCATTTTTTGATGAAGAAAATATTTTTAAAATTCATTAAGTCACTCAAAAAAAATTAATGAGGGTTCACTTATACAATTTTATTTTTTTAAGAAATGTACATAATTTTAAAAAAATATATAATTTTTTTTTCCAGTGAAATCACGTGGCCCTACTGAAATGACTGTATATCCGCCATTGCTAATATGAGTATGAACCCTAAACTTACGTTGGAGTAAGCAGCAGATCTGAACTTCTTGATTCCACCGTTTGGTCGAACGTCTTCAATGCAGTAGATGAGGGCAACTTGGTAGAATAAGGATGAATTCATTAGTAGTTCATTCACTCAATTCTAAGTATCATGGTAAGGCTCAACATAATAGATATGGGAGTGTTTTGGGTTATTTATAGGAGGAACTTTTTGTTAAATGACTTAATTACCCTCGTTGGATAAGTAGTTGACCATAGGGAGGGTAACCATATCTTGTTTTGGTAAGAATTTATTACTTATCATGATATGAATTTATAAGGTAATGTTAGGTAACTAAGATTTAGTCAATTAATTAATTAAATTGGGATAAATTGAAAATGACTCAGTTGAATTCACTATGTTAACATGAGTGAAATATTGTTTTATTTGATGTTTTTAGTTATGTTTATCCAATAGATTTTAACCATTAATTATTTTTTTAAATAAAAATTAATTTTTAGTATATCAATTATTTTTGTTTTTATTTTTTATTTTATAACTAAGTTATCTTGTGGTTCACATTCATTCGTAACTACTAAAAGAGAAAAAAGAGAAATATTATTCACAAAATTTCATTAAAATTTGAAATGAATTAGTTGGAAAAATGCTTGAATACCAAATACTAAAATAAAATAAAAAAATAAAGTTATCCATATTTGAATTACCTTAATAGGAAGAAGGAAAAAACACAGAATAAGGTAGGCATGAGGTTGACTTTAGGGGTATTTAGCCAAAAACAATAAAGGAAAAAAAGAAAAGAAAAAGGATGACTTTAGAGCACCTGAGTGGTCCCCACTCTGTTTCCCTGGTCAATCTTGTGTGACCACGGTCCATGATGATAAGATGCTTTCTATTCTTTCAATTAAAAAAAAATCTAACGAAAAAAATTAGAAAGAAAAACAAATCTATTATGTTATTGGTTTGGTCCAATAAACTTTGTGATGCCAAATTATACATATCATTTTTTTTTTTTTTTTTTTTTTGTATAGTAAAATTTGAGATTCAATCTATATTCGTATTCGTTTAACGGTCGACGACTAATTTAGTTTAAGCAAAGATCTCCCAATAAAAGTTTTTCATTCATAATGTTTGAATTTAAGATCTTACTTAATCGACACTAAACTCCTTCAGCATGTGGCCACTAATGTTGGTGAATTGTCCATATTATTATAAAATGCGGATAATTTTGTAATAATGTGGATAATTTTAGACCACAAAATTCATCATTAAACAAGTTCATATCAAAATGTTTTATAATTTTGTATTAATGTGGATAGTTTTAGGAGAAATTTTATTTTGATATATGAGTAAGTTTTCAAGAAGGTCGTAGCCCAGTGGGGCTCCCCTTCGCTCATGACCGAGAGGTCCTGAGTTCGACATCGGGCCACAACGCCCAGACTACTAACTCCCCCCTAACTCCCAAAAAAAAAAAAGTTTAAAACTTACATACAAGCCAACGAATATAATACATGTAGGATAAAAAGTAAATTCTCTTTCTTATAAATTTATACAATTGGCCTACGTTTATTGTATTAATTAGTTTGAATGTAAGTTTTAAACTTACTCACTTACCAACATAAAACTTCTCTAGTTTTAGACCAGGAAATCCATCATTAAACAACATCATATCAAAATGTTTTCTCATTTTGTAACATATCCATATTTTATTTTTATTGTATTTTATTTTTTAGAATATGGGCTTGGGGAGGTAAGCTTTTCGTTGTCTTGCACGTGTTGTACCAGATGATTTGTCAAGCCCAATAAGTCAGAGCCATGTAAATTTATTCTAAAATATTAAGCCCATAATACACTGTTAAGTTTTGGGTATTTGAAGCCCACCTTCACGGTCTTCTCATTCTTTCCCACTGCAAGACTGCGAATTTTTCGGGAACGATTTAATGTCGCATATTTAAATTTGACTTACAAATATCTCAATTGATATACTTAGGAACTTTTGGATATAGGTTCAAAAAAAATTTTCTTCATCCGCCGTCGCGGAAGCATTGAGAATGTGCTGATTGAGTTGAATGTGGAATAGTATAACATGTGAATTTAGTTTAGTTGAATTTGTATTTGGTTCTTGAAAACATACCTACGGTAAGGTCACATATACAATTTAATAAAGAGAACTTCATGTCGCATAATCAATTTCATCCTACGTATATCCCATTAAATTAGTCGGGTTGTACTCCAACACCAGTTTACCAAAACAAACAAAAGGGAAACACTATTATTTTCAACAAACAATCTCATTTTATACACTTTAATTACACATTTCTTCTGATAAAAAATGGAATTTGATTTCTTGGGCCAACAAAACCTTTGGGACACCTTAATACGACTATTCTATTGGGCCATGTTCACTTTTGACATATCTTATTTTCTTTACTTTGTGATATAAACTGGGTATATGCCCAACTAAAGACGGCCTATAATGTTCCAGCGATCTAGTATTGAATGTTCAAACTTGTCATGCAAATATTCAATCAATTAGTCGAAAACTCTCAAATATTGATCATTAAAAGAGAGAGAGAATTATTTCATATTCATCCAAAAACAAAAGGATGGAGAATTAATGGACGTTTTTTTTTTTTTATAATTTTTATACTTAATTCTACTTTTTAAAAATTAGAGGAATTTAGTGTGACATTCGACAGTGAACTCTTGCTCCAGCCATTTGGTGTCTATTAACACCCTAAAAAAGAATGTCAGAGGGATTTTAAATTAGTTGGCAACTGCCATTCTATGAGGTTGCTTAAAGTAAAATTACAACATTTATTTTAAAAGCTTTTACATCATTCAAATCTCTACAGAATTAGTAGAGTTGAATAATGTTATAAATATTATATAAATAAATAATTAAGTCATACTTATAATAATAAATTTATAAAAAATAAAATATAAGAGAATTGAGATAAAGAAAGCAAGTCTGAGAATCGTGACAAAGTCACTGTCCTCAAGGAGTAGTTTTATCTTGGTAGGCTACTAAGTTTAAAACTTACATTCAAGCCAATCAATACAGTACACGTAGGAAATAGATTTGAACTTATATCAATTCTCTTTCCTACGTGTACTGCACTCATTGATTTGGATGTAACTTATAAACTTAGTAGTCTACCAAGATAAAAAAAAATTGTCCTAAAGACGTGTAAACCTCCCTACGTGCGGGTGATAACGGTCAATCACGACTCTAAGATAAAACCCATTTCTTTGTTTTCTTCACAATGAGCATGTTCACTGGAAGACTTCTCGAGAACTAATCTAATCTAGTTGCCCCAAGTAAAATTATCCAAAACCTAAAATATGAAGAGTGATTTTTTAATTGCAACAACCTCTAAAATTCTCATTGGTTTCATGATCCTTATATAGTAGAAAATGGTCATCCATAACTCCTTTCATTATTAAACATTTGGAGTTAATATATTTAAAATATGGATTACAATATTGAATTGGGGAGGAAATAAATTATTTAGGGGTTACAAAACTTTGACATCAATAGGAGAATTACTACAATTAAGAAATGAGAGTTACAAATAAATTTAAATGAATATTTGAAATAATCATTTGCTAAGTAATTTTGAAGTTTTGAAACTTAATTTTCATAACAAATACTCAAACACATAAACTATACCCTAAAAATTAAAAGCAAAATAGGGTAAAAACAAATATAGTGGAGTGAGCGAAAATGTATAACTGTTTGGGATTGACCTACAATCACCTCAGATGAATTGGGCGAGACTTACATACATGTATGGATTTCGATCAATTAATATGAAGAAAATGACGGTTTTATGATTGAGTTATCCGTAGAGTGAGAGATACTACTATTTGTGATGAGATAAATTACCAAAAAAAAAAAAAAAGAGATGAGATAATAGTGACAAGTGTCCTATGTATAGCCTTATAACCATATTTCAAATTCTTGTCTCTGTCTCCCCTGTTTCTTGTACTATATACTTCCCTCTCTAAACCACAAATTCTCACTTTCTTGAACTTAAATTCATCAAATTATCGATCTTTTTTTGCATTATTGTTTGTGGGTTTTTTGCTTTTAATAATCTCCTTTCTCTGTACAGCCATGGCGATGGCAGAATTTGCTGCTACTTCTTCAGTTTCATCATCATACACTAAAACACCCCACTACTACTCTTCCCAGCTTTCCTATGTATCAAATCGTCTTTCTAATTATAGTAGAATCAATTTCAGACCTCTTCCAAGAACCACTCATAATTCCAATATTTGTTGTTCCGTCACCTCCAAGTAAGTTTCCATTTAGTTGCTTTTTTGCCGAAAGCCCCACAATCGCGGCTAATTCAATTCTAAAATCGTTCTTGTGTACTGGACTTACAGCCCCACAAAAATTAAATTAGTAAATATAATATATTTTTCTACATTTAGACAAGTTTATAAGTGACCCTACACAAATTAATGAATCTTTGGGTGCTCCACTGTTATCAGGTTCTGGATCCGCCACTGTTTGTCATTGCTCGGGGCCCTTTAGTTTTTTAATCTTATGGTTTGATTGGTTCTTGAAAATCATTGATTTGTTTTGGTGGGTTTTTTTCAGTGAAGCACCGGTGGCTTTGAAGATAGAAGATCCCAAGAAGAAACCCGAGTGCTATGGAGTCTTTTGTCTTACTTATGATCTCAAGGCTGTAAGTTTTCAGAATTCATATGAAGATTTTGCATTTTGCAGAGGAATTTTCATTGTTCTTGCACATTAACAGTTGAATTTTCCTATAGTTACGGACATTTCGTATACCAAATAGCATAGGAGAGTAGACCATATAGTGCATGGGTGGGGGTACACTATTAGTGCATATCAATGTTACTCCCTCAGTCCCAAATTATCTGTCCAAATTGTATTTTGCACGAGATTAAGGGTTTCATCAAATTCTATAGTGAAATATGTTACAATGTCAAACATGACCCTATTTAATTTTAGTTGCAATTTAATTCTACATTGTCTTCTTACTATATTATTCTCTCTCCAACATTTAATGTAAGGGTTAGGATTGAAAAAAATACCATTAATGAACCGTTTATTTAGAAAGTAGACAAATAATTTGCGACAGATTAAAAAGGGAATGTGGACAGATAATTTAGGACGGAAGGAGTAGTAGACTATAAAGTGTATTAAGTACTCTAAAATAATAAAAAGTACACCAAGTAGTATACGTTGTACAAGTATGTACTAGTAGTTACCATGTGTGTGGTGTACTCTTAATCCATCGAGTGTGTTTAGTATGCTAAATGGTGTACAACTGTCTGCAATAGTAGCAAACCCAACTGGTGTGGACCGATATCCGTCTTGCTATAGCACTTTTGCTTTCTTGTTATAATTTAGTTAGCTGGTGATTTAATGTTCCATTAATCTCTTTGTATTTTATTAGTCCTTGTGCATCTGGAACTTGTACTCCCTCCTTTCGGAATTGAATGTCCACTTTCCGATTGGAGTGTCTATAGAAATACTATCTTTATTTTGCTGGTTTCTTTGTGTAACTATTTTATGCCTTGAATTCTCAGGACGAGGAGACAAAGTCTTGGAAGAAGTTGGTTAATATAGCCGTTTCAGGTGCCGCAGGGATGATATCTAACCACCTTCTCTTCAAAGTAAGAAATATTAATCTTGCACTTGTGTTATGGAAAATAAAAAGTTGCCTGTTCTTAATATGGTTCTTAAATTTTTGTTGAGCGGAACAAGTTTCTGTTGCTTCAGCTTGCATCTGGTGAGGTTTTTGGGCCGGATCAACCTATCGCGTTAAAACTACTGGGATCTGAGAGATCTTTGCAAGCACTTGAAGGTATGTTTTTAACTAGTTAGATTATCGAACATTAGTAGCTGTTCAAATAAGGTGTTCCGCATATTCTAACAAGCATACAGACTTTTCCATTTCGACTGACATAGCTGTTAATAACCATGTAAAATTCTAACCATTCAGGGGTGGCTATGGAGCTAGAAGACTCCTTATATCCATTGTTGAGGGAAGTTAGTATCGGAATAGATCCTTATGAAGTGTTCCTAGATGCAGACTGGGCACTCCTAATCGGGGCAAAGCCTCGTGGCCCTGGGATGGAACGGGCAGGCTTATTGGACATAAACGGAAAGATTTTTGCCGATCAGGTAACTTCTTACTGTACCTTTGTATTTTTACACTTGCAAGAAATAGTAAAAGGTTTATTATATCCCATTCTTTGTAACATCGCAGGGAAAAGCTCTCAATGCTGTTGCGTCCCCTAATGTCAAAGTGATTGTAGTAGGCAACCCTTGTAACACCAAGTAATGAAACACATACTCTCACTGCTTTTATCGAGAGTTTGATTATTTCGGTAATATTTTGTTGCTAATTTTGCCGTTCTTTCCTTCCAAGTGCATTGATATGCTTGAAAAATGCTCCAAGAATACCGGCAAAAAATTTCCACGCTTTGACTAGATTGGATGAAAATAGAGCTAAATGCCAGGTATGACATGCTTATCATTGTTAGATATTCATAAATTTATGTGTACACCTAAAAGGTTCAGAGAATAGCCAACTATAAACGCCTTTTGTGGCGCTTGCAGCTGGCTCTAAAAGCAGACGTTTTCTATGACAAAGTTTCTAATGTGACCATCTGGGGTAACCACTCAACCACTCAGGTACATGACCCGTCCTTGTAATATCGTTTAAATTTGCATCCACTATCAGAGTCGTTTTTTAAATTTATATATTTTTTCATCAGGTTCCGGATTTTTTAAATGCTAGAATCAATGGCCTACCTGTCAAAGAGGTTATAAAGGACACCAAATGGCTAGAGCAAGAGTTCACTGAGAAAGTTCAAAAGGTAAGAAGACAGATTATGATATAACGTATTTTTTTTTTTGAATGAAGATGTAATCAATAATTTATGGTCGATTTTTCAGAGAGGTGGCGCATTAATTAAGAAATGGGGACGATCTTCAGCAGCATCAACTTCTGTGTCAATTGTCGATGCTATGAAATCTCTCGTTACTCCTACACCTGAAGGGGATTGGTTCTCTACTGGAGTAAGAAACCTCGCTTGTTCATAAATAGTATTCCTCGCGAGAAGTTTACTTCTGTCGGATTAGCAGCACTCTCTTGGTGTTGCGTACACTTGCAATTCGCGTTTATGGTTTTTGACTACTCGTATGAAATATCAATATAGGTATATACCAATGGCAATCCTTATGGGATAGCAGAGGGTATTGTTTTCAGCATGCCATGTCGATCAAATGTAAGTTACCAGATATTCATTCAGCTCTCTGGTACGATCTCCTTTTTTCGACTATATTTTCAATCCTGTCATGTACTTGCCAGGGAGATGGTGACTACGAGCTTGTGAAGGATGTGATAATCGACGACTTCCTTCGAGCGCGAATAAAAAAGGTATAGCATTTCCGTTTTACTGCTTATAAAATATAGAATTAGACTCTCAAATTGTTGTGTGATCAAAGGCTTAGAGGCATAAAAAATCTTGATACTTGTATTGTTTAGTATCATCCCGATTAACGCGCTTATGATGCAGACCGAAGCTGAGCTGCTAGCTGAGAAAAAATGTGTGGCGCATCTTACAGGCGAGGTGAGTATCTACCAAGAAGCAGTAAATTGTTTTTTTTTCTTTTATTAATTTACTATCAGGAGGAGAGTACAAGTTTTGAACCCCGAAACCTATAGTTAGGGGCGGACTTATGTGGAGGCCCCATTTTTTAGAACAAGAATTTTCTAGCTACTCCCTCTCCATTTTCTTAATATAACCCCCCCCCCCCCCCCCTCCGTTTTTTTTCCTTTTTCTATAACAACTTATGATACTGAGAGGGACCCTGCCTATGGCTGCAAGTCGGAAGTGTTGCGGCAATTACTTCAACTTTAACTAGTCCTTTTTACTGATATGGTAATTTTCTCTTTATTTTTTTTTCTTAATAGGGCATTGCTGTGTGTGATCTGCCTGGGGACACCATGCTTCCAGGGGAAATGTGAAGTAAATGGACAAACTTCATCAAGAATCTGACTTTCGCAGTACCCACAAGAGTTCCCACTTAAACTTTTGTGATGGCAACTCATATTTTTAACTATTATCTCCTTGTAATTTGTTGCTTCCTTAATTTGCACTAAATGTCCTAAACAACTTATATTATGGAATTGAGGTAGTATTAAACATTGAAACGTGCAACGCCAAAGCGTCCAAGCTAGAAGCTTTTAATTTCACACAGAGCACCTGCCTGTATAATGAAGCAATAGCAGTCTAAAACTTTCCACTTGGAACTATATTCACCAAGTCAGTTATAATAAAATTACAAACCCAAAAGATTGATTTCTAAGGCAGTTTCAAAGTTCTTCAGATTCTCACTCGAGAAAAGGGTTACTGGGCGCAAATTAAGGTCCCAATCTTGAAGCTCATGGAAAGGAGTAGAACCCAAAAGAATAGAAAGTAGAACAAACCACTGGGCGAGACGGTCTTTCCTGGAAGTATTCTAACAGCAGATTCCAAGGTTGTAGAGTTATCTTCACCTCTCAACACGCCAAAAGAAAGGGTAACGTTGTACTGCCCGTTCTTTCCTAAGAACCAGTCTCTGTCCATGCTCGAATCCCTGATATGGATCATGCCAGCGGTGACGTGAACTGAGCTCGAAGATGCAGAGTTCAAACGCAGAGAAACGTCCTTGGAAGGGAACTCTGAAGCAAATGCAGGAGGAGCAGGAAGGCTTCCCAACATACGACTTGCCTCCTTCATAAATGGATATTGATAGCCTGAAACATATATAAGGTTAATACCCAACTCAATTTTTTTTTAAATTACGTTGGCCCCACATCGCCTCTGACAAACAATGCGCTGTTACATACTCGAGACAAAAATCTCAAACAAAGACCCAACCCAAGCAAGCATAAACCAATATAGAGATCTTCATACAAGTACCTGACCCAAATTTTGAAGGCTCCTCCTTGGAGGATGTAGCATTATCATACTGTTCAAACTCTTGGCTTGATGTGACTGGCTTGGTTCCTTCTTTAATGTCCTGGAAAGGAGGGATAAAAAGGAAAAGAAACGATGATGTTAAATCATAATTTTCATGTCATACAACGATAGGGGTTACCAAAGCAAGAGCAACTTAGATTCACCTTCTCTGCAACAAATGAGTCTCCAGAAATATCGTCCAGACCTCCTTCCGTAATTAGAGAATCAAATTCAAAATCGCCATTGGCATCGAAAAACGTGAGATATTCCGAGAGCATATCAAAACCTGCAGTATCAGCGTTAATTGGATTGGAGAGGTCATTAGTTTCAAGGAATGCGCCATCACCAAACTGAAGATTGTTAGAAGCATCCATGTATGGTTCATCAAGCAAATAGTCTACGCCTTGGGGAACAACAGCGTTGCTAGATTCACCAATGAATTCATGCTTGACTGGTGTGTTATGTACATCATATTGGGCAGGTAAAAGAAAAGGCTTCTGGTCATCTGACTGGTTTCCACTATCATGTTCCCCAGAACCAACGGATAACTTCTGTGGATCATTACTGGAGTCTGCGGTTTCATCAACAAAAGTAAAATATTCCCCAGGATGATAATTCAGAGGCAAAGGAACGACATCCGAAGATATGTCAGCAGCAAGGATCTGGAAAAAGAAACATTATAAAAGTAATTACATGTTTGAACTATTGACTGGATTTGTCTCCCACTCACTGTTTTTTGAGCAAGTTCTTTACTTAGTTTTACGTAAGCATCGGGATATTGATTTCCCCAGCCAGAACAAAGGAGCATCCACAGCAAGTACCATCCATCCATTAACCGCATAAACAATTAGTCCACCACTCAGAACCGCAAACAAAAGTCACTCATCATGGTAAATAACATTTCCATCAGCCTTCCCTCTTGAAAAAATGATCGCATATGTAGGTGAAAGTACATAGTGATGGGATTTTATTTTGTGCGTCTTGTAATGGATATTTCTTCACATACTAACAATTTAACTTTGAACAGGTAAACTAAAATTTGCAGCGTATACACCACACAGCGAATTATATTGAGAGAGAGAGAGAGAGAGAGAGAGGTGCACACAAGACAAAATCTAAAGTAAGCACAAACCTGCTCGAGGTCATTTCCATCCAAATAGGCATCATCACCAACTTCAACTTCCGCTGCAAATCCATCATTGGGCACCATCTCCAATTCATCCTCCTCCCATTCTTCCTCAACCAAGGGTGCTCCATACTGTTCTCCATTCTTTGGCCCTGAACCACTTTTCTGAAAGACTCGGCACAACACAAAGGCATCCTTCTAGTAGGAAAGAAACGGGGATTAAGAGGGGAGAAAGAAAAGCAAATACATATATCAGAATAATCCCTGAACCATTTTTCTTAAAGACTCGGCACAACACAAAGGCATCCCTCTAGTAGGAAAGAACGGGGATTAAGAGGGGAGAAAGAAAAGCAAAGACATATAACAGAATAATCATTGGGTTCATATTGAAAGGAAGACACTACTTGACTTACAAATTATCGTTATTACATTAAATATTATAAAGCCAATCTCAATAAGTCAACCACTTGCATAATATAATTATCACGGTCAGAGGGGTTAGGATACCATTCCTCACCACCCTTTGTCATGGAAATTACGGAAGTTCTGAAAGGACAGAAAGAAAAGAAAACTCAAACACAACATGTTCCCACCTGAACAACTCCAGCCTTTTCCAACTCCTCGTCAATAAGTCTGTATTCATGCATCACCCAGTTAGACCTCAGACCCTTTGGTGCCCGACCACTGTGATAAACCAGGGTTTTCTTCATCCCCACAACTTGGGACCTATGGTATACAGGCCTATCTTTTCCAGTTGTTTTCCAGTAGCCTCCATTTGTAGCTCTGTTGGTCCGGGATCCATTACCGTACTTCTTATCAAGCACACTGAAAAAATACCATTCTAAATCTCTAGTCTTCAGCTTCGACTTACCTTAATTCCAATGATTGATGAAGTATAATCAGTAATCAGTAATCAGTTGTACATGATATGAAAATCAAATAATGTCATCCATTACTTGTATAATGTAAAGTTAAAAAAACACAAACTCCAACCACCTGATAAAAGGAAGAGAGGGGGGAGTTTTTGTGTGTGTGTGTTGTTGGGGGGATTCATATGTGAGAAATACATACAACGGTAGTTTGCTGATTCAGAGAAACAAGATATAGAATTCAACTTTTTTTATATAGTTTTCTTACAAAAGAATGGTCAGTAGGTTTTAGATTAAGAATGCCAATGAATCTGACATTCTGATGAAAAACAAAACCTCTTAGCAACCTTACTCCACAAGAGAATAGAACTGGCGTGAGATTACTTGAGCTGAGTTGAAATTTATTGGATAATATCTAATACTCCAGCAGACGAAGTTTCAAATTCTGGCAGGTGCACAAATGGCAAACCTGGTTTTATTCCACTTATAAATGTACTTCTGTCAAAGATGAAGCCCGGGAAGTGGTGGCGGCAGCCGCTTCCCCACCTGTCTCCCGACATTTTGAAAGTTACGTCATAGGTATTGAGACTTTTGTTCACTTGTTTTCCAAATTTGCACCCCCCTCACCCAACCCGCAACAATATTTTTCCAAAACTAGATTTCTAGCTCACCCAAACTCAAAGTTCTAGTTCCGTCAGTGATTTTTATCCAGCCTCATTATGATAATATCATCAGCTCATTTCCATAATACATGACAAAACTACATAGTTACAGTTCAATTCAAAAAGGAGCTCATTGTGTTTACTTGGAAATAAAATGTTAATATGAAACTCAAGTCAACCCCCTGTTACAGATGTTACAAGTCCAAATATTCGCATACCACAATATCCCTTAGCATAATTGGCACAACACTCCCAACTCAGAAACAATTCCCGGATTCGGCACCAATCCCAATAATAAATTTATAAAAAAAACACCCTTTATACCAAAAAAAGGAAAATCAATAAAACCCTAACCTTAAAACAGATAATACCAGAAACCCACTTCCCAGATCCGAAGAAAGCACCAATAAGACAAAAAAAATCATAACCCAAGAATAGATTAATAAAACCAATTAAATTACACACAGAAAACCCTAAAATTAAACAATAAATCACAATTACATAAAAAGAAAAAGAAAAAGAAAAACCTGGAAGGTCCCAAGGCTCGGCCTTGTAAATATCGATTTCGGAAATAGCATCGAAACGAAAAGGCTTACGAGAAATCTTTCGCCTCAAATAGTATCGAACCAGTTCTTCATCGGTAGGGTGAAATCTGAATCCCGGCGCTAATGACGTTGAGGATTTAGAAACCATTATTTTTCTCGAATATCTTTAGGGTTTTCGATGATCTTGAACAGATAAAATTATGATATATAAAGATAAATTGAATCGAAATTGGATCAATTTAGGTCTACACTTCTGCTTTCTTTTTCCTTTTCTTTTCCTTTTCGACTTCAATCGTAAGAGGAGACGTATTCTTGGATAAGTCGGTCATCGTGGTGGTATAATTATTTAATTAAATTATTGAGGAAGGTTAAGGTTACTAGGAGTTTATGGAATTTCTATCACGGTTGAATACGTGGACGAGATGGTGGAGGCGGGGTTCTAGAATGTACTAGGGCCTTCGGATCGGAAGAGGGTACATTTCTTTTTTCTTTTTGTAGAAAAGAGATATTATATAAGGAAAATGATCTTTGACTAAATTCAATTGGCTAAAAATTGATTAAATTTGTCAAATTTAGGTCAATCGGACAAAATTACACCTAAAGTCTTTTTTTTTTTAAAATCGGAAAAAATGGCCCAATTGAAGACATAAAGTCTTCGCATGGTTTTTGAAGATTGGCAGATGCACATAATTGCTTTTTGAATGAGAAAAATGGTTCATCAATCATTATTACTTTTGACTAAAAAAATTGTGAATGTGAAGAAATGTTGGTCATTGGATGGATGAATATGTCATTGAAGGACCAGATATTCTTCTAGGGTATTTCAGAATCGATGACGTGGAATATATAATTGTAATCAATTTACAACCCTAAAGTCCCTTAAATAAATTATTTTCCAGTCCCCCAAAAGTTATAAAACTTATATAGTGACTCCGAATTTAATGTTTTTAATTACAAATTGACCTCAAAGTGCTTATATTACTATTTGAAAATTGTGAATTGAATCCAAAAGTTTGTAATGAACTATACAAAAATTTATAATTCAACCCCAAAAATTCGTAAATAATGTTACCCTTGATAATGATCGTTATATTATTAAGTAATATATAAAATTATTTCCAAAATAATAATAGTACTTATAATTCTTTCATATTGATAATATCAATCACTATACTAATATTGTTACATTGTTAAGTAGTATATAGTTATCTTTAACATAATAATAGAGAAAAATATTCTTATTCTACAATGTCATTTCGATAGTAATCAATAATTGTCTTTACACTAAGTCCTTCTCGCATGGACTATCGTACCCCTATACGGCCATAATGATCATCTGGAAAAAAACAAAGCGCAAGAAGTGAATTACAACTCAGTAAGTATAAATCAGGTTACATACATATAGTTTTTCAAAAACCAACATAATTTTTAGAAGTATATTTTAAACAGAATATTTGGACATAAAAAGTATTTTCAGAAACTTTCAGAAGTCCAGACAAATTTATAATATTTTAACAGTCGCAGAACAAAACAGAATATACAGAGTGATACTTTGACCGAGGATCATAGATTTACCGAAACAGAAACAGAAATTCATATATCAGCCCTAGACTTATACCTTATAGGGAATGGGTCAGAACAGAGTCCTGGCTTCTACCCCTATCTGGGGTCAGAACATACAGTATTCCAAGTCAACACGCAAAGTATCAAACAATAACATAGGTGTTCAGAACAATTAAACAAAATTCAAAACTCTGATACTCAAAATTATTTTAAAAAAGAAAAAATTTAAACATAAACAGAATGTGACCATACTGCACAAAAATTAAATCAAACGTTTACTGGAAAGCATTACTTTATAGGAAGTAGTATAAAATGGCTTAAAATCATGTTCTTGACAGTTTGAGGATCATGGTGTCAATTATCCCCATTGTCTTTTAACATTAAAATTTTGTTTTTTCTCCTACGGTTTATGGTGGTGACATGGAAGAAAGATGTATTAGCGTCACTATTCTGGAGCCAGTTGACTCGAGATTTAAGTTGCCTAAAAGTCCTTTTCTTGGTCTAGAAGGAGATTATATTTACTTAGGAGTTATTGCTGTAATTGAAAAAGAAAAGAGTTATAGTTTTTGCTAAGAAATCTTTGGATGCCATCCGGTCTAGAAATCTAGGGTCAGTAAACCACACGGTCTCGAATCTAAATGGTGGCTTAAAATAGGAGTGACGGGCAGTTGTAGGTAGGAGAGGGCAGTGGTCTGAACCTATAGTTGGTAGGTGCCGAACTGATGCCTCAGGGAATAAATTAAGCCATTCAGCAGTAGCTAAGGATTCCCTGAAACGCTGGACTGTTAGCACCCATGCAGCTCCAGATTAGTGCAATCATTTGAAAATTCATTTGTCAGTGGTTCTTCGATGCAGAGAGAATGCATAATCCTCCTTGTCAAATTTAGACTGTTTTCCCGCGCATTGCTCGCATGGGTTCTGCTTGTCTGGATAATGACGAGAGCATAATTTCTATTTGTTGTCCGAAAATCTGATATTCTGATTCCCAAATGAGAATTTTGTTACCATGGGATGAAAAGAGAGTAGATAACATTTCTTCACTGCAAGACATTGAGAAGGGGATTTTCCCGTATGCTTATGAATTCCAAGAACCTTTCTTGGCTGAGAAATGCAATAAGATATATTATGTGAGAAGCCACTGGAACTTGGCGGAGTAAACAAGGTGTATTGGGAATAGTCTTTTCGATTTCCATATCAGAGGGTTCATTTGGTTGGGGTGACTCTTCATCATTACAAATATACGAGGATAATCTCTGATGGAGGCATAGGCTCATTGCCTAATCTAGCTCTGCTTCAAGAGAGTAAGTGTATTCTTGAAATGGATTGTTATTTTGTTTTGTCTTCTGTAATTTGTGTGGAAAGAGCCGGTGACACTCTATTCATTCTCTGTATATATCTTTGAGTCACCTAAAGCTTGAGGCGGTGGCTTTGTATTTTTGTCTTTTCCTGGGTGGTTTCTAGGGATGGCAATTTGATCCGTGATCCGCCGCCCCGCCCCGCCCCGAGCAAGTTTGGAGCAGCCCCGATCTGATCCGTTCTGTAAACGGATCGGGTCAGGTCGGGTCGAAGATGCCCCGTTTAGAGAACGGGTCAGATTTGGATATTAAGTGTGATCCGACCCGACCCGACCCGACAAGATATATATATATTTTTTATATATTGAATTTTAAATTAAAAGGTTAGGTTGGTTGGTAGGGTTTCTTTTACCCCCAAAATCGTCATTCCTTCCCCCCGTTTCCAGAGAGCTCTGTCGGTGAATCAGGAGTGGCGATTGAAGCTCTGCTCCGCCGGTCCGGGCCGCCACTAGCTTCGCCGACACCGTCACAGACTCCGATCTTCATCCTTCCGCCACTTTAGCCTTTCTCTTCCACGGATTCCGTAAGTTCATTTGGTATCGGTTTAGTGTTCTTTGTTTTTTGATTACCTTGCCCAACTTCGTTTACTTTTTGTATTTCAAAAGATAGCGCGGTATGATATATTTTCTATATATTTTTGATATATTACTATTTGGTGTACCGAGGTTTCAGCCGTTTGTAGTGTATGTTTTTGTATTTATGCAGTGAATGTTCTTTAATTATAAAAATTCTAGCAAAAAAAATACTCGACCCGACCGGACCAATCTTTCGCCTTCTTCATTTTCAGTTACAACTCAAAGAAAGACTTTTGATGATATTTCATAACCCTTTTCTGAAAATGGAAAAAACATTGATTCTTTTGGAGTTAATTCCAACAAGAAAGAGTCTTTTAAGTTCAAGAATAGTCATCCAGAAAGTAAAGAGGAAAAGAAAATTCTTGGTTTGAAAGAAAAAGAGAAGAAGAAAATGGTCAATGATGGGAGTGTAAGTTTGAAATTTGGGAATTTGCACAAAGAGAAGAAAATGGATGTTGTTGATAAAGATCAAAATCGAGAGAAAAAAAAAAAGGATTTGAGGATGATGAATATTTGCAGAAAGAAAAGCAAGAAGATGAATCAGTGGATGTTGAGGGAAATGGAAATGAGGAGGCAGAAATTGATTTTGATTTGGCTACTGGGATTGATCTGCCGGTGAGCTACGGTGGAGGACCGCCGGAGAATGATTTTAATCGATCATAATTATGGAGAAAAATTGATCATTAATTTATGATTTTTTTTGTATTTTTTATTGGGATTATTTCATTATGTGGATAAAATTGTCCCTAATCTGATCGGTACATGCCAGTTATTAAACGCCTTCAGCCAAAGGTCGAGACTCGAGCTAGAGAGCGACATCCGTCCTTTATGGTTTTAGGAATTTCATATTTTATTTTTTGTACATTATTCGCATGCTTTAGTCGAATTCAGTTATAGAACTATTTGAGTATTTTAGAAAATGATGACAAATATTGGTTAGATGTGCATGGAATAATGGGCATTGCAGCTATTCTGGATCCTCGATATAAATTAACTTTAGTTGAGTTCTATTTGACAAAGATATATCCGTTAGAATCTAATAGTGTTGACGAGGAAGTAAAGAAAATCAAAGATTGGTGTCATGAGTTACTTGAGGAATATGAAGCAAAAGAGCGATCAAAGGTAAATGATAACATGAGGAGTTCATCTGACATTAATGTTGATAATATTCAATGGACTGATTTGTGTGAATTTGAGAGGTTTGCTTCTCAAAAGAAAAGAAAACGACCTGCAAGGTCAGAGTTGGATCAATATTTAGAAGATGACATTATACCACGCACCGTTGATTTTGATGTTTTATCATGGTGGAAGTCGAACAAGGGTACATATCCGATTCTGCACCAGGTTGCGAAAGATATTCTAGCAATTCCGGTTTCTACAGTTGCTTCAGAATCTGCTTTCAGTGCAAGTGGAAGATTGATCAGCCCACACCGCAGTAGACTCCATCCAAAGACCGTGGAAGTGTTAATGTGCGCCCAAAATTGGTTAGTTAACAACTCCAGTGGTAAGTGTTTTTATTGGTGTGAGAATTCATTTATAATTTTAAATTTTAAATATATTTTATGCTTATATTTATATTACATGATGGCTTTTGAAAAAATGCAGACCATTCATCTAAGGGATTTGAACATGCAACGATAATGTTTGATTCAGACAATGAAAAAAGCGAGATTGTGCAATGATCAAGATTTGGTTACGGAACGAGCAGCTGAAGTCAAGTTTGGAAGCTTTTATTTTTGTAATTTTCATAGCGGAATGCATTTTATTTTTGTAAAACTATTCGACTATTTTATTTTTGTAAAACTATTCGACTATGTTGTTGTTATTGCCAGTAAATTGTGTTAAAACATGCTACAAGATGAGTAATGTATGGATTTGTGTATGGCAGTGGCAAAAAGCCAAAAATATACACAGAAGAAATGCCAAGTTACTGCCAGTTTTTTTTTAAAAAAAATAAAAAATAAAAATTGAAACGGATCGGGTCGGGTCAAGGGAAGATCCAAGCGGATCGGGTCACGGGGCACAACAATCTGACCCGATGCGGGTCACGGATCGGGTCGGGGCTGGAAAAAATTGCATCGGGTCGGATACAGATCCACAGAAATCCGACCCGACCTGACCCATTGCCATCCCTAGTGGTTTCCCTTAGGCAACCAGATTTGTTTGCCACCTGGTTGCTTGCATGTTATTTCCTGGGGCAGTAGTATGATGATGGTCATTTAAATATGTGGTTTTATTATTATTATTTTTTATTCTTCCCCACAACCATCCATGGTCCAAGATGTGCTGCTTCAGATTTCTCAACAACACAAGTTGGTTGATCAGTTGCTTATGAGACTATTGCATAAAGCAACATAAGTTGACTCAGTTGGTAAAGATTTGACATGTTCTTAAATTCCCTCTGCCGATGTGAAGGATGTGTTGGTGAATAATCTGTAAGTAACTTTGTAAGCGACTTATGATCCCGAGGGCCTGCCCTGACCCGTAGTGATTACCGGAGCCAAATCCACCCAAACTTTTATTTACAAAACACACACTTTTAACAACCAAACAATTCATATTTTAACCACTTTATGCTCCTTTTGTTCTTCCTGCGTTTGTGTTTTTTGTTTCCTTCTCTCCACAAAATTAAAGGACCGTCTTTTTTTCTTTTTTTTTACCGGGATCGAACTTAGGACCTCGGTCCTGCGTTCCACGGCCTTTTCAAAGGACCGTCTTTGAGTACTTACTTCACCTTTAATTTCAGCCGGTTGTTCCAATGGATTATAGTTCACTAGATCTGTTAACATACCTAATTCTTGTAGTTCATACATATGTACAATCCCGTACCACACCAGGAGAATCATACAATAATTCACCAAAAATATCTCTTAGCAACAAGTTGTTCGTATTTGTAGTTTACTCGTACATATATCATCTAAGGTTAAATAAACGTTTAGATTTACATAGAGATAATATGTCACAAGTATTTATAGTCACTTGTAGATGTACAAAAAAACTATTGCTAAACGTTAACCAACTTACTTAGTAGAGACATAAAAAGCTAAAATTTCATACATGTATACAACAACCAATAAATGTTATTCATCTCAAGTGTCATTCATTCTTCAGCGTATATAAAACTACTACTTCCTCTATTTCATAATAAAAGTTCTTCTAAATAAAAAAATAAGAGCAATTTTACCTATGGTGTCTTTTAAGCCTGACCACCAACATTTTCTCTGATCATATGCCAACCAATTTGTGCACAAAGAGGCGTTACCCATGCACACAGTGCTCCTACTCTTAGCCCTACCACAAAAAGTCACCCCCACATTGGAGGTTGAAACTTTCACACTGCGGCTATCAAGATTAATTCATGCGTCCTTATATACAATCTACCACCTCATAATCAATTGGGCTGCCCTCGCAGACCATATGCCAACCAACTAAGATACCCATATGGTTGCGTCAGATTGATTTTACTCGAGGGTCTAGTTTTTTTTTGGTTTTAACTTGAGGGTCTAGTACTTTACACTAAAAGGTCAAAAAATTGTACTCTCCCCCATATGCCAACAAACTGACATTTTTTATTCATCATCTTTACACTAGCAAAACTGTACATTCTGACAGCCATACCTGTATTAACAAAGAACACCACTCCCCCTAGCTGCAACCAAGAAAAGTCATCCCTGTTTCAACCCATAAAGGTCCTTCAGTGGAGGGCCACTTCACCTTATGCCCTATCTTTTCATAATAGAAGGAAAGATCCCTTCCATGGTCATACCTGAAACTCTGAAATAGCTGTTCAAGACCAATAAATTGTTCTTTGATTCGATGACTAAGATAGTTGGTCAAGAATAATATCCTAGATCGGTTCAGCACAGTGTTTACAGAATAGCTATAATCACCAATACCAGAGTGTGCTCTGCCAAAAATTAATGTCCACTTTTCTGTGGAAAATGAACAGTCAACTTTGAACAGAGAGGCTAAAACTGTATCAGAGAGATACCGGAACTGAACCCCAGTTTTATTTAGATAATTAAGTTGAAAGACAAGATTGTGTCAACAGCTACCAACACATTTGTTCAGAGAGATTACAATAGCAACTACAAAGGTTCAACAAGCTACAAGACAATCTCAAATGGCTCTTTAACTTATCTTCTTTGTTCTGAAGATAAAAAAAAAATGCCACCAGAGAGAGAGAGTTACAGAAGCAGTTACTGGCCGGAAACTACAAAACTAGAGATAGATACTGCTAACCCGGGTAATATCTAGCAGCCTCGACCAAGTCTCCTTAGGTCCCCATTTTCCTTGCTCAAGAGATCAATGCGTGATTGAAGGATGTTGATCATTGCTTGAGCGCGCATCACTTCAATCTTCAGCGTCTCTCTCTCCATGGAGACGTTTAGGATCTCGTTCTCTAAGTTGCTGATAAATTTTAAATAGCCAGGGGGAACAGATTTCTCAAGATTTGAAGAGTCGAAAGTCTGTGGATTGGAAAGATGGCTTTCTTTGGGTTCAATGGATTCTAGTAGAGGGAATTCCAAAATCGCAGAAGAAAAATTTGTCGTCATCATCGTTGTGGTGGGATCTTGACTTGTCGTAGTCGAATCTTCCGAACCATTGGCATGGCTGGAGCTTGGGTCATCATGCTTTGACCTTTTAGCTTGGCCTAAAGAGAGAGGCTCCGGTTCCTCTGACCTCTCCCTCTTGCAAATAAACGGGATGCCCTCAATCGGATGCACACTCAGGCGAGGAGCCTTATTCATATCCTACAATAACCAGCAAAAAAGGCTTAGATATTATGCAAGGATGGCATATAAAGAGCACCTTGAAAGACTGATGTTGAGACTTGAACAAGAAAAGAACAGCATAAACACCGGATAGTATCATATACAAGCATCAAAGATATTTGAAGCTCTCATAGGAAAGACTATGAGGGAAATTACTCATAAATGCTAGGACACACTGTGTAGAGTTTGTTCATTAAACTATATAAATCAAAGTATTTAACCAATTAATCATACCATGTTCGCATCCACAGTTATGTTAATGTATCAGAAGTTGATAATTAGTAATGCAACAGAGACTAATCCACAATGCGGGTGGAATATGATAACAAGACTAGTCAAATCCCACTCCACATTTGCCACACGAACTCCACAACCATTAATAGTACATGTTATATATTTGATTCCCCCACTATCTGGTTTCTTGTTATAGTTTCAATAATAGACTAACTAACGAAATATACAAGAAACGAAATATACAAGATATCGACACGGTTTATTAACAACAAATGATCAGTCACCAAAAAAACTTCTAGAGAAAGATATACAGGAGAACTTCGAGACAATGTAAATCTCAACGATAAGATATTATTCATCTAAAGAAAAATAATAGCAGCACAAGACGCTATGCTCTACTTTTCTTATGTAGTTTTCCTTGGAGAAACTGGCAAGACAAAAGGCACAAAACACTGAAATATGCTCCCTCCATTCCCATTTAATTGTCGTTTAGGAGATCTATTAGTATCCAAATTAATTGTCATTTAATTCTTTTTTATTAGTTGTCAACAATTTATTCCAATTACAGCCCTCGACATTTCTTTTATTTGCCGCCTCTACCATCCCTATTTTTTCCTTTCTTTTCTTATACTATAGAAGTGAGAGAGGGGTAATATTGGAACTTTCGGTGAAAATGACAAGTTCTTTAATTTTCTAAAATTGTCTAAAGAGTCTTATATTTAGGAATGGAGGAAGTACTTCATAAGGGATTAACATGAACCTGAAAACGGGGCTCAAATAAGAAAAAGAGAAATCAAGCATTTGACGAAGAATATCATGAATGAACTCATATTCTAAGTCTGCGTTTTCACCAACCAAGTGTCAGAAAGATAATACTTTAACAATAACAGAAGAAACAAGAGACTTGCAGTTGTATCCCGGACCCGGTGCATGAAATTACTAGAAAGTATATCCAAATAATTAGAAAACTGAAGAATTGAACTCCCTGAAGTATTTTCGACAAATTTGCTCTGCAATTTTCAGAAATAGCAGATCCCATTGGGACATGATATACAGAAAAAAACTGCATCTAGAAATCGATTTAGATTCAAACCTTCAGAAGTTTAAGCGCAAAACAAGAGATACGGGGAATAGCAGAAAATGATATTTCTAAGCAATATGCCAATATCAACCTCCCCAACCCCAAGCTTTGACCAACCCATCAAAAGCTCATACTAGTCAACAGACTAAGAAGGAATAACAGTCGATTATTGTCGGAAATTGAGAAAAGCCAAAGACCTGGAACTTGGCACAACATGAATGCATGTAAAAATTTAATCTTTAACATCCTCAACTACAGCATGTCATGACATTAAAACTGCATATGCCATCAAAGCTTCTGAAAAGGCAACAGACTCTAAATAAACATCTTTGTGCGTGCAATTAATAGTGCACAATATCCCCATATAGCTTTTGTCACGATCCTCTACTACTGGTTTCCTCGTGTAATTCATAAGGGGAAAGCTAAAAACTCCAGAAAATATCCCACAACGCACGCAAGATATTGAACATCTGTAGCATACATTGTACATAAAGGATATGCCCAACAAGTTGTTTGTCGTGATCTTTGCCGACCTACTCTAGCAGACGTTATTGAGATGATAACGTGCAAACAAAACGGTTGCTTATGCCGAACACACAACAATAACATTATAGACGGGCAGATAGCAGAAAGGGGCAATTTCAACTAATAACCAATAAAGAACAAACCTGGTCAAGGTCATTGCAGCCGCCTTTTCCTTCATCGCCATTGGCCATATCATCTTCGGCTTCTCCTCCAGGAACGACCATTAGAGCTGCATCATCATCCCATTCCTCCTCAATAAATGGTGCATAACGGTCACCATTTGGCGGCCCTAAGCCACTCTTTTGAAAAATTCTACAGAGCACAAAAGTATCCTTTTTCCCATGCCAATAAAAAATTATTTATAAGTTTCAAAACTCAAAATAATAAATCACAATCAACTAAGTATAAACTATAAATCCAAAGTCAAATTTAACACCTGTGGCACTCCGGCTCTTTCCAATTCTTCATCTACAAGTCGGTACTCATGCATAACCCAGTTTGTCCTCTTCCCATCAGGAGCTCGTCCACTATGAAACACAAGTGTTTTCTTCATCCCAATGGTCACGGACTTGTGACGTACAGCACGATCCTTCCCAGTAGCTTTCCAGTACCCTTTTCCAGTAGCACGGTTGAGACGAGACCCGTTACCATACTTTCTATCTACCGGGCTGAAGAAGTACCACTCTAGATCTCTTGTCTTCAGAGATGAGAAGCCTGTAATGCATCACCAGAATGCATTAGTATAGGAAATTGAGAAGGCGAAATCTAAACCAATGTACTTGTTAAACTAACACCTCAAACCACTGACCCAATTTTTTTTCACCAAAAAAAATTAAGAAAAAAGCAAAGAGATATAACATTCATTAATTAATTATTGATCATTAAATAACATTCCTGATTTTTTTCCGCCATTTCATCTTATAAAAAACAAGAAACAGAAGCACATTGAACAAACACTGGATTTCTAACTTTGCTCAAAAGTCAAAACCCATTTAAGTAGCCGAAAAAAGATCTCACCTTTATTGCATTTGAACAATTAAAATCCACCTGGGTTTGCAAATTATTCATAAAAATCATAACTTTACAGCATTTCAGCTCCTAAAAAATCTCATTTTCACTTCAATCACATCATTTAACAAAATCACATATTTTTCTCAGTTTTAGCCTTTTGAACTCCAATTCCTTCAACTACATATAAAAAAGGATTATCAACTAAATTTAAAATCAATTTCACAAAATCAAAACAAATAGAAAATCATAACCAGGGAGATGAGTGAGGATAAAATAAAATAAACAATTAAAGTACCCTACCAAACACAAATTAGGCATAAAAATTAAAATTCCCACAAACCAAAACAACTGGTTCAGACAAAAAAAAAACAAACAAGTTTAAGGCAGGAAAATTTACAAGCGAGTTCCCAGGGCTCAGATTTGTAGACATCGATCTCAGAAACGGCCTGAAACCTAAAAGGCTTATCACAAGCCTTCCTCCTCAAATAGTACCTAACAAGCTCCTCATCAGTCGGATGAAACCGAAAACCCGGAGCCAGAGAAGTAGGTGGCGGAGCAGCAACGGAAACTGTGGCAGTGGGCCCACCACCACTAATCCCACCTCCTCCGACCATCGGAGTAGCAGGAGTAACAAGGGCAACCATTTCTTGCCCCACTTTCTGACCTAAATAAACAAAACCCAGATAATAAAACACGAAATAATTAAAGCACACCAAAAGATCTGTGCTTGTTTGTATATATAACGGGATTTTTATGGGGTTAGGTTAAAGGGAGAAAGGTTGGGAGAGAAGTAACGAAGAAGGAGAAGAGAGTGAAGGGGTTGGGGGTTGATAAAAGGCCTCTCTAGAGGAGGAGGAAAGGGAGGGTGAGGAGGGTATTGCCCATCAGTTAAGAAAGCTGGAAATGAGGATTAGAGAGATAGGGATGCTTGCTTGACACGGAAATCGATATTTCAATGACAAAGGGCCAAAGAAATTCAGCCCCATCTTATGCGTAATAGTCAAAATTAAATACGACGTGTTCTTAGAGACAAAATGCAAGATATGTGTTCTAAAAAAATACAATATGTGTCGAAAAATCATCAATCAAAGTTGAATATATAAAATCTTAAACAAAAATCCAATTTAAGCCCTTCATTTTACTTTAGTATCAATATTATTGTTAGTATTAGTTATTATCTTCATTTTCTTTTCTTTTTTTCCTTGGGATTACTTTTGAAAGAAGGCTCTTAGAAGGATTATGGATTATTGATGGTGGAAAAGGAGGATAGTTTTGGAAGAAATTATGAATTTTAAAATTTCCTTTTTCTTGAATTTATTTTCTGTTTTTTCTCTCTCATCACTTCTTGTATAACGACTGCTTGTAGTGATTATTACTTTCCAATTTTACCCAAACTTTGGGTTTTTGTTCGAGTAATCGACATAGGTTTTTTTTTTTTTTTTTTTTGAGCGCCTGAAGGCGATTACCCCCGAAGGGGAAGAGCGGAGAGTACCCTAGATAGGGAAGATTGAAGCATGCCCCATGTCTGGGGAGGGAAGATAAGCCTCGTAAGGAGGAGAAATTATTTGCCCCATTATGGGGAGATATAGGAATCGACATAGGTTAGTGGCCTGAAATAATCATTTGTACCTGTGTATATACTCATTTTTGTGTTCAATCAAATACAATTAATCATGTGTATATATAATTAGAAAAAATATCCTTATGATAAATTCTAAATGGTTAGACATATGTATAAAAATATATATGGGTACAGACGATTATATCCGCTTGGATAAGAGCTCTCTTTAAAAAAGAAGAGAAAAAAGGAAAAACGTATAGAAGACGTGTGCATTATGTTTTTATGGTTTCACGATCATGATTATTCGTTCCTCCTAAATGGAATATACTGTTTTATATTTAAAATCAATAAAAATGAACATTTAATTTAAAATAGATAAAATATGAAATTTTATCGATTTCTTGAATATACGAGTGTATATATATAAATCAACTGTCTACATTTTGGATGACTTCAATTTACCTTTTAAGTGATTTCGAATAACTTAACAAAAAAAAAAAGAATTAGTGTCCCCAAGGGGCATGATGAAAGGTAATGGCGCAGTTAATTATCGTTCTTTTCGCTTGTAACTTTTTAGGCGTGTCTAGAGAAAGTTTACGAGTTAAAATCATGTTATAAATGGTTTTATATTTCGTAAAAATGTTGAATATCTCCGCATAACTTTCTCAATCAAATTAATCAAGTCAAGTATGTCAATATCAAATTTCAGAAAGAAAATAAAATAAAAAAAACGGGTGAGCAAAGGTAGAATTTTTCTAATATATATCAGGTTTACATGGATTTTATGGTCCAAAATTAACATGTAGTCACATAATTATCTCTCTCCTTATTTTATAATGACGTGACTAATTTTAAATCATATAATCCAATATTCTTGATCCATATCAGAACTATCCGAGCAGATAAGGGTCCCAAAATGCACTACTTCATGATATCATCCCATCTGTTTTCACACTGGCAAAATAATTAAACACCAAAAGATAAGTAGGCTATTATAGTCAGCTAATACGGCCGCATCAATTTCATTTTGGACTTTTCCCTATTTTCCCATTTATTTTTTCCTTCCTTTTTTTTTTAAATAAAAAAAAAAAATCTTTTGGGTGTTTTTCCCCTACAAAGTGATTGAGATTTGGACGACATCTCTTTCTCTCTATCTTTGTCTTTTGTAACTTTTGTTTTTTAAATTGGCGTAAAATGAATTCAATCCAACTAGTGACGGATCCAGAAATTTTTTTTACTAGGACCATTTGATATACACAACAATTCACTGCGGTTATTTATACTTTTATTATCTAAATAGAGTAAAATATATCATATATAATTAAAAAAAATTATTGGGGTCATTTGATATACACAACATGCAATTCTCGAATGACATAATATTATCAGTCGAACTCATATATAGTGTAAGAGGAAAGGGAAAATTCAATTATACGACTGTTCTTGTGAGACGGTTACCACAGTTTTCTTACATAAATTGAGGGGAGTTCACATCTGCAGGTAGACATTACCTAATTTATGTGAGGAGTTCTATGAATAATTTCACATATACTGTTCTAGGATTAAATGACCGGAGAAAAGATAACTCTAATTTTGTTTTAGGATAGATATATAGTCAAATGCAATTAGTCATTTGTCCAATGTGGAAGAAAAGTCTGCCCCAATGCTAAGACAACATTAAGTAGAGTTATTTTGCGTGACTAAACGCGATTTCTGTGTTTTTTGGGATGTAAAATGACATGCATGCATTGGACTTCCATTAAGGAACGGATAGAGAAACGCAATTGCACCATATTGATAAAATGTGTTTGATGAATTTTGGATAAAATTAGGGACGAAGATAGGAGCGGGGGTGGCAGTCGCCTCCTGAGATTTCTAAAAATAATATTAGTGATAGTAAATTTTATATGTAGTTCGGAATATTTTATCAAATTTGCCCTCAACATTTTTTTTTTTTTGCAATTTTTATATGTAATTCGGTATACTTTTGCAGTTTTCGCCCCCTATCGTCAAATTCCTGGCTTCGTCCCTAAATAAAATGCCAGCCAAACGAAAGATTTTTTTTTGGATATAATACGTCTACTAGTAAAGAGAACATTATGAACTAACTGGGCGAACTCAGAAATTTTGCGTTTGTCTCAACCTCAAATAAAGAAGGAGAGTTGTAGTAGGCTTGTTAATTATCTCTATTTAAGTGACTTATAGGTGAAAATTGTAAAATCATCACCCCCTAACTTTGGATATACATTCAAGGCTATCACTTTCATGAATAAATTACCTAAAATCCAAATCAAGTTATATACTACTCTAATCAAGTTAAATCTTTGATTACTTAACAAAGCGAGTGAAACTCATTCTAATGAGATAACTCTTAAATTCTAATTGATATATAAATATGGCTTAAATATTTATTATCACTTAGCAATATCTATTTTGGCATAGCAAATTTGGTTGCCAAGTAAATGAATGTAGATACTGCTAGATTCATATTACGCATTCGGACCTGCGAACACCGGACGTGACAACGAGTGTTTATGATAGTATCACACAAAATTAGAATAGTAATATTAGTGCATGGAGCTATCCCTGTAATAAATATATATTACAAAACCTGTTTTCAATTTCAATCAATGAAAGACTTCAAAATCCATCGTGGAATTTTCTAGAATATTTTTGTGGTTTAATGATTTTACAAAAACTTGATTGGTTTAGAATAGTTTAAATTAATTAGAAACTAAATTTTATCTTAATAAACTTCAAATATTAAACCACATCCCCAATAATCTTGAAATATTTTCCAATTGATTTTTATAAGAAATATACTGAAAACAATTATCATCTAAAAGTTAAATAACTCATGTTTTATTTTTTTAGATTTCGTTGTTGTTATGTACTTTTTAGAATTATTGGTCATATCATAAATTTTTATTATGTTAATTAATTAATTAAAATACCAATTCCATTTTATTCTATCATACTTTCTAACGATCTATCTATATTTATATTACAGAACCTGTTTTCAGTTTCAACCAATCAAAGACTTCAAAATCCTACGTGGAATTTTCTAGAATTTTTTGTGGTTTAATGGGTTTACAAAAATTTGATTGGTTTAGAAGAGTTTAGATCAATTAAATTAATTAGAAACTAAATTTTATCTTAATAAACTTCAAATATTGAAATATCTTCTCCAATAATATTGAAATATCTTCCAATTAATTTTTATAAGAAATATACTTAAAACAATTATAATCTAAAAGTTAAATAACTCATGTTTTATTTTTTTAGATTTTTTTGTTGTTATGTACTTTTCCGAATTGGTCATATCATAAATTTTTATTCTATTAATTAATTAATTAAAATACCAATTCCATTTTATTTTATTATAATTTCTAATAATCTATCTATATTTATATTACAGAACATGTTTTCAGTTTTAACCAATGAAAGACTTCAAAATCCTACGTGGAATATTCTAGAATTTTGTGTGGTTTAATGGTTTTACAAAAAAACTTGATTGGTTTAGAAGAGTTTAAATCAATTAAATTAATTAGAAACTAATTTTTATCTTAATAAACTTCAAATATTAAACCACTTCCCCAATAATGTTGAAATATCTTCCAATTAATAATAAGAAATAAATTAAAAACAATTATCATCTAAAAGTTAAATAACTCATGTGTTATATTTTTAGATTTCTTTATTGTTATGTACTTTTTAGAATTATTGGTCATATCATAAATTTTTATTCTATTAATTAATTAATTAAAATACCAATTCCATTTTATTCTAGCATAATTTCTAACAATCTATCTATATTTATATTACCGAACTTATTTTAGTTAACCGAACCATTTAGTTTTCTGTTGCATACGCATGCAAACTGCTCACTAATTTTTTATTTATTAAAAGGGTCGAAACTTTAAAAAATAAACTTTAGTTGATCGAGTCATTTAATTTTTATCGTGTCATTAACTGAGTTGGAATCTACCCAATAAATTGGAATACGAACTTTATTTGCTTTTTTGATGGTTCATTTAAACCGTTAGTTTTTTCAAGAAAACTTACAATTCCGACCTCGAGCAATCATTGAAAAAATATTCTTCTCTTATCATAATCTGTTTTGATATTTTGCATATAAATAAAAGATTCTTATATATTATATTTTTTCTATATAAGTAGGTTTGAAAAATCAAACAAAAATACCAATGTAAAGTATTATTTTTTACTTTTATGCTATTTAATATTTTCTTAACAATTAAATTTGTTCTCGTGCATGGCACGGATAATTATTAGGAAGCAGGAAGGAAGATCTATTCTTAAAAGTTGAAAAGTATATATAAACATAATAATTAAAGTATTCCCCATTGTTTGAATTGAAAAGGACATCATAAAATTGGTAGTCAAAATGAGAAAAATAAATGGGAAGTTAAATATATATATATATATATATATATATATATAAGAAATCATGAAACAATTGAAGCAACCTCTTGCCCGTCCGTTACGAAACCTCTCTCTCCATATAACTCCCTAAGCAAGATTTGTTTTGGTTACCGTGCCTCTTTTAATTTTCTTACAACTTTTTTAGAGCAATTTTCTTACAACTATGTATGAATTGAGTTTTTTTAAAGTACTATATGATAATTTTAGAGTATGATTGAATTGAGTCATACTAGTCAATTAAATTCTTTATAGATTAGTGTTTGAGGATTCATTATCAGACTCAATTAATAAAAAATTTATGTTTCAATTTGAGTTTCAAATTAAAAACAAACTCAATTTAAATACACGTTAATAATTGGAAGGGTGAAACATATAGTTAAAATGATTGTTTGAAAAGAAAAAAATTATTTTCTCAAGTAAAAAATGCACAACTCAAAGTGTTGAGGATCGGCCTAAATCTCAAGTAAAATATTGAAGAAGAAGTAAGAATTGATTTTAGTGGAGTAAAACGAAGGTTATGGTTCATCTATCTCTTGCCTTTCTTTGGAATTGTATATACTATGAACACCATTTCACTCGGATCTTTATGTCATTCTTCTAATCCTTCTAATGAATGCAAACAAACCTTTCTTTAAGTAGTACTCAGTGGCGGACGCATACTTTAAAGACAGGAGGGGCATAATCAAGATTGACAAAATAAATTTATAATCCCTTTACACACTTAAACTTGTTAAAATTTTAACCAAAAACGTTAAAATATAAGTGGTGTTATTCCTATATTTCACGAATCATAAAATCTAATTTCAAATCTAAAACTGACTCAAAATAGGTACTTAAAAATGCTCACGAGGCGAGGTGTTACAAAAACAAAGGTAAAACTATTTTTTTTTTTTTTTGGAAAGGCTGGTGGTGGGGCACTTCAGGACTCACTGTATGTCCGCCAATGGTACTACTCCTATATAATCTTTTGGTAGATTAAAAAATTATTAAAGGCCGATCCAACAATTTTGTATTTAGGGAGGGGAGTTGTGTTTGTACATTTTGAGGCCGAGAGCCCGAGACGCGATATTTGTAAAGGTTATTCTAATTTTTTTTTTACGGGTAAAAAATGTAATTTTCAAAATTTTATGTTACATGTCACGGATTGTTACTAAAACATTGCCGATGAAATAATATAGTTTAGCGCAATATTAGCATTGCATTTATCTCTAAAAATAATTTCAAATATATATCAAAATTAATTGTCATTTACATGTATTTTATTAAGTGTCAATAATTTATTCCAATTATACCCTCAACATATCTTTTATTGGAAGGAGGGGGTATTATTAGAATTATGGTGGAAAGATTATTATTTGTTTGAATTACTTAATTTTTTTAAAGTGTTCTAAACGTATTATATTGAGGAATGAAGGGAGTAATACAAAAGTTCCCCTTTCCTTACTTGGGAAAGAAACCTTAAAAAAATTAAAAGAAAAAAGGAAACGTATATGCTATACATAATCCATGCACAAGGCCAAAAATTGCTGCAAAAAATCTACCAATCCAAAGCTTGCAATTGCAAAAGAAAAGATCTTATAATACTCTCTTACGTACAAAATTGATATACATTTTTTTTCTTCCATTTAGAGTGAATAGTTAAGTAAACATCCATATCCTGACGAATATATGAAAAATGACATACGATTCATAAATTTAAGAATTCAACATGGTATATATATTGATCCAATTGTCTCTGCTACTCTCTCCAACACTCTTGTAATAGTTTGGTTATGAAAATTTTAATTCATATATTATAAATTAATTAAACAAAATAAAAACTAATTATGAACGATACTGTATTTAGAAATTTTGTAAGATATTACACAAAAAAAATAGAATGTGCTAATTTATATAGATTTTTTTTTTACCATTACGGTCTCTAAACGTACAACTTAAGGGTAAAAGTGTGTTTGATATACTCAAGTGTACGCAGAGTGTTTGGATATCTTAATAGCTGTTTTTATATTATTTTTTATTAACTAACCATTTGTTCCAACTTTGTCGACCATGTAGAGGAAATATAGGAAGTGAAACCGATTTCATCTCCCACACTTGTAAATTCAATCCGAATTTGCTGACATATGTGGGTCCTCCTTCGAAAAGTAGAACAAAGACTGAATTTATTAAATCAATTTCATCTCTAGTTACCCTATAAACATATATATAGGTAAGTATATGTGTTGGAACTAGATATGCTTATATTGATGGTTACGTTGACAAGTTATCCACTACTAATAATACTTATAATGTATACTTTTATAGTGAGTTTGGCTCTTTGCTGAACAACTAAGAAGTTGTTTAGAATGAAGATTGTAGTAAAAGACTTCTAGAACAAGGAACTTTGCTGGCCCATCGCTTTTTATTTTCTTTCTACTCAAGCAAATATATAATAACATTACTTGGCCAAATTAATCATTCATTTTTTGGTATTATTATTGATATTGATTAATTTGTGTATTTATATTAAAGTTTGTCAAATGGTTCATGTTCCCGGTCGGGCCCTTTTGATCTCAAAAGTTTCACACGCCAATCCTGTGCTACTTTGATAAATTATGTCAATTAAATTTTTTCTCATCATAGAGTTAGAAGAATTTATATTGATTATTGTATGTTGATGGGCAATTGTAGGAAATTTTTAAAAATGTTGCGGGGCTGATTATAATATTGACAAGGATATTCAAATATGATTTTTTTTTTACACGAAAATTTTAATAAATTGTTGTCGCCTTTCGCCCCTTATTGTTTCCATGATTAATGTTGAAAAATAGCATTTCCTCTAGATCGGATATATGAAGAGGTATATTTCTTATAAAACCCAAAAAGAAAAAGAAAATAGCAACATTAAGCTTGTTTTGCGATATAATTTATCAAAGAATTAATACCTGCACTGCACTGTTGTCAATTAGGCCGATTAGTTTGGAAAAAGGGAGTACTATTTATTGTTGGCCCAAAAGAGATTCCATATTAGGCCTTCTATTTTGGGTCCTTATAATTTGGGTCCATATAAAAACATTATTGGGCTGAATAAACCAAGGAATTATATGGACATTTTATAATGAACGGCCCATGTTTTACTTTCAGGCGAAAACTCCTTTTTCCTTTATATTTTTCTGTTGTTTTTTTCTTTCTTTTGTGTGGGGGGCAAAAATTAAATATTAAGACCGTCCTTAAAAGACTAGTCACACAGTTTCTCACATGAATTGTGCGAAATATGTTTACAGATGTGGGTTTCGCTTAATTAATGTGAGTACATTGTAGGATCAATCCCCATAAGGACGGTATTAAGATTAAGTGACCGGGATGGACTAATTTATCTAATCTACGGTATGTCTAAAACCTACCTAGCCACACCCACATTTTTTGCATGGTGTGATTCGCAAATAATCATTTGACATTTGAAGAATGGAAAGTTCCCACGTCCCACAACGTGGTTCATTCAATCCGTTCTTACGAGACTGGTCTCACAATCCCTCACATGAATTAAGCGGAGTCCACATCGTCAGGTAAACCTCGCCCAATCTGTGCGATTATATATGAGGTCAGTCCCACAAGGACGACCATAAAATGAATTTTCCCATAATATGCCGGCAAAGTCCAGTTCTTGATGAAGACAAAGCTACATTGTTTTTTTTTTCTTTCTTGATGAAGACAAAGCTACATTGTTCTCTCCTTAACATATTCGAAAACATCAATATTTCCTCTGAAAAATCCGCAAGGCCTGCTTTAGTAACCATAAATAGTTATGTCTAAACCTTAAATCCATCGTCTAGGAGGTCCAAGAAATGAGAGCAATTATGGAAACTTTTAGGCCATTTCGGTTGTTAACAATATGGGCTGTTCTATTTGCTACATTTCTTGGTAGAACAAATTGCATTGATATATTCCATGAATGGGTTGTTTCTTTAGATTATACTATCAATCCCGCTTCGTCTACTCAGCCTGTAAGTTCGTCAGACTATTACCTGAACGGCAATTATATGTATACCCGATGATATTTATGAAATTTTGAATTTACTTATAAGCATTGATGTTTTTGTAGGTTATTACCATCAATGGGATGTTTCCAGGACCGCTCATTAATGCTACTACTAATGATTTTGTTCATGTTAACGTTTTCAACAATGTCACTGAACCTCTTCTTATAACATGGTATGATTCGCAAATCAACTCTTTTTGAAATTCTGATAGTTAGATAATAGTTTAACTGTCAAATATCTCGTGGTTCAGAAAATCAAAAAGTTAATGTGTTTCCTCATTTTCAATAGCGGTAAAAATGACAAATTAAGTGCACGCATCATGCCAGTGAGGTCAGTGACGAATTTATCATTCTGTAAGTGGGGTCAACCCCAGTGAAAAAACAAATTCTTTAATTATATATGGTATATTTTACTCCATTTAAATAATAAATGTATAAATGACTCCAGTGAATTATATTCCTGGATCCATCACTGAGTGAGGTTATGGGTTCTAATCCCCTCCCCGCTTCTTGAATCCCCTATTTTTTTTTATAATAGATAAGTTCCTCTCCCCCGATAAATAATAATAATAAAAAAAGAAAGTGCACGCATCATTGACTGACTAATTGAACGAACAGTAACTAACTAATGATACACATTTATTGATTGACTCGTCTACTAGTCGGGTGTCTGACATGTAAATTAGAAATTTAATTGTTCATTTTTTTTTTTTGCTAAATAAATGTTCATCATTTCTAGTATTAGTAAAATGATAAACTAATTGCACGAATCATTGACTAACTAATGATACGAATCATTCACTGACTTGTCTACTAGTCAAACGTTTGACTCTTAAATTAGGAATTTAATAATTAATCTTTTTTTTTTGTTGGCTAAATAATTTGTTCATCATTTCTAGTAGCAGTAAGAATGCTAAACTAATTGTACGAATCATCGACTAACTAATGACAAGAATCATTCACTAACTCGTCTACCAATTCAATGCATGACTTGTAGATCAAGAAACTAATTGCACGAACCATTGACTAACTCGTCCTACCAGTCGAGTGTTTGGGTGTCGTAGATTAGGAATTTCAATTGTTCTTCATTCCTAGTAAGCAGTAAGAAGGCCAAAACTAATGGAATTTGTGGTGTTCATGAAGGAATGGTATACAAAATAGATTAAATTCATGGCAAGATGGAGTCTCAGGGACAAACTGCCCCATACTACCAGGGAAGAACTGGACTTATGTATTCCAAACCAAAGATCAAATTGGCACTTTCACATACTTTCCTTCAATCAATTTTCAGAAAATTGCAGGTGGATTTGGACCTATTCGAGTTAATAACCGAAATGTCATAGCCATTCCCTTCCCTAAACCAGAAGCCGAATTCGATCTTCTCATTGGTGACTGGTTTCAATCAAGCTATAAGGTAACATTTCTTATATATTTCAATATTTGCATTATCTTCATCTAACAATGTTGCTTAATTTTTTTTATTTTCTTCTACCCTAATATTTTTAGGATATCCGATTAATGATCGAAGACGGGTTAATCAGATACGATTATGTTCCTGATATGATCCTAATGAATGGTAAAGCACCTTATGGACTTCCAATTTCAGCAGCCTATGAATCTTTTATGGTTACAAAAGGTAAAGAAATTAAAATGGTTTATTGTTAATTAAATTTGTCCCTATAGTTCGATGATCATTTCTTTTGGTGCAATGCAGGAAAGACGTATCGATTTAGGATTTCGAATGTGGGAACTGTATTTAGTTTCAATTTTGGGATTCAAAATCATAAAATGGTTTTGGTTGAAACAGAAGGATCATACACTAATCAAATCACTCTAGAATCGCTCGATGTTCACATTGGCCAGTCCTATTCTGTTCTTGTCACAGCTGATCAAGACGAAGCCGATTATTACATGGTAGCTACTCCGAAATTGTTCAATACGAACGATAGTAGCCCTCTTGTGGCGAAAGGAGTGCTACATTATGCTAATTCTACTTCGACACTGACCGGACCCCTCCCAACTCGACCTGATCCATTTGATATCGCGTTTTCTGTCAATCAAGTGAAATCAATTAGGTGGAACTTGACTGCAGGAGCTGCAAGGCCGAACCCACAAGGAACATTCAATATTTCAAACGTAACATTATCACAAACTTTTATTCTCCACGGATCAAATGTAGAAATAATTGATTTTACGCGTTTTGTTGTCAACAATGTATCATATTTCACTCCAGACACTCCATTAAAATTAGCAGATCAATTTGTTAACGGATCCGGAGTATACAAACTTGATGCATTTCCAGTGCATTCTGTCAACGACGTTGCTAGATATGGAACGTTTGTCGTAAATGGGGTACATAAAGGGTGGCTAGAAATTATATTCAAGAATGATATGGATATCATGGATTCTTGGCACTTGGATGGTTTTGGCTTTTATGTCGTTGGGTAAGCCTGCCCCCTTTTTTTCACAGAATTTATCCTAAATACTAGTAAGAATATGTTACAAAGAGTATTTGGAAATTTCAGATTTGGTGACGGAGAATGGACACCGGAATCTCGTGGGACCTACAATCTCTACGATCCTGTTGTTAGATCCACAACACAAGTTTACCCCAATGGATGGACTGCTGTGTATGTGTTCCTAGACAATCCTGGAATGTGGAATTTGAGGTCACAACATTTAAGAAATTGGTACTTGGGTCAAGAACTTTATATTAGGGTCCATGATGATGATCCTAACCTTGCTAAGGAGAAACAACCTCCTAATAACCTCCTCCTATGTGGTTAGTGACCTTCCTAAATTTATTTCGAACTTTATCGGAAAAATATACTTTCTGTCTGTAATTGAATATTCATTTTTTTTTATCCATTTTGTGTGTTTATAGGCATATTCAGTGAACCGACTTCACCAATTGGTTCTCCGACTGGATCACCGGCTCCAGAGCCAATGGCTATGCCACCAATTGCACCGGAACCTTGGGCGTCTCCTCCATCTCCTGGTTTACCATTTTCTCCACCAGCGCCGCCTATGACTGCTCCTCCACCGTTTCTACCAGTTTTTCCACCATCAATAGCGCCGGTTGCATCTCCTCCTTTCCCTAGTGCACCAGGGCCTATTGGACCTTTTCCGCCAACATTATAGTATTTAAATTGTTGTAATCCTGATGCTAATTTTGTTAATAAAATCAAAGGAAGTAGTACCTCAAAAAAAGATCATATTCATTTCTTCTTTGTTGTTCCCTTAAAATTGGAGATTTAAGGCCAATCTGTCCTTGCTTTCTAGGACAGGGCTCTTATATACTTTCTTAAATTAATGCTAATTCATGGGAATTGGGTAGCCCAAGTGGTAAGGCTACCCGAACACGGGGCGGAGGTCCCGTGTTCGATTCCTATATCTCTCCATAATGGGGCAAATAATTCTCCTCCTTATGAGGCTTATCTTCCCTCCCCAAGCATGGGGCATGCTTCAATCTTCCTATCTAGGGTACTCTCCGCTCTTCCCCTTCGAGGGCAATCGCCTTTGGGCGCTCAAAAAAAAAAAAAATTAATGCTAATTCCCACTTTATTCCTCTAATTCTCTCAATAGATTCCTAACATTGACTACCAACAAAGCCATTGCCAATCGGTGAGTCTACATTAACAATAATCAATTACTCTCTATCTTCTAACAAATTTATTTGATAATTTTATCATTCGCTTGTATTGTTTTCAAAAGACCAAAACTTAAGGCTACAAATCAAGGGTGGATATATTGGTGCTCTGCTCTCAACATTTTTTCAAGCGCTAAAACTTAATGGCAAAATACTCTAGCCAAGTTTCGATCCTTAGGACCTGTGGCTTATGAGCCCATCACGCTTCCGCTGCACCACTCTGACAGATAATTTTAATTTTATCCTAGTATAATTCCAGGCATTTTAAATGCGCAATGAAATATCACGAAATCGAAGTATTATTTTAACAATTCTAAGTCAACCTCCTAAACTTGAGTAGGCACTAAAAACAGTGAATAACAAAAATGTCATGTACTTTTGCAAAACAATTTGTGCTAAAAAAATAGAATTAAAAGAACTTCAAGTTTCACTTACTAAAAAATAAAATTAGATACAAAACAATCTCAGAATATTAACAGTTTACTTAATTATACAAGTAATAATAGTAACAAATAAAATAATTATATGTTAATTAATATTAAGTCACATTTTTGAATTTTCCCTCTGCTGAGCAATTTCAACAAAATCCATATTTAGTATTAAAAAAAAAAAAAAAAAAAACCTTCTGATCATCATCAGTTTTGACATTCAACCAATCTACGGCTGCCACCGGACAAAACAAGTGCCGCCGCCACCTCCGGTTGATTCTCAGCTTGTTTCGATTTTTCTTCATTTTCTACCGGAGCCGGAAGATTAAGATCCAAGGACAATGAATATCTTGGTCTTTTAGCTTCAGGTTCATCAACATTATCTATATCAATTGAAACCGGACTAATCGGACTTAAAGACAATGCCACCTTGTTTGCGGCGGCGTTAATGGTGGCGCCGCGATGGCGTCTCATGTGACCTCCTAATGCTTGTCCAGAATTGAATTCAGCTCCACAATATGAACATTCATGAATCTTTGGAGAAGTTTTGAATATATCCGAAATGTTGTTGTGATAAATTCCTCTGCTGCTTAATTCGAGAGTAAGAGACGAAATTCTTCGATTTTTGTTGTTGCTGTTTTTATTCTTGATTAGAATGCGTGGTTCTTCTTCATCAGAAGAAGAAGTTAGAAAGATCTTTCTTTCTTGATCAGCAAGCAAATTTTTAGGTTTTTTGTGACTTGCTCTATGCCCACCAAGTGCTTGAAAAGAGGAAAAACTTCTTCCACAAGTTTTGCACTCATAAACATACATTCCTGCCTTATAACTACCATTTGTTGTAAATGATGATTCTATATACCTTTTGCTAGTAAATTTTTGTTGTTGTTGTTGATGATGATCTTGAGGAATTCTAAAATTTTGATCAATTTTGTTTGATAATAATGCCTCCTTTTGATGGTGGTGGTCAAAATAATTATGATGGTGATGATGGTCGCCGCCGCCGCCTCCTTGGGCTAAAAGTATGAGGCATTTAGCCATGTCCTCGTCTTCCTCGGTCGTGGTCGTGGTTGTGATAGGGAATTCATTATTATCGGAGATGGAGCCTCCAATTCCATCTCCATCTCCACCGCTTGATGATGAATGTGTTGTTGTGATGGTGAAAGGAATTAATGGTGGTGATTGTGGCCTTTGCCTTTTTGTTCTCTTACCTTTTACAATTTGGCAGAGATCTTTATTAGGACTACAAGTATTATTATTATTATTATTGGCTGTGACTTCTTCCACCACAGCCTCCATGTCCTGCCACGGCCAGCAACCGTCTCTCTCGCCGCCTCAGTCGCCAACCACCACAAGTGGGGGATGGAGACTAGAGAAGGGAGAAAAAGAAGAAATGGAAGAAGTGATAGAGATGATAGAAAAACCAAGGGCTAGGAGGAAGAGGGTTGGAGGAACCTTGAGAAAGAAGTGAAGAAGGACATTTATAAGTTCGATTTATCATTTTCTTTCTCTCGATCTTTATTTAAAAAAAAATTTGAAAAAATTAATAAATAAATAATGATGAAACGAGAGGTTTAGAAGACTTGGAGTCAAACTTGATACCGACCTTTCACTTTAAAGAGAAATATTAGCTGTGAAATTAATCACCTCAATTCAGCGACTGAAAATTAAGTATATGCCTAAATTTAGAGATGGGGAGTTAGAAACCGTTGGTTTGTGAGTGGTGAGTTTGTTTATGTGAAATTCGTTTGAAACTCTCTTTCTCACATTTTTTCCAGTTCTGTTTATATATATATATATATATATATATATATATATATATATATATATATATATATATATATATATATATAGCAATAGTTTTTTTTTACGCCCTGATGGCGATTGCTCTGGGCGGGAAGAGCGGAGAGTATTCTAGATAGGGAGATTGTAGCATGCCCCATGCCTGGGGAGGGAGCTTGGCCTCACAAGGAGGAGAATTTATTACCCCACAAGGGGAGATAGAGGAATCGACCACGGGACCTCCGTCCCGTGGCCGGGTAGCCTTACCACTTGGGCTACCCGATTCCTATTATTATGGCAATAGTTAGTTTTAAAATTTCCAAGTATGTTTCTACTATGAAAGAGAAAAGGAAGATAAGATAGCAATCTGTTTTGGTACCGATGTCTTTTTTTTTTAGTGTTATACTTTATCAATTAAAGAAATTAATTGTTTAATTCAACAATTTAGATTGACTTAGTAATATATGTCCGTGTTAAAACTAAAATAATAAAGTAGTACAATATGCATAATTTGATCGTGTCTCGCCATCTATGTGACCGGATCAGTACTAAATTAATGAATATCTCAACCATTCAAGTGATGACTTCCAAATTAATGAACTGTTGATGATATTGATCATTGCTCCCTCTGTTTTATAATAAAAGTTTTTAATTTATTTATCTCTTTCCAAAATATATGTCATTTTTAATCAAACGTCCATATAATTAAATTGCAATTTACAACTTAATAGGGAAGACCCAAGTGACAACCTAATTAGTCATATATCTTAATGGAAACCAGATTAAATTATCAACACTAAACAATAAATTATTACCAACATAACATGTAACTATATTTTATTGGTACAAAATCATAAAATTATCCTAAATATGGTGTCACTCATTAACTCAAATTAGTGTGGAAACATTCACATATCCATCTGTCACCCCACCCCCAACCAGAGAGATATACATGTATTTTATCTCTTTTTGCTTCTTTTTTTTAAGCAATTGTCTATTTGCTCTAATACTAAGACTAGTGAACATGCTCATAATTGAAGCTTAAAGTATTATTTAGTTTTATATCCAAATCTTTGTGAGATAATATGCATTTAACTCAACTAATCATGTCTAATTGACCCACTTATTTATCTAATTCTATCTACTTTGTGCCTCACTCGCCTCTAGGCTCTATTGTTAGTAATTTACTTTTCCATGTAAATCACACCCTTGTTGGTCATCATATAACACCTTTGTATTTTTTTGGGGAAAAATTTTGTTACATGGAATTCTGAATTAGAATATGATTTAGAAATCAAATATGCAATTCTTAATTACGATTTTGCTACTCAAGAACACATTCGAACGATAAGGTTAAATACAAAAAATTAAAAAAAAGTTTACAATTAGGGGAATAGATTTTTTTTTCTTTCGCTTTGAGTACTCGATATCAAGGAAGACTAATGTAATTAAATTTAGCGTTTCTAACTTGGAACAATAGTTTCATAATTCAACAGATTCGATATCCTCAACCTCGCTGAAACTGATCCAGTTCCGCTTGAATTGCATTGACAAAATCTAAATCTTACTCTAAGAAAAAATCGACTCTCTTTCAACAAAACACTATAAACAATCAGATCCGTGTTAGCCATGAGGTAATTTAGACCCTTGCCTCAGGCCCCCAAAATAAAGGCCCCCAATTTTTTTTAATGCTAAAACTTCACTTCAAATAAAAGTAAAATAAAATTAGAGGTTCCATATAATTACAACCCGCTCATCGCCCCCCACTACTCATAAGCCTAGCCTAAACCCATTGAGATTCACCTTAAGAGTGTAAAAACTCAGTGGCTTTCTATCTTCCATCATTTTCATCTTTGAAATTTTGGAGTCCTTTAATTTATTCTCTTTACTATACGCTCAGTCTAAACAAATAGATTAGGTATATTATTTATTGAAAAATAATTTATTAGAATATCTTGAATATAAAACTTTAATAAGTAATTTTGCAGCTGAAAAAACAAGAAAAATAAAAAAAATTAAACTTTTCAAGATATTTTTTCAATACAAGCCTCCGATAAAATTTTGCCTCAGTACCAGTGTTCTATTCACACGGCCCTGTAAACAATATAGTTGAAGTGATAATATTGATGGTGCATGCATTTTTCATATAGTGGTGAGATAGTGAGAAGAGTGTTAAAAGTGTCATATTAGCTAAGATTTGAGAATCTAAGGTTGTTTGTTAAGGAGGGCAAGTCTTGGTTGGCCTCTCAAGAAATGATTGAGATTGGTTGTGTTTTGCACGTATAAGGCATCTTATTAAGAGAGAAAGTAGGTCTAGACAAGCAAAGAATAACCTTCCTCACCATATCATGTCTTCCTCTTCTTCATATCAATACCTCTGTTCTAGGACACCTGCCCTTATCATAGCACCACAACACAAGAACAACGTACAATTATTTATTTTCATACCATAAATTTTGTTATTTCTATAAGGGAAAAGAAACAAAAAATATTTTTATGATATACAATTAATTCAATTCGCTCGTACAAATTATGATCAGAACTCGAATTATAAAATAATAGTGAAAATGTGGAAGCATAATGTGTAAGGGAATCCATGAAGTTGCCTTCACTCCCGTTCAAGTCAACTAGTGCACTCTTTAAAGTAAGCTCAAATTTTTAGTTTCATTCAAGTCTTTCAATAATGCCAATATATCAACTTGGTTATCATGCTGACAAGAGTTCTGTCAGTACTATATTAACACAATTTCAATCGTCGAATAAGTTTCACCTGAAAAATAAATATCAACAACTAAAATATATCTATACAATTATTGATTTTTCTTTTTTAACTGATGAATCGAAAAGTAATCCGTCGAATTTCTGTCGGCAAAGTGCTGACAAAAACTTCTGTCACCACCGGTCGAATATATAGACCATAACTAGAACTAAATAGCAATAACCAAATCAAGACACCAAATTGCCCACATATTTAAAGTATATTACAGATAATTCAAACTCACTTACGTTACACTGGAGGTAAAAGTTTTCACCACTTTCATTTTGCTGGTAGCAAGTAGTTTCAAAGCCCAAAATGGTACTAATTCAGATGAGTAGTTAAGGTTAGTGCTTCAAAGCCCAAAAATATTATTTATTATTATTTTTATCATGACATAATGTCGAATTCAAAATCTATTATTACGAGTCAAAACTGATAAGCCAAAATCTTTCGTGTAAAATTTCTAACCTTCAACCCTCAAAAACTGTGTAAAATTAATTATTTGTTCATTTTTTATATATATAGTATTCCATCCATGTAAAATTTGTGATTCGTCCTTGATCGTGATCATGATAAATTTTCCCGCCAAAATAAGGTACTGTTTGTTGATTGAAGACCTAGTTTTATAGAACATCAAGGATTGCAGTAGGAGCTAGAGTCTGGTGGTCTCATTTCATCGTCCCCAAAAGAGACATTTTAATAGTGAGTTCGTCAAATCTTGTTTTTGTGTGCCAAGTAAAAGAACCACTTAGCCAAAAAGAAATAATAATAATAATAAAATTCTAATGTATAATAGTTTAAATTTCTTTTTTTTTTCTTAATATTTCTCTATTTCTAAGGTATACTTGGAGAAGGTTTGGTTTGGATTTGGCTTGGGTTTGTCTCACTTGTGGCGGGAGAAATTCAAATTCAAATTTTTTTCTTCAAATATTCGTTGAAACTCAAATTTTGGCCTCTAAAATTTGAATTTCAACGAATATTTGGAAAAAAATAATTTGAATTTGAATTTCTCCCGCCAATTTTAGAGGTCAAAAATTGAATTTTTCGCGCCAAAAGTGAGACCAAACCAAGCCAAACCCAAACCAAACCTTATCCAAGTACACCCCTAATAAGATTTTAAATTTTTGAGGATGTCTACCACCTTTTTCGTGACCTAATATTATTTTCCACTCCAACTTTAAAAGTTAACCAAATTAATCTATTGTAAAAAGATATCGGAAACACACAAATAAACACTACAGAGTGAAGCACTAATATATAGCAGAATACTCTCAATTATTTCTTGATTTCTTTAGGAATTGTGTTTATAGTTGACTTTACTTTCATGGGCGGTTTGGATTAACCGAACTATGAATATGACATATGACATATGACATATACTTTTTTAATTTTTGTATACTAATAAGACTTCAAGGTTATATTTTGCCTTATTTTCCATACCAGTTCAACTACTTGTACTACAGGTTGGTCCATTTTACTATTTAGGGTTATTTTTTGAGTCATATATACTTGAAATCATTTATTTCCTTCAAATGTATTTGAAGTTATATCTTTCTTTCTTTTGGTTTTCTTTATTGACTAATAACATTCGACCAATGAGGTATTGATCTAGTGACCAAAGTTGAGGTTATGAGTACGAATTCCCTCACCGCTTCTTGAATTCCCATTTATTGAAATAGATAGGTCCCCTCCCTCAATAAATAAATAAAAAATTAAAAAAAAGCCTAATAACATTTGATTATCTTTCTCTGATATAGTGAAAGAAGTCATAGGGGGTATGATCTTACTTCTTTCTCTATATGTTCGAGAATAACGGTTAATTAATAGCTTATCTGAACTCTTTCTCAGTTTTATTTATATTTTTTTTAGACATTTTTAAAAATAATTTATACATCCATAATCACTTAAATTGAGAAAATGTTGGCTCTCAGTTTCTCGTCACTGTGCTTCAAGAATTATGATGGAGATCTGTGAAGAAAAAGTTTATACATTTACTAGAATTAGTATTTATAATACCTTTCACTCACCTAAATTTTTTAAAATGTGAAAATTTATCTGCTATTTTATGTAATTTTTCTTTTCATGTTTTAAGATATCCCGATTCTTCAACTCTCCTCCCTTACAATATGGATAATAATTTTGTCTACTTTATTATTGGTGGAAGAAAGAAAAGTAGGAGTTGGAGAGAGGGTCGCAACTATAGTGTAGAATACACAATATTCAATATATATTAAACATATTTTGACAAGTTGACAAGTGTTACATTATATATATTTTGACAAGTTGACAAATTTTTTATCATACAATTAAAAAATATTCAAAATTTACTGAATTTTTTGTTTTTAGCACCATAGTCGGACCCTTAACCTTAACCGAGGAGGGGAGAGGGAGAAAGGGAAGGGGAAGATCACTTTTAATTTTCTAAAAAAAAAAAGTTATTTATTTTAAATAAAGGGTGGGTGTAATTGGATGCCATTTTAATGGCAGACACACACCATGCACGGTAGGTACACTTCATAGAAAGTAGGATCATTCGGAATCTTTGAGATTGCTTGTTCGTTTGTTATTAATTTACAAAATGATTAATTTTACTTTTTAAACCAGTACTAGTTGAAACATAAAAGCAAGAAATGAAGAATATAATTATATATATAATACACAAAGAAAATAAAAAAGTCACAACCACTTCAACTTTAATTCTATTATAAAAATCCTCTCCTTAATAATGAATGCAAGTCCACTGCAAACATTATAATCTACCAAGATTACACTTGATATTTTCCATATAAAAAATAGCCAAGAAAAGTATACATATAATTAGTATTACTAATATTCCCCCACCATTTTTGGAGAACGTTTTGGGACCCCAACACGGGTGGAAATCGTCTGTCCTCACACATGTTTTCATAGATGTACTTATCACTTAGAATTCACCATGTGGACATTTCTTTCAATTATATATACACTTGGCGAATTGTGAATGATTCGATACAGAAATGGAGACATACATGGGAAAATTAGAGAATCATATAGCAAGGAAAGGAAAAAAAAAAGAAAAAAGAAAATTAAGTCTCCATCCAAAAACAGAAGAAAAAAACGACTTTAATGATGATGGTCAAGTCCTATAATTTTTTCTTCTCCAAAATGAGTTAAGATCCTTAGTTTCTAAGACAAGCCCTTAATATACACAACCTTTTTAACTAGCGAGATAGATCCTTGATGTAAAATATATCACCATCCCATTTCATGTTGATAATTACTTCTCATACTTAAACATCATGGAAAGGATGGTTATGCCAACTCATCAGATCAAGATAATTGATAAGCAAATTGCTAATATAAAAGAGAATAATAATTTTTTTTTAATCAGGTTGGAATGTCGGGTTTAAAATGATTATGCTAATTAAGCAAATAAGGGTAATTGGTAAACAAACTGCTAATATCAAAGCAAATAGAAAGAGTTTTGGTCCGGTCTTTCATCTTAATAATAGTAGACTCTTGGCGTCACACCTCGTGCTTGAATTAGTCTCACCACAAGTGGAAAATACTACTGGGTGGTCTTAGCTGAAAATATATTAAAAAAAGAAAAGGAAATAGGTTATGCTAGCTAATAATTAAGATGAGGAGCATGGATTGACTAGATATTGGTCAATGGTGATTGGTGAACAACTTTTTGATACTTAGAAGAATTTGGAGATGAATAATTATCAGATCCCATTAATTGAATTTGATCACTATTCATCAAAGCCCTTTTCTTGCTGAAGCAATCTGTACCATTAATTCCAGTAGTAGTACTAAGACAGGAATCTTGATGCAAAAGTCTTGGAGATTGAGAAGAAATTGTAACTGGAGGAATGTCAATTGAGCTGAGCTGCGGCGGCGGATGCTGCCACTGAGGAAGTGGTCCGGCCAAAAGAAGTGTTTGTAGAAGTGGCCCTGCTTCCATTACTGCTTGTAAGAACTTCCCTTTTTCCGGCAAGGGCTTTTTGGGTACAATTCTTTGGTCCATCATTTCTTCTAAGTTAGCTTGAGCTGATGTTAGCGATTGCTGCTGCGTGGCAGAGTACTCTTTACCTGACAGACAGAGGTAGAATCGGTGATTTTATGTTGGATGACGAGCTTTAAAAATAATACAGACGGAACTAGAAATTTTACGTAGTAACGCACAGATAAATTTTATATAAGGGTAAAAATGTCATTTTAAAAATTTTAAAGGGCGACTCTCGGGTTCAAGTGCTCTCCAATGCAATTATTCTTACAATGCAAAATAAATAATATAATAGAGATGTGAACAATTAGTGATAGAGTCTACTTATGATAGCTTGAGCTGATGTCAGAGTACTCTTTACCTGACAGAGGTAGAATCATAGATTTTATATTGATTATTGACTGACGAGCTTTAAAAATAATATAGACAGAATTAGAAATTTCATATAGTAACGAAAGGTAAATTTTATATAAGGGTAAAAATGTCATTTTCAAAAATTGTTAAGGACGACTGTCGGGTCCAAATGCTCTCCAATGCAGTTAATCTTACAGTGCAAAATAGAAAATATAATAGAGTCTACTGTGATAGCAACCAGACTCTGAGTAAACCATTTTCAGTATTTGAAGTAATGGCCTTACCTGGTGAAGTTTCATCACAATCAGAAGAGGAATCATGATGGGGTCTTCTAAGTGGTTCTTGATCTTCATTGCTAGTAGCAGTACCACTTAATGATATTATTGGAGGAGGAGGAGGAGGAGCTGATACTGCTGCTTCAATGTGTTGTACTTTGTGCTGCATAAGTAGTAGTTTCTCTAGATTTAGTCTTTGGCATTTGGCTATGGCTTCATCTCTTTCTTTTGCAGTTTTTGTTAAGAGAATTTTGAGATGAACTAATTCATCATCTTTTCTTGCAAGTTCTTCACGAGTTGACAAAATGGTCGTCTCCAATTCAAGTGTAGTGTACAACAAAGAATGCTTCAAGTACTCCTCGTGACGAACTCCCTATCAAAATGTAGTAGATAAAATTAAGCAAAAACTCAAATATTTTGAAGAAAAAAAAAGATTTAAAGATTTTAGTTACCTCTTCTTGGTAGTAAAAAGCCCAGCTGAGAGGACTACATTGGTCTTCCATATTTTGCTTGTTTTGGTTTAGTAGACTTTAGACTAAGAAAGAAAGAAATGAGTAATGAGAAATGAGTATAATATAAGGTGAAATTACCTCTTATAAAGAAGGGTTTTTAATATAAAGTAGGAGAAAAACATACACAGTGGAAGTTGTTTGCTTTTTTCTTCTTTTCTCATGGGACATATGGTTGGACAATAACACAAAAGGCCAAAAAAGCATTGAAAAAAAACAATTAAGGTTTCCCTCTTTATGTATAATTTTAAATCAGAGAATTCTATATACTGATAGCCATAAACAGTAAAGTATATAAAGAGAATGAACCACAATATAAGTAGACGGTACAAACGGGTTCTATTTATAGCAATCATTACTTAAATGGTAGTCATGAGCATTTATATGCACATTGTACTGATAATATTTTTTCCAACACCATTCTAAATCAATCTTAGACATTAGAGATAGTTAATTTAATTATTTTTCAACAACTATCTCAATTATCAAATTAAACGACCCGACAGTTGAATTTAATTTAGCACAAGTGTTAGCCCTTGATTCTCAATTTTGTTAAGTTGTCGAGGGGACTTTCTCTCAGCAAAAAATCCTATATCCCCGTTCCTGTCTCCATCCCTATCCCCAACCAATCACAATTCACCATGTGTATATATAATTAGAAAAAATATTTATATAGTAAATTCTGATTGGTTGGGGACAGAAGATTTTCACCCCTTTCTCTCTGCATGTGCAGATGAATTTTCTATTGTAAATTATTTTATTCCACAGCTAAAATAAAAATAATTATTTTAAATTAAAATTATATATGCACATACAAAAGAAAATCCTTCCTAACCTTAACCGCGTGTCTCAATATTTTCTTGTCTGGATAACAAGGTACACGAGGATCTTTACTGCGTCTATTTATACTACTAAGGTTCTTTAGTACACGAGGGCCAAGTACGGTGGATCAGCAGAGAATGTGAATTCTCGTATGAAAGATTGAAACTTTATGAGGGTTCAAGTCTCACTGCTTCATACATTCCCGCACAAACGCGTTTCGTGCCTGTGGATTCGAAAACGACTTAATATAAACCTGATAATATTTACGATTACTTATTTGACAACTGATTATATGTTATTTAGACTTTTAAACTTATTTGATGTGGGACTTAAAATTACATGACTTGCCCCTTCAAGATTTTAATATTCTCGTTAGGGCTCTAAATATACTTTGTCTAAAGTCAATCAATAAAGCAAGATTTTAGAGGTATTTCTCGTCACAGGTTGTAACACTTAGTTTTCACGATTCGAATGGAGTCACTCAATGATTGAACCGTCTTTGTGAGACTGCTCACACAATTCCCTCATATAAATTGGGAAAGCTTATATTTGTAGGCAAGTCCCCGCCCAATTAATATGAGATAGATGTGGGATCAGCATAAAAAAAACGGTTTTAGAATTGAATTTGTTATGAATAAAAGTTTTAAGAGTACTTTTTACTGTTATGAATAAAAGTTTTAAAAACTCCAAAGTTTATAGTCAAACTATTTATTCCAATTAAAACATAATTTTGTAACTGATTTTTTATTTGTAAATTCAAAAGAATTTAAAATAATTCATTTAAATTATTTGTAACTCCTAGATTTAATTTTGTAACCTCCACATTTATATTTTGTAACTCCTATTTTTTATTGACAAAAGGAGTTATAGAAGATATTTCCCCCTATAAAAAGAGATAGAGATTTTGAGAAATGTGAACTCTCTTAAGAATAAAAAGTACTCTTCTATTTCTAAAATGCTCTACTTTCCTAGTCTTGTTACTTTCTTATACTTGGGCAACTAGATTGGATTAGTTCATGAACGACAAAGAGAAATGAGTTTTATCTTGGAGCCGTGATTGACTGTTATCACCTGCACGTAGAGAGGTTTTCACGTCTTTAGGATAGTGACTTTGTCATGACTCCTATGCTTGCTTTCTTTATCCCAATTCTCTTATATTTATATTTTTATTGTGATTTTATTATTATTAGAACGGTTTAAATATTTATTTATATAATGTCTTTAATAGAATTTTCCTTTGAATGGTATGTATCACGTTATTTGAAGATCATACATAAAAAGACGTTACCCACGTCCCTAGGGCCCCCCACCTCCCGATCAGACAGAAATTGTGGAGGATGTTAATGAAGATGACCCTTCGGCTTGACTGGTGGGAGGACTTGTCTTACCACACCGCAAGACGTTATTTGAAGCTAACCTTATGTACTTTGGTCATACTAAAACAAAGTTTCCAAAGGATGAAATGATTACAACATTTAATCCATTCGACTTTTTTTCCCTTGAGCGTATATACTTTAGTTTCCCTTTTTGACCCATATTATAAAGGAAAAGTTATACATGGGATATGCCGCAAATCCAAAGTGAAAATTGGATATATATTGTTTTTATTTCAAATTATGGTGAATTATTTGTAAAAGAAAAAATAATATTGAAATTAATAAAAATAAGTTTATTAGTTTGAAATGGGAAGTTTATCCCATAATAAAAATAAGTTTATTAGTTTGAAATTACTTTTTTCCTCTTCAAAACTGAAAATGCATTTCACAATACATTTCCAGTAGGGGTGTCAATCGAGCTATGTGAGCTGAGCTTGGCATAGCTCACGCTCAACTCACATAAAAATTCAAAAGCTCACACTCACGCTCAGCCCGAATTTTAACACGAGCTCGAGCTTAGCTCACGAACTTCCCAAGCTCACTTATATTAGCGAAGAAAACGAAAATCCTGTCTCAAGAATAGCATAATACAATGAGCCTTAAAACTAAATTTGGACAAGAATACACAAAAAGAAGCAAAAGTTTCAAAATTGTTTGATATGCTAATAAAAGGAGTTTTATATATACAACAACAACAACAACAACCAAGCCTTAATCCCAACAGATTGGGGTCGGCTACATGAACCAAAGTAAGAATCACGTAAGGTTATATATAAAAGGAGTTTTATATATAAACAAGAGAATCCATGCACTTAAAATTTTAACAAATGATAAATTTGCAAATTTCAAAAGATTGATTTAATTCCATTGTCGGTGGCAATTCCAATTTTGACAATCCCATTGAACTCTTCTACACCATCTCACTTTTTGTTGTGATTCATCCCAATGTATTTTGTACCGTGTTTTCCCACACTGTCTTTTCTTGTTTTCTCTTCCTTTAACTTTTGCACTGTCTCTCTCTCGTTGTAAGACTCCTTCTTTAATATAATCTCCTTTCTACCCAAAAAAAAAGATTATTGAGTTAATCCACACATTATAATTATAATGTATATAAGTTTTTTTTAAATTAGTATTATTATTATATATATATATATATAATATTTTAATTATATTAATCTTATTCGGGTCCGAGCTTTTTTTCAGTGGCGAGTGTCAAGCTCACGCTCAGCTCACATAAGAAGCGAGCTTGAATATTAAGCTCACGCTCACATTACCTCAACTCACGCTCACATTTTTTCGAGCTATGTGAGCCGGGTTCGGGCCGGCCCGAACCCGTTGACACCCCTAATTTCCAGTGGTCTCATTACAAGATTTATCTTGTTTGAGCATAAATTATAGAATAATTCTGATATATACCAGGTCTATTGAACTTTTCGGTACAGAACTTGTCATATCATCACAAAGTTGTCTCTCTCATCATTTTGGGGTGATGTGGCCAGTTCTGCACCACAAGGTCCACATGGAGCTGGTCCATATCAGAATTTTCCTAAATTATATCTAGATTCTTAAGGGATACTTTTTATTACTGTAACTTTTTTAAACTGCTAAAAAAAAAATTCTAGAAGTAGCTCTTTTGGCAGGTATACATATAATTGTTCTCAAAATTCAGTACGTGCGCAACATTTTAGGACAGTGTTTTTAGACACAAAACACAAGATATGTGTCCTTAAAAAATACGACAGGTGTCGTAAAATCTTAATAGATGTCCATTTTAAATCAATTTTGACCGTAAACAATTCAATCTAACGGACGAGGATAAATTCTACACGTGTGGAACTTAATCTCGTTCCTCACTGGAGCCGCAACACCCTTAAGGATTCTTTTAAAATCAGTTATTTTCAGTTTATTTTTAGCTTAAGTTGAGACAATAAGAAATTAAAAATATATTAACAGTAATTTATTTCAAGTAAAAAGTTATAACCAGACGGTCATAAGTAATGGATAATGTGTAAACACATAATATTTTCTTTCTCGCGGAATATTTACACTTAATAAATAAAAATAACACTCGACTCCAAAAAAGGTTATCTAGAATTAGTTTATGGCTGGAAACATTATAATCCGTGTGGGGTATAAATTAAAATTGACACAAATTAGAGTAATTTTATAGGGATAAAAAAAGAAAAGAAATATTGAGTTTATAAGCACTAGGAGTTAATGGTAGGGTCATCTTGAAAAGCTTTTGGAGAACAAAGTGACCCTTTGAGGAAAAAAGAAAAGAAATAACGGTTTCCGTTTTGACCCATTGAAAACTGAACTGTTTTTCAGCCTTCAGCCTACGGGGCTGGGCTGAGCTTTCACGCGTTACTGTGTGGGGTCCGTTATCTTGATATCATTACTGGGCCCATCATTATTGTTCTTTAAATTAATTAAGAACAATACTGATTGTTGGATCAAAGAATATAAAGTAAAAAATAATTGTTAAAATTTAATGTGACATTATATTTTTTAATCCAAATTTGATCCCAATTTTTTTTATCTAATAATCACTACACAATTAAGAAATGTCATATGTGTGGTTTGGAGCCCAATAGTCCTCTCAATGATCCAAGAATAGGATCTAAAAGAAACCTATGCAACCCCGGATTCTGGGGCAGTTGGTTGTACATATATCTCACAATTGATGAGTGTTTGATTTTTTTCGATGAACATCGATTCTCGTAAAATTTCCCGTGGTAATAGAACTCCTTTTACAAAGAGAAATATGGGTCACGCTAGGAGCCAAATCGCAGATTAAACCCGGATTAGTTATCACGTGGTGGACACCGAGTACCCTCGAGGTAAACAAAAAAAACACCATATAATATAAAAGTGAGGGTTAAAAGTAATACTACGGTCACGGGTTCGAGTCATTCAAATAGTAACTTCATTTTGTATTATTATATTTATTTTGCATATATTTCAATCCGATTAGTCGGTTGAATGTAAGGCTGACTAGTTTTTATATATATGTTTGTAAAAACACGAAATTATTTTCCCTCACATTGTATTTAATACCTTTTCTCAATTGATCTCATTTTTTACCCTATCCTTTCTCGTATCTCTATACATATTCATCACTTCCTAAAATTTTCAATAGTTACCGAGACTAAAAAATTAGAAAGTCAACTTTTTTAACCTTCATTTTGGAGGATAATTTTCAATTTTCATACTTGACATGCAAGTTTTTCAATCATTAATTTTATCGGTAAAAAAAAATAATAATAAGTATTCGATTGTTAACTTTAAAAAATCAAAAAATGGGTACTCAACTTGAAAATTTCCTTTTCTATGGCTATCAAAGGTTCCTTAGTCCAGTGGAAAAAGAGATTGCCCACATTCGATACTCTCCCCATGCAATGTGGCAAACTTTAATTGTCTTCCTTCTAGGACTATTTTCTCCTCTTTTAAGACGCTTCTCTCTCCTTTTATGGGCAACCGCCCTTCCGGACTTCAAAAAAAAAAAAACTTGAAGATCTCCTTGAGCTCAAAGGATGTTTTGAACATAAACTTTCCTTCTCATAAACGACTTTTTCCACAATTTATCACATGTTTAATGTCAAAGGAGTTGACCGAGTTTGCAAAACAAGTTAAATTTCTTAACTGATTACTGATCTATTCAAATTAACTTTCTCATGTAATTTGCAAGATGAGTAAATATCTATTTAGGTCATTAAATTATTTACACTTTGCTATTTTGGGCACTTAACTATTTTTTTGACTAATTGTATCACCCTAGTATTACGTGTGGTTGAAAATAAACTGTTATTAATTTTTGTGGTGGTTTCCGGCCGAATTAGAAACGTGTTGGGTATGTAACCAATAATCCAAAAGCAAAAATGAAAGTTAGTGTACCAAAATATTTGTAGGAATCAAAATAAATATGTTTCTTTATTTTTCAATCCTCAAACAGTAAAAGTAAAGATTTTGCACGGAGTGAGGTTATTGTGTAAATTATTAGACGCATGCGTGACACGTATCTAAATTGATCGGAAACCATCACAAAAAATAGTTACGGTTTATTTTCACTCACACGTAAATACTAAAGTGATATAAGTAATCAAAAAATAATAATTTAATACCCAATATATCAAAACGTAAATAGTATATTAATAACTTAAATAGTTATTTACTATTTGCAAGATATCTCATACAGGACGAAGTTGATTAGATTCCTAGGAGTTCCAACTGTAGATTCCTTGTCCAAAAAAAGAAAAAGAAAATGTCAAATGTTTAAAGGAGAAAAGTTAAGTAACTCTGAGTTCTGCGACAACTGGTTACAATTGTTATATGTCTCACCGTTTATGAGCATTCGATTTCCTTGATATACATCGACTCTCGTAAAAATTTTCTGCGATGGTAAAGTTTCCTATAAAATAGCAGTATGGGTCAAACTCTCTAACGGTGACGCCCGAATTAGTCACACGTTGGCGATGGACAGTGCCCTCAGCCAAAACAAGTTAATCAAGCAGAGAAAACTATCTTGAGCCATTAAAAAAAATGAAAAGCAAAACTATCGATTATCAAAGGTGCTAAAAAAAAAAAAACCTTTCCCGCCCCCTCGCCGCCTTCCACAGGAACAAGCACTAAGCCAACAACAAAAATCTCAAATTTCCCTCCCAAACCACAATTTGTTTCTCTCAAATACAACATTATGATCAATATAAAATCACAACTAAGGGATTACGTTTCGAGTTCTCATTGGCTTAAGGTTTTTGCTACTTATGATTATCCATTCCCATGTGTAAGAAAATTAAAATGATTATTACCACCTCTTCATGATACAAAACAAAAAATAATTATTATTACTACTAGGATATATCTTAGGAGACAACCAAAAATGGTGTGTACTATATTTTGATGTTCCAAATGTAAGTTTAATTTGATAAGAGGAAGTGGTGCACTTGATTATCGCTCATTTTACTTATTTTACTTTACTTGTTACTTGTATTATATATATTCAGAGTAAGATTACGAATTCGAGTTATATTAAAAGCGATTTCATATCGCATATACTAGCTAATACTTCCATACGATTTTTTTATGGTAATAATAGATTTTTGAGAGTGTTCTTCTTGAAGAAACTTAAATGAAACTTATCAAGGTTTTTTCTTATGGTGTTCAAACTGACTTATCAAACTAATTATCCACTTTAGTTTATGACGTTATCACTATATCGAGGCTGCTTACCACAAAAGAATAGCTATCATATCGAGGTTTCCATCAATCACAAGGCAATTATATCTAAGTTGCTATTCGTATGATCTTCCTGTTGGTTGATTAGAGGTCGAAAGTCCCCATTCAATCTATACTTGGACAAATTTTGAAGTGGTTGTCGAATTGAAAAGGGTCTCTTTCACATTGTTGGCAGAGTTACAGCATTGTTGCCAAAATAAAAAAGAAAAAGAAAAATGTAAGCCTTATCATTGATTAACTAACAATGTGTACCCGCCATAACCACTAGTCAACTAACTCCACTAAATCCCATATGATAGCTATTCTCTTATCATAAGAAAAAACATGGGATGCATGCAAGAACCCATATATGGTCTGCTCATGTCCTTTTTTTCTTTTTTTTTTTTATTCTTTATATAACTTGGCAATCATGTTTTTCCCATCACAATTATTTGGTTTCTGCAATTTTGGAGCTGCAACAAAGCCTGCCTGCACCCACTTACATGAATGCTTATCCAGTATAATATTATTTGATAGATTTTAGATTCTTTACTTACGTAATAATATTGTTCGATCAGAGTAAATTCATGAATTTCGACTAATTATATTATTTTACGTGTACTAAATAATGTACTAGATAAGCATGAACAAGAGCGGACAAAATTATATGTGTATGTGTATTATGACTATTTAGATAATTTATTAAATTTAAATTTAATTTATTGAATTTAAAATACTGAATTCTTTTCAATGAAAAAAAAGACGAGTGTGAATATAATAAACTTAAAAGTGGAATGCAAATATTATTTCTTAAATTTAACTTCACTTAAGTTACATATTTACTGTAAAAGTGCAAAAATTATTTCCTAAATTTAACTTCACTTCAGTTACATATTTACTGTGAAACTACCTATGTTGTCTTCATATATGGTTACCAACCTTGTGCATTGAAAAACAATTAAACGCTGATAATTCAGCTTTTTAGTTTAAGTACTACCTCCATTCCTAAGTATAAGACTTCCATTTCATTTAGCGAAAATTAAGATATTTTTGTAATTAAAATATCAATATTACTCCCCTAAATATGACTTGTATACCATTAATTTTATTTAAAAGAATAAAATTGATATTTTGTTTACAAAAACATTTTAATTTTCGCAACATATAATAAAAGTCTTATATTTAGGAGTGGAGGTAGTATTTTATTTGGATCGTGCGGCAACACGGTTTTTGCAAGATATATTTGAAAATGATGGTTTAAAATAGGTCAGTCCTTAAGTCAACTAATCTACTTTTCATTGCCTGGTAACAGGTGGATCCAATTTTTTGGCAAATTCTCAAACCTAAACTATACACAAATATTACAACCTTAATTCCTCTGCCACAATCAACGCATTATAATATACATGCCAAACTGTTTCCCCCAACTACATTTCACATTAATGATGTCCTTTGCATTACAAAATCAAGAGTCGAAGCATCCAGGTCTTATGTCTTGCATTTACATACTGTTTATCAACATTTTGTATGTCTCCATAGCACAAAAGAGAGGGATTTGGGGTCGTAACAGTTGAATTTTTAACTGTCACGGACAATTAATACACCATACAGCTTTCACAATGCACTTTATAATAAAAGTACATTAAATAGTGTACATAGTACAACATTAGTATATATTGGTAATATGTAGAACATATAGTGTATAAAGTACATTGAATAGTGTATACATGTGCTAGAGATATTTTTATACAAATGGTATACTATGTACACTATTTGGTTAATTTTACATTATAGAGTTATGAAAGCTATATGGTGCACCAACCGTCCAAAATAACTAATAACTCAATTGTTCCGGGAGAGAGAGAGAGAGAGAGAGAGTTTTGTGACCAAGGTGAAAGGGTAAACATTCATACGTCATAAGTCCTAGGTGATCAAGATATTGCTTCTGAAGTATTTGAAACAAGTATATATAATAGACCAAAAACTGCTAGAATGTGCAAATACATGAGACAATATACGACCATACCAGTTCAGCACTAATGAGCTCTGCGCATTTTAACATTTAATGGAATTTCCTTGTAGGACTGAACCCTTTTGGCTGCTTGACGTGAGGGTCTACTAATAGACGATCTTCTAGATTCAAGAGTCTCAAATCCATGGCCAGGAAATACTTCGTTGTCTTCTTTTTTCACCAATAAGCTTGTGGAGATTGAAACATTCTTGGGGAACGAATCATCTTCATTTATTACAGATGCATCAGAAGGTTCAGGTTTCACAGGTTTAAAACTGGCAGACTGCCTTCTTATACAAGGCCTGTAAAATAATTGTGTGAGTATCAAAAGTTTTCAACATCATAAGCTTATAAATGAAAAACATCAGATAATACCAAAACACTGCAAGTATCGTGATGTGCAAAAGCTAACCTCTTATTTATAGCCTTATTCTCGGGGGCATTCTTGACTTCTCTTCCTTCGTCTTGGATTACAGATGCAGCAACATTGGCATCAACGGTCTCGAATAAATCATCAGAAGGTTTTGGTTCTTCAGACTTAAACCTGGCAGACTGCCTTCTCACACAAGGCCCGTAAAATAATTGGTAGAACATCGGAAGTTTTCCCGTCATAATCTCATAAACCAAAAAACAGATAATACCAAAATACTGCCATGTATCTTGATGTGCAAAAACTAACCTCTTATATCCAGCCTTAGGTCCGGGTACTTGCTCTCTACCTTCATCTTGGACAGATACACGAACAGAAGCGGAACCATTTTCGTCTTCGATTACCAATGCAGCCACTTCCAACAATCTACCATCATTTATGACAGATGCAGCAACATTGGCATCAACAATCTCGAATAAATCATCAGAAGGTTTGGGTTCTTCGGCTTTAAACCTGGCAGACTGCCTTCTCGCACAAGGCCTGTAAAATAATGGTCAGATCATTAGAAGTTTTCCAGGCATAATCTTTATAAAGAAAACATCAGAAAATAACAAACACAGCATCCACCCGTAGTTGCAAGAGCTAACCTCTTCTTTCCAGTCTCATGTCTGGACACTTGCTCTATACCTTCATTTTGGACAGATACACTAGCAGAAGCGCGACCATTTTTCTGTGGTGGATCGTCTTCAATGCTTGGAGAGCATGTAGAAAGTTTGGTATCTTCTGTTTCAAGCGGATTTGAGGTTGGTTTTTCGAATAAATCATCAGAATGTTTGGGTTCTTCGCATTTAAACCTGGAAGACTGCCTTCTCGCACATGGCCTGTAAAATAATGGTCAGATCATTAGAAGTTTTCCAGGCATAATCTTAATAAAGAAAACAACAGAGGCCGCATGTATCTGAATGTTCTAAAGCTAACCTCTTTTTTTCAGCCTCATGTCTGGGCACTTGCTCTCTACCTTCATGTGGGACAGATACACTAGCAGAAGCGGAACCATTCTCCTGTGGTGGATCACCTTCAATGCTTGGAGAGCACATAGAAAGTTTGGTATCTTCTTTTTCAAGCAGTACTGAGGGTGGTTTTATTTCTTCAGGTCTAAACCTAGCAGACCGCCTTCTCACACATGGCCTGTTAAGAATGCAAATGAAATAAGGACATTCTTTTGTGAACGAAATTCGGGAAGCAAGTTGAACAAAGTTTTAGAATACAACCTATAACTTGATAATGATAAGAACAGACAAACCTTTTATTCTCAATTTCATCTTTTGATATGACTTGTCGAGGACCTAAACCTGCAGGACACCAATATGTGATGCCAATTAGCAAATTAAATTTGTTTTTCATTTTAAAATAACTACTAATTATAGAAATCTCACTCACTCTTTGATTTCGGTCTCCTTCTAGTATCTCCACATTTACCATCATCTCCACCTACTTTGGAGGACCCTTTTGCCACCTCAGCAGCATCACAATTAGTTAATTCCACCTTTACAAGAAGAAGCCAAAGATGTAAGAAGAAGAGCAAGCTAAAGCACAAAATTTCAAACAACGCAATTTCAGGTTAATACAGTTTATGTACCTCATCATCAAACTTTTCACACCGTTTGGGTTTTAATCTTTCCTGAACCACAAGAAGATTATATTAGACTAATTAAATTAGTAAACTCTAAAACCTGCTAAATAATTGGAATCGTGTTTAACTATACTAACCTCTTTTTCCAACTTTTTTACTATAAGCAAGCAATTTTTGCATCCAAGTTCATGTTGTAAATCTTTCAGCTGAAATCAACCAAAGAATAAATAATTCCAGAGTTGGAACATGTAAAAGAGAGAAAATCTTTAGTTGCATCCGGAAGAACTTACCCTGTCTTTACCTAAATTTAAATCCTGTAGATTCAAAGGAATTGGAGTATTAAATAAGTGGAATAATAATACGGAATCAGACAGGACAGCAACTTGAAATTGTGAATACTGTATATACAGAAAACTAACCTTCACCATCTGGTTATTTGTTTGAGCGAGCTGCAGATTCTGCAGCTGCAATTTCAGCAGAATGGCCCTCATTTTCTGTAGCTCGGTGCCAGTCACTTCAATTATTTTACTGTTTAGTGCAGTTAAGGCAACCTCACAAAATTATAAAACTGAAACTACTTACCCACATGAGGGCAATTCAATATAAAATTCAGTAGAGATGGAATAAGGAAGTTGGAAAAAAAATGATACTTTCTCTCTGCTAATATCGCCTTAAGAGTGATGTTTTCCTGGAGAAAATTTCAGAACAGCCTGTATGAATATGAGATAAACAATCAAAGGATTTGAAATATTTAAACTGGGAGAAATGAATTTGTATTTTACCTTTTGGAGCTGGTCAATATTATCTTTCATAGAAATTTGCATAAAGTGAGACCTTTCATCTAGTGTTGAAACTCTAGCTTGCTTGGGCAAGTTGCTAATATCTGCAAGCTTTTTTCTTGTTTTATTTCCAAAAGAGGACTGCTTCCCCTTCTCTACATTAGGTTTATCTAATACCAAATCTCAAATTAGACATCATCCAACATATGCTACCCTATGAACCGTAGTGCGTGGAGCAAACAAAAGATGAAGTGTACTGCTGATAAAAAAGAAGTCCTTCAAATAGGAAAATTGAATCATAATACTGATCTTTCAAACAACTAGATTTCAATCATAATACCTCAACCCTTATGATCTACATAGGCTATGGTACTCATCTTTATTCATTAAGCTCTATCTAGGACTAAGCATTTGCTTCTAATTCTACAACTAAGCATCATCCTAGAAACCCTAAAACTCCATTTTCAGTGATTAGCCAACAATTAGCAGAAAAAAATATATTGAAAAACACATACAAAGCTACAACAGAAAAAATGCAGCTCTCGATTTCACATAGTTGAAGTCCCGATCATTCAATCAGTACAAAAAAGCATAGTAATTTCCGAGTTCATATCCATATAAACAAGAAGAATTCATCATCCCAGAAACTCTAAAATGGAAATTTATTTTATTTTTAAAAAAAAATCGGAAAATTCAACAAATATGATAACGTTTTTACCTTGAACTGAAGCTTTAATCTCCGTATCAAGAACTAGAAAACCCTCCGTCTTCGACATCAATTGAGCTCTTTAAGCTCTCCAGTGAACTGGTGATTTGGGGATTCTGAGGAATTAGGGCTCGTCGTTTGAACTTTGAAAATAGAGGGAACTTTATTTTCCTTTTTTTCTTTTGGTGGTTCTGGGCCTACATTTCTTCCTTCTTCTTCGATTTTCAGTTTGGGCTTCTCTTTTAAATGTGGAAAAGTCCATATCAATTATTCCCTCATTTTATTTTGGCAGATCGGTAAAAGGATATAACCCGACTAATTCTGCAATATTTCTAACATGACCTGCACGTGGGAGGGTAAAATTTAAAATTCACTCTAAATCCTCTCAACCCATCTCTTAATGATGGGTTAATTGACCCGATTCCAAATAAAATTGGAAGACGGAGGGAATCATGTCGTTTAATCCGTCATCAGAGACATATTGAGAAGATTTAGAGTGAATTTTCAATATACCCTCTCACGTGCGTGTCATGTGATAATTTTTTCCGGATCCCACATGAAAAATGGTGGAACGTAGATTTAACCAAACACAAATATATGAGAAGTATATTTAGTGAAAAATATAGATAAAGAAAACAAAACTAACAACCCATTCATAAATAAATTGGGGATACCTATAGCTATTTACTCGGAATGTTATTTTCTTAGAAAATGATAAGCATGAGAATGCTTTGGACCTCTCAGTGGAGTTTCTTTTTCTTTTTATTTTCTTTACTTTAAAAATACCTATTATTCTGAGAGAGATATTTAGTGAAAAAGATAAATAAGAGACACAAACTAACAATCATTAATACATGAGGGATATTTATAGTCATTTACTTAGAAAGAATATTATTTTCTTGTACACAAAAGGCGACAGGGTCCCCACCACCCGATCCGACAGGCATTGTGGAGGATGTAAATCAAGGTGACCCAGCGGTTCGATTGGTGGGAGGCCTTGTCTTAGCCCATCGCAAAAAGCCACCCCCACATTGGAGGGTTGAAACTTTCACACTGCGACTGTCAAGATTCGAACTTGCGCCCTTGTACATAATTTACCACTCTCGAACCAAGTGGGCTACCTTGCAGATAAGAATATTATTTTCTTGGCAAGTGATAAGTTGGAGAATGCTCTTGTGGACCTCGGTGGAGTTTCTTTTTCTTTTTTCTTTCCTTTAAAACTATCTGTTATTCTTTAAAAGTATATGTTAATGTTATGCAAGTATAACAGTGAGTAATTGATCACTGTGAATCAAACTTCTTCTTTTTTTAATTTTCAAATTGAATTTTTAATCTCTTAATGGGTGAAAATCGTATGTAGATGTATATATTCCCATTATTGTGTTATGCAAGTCAAGCTGTGAGTAATTGATTACTGTGAACCAAACTTCTTTTGTTAAAATTTCCAAATTGAATTTTTAATCTCCTAACGGGTGAAAATCGTATGTATCTGTGTATGTTCTTATTCTTGTGTTCAACCACTCAGACCTCGCCATGTGAAAATTTCTTCTAATTATATAGACATGGTAAATTGCAAGTGATTGAGTACAGAAATGGTAACATACACGATTATTTTCCTCTCCTAACACTCACTAATCTATTACCTAAACAATAAGGATTAATTAAACTTCTTAGAAAGTATGAAAATTGTTTCCCGCATTATTTTAGTTTGGCAACATCTCCTAACACTCTTGTAGGCTGAGGAGCAAATGGACGTTTATGCCTCAACCACTCATTAAAGAATAATAAGAATTAAAATCACCATGTTTTTTCAATCTATTTTAAAAGATCTACCCGATTATAAAGAAAATAAGAAATTAATGAGCAGTAACTCTATTTTAATCTTTTTGAAAACGAAATGAGCAGTAATTTGAATTTGGGACTTTTCTTTTGGAAATCCATAAAAGGAAAAAAAAAACATTATCTTTGTTTAGTCAATATTATGAGACAGAAAAGGAATAACCTAAATCTTAAGGAAAATCATTTTTTTTTGCTTTCTTTGCTTTTTGAAGGGAAAATCCTCTTTTATATCCCCTAATCCAAGTACACCAACAACTTTCTATCAAGAAAAGGTATATAAATTTAGGTAGCATTTGGAATGGTAAGAAAACCCTTTCATGTCACAAAAGTATATACTCTCTATTAGATTCTATACATATTATGATTTTTTCTTTTTCTTTTTTCCTTTTTAACTTTGAAGGTAAGGGAGTTATATAGAAATCGAATTCGGATCAGATACGCCATTAAAGATCAGTCCGCTCTCGTCTTTGAGCGCCTTTAATTCGATACGTGCGGGACACAATATGGGCAGTTGATTTCATTTTTAAAAGGATCAATGGTTGAGATTTATTAGAGGAGAGAGAAAAGCTAAAAAGGGTACATATGTAATTTTATTAGAGGGAGAGAGAAAAGTTGCTTGTGAAAAGTTAAAAGGTGGGTTACGAGAGGAGAGAAAAGTTGCGGTTTGAAAAAAGAACGCGTGTTCTCGTTAGAGAACACACGTTCTTGTATGTTTTTTTATTAGAGAACGCATGCGTTCTCTCTCGGAGAAACATACGTTCTGCAGTCAATAAACACATTTTTTATTAGAGAGCGCACATTTTTTATTAGTGAGCGCATGTTCTTGATTATTGAACATGCGTTCTCGGTCGATAAACACATGTTCTCTATTATAGAACGTACGTTTTTTTATTATTGAACGCATGTTCTTGATTATTGAACACCCGATTACAAGTAAAAAAGAGAAAAAAGAGAGCTCAAAGTTTATCTCTAAAATACCCCTATTTTTTATACAATCAGTTGGATCAAGCAGTACAAAAGTACAAAATCCAATGGCTGACAAGCATGTCCCGTATATACTGAATTTTCTTGTTCAGCACCTGAGCCAAGGTGATTAAAGATAGTCTATGCATGTCTTTTTAAATTTTTTATTTTTTCAAAATATATGTCATTTTTCAACTTTTAAAAATATTTTTCTAAAACTATCTTTACTACAAGGTAGAGAAAATGGTTGATGTTTGAAAATAAACTAATTATTTAAGATAAAAATAGTAAAAATATCTCTATTCAAATTTGATGTCGTCTTAGGTTGGAAAAGAATTGGCATAAAAACAAATTCATTTGTTTCATTAGAATGTATATCTTCATAATTTATTTTAAAAAACTAAAGGCTAGTGATATATGACAAGAGCAAAACTTTTATATATGACAAATTTGCCCTTGTTATTAAAGGAAATCTTCGAGTACTATTTTTTTTTCTCCTCCAATATAGAAAGTAGAACTTTCAAGATCCTTACTTATATGATATATCTTTCGTCTCAATCGTAGTCCTTTTTTGGCGTATAAATTTTCTTCATTTTATCTCTCTTCTCAATGAAAAGTTGTCCCTCCTCATTCTCTATCTCCAATGTCTATCTTTACTATACAACGACAAGTACTGAAGAGATGCTTACTAATAAGATTTGCACTATCCACACAAAAAGAAAACCAAACCCTAGACAATGAATTTGTGCACTAAGATTTAAAAGGACTACATTCAAGATCATAAATTGGATATCAATTGGACATTGTCAATATCATCTCGATATGTGCACCACCCTGAAATTCATACAATTGATGAATATTTTCTTGGATTAAAGTCAAAGTTCACATTTAAATTATAAAGTCAAATACAATCAGGATTAAGTTCATCGCATTGTAATTCTCAAAACCTCTTAAGATAAGTAGGAATTGCATCCCACGGACTTCTTGTAGGAGTAGTACTCTCTGTCAATTATTTTATCGTACTTATATTTATCCATTGGAGCGGAAGTTCTGGTCATGAATCGATTCAGGCAATTAATACATGAATCGAAAATAAATTTGTTCGTAATACAACAAGAGAGGGTAGAGTGATTCCGGCAGAGAAAAGAGAAAAATGGGCGAAAGTTTCTATGGGAAAAAGAGAAGATTTGGGACTTATAGGGAAGATTAGCTTTCCTTTTAATCACAAGGGCAAATTTGTCAGATAAAAAAGTTGGAAAATGATTTGCTACTAGAATTCTTAGATAGGAATTGGGTAAAACCCAAATTAACACTATTCACCCCCCCTATTGGTACAAGGGATTCACCCCTCAATTTGAGTTTTAGCCAATTTTTATCCAATAATTCTATTAGTCTAGCAAGATTCAAAAAAATTTACTTTTGCAGGAAGAAAACATTTTTGGCAATATCATCACCCAAAACTAAATGGTATTTTCATACGTCTGCTATATTCACAAGTCATTAAAGCACCCAAGATATTATTATATATTCCTCCATTTCTTCTATCTACTTCAATGAACAACGTCCGCCGCCATAAAAGGAGAATCCTTTTTTTGTTTAACATACATAGAGAAGTTTAGAACCTGATTTTTTCCGAAATTAAAATGTGGATATATGCCACTTTTTTCATGGAGAAAGCAAGTGAAATTGGAGTGCTTAAACTTGCAACAACCATTAAAGGTGTCCTAACCCAATGGAACAAGTAGGTCGTGGGTTCGATGCCCTACGTCTACGTGCATGAAGGTTTAATCTCCCTTTGTAGAATTATTTCCTCCTCGTCTGAGGTAGTTCTCTCTCCCTATATGAAGCAACCACCCAATTGAGCTTTAAAAAAAAAAAAAAAAAACTTGCAACAACTATTCTGTCCCATTTATTTCATATTTCACTAATAAATAATTATTAAGTGTTAATTTTATTTACTAAAAAGTTAAAATAATAAGAAAACTCTTAAAATTAGTATGACACGTGATTAAAAATTTATAAATAAAACAAAGAATGAGGCAGTTGACGGCAATTGAGACGGAGGGTTTTCTGTTAGTTAAAACTTTAGCGCCGTTTCTCTTTGGGTTAATCTTTCTCTATATGGAGGCAAATTGCAATGCATAAAATATTTTCTTCCTATTAAACACAATTTACACGTAGATTTGCCACTTCTATATTTGGTCGGATGAGATTGAGTCTTACTTAAATTTGTTCAGATTTGAAATTCAAACTCATATTAAAAACAGTTTTGAATTGAGTCTGAAAATTAAGTACGAAATCAATTAATCTGAAATTTTGATTTGATTTAAGACTCGTTTATGAATGAAACCAAAATCTCAAACTCAAAACCAATCTAATTAGAAATTTAAAATTCGTTTGGGACTGAAATCAAAATATCAGTCTCAAACTAAATTCAATCAGAATTAAACATATTCATGTATAAAGTCTACAACACTCAAATCCTATCCAAAACAAATCCTTTCTTTCTTCGCATTCATACACGAACCCTTTATTATGAGATGCTCTTCTCAATTCCTTTTACATCTAAGAAAATTAAGTTTTAATAACATATATTCTCTCACCAATAACCTCCCTGCATTTTCTTGATATAAGAAAATTCAACTCTGCAAATATATTTTATGATTTCACCCCTCTGCTGAAATTAAATAGTATGTGTAAGATAATAATTTGATTAAAATCAAATACTCTACTAAATATGTTCCAATAGATAATAATAATAATAAATAAATAAATAAAGATCATGCAATGCATGTGCAGTTTATATGGCCAATAGATCCATCTTCCCCCACAACTGTAAATCTGCATAGACGTTCACGGATACAGAAGGTCGCGATCAACCCAACATTTTTAAATATCATAATTCTTTTTTTGAAAAATTCTTTAAAATTTTCCTTTGCCCCCTAATTCTTTCTGAAATTTTTTAATTTCGCACCCCAACACTTAGGTTTTGAATTCCCTGCATATACCAGTCCTTATTTGTGGAGTTGAGTTAGATACTAATGTTAATATTTTTGTTATATATGATTAATTATAATTTGTTGAATCTCAAAGATTACTCAAATACTTGTAAAGGATTTAAGAAGTGAGGATATATTTGAACTCACAACTTATACATTAGGACACCTCAACATTTCTTACTAGACTAATGTCTCATACTAGCCTTTTACATTTTCATTGCCACGAGTTTAATTCACTTCTTGTTTTACCAACATTTTTTTTCCCTAAACAAAATTTCTCGAAAGAAAACAAACTCATATATATATATATATATATATATATATATATATATATATATATATATATGTGTGTGTGTGTGTGTGTGTGTGTGTGAAGCAGCAGGAGAAATGTTCAAATTTGATTAATGCAATGAAACAAAGTTTGAAGTCAATAACACCATGCTCTGCTGACATGTATTCCATACTGAATAACATGGGGTTTTCAATTTTTTGCCTACTTTTTTTTTTCTTTTTGTTCTTCCATCTTTTTCTTTCTTTCTTTCTTTTTAATTTTAATTTTGTTACTTTTTATAGTAGCGGAAAGGTGGGATGGTGATCTGTGTAGACGGAGAAAGAAGAGACGAAAATAACGAAAAAATATTTTCCGTGTCATATTTGTGTTATATTTCCTATTCTAGTAATAATTTTTCGTTAAGTTTGTCACTTCCCTTTAGAGTTCCATCACTATTTAGGTTATACATTTTTTTAAATAAAAAAATTAAAACTGATACTTTATAAGTATTATTAGTAAAATAAAAAATAAAACATAAATTCGGAAAACAACCAAACTAAGCCGCTTGTGCATTGCATTAGGAGCGCAATTTTTGAAAAGAAGAGGCTAATGACAAAGACATCAATATTATTTTTTTCAAACATTTTGTCCTAAGATTCTTTTGCTCATTTTGCACATTTCCTTCGAGGAATCTTATTATATACTCTCGAGCTCTTCATCTCTTCTCACCCCTTTATACATTTATAAATTTATTTTTCTAAAATTATTCTCACTCATAATATAATTTTCTCATTTTCTATTATGATAGTAAAATTAGTAAAGAGTTTAATATGAAAGATATCATTTTTTTTTTCATAATCTATGCCAAAAAAAAAAAAAAATCTTTATATTGTAAAACAAAAGGGAGTAAGGAGTACTTTTATTTTGATGGTATTTCTTTTTGCTTTTAATCTCTATTTAATGGTATTTCAATTATGATTTACCCGTATTATCATTATAAATAAGTACTTAATTTGAATTGCATTATTTAGGGAAATTTCACTAAGAGGTGAGGCATTGGGCCAAGTTGATGTTTCATGTCTTGTTATGAATATTTTCAATTTTCCTTTCCTACCTACCATTATCAATGGGTAGTGATAATGACAGAGCAAGAATCCTCTTACAAGAGCGATTTACGTGCATGTGATAAAATTACCTCTCTAACATATTAACTAAATCTTTTAATTATTTTTTCTATTTTCTCTCCCAATATTTTCTCTCTATCCTGGCCTAATCTTTCTCTCTCTCCTAGATTCTTTCCTTATTTTTCTCTCAATCTTTCTATTTTCATGTGATTTTTGTTTCCATGTTTGTTGTTTCTTTCAATTTTTTCCTCTCTCTGTTTTTTTCCTGTTTTTTCTTTTCTCCATCTCCAAGTGATTTTGTTTTCTTCTCTATTATTCTCTTTCATTATCTCTTCTTACTCTTTTGTCTAACTTTGAATTTTTTTTATTTATATATATATGTCTAGATAATTTTCAACTACTTTCGGTAAATGTGGTAAATTTTATTATTTTTATTGAGTTTTCAATTTTATATTGTTGTTGAATGATTCAATCCAAGAAAATGGTCTATTAAGTGAGGAAATTGAAAGAATAAAAAATAGAGAAGAAAATAAAATCACTTGGAGATGGAGATAAGGAAAAAAAGGAAAAAGAGAGAGAGAGAGAGAGAGAGAGAGAGAGGAAAAATGAAAAATGAAAAAAAATAACAGATATTTGAAACAAAAATCATGAGATATTGAGAGAAAAATAAAGAAAGAATCTTGGGGAGAGAGAAAGATCATTTTCAGGATAGAGAGAACATATTGAGAGAGAAAATAGAAAAAATAATTAAAAGATTTAGTTAATATACTAGAGGGGTAATTTTGTAACATGCACGTAAATCACTACCCATTATAAATTTATCATTTGACCATTTTTTTGTGATTGGAACCTGGAATCATTGCAACTAGTTTCATCATTTAGGAGCAATTTAGTTTCCTTGTTTATGATTTTTTTTTTGAGAAATGTTTTTATTCGATAGACTTCCTCTCAATAATGTCTCAAAATATTCAATCGTTCACTTTGTTTCCTTTCAACATCAAAATGATAATATGATCATCTTATGGATCACTAATCCTGTCCTTAATAATAATTAGAGATTGCATTTCATTTTACTTGAGTTTTCATTCTTCATGAAACTTTAACTTGACTTCTTGTCCTTAATAATTGCATATATTTCATTCTTAGCTTTTGTTTTCATGCATCAATGAATTTAATATTAGGGGTGCATTTGGATTGGGTCTGGTTTATGTTTGGGTTGATTTGAAAATCATAGTGATGTCTAAATTATCTTTGGATTGAATCCGTAAATGAAATCTAAAGGATTAAATCATTTAGAACTTGATTTCGATTTGAGACTAGTTTACAACTAAGATCATAATTTCAGTTTAAAACCCAGCAAGTAGACCCTAGACCACAGTCAGCATTGGTTAACATATTTCTCTTTTTGTCAAAATGGCTTCCAAAAATAATTTATAAATAGCATTTTTTTTTTCTCATAGCCTATAATGCAAGTGAATGATTGCTCACTTTTAACCAAAATTCTTTGTGGACATACTTTTGATTGTGTTTTTATTTGAGATCTTATGTCTTGAGGTTTTGTAAAGTGAATTATTTGTAGAAAAAAATGAGACTTAAAATAAAAAATGTATTAATTTTTTTTTTTATTGAAATGCTATCCAGTTATTGAGATTGGTGATATTTTCTACTAGCATGAAAAATATGGAGAGAAAATGGTTCATAAAATGTTTCATCCTCTTAAAATAAAATTAGAGAAGGGGAAAAGGTGGTACTAGAGTATAAAAGGGTAGCAAGCATCACAAGATTTTATTGTGATCTTGAAGACATGCAAGAAATCTTAAATAGTTAAACTCATAAATGATTTATTAATCATGTTTTATTTTTATAACAATGATCCCCATTTAAATTTTTAACCAAGAAAATGATGAAATACTTGCATTTAACTACATTATTAAACAGTTGATACTTTAGTATGGACAACATTTTATTCGAAAATTAATGAAAATTTTGTCCTGAGTAAGCTTGGATTGGGTTTAATCTGGTTTGAGACTTAAACTCAGACCCAAACCAACTTTGAATTGAGTATGAGAATAAAATTTAAAGTATTAAATCATCTAAAATTTGATTTGGGTTTGAAACTGATACCAAAATCTCAAACTCAACCCTAAATCCAAACCCAAACCCAATCTAACTTTGATGAAAATTCTTAAAATAAAATCCAATTATACCCTTAAGCTTATCCTAATAATTATTTTTTGTGGTTTAAAGTTCAATCTCTATTCACCTTTCAAAGTAAATTAATGCTATATCTATCTCATAATATAAGTTGGTTATGACATATAGCGAAAATTAAGGAATTTTATTAGTCAAAATATCAATATTACTCTCTTAAATAGAATTAGTGTCGTAAAAGTTCTATTTAAAAGAGTAATATTAATATTTTAACTAGCAAAATGCTTTACTTTTTTTTACTTATTTAATTTTCGTTACATGTATTAAATCACTTATATTAGTGAATGAAGTAAGTATTATTAGAATATTCTGTGAAAAAATTAATTATGTATTTACTTTTTCTATTATTATTAGTGTTTTTTACTCAGTCCCGGAGTGTGGGCTTTTATATGTTATCATGGTTGTCTAAATCATTGTATAATTTTTATTTTCTTGCATTTTCAGATTATCTTTTGATTGTAATGGCTTCGGCTATTTTATGATTAATGGATAATTTCTTATTCAGGAAAAACGAAAGTGAGTATTACTAGAATAAAGAAATAAGGAAAAAAATAAAATGGAGCGGCTTGCATTAACCCAAAAAAAAAGCCTTGCAAATAAAGGCACGAAGTCCTAAAATGCAACTGAAAATGTGAACTGTAGAAATGATAAGAGGAAATCTTTTCACGTCGTTTTCAGTTTCACCCCCATCAAAAGTTCAAAAGGGCCCTTGTTTAGAGTCCCCATACACTAAAAGCTTGATTACCTTAATAAAACAACATATTAAGGTTCAAAATTTACCTCTATAAGGCAAAGAATCTTTAAACCGCGAAGTAAATCCACAAAGAAAAGCATTTTTCTCCAATTCAAGGTAGCCTTTCTTCTTAATCCATAGCTGAAGGAATTGGTAAGCAAATTGCTAAAGCAAGATTATATGTTCTACTCTTACTTGTTTCATTATATTGAAAATGTTATAGTTATTTTCATAAAAAAAAATAAAATATTATAGTTAAAATCTAATTCTGAATATTAATCAAATTCCATAGAGATGGTAAGAGAACTATTAATATTAAAATAAAATTATACGTTTGACTCTGACTCATGTTGTCAATTTGAAAGAATTACTTTATAATTTATTTTTTGTTAAGTAAAAGTCAAATTTCACGACACGAATTTAACCGGACTCTGATTAGTCTTACATTTTTTGAGAATATAAAAAATAAGATACCCTTATACCCCTCACTTTCTCTCCTCTCAAAATCTATCTTTCTCTGATATTTTCCTCTCTTATCCCAATAGAATAATTAGCAAGCAAGATAGGAATGTGAGAGTTTGAGGGAAGGCTGCAAAGGAGAAGTGAATGGAGGAAAGCTCCTTTCTCTTCTCTCTTTCTTCAATTCTTCTCCTTCATTTTCCTCTTCATCTACCCTCTCTCTCTCTCTCTCTCCAAGTCCAAGAATGGTGACCCTACTTTGAAAGTGATATTTGAGTCTGATTGAATTAAGTCTCGGTCTGAGATTTTCAATCCAATCTTAAATTAGTCTCAAAATCAAACTAAAATTCATATGATTTAAAGCGAGTTTGTATCTTAATTTGAGTTTCAAATTTAGAAAAGACTCTCTCCAAATCTACCATTTTAAATAAATTTTCATTGTCATTATATTACTACTAATTCCCAATATTCTTATTATTATATAAACAGCATCACATTTTCCCCAAATTTTGCAGCTTCCTTAGTTAACTCAACATTCAACAAGAAGACATCTCTTCCCTCTGTTACACACAAGCAAGCAAGCAAACCAAAAACCTTAACCCAACATCATTAAACATAATTCCAAATTCCCATTACAAAGGATGCTTCTTCCTAAGTTTAGAATTATTTTGTTCTGTTTCTTCTTAGACTTTATTACTCCTCCCATTACAGCTACCTTCAATCTGACCCTACCCCATCAACACCCAAATCCTGAAGCTGTTGTTCAAGATGTTCAAAGGTAAGCATTTTTGCATTAATCCCCAGTTTTTGAATCTGGATTTTCCATTTTTTTACCATCGCTGCCTTTTCACATTATGCTAAAAGAGAACAAACCCAAGAATCCCATCTGGTTTTTTGGCCTATTTTCAGTAAGATTCATAACTAATTTCATATTCCCATCACTGATTTTTCAAGATTTTTTTTCAGAAAAATCTATCTGGGTTTTCCTCACTTTAGCAAATTCCTTTATTTGGAAATCCCAGAAGAAAGTGTTTCTTGAATTGTTACTCTTTTTTTACATGGTTATACAAGAAATTATTACCTGCATTATTGAATTTTATGATTCTCATATATTTTTTATTTCAACTCAATATTGATTTTTGTTATTATTGACCTACATTATTGAACTTCTAACTCGTAACCATAATTCATGAGTTCGACAAAAAGGCTCAATGAGCAGCCTCAGAATGTGGGCTGTCTATGTTTTCCTTGTCACTTTTTACAACTGGAACCCTACTTCTACCTTGCACCGGAAACAAATGGAAAGTTTTAATATGCATCAGGTTCATGTATGTATACTTTTTAATTCAGAATTGCTCACGTTATTATAAAATTGACTATCTCCTCATTTTGTAATAATACATGCAGACTGTTCTGTACTACAAAATCCAATTGACCGGATTCATATCAAAATTATCCCAAATAAAATTTCTTAGTTAGAGCATTTTCTCAAATGCCCCTGTTTTTTCTATACAACCTCATCTAGGCCCCTTTACTTACAAAATTTTCCAATTTGGCCCATTCCAATTCTTTATTTTGATCAATTTACAGGAGGGTAAATGTGTCATTATCAAGAAGACAAATCCTTTCAACTTCACTGAAAGCCCAAACCCAAACCCAACAATGTCTGACCGGAAACCCGATAGACGATTGCTGGAAATGCGACCCGAATTGGGGAAACAACAGGCAACGCTTAGCGGACTGCGGAATCGGGTTCGGGCAAAACGCAATGGGTGGAAAAGGCGGTAAAATCTACGTTGTAACCGATTCATCCGATCAAGACACCGTCAATCCGAAACTTGGAACTCTCCGACACGCCGTTATTCAAGAAGAACCACTTTGGATAGTTTTTGTGGCCAATATGCAAATAAAGTTAAAACACGAGCTAATTGTGAATAGTTTCAAAACTATTGATGGTCGTGGCGCAATTGTTGAAATTACAGGGGGTGGTTGTGTAACTTTACAATATATTAGTAACGTTATTATTCATAACGTGAAAATTTACAACTGTGTCCCTTCGGGAAATACTAATATAAGGTCGAGTCCAACGCATGTTGGGTATAGAGGTAGATCGGACGGTGATGGTATTTCTATATTTTCTTCGAGGAATATTTGGATTGATCATTGTGATCTTTCTCATTGTACCGATGGCTTGATTGATGCTATCATGGGGTCCACCGCTATTACTATCTCAAATAGCTATTTTACTCATCATAATGAGGTGATGCTACTTGGCCATGATGACAAATTTGTCCCTGATAACGGCATGCAGGTTAGCAAAATTCATCCTTTTCTCAAAAATAATAATTAATATTTATACTCGACCATTGAGCTATTACATATGTTCGGCGAGGTATTTTGAAATGTCGCGTTATCTTGAAAATACGAATCAAACCATTTTACTTTGATTTTTACTTTTTATTCTTAATAGGTGACAATTGCATTTAATCATTTTGGGGAGGGATTGGTTCAAAGAATGCCAAGGTGCAGAAGAGGGTACATACATGTGGTGAATAATGACTTTACACAATGGAAGATGTACGCAATTGGGGGTAGTGCTAATCCTACCATTAACAGTCAGGGGAATAGGTACATTGCTCCCATTGATCCAGATTCCAAGGAGGTAAAAATCCTTAAACTCATTTTTTTTACCATTTTTAGCAGCACATGATTTGTATAGAAAGGGAAAAAAAACCTTTAACCCGCTAGATCGCGAATTCGAACACCGAAAACAATCTATTAAAAAAAAAATAAGAATAATGCTGCATATATCGATACATTTTTAAGATCATGTTGATGTGGGAGCTGGATACGACCTTTAGGGTCTTGTTGTGCAAATGCACTAATATTTTACCTCAGGGTGAAATATAATGTGGTTAATCCTTCATTGAAAATTTGGAAAGCCAAGATTGAGGGTCATTTGGGTTCCTGTTCTGAGAAGAATGTGGCGAATTAATTTGAGCTGTTTGATTCGATATCTAAGATAACTATTCCGAAAATATTATTTTAGTCGGATTAAATGATACATATGGATTAAGTTGTTTTTGGAACAGGTGACAAAGCGCGTGGATACAAACGAGGGGGAGTGGAGTGACTGGAACTGGAGGACGGACGGTGATTTAATGGTAAACGGCGCATTTTTCGTGCCATCAGGGGCGGGGCTCAGCGTGCAATACGCCAAGGCTTCCAGCGTCGAGCCGAAGGCCGCCTCACTCATTGAGCAGCTCACCTTTACTGCGGGTGTCCTCGGTAGACCCAGGTACACACTAACCCTCTCCCACGCGCTTTACTTGGACAAACTAAAAATACCTGTCTGAAATTTTCTAAAGGGCATTTTAGTCCTTTTGGAATATTTTATACTAGAATGTCACTGTCAGTCCCACTTGATAGATTCTTTTACAGCTACTTATGGGTACCACGGCTCCCTATCTTTGAACATATTTAAATTCGAGTATGTCGGAATAGTTCGTCGATCGTTGGATTTTGATCTTTTTTGATCCAACGTACTGTATCAAAAAAGGGTATTTTAGAGATAGCCTTTTCCTCTTTTTTACTTGTAACTGGGTGTTCAATAATCAAGAACATGCGTTCAATAATAAAAAACGTGCGTTCTCTAATAGAGAACATGTGTTTACTTGACCAGAAACGCATGTTCAATAATCGAAACACGTCGTTCACTAATAAAAAAATGTGCGTTCTCTAATAAAAAATGTGTTCATTGGCGGGAGAACGTGCGTTCTCTAATAAAAAATATACAAGAACGTGTGTTCTCCAACGAGAATACGTGCGTTCTTTTCAAACCGCAACTTTCTCTCTCCTCTCGTAACCCACCTTTTTTAAGCTTTTCAGTATGAAACTTTTCTCTCTCCTCTAATAAAATTACATATGTACTCTTTTTAGCTTTTCTCTCTCCTCTAATAAATCTCAACCATTGATCATTTTAAAAAATAAAATCAACTGCCCTATATCGTGTCCCGCAGCGTCTTTGAATTTAAGGCGTTCGACGATAGGGAGCCGGACTGACTTATGGGGGGTCCAATATATGTCAAACCAAAAGCAGCAAGTGGGCAATGGAATATGAAATTAATCTAGATTTCTTTTTAGGCCTTTTCATACTGTCATAGCATAAGCTTGAGTGATGCTGGGGTGTCTAGTAACGAAACACAAAATTTCTTCAGATTTAGGATCACACATCAACTCGAGGTTAGACCCCAAATTCATTTTTTTAACAAGGTAATCGAGACATTGATTCTAATATTGAGCCGTTCATAAATATCTAGTCTTGCAAACTATATGCTTGAGGTGTCCAAACTTGAGTGTATAGGAATGGCCTTAAGAATTTCAGATTGGTTAGCTAGTGGTTTCGATAAAATTTAAACAATCTTTCACTTCTAAAGATACTTTAGATTGAGTTCGGTCAAAACCAATTATTACACAATGTTTCATAAATTGATTTTTTTAATGAAATGTGACGTGTGATATTAAACTTGAAAATTTATGTTTTGAAACTTAAAAATAAAAAATCTAATTAGAGCCTTGGGTGACTAAAAAATAGATGAAAAGGGGAGCACGTGAGGATACGGACCATGAGAAAATAGCTGGCCAACAACCTTACAGTCCTGAGTTGTCTTTTAGCCTTACCACTACTGCTATTCTCGGTGTGATATGTCCTTTAAAGAAATATCCAGCTTTTTTGGTAAAGATTATTTTAGTCGAGTAAAAATCGGTCAAATCGATTATTTTAATATTTAAATTTATTATTATTTATTATTAAAATAAATTAAATTATTATGGATTTGACTAGTATTTAATTGTTAATTTTTTATGAAATTTTATTTGGCTAATATAATATATAGGATAAGGAAATTTAAAAAAATCACTGCTACTGACAACTAACGACTTCTGCAACATTGTTTGTTTTAGAAAAATTTGACATTTATTTTTTAATACTATTGAAAATAGAAATATGAACATTTGAAGTGGCTTAATCACAAGAATTTTTTTGATATGGAGCAGGTCCATGTGCACCTTATGATTCAAAACTGACCACATCAACACAAAATTGTCTCTCTGCTCATTATGTGGTGATGTAACCAGTTCTAAATCGTAGGGTCCAATGGATCTGGTGCATATCAGAATTATCCTTTATCACAATAACTTGGTATACTTTTGGTATACTTTACCAAAACCATCTAGTGAGGCACTGCTTTGCTTATGAAGATTGGAGTCAGCAGAAAGGAAAATCACATATATCTTTTTTCATAAGATGTGTAGATCCCAACTGGGGTCCAAGAATTTCCAAAATGTTTCTAATTGTCTCTATTAGTTTTGAAGTCATGCAAAGATACTGTTTTTTACATGTGCATTTTTTTACAAGTACGAGAGAAACTACTATTCATTGTCACTGAAATAATAGTCTCTGCTCATACTTTTAATTATTGAGAATTTAATGAATTATGTTATTGGTGTTGTACGAGAGAGACTACCATTGTGGCCACCTGATGCATTTTGATTGGTTTTATTTCGAGCGTTTTTGTTCATAATAAATTAATTTGTGAGAGGAGACGGTGCACAGGCACTCAAGGTAAAAATAATAGAAAAAGTACATTATTTTTGTTATTTTTGTTTTTGAAAACTGAAAATCAATCCAAATGCACGTTTATAGGAGCTCTTTTAGACTTGATTATCCTCGTCTGGAACTGAATATGCATTATATGATACAATACACAGGAAAGTAAACATTTAATTTCTCCTAATAGAGGAAACATTGTTTTTCAGCATGTGCAGTTTTCATAAGTGCTATAGGTACTACCTTCCTAGCTACTTTTTATTTTATGAATAAAGGATAATTCATTAGTAAGGTGATTATAAAAGTGTCTCCCACATAGTGGAATTGTGTAGTTTTGTTCTTGCTCACAATTTATTACTCCAAAGGTCCATTGTTTTATGTTCTTTTTTAAGGCAGTAGAATCTTTTGTTTTATGGTCATATATCTCACCCCTTATTTTTTTAGTATTTTCTACCTTCCATTCATAATCAAAGTCGTTTAAAATATGTATCGGAAATTAAGATATGCAAGTTCTATTTAAGCAAGTAGTATTGATATTTTGTTACCTTGATTTTTTATTTCTTTAATTTTTATTAAATGTTATAAATGACTTAATACTTTCTCTTGCATTTACTAAATGGTTTGCTATAATCTCTACACAGGGACAACAGTGTTAGCATGTCATTTGGTGGGGGGACCACCACCGGCGACAGTGCAACCGGTTATGGCGGTGGAGGAGGGTCCCACGGCGGCAGAGATGATGGTGATTTCTATGGAATGATATTTGGCAACGGAGCTCCACCACCACCGGCAACATCAACTACAACCACCATAGCCATCTTTCTTTCTTTTTTAATTGTTTTGGTTATGTACTCTAGTACCACCAACTATTATGATATATTATCATTATTACTCTAATGATTACTATATAGAAATTAATTAAAAGAAAATCTAACATTATTTGGAGGAAAAAAACATCAAGTAAAAGGAGGAAAATGAAAGAAATCTCAACATTGGATTTTAGATTCCTCTGTGTATATATAATTCAAAAGGCATCAATTGGTTGAAAATTTCATTTTGTTATTGTCTTTTTGTGGGCCTATTGATTAGCACCTTATCCCCCCTTTGGAGCCATGGATTTCTTGACTTTTTGGTTCTATTCCCTTTTTTTGGATCATTTAAGTGATTAAGAAGATAAATAAATTTGGTTAATATGAATAACTAGTTGACACTCTCATTCTTTAAGTGAGGATAGGGATTTAAATTCCGTTCATGTATATAGAGAATACGTTGACTAGTACTTTATCTCTTAATAAACTAACCAGATTTGAGTAGGGATTGGTCTGAGTATGGCATTCCATAAGTGAAACTTGCCTAGAACAGCTCGTTGTTTAAAAAAAAAGTGATTAAAAAGATAGGATAGGTGTCCCAGTGAAAGCAACCCTCTCCAGTCTCCAATTGAGGTGAATATTCGAGTTCGGCATAAACATTAAACCAAAAAATCCCCCATCCATTGTCAAAAATAAATAAAGTGATTAAAAAATATTTTAAACTATAAAATATAAAATTTAAATTTAAACATTAAAAAAATAATAGTTAAGGTTACACATAGTATACAGAATATCAGAACTGGATATTACTAAATATTACTCCCTCCATTCCTCAATATAGGTCCTTTAGAAAACTTTGAAAAAAATTAAGGAATTCAAACAAATAATAATCTTTCCACCACAATTTCAATAATACCATTTCCTTAGTCATTCTCTTTCACTTTTCAATAAAAGATATATGAGGGTATAATTGGAATAAATTATTGACATCTAATCAAAGACATGTAAATGACAATTAATTTGAATACATATATATCTCTTAAACGACAATTAAATAGGAATTGAGGGAGTAGTATTATTGCTGGGTTTTGGGGTGGGGAGAAGTGATATTTCCTTTCAAACATCAATTTCAGAGCCTAGTTGAAGTTTCTCAATCAAAAAACAGTTTTTTTTTCTAAATAAGAAATTATCCATTAATCATAAAATAGCCAAAGTATTATAATTAAAGGATAAAATGAAAATATAAGAAAATAAAAGTTATACAATGGTGTAGATCACCATGGTAACAGATAAAAGCCCACACCCCGGATTGGGTAAACAACATTAAAAACAGTAGAAAAAATAAATACATAATCAAATTCTTCGCAACATCTTCTTTGAAATCCTTGAACAGCAGTAGCAAGCTCACTTCCAACATATTTTTTGAAATCAACAATCTACGAGATCATGGCGTATCAACCGTCCCATAGATAGTCTAAAAAAGATGAAGAAAACTAAGGAAGGACCCATAACAACTCCGGGTTTAGAGAGAAATTGCAGATCTGAAAGGATTTGAAGTAGATCTTGCATCTGAGTCTTGAATCTTGAATAAGAATGCCTTGAAAAAATTTCATCACGATTTACGATAAAATAAGGGGGTGAAGACATAAAAAGTAGAGGAATAATGGCTAAATCCGACTGAACGTCGGAGTTTTAGTTGGATCTAACTATGGAAGATAAAAATTTAAAAAAAAACTTCAAGAAGAGAGAGAGAGAGAGAGAGAGAGAGAGAGAGAGAGAGAGAGAGAGAGAGAGAGAGAGAGAGAGAAAAGGTGATGAGAAATAAAATGTCTTCTACCAACAAAAAAAAAAAAAAATGTCTTAATTGAATGTGTTTAATCAATCAAAAAACAGTTGTATCATGTGAAGTTAATTTTTGTTTTTCCATGTCTTATAATTACATTAACGTGGGGAGGTCATGTCCCCATGTTGGAGAAAATAGCCAAACCGTCCAAGTGATCTTAATAATGCTACAACAAAGTATTTGAATTTGATGTTTGTTGAATGCATGTCCATAAAAAATTATTGTTTGTGTAAAAATTATTCTTTCACTCAACTCAACAAATTAGTTATTACTGCTCTTTTTTTTTTTTCTTTGTTGAAGTTGCTAGGGATTGATCCTTGGTGAATAATATCTATTTTAACAAAGTTCTAATAATATTGTGTACTAATTATTATGGTTTTGAATCGTCGGATTTAGATTTTTCAACTGTTGCGATAGTTGAATAATCTCGATTTTACTAAAGTTCTTACAATATCGTGTACTGACTATCACATATTTAGGGTCTCCAGACTCATATTTTTCATCTGTTGCAACCGGTGAATAATCTCGATTTTATTCAAATTCACAAAAACAATCGTGTACTAACATCACCGATTTGGGAATGACGGACTCGGATTTTCAAAGCAATTGTGATCGATGAATAATCCTGATTTTAGTCAAGTTTTGGCAATATCGTATAGTAGCAACTACGGATTTGGGGACGTCGAGCTCGTATTTTTCTAACTGTTGCAATCGATGAATAATCTCGATTTTAGTAAAGTTCGAATAATATCGTGTATTAACCACCACATATTTGGGGTCGTCGAGTTCATAATTTTCAACTGTTGTGACCTTTGAAAGAATTTGATTTTAGTCAATTTCAGATAAACTGGTGTAGTAACCAGCACATATTTGGGGACGTCGAGATATGATTTTCTAACGGTTGTGATCGATGAATAATCTTGATCTTAGTCAAGTTCGAATAATATCGTGTATTACTATCATAGATTTGGGGCAGTCGGATTTGAATTTTTCAATTGTTGTGGGCTTTGAGGAAAAAAAAGTTTTGATTTAGTTCATTTCAGAAAAAATCGTGTACGTTATCACGAATTTGTGGCCGTCAGACAACTGTTTCGAGTAGTGAATATAATCTCAATTTTAGTCAAGTTTTGACAATAACGTGTACTAACCATCACGGATTTGGGATCGTATAACTCGAAATTTTTAACTGTTGCGACCGTTAAATAATCTTGATTTTTTAATCAAGACATGACAATATTATGTGCTAACCATTACATATTTGGGTTGTCATACTCGATTTTTCAACTGTTGCAACAAGTGTATAATCTCGATTTTAGTAAAATTTATACAAAACCGTGTACTAACCATAACAGATTTAAGGTCGTCGACCTCGAATTTTCAAATATTTCGGTCGGTGAATAATTTAGATTTTAATCAAGTTATTGCAATATCGTGTAATAACCATCGCAAATTTGTGACCGTCGAACTCGAATTTTTCAAATTTTGCAATCGGTGAATAATTTTGATTTTAATAAAGGTATGAAAATATTGTGTACTAACAATCACGTAAATAAGGTCGCTGCTGGACTCATATTTTTCAACTGTCACGACAGGTAAATAATATTGAGTTTAGTCAAATTAATACAAAATCGTGTACTACATCTCGGACTTTCAACTGTTGCGACCGGTGAATAATCTCGATTTTAGTCAAATTCATACAAAATCGTTTACTAACCATCACAAATTTAGTGTTGCAGACTCGAATTTTCAACTGTTTTGACCGCTGAATAATATAGATTTTAGTCAAGCTATTACAATATTGTGTAACAATCATTACATATTTGGGACCGTCGGACTCGAATTTTTTAACTTTTGCGACTGGTAAATAATCTCGATTTTAGTAATGTTCTGACACTATAGTTTACTAACAACCATCACAGATTTTGGGCCGTCCGACTTGAATTTTTCCAATCTGTTGCGACCAATGAATAATCTTGATTTTAGTCATGCTATGATAAAATTGTGTACTAACCATCAAGAATTTAGGTCATTCGATCTCAGATTTTTTATCTGTTGTGACCGAGGAATGATATCAATTTTGTATACTTTTGACAAAATCGTGTATTATATCACAGATTTGGGTTCGTCGGGCTCAAATTTTCCATTTGTTGTCATAATTGTTGCGAATGAGGAATAATATCAATTTTAACATAGTTCTAACAACATAATGTACTAACCATCACAGCTTTGGGGTCGTCGAACTCGTATTTTTTAACTGTTGCGACTGATTAATAATCTCGAAATCACTAAAGTTCTGAGTAAAAAAAAAGTATTAGCGTACGCATTTTACTTTTTGGTTCCGAAGGCTTCCATTAATACTCCCTCCGTCCTAAATTTTCTATTTATTTTAAATAGTTAAGTGGACATTCAAATTGAAACGGAGGGATTACTTTTCTGACAATCAACCAAATTTAAAAATGCAAGGAAGATGCTAAAGAAGATAACCCTTGAAACAAACAATTACATCTTACAATTACCATTGTAATACATTACTATAAGTCTATAATCCATAACTCAACAAGAAACCAAAAGATTACAGAGCAAAAGAATTTAGCCAAAAGAGGAGCTGCAACTGATCAATTAGGGGCAGGAAGGAAACAGCGAAAAAGACGAAAAGACCATACCTCCCAGGCTCCCACCCAGAGTAATCCAGAGCAACAAAGGGCAAAAGAAGAAAAGGGAACATTTTTATCTTCAGCTATAAATCAATAGCTCACATCAATACCATAACTTAAATTGCTCTTTTTGCTTTGAAATGGTATCAAAATGGTGTATGCTGAAGTCGAAAAAACTACTAGCCAGGATGATCAGTTAACAATGGCCTGTCCAGCAGCTGCTTCGAGTCTCTTCCATGTTAACTCTCGTTGTTCTTGCACTTCTCTAGCTCTCGCTTCCTTTTCCTCGTATTGTGATTGGCATTCTTCGTAAAGCTCTACATCCATTTCCAAGAACATTCTTCCGACATTAGCGGTTAGACCATGGATTGCCTGATTCCAGTGACCCCGCGTATTCTTTTCCAACGGTTCAAAGAGGATTGGTAAGACGCTGTGTCGATGCTGTGCAATCAAGCTTACGATATGCTCATTGTTCCACAAGAAAAGAGCCCGTTCTGCAACCTGCCAATACAACTTACCATGAAAACATTTGCAAACAATACTACACCTTGCATCCTCCACTCAGAACAAACAAGAAAGGAAAATCCAGAAGTAGACAGTATCAGTGCCATTTATTGTGTTAAAAGAAACACATACCAGAAGGAGCCGGACACTTATGACCTACAACTATAATTGTATCAGATTCATTCTATCAGGGATATTTAGTGTTAAGAGGTATGTTTTGCTTGGGTCAGTCAATCTTAGTAGTTTTTCATGCAAAATCTGAATCGGATGAGATCACTCAGATGATGGTCGGCCATACAACTTCCCGGTGAAGAAATTTGAGATAAATATTACAACGGAAAATTGAATACAACTATCAGTGGTTAAACAAGGATGGCTTCCTAGTATGAGCACCTTCTGCTTTCTTATCTCATCTTACGTAAGTTCATCTCCCAAACAGCGGTGTGGATTTTAAGGTCACTGATGATGACTTAATGATGTATATACGCAATGAAATGGGGAGTAGACAATTTCCCGACGATAGGGTATTGTCAGATTATTTGGACTTGTTGCAGAGGCCTCAGGTACTTAAGGTAAGGCTTAGGAACCAAATGCAGGAAGTGTGCCTGCTATTGAAAATTAAAGACATGGATCCATTAGGAGAAAATGAAGAACGATCCGGAACTAGAAGTAATGTTAGTAAAAGAGACAAAAAGAGGAACCAGTGGACAAATCTAATAGCTACTAATAAATGTCCTTTTTAAGATCAGTCAACTTACAATCTTTGCAGCAAACGGAGGAAATATACAATCAAATATGCCATATGCAATAAAATTTCATGTATTGATCTAATGGCACACGATGACTGGTCAATGATGGGGAGGGGGAAATGCATAGGTACAAAAATGATGGTTTTTTGTTTTTGTTTTTGTTTTTTTGGTTTAATTTGTAATGTTGATGCTTAGACATATGACACTTCCAATTTCCATTTCTGTGACCAGAACGCAGTTTAACTTTGGTTGCTGTTGATGCCAAAGGTATGGAGAAAATAGATAGAATTTTTTTCCAAGATGACATTCAAATTCAAGTTGCATGCTGAATTGTAGATTAAACAAGGGATACAGCCATGATTTCTCGAAAAAGTAACTTCTATTTATTTCACTATAGCACATTCCTCCACGTATTTTTCATGACGGCATATGCAGAAAGATTGCCACTAGGCCATCATATCCAGAGCACCTCCCAAGGTCGACAAGAAGAAAAAAAAAGAGACACGGGAGATCCCGTGCTTAATCCTATAGGAGGTTGGTCAATAGAAAATTTTAATTAAGGTAAATGCAGCTCTGGCTCAATGTGAGACCATGGTGACAAACATAATGAGAACGGGACAGAATACTAGGTAATTACCCTCGAAATTAACATGGAGATTCAGGACTTAAAACAGGGTTAAAAACAAAAGAAAAGGTGATATGAAGCGCAAATATCTCCTTAAATGTGCTCACAGTGAAGAAAACAACATGAAAGACATTGGACTTTTAGTTAAACTAGAAAGCTTAACTAAGATTTACCTTGAAATTCACATTCATACGTCACATACAGACTATCCTAATGCAGTGTAACCGAAGGGAGAAAAGTTGAATAAAGCTTCTCGAACCTGGAAATGTGGACTATTAATGCTTCGGCCAATTTGTCTAAATAGGGGCACCATGCATCGCTGAAATTCCTCGGACTGCGTGGCCTCCAAGACTTCTTCTAGTTCTCCAAGAAAAAGAACTTCTTTGCCACAATTAGTGACGGGCCAGTACTTCAGCAGTCCCCTGATAACAATATCTGCCAACCTATAATCTTTCTCTACAAATTGCGTGATGCAGTAGGACAATTGTTGGTGATAAGCAATAATACATTTCGGCTTGTGCAGCGGAATAAGAGTGCGAACAAGGAACAATTTATGCTCTTCTTTCATTGGTAAGGCAAATCCATTTATTATACTGCCAAGAATTTCCAACAACTCAGCAATCCCACTATGCCTCTGAGTTTCAAATATAAAACGGTAAAAGACGTCGTTTATGGCCTTCCTTATATATGGACGGTGTACCATGAATTTCCCGTAGATTCGGTGAAGAATAGTCTTTAAGTATTCACGCTCTCTTGGGTCCTCAGAGTCGAATAAATCCAATAACTTTAACACAAAAGAATGGTCAAGATACCGCTTGGCGACTTTAGTGTCCATATCAGGTGATATGACGTATCTTAAAAGTAACTCATACACAATTTGCAAATGATTCCATGATGGGTCCAAGAACATGTCATCTTCATCCGGATCACCACTGTCAGCGCCCGAATTCTCATGTGCAGTAGGAGGTAAACACCGGAAAATATTCACTGATATCATCTTAACCAGATCTTCCTGCATTATTTCATTCAATTTGCAAGAACCCGATTGCACTAAATCAACAAGCTCAGCAAGGGTTTGTCTTTTAATCTCCTTTTCACGGGCAGACTTCATAGTATCCGAAAAATCAAAGGAAAGGCAACAAATTGAAAGCTTTTTAATAAACAACACGTGGCGATCTAACAAGGGAACTTCCCTCACCATTGGCAATACTTCAACCATTCCGGGATTTTGCGGAATACTAGCTAAAGTAATAGTCTGGGATAAGAACCCAGCTTCCCCAGCTGCAGTTCTTGAAGCATGATTAACAGTAACATCAGGTGGGGTAGACGTGGTCGGTATCGGAGGCTCAGCAGCTTCAGATTTGGACTTTCTTGCCCCTCTTTTTCTTATTTTATGAAACATAATTTTCCAAATTCACTCACTCCTACTAACAACTCTATCCCGTCTTTCCCCCCAAATAAAAAATGCCCTTTTCCCACTTTATTCCATATGCAACTCTTCAATCAAATCCTAAATGAATATTTAACCAAGATTAAGAAACTCCAAGAACCCTCTAGAGAATCAGACAAATAATTCACTTTATTCCATATGCAACTCTTCAATCAAATCCTAAAAAATATTAACAAAAAATTATAATTTAACCTCCAAGAACCTTCTTCATAATCAGACAAATAATCAACAAATTACTACTTATCTATACAGATAGATTCTCAAATAATTAAAAAGGAAGAAACTTTATAAAAGGGAAAGTACCTGATTGATATAATTGGCAGAAGAAAAACCAAGAAATGGGGAACCAACCCTGAAAAATCAGTGAAGCAGTAAATTTAATAAAAATGCAACATCCCTTTATTTATTATCACAGACAAAGGAACAAAAACATAGGATTTTTTTTATTTGATTTAGAGGGAGTGTTGTAAGAAGATAGAAAGAAGAAAGAAAGGAATAAGAGAGAGACATGGGGGAAGTGGTAGTAAACTCCAAATTTGTGTAAGAAATAAGAGATCCGTAAAGAGGGGGGTAAATATGAGATGGCAAGACTCGGTCCATCTGTATGCGCGCGTATATTGTGTATATTACCTTTTATTTATTCTTTTCTTTTCTTTTGTAAAATTTTAATTTTCGTCACGGGTCGGTCTCATTCAATTAAAATTTAATAGGTGCTGATCTTGCAATTTTATGATATTAATTGCTCTCAATATGTCTTAAACTAGCGACATTACCTTGCGTAAATTCTAGGAAATTGCGGACGTGTCCAGTTAAACTAGAATCACTTATTTGTAAAATTAAGTATATTTATTTTCTTCTATAAAGATAGAATAATATAGTATTATCTTTGTTCTAAATTGAGTGTCCATATTTAATTTGTATAACTAAGAAGAGTAATTTAAATATGAGTAAATTATTACAATATCCTTAGAAATATGGCACATACTCATCTCTTAAATATAGAATATAGAATGTGTTTTATTGATTTAAATAAAAAATCATTATTAAAATTGACCCAAAAAAAAACCCAAAAATGAAACGGAGGGACAATTAGTTACTGGTTTAGGGGATTACATTGAAAAGTACATTAAAGAATGAGAACAAACTTATCCTAGACTTTTTGGGCAGATTCCTCAAAAATTATTGGGCAGAAACATGCTATTCTCAAATCATTGTGCTCCTTTCACAACTTAAAAGGAAAAAAAAAGTAAGTAAACATTTAATGTAGAACAGGAGAAGGATATTGTTTTCCTATTTTTCCATTTCCCCACACATCTACTGTACTCGAAAAATTCAATTATAAAACCGACCGTCATTGTAGGACTGACCCACAGTTTCCTCACATGAATTGGGCAGAGCTTACTTGCAAATGTAGGCTCCACTCAATTCATGTGAGAGGAGTGTGAGACTAGTCCATCAAGACGGTCCTAATATTGAGTGACCCCATGTACTCCCTACACCCTATACTCCCCACCTACACCCCCTCCGAAAATAGGGCTGTGACGACCCTTATCAAAGATTGCTGCATTCATAGAAAGAGAATAAAAGAGAAGGCTCAGCCAAAATATATACAACTTACTAACAATCTATCATCAAACATAAAAAGCTGCAAAGTCAAGACAGTACTTAAAGCTATTATCTAAAAACATCCATCAAGTTTTCGATAGCTAAATCCATAGTACTACACAAAATGAACAGGCTTAAACGACGCTCTATCACCTCTAAAATTTTCAAACATTTAAATTCAGCAACCTTCCCAATCGAAAGATCCAGCTCTTTTCCGCATCCAATCTGTCAATCAGAGAACAGTATAAATTAATTGAAGTGTATGAAACTTACCACTATAAATTGACATGCAATGTTTACAGCAGGATATAATTGGTTAGCCAATAGTCTCAATGATAAGAAGTAATCATTCATATCTGTAAGATATACATATAAAAGAGATCTGAGGTCTTTCATGAAACCAGTAGAAATGTTGAAATTCATCAGAGTAAATAGTAACCAAGCTTATTTATATTTCCAAACTCAGAAAAATCATCATATTCTTTTATTTTACTACATAATGAAAGAGCTGATATTATCCCCCAACTAAAATTAAATGAGCCACCTGATAATAGATTTAGATAGCCCACTAAATCCTAAAGCTTAAAGAAGCTATAAGAGTAAATAGCAGTCGGAATTACCTCCTTGGAGATATCACCACCCTCCTTTGCTGCTTCCATCACTTGGTTTGTCCCAAGAGTTACCTGTACCGCTACCTCCACCTTGCTGACCCCAGGAACTGCCCTTGCTGATTTCTTTGTTTGGCTAACCCCAAGAACTGCCTTTGCTGCTTTCATCGTTTGGCTGTCCCGAAGAACTGCCTTTGTTGCTTTCATTGTTTGGCTGTCCCCAAGAGCTAGCTGCTGCACCTTCAACAACAGATGCAGGTAGCTGATTCCAGGAAGATGATGTAGTCCCACCAGAAGAATTTGCAGATTTCCAATTGCCTCCACCACCACTCGTCCCACTGTCTTTAGCATCACTACCACCATCACTACTCCAAGCACTTGTCTTGTTCCATCCAACAGTTTGAGCTCTATCACCACCTCCTGCGGCTCCTTCAGATTTCCAACCTGAACTTCCACCACCACCAGACTCGTTATTGTTTTTCCAGTCATCCCTCCTTCCACGACCTCTACCTCCACTATTGTTGCTCCAACCACCAGCACCCCCTTCAGATTTCCAACCTGAACTTCCACCGTCACCAGACTCATTGTTTTTCCAGTCATCCCTCCTTCCACGACCTCTACCTCCACTATTGTTGCTCCAACCACCAGCACCCCCCTCAGATTTCCAACCTGAACTTCCACCGTCACCAGACTCGTTATTGTTGTTCCAGTCATCCCTCCTTCCCCGGCCTCTACCTCCACCATTATTGCTCCAACCACCAGCACCTCCTTCAGATTTCCAACACGTTCCACCATCACCAGACTCGTTATTGTTGTTCCAGTCATCTCTCCTTCCACGACCTCTACCTCCACCACTGTTGTTCCAACCACCAGCACCCCCTTCAGATTTCCAACCTGAACTTCCGCCATCACCGGACTCATTATTGTTGTTCCAGTCATCCCTCCTTCCACGACCCCTACCTCCACCATTGTTGCTACAACCACCAGCACCCCCTTCAGATTTCCAACCTGAACTTCCACCATCGCCAGACTCGTTATTGTTCTTCCAGTCATCCCTCCTTCCACGACCTCTGCCTCCAAAATCTCCCTCATCTGATCTACCTCTTCCACCAAAACCTCCTCTATCTGATCTACCGCTACCTCCAAAACCACCACGGTCAGAACCACCCCTGCCCTTGAATCCACCACGATCTGAACCATCTCTGTCGCCAAAACTACCTCCATCTGAACCCCATCTTCCTCCTCGGCCTCCCCTCCAACTTCCACCACCTCTTCCCCCAAAAGTTTCAGTTTGCTCTTTGCTCCCGCCAAAATTATTCTCTGAGCTCCAATTGCCTTTGCTTCGCCAGGAGCCTTGATTTCCACCAGCATCAGTTGTTCCACCCCACTTACTCTGTCCCCAGCCAGAGGATGAACCTCCCTCAGAAGATTTCTTACTGTTCCAGCCACCACCACCACCATTATTGTCTGCATTCTCAGTGTTGTTGTCAACGGAAGCTTTTGGAGCACCCCAATCGCTTTTGCTTCCCCAGGAACCTTGGTTTCCACCAGCATCTCCTGTTCCATCCAACTTACTCTGACCCCAGCCAGAGGATGAACCTGCCTCAGAAGATTTCTTACTGTTCCAGCCACCACCACCACTATTGTCTGCATTCTCAGTGTTGTTGTCAACAGAAGCTTTTGAAGCACCCCAATCGCTTTTGCTTTCCCAGGAGCCTTGGTTTCCACCAGCATCTCCTGTTCCATCCAACTTACTCTGACCCCAGCCAGAGGATGAACCTACCTCAGAAGATTTCTTACTGTTCCAGCCACCACCGCCACTAATGTCTGCATTCCCAGTGTTGTCAGAGGAAGATTTTGAAGCACCCCAGGAACCTAGATTTTCACCAGCATCTTTTGTACTGTCAACCTTGGTCTGACGCCAGCCAGAGGACGAACCTCCCTCAGAAGACTTCTTACTGTTCCAGCTGCCACCACCACTATTGTCCACATTCACACTGTTGTTGTCAAGGGAAGTCTTTGGAGTTCCCCAACCCTGGGTACTTTCAGAATTCTGCCAACTGCTGAATTTGCTGTTCCAGTCGGACTTTTCTTCCCCAGACCCACCTTGTTCTTTCCAGCCACCTCCCTGACCACTAGTCCAACTAGACTTGTTCTCCCCAAATATTCTTCTGCTCAAGCCATTATCATCTTGATCTCCATTTTTCCAATTGGTATTCTGGTCCTGTCCAAAAGACCTTCCCCTACCACATTGATCTCTTCCTCCTCGGCCACCACCTCTCCCTCTTCTCCCCCCTGAACCACGACCACCATCAAATGCTCCTGGCCTTCCCCAACTCCCTTGTTGATCTGTACCATCTTCATTTCTCATCCCAGCTGTGCTATTCCAAGAAGCTCCACCATCTCTTTTGTTAAAAGACGACCCTCCGTCCTGTTTGGTCCAAGAAGATCCCCCATCTGGTTTACTCCAAGAAGTGGACCCACCATCCTGCTTGCTCCAAGATGCTGTGCCACCTCCTACATTTTTGTCCGTAGACGTGCCCCAAGCATCATTTTTGTTTTCTTCAGTAGAAACTCTCTCTTCATTCTCCACATTTTTGTCCGAAGTGGATGCCTTTTTCCCCCAGCCTCCTGTATTACCTTCATCCTTTTTTACAGTGCCCCAGCTATTTGTTTGAATTTCATTAACAGTTGTTGATTTATTCCACGCAGAGCCTTCAGGTTGGTCAGAGGCACAATCTCCAAAGCCTGTACTAGATGCAGCTTTCTTCTGTCCACCCCAACTAGAAACTTCTTCGTTGCCAGCAACAGATTCTAGAGCTGCTCCAGCTGCACCCCATGATGAGCCCTGACTTGGAACTGCTTTTGCCCCCCAGGAAGAATTATCTGAAGAGAAAATACATCACATTTTCAGAGGACATATTACTGCAATTCTATTGAGCTTTAAGTAGTTTTTCTAAGGAGAATGCTTCTTCTACTGATAGACTATGTCTTGCATTTCTACATTTAAAGTTTAACAAAGTCCAACAGCTCCGTACCAGTTGTTTGATGACAAGACTCGGTTGCTTTTCCCCAGCTGTCAGAGGCACCATCTCCAAAGCCTGTACTAGAAGCAGCTTTCTTCTGCCCACCCCAACCAGCAACTTCTTCTTCGTTGCCAGCAGCAGTTTCTAGAGCTGCTCCAGCTGCACCCCATGATGAACCCTGACTTGGAGTTGCTTTTGCCCCCCAGGAAGAATTATCTGAAGAGGAAATATATCACATTTTCAGAGGAACATATTAGTGCAATTCTATTGAGCTTGGAGTAGTTTTTCTAAGGATAATGCTTATTCTAGTTGATAGACCAAGTCTTGCATTTCTACATGTAAAGTTAAACAAAGTCCAACATTCCAGCATGAAAGTAATGCTTTTCAATTTGCACAAGATACATGTCTACTTTGCTGAGAGCAAATGACTTTGCAATTGTCTATCAAAAGAAATCTCTATGACCCACCAAAAATACTTCCCAACACCCCCCACCCCACACACCAAAAAAAAAGAGGAAGAAAGGGGGCCCTCTAGCATCAGGCACCTAATATCAAATCTGAACATATTTTGTACAGTTTGATTACAGAAGAAGGGAAGTTTATATTTGGTTTCACAGACTGATTATATAATTCTGATGATAACATCTTTCCCCAATTTTTTGCCAATAATAATACCTTTCTTTAGCATCTAAATACTAAAAATCCACGTGACATTAAATGTGAGAAAAGCAGAGAAATTACAGTAAAGCTGGCTCAAGTTAAAAACCAATAAACTATAACATTTAAGCTTCTATATGAAGTCACAACTAGAAACTTCCCCACGCATTTGCTCCATGTGCATTTATCCATGTTAACATAGTGAATCAACCATACCTTTATTGCCGTCTTCATCCGCAGAGCTCCTGTCAGATGCAACATTCATATAAAATTAAGAGCCTGGCAGTAATTGAGAAAGAAATTCATCTGTAGATATTCAAAAGAAGTTCGCACAGATGACATAAGAACAAAAGAAGTTTGCACAGAAACCCAAAGAAAGGAAAAGTAAACAAATGTGTTTGAAGCATTCAAATGAGACATCTGATTAAACCGCAAAAGAAAAAAATGAATACATTTGAAGCATTCAACAATTCATTCAGTTGACAAGATGCATGTGTAGGAATGAACAAAAGATGCAAGCCATATGTTAAAATCCTATGTTCACATTTCAAAGGAACATTAACCCGACCCTATGTTCATATTTCATGAACACATTGAGGGAAAGCATACTGCTCGGCAGAACTAAAATTGGGCTGCATCTTTTCCAGTCGAAAATCGAATCCTTCCTTTCGTTTAAAAAAACGAAAAAAAGAAAGGAGAAACTGTGAAGTAAATACCATCCAAACAACCATAAACTCAATAAATTATCTTAGCAAGAGTTTTAATACATAAGATACTCACATTTCTAATTTTGGAGCGTCCCAAAATAAATGTCCACTATTGACGTGACTTAAAATGAGAGACGAATGTAGAACCATCACCACATAAGGGTTCCATAACAATTCATAAGCCATAAGAAAGAACAAATACATTCCTAAGTCAAAAGTGAATATTCAATTTGAGGGACTATTATTTCCTTCGTTTAGTGAGTTTGAGCGTCCAGTTTTACATGTTCCGTAAGAAGTTATAGCAAGCTGTGAAATAATTGTAATTACATATAAACCAAGTGAAGATGTTGAAATCAGTCATCAAATTTGGGATGTGAATTCTGAAATTTCCAAGTCATGTCCCCCGCAGTGCATTACCATCACAAGTTTATAGTTTATAAGAGTAAGTCATAACAAAAGAAAATTAGCATCCTCAGAAAGACAAAAGAAGTTAAAAACAAAGTTAAGAGGAATGACAGCTACGTTATTGACCTTTCTGTAGAAAATCCTCCTGAATTCCAACCTCCACCTTCAGTAGCTGTTATTGTAGCTGCTGCTGCCCCATCCATCCAATCTTCAAATTGAGTATGTATGTCAAAATAACCCACAATTATTCCCGCAGGAAAAGAAATGGACAAGAAGAAGCACAATGTAAAAGGGAGAGAAAATTGAAGCAAAGTCGGACTCCCAGCTATGAACATGAATAGAACCAACACAACTGGGTTTACTACCATGAAGAAGTTAAAATAAGAACCTGACTCACTTTGTTCTAGTTAAAAACAATTAGTTAGGCCTTTCAAGTTTCAATAATATACAGCATTCAGAAATAAAGTTGACTACTGATACCTACCTCTGGAGCCATCTTGCTCTCCAAGCAGATCAAATGGCTTTACAGAATCAGTGCCCACCCTGCATAATAAAAGCAAAGAGGAATCACTTGACCATCCACAGGCTCAAACTCTTGGTGAAAATTTCCACCAAATCAAATGTACTATCTTTAAAGTAGTACCCAGCAGAAATGCCAGAACTTCTACCATGAACTTCAGAGACATGATCACATTTCACTACAAAATCAAATAAAAGGTTAAACAGTGTTTGGTCGACTCAAGAACAAAAATTAAAATTAGCATCAAACCGGTAAGAATCTTATGCTGAGAGTCAAGCTTCACAGTGACATCAGAACGTCGGACAGCCAATACACGGCAGAGATACCCCTTTAAAGGACCCAATCGGATCCGCAATAATTGACCAACAGAAAACATGTCATCATTCTCCCTATTGACTGCAACAAAAACATATTCACCAAGAGAGAGAACGTCAGAACTTTAAGCGCGCACAGAGAGAGAGAGAGGAACCAATAGGCTATAGAAATTTCAGAACATACACTTCCGGCCACCCCTCTCTTGCTGAGATTGCTCCGGAGATAGAGGAGATTTGGGAGAAGAAAAATCCCCAAAGGCTGAGGACCCTGGCTCACCAGTCTGAATAGGGAGAAAAAAACAATAATTAAGTAGAAGAAAAAAAAACGAACAATACTTATTTAAATAAGAACAAGACTACCATGGAACTAATAAAGAAATCCCATACTTCATACTCTTTCTACAATTTTCCCTCTGAAAGGTGTGTTGAGAAAAAACTTAATGCAAAAATTCCGAGTATTTTTTGACACTATGCACAACAAATTCAGACATTAAATGAAGAAACTTGAAATGCAATACAAAACTCAAAGATGATAATGAAGGTAAAATCTATATTAAGTTCATCAAGTTCCAATGGATGTTCAGATGAAGAAAAGTGTATGTGGGGTTGGAAGAAGCATATTAAAATTTTACCTAGAGAAATTAAGAAGATATATCTCCATCCGCATTTTAGTTCTACAAGCATGCACATTACACCATATAACAATCTTGTTTTATTTTATAATAATGTTATTAATACAATATCATTGGATTAATCTTTGAGCTTATAAGGTCCTCCGACATACACAGGATTAGGAAAGCTCATAGAAAACAATTTAGGGTGTTCGTGATTGGTTTCTGTTTGAGATTTTTTGTCTTGGGATTCATAAAAGCTTATTGTGTGTGATAGAAGATGTGGGGCCCAAAATTAAATACACCATCAAGCTCTCTTGCCAAAAGGTTGCAATTCGTGCCACTCAAACAAGGTGGTACAGTGGTTAGATCAATAGCAAAATCTGATATCTGACAATGTTTCACCGGTGTGTGCACAGACACATAAAGAACTAAACCTCTGCATGACCATATAGCCAAATCCATTATATGATTCTCTCACGATGTCACCCCTCATGGCCAGGGTAAAAAAGGAGCCACGTTTCGAAAGCATAAGGTATACAAACCTTATCATTACAAGCCCCACCAGTTGGTTCAACTTTTTCACAAAACCTTGCTTTGGTGCATATGTAACCATTATTCTCCTCTTCAATCTCATTGTACAAGAAGATAACACCTCCGTAAATTTTCTTAACAACTCCTTGTTTATCCTGCAAAAGCACAAATTAGTGAATAAATTGACCAAGCAAAAAACTTCAAAAAAGAATACCCAAAAGCTTGTTTTTGTAAAGTTTCGGGTAAACCTTTAGTGGACCGTCCAAAACCCTAACAGCATCATTTACTGATATGTTCTTTAACTTCTGATCCAGTGCAGTGAACAGTTTCTTATCAAATTCAGCAACCTTTAACTCGCGCGCTTGCAGAGTCACTGTGACCGGTCCTTCAGACCACTCCTTAATGATCTGAGGACAAAACATAAACAGATTGAGTTGCTATCAACCAGTGATAAAATAAAGGGAGGGGTTTCTTTGAACCAATGATAAAGGGAGGGGTATACCTTGAAACTATCATCCTTCTCTGAACCAATGATAACACCAAAATCCTTCCGATCCTTCCTACTGCAAATAGCAAAAACCATGAAACTATCATCCTTCTCTGAACCAATGATAAGAACAATATTTGCTGCATATATGATATAGTAGAGGCGGAAAATTTTACAAATTTGAAATAGGGAGAAGCAAAAGGTGCACTTACCCCCCAAAAAACACTAGATCATGCACTTCAAAGTTATTTTCCACACTAAAGCTTGAAGAACCTTCCCCTTTTCCACTGCCTTTCCCATTAATCACAGGACGTTTCTTCTTTCTTTCACCATAGAGCTGTGTCAGCCATTCTAAGTCGTTGCATTCATCATTCTTAGAAGGTTCAAACTTAAGAAGCTCATCTTCTTTAGGTGTTACACCCCAAAAGTTTAAAGAGTCCATAGACACTTTCTTGTACAGATAACCGTCCTTGAGCATCATTCCATCAAGAATCTCAAATATCTTGTTAGTATCACGATCACGTCGATATTGAATCAGAGGCCGAAACTCCCTTTGAAGGCACAACATATAAAGCATCATACACCAAGGACCTTATTGCGTGAAATGTAGAAAGAGAGAGAGAGTTATGGAAATTACTCAAGTTCACTAGAGCTTATGAGTCTTGGAGCTGGTATGTCAGCCTTATGGTGTGTAATTCCTCTGCCCTGTACACAAACAAATTGCATATCATACATAGAACTAAGGAATCGTTGAATGAATGGTTAAAGCTTTTCAAACTTTGCATAAATCTTTTCACCAGAATATGCATTTAATTTCATTATTAATCAGTATACAAAAATACTCTGAAGAGCTTAATTCATCTATGCAGATAGCTTAAACATTCTTCACTTGACCATCCAAGACACACTGTACATAAAAAGAAAAATTTAGAGTAAAGAAGAGAGAAGGGAAAAAATATTTAAGAGAACATTTATAGTGGAACCAAATAGACTTTGGTTAGGAACAAAACTGCATTGGATTCCGTGTAAGCTAAATTGTTTGAGAGAGGATATGTGGGTCCCACTTAGTGTTTGCCAATAAAAAAAATAATTTACTGTAACAAAATACAGCAACATCAAGAAGCATCGATGGGAGAAGTAAAGTGTATTACAATTTTTTCCGCCAAAGCTTGTAGATCCACCCTTGGAATCAGCTTGACTGTTATTTTCTTACGTGTATTGCTTATTGCCACAACCTATAACATTGCAGTTCAAACTGTTAAAACAAAACAATTAACGCAAACCAGAGAGGAGGAAAGACAAGTTAACAATTGATCAGCTTAAAAAGGGGGTCAATAGATACCTGTGCTAGGTCACCTTTGTACGTCCCACTTTTAACACGGGCCCACATGCCCTCAGAAATCCCACTTCCTATGCTCCGAACAGAAAAGAGATGGGAAATTTCATCCCTTGGCACAGGCGTCACTCGACTTGAATATATAGTGCAGATGCCATTACATGCCTGTACAAGGAATTATGGAGCCCAAATCAGTGGAAACATCCCTTAGTAACACAAGAACGCAATAGGGCAGATAAAATAAGCAGTACTCAATCCAAATATTAGCACTTCTTAAAGAGAATGAAAGCTTTAAAAAAAATAGCTCCCACTTGGAACAGTAGTCTATGTGAGGGTCAAGAGTAAGTAGAGTTTCAAGTAACAATAACTGTGGGGAAGATGACAGCCTTTGGCAGTAAAAATCAAATCTAATTATCACAAATAATATAAGGCTAGAAATAGGTTTACAAGTATGTTACAAAGTTCATCCTTTATGGACATTGTTAAGCTTCTGAACATCCAAGATAGTAAAAAAAAAACCATAAAGAATGCGACAGGGGGAGTGATTGAGAAGAAGATAGGACGGCCACCTCATATATATCTTGCTGCTTTTCGGCTTCAATGTAAATGAAGCCCTTCACGTGATCCAGCGCAACAGCAGAAATTACTTGTAGCTTTGTTCCCAGGTATTTTAGGTCTATATATTTCTGCATGAGACAGAAGGAAGAATGTCTCTCGCGTCCAACCTATTAACAAATATTGGTCAGGCATAAAAATTAGCTAGTGAAACATCTGCACCGCGAGAACTAACAATATCCAGTTCTGGAATATAATAATAAAAAGTCCTAGCATCATTACCGTGCATTTGACCTTCCAGATAACCGGGTCCTTTCCAGAAGGCAAGTATGTGCTTGTTTCTACTGGTGTTTCTACTGATTTTTTGCTCTCATAATGATCTTCGGCATAAGTTACAAAATTAGAGCCAGGTTGGTAACGCTCTTCTAACATTTTGTCAAATTCTTCCTCAGTAACCTGCTCCTCTTTGGGAAGAAAAGAAACGAAATGGGCTTTTCCAGCTTCATTTGGTCCTTTACTGCCACTGCCACTGCCAATGCCCATGTCAAATACTTCATCCAAAAAATCTGCTTTGGCACATGGACGCAATTAGATGAAGCAATAGAAGCACAAAGAAGGCAGAAAATGTGAATGACCAACAAAAATATATCATAGCAAACAAGGATCAATCAATTGCGAATAAACAGAGAAATCACATGAGTAGAGAAGCAATTAATAACCATTGAGCCATAAGAGTAAGAACTAGATCAACAATGACTTGATTGACAATAACTGCAACAGAATCCACTGAAACCGGGAAAAGGAGAAAGGGAAAAAAACATAGATAAACATGTCGTGAGACCATCCAGAAAAAGGACAGCAGAGATGCAAGGTAAGTAAACCAATCCATATCAGAAAACAAAAGGGAAAATATACCAACGAACATATGACAAATATGTATTTTAGATTTTTAGTGTATCCATAACCTATCCCTTTTATTTTTGGGTACAGACGTACAGTACTGCAAGTACTAATTACAGATTTCAAACACCACATGCAAATTCCAAAAACCAAAGCAAAATCAGTTTATCTCACTAAAACTCCCTAATTTTCCCCACATTTTCATACACAAATTCAAATTTCTAAACTAATTATTTGCAAAATCCAGAAGAAAATTCTTCAAACATCCAGAACTGTAGACTTAACCACGACTATAAAGTCAAAAAATTGTTGACAGAAATTTTATCAGCAACATAAACACTAAACCAGCCCCAAAACTACTAATTCCAGATATCAAACACGACTGTCACGACATGCAAAATAAAAAACCAAAACTTGTGCACTTTATCTCACACTAAAAAGCCCTAATTTTGCCCACATTTCCACACACAAATTCAGAAAACTGTAAACTTAACCGCAACTATACCGTCAAAAAATTTGTTGAGGAATTTTTTTTTTATCAAAACATACAACACTAAACCAGCACCAAAACTACTATTTAAACATTCAAACACCACATGCAAAATCAAAAACCAAAACAAAATCATTTTATCTCACTAAAACGCCCTAATTTTACTCTACATTTCCACACACAAATTCAGATGTCGAAACACACAAAGTCAAAAGTCTATAGGGAAAAATTCAGTTTATCTCACTAAATCTCCCTAATTTCCCGCATCATTTCCACACACAAATTCCAAAACTCCAAGCGAAAATGTAGATCAGCCGTAAAAACAGAAAATTTCTTCTATACCATCACCGAACAGAGAGTCTTCACTGGCGCCGTCATCATCGTCACCAACATCAGCTGCGTCTTCGAAGAATTGAAGGACGCTTCGGTTCCGCTTTCTCCTAGCGGCCTCCTCCTCATCGCCGCCGGCGTGATTATTCAGCTTCCGTTTCGCCACCGTTTTCCTCCCCTTGCCGCCGCCGTAGACTACCTTCTCTTTCCCCTTCGCCGATGGCGCCATTTCTCTGATCTTTTTTTTTGAATTTTTTTGGTTTTTGGGGCTAAATACTCGGAGAGAGGGAATAAGAAACGCATTTGATGTCAGTGGAGAAAGTACTAATATAATACTCCCTCCATTCCCTATTAATTGTCGTTTAGGAGATATCTAGGTATCCAAATTAATTGTCGTTTAAGGTTGTTTTATTAGTTATCAATAATTTATTCCAATTATACCCTCAACATTTTCCTTTCTTTATGACAAAGAAGTGAGAGAGAGGGAGGGTGGGGGATAATATTGGAAGTTTAGATGAAAATGACAACTTCCTTAATTTTTTCAAATTGTCTAAAGAGTCTTATATTTAGGAATGGAAGGAGTAGGTGGAAAGTTTGAAGAGTACTTTTTTTCCAGTAAAGTCCCTCAACTATTGGGTTATCATTGGATGTCATGCTTTGTTTTATGTATATTTTCATTATAAGGTCTGAAAATCATGATTATCATTGTTAAGACTTAAGAGGATTGTGTGGTGTGTGTATGTGGTTATAATTTTTAATTGGAAATGGGCGCCAACTAAACCAAACTTAGCGGTGAGTGATTAATAGGTTTAATTAGCATAATAACGTTATAATTATATTTCAATATTTTTTCCTTTTGTACCTTTCAAACTTATAAAATATAACTAAAAAATTAATAATTAGAAAATTGACAGTCATGTTTTACCATAACGTAGACAAAATACTCAAAGAGAGAATAGGAAAGGACACACTCACAATAAAAATTGAAAATAAGAAACGCTTTCTGTGTTAGAAGAAAAATGTATAAAATAGTAGATGGAGAGTTGAAAGTAATTTTGCAGTAAAGTCCTTATTAGATTATTCTTTGATGTATTGCTTTGTTTTTCATCTATTTCCCGATAATGTCCTTGAAAGTACGCGTACAAAATACGCACGCGTAGGCGATTTATTCGTATTTCATTACGAAGAGTTTTGTACAGTTTATATATTTTTTAGATTCAAATCAAGCGTCAACTCAACTTATCTCAACGGTCAACGATCAATCAATTTAATTGAATGGAATCAAACATAAATACGGATAGAGGGAAAAGGAAAGAACAAGAGGCCGACCATATCGAAAATAAGTTGGAATAGAAAACACATTTGATGTGAGGGGAAAAGTAATGTATTAATAGGTGGAGAGTACTTTTTGCAGCAAATTCCTTTAAATATTGGGTTATTATTTGGATGTAATGCTTTATTTTTCATTTATTTCCAGATAATGTTTTGAAAGTACGTGTGCAAAGTATTCACGCATACATAATTCGTTTATTATGAAGAGTTTTGTACGGTGTATCTATATGGCTATATTTTTCAGATTTAAATTGTGCATCAGTCTGGCCAAACTCCATGGTCAATATGTTCAGCCGGCATGCAATCAAATAACATCATAAATGAATATGCGCCAAAATCTTTTTCTGCAGGTCAAACTTATAAAATATTTATGATACATTTGATTGAATTTTTGTTAAGAATTTATGTATCGGTAATAACAAAAGTGAATTGTTTGTGAGATAATATGAGGGGCTCAAAATTGAGAATTTGTGTTAAAGATTATACACAAATATATATTAATGAAAATATTGAATTTATTTTTTTACCAAACCGTTCATGAAATTCATTCAAAGTACAAAATTACAGATAATTTAAAGTTTATTTCAAATGGAGTGTTTTTAAAGTACAAATATACATTTGAATCTCAAGTGTCATCTTCTCAAACATTACAGATAATGATCATTTTCTGATATTTTCTTTTTGTTGGCCTTTGAAATGTTTTCATATTTGTAGTAATATGAAAATTTTGTTTCACTAACTTGTTATCCTACCACACAACTACTTATGTGATTGTGAGATAATAATTTTTTTAAGAGGTTACATCAATTTTTAGTAAAAATAATTGTCAATAGGTTGAAGTAAACTATTCTTAAACGTATCGAGATTGATTGATTTTTTTTTAATAGAATATTAATATATTTATAATCATATTTGGATTCGCTATCAATTCTTACATTCCTAATTTTTTATTGTGAGTGGTCATAGAATGATGATTTGACAAAACATATTAGTCATTTTTAGACTGAGTTACAAATGAATTATTTTTTAATTTCAAATAGACATTTGTATCCTAAAACTTATTTTCTATTTTCTAGACTGTTTCGAATTGTTACAAGTACTAGTGTAAACCCCATGCGTTGCACATAATATATTTTTTAATATACATAATATATCGTTAAAAGAATGTAATCAATATTTCACAGGTAATATGAACAAAAGTAAAACTTTTAATCATCTTTTAATGTTGGTCTAATATCGTCAATGACCAAAATATTTCCCATTCATATTTGGATTCCTCATCAATTCTCGCATTCATCGTCTTTTGTTGTGTGGGGGCAAGAGAAAGATTATCTGATGCATCATTTGTCTGTTTTAAATCATTTCAAATGAACATTTAAATTCTAAATATTATTTCTAGATCATTTCAAACTTATAAACATTAAACGAAATGTAAACAATATCACACAATTCATAAGGACAAAAGGTAAAAGTCTTAATAGTCTTGATGTAAACATTTGTGAAGAAAAAACAGTGATTAAAATTTTGAGTGTTATGTCCTTAATTTATATACTTTCTGTAATGATCTCTCACACATTTAATAATAAAATATAAACCTGTTCTTATTCCCAAAATCAAAATCTTAATTCAAATATATAAAAATGAATATAAATCACATAACTGCTTAATTATTGACAGAATATAAATCCAAATATATAAAAATGAATTCTTTGAGATATTTTTTAAACATAAACAAACTAAACAAACTTTGATATGTATGTCAAACTTGATTAAAGCCCATTATTCCCAATTTTTTATCTGACCTGGACCAGATACTTAATCGGTCCAAGTCTGATAACGCATGTTTATAATGTATTAAAAAAGAATAGTGGAATTAGCTCTTTTAATCCTTTCAAAACAATAAGCATTCCCTTTTTTTTGCCTTTAAAATTTCTCATATTTGCAATGATGCGGAAATTATGTTTTACTAACTCTTTATTCTATCACGCAAGTACCTATGTGAGAGAATACAATTATCTTGGGGAAGATTTCATCAATTTACTAAAAGTAATGACCAATAATTTGAAGTACGAAAATTCTCAAATGCATCGATATTACTTTAATATTGCGAGCTACCATAATGATTCCTAACCGTATTTAGTTTCACCATCAATTTCTCTATTCGTCGTTTTGTGTTGTGAGGGCCAAAAAAAGGTTACTTTATAGCACAATTAATTTTGTGCATTTTAAAGTTAATTTCAAATAGAGTATTTTGAATCTCAAATGTCAAATGTCAAATACATTTGAATCTCAAATGTCCCTAGATCATTGCAAACAATGATCATTTTCTAGGATTTTCTTTGTTGACCTTTGAAATGTTTTCATATTTGTGATGATACGAAAATTGTATTTTGCTAACTTCTTATCCTATCACACAAGTTCCTATATGAGATAATAAATTTTTTGGAGAGGTTAAATCAATTCTCACTAAAAGTAATGGTCAATAGGTTGAAGTAGGAAAATTCCGGAATGTGATTTTTTTTCTTTCTTTCTAAATGGGAATATCCATATAGTTCCTAACCATATTTGGATTCTCCATCAACTCTTGCATTCATTGTCTTTTGTTGCGAGTGGCCAGAGAAAGATGATTTGACGCAACATATTTGTCCGTTTAAACTCAGTTATAACGTCTCGTTTTTAAATTTTAAATGAACATTTAAATCTTAAAATTATTTTCAAATCATTTCAAACTTATAAATACTAATGTATAACTCTGTGCGTTGCACGGGATATTCTTTTAATATATCAATATAATCAATATTACATAATTCATAGGGATAATAGGTAAACATTTTAATAAAATTTTTAATAATCAATTCATACATTTGTTGTGAGGTGTCAGAGAAAGGTGATATGGCATAACATGGGTGTGCTTGGATAAGGTTTGGTTTGGTCTCACTTTTGGCGGGAAATGCTCAAAATTTGGCCTCTAAAATAAGCGGGAGAAATTCAAATTCAATTTTTTTTTCAAATAATCGTCCAATTCTAAATTTTGGCCTCAAAAATTTAGAATTTGAACATTTCCCGACAATTTTAGAGGTCAAAATTTGGAATTGAACGATTATTTGAAGAAAAAAATTTGAATTTGAATTGCTCCTGCCTATTTTAGAGGCCAAATTTTGAGCATTTCCCGCCAAAAGTGAGACCAAACCAAACCCAAACTAAACATTGTCCAAACACACCCCATATTTATCCATTTTAAACTCAGTTATAAACAGATCGTTTTTAAAATTTAAACGGACATTTGAATCCTAAACTTTATTTTCTCTGTCATTTCAAACTTGCAAGTACTAATGTATAACTCTTGCGTTGCACATGATTTTTTTTAACCATCATTTTCAGTGAGAGGAGAAAGTAATACGTAGTAACATATAGTAAGTGAAAAGTTGAGAGTGCTTCTTTCCAATAAATTTCATCAACTATTGAGTTATAATTTGAATTTCATGCTTCAATTTTTCATATATTTCCAATAACGTCCTGAAAGTACACGTAAGAGATTCATTAAGAAGAGTCTTTCATTACGAAGAGTTTCTTACGACATACATGGCTGTATTTTTAAGATTCGAACCAGGCTTAGTTGTGTAAAGTGTACTGTTTTCCTAATCTAGTAAAAGAAAAAAGTAGTGTTGAGACATTTTCTGTTACTTGCAAGTTATATTGACCTAAGATTTTGAAAAGCTTGAAAATTTTACACTTTAGATGGCATTGCAGTATTCTGGGTACCACATACTAGATTGATTCACAATATCATTACTCAGTCCCGAGTACCACATACAAAACAAAGATTTACCAGAATTCACCTACCGTTCATCAACCTAGGAACGCGTTCATAAGATAACTCGGATTTTCTGATTTAACTCAAACTTCAATAACGTTCAAATGATGGGGGCCGACCTCCTCTCTTAGGTCGATCATATGGAGCAGGCCTCTCTCTGTAGTTTCTTCCCTCGTAGCGAGCTGGTCCTCCACCCCCAAACCTGTCACTAATACCTCTTGGTCCTCCATCCCTATCAAATGCTCTGTCTTTTCCATACCCATTTTGAGGATAACGGTCCGGAGCTCCATACCTATCAGCCATGACGCGATCTCCAGTAGGAGCATACCTGAAAATACATATGAAACTCATTGCAGCTAAGTTATTCTGCAAGGTACATCCTTAGAAAGAGAGAAGAATTACCAAGGACCTTTGTTTATTTTTAACTTGTGTTTCCATGATTAGTGAGAAGCAACTATAAGACTAATATAAAGATGAACTACTATAACCATTAAAAGATTGTTAAAGATTAAAATTGTACTACCTCTATTCCTAAATATAAGACTTCCAGGAAAAGTAGCGATAATTACGGAAAAGGAAGCAAAATCCAAGGTATTTTGTTAATCAAAATGCTAATATTATTATCTTAAATAGAACTTGTATGCACTAATTCTACTTGAGAGAGTAATATTGATATTTTGTTTTAAAAAACATCTTAATTTTTGCTTCTTTAATTTTCACTACTTGTCATGAAAGTCTTATATTTAGTAATGGAGGGAGTAGTTCAAAACCTGTTATGACTTCACACAATCAATGTGTCAATAATCCTGTTGAAAGATAAATAATTGGACTCTGTACTTGTAATTTGTCTACCATTACCTGTCACTGACATAACGATCTCGGCTACCATATCGATCGTCCCTACTGTCAAAGCGATCCCTATCACCGTTACGTCCTCTATCATATTTGTCATCCATGTACCTATCACGGTCCCCTCCGTAGCGATCCCCACGACCACCAGCCCCACCAAACCTAGAACGCGGAGGCGATAATGGACGAGTGCCTCGTCCACCAACTGCCGATGGGCAATCTCGAGCCCAGTGGCCTGGGCGACCACACCTAAAGCAATCTTCTTGCCCAGCTGGCCTATCTCCTCCACCATAGTTGCCCCTACCTCCTGATGAGTAACTGCCACTATAGCCATGACCAGATTCCTCGCCCATTTTAGGTTGGGCCTTGTTCACTGAGATGACACGGTCACCAAATTCTCTACCATGCATTTCCCTAATCGCATCATCCATTGACCGGCGATCTCCAAAAGTCAGAAAACCAAATCCACGAGGGCGACCGGTATCTCTTTCAGCCATGACCTAGTTTGGAAAACAAATGCCGAAAATTAATGTTTCACAAGGTGTAGATCAAAAGCAAGATACTTTCCCCTCCTTTTCATATGCTTTTCGGATCTCCCATCAGATTTCCTTACCAAGCACCCAAAGTATAATAACATAAAAAACCTCAAATTAGAAGGCAGGAAGTAAAAGTAATTCAAATGTTTGATAGGTGGGGCCCCCTCGGACAAGAAATCCACACAAACAACTTAGAGGGTTTTCTTCCACCTTGGATTTTTTTTTAAATTAAAACCAATGATGGTGAACTATCTTTGCAAATACTTGGTAAAGTAGCCAATCAGAAAAATGGAGACTCCACATTCTGGAGTAAAAACAGGACCAACTCAAGCTTTCATTCGATATGTAGTCATTATTCTGCAAAAGCTCTCATATTTACAGCAATAACTCAGGTAAGAATATTGATACACACTTTGTATACAGCTGATCCATGAAATTAAGTGACATATGATCAGAGTGCAGGTACAAATCAAGTTTATCCAGCTATACAATGTAAATGATATGATAAGAGGGCAACGGAAAAGGAGATGTGAGTTAACAGAGGTCAACAGAAAAGAAAATATACACCTACATGCACCAGCTAGAGGAATTTATGATACATATACACCATCTTATCTACATCGCCTAGGAAAAGGTTACTTAAAGCCTTAAATTTCTCATGGAGAGTGAAGCCCTCAACAAACTGGAAAAATGTACAGCAAATAACGGAAATATGGAAGTGAGATTTCAAGGATACAAACAAAGTTTGTTACAGAATCTTTTTGGGCAGAAAGAAAACATGGTACGTAATCCACTTTACTGCTTCATCAAGAGCCAACATAATAACCTAAAAAGGATAGACCTCGAAAACAAAAAAGCAAAGGTACTCTTCTGAAGTAAGAAAGCAATCAAATAGGGTGCGGAATTCTTACATGTAAAGAAGAATCGATAGGACAGCAGATTTCCGCCATCGGACAAAATAAGTTATCACGCCTCAAATTCACACAATTAGCTCTGTAACGTCTTAAACCAAATAACTAGAGAAAAAACAGGTCTTAATTTCTCGGGTGATGATGTATAAAGAGAATTGTTCTGATTTTCAGTTTTTGCATCATACTCAATTTACTTCAGTAATCAGCCAACAAACCACTACTAGCCATTAAGTAGCATTACATAAGTTACACTGTAACATTTTTCTGAGATGCACAACTGCAAGAAATCTTCAAGACAACTATCTCTGAAAAAACGATTGGCAAACACAATCAGATAGCCTCTGCTTATCACCATATTCATATCCGATCTCAACTATTAACCCCAACTTTCTGTTTACCGGTTCGATTTATCACACCTTCAATGACATATCTGCTCCACGACAACAAATACATGACACATAAAATTGTTTGAGCAAATACTCTGTCCATCTTGATGCTTGACTATGCAGGTCTAAAGTTTGCCATTTCCACACAGAGATTTTCAAATATCTAAATCAACACATTCTACAAGAATCATGATCACGTTAACTATGAGGGTTATTCGCCACTGGTGTCACCCTAACTTTTAAACGAACTCCCAATCTTGACATACATGCATTGATCAGAAAAGATCACACGTGCAGCCTGGATGCTTGACAATGGAAAGCATTCCACTTAAGGGAAAATAAAAAAATTATGTTTCGTTTACACAAACAATGGCCAGGACTTTGACATGTTCATTAAACGGACACAGGGCAATATTGCAACATTTAATGGGCATGATTTGAGAAAAAAACATCAACAAACCAATTCTTTAGCAGCCTCAGAACATCTTTAAAAATCTATTTATCCTGGGAGGCTGAACGACTAACTGATTAATATTCATGAAGCAACAGAAAGTAAAAGAATCTTAATCTTCACCAAACTCTTTCTGCTCAGCGATGACTATGTCTGATAAAGGCATACAATCGGTCACTTAATAGTTGGATCTCATCTGATAACTGAATCAACTGCATAACCTTGATGGAACAATCCAATTATATCTGTATAATAAAATTTGACCACATTGTTCTCCTAAGAAATATCTTCAAAACCTCTTGAAGTGTATCAAATCACGGACGAGTTCATTACAATTAATCTGAGGCATTAGACTGATACCAAAACTCAGGCAATATCGCATCATCCCCACGAACCAAATCAGCCTCTCTCAGACAGACATCAGCCGTCAACTTAACTTGAATTAAAGTCCAACTACTTTCCAGCAGAAGAAATCATTCTATAAAGTTTCTGTAAGCAAATTACTCTAATAATCAGGTTCCAGTAAAAAGCCAGCAGTATGCAACCTGTCACTCTAGTAACAGAAGTCTCAATTCTCAACTGACAGTTACAGAGGCGAATCTAACATAAAAAACTTCGAAGTTAACAGGCTTGAACCAGGCCCAAGTATGAGAATCTCCTCAAACATTCCCATCTAAAAGATTTCAGATAGCATAACCAGCATCCAAAAATAAGAACAAACAAAGGAATGATCAATATTGCAGTTAATAGAGGGATACATATAAATAACAAAAACTAGGAATGTTCTGCAAAATTCCAGAACTCCAGTGCAGAACTTAAAGCCTGGAGCAAAGTTAAGAAAATAACTATTCTCATTTTTATATCTTTTATAAATGAAAGGATGCAGTTATTTAATATAGATTTCGTTTCATATAAACTGAGGTCATATTCTTGGTTGCAAAGGGTGGGAAAAGTAAAGAAATTTTGCTATACGTTTATGAAAATCAATCTTACCGAGACAGCAAAAAAGCAATTTTTTTTATAACAATATGAAAATCAAACTTACCTGACAGTCGATAACTTTGCCAAAACGGCTAAAGGCGTCTTCAAGCTGACGCTCGGTAACTTCCCAAGATAATCCTCCAACAAATATACGACATTCCTGATCTTTTCCAGCCATATTCCTCTGTATAATTTCCCTCTTTCTAACCTATCAAAATTATACATAATTATGCTCTTTATATCTCGAACAACTCGTAAACCTAACTTTTCATAAAAAAACTCGTAAACCTAACTCAATTAAGAAATTAACAAAATTAATTTAACCAAAAGGAAAACCTAGATTCCATCAATTAGCAGAATGAAAATGCGAATTAAGAAAAACATAAACATTCCGAATTGTGAAATTATCTATAATTATGCTCTTTATATCTCGAATAACTCGTAAACCTAATTCAATTAAGAAATTAAGCAAAAAATATAGAATTACATCAATTAGCATAATGAATATACGAATACGAAAAACGAGAATATTCAGAATTGTGAATGCATAAAGTATGAATATAGAAATTGACAGAAGAAACACGAAATCACTGCTTACTGGAAGAACAGATCTCGAATTGAAAAGAGAAGTATGTAAAATAGAGGGAATCTGTAAAAGAGAGTTATTCGTTTGAAGATTAGGTTTTTTTGCCTTTTTGGGGCAAGTATAAAACCCTATAACTCAAAAGCTGCGTGGAGAAAGGCAGGTGGAACGGGCTGCTCCCCAACTCACAAGTAATCTCTCCATTCCTTAATATGTACTCCCTCCATTCCTAAATATAAGACTCTTTAGACAATTAGAGAAAATTAAAGAAGTTGTCATTTCCACCTAAACTTTCAATATTACCCCACCCTCCCTCTCTCTCACTTCTACGTCATAAAAAAAAAAAAAGAAAGGAAAATATTAAGGGTATAATTGGAATAAATTGTTGACAGCTAATAAAAGATCTTAAACGACAATTAATTTGGTTACCTAGATATCTCCTAAACGACAATTAATAAGGAATGGAGGGAGTATAAGACTTTAGTTACATTTTGCGCAAATTAAAGAAGTAAAAATAAAATGCATTGTTCGTTAAAATATAATTATTATTCTCTTAAATATTACTCCTTCCATTACCTATTAATTGTCGTTTAGGAGATATCTAGATATCCAAATTAATTGTCGTTTAAGGTTGTTTTATTAATTATCTACAATTTATTTCAATTATACCCTCAACATTTTCCTTTCTTTATGATAAAGAAGTGAGAGATAGGGAGGGTGAGGGATAATATTGAAAGTTCAGGTAAAAATAACAACTTTCTTAATTTTCTCAAATTGTTAAAGAGGTCTTATATTTAGGAATGGAGGGAGTACTTATATAACCTTAATTTTAGTTAAGAGAGTAATATTAATATTTTAATTTTTTCTTCTTTAATTTGTGCAACATGTAATGAAATTCTTATATTAAGGAATGAAGTAGTAATAGGTATGAAACATGCAAGACGGGTCGTTGAGTTTTGAAGGAACCATTAATACATGTTATACTATTTTTATATATAAAAAAAAATACATGTTATACTATATAATCGGGGTGAATTTTATTTTGGATCCTGTAAATGGAAAAAATAGTATATAATTATGAATATATATGACAATTAATGTGTATAAAAAGGCAAAAAATTATTTGTCCTCGTTCTGTGTCTTCTTTTTTGTCCACACGAATAGATATTTGACACGTGTATATTTTTCTTTGTGGGTTTCACTTTTTCTTTTAGGTTATAATTTTTTAATTAAAAATTTAATACATATCAATTTTTGATTAGTGGGATAGAGAAAGTGACACAAATGGGGACAGATGATTCCTATTAGTATAAACCGGAGGTCACCCGTCCCATCCTCATCCCGATTAGGGAAAAAAAATCCTCGTTTTAAATTGGGACGAGGATTGAGATCCGGGCAAAAAAAATTCAACCCTCCTTTTTTTATGAAAAATAATTGTGTACTATAAAATTATTCTTTAGTCATACAAAACAAAAATTATAATATACGTGCATAATATATTTCATCAGATAAAAAACAAAGTTAATTGTAAAATTAACTTATTCTATAACTGAAATGTGTTATGCTTTTACGAAAATAACGTTTGTTTAGTTTTGAATGCGAACATCTTAAAGGCAATTACACATTTGACTCCATTTTCTTTCTTTTTGAGTGGAAGTGAATGCTTATAAATACAGGGTAAGAACCCTTCGTGCATCACACCCTTAGTAGTGTTGGGAAATTAAAATCCCCTCGATTCTAGCTCACAATATAGGAGACGTCTGCTAAAAGGATTAGGAGTTTCACCTAATTAGTACTGTATTCAATTAGGAGTTCACCTAATTAATAATATACCTAATTAATATCTAATCCAGTGAATATGAGTCAAAACTCAAAAAGCAGCTCGTATATCTCCTACACTAGACAAATTACTCCGAACCCGGACATCAATCATTGGACTCAAATAAGACTTCATCTCACTGATAGGTCCTAAATATATAAGATTATTTTTTCACAAAAATAAATAAATAAATAAATTATTCTATAACCAATCAATCTAAATCATTTTATATCGATTTTTCAGTTCGAGCAGTATATTGAATTGGTTTAAGTTTGCGCGCTGAATTGAAATCAAACTTTAGATTCGGTTTGAAAGTTTTTTCCAATTCAATCAAACCAAATCGAATATAAACCAAGTATATTTATGTTTGAAAGAGTATATACATCTTAATAATGACTATCCTATTTCCCTGTCTCTGCTAACCACAACTCAAGTTTCACTTCTCTATCAGTTTTAAATTCATCATAATTATCGGCTACAGAAAGTAATTCATCACCAGACAAACTTTTATCCATTTGCAGCTCTTCTTGTTCAACAGCTTCCTGACTTGATATTGGTAATTCATCAAGCTCACTTGAAGATTCTGCACCCAAGGACGTTGGTGGTTCCTGATGAGAAACGGCCATAGTCATCCCGCCTTTGGCTTGCTTTAAATCCCTCGGTGCCATTTGAGACCAACTTAAAATGCTCGCCCTTTCTTTTGCGGACTTCATAACATTTGAAAGATAACCTACAGACTTCTCGCTACCTTGTAGCTGTGAGCTAGGAGGGTTCCGACCCCATGCAAACGAACCCCACGAGCTACTTCTTCCCATCTTGAATACTGAACTCGGGCTGTTCACTAATCCTCTTTTCGGTTGTTTTTCTGACATGAGAGAAAGAGAAGTTTCGATATCTTTAATCATTTCATCGGCTATGGGGTGGCCGTATTCTCTCATTGACCTTATCATGGAAATAGAATCTTCTGAATCTTCTGTATGCAAAGCCATCTTGCGAGATTTATCTGTGACTTTATTCTTGAGATTGGCGAGGTTTGGTATGGCTTTTCGGGTATGCTGCTGAATGTAGAAAAGGCCCACAGAGGGTTCGTTCGCCACATATTTTATCATCTCTGCCATGGATTCGCCTACCTCCACAAAACCGTCGACTGGAGAAAGTTCGTGCATTTTCTTAAAGGTAAGAGATTCATCATCACTGGGGAAGTTAAAAAGGTAAAGAATGTGATCCAGATGAAACAGAAGAAGCCATTAGAGAGTAAAAGACACGAAAGAGCAAAAGACACGAAAGAGCAAAAGAAAGAAGTCCAAAATGTGACGAAAGAATGAATCATAACCGTGATTGGTACAAAAGAAGATAAAGCAATTTGCTTCACTATACTCAAAATTAAAGAAGAGGTATCACCTTGCAGGTCGTAAGTAGTCATTTAAGCGATGGGCGGCAATTAGTTATTTAGTTCCATGAAATATTAGGAATTATATTACAAATAAAATGCAGATTGCCAAGCAGCAACTATGAATTCCCATGTACAGACAAGTCATCATGAAATATACAATTACTTGAAACCATCAAGAAAACAGGACGAACAAAGTGGAAATACTATATCCTACCTAGACCAAAACTAAATAACAGTAATATTATAATTCTTACCTCAATTACAGTTTCTATTCCCCATAGTAACAATATGGCAAGAGAATGGACATAATATATTAAAGTTTCACAGTTCTGGAGAGAGCTTAATAGACAAAAAGATCCAGATGTGAAACTTTAAGACGTAAAAGTAATTTATTATTTGAAATAGATTAGCTCACGGGAAACCAATTCAGCTTAACCACATATTTCAGCATTAGCAAATCACACAACTTAAGATACTAGTGATATCTTACTTGAACATAGATCATGTAGCAGCAATACACTTTCTTGTACAGCAAATATTCTAAGGATTGGGTGCAGACCCTGCAGTTCTGATTATTAATGAAGTGATCAGATCAGATGCAGCAAGCCACAAAGAACAGTTGCTCGAGAGTTTATAGCAACTTTGACAATGAACATTGTAGAATCAAATATTAAGTTTCACACAGAAAAGAAATTTTCTTTCTGTTACATTAGAGTTTATACTTATGAATTCATATGCATTCCTATTGACACAAAGTTTTCATGATAGCCACTTTTAACAGAATCGGGATAACTGTAAGTTACACGTCTGCAAGAAAATGCAAGAACAAAAAATATAACAATTCTTTGTGTTGTTCAAACATGCCTACATACATAATGCACTTGATTTCCAAAAAATACATAAAATAACAATAAAAAGACAATATTTTTAGAAGTTTCTAAAAATTGTTCTTTCGCATAAAAAATTATGTTCCATACTCAGCCTGTTGGTCTAAAGCTGGAAACTTTGGTCAGACAGGCAACTATTTTCATCACAAAATCATCTCCTCGAGCCCTCTTATTAGTACTATTCTGAGTCCAAAGTACTTGTCAATTACTCTAGACGAGTCCTCTGGCTATATTTATAAATTATACCGACTATACCAAAACTATTCCTACTCTAACAATACTAGCAAAATAAAAGTTATCCTCTATCTTACAATGTTAAATTAGTCGTTTTTCTGCAGGAAAATCTAGCTTAGGGCAAAGTGTGCATTGAGAAGCCAATTTTTCCAACGAACATATTTGGTAAAGATGAAATTCCAGAAATAAAACAAGAAGAAAAAAAAAAACCAATTATGTAGCTCAAGAAAGTAAATGAAAAGATCAACAACACATGTAAAGTGGAATGTAAAATCAAGAACAAGATTTAAAAAAAAAAAACACACCCCCAATAAAAATTGCAGAAATAGAAGAAAAGAAGATGGAAAAACTCACAGAAAGCCCTAGAAAATGAGCTGAAGAATTGGCATCATCGGTTTCAAATTGCTCATTATTATCTATCTAAACCACCCGACTTCTCCTCCAGCTACCTTTCAACCTTTTGAAGGATATGTATCTGGGATTTTTCTTTTTTTCTTTTTTATTTTTTTTAAAAAAAATTATATTTTCAGGGAGGAGGGATTAATTGTATTGACGACATATGAAAGAGAAATACAAAACATTATGAAATTTTGTTAATTCTGATATGGATCATATTATTCAGATTTATCCGCATCAGCAACAAAAATTATCTCACATCTTATATGAATAATTTGGAATATATAGTTCATATCAGATTTTTTTTTATTTTCAATCATAATATCTTTAGGAAATTTTAACTTTGAATGCTTATAAAATCATACAATGTCTAATTTACCCTCAAATTTCTAGAACTTCTTACAATTGAGTATTTTTTAGTTTTATTTAGAAAGAAAAGTCATTCTTTTTATAAAAAATATATCATAATAAGGTGGAGGGAGACTTAAAATCATAACAGGAAAAAATATTCACCCTCCAGCCTCATCCCCACCTTAATAAGGAATTTCCTACCCCAACCATAATGGAGTGGGTGAGTTCTCAGTTTGTACGAGTAAATTGTCATCTCTAATAAAAACCCACATGCCAAAATTTCATTTGGGACCAAATGGAAAACCCTTATAAGTCGAAGGTCCTTAAGGCGACAAAAGTAACAACTGACAACAAAAGGAAGAAAAAAAAATCGAGGGAGCTAAAAGGGAAGAAAAAAAAGGAGATAACAGATAACGTCCACCAACCGCAAACAAAATTTTATAGAAACTCTTCTTTGATGGCTTCTCATCTGAACTTTTGCTATGGCTGTTCTTCAAGCTATACTAAGCAAACATTACTTCTAAACCCTTTTGTATATTCAAGCATTTCCATCATTAATGGATTACCTAAAAATGGTTATTTTATCCAGATTAAGCTCAGCCTTCAATGGACATCTTCTTCTTCTGATGGTAATTTTCTGGTTTTCTTGAATTTCCACTCCTCTTTATATTCTAGTTTTGTTTTTTTGGGTGTCTAGATTACGTTTTCTTGCACCCTCGACCTATTTGTACATACTACAATGTCTACCCCTTCCCAGGTAGCAAGATCATTGGACCGAGTGAACCATGGGCTTCGACCAATGATATACACGTGATAATATCATTAGTGTACTAAACAGTGTACTAGAAGAAAAGCAAAAGAAAACTTTCTTAGTTCCAAATGTTGAAGTACAAAATTCAAGATAACTCCAGTGTGGGTGGCTAGAAGGTCAAAACTCTTCCAAACAATTGCTTGTACAAAAGCTTCACTAGAGCATCGGCATTGTTGCAATGTTCGAGTTTGGAATACTGTACAAGGAGCTGAGATTCACTAAGCAGATATTACACCTGCACAGCAAGATGGCAGATCAAAACCTATTTGATGTGATTTAGCAAAGAGGGTAGAAAAGACATTCTGTATCAAAATCGATTTAAACCCAACAGTTATTCAAATGAAGTTTAGCCGGTTCAAGCTCGTTGAAATTATCAGCTCGAAAGCAAATCATTCTCTAAAAAACAAATAGCTTATACAGAGTGAATCATATTCTTCAGCAAGAGACAATTGTAATTCTCTAGAGTTTTTGTCCTTCCATCAATGTAATAGCCTTTTAGAATATAGGATACATAAGAAACATCTTATGATGCAGTTTTCTTCACATTACTCAGATTGGCAAAATAAAACACCAATTACCACCCCTCACTCACCTTCTCTCCTATCACCCAAAATACAAAGGAAGTTAACGCAAAAACAGATCAATGACCTAATGTATACACTTCTGCAACTCAGAACTTGATCAGCTGATGGTTTAGAAAATGTCGTCATTCCTAACTAACGTTTCCTCCAGATAAGATCAAATGATGGGAATTACAAATTCAAACTTCTTCAAGCTCATTCCTTTTTCATTTCCAGTGGGTCAATAAATCTGTTTTCTTAGCATAACTCTCATTTATGATATGCGTCCACTGGGCATCTGAGTAGATGATTGGGATCAACATAGGACCCACAATAAGTAAACAAGCAAATCCAAACAAAGCTTACACAACCTAGTGAACCGACGTAAGAAAGAAATGTGTCACTAAACACGGGAAGCCCTTTCCTAGAGTACCAGCAAGATGCCAATACCTTCAACGATACAAAAAGGTTCTGTTTTCACTTTCTGAACAAAATAATGACACACAAGCATATGATGTTACTTTTGTTAAAGATTATGGAGTTTCATTGATTGAAATTATCACCATGTTAGACATGAATCCTTGGATTCCAAGTGAAACTTCCAACGGGAGCCACTAGTGTGAGGAAAAGGTACCGGTGGAGGTTTCTTCCAGTTCCTTAAGTGATGTTTAAACAACATCTTTTGCCATAGATGCATATCTCTGATTAGTTTTGCTCAAACTTATTGACAGGGGATAGATTTTATGCATTTTCCCATATTAGTACAAGCTAGAAGATCACTATATGAGTATATTGATAGTTGATTACTGCACTGGCATGTACCTCAGTGCACCGATCCCCATCCAAATAACTACTAAAGTGGTAGATTGCCATCCCCATTTATTCCATAGTTCTCATACAGGTCTCTCCAAAACTAAAATTTTAGCCAATGAAAGCTAACATCAATAACTGGAATCAACTAAACTTCTCATTTGAGTACTGTCAGCAATTGTTTCCTGGATGAAACTACATGAAGTAACACAAAATGAAGATTCGCCAATGACACCCAACCCAACCTATCATAGATGGAACCGGAAGGGGAAGCGAACTCTAGTAAACAATAAAGGAAAACTATACCAATGAATTAAAAACAAATCCAAAAAATATATCACAACTTTACTAAAAGTATAAAACCAAAAATTCAATGTAAACCAAAATCCAATTTACAAATTCCATACCTTCAACTAGCAACTTCAGAGCATTCTCCATCTCCACAAATCCCTTCACTTCCAACAAAATCAAACAAAAGCCTCAATCTCCATCCTCATCACTCTCATCACTAAAGTAACCTTTCCTCTTCCCCCTTTTCCTCTTCTTCTTCAATCCTTCCTCCTCCTCTTTCTCCTTTCCTCTCAACAACATCCTCTCCTCAGCTCCCTTATCCACCACAGACGCCCAATTCTCCATTTCAAAATCCCCTATTTCCTCCTCCTCTTCTTCTTCCTCCTCCTTCCCACCACCACTCCACCCCTCTCTCTTCCCCTTCTTCGGCCTCTCTTCCGGCCTCTCTCTCGGCCCGAACAAATTCTTCGGACACTCATAACTCAAATGCCCTGCCTCACCACACTCATAACACTTACTCTTATCCTTATACACTCTCTTCTTAATAAACTCCGTTGCTCTTCCATTATCCGCCGCAATCGAAGCAACTAGGGTTCTACCATTCAAAATCTTCTTATCAATTCCTTTCACAGCCTTTACGGCGTCGTCTTTAGAAACGAAGAGTACAAAAGCGACGCCGCGACTGGTACGAGTTTTCCGGTCTTTGAGGACTGTGACTTTGGCGACTTTACCGAATGTGGAGAAGATTGTGTGGAGATCAGAGTTTGTTAGGGAAAAGTCTAGGTTAGATACATAGACTGTTGATTTTGACGGTGCTAGGCCTCCGCTGCCGCCGCGTCTGGTGGTGGAGGAGGAGGAAGGTTGTGTTGGTGGTGGTCCGGTAGAGGAGTAGCGGTAGTAGAAGGCGTCGTCATCGTCGGAGTCGGAAGCGTGGGTCTTCTTCCGGGACATCGAATTGAGCTCCGAAGTGGACCGGTTGAAGACAAAAAAAATTTGGGTGAATAACAACCGGTGAAGACAATTGTATTTATATATCGTCATTATGGAATTATCTTTTTAGGAAAAATAAAAAAACTACTACAGTAAAATCTCAACTCAAGGATCAGAAAAAAAATATTACTATATGAAGGTATTATTAAATACAAACTTACATATAAAATTATAATTTTAAAAAATAACTAATTTATATTATATTACACTTGTAAATGTGTCTCTTCATATTTTTAAAATATGAATTTAAAAAATATATAAGACTCATAAATTTAAAAAAATAAATTTACATACATCATTAATATATATATATATATATATATATATATATATATATATTTATTTTCATTTTTTTTTTGTTTTAAAATATTAAACCAAGTATGTTGTATATTCAAAATGTCTTTTCGTTTATTTTTTTTTATTATATATATATATAAATACTAGCATAATCATAAATTTCATTATCATTTAAATATTATAAGTATTTCATATCATAGTTAATTTTCTTTATTTTTTAATAGAGCCATATTTAGGAATTAATGCCATACTTGAATAATTATAGGAAAAAATAATAGAGAAATACCTATAAAATGAGTTTCTTCCAGTTTAGGTTCTTCGAAAGGTATTCGGTTTTATACAGTGAATTATATTCAAAGGGATTGTAATTTTGTTCCTGTAAAATTAAAATTACATAATAAATAGCTAATTTGAGCTGCCAATAGTTCCGACTTTCAACAGGATTTCTAGCCTAATGTGTGACACTTGCCTTTGGCATATCATTCTCTAGTCATAAAACCCCTCATCGTGCCAGATATCGACTAAAAAGTCTACCATTTCCTGCAAAATACCATAAATGCTAAAGATATTAGAGGATCGGGGCAGTAAAGGAATGATTCTAAGTAACTGAACTATTATACGCGCTTACAGCCAATGGGATTTGCTCTGCAAAAGGCTCGTTAGTTGAGAGCAAGTCTTCATAAGTTGTCGACCAGCTGCATGACAAAAAATTTAAGTCATATTTCCAAGATAAATACTTAGGTTCAGGGACATGAGTTATCTAGACGAGGACCACTACAACGATGACCTAACTGACCCTAGAAGAGTTAGCAATCACCTCCTTGTGTTGCAGCAATGTTATCCATTTGATCAAGAATAGAAGCTAAAGGAATCGGCAAAAAGATAAAAACAATCAGTAATAATTTCCTTTTATTGCAAAACCCAAGTCAACTCTGATTCAGTGGCGACAATGATGATGGTGAAAAACACGGGAAACCTTTATGTGCCCAAGTATGACAAAACTATCCACTGAGTATTCAAAGCCTGTTCTTCATTACCCTACTTTAAGAATGCATCTGCTTGCTTTTTGCAAACTCCAGGTGAATCTAGTCTCATAGGAAACTTTCACCGACATAAACTTAGAAAGTTCCAATTATCCAATATATTAAAGAAAACAAGTGATGGATCTGAAACCGTAAACAGGCTCAAGAAAGACATTCAAGCAATCCGACAAGTATTGTTCACAGACAGTCTTCAGAATCAATATGTGCATCGGCGACAAAAGATGTTAAAGAAATGATACCTTATAATTGGATCTTTTTCTATCCCTTTTGATTGCTGAGTATCACCTATCCACTTTTTTCTGCTCTCGTGCCATGCATTTGAAGCTGGACAACATGTTAAGCCACATTAATATGTTTCTAAAAAACTAACATCTTTACCAAAATTAATGACATTTTCTATTTTTTCTTTTTGGTGGAAAAAATTAATGACATTTTCACTGCTTTATCCTATTGGTCACATACTGCGAAAATACTCCATAAGTTCACAACACTCGAATCACAAAGACAAGTCTTAAACTCAATCTAAATTGTTTCATTCCGAGGACAGGTTGGTCCTCGAGTGCGTTATTGGAGGGCATGATTATTCTCAAACTGAAAACTAATAGTTGACAGAGAAGAAGAGAAAATGCAAATAGTATCAGATCTAGCAGCAAGGTTTTTCAGCATCACGTTCCTTTGTTAAAACATTGAATTTCCTCGTAACTGTATAATAATATGAACAAGACACCAGCTGTTAAATTTATCCACAGAACTCGTTATCATCAAGGAATTTCCATATCACAACCATGAAAATGCAAGAATAGCATACACTGCAAGAATTATTCCTTTTAGACTGAATAACTAATTGAAATTTCTAAGATATCAACAGTTCTCTACTCTGTCATCAATGGAGAATTGGAGATATATAAAATAACTCACCATGGTTGACAAAGACGGTAGTTTTTGTATTCTTTTCTACAGGCTTAGGCTTTCTTGTATCATTAGCGAGGGTGGTGCCCTGAAAAGGATGCTTCTCACGGGAATGGACATTTCCAATACTGACTTCCATCATCTTTGTGCTGAATAACCATTCCCTTGAGCAATGTTATTGTTTAAATCTTCTCAATGTTGGGCCAAAAGTTGATCTTGGGTTGATCTTGGTAAATAGGTTGCAGCTCTGCAGATAAAGGAACCTACAAAGTTTGGTAAAAATACTAAAATAGTTGGGACAAAATCATGTTCTCTTAGGTCCACATTGATAATAGAACTTTAAATAACAAGGCATGCCAAACTTGAGTAACACATAAGTGAAGCTTAACACATTAATTAAACTTTAATACCACAGAAATACTTGCAAATTGGACGCGAGAGAGAGAGAGAGAAGGGGGGAGTATTTATAGGACCCATAATTTATTTAAGACATCCAATTGGGTGGCTGCTAACTAAGGGAGGTCATGTCGAACAATTCTACAAAGAGGACGAAAATGGAAACTATTACAACACAAAAGTGACGATGGATATCCTAATGGCTAATAGGATATCTAGGTTATTCTAGTTCAAGTGAAAATCAGCTACGAATAAGCTTATTGTAGGATTTTCATTCAAGGATCATGCTTTTTGAAATGATGAAGATGATTTTCAACCACACCAGCTACAAACCAGTCACAGACAGATCCAATGGGAGCCAGGGACGGCCGCCGATCCCCTGTCATTTTTTTAAAATTACTTCTACAAGTATTGATTTTCAAAGATGTTAGTCACTTTTTCTTTAAATTCCCAAAAACTCAATATTCGTGTTCCGTCTGTTAAACCAGCCATGAACAAATGCTAGTTCTAAATCTTGCTCTCACACACAAAAACTTTCAAATATTTTCCACTACTTCACCACAATCCATAACACATCCTGCATACCTCTCATACTCAACTTCCCCGCCATCCCAATACAAGGAAAGAGGAACAAATAGATTCTAGCACAAAATTTCCAATCTTTTTAGCAATCAACTCACGATCACTCTAAAAATAACTAAAATAATAATAATAACTCATGATCCAAGCCAGTGTTGTCAAGGCGCTCGCCTGAGGCGAGAGGCGCAAAGGCGAGGATGAAAGCGCCTTAGAATTTGAGGAAGCATGTTTGTAAGATCAATTGATGCTTCTGATAAGTCGAAGACAGGCACTTATATGTTCGAATTGTTCGACAAATTCATCAAAGAAGTAGGGGAGAAAAATGTTGTTCAAATTGTGGATTGATAGATGCCTCTAATAATGTTATGGCAGGGTGAGTTAAAAATTTCATTATCATTATAATATAAATTTTAACATTTATCATATTTTTTTGAAGATAGTAATATTATTTTCTTTTTTGATTTGACAGGGAAAAATGATAGAAGGTGTGTACCGCGATATTTATTGGACCCTCATGCACTGCACATTGTGTTGATTTGATACTAGAGGATATTTACAAAATACCGAACATCAAACTCACACTTCAAAGAGCAGATGTCACTCTCGAGTTTCATATATAGTCATGTGGGTTGCTTTTAAATATGATGAGAAAATTTACCGATGGATTTGGAATTGCTTAGGCCCGCGAAGACGAGATTTGCGAATCGCTTTCATCACTCTTCAAAGAATCCATAAGTTGAAAAGTAAGTTGAGAAAAATGTTCACATCATCGAATGGGAGGAGAGTAAGTGGTCACGTGAGAATGTTGGAAAAAGATCCCAAAAAATTGTCATGGATCATGGATGGTGGATAAAGGTAAACTTTGCCTTGAAAGTTTCCAATCCTCTAGTTTATGTCCTCCGTTTGGTTGATAATGAGAAGAAACCGACTACTGGGGTACATTTATGAGGCTATGGATCGCGCCAAAGAAGCAATTGCGAAAGCATTCAAGGATGAGTGTTCATACAAGCAAATTTATGAGATTATTGATAAAAGATGGGACTGGATCAGCTTCATCGTCCCTTTGCATGCATGCAGGGTTACTACTTGAATCCAAACGATACTATTATGAAAATGTCGATAGGATTGAAAGCGATGAAGAAGTAAACAAGGGGCTAATTTCGTGCATTCAAAAATTAGAAATACCAGAAAAAGTAGCTCTTATTATGGAGGAGCTTCCAAAGTATAAGGCAGCCGATGGAATTTTTGGAATGGATAGCGCGATTGCTTACCGAACAAAATTTTCCCCAGCTATGTGGTGGAGTTCTTATGGTGCATCAGCTCCAAACTTACAAAGGTTTGCGATAAAAGTATTAAGTCTCACATGTAGCTCATCGGGATGTGAGCGAAACTGGAGCGTGTTTGAGCATGTAAGTTTATTATAATTTTTAAGTATTTTGTGTTTAAAGTGAGTTTTAAATTTTCTTTTAATAACCTTTATTATTTTGTTTGCAGCTACATTCAAAGAAAAGAAACCGACTTGATCAAAAGAGGCTCAACGACTTAGTCTTTGTTAAGTACAATAGAGCATTACTTCGTCGGCGCACATTGAAGGATGAGATAGATCCTATCTCATTAAATGATATTGACGATTGTAATGAGTGGTTGGTTGGAGAGTTAGAAAATGAGGATTTAGTGTTTGATGATTCAGATTTGCTTTGGGCGGAGGTTTCGACTGCAGCTGAAGTAAATGAACCACGCTACCCATCTAGGTTAAGAGGAGCTAGTACTTCTCATTCTCAACCTTTGCCTAAGGATTTAAGACAATTTTCTTCGTATATGCCTAATTTTGATGAGAATAATGAGGATGAGGAAGAAGAAGAAACTCCATTGGATAAAGAGAATCAAGTTGAAGTTGAAGACGAAGAAGAAGATTATGACGATTATGATGATTAGCTTTTTATTTGTTTTACTCTATTTGAAGGTAAGTAATGTTTAAGGAACTTTATTATTATGATTATTTATTATTATTATTATGTTTTGCGTAAAATTACATGCTCCTAATATATATAATAATATTTATTCAAGGTGCGCCTTTTTTGCGCCTTGCGCCTCAAGGCACCAAGCCCCCTTTGCGCCTTGGTGCGCCTCACCGCCTTGACAACACTGATCCAAGCCATAACTTCCAACCACATTTAAACACTAAAAAACAAAGTCTAGAGCTTTCTTTCTCCATCCCATTACAACATATCACCTCTCCAACAACCAAATAAACCAATCCCTATAACATGCATTACATTCAAGCCAAACTTTATATATAAAAAAAGTCGTATCCGGTGCACAAGGTTGTCAGCCCGGTCAGGGGTTCGATGTAAGCAGAGGCGGATCTACATGGTGGTCCTTGTATGCCTAGGACTACCCAAGATTAAAGAAACAAGTTTAATTTTCACCCTAAATTGTTGAGGGACCACCTAAATTTCAATCATGTATCCGCCCCTGGATGTAAGCAACCTTATCCTTATTTTTTTTATAAAGATGTTGTTTTCAGGGTTCTAACCCGAGACCATCCTGGCTCCCGCCAAACTTTATATATGAAAAACAAAAACTAAAAACATTAACATTGAAAGACGAAAAAAAACCTTCAATTAAACTGAAAAGCCCATAAGAAATCTCTCAACATTTTCCCTGAATTATCAGTACATTGGCCTAACTACACACCCCAAGAGACAAACAAGAAAAGCAAAACTGAAAAAATAAATAAAATCATAAACAAAAAAAACAAATAAATAAATAAATAAAAAGAGAAGGAAATCGTACCTTAATGGGCTTTCTCGAAAAGGCGCCCAAATTTGAGAAAGGAGAAAAGAAAGAAATGAAGTTAGCGGGTAGATCCCTATTTATAGGGCCGCATCGAAGGTTCTTGCACATGTGGCTCATGCAATTTGCCATTTTTTGTATTATTTTATTCTATCTTTGGGTTAATTTCAGTTTAGTATCTTTAGGTTAGAGGGTAGGAGCGTTTTAGTCCACATTATTCAAAAAATAAGCATTGTTTAGTCTCAAGACCGTTAAAGTGGAAACAACTTTTGTTAAAAAGGCATGGAAATAAATAATATGTTCATCAATTATAACTAAAAATAACATTATTATTCATGCCAGTATAACTAGTTCAAGATTATATGTGAAACAGATGTTCATTCCGCATTTGTGAAACATATGTTAGTCGGCGAATAACTTAATTCAATGGTTGGAGACAGATGAATATTTGTCCCAGTCGATAGACTGAACAACTGTTCAGTTATTCAAAGATTAGCTGTTCATTTTTACTTAAAACATCAACTGTGTGATCAAGTGATCTAACAACTGAGATGTGTCTGCATGTGAGGAAACCAGCTTGTTATGTATTAGATTCTTATTGAGTGTAAGTATGTAACCAATTTTTGTCTCCCCTCAGTAAATAATGACTAACTCTATAATAAATACATATATGCACTGAGGGATCGAGGTTGATTATAGACTTACAATGATGTGAATAATAATGATATTATCAGTCATAGGTGAAAAACATATTAGTCTTTTTATATCTGCTTAATGAAAGTTTACTATTTTAATCATTGACTAACGGAATAATGCTAATTTTTAAATAATATGAACTAAAGTGCTTTATACACTAACCTAGTGTACTCAAATGCAATTAACCCTTTGTTTTCTTACTCAGTTTGGATATTCTCTTTCGACAGCTTACGTGGAGTGGGCCATCCTCTGTTAGCAGATAAAATAAAGCTAATGTTTTACGTTGCAACTGCCGATTTTATCCTTCACCCAATTATCGATAGAGTGAAGGTGATCGTATATCTGTTTTTGTTTAGGGTAATTCTGTCTTTTGAAAGGGGTTTGTTTAGGTGTGGATCTCGTGCTCGGGAAAGGGGACGAAAAGATACAATGATTGAGTTATGACGAGTATTTAAGCGTGAATCTCGCGTGGGATGAGATATTTGCGAGACCATGACATATCCGGATTTTTTTTTTTTTTTTAATTTATTATTATCGAGGGAGGAGGATAGGTGTATTGAACCTATCGTTTCACTGTGAATCCCAGATGGCTTTAGTGCTAGAAGCGCTACTCAAAGCACGGGATGGAGGTCCCCGTGGTCGATTCTCGTATCTCCCCATGTGGGAGCAAATAAATTCTCCTCATTGTGAGGCTAAATTCTCCCCGGGGCATGAGGGCATGCTATAATCTCCCTATTTAGAGTACTTCTCGCCTTTCCCCTTCGAGGGCAATCGCCGGGCGTACCTATCGTTTCAATTTATAAGTATTAAGCCTATTTCACTAGCTTTTTAACTGGAGTTACAATTCATAATTTTTTATGCTTTTAAAAGTTACATAGTTATTTTAGATAGTTAAATATTTCTAGATTATAAGTTTTTAAGATATCTTACATTTCTATAACACATAATTACGATGTACATAATGTAGCGGTTTAAAATAAACAGTTGGCATAATTATTTTAGAGTCTTGAGTATTTGTAAATTTAAGATTTTAAGATATTTAAATTTTTTTTTTTTTTTTTTATGAATGACAAGAAAGAAATACTTGAAACTGATATTTTTTCAAAAGTTGCTTTCTTGAAAAGGAAGAGCAAAAAGGTGCTAGAAGTGTCTATTAGATGGCAAAGAATTATTTGTTTCCACTTTGTGCACTATGGCATATTTGATCTTTCGTGGCACTGAAAAAATGCCACAAAAAACTATTTAAGTGTCATAAAGTAAGTTTTGTGACACTTATGCGACACTTTTTTCTAAGTCGCTTCACAAGTGGCTGTCGCTTTTTTTAAAGTGACTTTTATAAGTCGCTACAAATAAATTAGTGGCACAATTAGTGACACTTTTTAAATGCCACAAACACATTAAAAATATGACATATTTTGCGGCACTTTTTGGTAAATGCCACGAAATAATTTAATTATTTTTTAAAAAATCATTGAAATAAAAATTATTTCATTTAAAAATAAAAATATTAACCAGAGGAGGATCCTTAAACATTATCTATAGTCACTCCTTATCAACTATTTAATATTTGTGGGTCGTGAGATTTGAACCATTGACCTGTCGTTGCAAACACTAACGCTCTAACCAATGTACCACAAAGACTTTTGTTTTTATTCTAACCAAAATTATTTATATAACATAATAATAAATTTTATTTAACTACTTTTAATTTTAATTTTGATATTTATATTTATTACTGTTTATTAACAACAACCAACTAAAAATAAAACTCCTTTAAAACAAACACTGAGTAGAAATAATTTAAATGAAAACTAGATACAAATTTTAATCTTAACATCATACGAATTATAGATAAGTTTATTTACTGTATTTTCTATTTATATATATTATTGTTAATATAATGTTTTTTAAAATTTGATAAATGAAATTCAATAACTAGTCATTTCTTTTGTAAAGCTTTAAAATGTTATAAAATTTATATAAGAAATGTAAAATATAGAATATATGAATTTCGTGGAATGTGAGTTTTTTTTATTTCATCTAAAAGAATTTTTAATAATTTTTAAATGGAAAATTAATTAATTTCATTTTCAATTAATTATAATTATTTATTATCATTAATAAACATATATCTTAGTAACTTTTAATAATGAAATACTCAAATAGTAATATCAATGTTTTTCTTTAAATTACTTTTAATACAAATTTCATTTATAATGTTTAGTTTACATTTATGAAATTAACTCGAATGAAATATTATTTGACAATTTTACTGTAATTGCCACAAATTTTAAGGTACTATTTGAAAAATACCACTAAAATTTAACATTTTGATATATTGTCGTAAATTTTGTAGCACTTGTTATAGCAATTGAACAAATGTCACAATTTTTTGTAGCACTTGTTAAAGAGTGCCACGAAAACGTGACATTTTCTCAAAATTGTTAAAATTTTGTGGCAACTCATGAGGCAATTTAAAAAATGCCATAAATTTGGTAGCACTTTATGTGACAATTGAATAAATGCCACAATGTTTTGTGACACTTGTTAAAAAGTGCCACGAAAATGCGACATTTTCTCAAAATTGCCATAATTTTGTGGCACTTCACGAGGCAATTAAAAAAAAGTCTTAAATTTAGTGGCACTTCTTATAAAGTGCCACAAAAAAAGGCTTTTTCACATAAGTGTCGTAAATAAATGACATATATCATAAGTGCCACAAGTTAAGTGCCACCAAAGCCCAATTTTACCATAGTGGTGTTTCGTTCTAAGTCCACAAATGGGTAATTGATACTTATTTTTTTATCTACGAGTTTTATTATTTTTTTAAATTATATATTTTTTAATTAAAATGTCGCTTTTTTTATTACATGTGAGATAGCGAATGAGAACAAAATATTCCTACCGCTATGGGATATATATGTTATGTGGCTTAGAAAGCGATAGAATTGTGTAGTCATGCATCTGCAATTACTTAGCGCATAAGGTTTTGGGAAATTAAAAGTCATTGTTGTGTGCGTTCATCCATTTCCCAACTTAAGACTTTCTATTTATTTTAGTCCACCATATTCGATTTGTTTACGGTATTTCATTTTATTTTCTGAATAAATAAATTTTTCATTAATTACCAAAATAGTCGGAACTATTACAATCAAAGGAAAATCGAAAAATACAATAAAATAAAAGTTATACAATGATTTAGAAAACTCCGATAACAAACAAAAAAACACACCCAATAAAACTTGGGTGGTTAGGAAATACTAAGAATAAAACTATCAACCTAAACAAATACATAATCTTCTTCTTCGCATCATCTTCACCACAATCCTTGAACGAGAGAGACAGGAGAATATCACTTTCAACATCTTCCGTAGGGATCGACAATTTATAGGATCATGGGGGTATCAACCGTCCTACAAATTGTCTCGGGAAGATGTAGAAAGTTGATAAAGGGCCCATATCAAGTCCGAGTTGAATTAATCCTCCTAGAAACGTAAAAAAACTGTCTAGATATGTGAAGATCTGAGACAGATCTAACCTCTGTGTCTTGAATCTTGAAGAAAAATACTTTGTAAAAAGTCTCATATGATTTGTGGTATAAAATAGAGATAGAAAAACTAAACAAAAAAAGATAATTGGCCAAGATTTGACCATTGCCTAGAGCCAATGGCCAAATCTGGCCAGAGTAAGAAGGAAACACATAAGCAGCAGGAAACACAGAGAGAGAGGAAGAAAAGAGAGAGAGAATTTTAATCCGTGTTTTTTAGTATATATTGATAGAATTTTAATTATTAATTAAATGGTTAAAAAATGCTATTCTCAATTTGAGAAATATATAGTTTAAATAACTATTATTTTAATTGCAATGGCCATTTTTATCAGCACCCTAATTCTAGCGAATTTTATTTGCCTCAACGTTAGAGGCGGGTGTCAAACTTGTGCCCTCATGGACACAAGTCAAGGCCTTGCCCACCGGGCCAAAGCCTTCTTGACAATTGCAATAGCCATTGTCATTTCTTATAATATGAATATCGAACAACTGATACTACATAAAGATGTATTTTAAAAAAAAAAAAAAAGAATAATTACTCTAAGCACATAACACTTTATTAAGATGTTGTGGCGAAGAATAATTACATCATACTTTTTTTTTGGGGTGTCTTAATCCCGAATTAATTATTATATTGAGTAATATTTATTTCAAATACACATAATAACGATTATATGTTACTTGTTAAAAAACGATTATATGTTGGATGAAGTTATCCAATAACTAAATATTTTTCTATTTTTTTATTAATAAAAAATACATGCATTTTGAAATCAACTTCATCTGTCAATAAAATCATTTATGGATCCTCTCACAATTCGCACTTACAAAATAAATGAGTTCCGCGTAATAGTCTGACTGTCTTATACCATACTTCTCAACCATTCAAGGTTGTGGCATTTTTTTGGGAGCGGGATATGTACTATCTTAATGGAATTCCCAAGTTTAACATAAGGATTAATGTAGAATAATTTTTTCGTACGCATAGACATTTAAATCGTCAAAATCACTTAATTTAATAATTAAGATTTTCAATTAAAATAAATCATTGTTCTTCAAACAAATAATTTGTTCAATCTATTGAAAAATACTTATTCAACAATCTTCAATAGTTAGAATCGAATAATTCAACAATAAACATGTATTTCGCGGATACATAACACTAATTTCGCAACTAAAAACTCAATTTTTTTTTGTGTTTCAGTAAATTAGACCAAAAAAGGAATGAGAAGAATTTTTTTTGTTCATCGCAAGAGTTCAGACATAGTGCTGAAAAGACATCTCTCATGTTCGTTATCTTCTTCATTTTCATTATCATTATCATTGTCTCATAGTTTCACAGATCCGAAATTTTCGTTCTCTCTTTACAATAAGCTTTCTCTGTCCTATTTATCTCCCTCTCTCCCACACTGAGACACAAAGTAATTAATCAAACTGCAATGAATTTATGGTGATTTTAATTGTTAATGTCGAATTTGTTTTTGGTTTAGGAGATCAGTTATTTTGAGCTGGCATTGAATTGATTGGACTGAGTTAAGATGGGGATTTTCGAGGGCTTACCTATTCCTCGAGACAAAGCTGTAAGTTACAGTTTTGGTTTCAATTTTATTCGATTCTCAGCTAAATATGTATTGGAACTATTGGTTCAATTATGCTTGAGATTGAATTTATGGTTCCTCGAATACATACATCTGTGAGTTTCGGTTTCAATTTGATTGTATACTCAACTAAGTGTATTAGAAATATTTGTTCAATTGTGTTGATATTGAATTATTTTTTAGATTATACTGATTTACCAATTCCTCAAGATAAATCTGTAAGTTCAGATTCAATTTTATTTATTTATTTATTTTTTATTTTTTATGAATAAAAAAATTTTCATTAATCACAATGTAGCCGAGGCCATTACAATCAAATACAAATATGAAATTACAAGAAAATAAAAGTTATACAATGATTTAAAAAATCATTATAACAGACAAAAGCCACAACCAAGAAAACTTGGGTGGTTAGGAGATACTAAATTAAAAACTAGTAAGATAAACAAATACATAATCTTTTTCTTCGCAGCATCTCCATCGCAATCCTTGAACCACAGAGGCAGGAGAAAATCAATTTCAACATCTTCCTTAGAGATCGACAATTTATAGGACCATGAGCGTATCAACCGTCCTACAAATTGCCTCGGGAAGATGTAGAAAGTTGATAAAGGGCACAGATCAAGCCCGGGTTAAAAGATTTCGCCTAGGAAATGAGCCAACAAGTCTAGATATGAGAAGATCAAAGACAGATGTAACCTCAATGTCTTGAATCTTGAAAAAAAATACTTTGAAAGAACTATCATATGATTTGTGGTACAAAATAAATATATAAAAACTAAACAAAAGTAGATAATTGGCCAAGATTTGACCATTGACTGGAGCCATTGACCAAATATGACCAGAGGCAGTGGAGAAAAAGGAGCAGCAGGAACGCCGATCGCAGAAGATTTGACCATTGAATTTTGTTATGTAGTGTGTATTAAATGTGTTTAGAAGATGAGAATCGGGTAGCCCAAGTGGTAAGGCTACCCGAACACGGGGCGGAGGTCCCGTGTTCGATTCCTATATCTCCCCATAATGGGGGCAAATAATTTCTCCTCCTTATGAGGCTTATCTTCCCTCCCCAGGCATGGGGCATGCTTCAATCTTCCCTATCTAGGGTACTCTCCGCTCTTCCCCTTTGGGCGCTAAAAAAAAAATGTGTTTAGAAGGATTTGATCCCTAGTTCTTTTAGTGGGTGCATTTTAGTTGTTCAGTGGGTCGGGTAAAAACATTCGCGGGTCCAGATGACCCGGTTTGTGGTGTTAGTATAAATAGCTGGAAATAGATATTTCCAGATATGGAAAATTATTTCTAGATATTGTATTCCTTTAATTTCCCCCAATTTCACTGTAATTAGACTTAGTAATAAATCCCAATTGTCTTTTCTCAAATTCTTCTTCTCTTCTTTCTTTCTCGTTTCTCTGTTCTGATTGTACAAAATTTCTCAATTAATTCTTACAATCATAACATTTGGTACCGGAGCTGTTCAATTCCTCTTCTGCAATGGTGTTGACGGGAAATCAAACCGGCGAGTCTTCTCAGGCGACGGCGACGCCTCTTCTTCCAACGCCGGAGGTCGCGGAGCTGCGTTTACCGGTAGAGCAACAGGTTCGAAGGCTGATTGAAGTAGAGAGCTCGACTATCAAAATCAACTCTCAATTCGACGATCTGCGTAGTGCAGTAGCTGTTGTGAGTGCCAATTTGGCTTCTGGTAAGAAGGATACTGACCACAAGTTTGGTCAAATCCTAGAAAGTCTCTCTACAATGAACGGTAGTGGAAAGGACAAAGTTCCTCTAGGCGAAGCTAGTAGAAATGTAGGCAGTTCACCTATTGCTAGACAATTCAGACCTGATTGTGGCATAAGTAACGATGCTCATCAGAATATAGGTCAAGGAATGTTTTCTGAACCTAGATTTGATGCTGGCTATGGAGATAGAGGTTTATTCAAGCTGCCTAAGCTTGAATTTCGTAAGTTTGAGGGCAGTAAACCTAGGGAATGGTTAATACTGGCAGAACAATACTTCAAACTTCATAGAATTCATGATCCTTATAAACTAGACATAGCTTTAGTCTATTTTAGGGGTGATGCTTGTCTATGGGGACATAGCTATGTGTCTGAGTATGGAGCTCAGATCTGGCTTTATTTCGTGTCCTCTTTGTTTGCTAGATTTGACACTCAGTCAATTATTGGTATAGTTGGTGAGTTTACAAAATTGAAGCATACCACTGATGTCCAGTCATACATGAGAAGATTTGAAGAGCTCAAATCAATCTTTGTAACCACATGAACTGGAGCTACTCCTGACTACTTTATAGCTCTGTTCCTGAGTGGGTTGAAAGAGGAAATTAGGGGTACTGTGCACATGCACATGCCTACTACACTCCTAGAGGCTTTTAGGTTGGCTGTGGAACAAGAGATGTGCTTGAGAAGTACATTCAGAGCTAATTCTAAGTCCTTTACCCCAAATCCAGTACAAAAGTTTACTCCTGCTGCTGCAACTACTTCTAAGACTGCTGCTGTTAGTTCCTTCTCTGCTGGAGCTACCTAAACAGAACCTCTTAAGTTCAAGAGGGTTAGCAATGAAGAAATACTGAGAAGAAGAGAGTTGAATCTCTACTTCAAGTGTGGGGAGAAGTACTTTCCTCAACACAAATGTGCCTTAGCAGAGGTTAATATGATTTACTTGTGTGATCATATGGAGGAGTGTGATCAAGTTATGTAGTATTTGGATGAAGATGAAGGCCCCTCAATTGGTGAAGAAGTGGCTGAGCTGGCTCATTTGTCAGCCAATGCCTTGGGGGTAGAAGTGGAGGCAAGATCTTCAGAGTCTCTGGTGTGCTGAAGAAGAACCAGGATGTTTCAATTCCGGTGGATCCAGGGAGCACTCACAGCTTCCTGGACCCTAAGATGGCTAAACAGGTAGGCATAGACATAGAACCTGGCAGACCTTTAATGGTTGTGTTAGGTAATGGAGAAAAAAAGGTGGCATGGTGAGTGTGCTAAGGGGGTGAAGTGGAAAATTGGAGACCATTGCTTCACTCAGGATCTTTATATGCTTCTTTTTGGGGTGGGGGGAAGTGACATGATTATGGGTGGTGACTGATTGGAGAAGTACAGTCCTATCACCTTGGACTATGTGAATCAAGTTATCAGATTCCGTAAGAATGGTGCTGAGGTGGTGATCAAGAGTAATGGCTCACTAGTTGAACTGCAATCCATCTCTGGAAAGGCATTATCTAAATGTCTTGGAGGAGCTTTTGAAGTTTGGGTTGGTCAGTTGAGCCACTTGCAGGGGAAATATACTGGCTCAACCAGTCTCTTGCAGAATCTGGAAGTGAAAGAAGAAGGAATTCCTGATTCTATCAGGAATCTTCTTGAGCAGTATGCTGGAGTGTTTGAAGTTCCTAAAGGTCTTCCTCCTGGGAGAGACCATGAGCATAGGATCCTTCTCAAGGAAGATGCTCAACCAGTTAAGCTCAGGTCTTATAGAGTGCCATACTATCAAAAGGCTGAATTTGAGAAACTGGTTAAGGAAATGATTCAAGAAGGAATCATTCAGACAAGTTGTAGTCCCTTCTCTTCTCCAGTAATCCTTGTTAAGAACAATAATGAGAGTTAGAGATTCTGTGTGGACTACATGCAGCTTAACTCTATAAACATCAAAGACAAGTTCCCTATTCCTACAGTGGATGACTTGTTGGATGAGTTATATGGAGCAAAATTCTTTTCTAAGATTGATCTTAGATCTGGATATTTCCAGATAAGAATGCAAGCTGAAGACATACACAAAACAACATTTAGTACCCATTTTGGACACTTTGAATTTAAAGTGATGCCATTTGGGTTGACTAATGCCCCTGCAACATTCCAAGCTCTTATGAATAAGGTCTTTGGACCTTATCTTAGAGACTTTGTCTTGGTGTTCTTTGATGATATACTCATCTACAGTCCAAGTCTGAATCAACTGTTGGAGACTGTGTTAAGAGTATTAAAGGAGAATCAGCTGTATGGGAAGCTCAACAAATGCTCATTTGCACAGACTGAAGTGGAGTATCTTGGCCACTTTATTAATGGAGAAGGGGTCAAAGCTGACCCAAGGAAGATCCATGATAGGATGCATTGGCTAGTTCCTGAGATTGTTAAGCAGTTTAGGGGGTTTCTTGGACTCTCTGGTTACTACAAAAGGTTCATCAAACAATATGGAGTGATCAGCAACCCCCTCACCAACCTTCATAAGAAGAATGGTTCAGCTTGGATTGAAGAGGCTGATCAAGCTTTCAAGTCACTTAAGGAAGCTTTAAGTTCTCCTCTTGATGGGCAAACAAGTCCTTGATTATCAGCTGGTAGGAGATGTATTGAAGTACAAGGGGAGGGTGTACATTGGTGATCAAGGAAACTGCAGGAAAAACCTGATTGAATCCATTCATACCTCTAATGTGGAGGGTCATTCAGGTGTTTTGAGCAGCTATAATAGGCTGAAGAAGGTTTTTTATTGGACTTATATGTTGGAGTAGGTGCAGAACTTAGTCAAGCAATGTGAGATCTGCCAGAGGTGCAAGAATAAGCACTTGCCTTATCCAGAGTTGCTGTAACCCCTGGAAACCCCTAGTAGACCCTTCACTGATATTAATATGGATTTTGTGGAGGGGTTGCCTAGGTCTGAAGGCAAAAATGCAATCCTTGTGATTGTTGACAGGTTCACTAAGTTTGGGCATTTCATTGCCTTAACCCATCTATTCACAACTAGGAAAGTAGCTGAGGAGTTTATGGATAAGGTTTTTAAGATGCACGGGTTCCCTGAAAGAATAGTTAGTGATAAAGATAAGATGTTCACTAGCATCTTTTGGAGGGAACTGTTTTCAGCTTTGGGAGTGGACAGACTGAAAAGGTGAATCAGTGTCTTGAGATGTATCTTAGGTGTGTGACATCTCACAGACCCACGGCCTGGAATAAGTTATTGCCTCTTGCTGTTTGGTAGTACAATTATTGTGTACACAACAACATTAAAATGTCTCCCTTTGAAGCCCTCTATGGTTACAGACCTCAAGGTTTTGGGGAAGGTATCTTGGTGGGGGATATTCAACATCGTGAAGTGGGTAGGATGCTTGAGGAGAGGATCAAACCAAACTCCTTTTTGAAGGACCAGTTGCATGTTGCTGCTAATAGAATGAAGCAGCAACAAGATCAGCATAGGACAGAGAGACATTTTAATGTGGGTGATTGGGTGTATGTGAAGCTTCAACCCTACAAGCAGCAATCTGTTGTACTTAGGAAAAATCAGAAGCTGTCTCCCAAGTTTTTTGATCCTTTTCAGATTCTTAAAAAGATTGGAACAGTTGCTTATGAGCTGCAACTGCCCCTACATCCAAGATACATTCTGTTTTCCATGTTAGCCAACTGAAACTAAGGTTGGGAACTGGACAAGTGGCTCATTAGGACTTGCCTGAGGTTAATTCTGAGGGTCAGCTTCAGGTTGAACCAGAGGCTATTTTGGACAGAAGACTAGTAAAGAAGGGTAACATGGGCTGCTGTATAATGGCTTGTGTCTTGGAGCCATTTGCCAGAGGAAGATGCCTCTTGGGAAGATGTTGAAGAGTTCATGAAGAAGTGGCCTGAATTTGCTTGGACAACTTGAGGACAAGCTGTATTTTATGGGGGAGGAATTGTTATATAAAGTGTATTAAATGTGTGTAGAGGGATTTGATCCCTAGTTCTTTTAGTGGGTGCATTTTAGTTGTTCAGTGGGTCGGGTCGAAACATTCGCTTGTCCAGCTGACCCGGGTTGTGGAGTTGGTATAAATAGATGGAAATAGATATTTCCAGATATGGAAAATCATTTCTAGATATTGTATTCCTTTCATTTCTCCAATTTCTCTGTAATTAGGGTGGTTCTTAGTAATAAATCCCCAATTCTCTCCTCTCAGTTTCTTCTTCTCTTCTTCCTTTCTTGTTTCTCTGTTCTGATTGTACATAATTTCTCAATTAATTCTTACAATCATAACAAATTTGTGGTTCATACTGATTTCCCCGAGGCAAATCTGTGAGTTCTGGTTTCAATATTATTGGATTCTCCGCTTGAGCTAAATGTACTGGAAATATTTGTTCAATTATGTTTGAGATTGAATTTGTGGTTCATACTGATTTCCTTGAAGCAAAGATTTGAGTTCCGGTTTCAATTTATTGGATTCTCAGCTAAATGTACTGGAAATTTTTGTTAAATTATGTTTGAGATTGAATTTTTGGTTCATACTTATTTTCTTGAGACAAAGCTTTGAGTTCCGGTTTCAATTTTATTGGATTCTCAGCTAAATGTACTGGAAATATTTGTTCAATTATGTTTGAGATTGAATTTTTCGGTTCATACTGATTTCCTCGAGGCAAAGCTTTGAGTTTCAATTTTAATTTTATTGGATTCTCAGCTAAACGTGGAGATATTTGTTTAGTTATGTTTGATATTGAATTTTTGGTTTATTCTGAATTTGCTAACAGTAATTGAGTACTGAATATGGATATAGATTTGTTATTTAGATTGGAGGAGAGATTTTTGATAAGTTTCAAAATAGAAATCTGGTTTTAAGCATAGACGGAGCTAGAAATTCTATCAAAGGTTAATTTTCACATTATTTTAAGGGAGAGCGAGAGGTAAATTTTGTTACTAATCATCTTTAAATTTTCAAATTTTATAAGGGAAAATATGCGATTAAGCATACGAGTCATTCGTGCAAATGAGGTGGACTGGGGGAGGTCATATGGTTTGCTTTTTGTGTTTCTATATTTTTATTTTTATTTATTTTTTGGTCGGAGAAACTTGGTATGTTTGAAATATTGGCCTTTCGTGTGAATGTGAGGCTCGGGCTTTTGAGGTCATGGCAAATTCTGTTTCTACGTGGTGTGTGAATTTAGGATAAAATTGGCTTTTCTGACAATGTTGACGTCAGGATATTCTAGAGAATAGTTCATATACTAGTATTTTGGTGTTATGGAAGATTTTTGCAACTTCCTAAGATCTCTGATTGCAAAAGCTTCATCACAGTACATATCCAAGAAAGAAAATAAAATGAGAATCTAGGAAGTCTTTGCAACTCAGATTGTTTATATTCTGGATATTCTTCTGTTGCAACAATTGAAGTGCCATATGGAATTATTACGTAGACTACTCTTAGTTTCTTAAGTTATGCCTGGAGCTAGAAGTTATGCTTGGGAGACCTGGGTAACTAATCACCAAAAGTACATGTGTCTGGGGTTTCTCCAATATTCTACTCTCCACAAGAATAAATATTTAACATTACCCGATTTTCATTCAGAGAGTATGTTGTGTTTGTTTGTTTATAGCTACATTTAAGTTATGTAACTGATGATTCACGTGGTAGCCGGTGGGCAAGTATGGATTCTTGTCACGCTGTCTAATTGGTTCTGCCTTTCCACTTTTGCGTATTTCCTTTTCGGTTTTGACATTGACTTCTAAAGTTTATATGGATAATTGTCAATGACTTGTGTTACTATGTCTGCTTGTATTTTTCTATGGAAAATACAGTATATGAGGGAGGAGCTTTCCAGAGTAGATGAGAATTGGATTGCTGCTCGTTTTGATTCTTTACCTCATGTCGTGCATATTCTGACATCAAAAGACCGTGAGGGTGAGGTGCAGCTCTTGAAGGAACAGAGTGATGTTATAGAAGAAGTTGTAGATGAAGTAGTGCATGCTTATCATAGTGGGTTCAACAAAGCTATCCAAAATTATTCTCAGGTTTGTTAATGCTTCCCTTTTTTTCTTCCCTCCCAAGACGTTTTGCATTATTCAGATGTTTGACATCAATACATGTGAAATATGTCTTCTCATTTTGAACTGTTTTATTTTTTAATATTGGTCTATGAATCCGTAGGATGATGAGATTTAGTGGTGCAAGTAACACAAGCATTGTTAACACCATTCCTCGCATATTGCTGAATCTCATGTCAAAGAGAAAATTTAAAGTGTTATTACACATTTCTATCAACCCTAGAAAGTTTCCTGGGAATGTTAGATAGGAGCAAAATCAGTATATTCCATCCCAAAAAAAAAAAAAAAAAACTGTATCAATTTTAAAAAAAAAAAATAAAATTAACGAGAAGAAAATAGAATGGCAAGTTTGACTAGTAATATTCATGTACTATTTCCTCCAGATTTTACGCTTATTCAGTGAATCTACTCAAAGTATTGCTGTGCTAAAGGGTGATTTGTCTGATGCAAAGAAACTTCTTGGAGCACGAAACAAACAGTTGCATCAGTTATGGTATCGATCAGTCACTTTACGACATATTATTTCCTTGTTGGAGCAAATAGAGGGTATAGCTAAGGTATGTCCATTTCATTTCTTCTTTCTCAATTGATTCCTTTCTTTAAATCTGCAACTTGTAACTTGTAAGATCTAAAGAAGCTAAACATATTATAAGATGTGAGGTTGGCTTTGCAAATGTTCTTGGTTCACATCAATCCTGATCTGAACCAATTTTAACCACTCTGAGTTAGTGTATTAGTGACCTATTCTTAAATGTTGAGATTTTCTTCTTTGTAGTTGAGATATACAAAGTTATTTTTTTTGCGTTATATGGTTGTTTAATAGATGTCTCTTTTTACATAAAAGTTTAAGCAAATTCTCTATTCTTAAAAATGTCCCAGGTTCCAGCTCGTATTGAGAAGCTCATTGCTGAAAAGCAGTTTTATGCTGCCGTTCAGTTGCATGTTCAGTCAACTTTAATGCTTGAGAGAGAGGGCCTTCAGACGGTTAGTCTAAAGACAATTGCTTATTTTAATCTCATTTCAATTTGTAATGCTGCCCAGGATGTGTTTAATTATACTTTTGTATCTAGTTTGTTGCTAATTTCGCATCTAAGTGTTACCTAGAAAGCCCAGTTGGTCCAGTATGCACAGAAGCTTCACTTGCAGAGTTATATGGTATATTGTCAAATTGTAAACAATTCTTGGTGCCGTCAAGGTTTAGAGATCGGATCTACCTTTCCGCTCTTAGATATCAATTCCAGACTAGGAACAACTGATGGTTCTCCATTAGTTGGGTATCTTCAGAGCCATTTCATGTCATCTAGCATAATATCTGCCGTTCAGGTTTAGAGATCGGGCCTACCTTTCTGCTCTTAGATATGATATCAATTCCAAATCAGGAACAACTTATGGTGCTCCATTAGTTGGGTATCCTCAGAGCCCATTTCATGTCATCTAGCATTATATTTGAAATTGTGAAGACCGTAACTTTTTACTATTTTTTTAGACGGGTTTTGGTTGACGAGGTTAAGTCAACGTCGACCGAGGTTAAGTCAACGTTGACCGAAACGCGTCATATTTGCTTAAATGTTTTATTTGCTTTTATTATTTGCTAAGTGTTATAACATGTTTTAGGACTTGTATAACATTAAGATAAGATAAGAGACCTTTGGTGATTTTTAGAAAGTAGTGGGGAGTGGAGAAAGTAGTGGGGAAGAAGTTAGAGGTGGTTTCTAGACTTCTTAGGCTGTCATTTTCGAAATCCATTCAGTTCTAAGTCTTAGAAAGAGAGAAAAAAGAAGAGAGCAGATTTCTGGCAGATTGGGTAGGCTGTGGGAGAATACACTTTTGAGATAGCAAATGGTGTCGGTTTTCAGCGATTCTTAGTGCGTTTCGAAGAGGATCGATAGATATACGCTTGGGATTCGACGGAGTAGCATTTGGAATTCTGGATTTCTAGTTATAGGATTTGGAAGTCGTTCTAAGTCTCAGAAAAGCAAGAAAAACAGATTCTGGGCAGCCTGCGTGCACTGCACTAGAAACGTCATAAAGGTAAATCTAGAACGCCAAATCCTCTGATTCTTTTTAATTTAGAAACTAGACTTATAGGGCTACGATTTGACTAGAGGGTTTAGGATTTTAACTTTCAGATTTTCCTGTGTACGTCTTTCAATTAGGAACACGAACCAGATTTTCTGGATTTTTACAAGTTAAGAACATAACGGTGATAAGGTAAGGACCCTTCAACTTTGAGTATTTCCAAAGCTTTCATATACTGATTTTTTACAGATTATGAATGAAAAATGAATGAAAAATGGTTTTATCATGTTTTTCTTGCATAAAAGTGGATGAAACAATATTTAATGTGAATGTTTGAATTGTATGATGCTTAATTGCGCATGTCTATGATAGCATGATTACTTGCTGTTTTATGATTGCAAGCATAAGGGAACATCCCATTAGGGACATTGACTAAGAAAGGATCCAATATGTTTATGTTATGCTTATGTTATGTTATGGATTTCATGAAGAGTCAATGTACCTAATTTGGGATAAGATGTAGCATGTAGAGTTGTGTTATATGATAAATACATAGATAAGATGTTGGGAGAGGCCCAAACATCAAGTCATGATGTACGATGTCACGAACAGTATACAACGATATATGATGTTTGCATTTGTTATTTGATGTGAGCAGTTTTGCAGGGAAATGGAGGTCGTTTTCTAAATGTTTTTCTCAGGTTTTGGAGTTGATTAGTTGTCTCGTAGTAAGGGTGTAGACGACGGCCATCGTCTGTACTCGAGCTAGTGAGAAGCTAGGCATTCCCACGTATACGCTAGGCTAGAACCTTCACTTACTAGCGGTCTCGCAGTGGAGGGGTAAGAATGGCAGAGTGCAATCTGTCATTCCTAAAGCTGTCGAGAAAGCTAGGAGGTTGAGTCGCAGGTATTTATGATTTCTCGAGTGGAGGGGTAAGATGTGTAGGGTCGTTGTATGGGCGGCGATTCTACACTCCCAATATTCTAAGAAGTCGGAAGTATTTTGCATACCATGATTTTACTGCTTTATTGGTGATTATATTTTTAAAGTTATGAAATATTTTGGGATGCATAAACTATTTTAATTAAGTGTATATATTTCTTCATCCCAAGGTTGAAGGGATCTTACTGAGCAATAGTTGGTTTTGCTCACCCTTGTCCACCTTTCATTTTCAGATGAGCAGGATGTTAGCTACGAAGGGTACGTGGGGGACGACGTATTCGAGTATCGAGGAGAGGACACTTTATAGACGTCTAGCTCACTTTACTGTTTTAAAATAGATTAAGTGTGATGAACTTTGAAGTATGTTTAAGTTGTATCATTTCCTTTTAAGTTATGAAGTACCTTTCTAAGTTAAGTTTTATATATATACTATTTGAGGTTTTATTTCTTAGCATGTTTTATAGCTTCCGTTGATGCGTTTATGAGTTTTATGTTATGGGTTCTGTGTTCCGTTTGGCAACGGAATGCTGCCAGGTCATTTCCCGGTTACGGGGCGTGACAGAAATGCTGGACTGGACATTCTAAACCGTTGCATATCCATTCAACTTATCATATCATTGGAAGATTTAACCAAAGTCACCGTTTGAGTGCTTTCATTGTGTTGTCCTTTTGTACCATGTTAGTGCATTTGCAATCTTGAAGCATTTGAGTTGCATCATCTAAATGTGTTGACATTTGCGAAACATGTGAAGCAGCGGATGAATCCTATATTAATATGCAGTTGTTCATAATTGAGTTATGGATTTGTATTTTCTGAGAAAGAATAACTCGAGTTTTCTTTGCCAAACTGCTAGCAGTAAGATAACTAATTTGCAGACATGCACAGGACACACAAAGGCACAGAGAGCACAGACAGACATGCTTACATCTTATGCTGCTATTGTTCTTGAGTTTTGTTATGGTTCATTGGATGCAAGAAGAGGATATCAACGATTCTTCTCATCTTTTTTCTAGCTAGTAACATGTCGTTTTTTTATTATTAGGATTGACTATTCCTGCATCACAATCCTTGCCCACAATATTTTTGAAATATTCTAATCATGTTTGTTTTGTGTGATGGATCAATATGCTCAGGTTGGGGCTCTGCAAGATATCAGATCTGATTTGACAAAGTTGAAAGGGGTTCTCTTTTATAAAGTTCTGGATGATCTGCATGACCATCTTTATAATAAGGGTCAATATAGGTATTATCTTTTTTCCATTTCGGTTTTGGAGTTTCTAGAAGTTCCTTACTTGAATTTTTCCTTCCTTTTTGGGGCAACTAGGCCAGGCTGCATGTTTGCTTGTCTTGCCAGACTATTGTTTTCCTACTTGATGTCCTATACTGATAGAGTCTTCTCATTTTACATTTCTCTCAATCTTTTTCTATTCACGCCAATTAAAATATGAGGAATTTTGGGATATTATACCAGCATGTTAGAAATGCTCCTTTATTTTGGATATAAGTGAGGTAGAGTGTACCCCTCATGCCATGAAAATTGAATTAACCCTGGTTAGTTTATGACTTCTTGGACTGTCTCTGCTTTTGGCCCCATCCCCCCTCCCAAAAAAAGAAAAAAGAAAAAAAAAGAGACTGCCTATTCCAATATACATGGTCCCCCGAAGAGAATATCTCCTCCTATTCTTAAATTTGTTTCCTTTCCTCTCATGGTTGGCCTATCCTTTCTTCTGCTTCATAATTTGCTCAGCTTTTCATTTAAGTGCCACTGAATCTTTGAGGTCAAGTTTCATTAAATATGCCTCTTTTAGGATTTAATTTCTTGCCTATTTGTAGAGACTGAACCTCTTTTGATACAATTACTTTCCTCGCAGCTCAGCTTTGCCAAGTATAGATGAAATGGATGATACAGTGCCAACTACCACAGCAGCTGCAATTTCCTTGAATAATTCACCATCTCTCTCTAGAAGAACCAGGTCGGTTAAAGGTGACAATCAGTTTGGATCACATGGACCTGGGGATGGATCCTACCAACCTAGTTTGGTTGATGGAGGGTAAGATAGAATAATGTTGATTACCAAATTCTGTAGAAGAACATTTCCTTTGGTGTTGTGTGAATTTGCACTTTTCCCCAATCTAACTTCTCGTGCATATTAGTAATCAATTATGATTCCTTTGTTGTTTTGGACGATCTTTTGTTGTTTTCTGGATTATCTATTAGTCCCTCATCCCATTTTAGATGTCCCAATTTAAAAAGCACACAAATTAAGAAAATAGTGTGTTTTTAAGTGAAATGACCAAAAAACCATCTTGAAACTTTGAATACAATTAATATTTTGTTTGTTGAGTTAATAAATGCTAGGGTAAAGTTGGAAAAATGAATAAATACTATATTGAAGTTATGAAAGGACAACTAATTTGGGACAAGGAAAAAGTGATTTTGGGACAGTTTTGGACGGGGGAGTATTATAACAAAAATGAGATGTTTCTATGGTGTATTAATACATTAAATCAGTTTAAAGTTAATAATAAAGCTTGTTTCTAACTTGTTTTTCCAGAAAGAACAAGGAACTGGAACATAAAAGCATGTTGTAGATCACTTTGTCGTTCAGCTTGGAAATTATCCTGTGGGTTCACCTCTATATCTGAATCAGCATCAATGCAATGGGTTTCCACTGTTAACTAGTTCCACATTAGTATATGTTTACAAAAATCACTAAACCTCTGTCTTCTTAATGCAAATTTCTGATTTTCTTCCTTCGTGTTTAGATGTGAATGATGTGCAACCTAACTGATGCTTATCTTCCTTATCAAGCAGTTCATCATTTGATGGTCATGATGAAGATGGTGGTTTGGATTTACAAGACGGTGGGGATGGTGCATTGAAGGGAGACAAGATGGTTTCCCGTCACATTCCAAGATGGCTGTCGGAGGCCACTCCTGATGAATTTTTTGTATGAATGCTGTACTTGCTACAAATTGTATATCTGGAACTTGTAAATGATTTATCATTCTCATAAATGTGGGTTTTATATATTATGAGTTTATATGCAGGAAACAATGAGAAAGAGTGATGCTCCTGTACATGTTAAGTATTTGCAAACCATGGTGGAGTGCTTATGCCTGCTTGGGAAAGTTGCTGCAGCTGGCGCCATGATATGGTATGTTAAGAGGTTTAGACATTTTAAATGATCGAAAGAATTTTCTTAAGTGTTCTATATTAGATTTATTGGTCCCGACAAAGTCTTGGTTTCTCGCTTGAGTTATGTCTTTACCTTTGGGAGGATTTTGTGAGTGAATATGTGTGCATGCCGTCCCCTATATATCTGGGTTCACATGGCATGCATACATGGAAGATAAGATATTATCCATGAAATGCTTCTGTTGGATGATTTATCTTCGAGGAAGTTGTGTTTTACTGTCTAAATTTCTTTTTGATACGACCAGTGAGGCATATTGCATTTACCTAATACTTTGCAAACATTCTAGTGACTACCTTCCATGAAGATTGTATGAGCTTTTGACATCATGCAGCTATAAGGATCCATGTCTATCCTCATTCTTTTCTAAAGTGGAAAGTTCATATTTTGCGTACATATTTATAAGCTCAAGCTCTAGAAACATTTGCTACCGAGTTGCCAGTATTTCAGTCAGTTGCTACCAAGATATATATCTTCATTGGGTGGACATCGGGGGATCATGAAGGGTTTTGACCTCTTATAGTTATGGCTTATTATATAGATAGTTTGACAAGTAGGTATTTTACAAGATTGATGATTTTGAGATGGAAACAGCTGTGGGCTCAAATTGGGAGGCTGTGGATAGATTTTATTAACACCATGACTTGTTCCCTTCCTTTTTGTTCCTCCTCTTTTTGTCTTTGTTCGGGGTTTTTATTGACTAGATCTGCTTCAGTTTGTAAACTCAAGAGTATTCTGTCAGGTTGCTGAAAAATGAATTGTACAACAACAACAACAACAACCAAGCCTTAATCCCAACAGATTGGGGTCGGCTACATGAACCAAAGTAAGAATCACGTAAGGTCATCCACATGGATGCATTCTCTCCATTTCTTTCGATCCCAAACACAACTCTCATCTAGTTCTAGCAGATTCATATCCCCTTTTATCACCTCCGTCCAAGTCTTCCTCGGTCTCTCTCTACCTCTTACGCCATCTATATTACACAATCCTTCAATTCTCCTAACCGGAGCATCACTTGGCCTTCGTCTAATGTGCCCAAACCAACGCAAACGGTTCTCTCTCATCTTGTCTTCAATAGGTGCTACACCAACCTTCTTCTGAATAGTCTCATTCCTCACTCTATGCATTCTTGTATGCCCACACATCCATCTTAACATACGCATCTCCGCTACATGTATTTTCTGAATATGACACCTCTTAGTTGCCCAACATTCTGTACCATATAATAATGCCGGTCTAACAGCGGTTCTGTAAAACTTTCCTTTCAATCTCAGCGGTACATTACGATCACACAAAACACCCGTTGAAACTTTCCTTTCTAGTAGCTAAAAGGCGTTGATAATCTTTTCAGGAACGTTTAAGTTAATGGGATATGGATGCAGATCTACATAAAGAGAGAATATTAACAATGCAATTTGTGTGGCTTTGAGTGTGTGAATTTCTAGTTCTGGCTTTTAAAGGATGTCCAAACAAGAACCCGATTGAGTCTTCCGTCTTGAGTATATCCTAGCCCCTTAAGTTTCTCCTTTAGTTGTAGAAAAAACATCAGTGGATCTTTATAACCTCTCTAACCAGAAACAAAGACCAGAATGCTTCAATCTATTGCCTTTTGTGAGATTGGTCTTTAGATTTGATATTTGGCCTCTAACTAAGGTTTACGATTGCAGTCTAGGAAGAATTGGTTAATGTCACGATTCTGCAAACAGTGTGATATTGGCTTTACCACCAGACATCTTCATCATTAGAAAATTTTACTTGTTCTTGTCATTTATGGGATGCCAATTCATGTATTTTTTTAAACTGCGGTTTCAGGAAGTCCATTTTAGGATTAGTGCATTCAGCATTGTGTTTCTCCCTGGTTGTTATTTTGTCTTTTAGCGGCATTTCAAGTATGTTATGTTTTAGTCCTTTTCAATTTTTTAACAGCCAAAAATTGCGACCCACAATTCATGATATAATCACGAGAAAAATCAAAGCGCATGCAGAGCGTGCCATTTCTTCCCGGCCTAGCATTGGCCAAACTGCGGGAATGGGTATAACAGGTTTACACTACATTAAAGGACAACTGGAGTGCTACCAGCTATCGAAACAGAAACATCAGAATGGGATCTCATTGTCCGGAGCTTTACTAGCTGTCAGCCCTGTCTCAGCTGTGATGTCGCCCAGAGGAAAGGCTCAGGCCGCTGCAAAGGAACTTCTTGATTCAATTCTTGATGCAGTTGTTCGGATATTTGGTAAGGCATGACTATACAACAATTCTCTTTATTTTCCTTGATTGGTAGTACCCTAATTGGTTTTTTGGATTCCAATTCAGAGAATCATGTTATTGCCGGAGAGCTTCTAGAGTTAAAATCTGCTCAACAGGTTGACTTGAGCACACCTAATAAAAACATGGTTGGAGATGTTAATTGGAACCCTGATTCCGAGGCATCTCATGATACTGGGGGTTATAGTATTGGCTTTTCCTTGACGGTTTTGCAGGTATATGTTCGCCTATGTATGTATGTATGTATGTATGTATGTATGTATATGTGTGTGTGTGTGTGTGTGTGTGTGTGTGTGTGTGTGTGTGTGTGTGTGTATATATATATATATATATATATTTTCTTTGTGGATATTTTATTTCTCTTTGTTTTGGTAAACATAGTTTGTAAATTCTTGAACTTTTTTACTCTTGTGAATGATTTTCTGTTCAATTGGTTTTTGTTTCCTCTTTATGGGAATTAGAGTGAATGTCAACAACTCATATGTGAAATATTACGAGCAACTCCTGAAGCTGCATCAGCAGATGCTGCTGTCCAGACAGCGAGACTTGCAAACAAGACTCCATCTAAAGATAAGAGGCAAGTAATAAATGTTTGATCTATCTTTCTTTATTTTAGGGGCCCTATAGCTTGCACACTCGGATGTAAGGCCGCTTCTCTTGCATGTACAAAATTGCGGGTGTGACTGTTCATTAATGGATCTGTTTGCAGGGATGCGTCTGAAGATGGCTTTACATTTGCATTTCGGTTCACTGAAGCTACTATATCTGTCCCCAACCAGGGTATGGATTAGTGTTCCATTCCCAATCTCATCTTCGCTAATCTAATTCCTAGTGCTGAAGTTTCTTGATTGTATTATTTCACTGGTATATTTTGTGATGTATTATCTTGCAGAGAGGCTATGCAGAGGAATTTAGACTTTTTCATTTTGCAATAACATTTTTAGTTTCCTGCTATTGAATTGTAGAAAGGTCCTTGTGTTCGGTTTCAACAAAATGGTTGTCAACGAACCAATTACTATACAGGAAGATCCAACATTGTGATGGCGTATTTAGATAAATATTTAGGTTCAGTAGTCTTTGTGATTATTTATACTTTATAGGTCTGAAGGATAGGATTTGCCTCCTCGTGCATATAGACACTGAAACTTTCCCTAGAGCTTTCAGTTAGAACCATCTAACATGGAGTGATTTTTATTTTACAAATATTTTAAATTTTTTTATTGTTTGTTGGCATTTAGCCTCTTATTTTTTGCCAATTTTTTCCCTTCTCAGTGGGGCTTTAGCTGTGTCACTTCTAGAACTAATCTGTTTTTTAAACTCAAATACATACTTCTACATGCTTATATACTATGTTTGTTACTTTTCAGTGGTTTCTATATGCTTTGTTTGTTTTCAAAGATTCTCATGAACTTTTTATTGCTCGCTTCAACATCTCTTTTTTCTGCTATCATATGTTTTGGCTATAGTATTGTAGATGTGAAATTTTTTTTGTGTTAAATGCAATCGCAAATAAACTTGCTCCTCCCATATAACAGAATTGTTTCTCTTGCAGATTTTATCTATTCCCTGTTTGTATTCAGTATCTATAGGTTTAGGTGACTTTAATATTATACGGACAATTTTGATCAGGGGTTGATCTAATTCGCCAAGGCTGGAGTAGGAGGGGTCCAAGTGTACTGCAAGAAGGTTATGGTTCAGCTGCTTTACTACCTGAGCAGGGAATATATTTAGCGGCATCTGTATACCGGCCTGTTCTTCAGGTTCAACTTATGTAGTTTGTTTCCTTTTCAACTTTTTATTGCCTTTTTGGCCTTTTCCAGTTAAATATTTTATTTAGTATATGATCTTAGATACTTTGGCTGTCTACAGTTCACCGACAGACTTGCTTCTATGCTGCCTCAAAAGTACTCACAACTTGGGTAAATTTGAACTTTATTGACTTGCTAGTTTTGATTTTTCTTACAGTATGGAGTAAAGCTACTGAAGGCTATTGATGTTGGATTTCTTATTTACCTAAAAAGCTAATTATCTATTTTATTATTAAGCAATTAGATGATTAAGCAATTAGATGGAGTAAGGTGTTTTTTATGTTATTTTTTTTTCTTTTCATCTCCTTAGTTTAGCTTACAAAAAGCTGACAAAGCTGTTTTGAAAAAGCCACGTAGAGACTTTATGATATAAGATCTGGAAAGGATTAGTTTTGGCAAGTTCATTCGTTGGGCCTCAAGTACCAAAGCTAGAGAGATCATATATATATATATATATATATATATATATATATATATATATATATATATATATATATATATATATATATATATATATATATATGGGCTAAAGGCACTAAATGGCCGCATGCTATTCACTATTTCGGGTTATGGCCCAAACAATTATTTCCGCACCTTTTGGCCAAGGCACTTTTACTGGTTGCAACTTTGAGCAACCGGCCAAAATTCCGGTCAAAATTTTAAAAAAGCTCCCCACGTGCCGGCCACGTGAGGGGCATTTTCGTCATTTTCTTTGCTGAACCCGAGAGTTCTTGAGAATTTAAGAAGCAAATTCTACTATTCTAAAATTGAGAGTAGGGGTGAGCAAATTCGGTTTTTGCCGAATTCCGACCGAATTCTAATTCAATTTGGCAATTCGAATTCGGTAATTCGGTCAAGACCGAATTCGAATTGGTCGAATTTGGGACGAATTCGGTTTGACTATTTTTGAATTTGGTGTGCCGAATTCGAATTCAATTTTTTAATAATTAAATATTATTATTGAATTTTTTAATAATTAAATATTATTATTATATAATTAAATATATTATATAATAAAAAATATACCCTCCAATTCGGTCGAAACCGAATTCCGAATTCACCAATTCGGTTTCGAATTCGATCGGTTTTTTGAGGTAGGAAAAAACCGAATTCAAATTACTGAATTGGCCAATTCGAATTTGGTGCTCACCCCTAATTGAGAGGGGGAGACTGATGATGATGATGATGATGATGATGATTGATGGTGGTGACCCCAGCCGCCATCCCCTCCCCCCAACCCCCAAACCGTAGAATTTTCCAGTAAAGGAGAACCAAAGAGCAGTGTATTCTTGAATTGAGAACAGGGTAAAACACCTCCTCTCCTTTCAAGTAAAGGACTAAAGGTTTGGATCATTCCTTATATCTAAGTTTATCATTAAGGAATTGAATGCTTATGCATGAACAAGCTAAAGAAAACCCGATAATCATACCTAAAAACTTGAGAATTTTGAGAATGTTTTAGGGATTTAAGATCAAATCGGTTGGAATATATATATATATATATATATATATATATATATATTTGGATTTAATTTTGCCTATGGCTGACATGGGCATGGTTTACAAAGGGGAAATCTGCAATCCGTCATCGTCGATTGGGTCTCGTCGGAGAAGATGAAGTCCGGTTCCAGTGTGGAACAAATTTCATACCATGCGAAACAATTAATAGCCCTCGGATAAAAAATCGGACGGCTAAGATAATTTTGCATAAAGTACTTATTATTCATAATATTTTAAGTAAAATGATCTCGGCCGCCCGTTGTCCGTTGCATGATCCGACGCCTATTAATTGTTCCGCACGGTGCAGAACATTTTATGTTCCGCACTGGAACCGGACTGGAAAGGCACCATCTCCGGCACATCACCTTCTCATTTTGGGGATTTGAATAGATTGGTATTGATGGGGAGGAAGGTGATGCCAGATTGGTATTGTGAGAAATTGTTGATTACAGAATTGTAATGATGTCTTCTTCTACAACAGCATCATCAACGACGGCGGCGGCCACTCCAAACCGCAGCTCGGCAGCATCAAGTGGAACTGAAAGGGCCCCTGTTCAGCTGGTTAAGGGCATCGATGACCTCGAGAAAATCGTTCTCCTTGAAATCCGCGGCCGCTCCGCTGAGGTCACTTTTCTTTTACCTCTTAGCATTTCGGGATCTTTACAATCTTAATAAGTTTGATCCATGATTTGTAGATTCGTACTGGGTACAGATCAAATAATCTGAAAGACAAATATGCCAACAACTTTTAATAATCTGAAAGCATATGGATGCCGGAAAATATGTCTGGAAGCTTTAACAAGCAATTGGGTGGTGGTGGAGCTACTGGGTGGGCTGGGAGGTGGTGGAACTGCTTGCGGGTCAGGTCGTTGAGGGTAGACTAGTCTTTTTATATTTTCAGGCCAAAAATTAAAAGAAAGTGGCCGGAAATTTGGCCGGTTGCTCAAAGTTGCAGATCGTAAAAGTTCCATGGCCAAAAGGCGCGGAAATAATTGTTTGGGGCCCTAACCCGAAATAGTGAAATAGCAGGTGGCCATTTAGTGCCTTTAGCCCTATATATATATATGAGTGCGCGCGTTTGCGCACATGTCGAACCCAAGGTCTATTGTTCCGAGTTGAAAGTGCTGCCCCAACTGCGCTAGCCTTCCTTGATAAATCCATATAGATCATATGCAACTTGGAAAGGATTAGTTTGGGAAGGTTTCTTCTTGAGCAATTCCATATATAACTAAGAGATTTGTCAGTCCAGATTCGAGGTAGCATGCAGTTCTGAAGGGATCTGTGTGACTGGAGCAGGACTTTGAGTGAGCAACTTGGTTGAAAGAACTTCATGTAATAAAATGCATTCGGGCCTCCAGCATTTGAGAATATTTTGTCCAGAAAATGTTCTGCAACTTCAGTGTAGCTGTTTATTCTCTAACTCTGGTTTCTACTAGAGACACTTTATTTTTTTTGGAAAATTTAGTGGATATACTGGTCCTCGCATCTTCAGTCTTCACAATCCTTGTATCTTCTCTTGCTTTTGTTTATTTTGCAATCCTTGTATCTTCTCTTGCTTTTGTTTCTTTTGCAACATTAATGAAGGAAATGACTCCCTGCTTCTTGATTTGCACCATCTTAAGATTTTGGGAAACTGCTGTTGCTACTCTCTTGCTTCTCGTAATGTTTCTCTATTATTTTAGGACTTTTTATATGCTGCTTTTTATTTTCCTCTTTCTTTTGCAGGAACGATGGGTTGTTAGCATTTGTGGAGAACTTTGTGAAGGATCGCTTTTTACCAACTATGTTTGTAGATTACCGGAAAGGCGTACAACAAGCTATATCAAGCAAGTTCTTATCTTGCCTTCTTTCTTTCAATGAAATTTTTACATTCTGAAGCTTAACTAATAGAATGTGTAAACTTCATTTTTTATATAATAAGTCAGCATTGCTCACTCTTTCTTTCATTGAATAAACTAGTTCATATCCACAAGTAATTTATGATTATTTAATTTATTTTGTTTTACCGGCTAATAATGAAATTACAATTTTCCTCACAATGTTGTCCAAGTTATCATGTCAATGGGATATTCGTTATGAGATATGCCACATGCTTATTGTCTATTGGGTGTTGTTATTTTTTTATTGGGATTCACCCTCATTTTCTTCTTTTCATTTTATGAATGGGGTAATATTGGTTGCATATTGAACTTATAATTCAGTGAATCATTATACGTCTATGTAGTTTTATGAATTCAATCGTTTGAATGGAACCATTGTGATAAGAAGAAAGTATATAACCTCAAAAGAAAACCTAATAACTCGAGGCTTTGAAATTTTGGAAGACTGAGATTCTAATCAAATTCGCTTTTCAACATTCATTGAGATATTTCCATATGTTTATTTACAAAATGGTACATATAAATAAGCTTTCCAAAATTCCTTTGTAGGTCCAGCTGCATTCCGTCCAAGAGCACATTCAGCTGCTAGTTATACTCCATCAATTGAGAAGGGTCGCCCTGTCTTGCAAGGACTTTTGGCAATTGATTCCTTAGCGAAAGAGGTAATCCTTACTCATTTTCGGCTTGTTATTTAAAAATTAGTTGAAATAAAATAAAACCTTCTACAATAATTTTCTTGTGCTTTTGGTTGTAGCACATTAGTTACCTTTTTTTTTGGTTTATAATATTGAGGGTAGGAATCATATTTACTTCGTTTGAATTACTGTAATCATGTCTATATAATTTCTTTTTGATGTCGTTTGTCATTTTTGATCTCATGGTTTTTCTACTTAAAAAAGGTTTTTGGCTGGGCTCAATCAATGCCTAAATTTGCTACTGATCTCATGAACTATGTCCAAACTTTTCTTGAGAGGACATACGAAAGATGTCGAACTTCATATATGGAGGTATGTACATTTTCTTATTCAATATCTTTCCATTTGCTGCAATTCCTATGTATATTTCCAAGAATTTGTTATGCATTGAGTTTGAAAAGTGGTGGCGAGTTTGTACCAGCTTATTTACTAATAGTTTTCTGGAATTGTATGTTAGAATGTTGAAATGTGTGATTCTGTGACTGTTCATTTCCTTTATCTTGCTTTGATCTGCGAGAGGAACGGAACAAAGGTAAATTAAGGGCTATGTTCAAGTTGACGCGTATTTTTTTACCCAACGTTATATTTTGATTCTGATGAACCTATTGCTGCATCCTTGTTCTTGGTACTCTTGTTTTAATTTTCCCAAGTTAGTCGCTTTCGTTTCCTTCTCTTTTGAAAAATTAAGCTATTGAGAAAATGTTCGATGTAGTAAGAAGTTAGGCTAACAGAACTCTTTGTTTTTCAAGTCATTATCGCAAAGAGATCTAAGAAGCCTGGTAGGTAGATAACAGTCTGCAGAGTTTTATTTTTATTTTTATTTTTTATCCCTCTCATTTTCTCCTCCTTTTTCTTTCTCATATGCATGTGTTTGGTAGTGGGTCACTGTATTGCCGGTTCTCCTGACTATACCAGAGTTTAGTGCTTTTTTAGATGTCTGGTTGATCCTTCACTCCACGTCAAATTAGCATAGATTTTGACGCGAATTGCTAGCTAAGTGAAAAATATTTCCAGCTAACGTTCTGGGTAGGCATACAAGGATTATCTGAATTGTTTGATCTAAACTGTTCGATATACTGCTGTAAATGGTTTATATTTGTTCTCTTCCCTGTAGTCATCATTTTACATCCAGTATTTCTTAAATTTCACTCTTCATATATTTTTCACAATTCCTTTCCTGTGTGACTCATCAGGCAGTTCTTGAGAAGCAAAGTTATATGCTCATTGGGAGGCATGATATTGAAAACTTGATGCGTATTGATCCAGCCAGTGCATGTTTACCAAACTCACTTGGGCAGTCAAATATGGAAACAAATACTTCTGATGTTTATTCTGTTGAGGTTGAAATGGAGTTGGGCGACTTGTTGCTGAATTTGAGGCCAATCAAGCAGGTTTTCTTAATTTACAGTTGAAGGATCTTTCCTTGTTTAGCATTAAAATTTTGACCTCTTGTGCGAAGCTGCTGCCAGGAATCGATATATTCACTACATATATTTTCCATAAATCCTTAGTGAGCTAACAATCTTTCCTACTGAGGCGATATGGTCTTGTTTCTATTCAATCTATGCAGGAAAACTTGATTCGTGACGATAACAAGCTTATTTTGTTGGCTTCACTTAGTGACTCATTGGAGTATATGGCCGACTCAATAGAAAGGCAAGTTTTTCATGCTGTCCTCGAAATCTCTAGTATGAATGCTTCCCTATCTTGCTTTCTGTTTTATCGTAATATTTTACTCTCAATAAGTAGAGGAAAAGAACAAGTTTAGTCCTGCTTGCTGCCTGATCCATTGCAGTACCTCATGTCTTTGGTTGAATATTCCTTTGTATGTGTTTCCTCTCTTTTTTTGGGTGGGGCGTGGGGGTTCTGGAATGGGGTCTGAATTAACTGCTCTGGGTGAGTGAGTTAACAACAATCCAAGTTTATTTCTTAATTATTTAATTCTCACTTAATTCAATTTAGAAGGATGTTATTTATTCCTCTCTGTACTTTGGAGATGCAATTTCTAAAATCTGCCCTTTGAGGGGTAGTGGTATTCTATACACTGTGTACATGTTAGCAACTCACCCATTCAACATCAACTTCAACTCTCTGTGTGTGCCACAGTATCTCTTTCTCTTCCTGGCAAGATGCAATCTTGGTTCAGCTGGCCTAGTCCAACATTCGATGGGAATGATTTTATCAACTTTTTTGGGACGTAAACTTTGATGTATACAAATTCTCTGATATTGATCTGTGAATTCCATCGAGGAATAATGTTTTTGCCATCTGGTTGCTTAGAATTGTTTGTGGGGGGCTATAATGTGATATTTTTCTTCATTTTTTTGGGGCCTATAATGTGCCTGGGTTATATTCTGAAGAGGTTGTCAGTTACATTATCTTGCAACCACGTATCCTTATTCCTTTCTCCTTATCTTCGGGTCTTATGCTCATAGTATACTTATTGATGTTCTTGCTTGGATGGTGCTCATATTGTACCCCGCATCTTGTTAGTAGGTGAATATCATAAGTTGAAGCCATATTCTATTTAAGCATTTTTCATTTACCTCTGAATGTTGCTAGTTTCTTATCTTGTTTTTGGACTTATTTTCTTGAAATAATTTTACATCATAGCAGGCTTGGGAGAACATCCACAAAAGTATATACCCAGGTGGAAGAGAATGGGGGACCAGATACTCTCCATCATGCCAGAACTGCCAGTACTGCTCCTAAGGATCTACCTTCATTTGCTGAGGAGTATCGAAAGTTGGCAATTGATTGCCTCAAAGTTCTGCGAGTGGAGATGCTGTTGGAGACTATTTTCCACATGCAGGTTCACTAAACTATATACTATATAATTTGTAGTCGGTCGTTTATAAATCGGTTTCTGAGAGTAGTGCAGCTATTTAAGCATTTGTGTTTTTACAGCAAATGACAAGCAAAGATTATTTGGAGGATGAAGATGCGGAGGAACCTGATGACTTTATTATATCCTTAACGTCTCAGGTCAGGGTCACTGTTTTTTTTCCCATCTGTAGCCCACATGTGATAGATATTAGTAATATGTTTGAGTAGCTTCACATTGGCATTGCTAGTCGAGAAGTCTCAAACATAAACTGCTCCAAATGTTTGAGAATCAGGGTCTTTTATGTTCTGTATAGAAAACACTTAACACGCCTCTAAGGCTTATGCCCCCATAATTTTTCTTAATCAACCTTTGTTAACAGTATTCTCTTGAACAGTCCATAGGATGCAGCACAAATTTGATGTTTGTGTAAAACCTAACTTATAGCTATTCTGATGTTATGATGTAAGGTTGAATGAAGCCTCGTATTCTCGTTTTGGAAATTAGCTTAAGATGATAGTTAAGCATGCTAGGAAGGTCATGTTTGGTGCGATAGTCAAGTGTTTACTTGCTATCCGCTAGGTCACGGGTTCACCCCGGAAACAGCCTCTTTATAAAAATTAAAGGTAAGATTGCGTACATCGGGATCTTCCCCAGACCCTGCTGATGCAGGAGCCTTGTGCACTGGGTACGACCTTTAATAAACAAATTTATGTTTTTCATACTGTATCTGCTACAACAAGGACTGTTATAATTCAATAATGTTTCTCGTTAGAAATGCAAAATCATGAAAAGTCAAAGCTCTTATGAATTTGCATTTCCTTTTCTTTTTTTGATCAAAATGTAAATATATATATTGATCAAAAGCATATGGCTATACAATCAAGTTCAGCCACTTTACAAAAAGGATGTCTAATCCAATGGCTCGACCAAATCCTCATCCTGACTAGACATAGAGTCCAAAACATGGGGATACAAAGTAAAAGTAACCCTGTAGACAATTGTTTTGATCCTATTCACTAGATGCCTTGCTTGAGTTTCAACTTGTTCAAAAATTCTTATGTTTCTTTCGGTCCAAATGTGATAGATAGTACTAGTGAAAGCCGCCTTTTTCCTTTGGTGAATCCAGGAATTCCCTCTAGCCTCCTTTAGCCATTTGGTAGTACTTGCAATAGTGGTAAGCTGTCTTCGAATCCCCAACCACTCTCTAATTTTTTACCATACCTCTTTGCTATAGGGGCAAGGCTCCCGCATTAGATCAAGAGCAATTCCAAGAACTATATGGATGGCGTGTACACAAGTAGGGATGATGATCGGTCCTTGATGCTAATTATCTTCTTGATTAAGGGGGAACCATCCTTCTTAGCACCTCTATCCCATATGCTTGAGGTACGAAGATACTGGTGGTGCACCCATTGGATCCAAAGAGAATCCTTTTTGAGGTGGATATCCCAAAGTACCCTAGATAAGAGTGCAAGGTTCCATTTTGAGGTATCTCTAAGGCCAAGCCCACCTTCGTCCTTTGGCAAGCAAGCATGCTTCCAAGGGCGTGGAGAATCCTTTTTGAGGTGGATATCCCAAAGTACCCTAGATAAGAGTGCAAGGTTCCATTTTGAGGTATCTCTAAGGCCAAGCCCACCTTCGTCCTTTGGCAAGCAAGCATGCTTCCAAGACACACCCAATCTTACTTCCCAAAAGAAACTCTCTCGTTGACCTTGTGATGATATCAATGACAGCCCTTGGTGTTGGAAAAATAGCCAACTAGAAGCACTCCACGCCTTGCAAGACGGACCTCACCAATTCCAATCTCCCCGCATAGGATAGAGTGTTACCCGCCCATTTAGCTATATTATTCTTGATTTTGCCAACCAAGGGTGCATAGAAAGCCACCCTAAGTTTTTTAGCCGCCAAGGGTACTCCAAGGTACCTGAATGGAAACCTGTCACATGGAAAGTTAGTGTTTTCCATGATCTCCTCTAGTTCCCGGCCATATACACCCCCGACAAAGACTTGTGACTTAGAGGCATTTAATTGGAGTCCAGAAACTTTCTCAAAATGTTCCAAGGTATCCATAAGGACTTTGACTGAGTAGAGATCACCCCGGGAGAAGAGAATAAGGTCATCAACAAAGGCAAGGTGTGAAAGATGCAAGCTTTGGCATTTTGGATGGAAGTTAAATCCTGGCCTTGCCGTTTCCATATTTAGCTTTCTGTAAAGATATTCAATACATATCAAAAAAAGCAGTGGGGATAAGGGGTCCCCTGCCTTAGTCCCCTTTTTCCTTTGAAGAACCCATGTAGACCACCATTAATGGAGAGTGAGTGGGATGTGGTGGAGACACATTCCATGATCCATGCAATGAACTCCCGAGGAAAGTCAAGGCCACGTAGAACCTCTTGTAGAAACACCCACTCCACACTATCATATGCCTTCCTAAGATCCACTTGAATAAAGCATCTCGGGGATATTCTCTTCCTAGTGTAGGATCTCACAAGTTCTTGTGCAAGAAAAACATTGTCAGATAGGTTCTTCCACCCAAACTCATATACCATCCTTTTACTGATTTTAAATTGTAGACTAGTGGTAACCTTCCGCTGTTACTGTCTTATAATACCAAACTCATATACTATCCTTTTACTGATTTTTGCTTTGGTAGATTCAATATCATTTAACCGTCTTTCTTGCTTCTTTATAAAAATTTAAAGGCAAGTTGCTTTTATTGTCTCTTCTATCTCAGATTACACGCCGGGATGAGGAAATTGCTCCGTTTATTGCAGAAACAAAGCGCAAATACATATTCGGTGGAATATGCAGTGTTGCTGCAAATACATTAATCAGGGTTTGCACCACTAAAATACTAACTTACACTTTCAGTTGTAAACTCTTTCATTAGTAAGAAGATTATTTGTTCCTGTTAGGCCTTGGCTGATATGACTTCCATCGACCTTTTTGGGGTCCAGCAAATATGTCGCAATTCAATTGCCCTAGAACAGGTAAATTCAAGACCTCTTCCTTTTCATATTCATATTCATTTTGTATAAGAAAGTGGGCATTCCATTCTAGACCTAGGCATATATGTGAATAATGTGCTTTTGGGATATATATCTATTAGTGTAGTCGAATGACAGACTTTGATTTTTATATTGTTTAACTGATATTTACTTTGAATTGTTTTAGGCTCTTGCTGCTATCCCTTCAATTGACAGTGAAGTTGTGCAGTTGCGGCTGGATCACGTGCGCACATATTATGAACTTCTAAATATGCCATTTGAGGTAATAAATATGTAACCGTTTATTTTTATTTACTCTGGACATCTTCTTTTCTCTAATCTCTAGAGGATTATGATTGTTATTCTTTCTGTAGTAACCGTTTACTCCTTTTCCCAGGCCTTGCTTGCTTTCGTTGCAGAACATGAGCAGCTGTTTACTGCTGCAGAGTGAGTTTTCCGGATATATAAATTGTTGAAAATTTGGAAATAAGTTAATTTGTTTTGAAGAGAATATCAATTTCATTTTCTACAGGTACACAATTCTTCTCAAGGTCCAGGTCCCCGGAAGAGAAATTCCGGCTGATGCTCAAGATCGCTTAGCAGAGATTTTGCCCCTTTAGCCTGTTAACTTATTGTTAAGATGTCCAGAGATGTTGCAGACTTATTTTTCATGTGATGGCTGCCAGGGGGATTTTGGAATTTCGCATAGAGCTGGCTTCTGTACATAATTCCAGGTTACCATATCGCGCAGATTGAATCTACTAAGTTTTAAGAAATATTTTTGTGCTTATGGGTTGTGGTCTCTCTCTCTCTCTCTCTCTATCTCTATTCACCAGATATTTGGGTTGATATGGTTTTGGCTGTCTATAATTAATTTATTCTTTTGTTAGCAACAATTGTGCAGAAAGGATTTTTCTATATATATACTTTCTACGAATTGAGGTGTTTGACAATAGTTGAAACTGCTGGTTTATTTTACTACTAGTTGATAGCAATGGTTGTGTATCATGATACTTTACCTCTGCTTCTCATTGTTTACTTCCTCGTACAAAAATGATTGACAAAAAATAAAAAAAATAAAATGAAAGGAATAGGAAAGAATGTTGGGGGTTTTGTTTTCTTTAAAAATAAATAAATAATAAATATAATAATTTGTACTCCTTCCCTTGCATGACAGGCAATAATCAAAATCAAATGTGAATGAATATGGGCACAAGAGACTTTATTCATGATACTGTAATTAGACAAATAGCTCACTATGAATCTCTATGCTATGATTTATACAAATTCGCTTCGTTCTGCAGTCATCTCAGCTCGAAATGTCGGATTCAACTTCAAAGTTTTCTTAGCCAGGTTCCGGATATCTTCTCTAGAAGACTCGACTGATATGCGTGCCAGTTCTTTTAATCCACCCGCAGATACGAAGTCCTTGGTATTGTTCTCTGTAGATGTGATTGAGTCAAATACAATGAGAGTTATGTTCCAAAATGGTATAAATTGGATAGAGTTCGGTTTTGAAAATTGTCTCAGGTTTTGAAAAAATTGGATTATTGTGAAAGATGTGGGGGTTCAAGATCTAAAATCTTGCATCTGTTTCTGAAAAGAAACACTATCCAAAATATGTAAATTAACTAGAATATGATAAGTTCTCTGGGAGAGAAATTACCATTCTGTGCTAAATGACACAGGGAAAGTTCTATGTGGTGCCGAGCTCGAGCTCGAAACAGTATTGCAGTTAGCAATTAACCATGTCAGGGCAACATTATCTTCCACTAAGAGTGATGTACCTCTCCTGTTTCCTGCAGTAACTAAATAAATGAGACTCGAGATATCTAAATTCCGACAGAACCGTGTAAAAGAGAAGTTATTTTTTAACCTTGAAGGATTGCTCGAGATTCGCATTTTGCAAAGTTAGCCATTCCTCTGGCTACTTGAGCAATAACATCAATGCTCCCAGTTCTTGCCATTGCAACAAGTGCTTTAATGGCACCATCTTCTCTTAGCATAGAATGTAACTTCTCTGTCAAAGTGTGAATATCACTGTCAGGGTATGCATACCATTATTTTCATAGGCATATGGAATTACTAGTAGAAATAAATCAAAGAAAGCATATGAATTTCAGTTGTAGAGAATTTTAGTGCAACACCTAAACCTACCATTTCCACACAAATTGGCAATAGCACCTGCAACCATTCGTAGAGTTTGCGGATCATCAGTTTTTGTAGCTGTATTTGCAAGCAACCGAGCACTTCCTTTACTCGCTATGACACCTTGGTTCATTTCTGAAGAAGTAAAAAGAGTTGGATTTCCCACCTAGTATATTCCAATGAGGGAAAATGTGCAACATTTTCTTTGACATCCCAATCGATGTAATTTTTCATGTTATAACTAGTCATAGGTGTTATGATTCTTGCAGTTCCTTTACAGTAACCATTAATTCTGATGATGCAATGCTAACTACTTAAAACCTTATGATGGAATAATCACGTTTCAAGGAGATACTTGGATATATAGAATAATATGAAAGTAAGAAAGAAAAATATAAAGATATGTCTACCTAGTGAAGTGATATAAAGACATAACAAAATTTTCAGTGACCAATCTGGAAATAGACAGTATACATCTAGCCGGAAAATATCATGCACATCTCAACTCCACGCCTTCCAATCAGACTCTGACTTTCCTAATATTTAAGCTAGAATTCATGGAAAGCAGCATCAAAATATACTCCATTTTAAAGAGTACAGGTAACGAATTGGCATATCTACCTATGCGACATAAGAAGGGAGAACGGTGACATATGCATGATTTGAAGGACTTCTTAAAATACGCGAGGAAACCAACAAAGTAAACAATCTATAAGTACCACTCATGGCCAAGTTGGCAATGGCTCCAGAAGCCACCCTGAGTATGGTTGTATTCTGGGCTGATTCCAGTAGCATGAGCAGCGCATCCAGACCCCCTTCGTGGACAATCTTCTCCTGGTTGCTATCTGAAACCAATAGTAATTTCAAGAAAGAAATTAGACTATTGCCCATGATGGATTTTTTTTTTTAAACATTTTTCTTAGGTCTCTGCAAAGATATTGAAGTACATGTATTTTTAGATCAGGGAAAATTTGATTCTAGCATTTATGTACTTGGACTGGGTTTCTTTTGGAAACGTTGTTTGAGGATGAAAAAAGTGAATTGGTTATCTGGGCGGAGGGGTTGAACCTAGAGTAAAAAAAAAAGCTGCATTCTTTTGCATCTTGGAAACCATCAAAATGCGCTTTGAGGAATATTGTTAAAGCTCAGTTTACGAAATATTGTTCAAGAGGTATTCAAGCATAAAGAATACAGTAAGTTCTTCTAGAATTTGGATATGTAGGTGCACATTTTCAGTACTCGAAGTTTGGCACCGGTTTTGCCAAGCACAAGCGAGTATTGAAGCTCTTTAAATTGCAATCTTACATCTCCTGTTAGCATACAAATTAATGGCCTGGAGGCTTAACGCCAATCAAGACAATTAATATGTTACAAGAGAAACATGCAAAGAAAGGGATTGCATGAGCCACCATCTAAAGAAAGAGTTTTGGCCCTCAGAAAGCAATGTAAAAACATATTTCTAGACATACCTTCTGCAGCAAGGTTTGCAACCACTTTCACTGCATGAATTTTGACATTTAAATCTTCAGATGTTAGCAGTGACAATATCTTTTCGAGTCCCACTGAAAGTATAAGGCAAAAAAGCTTAGAAAATCAATTCAGAAGAAACATCTGCCACTTGTGATAGAATTTACATGTGAATCTCATACCAAAGAAACATTAGGTAGTTTAGGCATCAACCAGAAAATGAAATCTTGGTTCAATCTATTTACCGAAGAAACTTGTGCAACATGAACTGAGATGCAGCGATAAGGTGAAGAAGAATAATACCTTCTTCACATATCTTCGACATGGTGCTCCTATGGCCAAAAGATGAAGATCCTCTAGGCAAACTTTCTTTTGTATATGATCTCTTTTCCTGTAAGACACGACTCTTAATCAATAAGAACATTTTTCCTAATCAAGAGCCAATAGGATAATCCGTACCTCAAAGCCATCTTCACTTTCAGGCACAACTTTCTTTACAGTAACCAGCTTATTTTCAGCAGCCCTCCTTCGCTTTTCTTCTATCATATGAGCTTGTCGAATGGCATGAATCTCATCAATTAATCCTTCCTAAGAATCCACACAGTAATATCAGTGACTTATGATAGATCAGCCTACTTAAAAACTTTGGATTGATTAGTAATTTATGTTCTAATAGTGGGCCATTCTTCTCAATTGTTCATCTTCAGAGATCCTTCACTTCTAGTATAGCCTTGGTCTTCATAAGGAAGGTGATGGAGAAGTTTGTTTCCAGTTCAAATCCTAAAGTGAAGTACCTTTCAGTATTCATATCTAGTTGGAAAAAAGGTACCTTCTCTATTTTCAGATCTTTATTTTCTGTTTGTAGTGACTGAATTTCGTTAACCGTTGCTTCAAGCTCCTGATTCATTTCTTGTAATTTTGATGTAAGCTCCTTGATTTCATTTTGTTCTTGAATCTAATAGCATCAACAAGATAAAATTTGTGGGGGGGTGGCAATATTCTGTCAAATAACAGTTGCAGATAAAAATTGCCATCACAATTGCAAGTTTGACCGAAATTCAATCCAGGATGAAGTAAAATACAATTCAACTAGTTATAAGCGCGGTAGCGGTGCAATTAGTGAATATAAGTATCAACTAGAAAACCTAAGTGAGCAGTTTTTATAACTACTTTTCATATACGATGACTCAAAAAGAAGGCAGTGCTACAAGTAACCGTGAAACTAAAGGCAATTGTTTCTTTTTTGGGAGGTTCAGACCAATTGCCTCTTTTAGCCTGTTTTTCTCTTTAAATGAACATATTTTGAAAACAAAGTCTTATTATATAACACCATATTAATCATCATACTATGAATCACATATCTTAATATGCGACCATTCTTGATTTACGCGGAAATTTTCCAAAATCTAATAAAGAAAAACACCCCTTGTTTATCTAAATAAATCCCTCATATTTCTAGTTGCTTTACCAGGTGATATACCTGGTGGATTTACATATCAACAATTAAAATATACTCCCTCCATCCCCAATTAGTTGTAGGAAATCATATCATGAGTGTAGTTTTACGAGCAACAAATAAAGAGACTGTTACATTTTGTCCACTAGCTATGTTCTGCAGTTAATCATACAAGAATACAAAAGAATAGCAGCATCAATTATAACAATGTAACGGTAATCTTAATGCACTAATTCAAGGTTTCTCTTGTATACAAGAAAAGCTCTGTGAAGGATTCAAGTCTTGAACACACTTCTCATCTACGATATATCCTTCCTCTCTAGTTTTATGGTTAGTTGAAATTCCTTCTCCAAGTATCCGGCCCAGTTGCAATTGTTTCATTACTTAAAGTAGTAAACAACGCTATAACCAATAAAGAAATTTAACTACTTGGTCATCACGTAGAATGAGATTTTCACATAATTAATTGGCTCCAAAGTTCCTGAAAATATTAACCTGGAGTTCGTGTTGCTGATCACTTAGGACCTTTCTTGCTAAGTTCACTTGTTCCTCAGCATCAACTAACCGCGAATGTTCTTCCTTTAGCAGTTGACTCAATCCAGTTATTTTTTCCTCGTACATCTCAGTTGTCTCTGAAAGTTTCTTCTGATAACAGGTATTTTCCACCTGCAGTTGCTAGTGATAAAACAAAAGTAGAATTAGATACTCCGCTGTGAACTCTGATTAATTGCGAAAATACTAGATATCTCTGAGTGTCATGCAAACAAGACTGTAATTATGGCTCCTTTTTTTTTTTTTTTTTTTAATTATAATAGAATGAAGAATATGAATGGTTAACCTGCATTGACAATTGAAGATCATTTAGTTTCTTTTCCATTGCATCCAAATGTCCTTCAGCACTTTCAGCTCGTGCAGTATCAGCTTCTGATTGTTTCATTAAATCATCAATTTTCTTCTCATACATTTGGGTTGTGTCTGCTAGTACTTTTTGATATGTAGAATTTTCTAGCTGCTGTTGCTAACAGCCAAACAAAAGTATTACTTTTCTGTTCACAAAGCAGGGAGGAGAAAAGAAAACTAAAGCTCATTTCTTTTTTAAGGAAAGGGCTTATTGACGCAATTGCTAATATACAACAAAAATCCTAACTACTAAATGAGAGACTGGACACTTACACCTCACATCAGGCATATCAAATCAATATGAACAATATGCATGTATTCAGATGATATGACCATGAAACTTCACTGGTAAATCTCCTAAAAAGAAAAAGGTAGTACCTTACTACTCTTCAAGCTCATTTCCATGTGTGCAATTTCATCTCTCAACAAATCATTATTTTCTTTCTGCCAGTTCAAGTCTTTCAGTATGTTTTTCAGTTCCAGTTCCAAATGATTGTTTTCCTTTTCCAGATTCTGCAAACAAATACCTCAGAGGTCTGACCTCAGCTGGAAAATATATCTCAAAGCAGGACGCCAAAAGGAAACGTGGCATAAATTAAACTTACATTTTGATATCAGCCAAATAAAAGCTAAAAGCATAACCTAATTTTTATATAAAGCATAAATAAGTAACCTAATTTTTATATATTCAATGAAGATGCATTAATCAATTTGAAATACCTTACAATTCTCCAAATTCATTTCAAGCTGTGCAATCTCATTGTGCATTAGATTGTCATGCTCTTTTTGCTTCTTCAGTTCCTTCGAAAGATCTTTCATTTCAGATTCTAGACGAGCATTCTCCTTCTCTAGAAACTGCAACCAAGTACATTATATTCAGAAATTTTTAAGATGTGCATTATAGAGTTGGCATCCACCCAAGTAAAATAAAAACCATATTGACGACTCTTTCAATGGGAGAAAAATGATAGGAAATCAGCTCAATAAAGGATGTGCAAAAATTAGGCTCTAAAATAAAATTAAAAAAACAAACAAACAAACAAGTACCTCAGACCTGGATACTAAACTCTTCTCCACATCAGCGAATGAGTTCTGATATTCTATAAGCTTTTTCTCCATCCTAATTTTGCAATTATCCCTTAATTTTTGCTGCTTATCAACCTCCGCAGTAAGTTGATCAAGTTGAGACTCAAGCTTCCTGCATAGGCTCTCATAATCAAATTCTTCTTTCAGCTTTACTGTGTTAAATATTTTCATTGCCTGCAAATTCAACGATGGCAGTCAGTCATAACACAGTTTGGGTCTCAAAACAAGGTGCGGGCATTTTGTTGTTGAAAGGAGAAAAGAAAAAGAAAAGAAAAGGATCAGAAATCAAAGAGCTTAGGATTTCAGAATTCATAACTAAGATGAAGGACAAGGGATTTCAAAGGGAGCCAAGAAACAGGAATGGGGTATTCCAAGAATAAAGTATGTTAATAGATGAAACTTGAGCCAAATTAACAGCTCATACAATAATTGAGAACACAGTAATACACCTTCACCAATCAAATTAAAGCACTATTCTCTTAGGAAAACAGGTTAGATCTACAAGATAATGCCACATTCCCTGGCTGGCTTTCTGTGTTGATTTACTTACTCGCTGTCCAAAAAGTACAGTGCTTATAGTTTCTGAATGATGCCGAGAAGATGGGCCTATAGTTACTATGAGTGAAGTCCTTGCTGAACCTGGTTGATAGAATTCAACATTGGCAAAATGAACAAAAGAAATCAGGAAAGCATTTCAACACTTAGCCACTAAATCTAACATGGCAAGTTAAGCACCGACTGATGCAAAGATTAGATCAGGCATCATAATATAAAGAAACATAATAAAAAACTAAACAGATCAGATGTATATGCATTTCCATTGTCTAGTGTATTTCAGTCTTCTGAATTGCTAACCATAGTATACCAAGAAATAATCAATCGCATTTTGATAAGTGTTTGAGGACAACAGAATTCCAAATCCAATTATAATCAGTTAAGAACAGGACTGGGATAAATTTCTTCAATATGATTAGCTATGCTGGAATATAGGGGGAAAGTGATAATCACAATCACATAACGGAAGACATTTGAAGCCCTCTGCATAACCATTCTCGCTGACTAGTTCCCCCATCCCAAGATCGAAATAGAATCATCACTGGCATCTAGAATTATGGGCATCAATAAAACATTTCACAAGGAAAGCTAAAGCAAGCTAATTTTCTCGAAAATAGAGAACTGAATATCAGATCAAACCTCCAAATGAATCACGAAGCAGCCGCGTTAGCTTGGAATCTCTTGTAGGAATGTGAGGACTGTTTTCAGCCAGTGCGTTAATACATTTCCCCAAGGAAGTAAGAGAGAGATTGATAAATTTAGCCTCTTCAACTAGGTGACCTTCACTCCCTGCAACACAGGTGAATAGCTAATCATTTATGGTGCCAGAGAGATGAATATTAGATAACAAACAGTCAAGAAGCTATCAATGTGAAAGCAACCAGAAGCTAATGGTTTCACTGCTATTGTACGCAATGTTAGCTGAAAGTTACATAAACTCGTCCATACGAACTTTATTGGAAAAAATAGAGAAAAAAAATTATGTATTGTAGAGGAGCAAGGAGCTTTATACAGATAGGAGTCCAAAATCACAAACCAGATTTGTCTAATCGTTCAGATCCTGCAAGATCAACCAGGAGTAATTTGCTTTTTCTAATGGTAGGTATTTGTGTGCCTGGTCTCTCTGTTCTGCCATCTCTGTCCTTCAAAGAAATATCACTTGCATCTTGCTCATGTCCAGATCTATTTATATTAACCTATAGAGCAAGGGAAAGTGGTAAAGTAAGTAAAGGTAGGAACAATACTTTGCGGGCCCTTACTTCTGTATTTCATCAACTTAAATTTAAGAAAGAAAAGGGTAAAACCTGGGTCATTTTATCTACATTCAAATATATCTCAACTAGAAAATTTACGGAGGGAATGGATTTTCGACTTGCATACCATCAGAATTGCATGACTACGTGATGATTCTGTATTTAACTTTGTATTAGCTGCATGCCGATTTGCTTCTCCAATTTCCAGTAGCTGTAAGAAATGATCAAGATTCTGAATTTTAATTACTGTTGCACCAGGGACTGATACTTCTCCAGTCTTTCCATCCTCCATGATTGGAATGTTTTTCCTTTCAGGAGCAAGCAAATCTTGAACAGATTCCATATATAGCTGTGAGATGCAAATATTTAGAATTTTGTAAGCATATTAAAGTACTTGGATTATCCCAAAAAAAATTAAAACCTAAACGGGGGAAAGTTTGTTCAATAAAACAATGCATGGCATTCACAAAAAATATTACAATCAAAATAACAGTTCACAATACCATACATGTCTCGAGGCTAGGATTCTGTGAGATCCTTATTGCTCCTATGCTGAAGCTATGAGTGTTTTACAACATTTACCAACATGCCTATTTGGTAGTCAATCTCACAACCATTGTAAACATAACCTCATTTTGGTTGAGCAATTAGTTCTAAAGATAACTTAGTATAATATATATATATATATATATATATATATATATATATATATATATATATATATATATATATTGCTTAAGATCAATCTCTTACTCAAGGCAATGAACCTTTCACTTCGTAAGCAGGATAACAAAAACTTCATGGATAACTATCATATGTAGATAAAATAAGTGTAGAAGGTTCAATAAACATCTAACCGTTTGAATACCTGCAAGTAAGATACTTCCACAGTATCAAATGTTGGAGATGTACATGAAATTATGTCCTCTAAAGCTCTAACCATGATTCCTCGCTGAGAAACATCATCTTTACCCAGTTTACCAAGGGTATATGTCTTCCCTGTACCTGTTTGACCATATGCCATAACAGTCCCATTGTACCCTTCCAACACACACTGGAAAAGTAAATTATGTCGTGAACATCTGATCCAACTAACTGATACAATCTTTTTACTTTTGAATAAGTAGATAGGAAGTCTGAAGAGATAGGTTTCTTCAAATAATTATCCAAGGAACAAGGTAATCAAATACCTAGTTACTTGCAGGTTTAAAACTATATACTATAACTGAAGGTGTACAATGGCAAGTCTCTGTTACTGGGTGTCTGATCCTTTTGCTCTTATGTAATTGTAGTCTACAAAACATTTTTGGTTCAAGGTGATACATTTTGTGATGATATTCTCAAAACCGTGTTTCACTGAATTATTGTTGAGCAAAATTGTCCAATTTTAAGGTGACGATTTAATTATTAAAACAATTTTTGAATATTTCTCAGACCCGACTACAAATCATGCCATTCAAATTAAGCAATTCGAAGCCCTCATCGAGTTACGTTAGCCTAATAAGTTAGGTAAGAAACTAATTCTCAATAAAGCTCTAGTGTCATTGTGTATTGCATTATTTTCTGCTTGCCCCAGAAGACGGATAAAAAGTACACTAGTGGAAATCAGTTAGAAGGCAAATGTTGAATGCAAATTGAACTCCCGATCCTTGAGCGCCATTGATGCTTACCTCCACTACAGGTTTAGCTACCACCTCATAGACACGCTTTTGAGAAGCACTTTCTGCGAATACTTCATCAAATCTGTAATACTCCGCACTCCAGTTATTTTTTCTAAGCTTTAACTTCTTGAGCTGTATAATTCAAGACATTTTTAGATTAACAATATGATCTTGTATTGGACGAGACAAAAAAAGAAAATAAAAGGCACATGAATGCAGATACAATGGCTAAAGCAAGCTACAGAGAAAACAGAGATTCAATCACCCATGCATATACACATGCACACCGGGAAACTTGAAGATATAAACACACATACTGCCTCTCAAACATACACATACATTTGCAGTCATCTTGAATAGACAACGGTTGCCTCATTGGCGCAAAAATAGACTTAAGTTAAATATGACAGGAGTGAATGTCTGATTGTTAATCACCTCAGGATGCACTTCAACACAATCAGGATAATCAGCATCCGAGAGATCCTCGGCATTTCTTGGTCGAAGTCTTACAGCAACCCTCACCCTTCCATGGTCTACACACAGACTGAATCAAATTGTAAGCAAAGTAGGAAAGAAAAAAAAAACCGCCTCAAACTAAGCCCAAATGAGGCAACAGTCGAGATTTGTCAGAGAACATTAAAATTTCCATATCTGGTAAGTTGCAAGTATTTAATGTCCAAAACCAAGTACTCAAACATCATCCTTCCAGGCCAACATGTCTGAAATTACTTCCTCATGTATCAAGATTGATTGCAATCGATTATGTCTTAAAACAAGAATACTGAACTTAGATACCAGCATTTTTCTATCAAACGAAAGCTCGGGAAAGAGAACTCAACTTTAAGGTGGACAATTCACATCATTTCATGATAATACTCTCTCCATTACTTAATATAAGATTTTAGGACATGTATAAAAAATTAAAGGAGCAAAAAAATAAGATATTTTTTAATCAAAATATCAATATTACTCTATTAAATAGAATTAGTCGTATACAAATCTTATTTACGAAAACAATATTGATATTTTGATTAAAAAAACTTTATTTTTTCCCTTACTTTTTGCTACGTGTCTTAAAGTCTTATATTAAGGAAGGTAGGTACTACCTCCATTCCTACATATAGGACTTCCATTACATGTTACGGAAAATCAGGAATATTTTTGTAATCAAAATATAAATATTACTCTCTTAAATATAATCCGTGATATACAAGTCATATTTAAGAAAATAATATTGATATTTTAATTACAAAAAATATTTTAATGTTTGTTTATTTAATTTTGGCATATTTAGGAATGGAGGTAGTAGTATACTAGACAGTGTAATGGAGAAAACGGAAACCGAGGGAAAATACTTCACCTGGATCCTTATTATGGCCGGACGGAGAACGAGAACGAGAACGAGAACGAGGAGTAACAGAACGTCTAGAACTAGCATTTGTAGTAGTAGATGACGACGAAAATTGACCACCTCTGGAACGAACAGAGTTAGCATTCTGTTGCCTTTGCCTTTGTACTTCATTGGATGAAACTCTGAAGACGGCGGCGGCGCTGCTTCTAGAACTCGTACTTGCCGTCACTATAGAAGAAGAAGAAAGCGGCGGCCTATCCGAGCGGTGAGATGATGAAGGCCTTGTTGTTGTTGTTGTCGTAGAATTTGAAGTAATCAATGAGGACACCGCCATTGAAGATTTTACTGGAGAAGCTATGAAGAAATTGATTGTGGGAATGTCATTTGAATATTGAAAATTTTGAAGAAATTGGAGGAATTGGAAAGGCGTCTTTGAGGCCGGCACGATTGAGGGGTAGAAGAATTAAATTAAATTAAATTATTTGATGATGGTGTATTCAATGAATTATATAAGAACATAAATTGGAAATTCCCGCGTTATTTTTTTCCATTTTTTATTTTATTTTTACTGATGAAGTTAAGTGAAGAATGTTTTTTTTTTTGCTAAGTAAAATTTAACCATTAGATAAATCCGAAGATGGAATAGAGTTACAAAAAGTGTCTTCCCTATCACAAAATATTGACGATGGAACGGAAGAAGCATCAATGAATCCCCATGCATTATTTTTACTGTATGATGAAGTTAAGTGACGAATGTTACTCCACTGTGATTTCGTTTCTCGATTTTTGCACTTCGGATCATACTGAATAATATTTTTTTTGTTATTTTTTATTTTGATTCTAAAACTAATAATTTTGATTTATTATCTTTTATAGATTGATCATATATTAACCCGTTGAAATCGATACAAAGTTACAAGGTAAGGGTAAATGCCCCCTTCATCGTGATGAACTGTTATCTTAAATACAAATGCCCAATCATATTGAGTTCCACGGGGAGGGCAGTACCCAGTTTATCAGTTCCTGTTAAATTTTGTTGAAACACCTATCACGAAACACATATTTATCTATTACCTTTTATAAATATGTATTTTGTGATAGGCGTTTCAACAAAATTTAACATTTGTTTGCTTAAAAAAAATTTTGATCGTCAATTTTGTTTTATCCAATGATCGCAATTTGATTCGCACATACTAAATAAAATAACATTGTTTAGTATTAGAGTCATTGTGAGATTTTAATTCGTGCACTAAAAGGAATTCTATCAACACAATCTCAGTTATCGAATTAATCCAATAGTTCGATTTTTTTCTAACCGTTAATAGAAAATTATTTGTCGAAATTGTATATAGTGGTCTGCCTGCACTGGTAGGAATCGGTTGTCCTCATTCTTTATTATTTTTTATGTCTTATTAATAAAAAATTGTCATGTATTAATTTTATAATTATAATCTAAAATAAATAATAGAACCTTTAAGGGAAAAAATTAATACATGACAGTTTCTTATTAATGTGACAATGAACAAGACACAAATGATAACATACGATTTTGTTCTGATCTGCACTGAAATCAACCTCTCATTTCTATCCATTATTGCAAAGAATCTACCAAACATATATGAGAAGTGGAAAATTTTGATAGGGATCAGGTCCATATGGACCCTGTGATCCAAAACTGACAATATCATTACAAAGTTGTATCTCTTCTCATTAGGTGGTGATCTGACTAGTTTTGAACTGCAGAGTCTAATGTACCTGGTCCATATCAGAATTATCCATGAGAAATACTTCTTTGGCTTCTCTCATTGTGCATAGCCAGTCGGATCCTATGTGGAACAATTTTTTTAGTATATACAGAACGCTTAAAAACAGGTATTTTGAAACTCAAAAAAGTATTTTAAGGCTCAGAACAGCCAACAGGTGTTCCACATGGTAAAAAACAGAACAAGTATTTGAATGCTCACAATAAGTGTTCTTTTTAAATCAATTTTAATCGTTCAAATTTTAATTCAACAAACGATGTGAATTTCGCACGTGCGAAATTAGACCTCTTGTTTGCATTGGAGCCAGCGTTTTGCGTGGCAAAGTGGGTAACTGGTTTTTTGGGACCTTTTGGTGGGGGGTGGGGGGGGTGGAGTGTGGGGCTGTCATCTTTATTGAGATTCATCATTCAAGAATCATTTAGTGGATCATAGTTAGATTAGTAACAGTCCGGCTCCTATGCGGAATAGGGAAAAATCCGCACGTGCAGAACAATCAATCGTCGAATGATAGTTTGAACGGTCCAGATCTAGAGAGAGAAAAGTTACGGCTGATTTAAAAAATAAAAAAAAACTTTCTCTCTCTAAATATGGGCCGTTAAAAAATCTCATCTGACGGCTGGGATGGTGTCCCGCACGTCCCGCACCAAAGCTGTCCCGCATAGGAGCCGGGAGCGATTAGTAAACATGTGGATTTTGGCTTTAATGTTGGGGACCTTGTTAGTTGTTTGCTTCAATGAATTCTTTAGTAAGTATTTTCGCAACAATTTATTAGAATATGTGCTAACAAGTTTGAAAATTTGATAATTAAATAGGACTTCAAATTTTCTAATCCTTGTAATATACTAATGAAATTATGATAGGTGGTGTTTAAATCCAAAATTATTATCAGGTGGGATTGATAGTATTTAATTTTGAAACTTTATCTTTAATTTTACAAGAAGTTAAATTATTTGAAATAATGTGTCTGGTTCAAGAACCAAAAAAAAATGTATAAAGATGAACAGCAGTAATAAGTAGATTTTGAGGTATAGTTGCATTTCGAATTATTATGACTGGTTCGGACACCATAACATATCAAGTATTTATTCATCAAAAAAAAAAAAAAAAAAAACTCCGCAATATGAAAGTACTCTTAACCAGTCATGATGTGTATGTCGAAAATCACAAGACACCTTGATGCTCTCCTTTTTGGACTTTGGTTTCAGTGTGGAGCAAGGGTTGTTTCAGCTGTGCGAAACACCTGATCTGACGATTTTGAAGACCTATTTAAAAAAAATAAAAAAAAATTTATTTAAAAAGTAATTATTAAAATTTTAATTTAACAACGAATATATTTTCTAGATATTGATGACTGAACGACTCTTTATGATGTAGTAAGTACTAATTGACAAATGTCAAAGTAGATTTTGAACAATTTTTAAGGAAAATTCTGATATAGACCTGGGCTATATGTGGGGTTGTGGACCACTTGGTTCACAATCAACCACATCACCTCTTTTCATTAAAAAAATAAAAATAAAAATTCTTCATAGGGCCACCTATTTTTATTATTTTAATCAAAACTGTGATGTGGCTGAATATGGACCAAGTGGTCCATGACCACTTGGTAGACCTGATCCACAACAGAACCGTTCAATTTTTAAAGTAGAAACAAAAGGTATGGCTTTCACTTTCAGGGGGCTGCACTTTTTTTTAGGCCCCTAAAATAAGATTAAGGATCAGACTATAATATATAGAATTCTTAATTATATATAATATGAAATGCTACATAATGTAATCTGATTTTGTCTTTAAGAATAGACATATGAATAGGAGGAGGTGGATACCATGTGAAATACAACATGGGATGCCGGCCTCGAACAGGTTGTACATTTCAACATCACTATCATCATCCTTTCTTCCCTAAATCAGTAGCAAGACATTGACCATGTTCAATCTAATTAATATCGAATAATTCTATCTTAGACTTGATTTAATAGATAATAAAGAAATAGAGAGTATGCCTTAATTATTTATTGAAGAGATCCATACGTGGGAATATGGACCTAGGTACATAACACAAATTTTCATTCTCTAAATAGTCTATTTTTTTAAAAAATATCATTCTCTGAATATGTGTGATTGTATTGAGTCTAAATTGGGTTTGATCTGATTTGAGATTCAAATCAGGGACGAATGCACTCTTTGGAGAGTGAGGTCATGTTTAATTTTAATTATATGTTCAAGTATAATGATTAAATTTATGTTATTAAGTTAGTTAATTAGTGACCCCGCTAGTAACTTTCTTGACTTCAGACTCAAACAATATCAAACGCAGAAGACAATGATGTGTTGATTCAATTCATTGTCGTGTGAGTTCCAATCAATTTCTTTATTATTTTTTTAATCTTTATTTGAAAGTTTTTAAAGATTTTTTCTTCAAATTTTTTACTTGTCTCACGCATAATATGATTTCTTTTTGAGAAATCTGTCAAAAAATATTTATATTTACTAACTAATATGCACTGGAGTTAGAATAATTTATGTCCCTCCACTTCATCACCTCTTCTTTTAGAAGATGAAAGTTGATTGTCAGATGTAGTTTTAACCTAAACCATCGTATTTTGTTAATTTGTTAAAAACCGTCATAAAAAAGTAGTTATTGATACAAATATTATAAATAATTTTTACTAGAAATATTAAATAGTTTATTGGGAAAAAAATCTCATAAAAATGTGCACACCCCTCTCCTCCCAACATTTCTTAAACGTCAACTTTTTTATAGGGAATTTTTAATTTATTTCTTGGTTCTGTCCCTAGATGAGTGGCCCACTGTCACTACATTCTGGATCCGTCACTGATTCAAACTCAAATCCAAAGTATTTTTGAATTGAGTTTAGAAATGAAATTTAAAGTATTAAATCATTTAAAACTTAGTTTGAGACTGATTTGAAATTGAGACCAAAATCTCAAAAACAAACTCAATCTAATCACACCCCAATTCCTCCTTCACATTCCCCTTTTCTTTTGCATTGGAAAAACAGAGGCTCCACGACACAAAAAGACAAGGGAATGTAGTGTCAGATCCTCATATTATGTGCTTTAAAGTACCCTCGTTGCCATACGTGCTCCGTCTATAGTGCTGAACAAAAAAGATAAGTATGTACAGAATAATTATCGACCGTTATATAAAAATATAATTGTCCGCCCTTTTTTGGAGCGAACGTGAATTGTGATTTTGTAATACATGTAACATAAAATATGTGTTACATGTCTTAATAAATGTGTTAATCAGGAGAAAACATGCATTGCACATAACACCTATTATATAGAACGAAACATATCTAAAAGTTTGTAACATCTGCCAAAACACCTATTATATAGAACGAAACACTTCTCTAAAAGTATGTAACACCTACAAAAAAAAGTATGTATTAATAGTTGGTGTTCTGCACTATAGATGTGACGTCCTATATGTATATGAATCTCGGGTATGTTATGGTTTGGAGACATTGGAACAGATTTTAGACCCTCGAATTAAATGATTCGATAACTAAAATCAAAATATCTATTACCACTTCAAAATAACTATTTTAATTAAATAATTATTTTTTTCTTAACCGTCGAATTATACTATCCAACAACCCAAAAATGGTCCTACATACTCTTGTGTGGTAATGTTGGGGTTGACTCATCGAGTCTTTAACCATGAAACTTTTATCGATCGCATTGGATTACTGAAATAATTACCAATAACATAATTTTAAAAAGAACCTTACTAGGCTATTAGAATTATTGGCTAAAACATTGATTAAAATATTTTTTCGGACCTTTTTACACTTATAGTTGGGTGAATCCCTTATACACGCAGGGGTAAGATAGTCATTTAACACCCTCAATTTGGGAGTTTAGGGTTTCTATCCCCAAAATTCTAGTAGTAAAGCATTTTCCTTTTGAAAAATACAAACTTTATATTAGTGGATTTTAAATGGGCTTCAGGCCTCACAATACCAAAAGTCGTTCCATTGGGCTTGAGCAATTACACTTTCATAACAAGCCCAATTACAGAGCCCATTAGATTCCATCATCGTCATCGCAACTTCAACTCCCATGATCACTCAATACTATCATTATCAGACTCAGAGAGATTCGGACAAGAAAACACAAAAAATGGCTCAAATTCCTAATTTGGATAATGCTCCAATTAATCTCTCCTACATTAGGTATATAATTTAATTTAATGTTTTTGTTATTATACAATTTTCAATTCCAATTTTGCTTTTTTTTTCCAATTAACTAACTAATCTGTTTTTTATTTTATTCTAATTTATTCAATTTAGAGATCAATCTCAAAAGGAGCTCATAACAATCCTAAAAAATGTGAGTTCCAATTCAACTCCTTATCTTTTAGTAAATTGTCTAAGTAAACGAATGATAGTATTACAAATGGAATAATATCATTGTATCAAAGTCAATTCATGAGCTCGTGCTCGTGGAAATATCATTGGTCTACTAGACAGTGTATGTATTAGAAGATTCGGAGACTTGCAATTATACATTTATTTGTATATCCGCATTTTTTTTTGGTGTGATATTTTTCCGTATGCTTAGTTAATTAATTACCCTTTTTTTTGTATGGAAAAAATTTCAGATTCGAGGGAAGAAGTGTTTAGTGATTGATCCTAAGCTCAGTGGCTCACTTTCGTTCATCGTGCAGAGCTCTCTTTTGAAGGTAATTTTTACTTGCAATTTACCTGGTTTTTAAGTCCATGTTTATTGAATGTTTTGGGTTTGAGTTTTTAAGTTGTGAATTTTTATGAGTTTTTGCATAGTAAGTAGATTATTATTATTATTATTATTAATTTTTTTTTGCGCTTTAAAGATGAAGAAACAGCGAATACGAAAAGGATTGTTGCATAATTTGTTTAGAGTTTCTTAGGTGCTGAAATTTTCTGAATTATGCATAGTATACTTTAGTTGTGTAGTTGGACTGAAATTTCTTTTTATTTTTTTCCCGTACTTTAAAGTTGAAGAAATGGTGAATACATCAAGGATTGTCGCATCATTTGTTTAGTTAAAAAAGGTGTTAATAAAGTAAAGCGTGGAAGTGTAACTTTGGGTTGCAAAGTTAGGAGCTTTTAGATTGGTTACCTTTGTGAAGTGGTTTTTGATATGTATATAACAGGAACACGGGGCTGAATTGCGTCATGTTACAGCAGAACCAGTTCAAACGGATTGCACCAAAGTGGTTTACCTTGTGCGCAGCCAGCTTGACTTGATGAGATTCATTTCCTCGCATATTCATAATGATACTTCAAAAGGGATTCAGAGGGAATATTTTGTTTACTTTGTTCCTCGTCGAGCTGTTGTATGCGAGAAAGTATGTTTCTTTGCTGCAGTCTGTTTGGCATGTAATGGACATGACCTGATTCACATTTGTGCCGTTTGCTATTAACACACTCTTGAATTTATTATGTTTTGTCAAGATACTAGAAGAGGAAAAAGTTCATCATTTGCTGACTATTGGAGAGTTCCCATTATACGTACTTCCTCTAGATGAGGATGTAATATCATTTGAACTTGACCTTTCTTATAAAGTAAGCATGCACTACATTGTCTCTGTTTAATTTGTCAGTCATATGTTTATGTGGCTTTGAGATGCACAGTAATATGACTTCAATTTTGCTTGACAGGAATGCTTGGCGGATGGAGACGAGACATCTCTCTGGCAAATAGCAAAAGGAATTCACAAACTCGAGGTTTTTATTCGTTTGCTCATGTTGCTAATTAGAATTACATGAAAATCAAACATTTTTATTTAATAACTTATTTTGCATGATTTTTATGCCTTAAAAACACAAAATTCCTGTTCTCTAATTGCTTTTTGTTGGCTGATGGACGTAGTTTGCTTATGGATTAATTCCGAATGTTAGAGCCAAAGGGAAATCATCTAAACGTGTTGCTGACATTTTGAATATCATGCAAGCTGAAGAACCCGTTAACACTTCTGATGTATGTATAATTCAACTGGGAGACTGTCTATTTTTGTTGACCTTAGAACTTCTCCATTTATTCCTTGACATAAGAAGTGCTACTTTACTTTTCGCTGCAGATGGTTGTGCCCGAAATAAATACTCTCATCCTTCTTGACAGAGAGGTAGTTTCCTCTTCCTCATAATTTCTTATGAAAATTGTAATAAGAAGTGGAGTTAGAAAGAGATCTGCTGCTGATACTAAATAACAATACATGTTGCAGTTATCAAACAAAGTATGCTAATTAGTTGGCGTAGGGTTTATTGTTTTGATTGCTGGCTTAAGTGTGTCAAGAATTTTGCTTCATAAACAACTAATGAACACGTATTTACTATTTGCAAAATGGTGATTAAGACCTGTTATTTGCTGCAGGTAGACATGATCACTCCTATGTGCACACAGTTAACATATGAGGGCCTACTGGATGAGGTAATGTGCAATGAAGATGTAAAGAGAAAAATAAGTAAAATTGTAGATAATTTTCATGTCGGAGATCAGTATTAGCTTACTCCCTCCATTTCAAAATACTTAATCTAAAGACAAGGTACCACGGATTAAGGGTTTGACAAATGTCATGGAAAACAGGTCCGAATGACCATAATAGTTTCAGTTAAGAAGTGAGATATATATTATTTTATTTTTTCCCTGTTGGGAAAAGGAGTAGATTTGATCAGATTTGGAATTTTCTTTGCGTGGTGTGTTTATTGATCTTGAAAACGTGAGATAAAATGTGATACTGGAAAGTTTATTGTATTTGTTTTGAATTAAAGGTATGTTGATGATTATTAGGGGTAAAATAGGAAGAAATGTAATAAATATGCTATTGATGTATGAGATTGACAAGTAATTTGGAAGAATAAAAGTAAAAAAAATTGACAAGTATTTTGAAATGGAGGGAGTAGCCCGTGGAGATGTTTTCCGTTTAGAATGTCTATCAGGATATTTTTGGTAGCTCTTATACCGGTCTATATGCAGGTTCTTGGTGTCAATAATGGAGCGGTTGAGCTAGACTCGTCTATCATGGGTGTTCAGCAAGAGGGAAAGAAGATGAAGGTCCCCCTTAATTCAAGGTGAGTCTCTATCTTTTCATTTGCTAAGCTGCTTTACTTTTCAGCATGTTCTTCTTGATGCTATTCTCATTGTTTACTTTGCAAAGATCTGCACTTTTTAGGTTCTTTTTCTTCTTTCTGTACCCATATGATGCATGCACATATTTTTGAAATGCGTCTTTGGGTTGCTTCCAGATTAGAGTTCACTATTCTTTTTCCTTTTTGGTTTGTCTGTGCTTGTTTACTTGTTTCTTCGGTTTTCTAGTAATACTTTTTTGTTGCTGCAGCGACAAACTGTTCAAAGAGATACGTGATATGAACTTTGAAGTCGTTGTCCAGGTTGATCTTTACCTTATCTATTTGCAGACTGCAACCCACTGTTCAATTCTGTGGTTGCAACTTTTATTATGAATTTTTCTAACTTCTTGTTTCCTTTCTTCGTTAAAATTCTGTTTCTCTCATTTCCATTTACATTTTAATTGCAGGTGTTACGTAATAAAGCAACATCCATGAAGCAAGACTACACGGATATTTCAACTACTGTAAGAGATGACTTATAAAATAATGGTCATTTGTGATTGTCTGGCTTTAGAAACCAATAATGTGGAATTATGGTCTCACCCTAGGACCCTATGAGATGAAAATAATTATTAAAACATGAAATTGGTAATGCTGAAAGCTTGTTAGATCTACGTATTTGAAAATAATGTAGTATGTTATATGTCAAATTTGTGGAGCAGACTTGAATGAAGTAAATTGAAGTTAAAAGTAGTTGGGACCTGCCAGCTATGAGAAAGAAAAAGAAGAATCAAAGGGAAAACAAAACAATTGCATACAAAAAAGGTTATCATCATTGGTAGAAATGAGTTCACCGTTTCTTTTGTTGAGATTAGGTCCAAAGTAGGGAATTGAACTGAACTGTTACAATATGTTATTGTTGAAGACTGTCAAGTGACATGATATACACTGCAAATTGAAGGTTGTGAAATCCTTACTCATCAATTACATTCATTGCAAAATGCAAACACACGTCCCTGTAAAGAAACTATAAGCTTTAACCAGTTTATACAATTATTACTAATGTAATCGCTGCCTAACCACAATCACCCAAGAAATATGAGCTTTATTCGACTTAATTTCTAGTACGAATTAGATGACAATCTGAAAAAGTACTCAAATAGTGGTAAAATTACATTTAAAAGAATTTTCCAGCCATGTCACTGAGTTTATAAACAATTCAGCCTTTTGTTGATCTCCTCCTCCTTGTGCTAGGGACTTTTGGTTAAGAAAAATACAGAAATGGTGTTCCTGATTTCCTTTTCTGTTAGTTGAACTGCTTGCAATTGAAGTCGCATATTCAAGGAAAAAGCACGTCATTGATTCTTTCTTTAATATTTGGGCTTCTACTTATCTTACATTCAAATTTCAAAGAACAAGTTGTAATCAAGTCCCACAAATTTCTTGCAGAATCAAACAGTATCAGAATTGAAGGACTTCGTCAAAAAGCTGAACTCATTGCCAGAAATGACGGTAACTTTTTTTTATAAACATTGCAGGCATGATTCTTTAAGATATGCTCAAGAGTTCCGGAATTCATATGTTATAATATTGTTGTTCCAGAGACACATTCATCTTGCTCAGCATTTGTCAACTTTTACATCAAAACCTTCATTTGGTGGACGCCTTGATATGGAGCATACACTTATTGAAGCCGAGAGCTATGAGATGTAAGACAAAGTTAAATCATATTGTTATGCATTGGAAGAGAATTTAGAGAATATCATGCTTTCTGGAGTCCTTTCCCAACCAAACAATGTTAGCTCTGCCTTATCCTTTTCTCTGGACTCTTATTTATGTAAAATGCAAAAAACTTGATAGATATGGAATAATCTGGTTCAGAAAATGGCCAGTTTAGTGAAGCTTACCTCCATCTTACTCAAGAATGTTACGTTTCTTGTAGAATCATTTTGAAGTCTGGTCATATTTATATTAGAGAGTGGTTAGCAATTATGGTTAAGAATCTGGTGTAGGTTTCCAGTAACTCGTAGCGTTTTTCATCTGAGTGTCTTGATTATGCATTTTCTGGAAGTATCAGTTAAGTAATTTAAATCTAGTCTATGGTTATATACGTCATACCAGGGTGGGGGGGGCGGGGGGCTGGGGTGTGGATTCCGATGATCTGGTTTTAGTTTAATGGTAAACAGCCTCATATTGAACTTTTCTGCATGAATTTGGTTATTTTCTTATCTAGCCTGAAACTGATCAAAGTTAACTGATGCAGATGCTTAGAGTACATTGAAGAGATGATTCAGAAACAGGAGCCTCTAGTTAATGTTCTACGTCTTTTAATCTTGTTTTCAGTTACAAATTCAGGATTGCCCAAAAGGAACTTTGACTACTTGAGGCAAGTCATAACAGAATAAATTTATTTATTTGTCCCTAGATACTTGCTCCTTAGTCATGCTCATGCCGGTTTAATTTCTAACTTTTGAATTATTCCAAAAATCTTGTTTTTGACTTTCATGTACTTGGATTAGGAGAGAGTTACTTCACAGCTATGGTTTTGAGCACATGGCAACTCTAAATAATTTGGAAAAAGCTGGTTTGTTTCGGAAGCAGGTTTGGTGACAGCATACCAACTTTTAGATGACTGTATGTCCAAGAAATTTACCGATGTAATTAATTTATTGCTCTTTGTCTGCTTGTTCCAGGAAACAAAGGGGAATTGGATAACGATAAAGCGCTCTTTGCAGCTTGTGGTTGAGGATACTAATACTGCCAAGTAAATATTTGTTTCCGATCCCATATTAAAATCTCATAGTGTTGACTTTGATGGAAAAATCTTTAACGTTTCTGCAAGTGGCAAGTAAAAAAAGATAAGAACTCGTTTAGAATATTACTTTTCTCTCAATATAGTTGCTCCTTCCTGTCAAATTGGCTTATGCATATCTTTGCAGTGCTCAAAGGTTGTTTCGAGATGGTTAGGCGAATTTTCAGATTCCATTTGTGATCTATGGTCTTCAGTTTCTTCTTGTTAACTTTATGATTTGTTTTGGATACAACAGTCCCAATGATATCTCCTACGTCTTCTCTGGATATGCCCCACTCAGCATTCGTCTGGTTCAGCAAGCAATTCGATCTGGGTGGTGAGATTACTATATTCACAAACCAGTTTGTACTATCAAGCTCTTATATTTTATTTATTTGAGCAGCCGATCACGGTTATTATTTTAGATCATCTGAAATTAGTTTCTGCCTTTTTGCTTATTACTAGCAATCATTGAAGTATTCAGCGTTACAAGTTGTTTCTCTTTCTCTAATATTCTTTATGTTCGAGATTTGATTTTCAGGCGCCCCATTGAAGAAATATTAAAGTTGCTGCCGGGGCCTCACAAAGAAGAATCCAAGAGGGTCAGTACTTTACCTTCACATTTCCGTTTTCTTTAAAAAAAAAATCTTGTCGACTTTACATATTGCGTTTTGTTCCTGGGAAATTCTTACTTTGGTCCATATGGTTATATTTCCTCCAGAGTGGATACTCTAGCAGTGCATCATTTGGCAACTTGTCTCTAAGCAACTCAGAAAAGTATGATTTTTCACCTTTTTGTTATGCTGCCAACTTTATCATTGATTGTATTAATTTGATAATTCACTCTTGACCATTTGATGAACTCCAGAATTGGTGACGGAAGGCGCTCTCTGGTCCTTGTTGTTTTTATCGGAGGGGTAACATTCGCAGAAATCTCTGCTCTCCGTTTCCTCAGCGCTCAGGTTTTTTTTTAAATTTGAAAACTTTCAATAGTGTTGTGATATTCTTAAAACCAGTTTCATTTAACCCTTTTAATTGTTTTTGCCATTATAAATCTCATTGGTGCAGGAAGGAATGGCATATGACTTGATTGTAGGAACAACCAAAATTGTTAGTGGCAAAACATTAACCGAAGCATTTGTGGAGAAATTTTAGTTGAGTTTCACTTCATTTTAGCACCTGTATTTATCAACCACTTCCGTTTTGGATTGTAATACACATACTTGTAAGGAAAGGGGATTTGATCCCGCAACATGTAGTACAAATGTCACACCACATTGCCAACTATTTTGGTGGGTTGGCACATACTTGTAATTTATTGGCCACTCTGTTTTGCTTTGGTACCCCGGTTAATTTTGAGGGAGATTTTTGGACAAGGTTTTTACGTTTTTTTTTAATCTTTGGCTCCACTTTTTCTATCACAAGCAATTCAATCCGAGGCAAATCACAAAATCAAGTCAAGAATCTCAAATAGAAACTCTATTTAGTTCCACTTTAATCATTCCAAAGACGTGCACCGAACAATGTTTTACATGTTTTTGTACTTTAAAATGAATAAAATAGATATATTTGAATTTATGACTAATACTGCTACTGCTCTGTTCAGGAAAACTAAACCATAATTATGAATATCCATCCCCTTTTATACAATTATTATCTAGTCTATACAACCATATAATAGTTTATGCATATGGAAAATCTACCTCAAAATAATCTTGGACAAAAAATCTTGTGACACCATATTAACCAAATGTCATGAATTAGCCACTTCGATTCGTTGAAGAAATTCGAGTACACTAGCAGCTTTTCTTTTAGCTCTATCTGTCCCACTCTCTGTCAAATCCTTCAACACCTCTTCGGCTCCAAGGTCTCGTGCTACTATCAGGTACTGCATATCCCCGGTGCATAGGGCCCACAAAATGGCGGAAGCATTCTCTCTGTTGCGAGGGGAACCGGTCCTAATGACCTCGACGAGTACTGGCATTGACTCGGATTGGCCAATTGCAACTTTCCCCTCTGGATGGCTAGCAAGAATGGCCAATATAGCAAGTGCTTCATCAATCATTCCACCACCGGGATCCTTGAGCAGTCTCATTAATGGAGGTACGATTCCTGCCCTTACTGCCCTTACCTTGTTTCCTTGATAAATCGAAAGGTTAAATATGGCAGTAGCTGCATCTTTCTTTCCTCTCGGGGTTCCTTGACAGAGTAAATCGATAAGAGCTGGGATCGCTCCAGCTGCTCCTATTGCTACTTTGTTCTCATCAACAACCGATAAACTGAAAAGGGTTGCTGCTGCATTTTCTCTTGCTTCCGTGCTGCCATTTTTAAGCACATCCACAATGTCAGGGATGGCACCGGCATTTACAATAGTTCTCTTGTTGGCCTCGTTAATAGAAAGATTGAGAAGTGCTGTAACAGAATGTTCTTGAGTACGAGAATCTGGCGAGGATAGTAGTTCAACGAGGAGTGGGATAGCTCCAGCCTCAGCAATGCAGACTCTGTTGTCTGCGTTTCTTTTTGCTAGCAAACGAAGCACACCAGCAGCTGCTATTTGCTCTTCAGCATTACCATTTACGAGTTTCTGCAGCAGAGCATCAATAGCTGTTCGATCAAAATCAGAACCAGCAATTCCAGACTCTTTATCTCTACAAGTTCCTTGTTTCTTCGGTAACTCAACACCATTACTCTCGCACCATACAACAATAAGACTTTTTAAGACATAGTTCGGCGTTAAGGCTGTGTGTAAGAGAGTCTGCTGAGTCTTGGGGCATGTTTTATGTCCTGCATCTAGCCATTTTTGTATGCAGGACCTCTCGTAAGTCTGCAAAAGGAAGAAAATGCTTGTGACCAAACAAAGTCTATGGACTATGGTAACTATAGTGGAATTGAACATTCAAATGTAATTCTCGGGTTTTACCTGTCCAGTAGAAACAATTACGGGATCTTTCATCAACTCGAGGGATATTGGACAACGGAAATCATCTGGGATAACAGGGGACCTGTGCTTCACGACGATCTTGCCATTTTCAGGGGCTTCAACCTCTGGATTTTCCATAATAACATAATCCTTCAACTTTTTAAGGAGAAATGACATTGTTTCAAAGCACTCCTCAGGAACTCCACCACATGCAATAACCATATCATGAATGGCAAGTGACTCCCTCTTTAAATCTTGAATAGTTCTCAAATACAGTTTCTCTGAAAGCCTTCTGAATATTGCAGAATCAACATGTCTATCGCCTTGTGCCATAGCTAAATACATTTGCAGTTCTAGGTCAGGAGGGTCCATTCTCTCTCTTGCTCTACAGAACTGTATGTGCACGAGTTCTATCTGAAAAAATTAGAGCAATCCAACATATTAAGTTCTGTGAAAAAATACTGCTCTCCTACGACTATTCTCATAATATGTTTAAATGTCAAAGGGATTCTAGACCTGTTCTCGAACTTCCTCCATTATATCAAGTTTATCATAAGAAATGTGACTCAATGCTTCTTCAATCTCTCCCGTCACGTGATGAAACTTGGCTGAAATTTGTTCCAACTGCAATGCCTGTAACAGATATTGAGCTTTGAGAATACATCAGACCTAGAAGTTATGTCCTTAATAGACTAAAAAGGTCGTACCCAATTCACAAGGCCCTTGCATCAGCAGGGTTTGGGGAAGGTCCCGATGTACGCAACCTTAACATTGCCCTTATTTTTTCATAAAGAGGCTGTTTCCGGGGTTGAGAATACGTCAGCAGACGAAGAAAAGAAAATAAGTTAACCTCTGTATACTAATAATTACTAATAGTGGGAAAATGAGCAAAATGTTAATGAATTTCATTATCTGCGAAATATCTAGTATTTGTTGTGATATTGGATCAGATTTTCTTGATTACAATCAATTAATTTACGTCGTGTTCTTATATTTAAGGATGCAAGCTCACCGTCTTCCTTAAATCCTATAATTAAGGATATCATAGTAACTTACACACGATAAAAAAAATACTAAATAAAACAGATTTAAGGAGGTATAGCCTCATAATAATACAGATAAAACAATTAGAAACTAAATAAATCGTACCTGAAAGATCTTACTGCCTTCATGAACAGATTTAAGAAGCCCCAAAGCTGAGTCAAGAACGATTCTCAATAACTCGAGTCCTCTAACAATATCATCCTGTAATTCCTCTTCACTATCTTTCAATTCCTCAAACAGAGGACTCAAAAGCATAATCCTTCGAACCAGATTACAGTACATCTTCTTCGATACCGTCCTACATTCAGGCAATCCAGAAACAATCCTGATTGACTCACTGAGCTGACTCAGTAACGCATCTTGCTGATTTCCCTTCAGACCCATGTGGGGTTTAGCTCCAAAAGCAAACGATTTCGAAGATTTAAAACAGACCCATATGAGAAAATTGAAACAATTTTGGTGGGTTGAAGGTAGTTTTGTTAATGAACAATTGGGTTCCGAATTGAACCGCCAAATCAAGAATCAAGAAAAATAAAGAAAGAACCAAAATTTTATGATTTTTTTTAGAAGAAATTTAACAAACCCAGATGAGGAAATTGGCTGAAATTTAATGTTGACTGTGGAGAAGAGAGGATCAGAGGATGATTTTGAGATTGTGGTTGGTTAAGATGAAATGAAAGAAAGAAAAGTTTTCAGACAATGGAAAAGGAAGAATTGAGGTTAAATATTTTATTGTAGCTGAAAATTGGGTTAATATTCAAATTTGGCTTTCATATATATTTTCGAGTTCTAAGATTAATTTACATGATCTTTTTTTTGTTGCATAAAACGTCCTATAAATTTTTTCAATTTGTAAATTCATTACTTTTGCGGTAATTTCCAATTAGGATGCTCAAGTGCACAAATCATGGATTACTCAGTCTAGATCGGAATGGCGTAGTCATTTTTTTTAAATTATTTATCAAGGGGACATATTTTAAATGCAACTGATAGACATTTTTAGCCAACATTAAACTTTACTTCAATGATTTAAAGTATTATTGAATAAAATAAATTTAAAAAAAGAAGAAAGGAGGAGGGATCTCCATTAAATAATAATAGACTCTTACACAATTGTCATTTTTTTTACCGACCTGACAGAAATTCTAATAAATATGGTGTCACTTCTTTAGATCTATTCATTGAGGGGTAGAAGGATATCCAATTCAAAAAATTCACGAATTCTTTGAGGGCTCATACTTTGGGTAAACTCATCCATTTTATCACTTACTAAATCCAATAAACTCTTGATTTCCAAACATGTTGCAGCCAAGACAAGATCTGAAATTACTTTTAAGTCCTTGTTCACAAAACTCTTATCGAAATTCTTCAACCTTTCTTCATCACCCCTCCAACTATGGTGTTTTTCACAATACTCCAAAATAAGAACCAAAGTATCTCCCTTTACCTTTGGCAATAAAATTGGAGTCCTTATGATCCCACCATTTTCCACCTCTTTCTTGATCATGGCAGATTGAACCGCCACGGATTCTTTTAGTGCAAATAATTTCCCATCGGAGCTCTTCAAAGTGAACATTTTATCAGTCGATAATGAATGCAACATCAATTTACTCAGGCAATCTCAACTCACGTAAATGGAGCAGACCTGGTTTGGAAGAGTCTAACCCTTTACCTTCGACATATAAAAGCAGATTAGTCCCTGTTTTTGGCGGGGATACTCCTCGATTAAGACCAATAGCCAAAACCCCAGAAAGTATAGAGGTCTGGTTCAGTCAAAACAGAGAGATTATAGACCAGAATTGAAAGATAGTCCACAGGGAGAAATCTATATATTATACAAATGCTCATGCATACTCATTTATGATGAAATTCACTACTATAGCAAGAATGGTCGATTTTGATATCAAATATTGAATTTCCTAAACTGCAAGACATTAAATATTTATGATTACAAGCGTGATCCACTTAAATAGTTATTCCATATATGCAAATGCTCATGATGAAATTTACTACTATAGCAAGCATGATCAGTTTCAACATATCAAGAATCAAATTTTAGCTTTCCTAAGCTACGAGTCAAGTACTAAACTATTATGAGAAGCGTGATCCTCTTAAATAGTTATTTATTTAATGGGATTTCGTATAATCTTTATACAATCATTTGGGATCAATAGAGTTTAATACAGTTTTTTTGGAAAAGCTAATTTCTTCCCCATATGATAAAGAGCAAAGAAATCCAAACATGACTTAACCAGTTCAAGTAAAATGACGAAATCAAACAGAAACCAAAGCCCAGTAGTGTGTATAAATGGAGGTATCTTAATATATACAGTGTTACAGGCAGAAGCAGAGACTTGCTTAGGCAACATCCAAAGTTCTGCTGGCCGTTTGCCAACATCAGGATGGTGATGGCCGAGGTAGTCTCTTTGCGATTTCCTGCAAAAGAGACGACAGTAGGGAGAGAGGAAATTAACGCTACTAACACATGAAGAAATTGTCTTATTAGAAGCTGTAACATTAAGGTTCAGGACGCAAGGTAAAGAAAACCCAGAGAAACATTGTGTTCTAGCTTGATAATAAATTAGTTAAAAGCGGTAATATCAAAAGTTGTATTTTGCAATCCATAAATTCTTATATCCATCATAACTAGTAACTTTGGGGACAAAAAAGAAACTGGAAATTTGGAAACGATAAAAAGAGAAAACTCGTGGCTTTTTAAACTGCTGAGAAAGTCATCCATGAGAAATTTATTGCTTCGAACCCCTAATATTTTTTTTTTCCTTCAATAATCCCCCTCCTTAGGAGGATCAATAATGGTTCCCCACTTCCCCTCCAGCATGATTCGAACCCCCAATGTATTAAGGAATCAAGTTAGATAAAAAGAAGATGGTTCTCAGACAATTTCATCAAAGTATAACCTAATCAGCTACTGAATATTACACTTGGGAATTCCGTAAACACCCCCCCCCCTCTCTCTCTCTCTCTCTCTCTCCCCCAGGGCAACCGATATTCAGACATCGCTAAATTGTTAGTGTTAGATGAAAGGGATTGACTTGCATCACTTTGATAGCAATCTCACAACAGTAAATTATTTGAAGTAACAATAGTAAGTTATTTGTCAGGTAGGGATCATGAAACTACATGAATTTGCAATTTTGAGAACTTCGGACGAAAGATATTGAGATTTACCTCAAATAGCTGGTTTATATTATCCGCAGTCTTAGCAGATGTCTCAATGAAAAACATTCCATTCTTCTCCGCATATTCCATTCCATCCTTTAAAATTAAATTAAAAGGCAATGTAAAAAAGGGAGCACATTATACTTTTGGGATTGGATGAAGGTGATGAAAATTGTAATACTCACTTGGACCGCTACTTTTCGTTTTTCATTAAGATCAGCTTTATTACCGACCAAAGCCATAATTATTCCAGGGCTTCCGTGTTTTTGTAGTTCCTAGAAGTCCGAGAAAGTATTATGAGTTATAACAACAAATTAGTAACATATTCGCACAAGTTTAGACAACATCTAGTCACCATTAGCTGTCCATTCTTAACTAGCAGCTTGGACTATATGAAACGCAATCTAACAGAAATCTCTCATCGAAGCCACAATCAAGATTGCAAAAATACAGTTGTTATCCTTGGGCACGGCTTAGCTACTATAACAAATAATATTCCGAAGACACTTTAATCAGAGATTACATGGGGTAAATTTGCACACGAAGCTATATCTAGGATGACTAACATTAGTTTTTTATTCTTATATTAACATATCCAACTAGGCAAACCTGTTCATGCAGTAGAAAGAGAACATACAACTCACGAGCAAATATGCGGTCAAAGAAAGGTTTCTTGACAATCTAAATCTTGCTGATCTTTACATGTAGCGGAACAAGAGGGTAAAAAGTGCAAACCAATATAATCACGAGGAGGAGTGGAAAGGTAAACAATATAATAATCACAAGGAGTGGAAAGGTAAACAATATAATAATCACAACACACTCCTCGTGTTTCAAGAAAATAAAAATTCAACAAAAGAGGGGGATAACATGCACATACTGTAATGCAGCAATTAGGAATACTTATTCTATCAAGATAAAACACTACTAAAAAGTTGGTATTCTGGGAGATATACCTTCACCCAATACTGAGCTTTGTTAAATGATTCAGGACTAGTGATATCATACACGACAACTGCAACAGCAGCACCTCGGTAGTACAATGGTGCCAGTGCTGCATACCTACATAGTGAAAACAAGAACTAAGATTTCTCTCTATCCAATCTTCGTCAAACAAACAAGCAGTATGCAATGCATATAGATGTGAATTAACATCACAGAAAAGGTTCATGACTCGTGCAACTAGACGAACCTCTCTTGACCAGCAGTATCCCATATTTCAAACTTTACTGTCGTAGAATCCTGCAAAGCTATTGTCTGAGACAAGAATGAAGCTCCAATAGTGACCTAAAACATAACCATACATGACATGACTACAGTTAGAAACCTCAAATTCAAGCAGGGCCAAGAAATTAAAGACGAGATATATTTAGAAAAATAAAATCACAGAGGCTAAAGGCCAACGAAATTGTATGCAAAAGAGAAGACATGCTATTCAACTACTACGTATATAATTCACCTTGGATGTCGGATCAAACTGGCCACGGACAAAACGAAGAACAATGCAGCTTTTCCCAACACCAGAGTCACCTAACAGCACCAGCTGCAGCAAACATTGGAAACAATGAATTAGTAGCATGCATATTCTTCCTTATTAGTTCATTCTAAACATCTATTATGCTAGAACTAAACATCTATTATGCTAGAAATACACCAAGTAAATCAACTAGGGAAACTAAACATGTAGAGAAAATAAAATAAGCATTCTAGAAACAAGGATTTATCTGCTCCATATTGTTCTAGTGCAAGTTGACATCAACAACAACAATAATAACATAACACATTAAGTCCCCAATAATTGGCGGAGGATGAAAAGGAAACAGACCTAACCATTGACAATAAATGCCAGAATATCACTGAAACAGATGGATTGAGACTGACCTAACCATTGACAAAAAATGGCATTTACATTTTTTATGTATAGTTGATGTAAAGAAAGAAGGTGGTGCTTGGCGTGATGGTCAAGTGTTTACTTGTTATCCGTTAGGTCATGGGTTCGAACCTTGGAAACATCCTCTTTATGGAAAAAATAAGGCAAGACTGTGTATATCGAGACCTCCCCCAACTCTACTAATGCGGGAATATGACCTTTAGTTTCTTTAAAGAAAGATCATCACTAAAACCCTCAAGATCACACAAAAAAACATTCTCCAATAAAACCAAGTTCTAATACACAGAAAATTACAAACATAAACACGGAAATATACCTTGACACGGAGTTTTTTAGCATCGTTTCCACCGCCAATTTCCGGATTAAGTCCACCTGGCAGCCCTGTATTTCTATCTGCCAGAAAAAATAAAAATTTCTATAAATCAACAAAAAAACAAACAAATTAAAATTAATGATTACCCACAATATAATACTACAAATTAAGACAAACCCATAATTTCATTATACAAAAAATCAACAAAATTAACCAAAAAGATTACTAATTTAAAACCAACAAAATTGAGCTAAAAGTATGAAGAAAAAAAAAATCAAGTCAAGGCATTTATTAAAACCTAAACTTGAATTTTTTCAGCTCCTATATAATCGGAGGTTTAACTTAGGTTTTACAATACAAAAAAAGAAAAAGAAATATTGTGCATAGAAAAGTGAAAAAAATTCTGTGTTTTTTTACCAGGAAGAGAAGAAGAACAACCCATGGATGACCAAACCGGGGTTCTAGAAACTTCTGCTGATTTTATGGAATTCGTATGTAATATTATTATGTTAGGATCCTATGAATTAACAGCCAAAGCGAGGAATCTTTAAGGATGTTCTTTGTGGAGAGAAGGAGAAGTATCGCCCGTAGAAAAGTAGAAAGAAATAAGAAAAGGATGGTTTGCTAAGTAAAGAAAAAGGATGGGGAGCCATGCAAGTTGGGCTCGGTTGATAAGGATTCAGCAGCGTCGCTATAAATGTCGAGTGTTCGATTCACGCTGCGACGTGAGATGCTGTGTTGGTGGGTGATCTGTAAAGTACTGCTCATAAGCGACCTTTGGTCGCCAGAGCTCGCTCGACCGTGAGTGGTGGCCGGAGTGAAACCCGACTGAACTTTTTTCACCAAAAAAAAAGAAAAAAAAAGAAAAGGATGGTTTGATGATATATAAAGGGACAATTGGTGCATATAGTCCTGAAACAATTTAACCTTGACAGACTTGGTCCCTGATGAATGTTTGCAGCTTTTTACATCCCTTAACTATTTTACGGGCCTGTGGTTTGGTCCTTCCGCCTATTTTTTGAAAATTTTAACGTCAGTTAAGAAATTTTGGAATATGTGCTAGGGGCAAAAAGGGAAATTTAAAAACAACCCATACCCATTTACCCGACCCGTCTAATTATCTTGATACAAAAAACCTCTGCCTTCTCTCTTCTTTCCAAAACGCGATGATTTTTAGGGTTTTTTGAAACCCAATGTTCCAACCTAAACCACTCAAATCTGCAAGTGAAATTTAGGGAAAATTGTGTGAAGATGACGAGAAGTGGAGGGCGACGAATTCGTGATAAAAGTTCTGAAGCAAAAAGGCATTCATTAGATGGAATGCTGAATTCAAATACGGTTGACCTATACCTAGAGTATGTTTTTCCTTTCTGCAATTTTTGTTGTTTAGGGTTTTAAATGCTTTGTTAGACATTGTATTAATTAGTAATTTTGCAGATTAATATTGAAGGATATTGGTGAAGAAAAAACGAAGAATTTTGTAATAATAGATTCGTTGTGGTTTAACACATATGTAAGGCTTGATAAGAAAAAGGTACTGGATTGGATTAAGGTGTTGAAAGAGCCATTGACATCTAAGAAGTTCATCATGGTTCCCATAGTTCTCGGGTATGCTAATTAATTTAATATTTTGTTGACAAATATGAATTTTTCTTATTTTTTCCGGTTTTAAAGTACATTTTTTTTTAGGAATCACTGGACATTGTTGATTCTTTGTAACTTCAATGAGGAGACAACTTCAAGAGGTACATGCTTGTTGTACTTGGACTCCCTCCAAACTGCAGAACATAGGTTGGAAAATGAAATAAGAAGGTAAGTCATTATACTTGATATGGACTTGTTTAAATAAACCATTAAGTTAACATCATTTATGTTATTTCTAGGTTTGTAGAAGATTTGGTTGAAGTAGAAGGTTGCAATTTCAATCAGGATATGATAGACAATAGAAACTGAGATCGAAGTTGAAAGAACCTTGGGAGAAATAGAAAGGACAAATGCTGCTGAAGGACCTGAATTTGATGTGTCTAGAACAAGTTTGAAAAGGAAGAGATGCACATGGTGTGCAGAAACCAGTCACAGCAGAGATGCTTGCCCCAATGGAGGAGTAAACTGAATTATTAGTTAATTTTTGGGATGGCCTATTTTTTTGTAAATTGGATGAACAACTCCATTATAGCATAGTAGGCTGTTGGGGGAACCTTTTGCATTATATTAGTAATCTTTTTGCAGTTACTTTTGATTGTTTTGCACAGGATCTATGCATTACCATCTCTAGTTTTTCACTCAACATAACCAAATCTGCCATTTCATTAGCATTGCAAACGCTAAAACAACAAACACAAATATTACAACAACCAGTTCATCCTAAGTAGCCTTAAAACCAACAACCAAAAATTAAAACTAACATTCCCCTAAAACCTATGTAATACAAAGATCATAATAGCCATGAATATCAGAAACAAGAGGCCACACCATAATGCATTCATTTTCTTGTCCTTTGCAGCCAATTCATCTTCAAGCTTATTCAATCTTCGGACAAGCTCTTTCTCAACAAATCGGCTACTTTCAACTGTTGGAGCATCAACCCACTGAAAGAACTTGCATTTCGGTCTCTGGAAAAACGAACCAAAATTTAAAAAAAAAAAAAATTCAAATTACAGTTCAAAATTCGCAAATAATGTACCATACTTGTTTATTTTCACATGTCATGAAACGTCTCATTGGATTGAACTCCGTCCTTGCAACACGAATCACAGTTTCGATTGGACCTGGGCAAAAACAGTGGGTAGGAAGTTCATGCTCCAAGCTCCATCTAGAGGGTTGATTCAAACCAATGTTGTACGAATTGACTTCATCTTCACCAACCATGCTTCTATTACTCCTTAGAAATGAGTTTCTTGACATTATAAAGAGAATATTTCACCTACTTGGGCTGGGATTGAAAAAAAATTGGAGCTTTTTGAAGAAGACTGAGGTCTTGTAGGGATGAGTGGGGTTTTTGAAGAAGAAATAAAAAAAATACAAATTTCCAAATTTGCCCTTGTGATTTAACGCCACTTAGTTGACTAACAGTCAAATTTTCAAAAAATAGGCGGAAGGACCAAACCACAGGCCCGTAAAATAGTTAGGGATGTAAAAAGATGCAAACATTCATCAGGGACCAAGTCTGCCAAGGTTAAATTGTTTCAGGACTATATGCACCAATTGTCCTATATAAAGTCGTATTTTTTTTTTATAATTTGAATTAGAGAAGGATTTAAGGTGGTTGATTGGTTTGAAATTCTCCTGATGACAATAAGTAATGTGAGTATACTAATATCGTCTATTTATTGGGACTCCTAATGACCTATGCATTATGTTATTATTTTCGGTTGGACGATCTATTAATCCAATTTGAGAAAAGAGTGAGATAGAATGAGTTCTTGTGTGAGTGACGAATGATCAATGGTTTAGGGAGTCTAGTCTCGATTTAAATTCTTTCACCATTGCAGAAAAATCTTATTTTTTAAAAGAGCATACATGCGTAAAAGAACTTTTGAGAAAAAATATAATTTTATCATGAAAAAGTTCTTAAAAAATTAAAGGTGAGACCAATTAAAAATTAATTATAAAACCTATTTTCTAACAAATAATTATTTTGTTTACAAATACAAATTCAATTCAAAATACACTAGCAAGGAGTTATATCTTCCCCCTCCCATGTTCTTTTCCTAGTAGTATATGATTTACCTAAAAGGAAAGAAAAAATCTCTCCTTTTTTTTTTTACACCCGTTGGGCGATTGCCCCCGAGGGAGAGAGAGCGGAGAGTACCTTAGATCGGGAGATTGTAGCATTCCTCATGCCTGGGGAGAGAATTTAGCCTTATAAGGAGGAGAAATTATTTGCCTCACTTAGAGAGATATGGGAATCGCCCGTGTTCGGGTAGCCTTACCACATGGGCTACCCGATTCCCATAAGAAAAAATCTCTCTAAAAGCCTCAATTATACATCACAACATACTACCTCTCTATTTCATAAAACTCTTTCTAAAATATATAGGGTATAGAGAAAAAATGGTGAGATTGGCCATTGAGACTTAATTAATGGAAATAAATTAAATTCCTTAAGATAATAATAAGAAAATATATATTATTTCTCTCTTCCTTAATCTATGCTAGAATATGTAAAAAGTAAAACCAAAAACCTAGAAAGCCTCACACTTGTGAAACGTATGAAACTTATATAAATTTTCATTACTTCATTTAGAATAGATTTCCCCCCAAAATTGCTAAAGGAAAGGTGAACGAAATACACGATATTTTCATACTACTACTCTGATTAGATGGGCTAAAGCTAAGGTGCATAGGTTGAGGGATGAACATGGGAAAAAATTCGCTATGAGACGGTCATTATGGGTACCTGTGAGACATGAAAGCCTGCGGAATCTATCCTGCAGGTGAGTTCTGTCTAAAATTATGTGAGAGGAGTGTGAGGCTGGACCCAACTTTCCCATGAACATGGTGTTTGGTCAACGAATCCTGAAGTGCTAATGGGTTTGCACGAGATTTTTATAGAAAGCTTTATACAACAAAAATGTGTACAAACTTTAACTCGGACGATTAGAGTTTTATTTTATTAGAAGCTAAAGAGAGACTGGATTCAAATGAGATTGTTCATCCGAAAAAAATAAAAGATAATTTCAAATGGGAGCGCTCAAGGCTCCAGGGTCGAATGGTACTATCCCTATGTTTTATAAAAAATACTAGCATATTTTGGGACCTCCGATAACCTCATATGTCCTTAAATCTTTTTTAATATGGAGAGTTTTCAGATCTTTTAAATTCTACACTTATTACTATTCTTACAAAGGTTGATAGTCCGGAAAATATGTCTCATTTTCGCCCTATTGCTTTGTGCAATGTCTTAATGAAAGTTGTCACCAAAATCATTGCAAATTGTTTGAAACCCTTTAAGGCGAAATTAGTTATGGATAATCAATATGAATTTGTCTGGGTACATGTGGCAACATTGAGATTGCCTAGGAGATTGTTCACTCTACGCGTCCGCGGAAGGGGGTGAGAGTGAATGACACTAAAAATTGATCTTGAAAAGGTGTATAACTGTATTGATTAGATTTTCTTGGCGGAAGTAATTCGAAAGGAGGGTTTTAGTGAGTTTATGGGTAAATTGATTATGAGATGTGTTACTTCTACATCGCTCTCAGTAATGTGGAAGGGGAGAGGACTGAAGGATTTCAGCCATCAAGGGGCATCCGCTAAGGTGATCCCCTACCTCTTAACATTTGTCTCATAGGTTTGGGATTCTAATTACTTCATCTTTGGGGATTTATTTGTGCGTTCCTTTATTACTTAAGCGGGCTACCTCTTCTGCGTACGGTTTTGTGGTGGGCAAGGTGATGCGGAAATTGGGGGTTGGAGAAGTGAATACTATCCTTGGCGACACCCTTGCTTTTAGTGAAAACTATCACAAATTCTATTCTTTGCTATTTTGTGTAAACTACTAGATTCTCGATTTAGACACTGACTTCTTGAAAAAAGTGAATCAGCGGTGAATATGCATCATGTTGCTTGGGAAAGGGTACGATGACCTAAATCATATGACAGAGTAGAAATTTATAATTTGAGAATAGAAAATCAACTTACTTTGTGTTTGTGCCGATTAGCAGGTGCTTTTTATGTGTCCCCGATTTTTTAATTGATGGTTTTTTTTTTTTTTTTTTGAATTAGGACATCTAAAATTGGATGGAGGGAGTAATAAATACAATTTAAAGTGAAGTATACCATCGGACCATTTATTTAATTGCATTTTTCTTTAAGGTCCTCAAACCTATATAAATACATTTTTATTTATATTTTTGGGTGTATTCCAGGACTATGAAGTTGGCTTTAAAGTGCACTAAATTACCTTCTGTCACACTAATACAGTTTTCTGTATATTCTGAGTCGATGTCTCGAGATTCAGTACTCGAAATAGTATTTGAGGTCCAAATTTAAACAATTAAAAAATACCTACTTCAGGAATCCAAAATCATGTATCCTTTGGACATAATATACAGAGACATAGTCAGGCCTATTATTATCATTGATGATAATTAAATATCCAGCTTTGATCAGTCGGCGAAGGCCGGGAGGTCACAGGTCTTGGAATTGAAATTTTAATTTTAAAATTTGATTTAGAGCCAAATAAAAGAATTAGAATTAGAATTTCAAATTCAAATTTTGATTAACAACCGAACAAAAAAAATTAGAATTGAAAAACTAATTCCAAGTTTATGACTTCAATTTTATGAAAACAAACACATCAGAGATCAAATTCACGTCCCATATACACTTGCAAACAATAAAAGAAAAGAGAACTCTCGTATTTGTCATGGCCTTCCGTTTCAAATTATGTAACATTTTGGTATTTTTCTTCATTTTCTAGAGTCAAAATGTTTCCCTTTGAGAGTTTTAAAGATTATTTTTCTAATGTTTTCTTAACTTATAAATAAAAAATTTATTTTTCAATTATGTTAGCGATAATTAAAAGTATAATAGAAAATCTAACCTTTTGTTTTCCTCTTCTTAGTCTATGCAAAAGAAAAGTCAAAAGGTCGTATATTTTTTAAACAAATCGAGAATAAGTTTGTTAGTCGGAACTCGAAACCAAATTTTTTGTACTGCCATAGCATAGTGGGGCTGATCTTTGCCCACGACCGTGAGGTCTCGGATTCGACACCCTCCCCCTACGTGGGATTAAATAATTTCCACCTCCTTCCTGTGAGGTCTAAAAAAAAAAAAAAAATTGTACTGCAGGAAAATTGGAGGACTAGTATGAAATTTTAGCCATTTAGGGTTAGTTAAAAAAACAAAAAATTAAGGCCAATTCCACCTTCAAGCTTCCATCAACAAAACAATACAGCAGAATTGATTACTGATCCAAATGAATAAAACAACACTTTTTTTTCCTCCATATTTTACACTTGACTAGTACATCAAATTGGTCTATACTATATACTGCATCGTCATTAAACACTTGCAAACATGCATAATTAAATATAAATAAACTAGACCAATAAAAAAAGGAAAAATACACACATATATATATTGGACCTTAATTAATTCTTACATTTCAATCCACACAAACAACCTTAATTCTGAGCGAATATTAGACTAGATGACTCTGATATCATACGTTGAATAACCACATGCATTTCACGGACTCATCTCCGGTGGTTCGATGATTGAAGAACACAATTTGGAAGAAAGGGGTTGATAATTTATGTACCGGCTAGGTGCTGAAGTTCGATGGAAGCCTTTAGGCAAGCAATTATCAAGATTATGAGAGCCATGTTCTTGGACATGTTCATTCTTAGGAGCAATATTGAAAGAAACATAAGCTGGAGATCCTGATATCGGCCTCGTTGCTGCCCCGGCTAGAGGCCGGACCGCAAAAACATCCAAAGAAGACATAAGAAGTAGAAAATGGAGAAGAATTAGAAAGAAATTACATGAAGGTTTAGGCATTTTTGGAATTTGATGTGAGAAAAAAAAAATGTGTTTGGATAATTTTAATTTCTTTGAAGGAAAAAAGAGGGTTTAAATAGGCTCGTGATGGAGAGAAAGAGAAGTAGAAAAATTTAATGAAACAGCTCATATATGATATATATTGAAATCCTAGTCCTAGTAAGAGTTGAGAAAATATTTGGCCTTTTTACAAAAAATCTTGTGAAATCACTCGTGCATGTAATTAATATTACTCGGTTCTTCCTAATAGTCAAAGTCAAATATTCCTTTAATTTTTTTTATTTTTTTTTGTGGGTGGGAAGGAGCGACGAAATTTGATTCCAAGATTTTCTCTAAGGAAGAGACAACCTCAATCACTGAGCAATATTTCTTAACTTTTTTAACTTAACACATACAATTTATTTATTTATTATTATATTTATCAAAGAAAAGTACTAGAAGGATACAAGACGTCGTAACATAGATAATTGCAGTTTGTCTCACTTTCTTCAAAGCATGTTTAGAACAAAGTTGAGAGTTCAAACTATCCAAAATACAGTTTTATTATATTTTTTAATCAAAATTAATCGAGATCAATATCCAAATACCGATTAACAAAAAAGAAACCGTCATGATTTAATTACGTATTTGTCTCAGCAAGCTTCACTCTCGTGTCAAGTTAAGAGTATAAGAACATATATTTTTTTTTTTGGCTTATCTACAATATGAATTGACTCTGAGTTCCATACAAGTATCATATGCAAAGGGGCCAAATGATAATTTCTTATTTGATTGCAATGCTTATTTATTTTTTTAAAAATTGCAATGCTTATTATGAGAATAACCAGTGTAACTTTTTCCTAGTTGGAACTGCATTGGATGATTTTGATAAAGACTATTGTATTTATATAAAATGAGAAGAGGCAGCTGAGCTGCTCATGAGCTAAATGTGAATAGAGCTGAATTAATGAAATTGGTTCACATCAAATATATATGAGTTTAGCTATTGATTTAAATCAGATTTGGACAATGTTTCTATGTGAAACCTCTTTAAAAAAATTTATTTTGAATCTCTCTTTTAATAAATAATTAAACTTTTCTTCAAAAAAAATAATTAAACTCTTATAAAAGTATGAAGAAGTCTTAGGCTAAATGTTATCATCATTATAGAAGTTAAAAGGTCAAAAATCATTTAAGGGAGAAAGTTTTATTCTAATTAATGTCTGAAGGGATCATTAGGTGCGATACTTTAAGTGTGTAACTAAATAAAATTAATTTTGGGCATCACTAACTACTATTGGCTATTTAATGCCTGAGGGGATCATTAGGTGCAATTTCAATTCTCTTAAATATATATTTGGTAATAATTAGGGGTGTTCATGAAAAAGCGAAACCGACCAAACTAAACCGATCCAAACCAATTCAAACCGAATTTTCGATTTGATTTAAAAAAAATTATAATCCAAACCGAATATATATATATATATATATATATATATATATATATATATATATATATATATATATATATATATTAAAGAACTCTTTTGTAATAAAACATATTGAACTTCTTATTTATATCATGACAAGCAAACTCTTAAAATACTAAGGTAAGAGATTGAAGAGTCATATATTGTATGTGGTTTTAGATTCACCTGAAGTTTTTTCTTTACTTTAAACTAATAATGGTGTAATTTTTGCTTTTTTCTCTGTAGGATAATTTATCAGTAATTTGTTTGAAGTTCAAGAATCAAGAATTTATATTTCATTAATTTGTGTTTTTTGGTTGTGTTTAACTTGTGAAAAACAATAGACACATTTCTTTATATATTTAGTAGCTAGATAATTGTATAAAAAATGTTTATTTTTACTTTATAGTGAAGTTTAAGAATCAAGATTTTATCTTTCATTATTTTTTGTTTTTTAATTGTGTTTAACTTGTGAAAAGAATAGTCTTATTTCTTTATATTTTTAGCAGTTACGTAATTATATTAAAAAATATTTTATTTTTACTTTATAATCAATATATTTTGTATCTCACGAAAATCGAACAACCAAACCAAACCGATACAAACCGAATGCATCGGTTTGAGATTTTAATTGGTTTAGATTGATTTCAAAATTTTCAAACCGAATATTTTGGTTTGGTTTTAAAAATGTGTAAAATCGAACCAACTTAGTTGGTATACAATACAAGAGAAATTCAGGCATATTCACTTCTGAAATGATGAATATTTATCTAAAGATATAATAAAGATTAATTTTGTTTAAACAGGTTAGGAAATATTTTGTTTGCCCCTAGAAAAAATGAAGAAGATGTAATCCTCTTCTTGATATATCTTTTTTTTTTTTTCTTTTTTTTTTTTTTTTTTTTGAAGCCCGGCTGGGCGATTGCCCATAAAGGGGAAAGAGAGCTGCCTCACAGGAGGAGGAGATAGCCCTAGAAAGGGAGACATTTTTAAGCTTGCCCCATGTATAGGTAGGGTGTCGAACTCAGGACCTTTCGGTCACGAGTCGAGACTTGCCCCACTGAGTTGCGGCCTCTTTGACCTCTTCTTGAAATATCAAATGGGAGGAAATGCACATTTTGGATTGACTTTCTTTTTAAGATCTTTTATCCTGTCAAATAAAAAAAGTCAATTGTTTGTAAGATGAGATGTGAAGCCCAAAATCCTTTGTATTGATTGTCAACAAAAATTCATTTATTTGTTACAAATATTAAAATTTGTAAGTTACAAACTTCATCCAAATCCAACTAATTAAGACATCGCTTACATTCTTCAAAGTGGCCGGGAATAAAATGTAACATTCTACTCGCATATTTAGTAAGTTTGTTTTAGTAATAATAATCATAATTACTTTTAAGTAGATAATTGTTTTGAAGATTGAATATCACTTTTAATGAAACCAAAGTAGTAGTTGAAAAAGTACCTATAAAATCAAAGAAAAATAAAAAGTCAGCCCAGCAAATCTTACTTTGACAAAAGCAGTTGTATTATTGGTCCACGTCAGACCAAGTAGCTTACCTGTTTAGACAGCTTGGGATGAGTCACTCGCTTAGTCATCTATTTCCCTCTGCCTTTCCCATTCTGCCACGTGTACTAACTACCATCAAAGAACCCACCGCCGAATCAGATCTTCCACCGCTCCATATCTCATCCATCCAACGCTCCCGGATGCGGAGATGAAGCTTTTAGTCAACACGTGTCAACAGGACAACAAACTATAGCTGAGGAAATCGAATTATAGAACCGGATCCGAATCAATTCATGGGTTTTCAAACAAAATGCGCATGAATTAATGATATTATTATTAATAATTTTGTTTGAAACGTAAAATAGAATTTTATTTATTATACATAATCAATTACATTTTCGAGGTTTATCCACTTTACAAAGGTTTATCTAGTCATATATCTCTATATAGATCGGCGAGGATGAAATAATGGTGATATTATAGAACAGGAGTCAAGTTCAAGCTATATAGAATTAATGGTGATATTATACATATGAAGTAATTTCGTCAGTATATTATACAATGTATAAGAAGATTCAAATTTATTCGAAATAGAATTTACACTCTCAAATTATTCCAAATATTATTGTACATATTCTAACACATTTGTTAGTAAATCGTTCAAATTATTATATGTTTTAGGAGTATACAAGTGTGCTTAGTTCAATTAGTTTCACTTTTGATTCTTAATGTTTATCCATGATAAGATCACGAGTTAGTGAAACTTTACATTGCATTATTACGTTTATCTTAGTCGGGTTGATACCCGAATACCAGTCTAGCAAAAATAAAATTATTACATGTCATCAATTTCATTGGTGCACTCAGGAAGTAACTTCATATCGTATTATCATATTTATCTTAGTCGACTTGATATCCAAAAATTAATTAACAAAAAATGAAATTATTACAGTCAATAATTTTATTGGTGTACTAACCACTATAATCACAAGGTCCTTAACCCAGTGGGGCAACGAACTGCCTACGACCTTGAGGTCGTGGGTTCGATACCCTCCCCATGCATGGGGCATTCTTTAAATTGTCTCCCTTTCTAGAGTTATCTCATCCTCCTCTTGTGAAGTTGCTACTCTCTCCTTTGGATATACGTCCGTCTGGGGCTTAAAAAAAAACCACTATAAGAAACGGAGTCGTAAGAATGCATTTTCAACTCTCTTTCCTCTTTAGGCTCTTGTAGGAGAAATAGAGAGTCAACTTTTGTGGCCCAAAACTTTTGAATACAAAATCTAACCCAATAAGTTTTCTCCTTTCCAAACATTTACACTTTACACCAAAGAATAATGAAGAGCCAGCCCAAGTTTCTGCCTCCTGGAGGCCCGATGTAAACTATAATTATTTATGCTGGACCGTTGCCACTAGCAACTTTTTTTCTCCCATAAAAAGTTTGAAGGTCATCACCATCGATTAGGGCATACCCTCGAATTATGGCCACTTACAAGATTTTGTATAGATTGTTTATTAACAATGCCCTTAAGTCGACAGTAAAATTTAAACACTCGATCTTTTTAAATACGTGTCAAATCTTTATTAACTAAAATAACTTGTGTTGATAGCTGACTCGTTTTTTTTAAAGGAAAGCACTGAAGCAGTAGACTTATTAGTAAAGGAAGCGAGGGATATGGTAAAATTAAAAAAAATATTTTATTTTCTCCCCGTAAATGTATGCTATCTATCTTGTAATTTGATGCAAACGGTTCAAAATTTGTTCTCCTCAACTACAGCGAGGCATTTGACCGGTAAGTTGTAACATAACTATCGATTGCTTGTTGAACCCTATGAATTGCGTGAAAATATGATACTTCAAATTCGGGGCGAGATTTATTATTCTCGTGAAATTTCTACTATTTAAAACAAGTAATGAAAAATTGAGCCATTGAAATTTGAAACAATTGAAATAATGCAATAATTTTAAGAGACCTCATCAACAACTGAACTGTATAAAAAATTGGACCTCCACAAATGATTCCCACAACAATGCATCTGTTCATCAGCACATGAATTATTTTTCACTTAAAAAGGATATTATTAAAAAAAGAGATGTCTTTTTCTTTTCTTTTTTTATTTCTATTTCCATAAATTTTGTACAATACTAAAACAGTAAACATCAGCCCACAGTTTTGGGAGCCAAATACAATAATAAAATCGAAAACCACTTGGAAAAGAATCGGGATTGGGAGTGGTTTTTAGTAATTAACTTGATTAATCTTGGTCTAAGCAATTAATTAAAAAAGAGAGAATACTTTAATGAACAAATTTAAGTAATCAAGTCACAAAGACTTGTGTTCACACTTGATACGATTCCCTTATTAATTAATCAGTCATATCACGATAAAATAGTGGATGACCGTCAGACTTATCACCTTATGACTAATAATTTTAGTCAGGTTATCACCAACTTATACTAGACATATTATTTAAATTCACATGGACCAATAATATATATACTCATATATATTAGCTAACGTGGTCCTAACCGGTGAAGGTTTTTTGAGATAGTATTTTCAATATCGATTTGTCATTTGAGTACAGGAACTGTTGTTTCATGAAACTAACCAATACACATTAGTGATCTTTTAGCAAAGACACTAATATTTCCAAGTAAATAGACAAACGATGACTCATATTTTGTATTTATCATTTTATACATATTTACCAATACATTTTTTTTTTTTAATATATACGCAAAACACTAGCATATTTTATGTGGGAATAAGGTTACTTTTTCTAATTATTTCTTTTAACTTTTGCGATTTAATTTCTTCATTAATTTTAAAAACAGAGAGGTGAAGACTAAATCCCTAATTTTTTTTCCCCATACATGAGGCAAACTTCGATCTAAGAGACAAAGGAAAGAAATAAATAAATAAAAACTTATTACAGAAGCCAATGTAATAAGAATATTATAGAGATAATGTACTAGGTTGTTGGCCATGGATATAACATTGGAGTCCCACATTTTTTTGACTTAGCCTAGATTCCTCAGTTTTCCAGGTGGATTTCCAAACATCCAAATCAATATTTTAGCTTCTCTGTGGACACAAATCAAGAAAATGTTAAGGAAAAAAAATCAAGAAAATGTTATGGTATATGTCATGAATAGAGAAAAGCACCATTTATGCCCATTAAGTATCTTTGAAAGGCAAGTTATGACTGCTTAATTTTTTTAGGTCGCAAAATCGTGACTCGATAATTTACGATGTCTTATTTGTAGAGCAAAATGGGTAGAATCCGATCTGTGAGGGTGGCGTTCACATGTGCGGCCCATGCATACGCATTTTGAGGGTATAATAGTTATGACAATTTTCCCATCATTCTTCTACAAAAAGAAAAAAGAAAAAAGAAAAACAGAAAAGAGATGCCACCCTCCACCACTCACGTCACCTCACCCCACCCTCGCTCTTATCTCCATCTCTGATTCAGCAACAAATTAACCACAACAAAAAAGTATCTACAAACACTAATATTTCCACAACTAGAGTAAAAATTAAGCAAAGAAGCTTGAACAAACTGATCATACGGGGGTTCAAGAAATTTCATGACATGGGCATGCAATGCTCTGCCCCACTTAAACCAGAGGAATCCCCCGCAGGCCTTAAAAAGAGATGGATAAGTAAAGCAATTTGGCTTCAGATTCCGAGTAAAAATACAATGTTTATAAAGAGAAAATGCAATTTGACCATTTTGCTTTGTGATTTGATGATCCCATTTGAAGTGATTGATGGAGGAGGCATTAGATTTGCATGCCGACATCGGAAATTCCTTCCCCGCCGGAACTCCGAACTTGCCGGCGATTGCAGTGCCTCCGATTAATGCGTTCCAAATCGACCGATTCAGCTACTCCTTCTGACATTTATCAGTTGAGACCATTGCGATAAGGCGAGGATTGTTCAAGTCCCTTTTGGAAATTTCCCAATTTCCTCTGAAAATAGTAGCAAGAAATACGTTTTAGGTGCATCAAGAACACCCAGCACTGCAGCAGTCCCCACCACCGGATAATTGTGAAAAATTGGAATTGGGTGTTGCCGATTCAGATCTGGTGCTAAAGAATTCGTATATGGATTAAGATTTGGGAGCCTGCTATGGTAAAGAGGAAGATGGGGTAGGGTTTGAGAGTGGCGGCATTGATCGCCGGGGGAGGTGGGTGATTGATTTTTTTTGGTAAATGTGATAAAAAAATTATTTTTATTTTAATTAAAATTTTGGTTAGACGAAATTACCCCTGATATTTCGTATGTGCATGCCGCACACGTGAAACGCCGCCCTCTCTTGTCGGATTCCGCTCATTTTGTCTAAAAATAGCGACTCGTAAATTCAGGTCGCGATTTTGCGACCTAAAAAATTAAGAGTCATAAAGCTTTGCTTTCAGAGATCTTAATGGGCATAAATGGTGCTTTTCTCTCATGAATATTCTAATTTTAAATCTTAGTTCTTGTAACAGGAAAAAGAGAAAAAATTTCATCAAGAGTATTTTTTTTAACCTATATCTTAAGTTAATTGTTTCAAATGGGAACCCCACAATAGATGGAAAAAAATCCTCTGTCACCGTTTCTGTCCCTATCTCTATCACCAACCAATCACAATTCATCCTGCATTTATATAATTGGAAAAAATATTTATATAGTAAATTCTGATTGGTTGGGGACAGAGATGGGGATAGGAATGATGACAGAGGATTTTCAGCCAACAATAGATATCATATATATTTGTCTAATTCAATCCTCTTTATCGTTAGTCAAAACCAACAAGATAAATTGATTGTGACGTTTTAACTCAGAGAGTAATGTAGAATCGAGACATCTATCCGTTCCCTATATTAAAAAATAAAACTCAATCACAAGTAGTATTTAGATTGAAAATCGCAAATTCTAAAATGAGGGATAAATAGTACAATAACATAGATCATAGAACAATAACAATTCTTTTGAAATTCTTTTAATAAGCGTGACTTTTGAAAATGTTGGGTTGTAGCAACCAATATTCCCGCTCCTCTACATATCCTCCGTTGCAAATAATCATAATCATAAATCAAGTCTATATGAATTATTTAGTTATTTAAAGCGTACATTTTATAATACACTCAGCTGAGATATTATTAAAATTAAATTACGAGTTATTAACGGCGGATACATTTGCTGTCATGATATATGATATTAACGGAATATATGATTACTTTTGCCATTTTCAATACTTTTCTTTTTAATACAAGAATGAGACCAAAAATTTCTTTATAGCTGATTTTTAAGATAGAAAAATTTTCACACTTTTGTTATAGGATTTTACATATAATTAATCATATGCAAATTTCTTTTTCTTATCTTTATAAAATTTTCTAAGTCTTATATTCATAATATACGATTAAAAGAGATTCTAATCGGTAGATCTATAAGTAACGATAAAGTAAGTAAGCATTTTTTTTGTATATGTGAACAAGATTAGTCTTTCTCAGTACTAAATTTCCTTAATCAAAGGAAAAGTATAATGAAAACAAACACATCTATGGCTTCATTTTTTAGTTTGAGTAAAGAAAAAGGTACACATAAGATTAGAGGAGAGAATCAAAAGACTCTTTTTGAAATCCGGCATTCTCTCCAAACTCACTAGGCAAGTGATCCGTTTATTCGGGGCAAGCATATTATACTCTTTAATCTCCAACTAATTAAGCTTACTTAGGTTAGTACTTTAGTTCTTCGAATCTCTATTGTGATAAGTATGATCTCGTGATATCAATTTTAACGTAGCAAATTCGGTTGTCAAGTAGGTGATTGTGGGTGTGGCCAGACACATGTGTTGCGCTCTCGTGCCCGTAGGGCACGGGGCGTGACATCTATACTCCCTCCTTTTACAATATAAGTAGTTTAGGACATGTAGCAAAAATTAAGAAAACAAAAATCAAGGTATTTCGTTAGTTAAATTATCAATATTACTCTCTTAAATAGGACTTGCCTACCACTAGTTTTATTTAAGGAAGTAATATTGATATTTTGACTAACAAAGTACTTTGTTTTTTGCTTCTTTAATTTTCGCTATATGTATTAAACGACTTATGACTTGGATGAAGGTATGGTGTTTGACAGAAAGAAGTGGAGGGAATGTATTTATGTTAACGACCACACTGAAATTTTATATTGCTTCATGTAGCCAACCCCAATTACTTGGGATTAAGGCATTATTGTTGTTGTTGTTGTTGTTGTTGTTGTTGTATTAAACGACTTATATTATAAATAGAGGGTTATTAATTTGTCTAGTTCATATTCATATAACCTTAAAGCCTGCAATAATTATAAGCTAATATATAAGATGGATTTAAGTAATTATCCTTAATTATGAAGATCATGAGTAAGTGGCTGTCCACTGCTTTTGCCATTGTCATATTCCTCCTCATTTATTCATGTCTACAGACAAGATTGCAGTGCCGGCCATTGGACCACTTCTTAACTGATTATAATATGTATGTAAACATTTTATTTTATTTTTGATGAAGATAAATTATTTTTATTTTTTTTTGTAGAGGAGAAGTAAATATGGAAGGAGAGACAGGTTCTTTATCAGCAATCAAACCTTTTAAAATTGGAAAAGTTCATATTTGTAAATTTGTTATGTAAAAGAAATTTAAGTCCATGCTAACTCTTAAATCTGCTACTGTCAATTTTTCTTAGGAGTACAATAGTTAACTTAAGAAAATAAAAATTTTAAATGAATAATTTATAAAATTATGATTTATAATTTTATAAATTATAGGGGCGACGGCCTGCCCACGACCTTGAGGTCTTGGGTTCGATACTCTCCCCGCGCATAGGGGTAGCTTTAAATTGTGTTCCTTTCTAGGGTTATCTACTTCCTCCTCTTATGAGATGCTAATCTCTCCACTCTTGGGGTGTACGTCCAGTTGGGCTTCAAAAAAAAAAAAGCAAACAACAACAAATCTTTAACTTCACCTATATATATATAGAAATAAATTCGAGTAATTGAGGTCGGCTACTGAATCTAGCGTCGGGATGATGCTGATTCTAAATTTAATTAATTAATTATTAACGTTAAACTAAAAAGTGTCTGGAGCACGCAGTAATTTTCGGCTTATATTCTATATTTCCACTTACAACTTAACAATCTCCAAAATGAAAACCTAATACAATGATTGAAAACCTGGGAGTGACAGACAAATAAAAGAACAGTTTATACTTCATATTGATAAAATTTAGCATATTCATCAGGTTGATCACTCCGGATCCTATGCTGAACGGTCTCTTTTCAATACGTGTGGAACGCTTTAGTATACGTGTTTTTAAACACAAAAAATAAGATATGTGTCCTTAAAAACACGACATGTGTCATAAAATTATGATAAATGTTCGTTTTAAATCAATCTTGACTGTAAAAAAAATCAATTCGAGGGACGAAATTAAGTTTCGCTCATAGTGAGAAAAAAACTATTCCGCAATGGAGCCTCAGCGCAGGATGATGTGATCGTGATGAAGAATTTGGCGATAATTTAGGAAATGAAGAAACAATTATTTGAGTGATTTTGTCTTTTGCCAAAATGATATCAAATCAAAGATTGTTTTTTTTTTTTTTGCTGAATAAATCAAAGATTGTTGGATTTGTGTGTATTTTGTTGCTTTTACGACTTCATAGTCTAATCACCCATCATTCTTTCCTTGAATCACATTTCCAATCTGTTCTTTTTACAATTTTGGTAATGTTACTGTTTCATAGCATCATGAAGCGGTAAAATTTAATTTAACCCCCAAAAAAAAAATGACGGTAAAAATAATTTATTTTAAATCAGTTAAAATCCAAATTAAATATTATTCAATCATGTTTTTTTTTTTTTTTGAGGTCCGAAGGGGAAGAGCGGAGAATACCCTGGATAGGGAAATTGTAGCATGCCCCAAGCCGGTGAGGGAACTTAGCCTCACAAGGAGGAGAATTTTATTGCCCCATAAGGGGAGATACGGGAATCTATCACGGGACCTCCGTCCCGTGGTCGGGTAGCCTTACCACTTAGGCTACCCGATTCCCATGTTGGTATAAGGGATTCAATTTTTGCAATTTTAAGCCAATTTAACCCATCACTGTTTATCCCTTCTTTTTTTTTTTTTTCCCCTCATCATATGAGGAGAATTATTGACCCATGAAATGTGAGATATAGGAATCGAACACGGGACCTCCATCCCATGTTAAGATAGCCTTACCCACTTGGGTTATCCGATTCATATACTGTTTATCCCTTTCAAACATAGTAGAGTGGTAATATTAATGTGGTTAGATAAGCTTAAGGAATAATGAAGAACTTTTTTTTAGTGGTAATTTTAATCATGATATGAAAACTGGTTTCTGTCAAATCAAATGGTTTTTTTTAAGCCCGATTAAGCGGTTGTCCCATTAGGGGAGATAGAAGTGCCTTATAAAAGGAGGAGAGAACCCTAGAAATGGAAATTTAAAGCATGCCCCATGTATATGTGGAGGGTATCGAACCCACGACCTTATGGTCGTGGGCAAGCCATAGTCCCACTGGGCTATGGACATTGTGATATCAAATCAAATGGTTAATACAAACTTCTCAATATGTTTGCAATGTGGGGGGGGGGGGATGTTTTGATTAAATGAAATTCCTATTAGTTTTTTATGAAAATTTGACCAAATCTATACAAGGTTTGAATAATTGATTTTTCTATCATCTTATCTCAAATAATTGATTCTGTGAGGTTAAAGTTTTGATTCATTAGTGTGTTGAGTTTTTAATGAGCTTTTTACTCTTCTACGTAAAAGGAAAATTTTGCAGCGATTGAAATTAATTCCTTAATTGGAATAGCGATATAAAATTTATCCAAGTTTAACATTCTCTTTTGGAAAAAAAAACACTATTAATCCATACTTAAAAAAAAAAAAAAACTATATTTTAGTATTTTCTATTAATCGGACTAGATATCTTACTCACTAGATTGAAAATGAATGTGGATTTTCTTATTCCAAGACATTTAGTTTGAATGTGAGAAGTACACTTTTTTTAGGTCTAAAAGGAATATATATATATATATATATATATATATATATATATATATATATATATATATTTGTCAAACAAGCAAGTGTTACATCATATGGAACAAATGTTACCATATATGATAAATTCAGGGCCGTCTCAATTATTTTGGAGGGCATGTACAAAATTTTAAAATAAGTATAACTTAAAAAATAGATTTTCATGTAAATATAATAAAAAAATAAATCATAAAATAAAAAGTAACTATTAGACACGGGTGTCCAAATACAAAAGATTATATATAAATATAAATATATAACAAAAGAATTTGGACCTAACCATTCCGAACCCAGCTCACATAGCTCGAAAATATGCGAGCGTGAGCTTAAGTGAGCTGAGCGTGAAGCGATCGTGAGTTTAATATCAAAGCTCATATTTTATATGAGCTGAGCGTGAGCTTGACCCTGATCAGCCCGGTTAAAGTTAGCACCCGAATACAAATAATTTAATTATATATTATATATAATACTAAATTTCTAATTAAAAAGAATATCTATAAAAATGGGTGATAAAACACATCGTTTTTTTTTACTATGTTGTATGTATTTTTTTAACATTTGGTATTATTATGTGTTTATCTTTTTAATAGTTTATCTTGCTACATTAATTAATTATCATTGTATTGTGTATATTTGTATTCTCGTTAGAATTTAGTCTCATGGCTCATTGTATTTTATTATTCTTTCTACATGATTTTGTTTTTGCTAATATAAATTTAGCTCATGAGCCTGTTCCTGTGGCGAGGGCACTGATGACGGCGATGAACACACTAATCTCAACTAAAAAAATATTGGGGACCCAAAGAATTGGAGGTCCTGTATAGTCACTCGCCTCGAACGTTGCCTTAGCCTCCCCTGGATAAATTACCACTCTGAAATCTCACTACCAATGAAATTGACATTATGACTCTAGCTAAACTTCCGAGAAATTTGCTAATAATCAGTAGTAAATTACAAATTAATACTCCCAATAAAAATACTTTCGTAGTAAAACAATGAAAGCAAATCTTTGATGGGATATCTCTTTGCTCAATTCCCAGTTTCCTTGAAACTTAAGGTGCTGAGGGTCATTACCAAAGCTTTTATGCTGATAAAATTCAATCATTCAATTCAACAGTTGAAATTGAAAATGTAGTATAACTATTTATTTTTCATGAAAATAGGTATTTTTTAAAAAAGAAATAGATATATTTTTATTTTTACTAAATAAATACCGTTAAAATAAAAGTTAATGATTGAGATTTATATGCATGATGTCAAAGAAAATATCAACGCAAACGCCCACCAACACAATAACTGGAGAAATTTTATCTTGATTAGTGAGTAAGTTTAAAACTTATATCCTTATCAATAAATACAATACAAGTAGGATAAAAAATCAATTCTCGTTTCTGTATATTGACACTTTTAGCCTACGTGTATTGCATTTATTGGTCTGGATCTAAGTTTTAAACTTACTCACTAACCAAGATAAAACTATTCCAATAACTGACTCTTCAAGGAAAATTCAATTTTAAGATCGTACTTGTGGACATCTCTCACATATGAATTGGGCGGGATCTACATGCAGATGTGGGTTCCACTCAATTCATTTTAAGGTACTGTGGGGCCAATACCACAAAAAAATAGTCATAGAAATTAAGTAATCAGGCTCCTCAAAAGTCACCAATGAAAAGGAAACACCAAACCTTGAAGCAACCAGCAGTCAACTAAGAATATCTTGAAACCACTCCCCATCATCACTTTCTTCCCTTCTCAACTGTGTATATATATCCTTCTTCCCCAAACCCTTTTCATCAAACTATCTATCTCTTTCCCCTCAACACCACAACCTCCCCCCCCCCAAATCCTTTTTTTTTCATTTCCTTATTCTTCCTAGTTTTGTGGAAGTAGTTGTTTTCTTAGTGTAGATCCTCTTGAAGAGACCTTAAATTCCTTTCTTGATTCTTGATCTTTTACTATAAACTTCCACATATATGATCAACCAAGGGAATTAAGTGAGATCATCTTTCTGTTGTATGAGAGATTGGATGATGAAGATATATATTATATGAAGTTGTTGTTTGCAGGTGTGGCATCATCAAGATTCATGCAACAACTATAGTGGGGAATTTAAGGCCATTTTTGCCCCCTCTATAGTTTGGAAGTGTGAGAATCTTGATGATGCTGCATCAGCAATCAATAATTTTCCAAGATGCAAAGCTTAGAAGTAGTTGGTTTACCAGTTTAATCCCCTACACAGGAGGCCCCACTTCTACTCCAGTGTGACTCGAACTCCTCTACTGGAGAAATAGTGAAATATATATCCACTGGTCCCTCTTGAACTTTATTTGGAAATTGAAAGCAAATCTTTAATTTTATTCTCATAATTCATTTGATACGAATTCAGATCTTCTTTATGATTATAACATTTAATATTTTTCAAACTTTGAATTGCAGGAAGAAATATCAGCAAATAAGGAAGAAATGGGATTTCCAAGATTCATTCTTTTGGCATCTTTGGTGCTGTAAAAGGTTAGGCATGAAAATGGAAGCACATGAAACCCTCCATTTATGACACTAATGTTTGGAAAATTCTAATATGAACAATCTGATCCAGATTCATTTACATCAGCATAAAATTATCTCTCCTGATATGGATAAATATGTAACACATGGGCCATTAGACCATGTTCCATATCATAATTAACCTTAATATTTTCTTATTATTGTTTTCTTGATGGAAGTACATGAAAATGGAATGTTTAGCACATGTGATTTGGTGAGGTTCTTCATATCATTAATTTCATTGGAGGAATTTATATAGTTGTTTAACCTTAAACACATGTGGATCTTAAGAGTATAATAGAAACCCTCTCATAAATTTGCATGTTCTAATGCTTAGCTGCATCCTCCAACAGCTTATACTAGTGACTATAACATTAATTAAACTTCAACCCATCACATGAAATTAGGATCTTGAGTTCAAAATGTAGTAATTAGAGAGAGCTAATTAGATTTTGAAGGTTTTAATATGTTTAGGACAGGGGAATACATTCCATCAACTATGCCTTTCATTTTTGCAATCTTTCCTTCAAGAAACTAAAGTATATATATACATGGCGTAGTGGTAATGAGTTCGAATCCCCTCTCCCTATAATTATTTTTTTTTAATATATATATATATATATATATATATATATATATATATATATATATATATATATATATATATATATATATATTACTAGAGTGCCTGATTAGAACCATGGCTTCAAAGATAATCCCAGTTTTATGAGATATCTTCAACTAGAGTGTCTTATGTGGGAGCCTTGTGCATTGGGTACGACATTTGTCAGTTTGAAGTTGGGATAAAGGAGGTGAGTTATGGTAAGATTTTTGATAGCCAGTGTAAAACTTAGTCACATTTTATGACACTGATCGATATATGAATTATAGACCACACATCATTTTTTCTTCCGTTTGTGTATATGACCCCAATTATATACTTGGGATTACTTTGTTGTTGTACATAATTTCAGAATAGAAAGCAATTAGAAGGGTTTTCTGAATGAGGATCTTGCTCAGACATACAAGTTTGGTTTTTTTTTCCAGAAGATTTATTCATTTGCTAAGTTTCTTTTTCTGAAGTTGTAATGTATCTAATTAAGTCCTTATAAATCCCTTTGGTCATATGTGTATTAATCATACATTACACATTCTTGGATTCATATTCTTTACATCCTATACAAATACATCATGAACTGTGTTAAGCAAGGTTAACGTAGTTGACTTGGTATTCCAAAAAAATAGGTTCCGGGATCAACCCTCTATAAAAAAAATATATATATATATTTTTGAAAATGTAGATCTTGAACTGTTATATATGGCTGATAATAATCTAATATTCTTATTTCAACTTTCTGCTTCATATATAGTTTATATATCGATTTCCATTTCATCTTCTGAAGTCTTTCAGCTTGCATTGTATAGCATTAGTACACCTTTGAAGAAGAAACAGTTGGGAGATGATGAAATTGATGTTGAAGATAGAGATGACAACTAAGTATTTTACTTTGTAATTCAGAGCAATTGGGTTGAATATTATATGATCACTTTTGATATTATGTTGAATATTTTTCTTATTATTTCCTTTGTCTAGTTGAATATTGTAGATTGGATTAAGCAAGTAAAACACATGTTTTGCATTAAGTTAGATGAGAATCGTTGAATAAAAATGTTCTCTTTCTATCTCAAATTGAATGTGCACTTCCCTATTTTAGCAGAAAGCATAAAAAAAGAATTAAGGGAGCAATATTTTTCAATTATCTTTGTAACACGAAGTTCTTGAAAACATGAAGGGTAAATAAAACTAGAAAAAAATAAATTAAAAGGGTAGAAAAGGGTAAATAGACATATTTCTAAAGTTAAAAGAAATGCAGCTGCAGATTAATCTCTTAGTAGCAATACCCAAAAAGGGGAAGAGAAGTACCCCTCCATTTCATAATATAAGGCGTTTATGACATGTAGTGAAAATTAAATAAGCAAAAGTAAGGTTGGTAAAAATATCAATATTACTCTTTTAATTAGAATTTGTATAAGAGAGTAATTTGATATTTTGTCTAACTAAATACCTTGTTTTTTGTTTCATTAATTTTCGCTAAATGTTTTAAACTTCTTATATTATGGGATGGAGGTAGTATTTTTTTAGGATTTACACTATAAATCTCAGACTTTCAATGCATAAATATATAAATTAATATATCATTAGGCAATATTTACATAATAAAAACCTTTAAAAGAAAAACTTGAAGAAGAAAAGGACTTCTAATAATTTCAATGAACTTTTGGTACCTTACAACTTTCCATTGCCTTTTTCTTCTTTTCCAGAATTGTGAGTATCAGACTGAATATGTCGAAAATTGACAAATCAATTCCAAAATGTAATGGATTGATCTCTCTCTCTCTCTCTCTCTCTCTCTCTCTCTCGTTACATCCCATTGAATGATTATAACTCATTATTTTGCTAGTTATTACCAAGTAAAATTTGTTGGGTTGCATAAATAATAGTAATACAATTAGTGCATTGCCAAAAAATGAGGGGAAAAACCCTTAATATCCAATAGTTATGACTTGGTCTTAACTAGGTATATCTAGCTAGTAATGGCACAAATCATGATACAAGATTTAAGTACTTACGTTTCCAGTTATGCATATCGAAGTGTGGTCATATCAGCTCAAAAAAAAAATATGTACATTTTAATACTACTTTATATCATTTCAGAAACGTACATTAACGTGTTGTCATATCAAAATTAAATTGAATATCATGTTATGTATTGAGTGATCTCTAAAGGAACCATATTATGGTTTTGGCAACTATGGACAGGACAGTGAAATAATTGCTTTTTAGTGCTTTGGTGTTCCTTTGGAATTTTGAATAGTTGCATCTTCATGTTCCAAATTGAAATTCTTGTTACCTTTTATACATTCCAAAAAGTCCTATAGTTCTTGTTAATGCAACCCTAAAATAGTTGTTTGAGTTGCTAGCTAGCTGATGATCTTTTCATGCCTAACTTATATCTTAGTTTTACTTTAGAAACAAATGAAAGAATAAAAATGACACTTTAGACGAATTAGTTACATGTTACATGAAAATTACTTAATTTACGAATTAAACTAATATTGTATAAAAATAATATCGACATACATATCAAGTCACACATTAAAAGATGATATTCCAATAAAAACCTAGCAAGAGTATCCTAAGTAGTAGGGTTTAAGATGTTGGTACTTTTTCATGACTAAAACTATGAAATTGGTTTGCCATTAACTTCTTTGTACTTCTTGTCTCCTCCATTTCTTCACCTTTCATAAGAATTTCCTGTTGAGAGAATCCCCCTTTCTAGCAAACCATCCATGGAGAACTAATGAAAGTTAGGCAATCATTTCCTTGTTAAGATCCACTATTTCATCCATGGCTAGTACTCTTCCACAACCACCACACAGCTATTTTCAGTTCCATTGCTCATGTTGCAGATTCCACTGTTAATCTACAGTAGCTTTCCCTTATTGGGGCGCACAAATAGGATATTTTTATAGTAGTTAACAATGTTGTTAAAATTGCGAGTTAACTCGTAAAATCGCACGATTCTACAGAAGCAAAACGTGTTGAATCGGGAGTAGAATCGCCATCTGGTAGAAATATAGTAGAATCGTAGAATCGGATCGTAAAAAAGTACATTTCTACCGAGTCTACAAAATTTCCTATTCTTCATCAATTTCTTAGACTGCTAAAAATACATCAGGTAATCAAAGTTTTTAACTCTAAGTTCGTAATTTTCTGTCATTTTTTTTGTTTTGCATTTCCAGAATATATGTGATTTGTTTTATTTTGCATTTTCAGAATATATATCATTTTATTCTACTCCTGTTATATCTCATGTGTGTCTAATTTTTTATAATTTCTAAAAAAATTAATTGTTTTCAGCATACTATGGTATTTCATACATTTGTCAGTCTTGTGAAACCGATAAATGGTTCGTCTTCTTTATATTTTAAAAGACTTGTAAGTTCTTTATTGTGAACTTTGTTGCGTTATTGTCTTTTGAAAAACTTGTGAAACTATGTTTTATGGATTTTTCTCATATTGTTGGACAATATGATATGATTTATATGTTACTTATTATTATTTACATATAAAATATATATTTTAACTTTTTGGTACGATTTTACGATTTATTTACGATTCACGAGTTTACGATTCTACACCCTCTTCCGAGTCTACATAGAATCGCGTTTTTAACAAATTTGATAGTTAGGTTCCTTTAGTTGAGATAGTCAGGTGCAATTTATCCTAATTATAGACGGAACCTGAGGGCAGCCCTTGACAACTTGTATCAATCATTGGAACCCTTGGGTTTTATTTTTTATTTTTTTTATGTTATTTAGTTTTACGAACACAAGTTTCTATAAATAAAGTATCATAGTAGGACTTTCGATGGCCCAGTGGAAACGGCCACTTAACGCAGGGCTTCGGTCCGCGTTCGAATCCTGCACCCCCGCCTCGTAAAAAAAATAAAAATAAAAATAAAGTATCATAAGAGGTATAACAAAGATAAGTGGTACAGAAAAATTGACCAGCTCAAAGTTAAAATTCTAGCTTCATCTATGTATTCTTTATACTCTCTTCTTATCATCCGGAAAATTAGATCATAAAATCATCACTGTGTGATTGATCTTACAATTAATCCCCTCACATAAGAATGGTCTTAGATTGAGTAACATTTATCATCCTCATCAAACAAATCAGGGTCCCATTTGAGAACAATGATGAATCATCATTGATGAAGAAAAGCATTATACTATACTATACAAATGGGGTTCGGATCAGTTATGAAGAATCAATCGATCGTACCATGCAAATCTTAGTGACCCTACCCCAAATGATCTAGTGGTCTTAACGAACAATTCTGATATAGATCTAGACTATCAAGTAGTCATGGACCATTTGATTCACATTCAGCAACATCACAGTTTTAATTAAAATAATAAAAATATTCCCCCTTTTGGTGGGCTTTTTGAGACGTTTTTTTTAATCAAAACAGGTGATGTGGTTGATTGTGGATCAAGTGGTCCACAACCCCACATATAGCCAAGGTCTATATCAGAATTTTTCGGTCTTAACAGGCTAAAATGATCAAATTCGATCCGTACAAACCTATTCATCATGGGACCCACTCGAAAAAAATATACTACCTCCCTTCTTAAATATAATAATTTCATTACATGTTGCGAAAATTAAGAAGACATAAATTAAGATATTTTTGTAATCAAAATATCAATATTATTCTCTTAAATATAATTAGTGATATACAATTATTATTTAAGAGTGTAATATTGGTATTTTAATTATAAAAATATCTTAATTTATTATTCCTTAATTTTCGCAACATGTAATGAAAGTTTTATATTTAAGAATGGAGGTAGTATGATAGAGCTAGTTTAGGTTAAAACCTTACATATTAGTATCGAAAGTTGAGTCATTTTCTTACTTGTTTTAGCTAAAAAATTGCATGACAAAATGGGGAATGTTCTAAATGAGCTCAGGAAAGATGTTGTTTTCTGGCTATAGAGCATTCGGGTTTCTACAGTTCTTTCTGGTACTTCAAGAAATTAATAGATTCTTTCTTCATGGAATATTGTGTGTTTTGAGATGAATCTGATCACTTGTAACAGTAACTTTGTCGAGGAGTACTTCCGCTCTGAAATGATGCTCTAATTCAGTGGCGGATATAGGATTTGAGAGTTGTAAGGTCAATTGCCGATTCATTTTATTAATATGTCATTTATCAACATATCATTTAACTAAAACAATAATACATTATATTTACTTTTAAAAATTTATTTGTTAGGGGGGTCATATATATAATTCTGATGGCAGGATACAGTGTCCACATACCCCACCAACAGAGCTGGAGCTAGTACTACCCAATAACAGATGGGGCTTTTGTTGTTAAGAAATTAACCATTTCCTCTTGTTTTATATATACTTTGGCAACATAAAAAGTAGTGCCATGATCCTGCTAAATTAAAACACCAAGACCTTTTACTTTCTGATTCTTTTTTAGTTTGTAAAATTTCCGTGATCCTCCACTTTGACACATTGTTGCATAACCTTAACTTTTTAACTCAAAATATATATATCCTGAGTTTTTCTCCTGAAATAGCTATTCATTTATTAGTTAAATGATTTTTTTAAATATATTTTTTGTATTTTTTTTTTAAAAAAAAATTATTGGGGGAGGGGATCTATCTATCACAAGAAATATGGGGATTTAAGAAGTGGAGAGGGGATTCGAATTCATGAGCTCTACGCCATGAGACCTCAGCCTTATTCATTAGACCAATACCTCATTGGCCATGTTAGATGAGTTAGAAAGCAAACGTATTTAAGCATAATCTATAAGATAAAATCTCCCCCTGATGATGAATATATGTTGTAGTTAATTTTCCCGTCTCTTCTCTTTGGGAGTCATCAATGATCTAACAATAATGAAACGCAATTTAAGCGTCAAAAGTTTCTTTTCTAATCAGTAAGTTGGAGATTCGAGTTATCAACACAGCGGGACGAAGCCAACAAATTTAGGTTGGGGACGAAAAGCTGCAACAGTATGCTGACTACATATAAAAATTACAAAAAAATGATGGGGGACAAATTTGATCGAATATTTCGATCTAAATATATACTTTATCATATCTAGTAGAATTTTTAAAAATCTCAGGAGGCGACTGCTCCCACCCGCCCCTTGTCTTCGTCCCTGGAACACAATATTCCTAAAACCATGAGCTCCAATTACCTTTATAAGCAGTTGGATCATCCCAATCTCCCTTTAACTTTAAATATTGGAAAATATTTCAAAATTCTAATCATGAGATCCCCAGAAGCTTAATTAAAAGCACAAGAAAACCTTTGAGATTAAAGTTCATAATCAACTAATTAATCATAACTTCTCCAATAAGTACAACCCCATATGCTTCATTGTTCTTTATATTTGATTTTAAATATTAGTACAATTTTTTTGGTCTTTCCAATGTTTGTAAAAGATTTCATGTCAACAATTTTAGAAGAGAGACGAAGCCAATACTTTTATGTTGGGGGCGAAAAATTGCAACATTATAACGAACTACATACAAAAACTGCAAAAATATGTCCGGAGAGGAGCGAATTTGATAAAATATTCTAAAATGCATATAAAATTCTACTCTATCTAGTAGAATTTTTAAAAATTTTGGGGAGCAACTTTCCTCCCTGTTTAGTGGATTATCCTCCATGCAAAAGCAAAGATTGGTTTCAAGGTTGAACCAAAGAGAAAATGATAGTTTATGTGGGTTAAACTATGATATTTGTAAAGAAACTATTATGTGTTTTCTTGTTTGAAAATTTTAGGAGAGAAACAAATTATTATCTTTTCGCTTGTTAAGGACATATAGGAATGGGATTTTGGATCATTTCACATCTTCTATCATATACTATGTCTCAGTCATACAAAGTGTTACATTGATTTTCATTTAAAGTTCCATATTGTACTTCAGATTTTGATTTTTTTAAAAAATTATAACATGGTAGTTTAATAATATACGACAAAGAATGTGACAATAAATAAAATAGAAGATCAAATTGTTAATAATAAGGTTTGATGAATGAAAGTTTTTAATTTTTTTCTGAGAAAAAATGAGATAGAAGATCTGAAGAGAAGGAAAGGTATGATACTTCAAAAAGTAGTTCATAATGTTTACATTTCAAATGGATTGATTTTTAAAATTTTCACTTCAAATCTCACATAGTTTTACATATATAAATTCTCTTTTATACAATTATAGATTTAGATGTTTAATTTCTTTTTCTTTTTCTTTTTTTAATTATAAAATTAGTCCAATATTTCCCCAATAAAGAAAAGAAAAAGGGAAACAAAGACTAGTCCTAAATCATATGTAGCCCAATTAAGGGCCCATTCTATTATTTATTGGTAGAACTTTAAGGCCCATACTATATGAGCTCATAAGATGAGTAGTGGGCTCTTAAAAGCCCATTTACCCAATAAAAATCACAAGGAAAAGAAGAAGAAAAATCCAATAGCATTAGCGAAATTGCTTCTTGTTCTTTCGATTTTACCTCCAGATAGTTAGAAATTTCAATGGAATATAAAAGAATTCTTTCAATTCCAATTATTTCGGTGTTTATATTACTGGGTTTTGTCTATTACGTTACGATTTTCATCTTTATTGAAGATTGCATAGGTTATAGAGGATCAAGAAATGCTCTGATCTTCAATTTCTTGGCTTTTCTATGCATTTTCTCTTTCTTGGTTTGTATTCTTACTGACCCAGGTGCTGTTCCTTCTCAATTTGTTCCTGATGTTGAAGAAATTCCCATTTCAAATCAAGAAAATAATAATACTGTAAGTAACTGATCATTCTTTATTTTTTTTCTGTCAGCAAATTTTTATTTGAGCTCTTTCTTTACCTAAATTATTTTCGAACTAATGCTTTGATCAAATTAGTGTAAAGTTTGTAATTTTCGACGACTTTTAATCACCTGTTCCGCAATTGACAGAAATACCCTTGAGACTGACAAACATTTCCAGAACACGTATACAAAATGATAAAACAACAATTTTGTAATATTTTGACAATACAGTAGTTCTACAATATGTTAGGTACATATAGAGCTAAAATAAAAGTTTACTGACAAGAAAAAGAAAAGCAAAATTAGTTTATGTACAAATATAGAGTTTCTCTCTCTCTCTCTCTATATATTTATTGTTGTTGTTGGGTAGCTAGGTAGGGATATTGTATTTGGATTGGTTTTTGGTTTGAGAATTTCTTTTTCGGTATTGTGAGAGAGCTGTAAAGTCAGTCTAAACATTTTGCATTGGAGAATGTACATGAAATGAGTCCAAATGCACCCAACCCTTTGAAATTAACTGTCACTGCATTGTACTCCGATTAAGGAAATTTATCTAGATTGGATTGTGAATGGACACTTTTGCGCTTCTCTTGGTAACTCCAAATTTAACTCCTAAGCCGTCATCCCTTTTACTAGAATAGGAGTGAATTCGGAGAAAAGTAAAGTACGTTTAATTGTCTCTTTATTTTCTAAAATGACAGATAATTAGAAATAAAAGAAGTTTGTCCAGGTGACAGGTTAATTTAAAATGGAGAGAGTATTTTGTTAAGGTTAAAAAAGATTTGATCTTTTTTTTTGGTCTTCACAAGACCTCTTTAGACTAGTATTGGAGTGGTTGTTAGTGTAATTTTAGGTCGAATTAAGGCATTCTGGTATCTTCTCGTATCTTCAATCTTGAGATATTTTTTCCTATAGTTTATTTATTATCGCCCAAAGTAAGAGGGATTTGTAAACATGTGCAAGATTGTTGTTACTATATTAGTTGCATAGTTTGCACATTTCTACAAGAATATCAAGTGTTCATGGCTAAAATTTCTTAATTGCTTGATTCACAGCATACTCACCAGCAGCGATGCGAGAAATGTTCAGCATTCAAACCTCCTAGAGCTCATCATTGCCGTGTCTGTCGAAAATGTGTTTTGAGGATGGTGGGTGCTCTTTAATTAGTGACTAAAAAAGGAATTGAAAAAAATATATATGATATGTTATAACTGTTCTTATAACCATTAGTGTCTCTTTTCCCGTGAAAAATAATGCAGGATCATCATTGCATTTGGATAAACAATTGTGTTGGTCACAGGAACTACAAGGCATTTTTTGTTCTAGTCTTTTACGCCACTGTTGCGAGCTTCTATTCTTCGGTATGCCATATGCCTTTATTTCATTTTCTTTTTAATATAGCATTACTCTTCCGACTCAAACTAAGCTTTTTAACCTTAACAAAATTTCTTTTTTCTTTGGTTACCTAGATCATGATCGTAAACTGTGCGCTTCACAAAAACTGGGATTTCGATGGAAGGCTCCCTCTCAAGCTCTTTTATGTGAGTCACCTTAAGTTCTTATCGAGCTGAGTAGAACAAAATTTTCGACCAGCTTTTTGTAGTTTTTTATTCAAATCTGTGACCATGCTTTGAAAATTCTCGTGTTTTATGTACTGTAGGTGACATCTGGCGCTATGATTTTTGGCTTGACTTTGACATTGGGTACACTCTTGGGTTGGCATATCTACCTTACCGCACATAATATGACAACAATAGAGGTAAAGATGAACATTTTGCTTTTGTCTAGGTGATGTCATGAATGTCCTTCTGTGATCTTGACGAGCTGTATAATGAAATTTTTGACAGTACTACGAGGGAAAACGAGCAGCCTGGTTAGCTAGAAAATCTGGATTAAAATATCGTCATCCTTTTGACTTCGGAGTATACAAAAATGTTTCACTGGTATCGTTCTTCCCCTATCTCCGAGTGATTATCCGCAGCACTCCTTACTTTCTCACTTACATGAATCTTCAAATGGTGAATTTATGCTCATGCATTGATACGTATTCTATATGAATGAGATAATAAGGATGTCAAAATACTGAATGCAATCGTTGAGGATAACGATAAAATTCTTTCTCCCAGGTTCTCGGTCCAAATATGCTAAAGTGGTTGTGCCCTACAGCAACAGGTCATATTAAAGATGGACTTAACTTTCCTGCAACGCGGGATGGCTCTTGACTGTTTCAGCAACAATTTAACACGCCACATCTTGTGCTAGTCGAATACTTATTCCTCCTTTTCCAACTTCTGAGGCAAGCAGAACTAGGAAATTTACAAACAGCAGCATAACTCTTGGGATATTTGCCTCCTATTTGGTAACCGGCTTCTTTATTAGCATATCCTATCATGTTTTCGTGGTCATTTTTTGTTGCATTATGGTCATGCCTTGGGCCATATACAAAGATAGAGATGGAAGTCAAACTCTGTAAATATTTACAGTAAGTTATTTTTTAGATGATTTTTTTGGTAATAAATTTGATAATGATGTAAAACTGTCCTGCTTTTTTCACTAGGGGGACCCCTTTTGTAGAATATCGCATACATAAATTTGAGTTTCCCGTCTTTCTTAATATGGTCAAGTTATATGTTTTTACTTTTTAAATAAACAGGGTAAATTTTTCATGCTTAAACTTTTTACAACAAGGTAGTATTCTAGTTTAAGAGCCAAGGCAGGCTCGTATGTTGATGTTGCACTTATGATTCGGAACTATAAATCCAAATTCAACATTACCAATAATAAGTTTCTTTTCCTAGTTGAAGATCATTGTTCTTGAAAATATTAAATGTCAAAATGACCAGTAGGTTAAGACTATATATCTGAATTTTATGCTGAGAAGATCAAAATTGGAGCAAGTGGAAATTAAATACAGAAGGGCTTTAACTATGCTTCTATTTCCTATTCCTGAAATAAGTAAAAAAAATTGGTATAAATAATATATATACTATAAGATAATTTGCAGCACTCAAGTTAATACTTCTAGTGTGAGGATATTATCTTCTGGTTCTCTTCCAACTTTATCACATTCTTGCACCTCTTGACATAAGAATTTCCCCATATGGCACCTTCTGCTCAACTCTAATGTAGCCCCTGGTGGCAAGAACTGTTCATATTAGAAACAAAAAGAAATCCTAATTAGTCTGATGAAAAAATAAATAGGTATAACTACTTATAATAAATATTGGTAAACAGAATAAGAAACAACCCTATTTTCATATTTAAGAGAAAACGAAATAAATTGATGAGTAGTTTTAACGTTGAGATGTGCGGAGCTTATAGAAAAAAGTTACTTCGAATCTTTTAGTATATCCGAGAACATTGTATAGTATTCTAGTAAAATTATTACATAGAGAGACAATGACATTGCCACATACGGAACAAGTCCATTGGTATACTAGAAAGGTGTATTGGAGTATGTACTTGAAAATTTAGAGTCGAAGAACACTAAGATGATTACCACAAGTCTGATAGAAAAGAAAAGCTGCTCTCTTCTTATCAAGTCCCATAGCTATTACGTCCAATGATGCCACGTTAGAGGATCCTGGTGTGTCAAAATGGCTCTTCAGCTGCCTGAGAGCAAATATATTTCATATGACCAAACAAATATATCAGTAAAATTAACTACTCCCAAACTTATGATAAAACAGAATATTTCTTAAATAATTACAAAGAAGGTTCTTACTTTACAATGGATTGAGTAATGTTATCAATAGGCTGACTAATGATAGGATGTTTCTGAGTTTGAGTTGGTCCAGTTTCCAACAATGGCTCTGCAAAGGTAAAGGAAACATTTTAAGACTTGCTATTTTAGAACAAAAACGCACATAAACTGTTAAAGAAAAGTGTTCTTGGCTTATTACCGGTATCTGGTGCCAAAGCATTTTCAGAGAATCTAGCCAACTTGAAACTAGGATATTGCCAAGGATTCTCTTCTTCTACTGGTTCAAGTCCATTACCACTGTGAATAGAAGAGGGCCTTTTTCTGTTGGCCCTGAACAGTTTTTAAGATCCATGAAATCAAATTTGTTAACCGAATATTCTGATATGGATATACATTAAATACTTATATTTCTTCTAGGTATGACAAAGTTTAAGCAGGTCCAAGTCCTCGTGTCATTCTTTCATCACTATGCATATGTTGGAACCATGGCTGCTACTACTGACCTGCCGGATGAACTAAGTGATGGGAAAGCGTGTCCGGATCCTGAACTGGGTAAGGATCTTACTTCATCGCCTTCATCTGATCATGAAACACCAATTTGTGTTTCAGCAGCAGGAAAACATTTCTGGCGGTAAAAGAAATTGGAAGCACACTTGAACAGAATAATATACCAGAATTTGATGGTGTGGAAGTCAGATTATTCTTTTTGAGGCTAAATCCATTAGCCTCTGGTAGTGGCACATCAGTGTTTGCATTCTTGGTTAGCCCTTCCATGAGGATTTCTGATGGCATACTTTTGTTGTTGAAATTTGTTCGCAGCTTCTCTATGGAAATGTCAAACGATTGAGAGCCAACTTCATTGTGCACATCTTGAAAAGGCTTCATGTTCAAGAGATTGATCAGATGCAAAAACATGGTTCTTTTTTGTGAATTTAGCATGTGAAAGAAATGGCTTACATATCCAAGTGAATCTTGATCATGGAATCTGCCTGTTGGAGATGATGATGATGCTTCAGGTAGCTGGGGTGTAGAATTCCTGCCTGGTGCATACAAATTAGAATGTTAGTAATTTACTCCCTTGCAAACGTATCTGAGACAATCACAATGACAGTTCTAACCGGAAGGTGAATCATGAGGTGGTTGAGTACTTCTCATCCATAGCTGCAAAAGCGGGGCTGGATAATGAACTTCTCCATTGAAATTTGAGAACAACTTATCAATCAGTACAGTAGGAGGCAATTCCATGAGCTTGGATGTCTTCATTTTTGACATGATATCAAAATGCTGCAAAAAGTGATTGACCAACTTGTTGGTTTAAACTTCTCTTAGGAGACATGCATTTGGAAAACTTCGAAAACTTAGCAGAAATTCTCCCTTATTCAGAATTTCAGATACTTGTAATGGTAAACTTAGCTGATAGAAACTAATAGTAAACTTCTATACTCTTGGAAGGTTTAAAATTTTGCAATAGCAAAAATAGATGCATACTTTTCTTTTTCTTCCTCTTCTTGAGATGGTTTCAGAAGCATTTTGAAGCCACGATTGATAGATATGACCTGGGATAACAGTCTGTTCATAATCCAAAGCCAAGGGTGAAGGCCTTTTTGCTCTCCTCCGGGTTGGACCTTGTACAACTGGATCCTGATCATTTTACAAAAATAGATCACATTCTTACAATATATTCTCAGCTTAAGTATATATTTCATTCCAGCAGAACGTTCAGATTCAAGTACCTCAAAATATTTCTTGCCTTTATCTGATTTCTGATTTACTTGGTCCTTGAGATGTTCGGGAATCTCATCAGCTGCAAGAAAGTAGATTGGTGGTCAACATTTTTAAATATGGTTAAACCGCAGATATATGATCTGTAAACTACTTCCACACTCAAACTTTGGGTAGCTATTTTAGGACAATGACAACTGAAAAACAAAATGGTTTTGCCAGCCTAATCAACCATTTCTAGGTCCTGGAGTCTAAAGAGGGAATGAAAATGCTAATCAGGTGCATAGGAAGGCAGTATTAACTACTGCAAGTAGTGAAACATGACATTGTATAATTTTACTGATGCATTACTATTTTGAACAATGTGTATTTATTTGATCTTAATATTACACCTCTATAATAGTACATTCAATCATCCTAGAGGATATAACCAGAAGTGCTCTAGTTATATGATACTACAAACTCCCTTCCCTGTGTGATTTAGAAAATCTCCAAAAAAATATTATCATGATATTCTGAAAAATCCCATAAAACTAAAACCTTGCAATCTCAAGTACTTGTTATTCATCTAATAGAGAAAAGCTAGAACTTCTTTTCTTGATTGCGTTCTGATCTAAACTGAAAGTTTCATAATCTGTTAGACGCGTCTAATATTAGAGTTTCTATCGCTTCTCCTTCAAAGCAGTAACTTTCTACTCATACAAGTGGAATTCAATCTAACGAGAAAGCCTCTTAGACCATATTTATCTAAGTTGTAGGATGATATAAAAATCAAAACAAAGTGATCTATGCAGTTTTCTGCTGGAAACCTCATGAAACTTTTTCCTTACCCTCCTTCTAGTACTAGGACTGCCTTATACCACATCGAGAAGCTGAATTTTTATTCTAGAGGTCACTCATATATGCATGACACTCAAAGTAACCCAAATTTAGTACTCCTAATGTTGAAAGAAATACTAAAATGACTAAGGTCTTTCTATAAGCATTGTGATATTGTAATAAGAAGTATCCTCCTCTTACGTTCATGAGATTTCTCTTGAGGTGGTGGAGAGGGTATAAGAGTACTTGGAAATGTTGTGTTTTCTTCAGCAGTAAAATTCATCAGTGTCTCGTCATCCCCTTCAATATCGAACCTGCAAAGCGTGTTCTCATCAATTTTCAGAAAGTACAAGGAGAAAGCTAATACTAACTCGGTAATCTTAATATGCCAAGTAGGCCATGCATAAAAATTCTGAATACAAGAACTCAAACAAGAGAGAATAGGATTAGGAAATGAAAGGATTGCTGTGTCTTATGTAAATGAGAAGGTCACCTTTCAAAACGATTGTATGCATTTGTGTTTGCCTGATGGGAATCAGAACGTTCAAACAAGGTAATGTTTTCTGGATCAACTAAGAAAGATTCACATTCCCCAATGCCGAGGGGAGGGAGTTGTGTCAGTCAATTATATATAAAGGTGAAGTTATAAAAAACAGAACCAGTAAGCTACTAATCTATCTCAATTAGAAACCGCAATGGGAACAAAGATACCTTGGTGATGATCCTGGGGCAGATCATCTTGTGGATTTTGATTGAGATAAGGTTCATCCAAGTTGTCAAGTCTCTGCAAATGGAAAATGCATAGTGAAATTATCTCCAATAAAAGTAATTTTCATACTGGAGCAAATTCCTTCCCAGGTTACTGCTATCTTGGCATCAGAAACATGCTTGGAGAAAAAACCAGAATAGGACAAGGAATCATGCATTTCATGCTAATTATAGACAGGATACACTGGTATTCTGAATTCAAAGCTGTTCTGGTGAGTTGAGAGGCAAAAAAATTCCGCACTCGATGAGATAAGATTCTTTGAGTTTGGGAGGCAAAAACCAAAGTGAAAATAGCAAAACCCAAACTTAAAATACAAACAACACCAAGGGAAAAGATCTCTTCAGTCTGGCACCAAAAGCCAATAAATTTCCAACAAGTGAAAGGAAGCTACAAATGATTAAATGAGGACTAAGACAACAAAATTTGGGAAAGCAAACATTCTGAGTTTTCTCCTTTATCTCACAATGCGATGAATGAGATTATAAGAGTCTGAAGTTAGGTGCAAAAAGCTTCCACATTCCTATTCCAACAATGTAACAACTCAATCAATGGATTTATGTATCAGCTTATCGAAAATGAAAAGGAAAAGGATGCATGCAATTGCAAATATTACAACTACTTTTTTTTCAAGTACTTGTCATAATTCATAAAAGTTTTGCATAGATAAACTCCTTAGTATGATTTAGTCCGCACAAGATTATCCATGATGCTTAGATTAACATATCTTGAATCAGCCACAAAATCAAAGTATTAGACAAGATGCATGATTAAATAGCTTCTTGTGCAATTCACAAAAATCAAACCTATGCTCTATTTATTTGCAAAAGGAGAGAAGGGAGCCAGAGGAAAATCTCTGTGTTGTTTAGCAAAAATATACCATGGCGAAATAGGAAGTTTGCTTGAAACTCATCACTGTTGTCGGATCAGAGTAATTAAGTGGTTGTTCAATCTCTCCAACATCTTCTTCCCTACTTTTACTTTTAGACGCACTTTTAGACCTTAAAACAATAGACCAAACATCGTTAGTGTAATACAAAAGAACAAAAAAAAAGTAATACAAGAAGAAACACAATACTATCAGGATATTCAGATTCCTGACTCTACCCTTGTTCGTTAAAGCATAGTGTTCGAAGCCAATTGTTAATTTTGCTGAAGCCTATAAAATTTCCCCTCATCTTCAGTTACTCTCAGACTACTTTCAAGGAAGTACATAGAACATAAAATAACTTCTCAAACTACCCTTAATGACATATACTAATAAAAATAAAGCCTTCCATTATTTTCCAAAAAAAAAACAAAAGAAAAGAGATAATCTCTACTAAGACCATATTGCTAGACTGATTTACAAACCCAATTTAATTCCAGAAATATGAGGTCTACCAATATCAGAGAATAATAATGAAATTTCTCCAATTGTGAAGATGGGATGATCTAATAATGGTAGAAATACTGACTTGGCTCGAGATTTTCTCTTGGAGTCAATGGTTGAATCTGGGACTGCTTTCACCTTCCATGCTTGGTTTATTTCCACCTGAAATTTATGGTTGCGGAATTAACTATGAGGTTAAACCTAATTTGAAACAAAACAGAACCATTAATTGAAGGTAATTGCTGATTCATTTACCAGAAGTCGGGTAACATCCTCTGCAAACAAAAACATTACCCATAAATGGATTAATTTCAGGACAATATTTCACAAATTTCAACAAATTTTCCAGAAAACGAAACAAAATCTTACCGTAAAGGAACTTCACTTTCCTCTCATAGACAATAACAACTCCACCTGAAAAACAGTAAACAACGACGAATTAAAAGAGAATTTCAATTCAGTAACTGAATGTAAGTCTGAGAGACCATCGTTATTAATTACCCATGAGAATTCCAGAGAGCCTTAGAGCCATCGGTACGGAGGGATTCAAAATCTCTTCGCTGCAGTCAAAAGTAAACAAAAATAAAATCAACAACCGAATTAATAAAAATATAATTCAGATCTCGTACATTCATTCAACGGAAGGAAGAAAAACAACTAACCAGACTTGAATAATATTTAGCTTGTTCAGTTTTTTCCGATTGATCTTCGCATGCACCGTTGCAGCCATCCTTTTGAGTTTTTAAATAAACATATTTTAAAATCGAGGAAACCAAACTTAAAATTAAATTACAGAAACAGAATTTAAACAATTCTTCATAAAACAAAATTCCCTTACAAAATCGAACCAAATTTGGACTCTGCACATTCTCCGAGGAAAAACTTCTCAGATTTTGCCCCACAGCTCTCTCAGATTTTTCCCGAGACAAAAATTCTCAAACTAAAACCAAATGCCCTATCCTTTGAGTTTTCCATAAACACAGTAGACAAACAGATTTAAAAAATTGAGGAAACCAAAATTTACATTAAATTACAACAGAGTTTTAAACCAGTTTTAAAAAACACATATAAAATCGAACCATAAAACATCAAATAGTAAATTAAGTTTTCATCCTTCCTTTTTTTCCACAAACACATTGGACGAACAAAATCCAAAATCGCAGAAAACAGAAAATTAAAATTAAATTACAGAAACAGAGTTTAAATGAGTAAAACACATTTAATATACAAAATCAAACAAAAAAAATGAAATCGTAAAATAAGTTTCTGTTCTTCGAGTTTCTCCACAAATAAAGTAGATAAACAAAACTATAAATCGAAGAAATCCAAAATTAACAACAAAACATCAAACTACAAAAACAGAGTGAAACGAGTTTCAAGATACATTTCCTTTACAAAATCGAATCAAAATAAATATAAAATCGTAAATTATGTTTCCGTTTTTAGATTTTTTCGACAAACACAATAGAAGAATAAAATTCAAAATCTAGGAAACCAAAATTGACATTTAACTACAGAAACAGAGTTTGAACGAGTATAAAAAAATTAGATATCCTTCACAAAATCGAATATAATGCATTAGACGAAACAACGAAGAAACAAAAAAAAATTGTAATTAAAATACAGGAACATAGTTTAAATGATGAAACAGAGTTCAAAAAGTGTATTTCCTATACGAAATCGAACAACAGAAACATGAAATCATAGATTAAGTTGCTAAGATAGATGAAGTGAAATTCACCATATTTGGCCGAGAGGAGCTTTGCGAGCGAGGAGCTGGTGAGAGTAAAACATTTTGATCTGAAATTGCGCAGTCTCAGAAACTGAGATTTCTGAAAGTGAAAAGTTTTGATGAAGAGTAACTTATAAGTTTGAAAGAGAGAAAAGGAGGAGGGATAGAGAGATCACATGCAAATTGCATTGTGAAGAAGAGGAGGGAGAACGATTCAGAACTAACTGAATTTCCCGCCAAAACCAATAGAGGACAAAAAAAGTAATGCGTTTTTTGGTGGGAGCAAGCGAAGACAGGGCGGAATAGTTGATCAAATTCTCCCCCAACATTTTATATGTAATTTTACTTTTTTATGCGATATATTATTGCACTTTTTTCACCCCAACCTAAAAGTATTGACTTCGTCCCTGGATGCATGTGGACTTCCATGAAGGTATGTTTCTAATGTCCTCTGCTACGATTCAGAACAACATGTGTTTTGTAAGTATGAAACAATTGTTAGTTGTCGAATAAAGATTTTTTACAGTTGAAACCAATATGCATACCCAAAATGTATACATTAAAAAAGCGAAGTAAATTTTTTGAGGGGATAAAGAGGGGTGGGGCGAGATAAAAGAAATAAAAAATTAAAAGATTACTAAGAGAAAAATGAATTTTCTTTTTTGAAAATTTTAGGAGCGACTACACTGCTATACTTTTAGATACGCCATTGTCCCATATTAATGTATTCTTTTATTTTCCAAGAAAAATACACAATTTGGAGAAACTCAAATAAAACCCAAACTTTTTTTAGGTGAAGATAATTTTTTTGAGGTTCTTTAAAATAAAAATAAATACAAAAACCCAAAAATCAGGCCTTTATCTAAATAAGGAAAATTGGTCTGTTTGGTTCTGAAAATATTTTTCAAATAATCGAGTGGTCCTCATTTTTTTTATTTCCCATTTGGTCCTAAATATTATTTCACGCTTCCTAATCTGTCCCTGCACCACCACCACCTATGATGATTTCCGGCCAAATATCTCTTTATGCAGTATTTATACTTCCTTGATTATCCCAAAAGTATTTTCAGGCTTCCAAGATGGTCATATCATCATCTTCTTCATAATTCAAGATCCATCACCGACCACCAACCATTTCTCTCCCAAATCCGACCACCAATGCTGACTACCCACAATATTTCTCCCAAAATTTGACCATCAAGCCGCCACCAACCACTTTTGACCAACCCAAAATTGGAATAACAAGAACAATGATTAGACTTCAAATCCTAGCTGGAAAGCAGTCTTGAAGGGTCCACGTGGGACGTTGTGGTCAAATTTGGGAGAGAAATGGTGGGTGGGTGGTTTTGGTGGTCGGATTTGGGCGGTGATGGATCTTGGAAGATGAAGAAGATGATGTTAGGATCATTCTGGAAGCTCGAAAATACTTTTGGAATCATCAATGAAGTATGAATATTGCATAAAGAAGGATTTGGCCGGAAACCACCATTGGTGGTGGTGCTGGGATAGGTTAGGAAGCGTGAAACAACATTCAGGACTAAATGGGAAGTAAAAAAAGAATGAAGATCACTCGATTATTTTAGAAATAGTTTGGGGACCAAACGGGTCAATTTCCCTCTAAATAATTATGCACACAGCTAACTACTATTACATAAGTTTCAGGCTTTTTATACTGGGCCTCAGATGCCGATCCAGAGTCCAAAGCCCGTCTTCCCCATTTCCCTCGGCCCTCCCCTCAAGATACGACTCGTTATGGTGTAGAGAGCTCAAATCCTTCGCATTTTATTAATTCAACAAAGACTGTCAAATCCTTCGTTACCAACATTTTTTTTACAAATTTTATATGTAGATCGACATATTATTGTAGTTTTTTACCCACAACTTACAAATTTATAAATCCTAACTTCGTCCCTGACTGCCGTCTATGTCCAGAGCACAGTCTCACCTTACTTTACACTAGGACCTGTGGCAAGAAGGCTCTAGAAATTGGTTGTAATTATTAATTCAATTCATGATATGGTATGGTATATGCAAAATGAAACTTTATTCTTGATTGTTCGAGAATTTTAATAAGAGTCTTTCATTAATTTCTTCATTCATAATGTATTCAAACTTTTCACCGAAGTCTTCTTGTGATGATTGACTTGACCGATGATAAGAAAGATATACTTTCACGTAATTGATTTTAGATCCAGACGACATTTATATTCGTACATAAAGAACAAGTGATGAATAGATATTTATTACGAAAGTGAATAAATATACAAAAATTAATAACTATTTTTAAATAATTATTCACTCCCGTAATAATTATCTATTCATCACGAACTCCTACGTGCGAATAAATAGCCCGTCTTTGACAGGATACAGACTAAAACCTAATTCATATACTGCAAAATTCTCAAGAAAAAAGTTTAAAATATCAATTCAAATAGAAGTGTAGGAGTTTCAAGTACCTCAACGCTTGGTAGAGTATATATAACTACTTTCTGTTCATTCTAGCCAAAGGTAGCTGGTTCTCCCATATGAAAGTCACAAACTAAGTAGTGTTCACATCTCAGGGACGAAGGCAGGAATTTGGTGTTGGGGGGAGAAACTGGTAAAAATTTCAAAATTCTTGGGGGCGATAAAAAAGGCAAAAAAAAAATCTTGGGGGTGCGAAATTGATAAAATTTTCCAAAATACACATAAAATTTCGATAAATAGTAGTATTTTTAAAAATCCCGCCCCTTGTCTTCGTCCCTGTCACATCTGACACAATTAATGATAATTAAGAAGAAGAATTTTAACAAGAAGATTACAATACTATCTTTAATTATACGATGATTCATATGAACTTGCATTTTTTTAATATATGATGTTAAATATGAAAGTTTAAAGAAAAAGTATATTCACTTAAAAATAAATATTTATTTGGATTCCAACCTAGGTGCTTTTGCTTTAAGATTCCTCTCGTTTTTGAGGAAAAAGTATATTCACTTAAAAATAAATATTTATTTGGATTCCAACCTAGGTGCTTTTGCTTTAAGATTCCTCTCGTCTTTTCTCAAAAAGTCTTTGCATGGATTAAATGAAGATGAATTTGATATTTTCTTATAAAAATATTGGTATCCACGTGTTTATCACCTTCTATAACCCACCCGGTAAAGTTAAAAAAACAATAGGAAAAAAGGATTTGAAAATTTGTAAAAGGTCTTATAATTTTTTTATTTTTAAAATGATCTTGTTAAACATGTAATAGTTATTTGAGATAAGGTAAAAATCATTCTTTTTGAAGTTTTCAAGCTGAATTCTAGTATGTCGAAATCTATGAGCAAACACTCCGCCATTAAACTATTACTTAAATGGTAAGATTATTAAATTATTACTGGTAAGATTATAACCCCTAAGCATTCAATCGGTATACTATTACCTAAAAAAATAAGGACATTTTTTTTCTTTTGGATAAATCAAGAAACTTGAATTTAATATTTAAATTGTAATTCCATTCGCTTTCTACTCAAAGTAATAAACTAGTGTAGTTCAAATAAATAAAAACTAGTGTAATTTACAATTACTTCTGACATATTAAAAAAAAATCCATTCACTTTATTTTTAAAAAGCACACTCAACTCCAACTTTCTCTCACAAAAGTCACCTCACAGCAAATGAAAGATTAAAAAATCATATGGACTTGAACCTAGTGCGATGTTGGGCCTCATAACTCATTTATGTTAATGCTTCAGATGTCCAGTCTTGAGCGTGAAGGAGTTTGTTGAGAATTTTACATCGGTTAGCTTGTGCAATTCTCCTCTCTCAATGTACCTTTTGAGGGGTGAAAATTGTATGTCCCTATTTATGTACCTAACAATCAGAATTTGTTATATGAACATTTCTTTCAATTATATATGCTTAACGAAATATGATTGATTGGGTAAAGAAATTAGGACATATGATTTTTTGCACCCTCTTGAGGGATTGATGTAGGTGCAAGTCCATATTTGACAAAGATTTAGAAAGTGAGATAATTGCATTGAATCAAGATTAAAAATTGTATTCTCATCACACATCATAACCACTATGAATAGAAGAAGCAACATTATTCATCTAAATGGTTCCTACTTTATCGAAAATGCTCCAACTTGTTAGGACCCATGCATTGATAAATAATTTGGTTGTCTTGACAGGGACGAAGTTAGAAATTTGACGTTGGGAGAGCGAAACTACAACAGTATGTCAAATTACATATAAAATTGACAAAATTTATTTTTGGGGAGTAAAATTGATAAAATATTCTGAACTACATATAAAATTTACTATACCTAATAATATTTTTAAAAATCTCGGGGCGACTGTTCCCACCCCTATCTTCGTCCCTGGTCCTCGGCTTAAAATTCTTCTGCCCCTTTTCAGAGCATTTCGCTGGCATATGTTAGTCTTAGATGATGAAAGTAAATTGTCTTTATTCTTTTTTTTCTTTTTTCACTATAGTATATATTTTCTATTTTTATTTTTAATATAAAAAAATTCAAACGAAAATGCCTACCTCTTTCTTTTATTAAAAAATGATAATAAAAATAATAACTTAATTATTTAAAATTGTTGAAAATTGATCTTTATGACCACAAAAAATTGGTAATCAATCAATCATATAATGATTACCTATATGAATTATTGAAGTGAAAATTTTAAGAGTTACGATAAAAATCGGAACACCCACTTTATAAGTGTTATCTCACTACTTTTACTAACATTAGAGTTTTAGAGAATTTAAATAATATGAATTACATATTTCACACAGAGAAATAATTAATTTAATAACCCCATAATGAGAGGGTCACTTTATGCATACAAATAAAGCTCTTGGTCTCTCTCTTCACTCTCACCTCTCGATTCTCTTGAAACATTTAAATATTTTACCTCTATTATTTTGTGTGTTCCGCTAATATCCACAAACAATATATTTAGAGAGTTAGGAGAGTGAATATCAAGTAGCTTCCTCTTGGTTGGTTATAATAATATGAAAAGACGTCACTATACAAATATTTTGTTTTATTTTAAATTTATAAGGCGCAGCTAAATACATTATGCTTCCGCTTCTATATTGTCATTTCGTTAACGCAGTTATGTAAGTTCGTACATATGTTATGTATGAGTCTGATTCACCTTTGGATACTTTATTTGGAGACAAAAAAAAACAGCATATATTTTTTTACATGAAAAGTAGTACATAAATGTTTTTTTTTTTAACGCCCGAAGGCGATTGCCCGCGAGGGAAGAGCGGAGAGTACTCTAGATAGGGAGATTGTAGCATGCCCCATGCCTGGGGAGGGAATTAAAACCTCATAAGAAGGAGAAATATTATTTGCCCCATTGCGGGGAGAAGTTGTCGAACTTGGGACCTTCAGGTCCCAAGTCAGAGGCTGTCCCACTGGGCCAAACCCCTTGTTGACTAGTACATAAATGTTAATAAAAACATTATACGCTGACAGCGTATAGAAAATGAACCTATACAATAAATTAGACTAGTGGAATCCTTAGGGATTCAAATCATGATTTGATAATAATTGATAATTTTCATATCCAATCAAAATAACTGCAAATAAAATAAGCCAATCCTATTATGACACTAGCATATGGGAACTACTTAATAAACTATATATCTTTTGTCACAATTGTTTTTTTTTTTTTTTTTTGAAGAAACTTTTGTCACAATTGGTATTAGAGACAATATATATATATATATATATATATATATATATATATATATATATATATATATATATATATATATATATATATATATATAATTCCCACCTTTATATCTAAGTAAGTTGTTAAATGCATAAATGTATCTATTTATACAAAGGGAGGGGTTGTGCTAATTCGTACTTCAATAAATTAATTGATCAAACCATGTCAACTTTTAAAAAATAAAATAAATAGAAGGGGAGTGAGTTGCTGCGTGATAGAAACCCGGGTTAATATTCAAGCAGAAAGTCCATTTGCCAACTCGACTGTCTTCCTAGACATTTATTTATTTATCAATATCAACAAATTAATGTGTTAGCTATGCAGGAACGAAGATAGGAACAGGATAATTACTTAGATATATATAGTAAATTTTATATGTAGTTTCGAAATATTTGATCAAATTCGCCTCTTAATATTTTTTTAGTAAGTTTTATATGTAATTGATCAGCATACTTTGTATTAACCAAAAAAAATGAAAAAGATCAGCATAATGTTGTCCCTATAGCTAGGTCCATTTCCTTGTAGCTAGGTCCATTTCTTTTTCAATGTGGTCAATATCAGGGAATGTGACGTGGGGATAAGAACTTAAACGTTTATGAGATTTATTTATGTTTGTTTGTAATGTGACAAAATGTAAATAATTGTGATGTACATATAGATTCAAAGATGTAAATTATATGGCCAACTTGTTGTTTGGCTTGTGCATAGAAAAATTATTGAGAACTTCTTTCATTCTACTTCTTCATTGCATGCTTGAACTTTCTCATAGCCATACACGTAAGCACGTGTCTAAATTGATACCTTTAGAAAGAATATTCTTACTGCTAGTAAAGATTAATTTCGAATCTTATCAACTCGAAATTTTAATATTAGACTGCTGAATTATTATAAAATTCCAAATAATAAAAATAATGATGAACTAATCGGGGTTTGTAGTGTACAACGAATTTCATGTTGTCATATATTAAGAAAATAATTGTGAATAAAAAACAACACTTATTTTTTTTATTAAAATAAATATATTTTTTAATTAAATTATAAGAGTCTAGCCGATGGTATTTTTTTTGAAACGAAACATAAAATTTTCAAGTTATAACTAAAACAAGAGCATGTAATGTCAATGAAGTTGAGGACTCCTATCACATATTAGAAGCCGAGGACTCCAAATCACAATTGTTATTCGTTTGCAAAAAATTCTGTCAAATTAACAAAAATACCTTTTAAATCTCAATTGAAATTAAATTAGGTAGTCAGGGTAATATACTTGAACACTCGTATTAAAATAAAATTAAAATCAGACCCTAAATATTGCTACCATGTCGTTATGTGTTGTTAAACCTTATCTAGCATTTGATGCTTAATGAATCTGGACATCATGCCTGGGATTGTAAGTGCAACATATGTTTTACAACCATGTTCTACATTTGTCAAAACAGGGACGAAGTCTAGTGATAGGCGTGTAAAATTTCGACCTGGAATATCTCCAAGACATGTTGGTCCCTCTCCTTATATAAAAAAAATACATTTAAAAAAACATTGTTCTACATTTTGTAAAATTTAAATTATTTATAAGAAACGCACGAGTTGCATACTTAATTTTTGTCTTAATTATTTTTTATTTTTTCTAAATTCTTAATTATCTAATTGAAATATTCCGAACAGTTATATTAAAAAAAAAGTTATTCTGTGAGTTAATTTTTTTTTTTTCCTTTTTTATTTTTTGTTTTTGCAAGAAAACATATTTTTTTTCTTCTTTTTTATTTTTGAATAATAAGAAACATTATCAGTGATGTCCTCCCGACAATTATTGATGGTGAATGAATGTGAAGAGGATGATGTGGAAGACGCGGAGAATCGATAACAAATCCTCTTAATGTTTCAAAACATGTTTCAAAACATGATCGATGTGTCACGGACAGATGGATAGATCTGGTCTTCTAATCTATTTATTTGACTCATATTGATTGCTTATCGTAAAGAAAGTTTTTTTTGTAAGGAGTATATAGTCTTAGAATATAAAGTTTCAGGTCGAGTGTTTAAAAAATAGGGAGTATATGCAATGTTGGACCTTAACATTTTTTGCTTTTTTTTTTAGACATAAACAATTTTTTTGTACATTATTGAAACTTTATCTTTTTACCTGGCATTCGAAATGAAAAAAAAATGAAAATCCCGGCCAAAATGTAGTCGTTGAGTAAAACGTTGTCGTTTGATCGAGGGCATAATAGTCAAATTACAAAAAATAGAGTGAATAGCAATAGTTGAACTTTAACAATTTTTACTTTTTTCTTTTTAGACAAACAATTTTTTTGTACATTATTGAAACTTTTATCTTTTTACTGGGCATTCGTAAATAAAAAAAAATGAAAATCCTAGCTAGAATGTGGTCGTTGAGTAAAACGGTGTCGTTTTCCCAACTTTCTCCCCATTTTCCTTTCCCATAACGGTGGATGGTGGTGTTTAGCTAGGGAGGAGGAAAGGAAAATGGGAAGAGGTTGGGAAAATGGGTCGAACCTTTACTTTTCAATACCATATTCAACTTTTACTTTTCCCATTCCACTCGAACCTATCCCATTATTTCCATTTCCTCCCTTAGTATTTCTCATAAATCTATTCTCATCTTCACCAAGAAATCCGCCAAAATCTATTCCGCAAGATTCTCCGCAAAGATCCTCATTGTCAGCCCTCAAGAACACAATATAGTCTGTACTGGCAATTCAGCCGAATAATCTAGCCTAGGAAATATAGTCTCAAAGACAAGAATGTAGGAACAGAGGTTCAAAATCCAATAACCCAATATCATCATCAGAATCAAAATCAAAATCATGGGATTGCAACGGAATCATTGGTGTTCTGGAATGAGGTTCAAAATGAGTTTTTATTTCTTGCTTCTGTTTTGAACCTTTGTTTTTGGATTATAATTATGGAGGAGGATGGTGGTGGGATGATGATGTTCTGCCAGAGGGAGAATGATGATGGTGTTTAACCGAAGGGAGGGGAAAGGAAAATGGGGAGGAGATTGGGAAAATGGGTCGGGTTTGCAAAGCGAGTTGGTTTTATTTTTTGACTATTGTGCCCTTCAGTCAAACGACACCGTTTTACTCATCGACCATATTTTGGCCGGATTTTCATTTTTTTTTTCATTTTTGAATGCCAGTAAAAAGATAAAGTCTAATAATGTACAAAAAAAAATTGTTTGTCTAAAAAGAGAAAAGTAAAAATTGTTAAAGTCCAACTATGGCTATTCACTCTATTTTTGTAATTTGACTATTATGCCCCTCAGTCAAACGACATTGTTTTACTCAACGACCGCATTTTGGCCGGATTTTCATTTTTTTTTCATTTCTGAATGCCAGTAAGAAGATAAAGTCTAATAATGTACAAAAAAATTGTTTATGTCTAAAAAAAGAAAAGTAAAAATTGTTAAGGTCCAACATTGCATATACTCCCTAAAAAATATCCAAATAATTTATAAGTTCGTAATTTAATAACTTTTATTGTCAATTGGTTTTGAGAGAATATGACAACACATGATTTATTTTCACATGGTTTCAGAGCATGCACTTAGGCGGTATGTGCAGACTTATAATGCCCAAGTGGGCTTTAATTGTCCCCGTACGACTCAAGTAGGATGACAATCCTTAAATTGACCCAACAAGGATGGCAGACCTTAAATTGATTCCCGCCTCGATATGAGGAGAATGTTAAAATATAAAGTTAGACATCCAGTGTGTAAGGAAGATTCCAAGAGTTAATTTTCACATAAAAATCTTTTATAATTATTGGTTCATCAATATATTTTAGGGTGGACAATTATTTTTCCAAATCAATCAATTAATTATCCTGGATCTCACTAAAAATAGCAATAAGTAAATCATCTATAATCTCTCAAAAATTATCTAAAGTTTGATTTTCGCCTCGGATCTCTAATATCTGGCTTCGTTTACATTTGATTTGCATGTTGTAGGAAGGATCGAAAACACCTGTATCCCATATATAAAAAAGAAAAATCTGCTTAAAAAAATAGTTCTAAATTCACTATTTTAGTAATGGATAATTCAACTTAATTTGAATTATAAGCCTATAACAATTGGTAATTCAAAATCACACAGTAAAATTAGATCAAATCACGTAGAATATATTACTTTATCGTAACGGTAGTATGTGTTAGTAAGAGAAATCCCTCAAGAAGAAAGTCAAACTAAGTTAAAAAATAGTGTGCAATTAAATGGAGAAAATTATCATAAAATAAAGTACATTATACAACTAAATGCAGAAAGTTGCGATAAAAGTAAAAATAAAAAGTTAAAGTAAAATTCACGGTTATGTATTAGAGAGGCTTTCAGTTTTCAAGTCCCTTATTCTATTTATAGTTGTCGAAACTCTTTGAAACATGTCCATTTCCTTGTAAATGCTAATTACTTCAATGGCCTTACATGTTATTCCTTGCTTCATGAGTTATGGCACTAATGTTGATCGTGAGTTATTCAACAATGCCATGTCGGTTGCTAATTATTATTCATTTGCTTAATTGTGGCATAAGGATCGGTTAAGAGTTAAGACTGACGGTTAAATATTGCTTTATGGAAGAGTTCAGACCATTTAACACTCTGTTTAGCTAGCTTTCACGGGAAGCGATTGGATGAGCTAAATTGACTCCGAACTCTTGATAAAATATCAGCTTGACAATATTGCTTTGATCAACCTAGACAGTTTTCCTTGCTAACCTCAAATTTATCTCTCTCACGTGTCTTCTTTCTAGTTTGGCCAGACTTACTCAGACTACCGTCCTTTCCTATTTATGACAATGATCTAGTTGGTCTAGACAAACCAAGTATTTTTTTAGTGCCAACAAGTAATATTTACAATGCTAAAAATTTACCACAACTTTTTTTTTGGTAATTAATTTACTGCAACATTTATTGGAGAAAAGACATCTAAAGAAAAAAAAATGGCCAAAACCTGAAAACTAAAAAAAAAAAAAAGGAAAAAGAAAAATAGAAAGAAAATCTCTAATGTGAATGTCCCGTTTGAACTGTAACAGCCAAGGGCCAAGGCTGCTAAGCTGGCTATTATCATTCAATTTGTCTAATATGCTTATAGGGATATATTTAAAGAATATTCTAATATAAACCTTCCTAGTTTACATAGATCTTGTGGTGTAAAATTGAACACATTATCATAAAAAAATGTTTCTCTAATTATTCTGTAAAAAATAAAACTATCATTTATATAAAAATCCTCCTTATAGATTTAGGTTTTTACTTGATCCAAAAATACAGAAGAACAACTATTATTTGGAATCGAAGAGGCCAATAGCCCAGTGGGGCATTGGCCGGCCCGTGACCGAGAGGTCCGGGGTTCGATACCCTCCACCTGCGTGCGGTAAGCTTTATTCTACCTTATCTAGGGTGTTCTCTCCCCAATGTGGGGCAATCGCCCATCGTGACGTAAAAAAAAAAATATTATTTGAATCGTTGAATTAAACAATTTAATAGTGTAAAACTAGAAAGATGTATTTATAAATGACCTTATAAATATATTAGACCTATTGATTATAGTAACCATAACCTAACATGCAAAGTTTTACTTGGAAGCAATTTGCCTGAAAGCAACATTAGCCGCAAGGTTTGTCGGATACTGTATATAGTTTTATATCAGTCATCCAAACAAATAGAGAAGCCCTTATTGAAAAATTCAATCATACAACCGTCCTTTTGAGATTGACTTCACGGACTCTTCACATGAACGGGATCTAAATCAGCCAACCAAACAAATAGAGAAGACCTCCCAACTGAAAAATTCAATCATAAGAATGTCCCTTCCCGGGATTGGCTCACGAGCACTCACTCGATTCATGTGAGAAATATGAAAGTCGATCCCCAAAAAAACAATTTTATAATTGAGTCACCCCTCCCTACTCCCTTCTTCACATGTCGTTTAGCTGTTTCTGCAAGACTGCAAATTCATAATTTCCCTATAGGCTATTATCACCACTCAACCCCTCTTATGGGGCAAATTGCCTGAAACTCAACTCCAAAAGGCATCAAAACAGCACCAATAACAACAATACCTCAATTAATCCCTATTTGTCTCTTCAAACATTCTTAATACCATACTTTCTTCTTACACCATAATCCTAGATTCTTCATGAACTACAGTGGTGGATGCAGTAGTCCGTCATCGGAATCACGTGCCCTTAATAAATTAAAAATTATAGTAAATATAATTTATTCTTTCTAAATTAAAATAATATGTTTATAAGTGGCCCCACATATTTATGTTGAATGCACCAGTGTACCACAGGTCTTTCATATCCTGAATCTACCACTGCTGAACTATATATATATATATATATATATATATATATATATATATCAGCCCACTACAAAGTTGGCTTCTAGATTCCTCAAGCCTTTTTTTCAGATCCAAACTCCCAAAAGGATTCAATAATCTTTTACGTTTGTCAGCAAATAAATAAATACTACTTATAGTTTACAGTCTACTATATAAAGAAAAGAAGAAAAAAGGGTCCTACCTTTTGGCCACCCTTTTGGCCGGAACCAAAACCCACAAAGGATATCCTATCAAAAAATTTAACTTGTCTGATTATTTCTCTTCTTCCTTTAAAAAAAGTTTTGATTTTTGTTATTAGCTTTCCAAGATTCATTGAAGTTGAAGATTCTTGGTTCCATATACACAGGAATCTATAGTAGCAGGTTCTATTTTTAGCTTCCAATTCAATCCCGGAATTTCGGCCAATGATTTCTGTTTCTGTTCTTTTCTTGATTCTTTCTTCTAATTTCTCTTCAATTTCACCCCTTTTAACTATCTTTCTTCATGTTGACATACTCTGAATCTTCCAGTACATCGTCTAGTATATCAATCATATTATCAATGTACTTTGTTAGTAAATATATCCATATTATTTTGTTAAATAGAATTAGTGGTATGAAAGTTATGTTTAAGAGAATAATGTTGATATTTTAACTAAAAAAAGCATTACTTTTTGTTTCCTTAATTTTTTATGCATTTTCTAAACGACTTATATTATAGAATGGAGCAAGGTAGTATTAGAGAGTGTACTTACATGCATATATTCTGAAATTCTCTTTTTGAAGATTGACCCTTTTATGAATATGGCAGAATGATTCTGAAAGTTGCCATTTTTATGGGATTTTATTGAGATTCATTTGAGCTCTAGATCTAGTTTTTTCTTTTATGGTGATAATAATATTATTATTCTAATACTACTTCCACTTATAGGATTTTGAAAATTTTGGGGGAATACATAGAGAGGAGGAGGAGGAAGAGCTCTAGAGATGATGAAGAACTCAGTTTCAGAGCAGAGTTTCTATATAGAGAGTGATGAGGAGGATAAAGATCAAAATGAAGATGGGAGTGACTCTGATAATTCTTCCAATTATTCTAATGATGATGACAATGAGAATGAGAATGATCAGCAGCAGAGCAAATCCTTAACCCCTTCTTGGCCTCAAAGTTACAGGTTTGAAATCTTGAGATTATAGTTTATGTTTAAATCAATCAATCTCAGTTTGATTTGATCAATGTTTAAAGTCGTTTAAATTTTTGTAGTATTTCAAGTTTTCCACTTACTCAGAAATAGTGAAAGATAAAATTGATCATGTGGATCTTTACTTGAACCACTTTCTTTGTCAACTATGCTAGAAAATTGACTTGGGTGGGTGGGTGGGTGGGGTTGAGAATTTATAAAGGGGTTTTGAGGAAAACGTTAGAGTGGGCGAATATAAAGAATAAGCGACTAAAAGTTTAGAAAACTAATGCATATAGAACAGTCTTAATAAATGATGTTGGAGGCGGCCGCTGATGCGCCGGCCCCCTAAGCTCCGTCCTTGATTGGGAGGTGGGGGAACAAGAATGGTGGATTTGCTTAATGAGTTTGCTTGGATCCAGTAAAACAGATAAAGTTACGTGACGGCGAAGATGGGAAACTAATACTCGGTATAAATGGACAGTATTTAGAGGTTTGAGCAATGATAATTGCATTTCTATTCTAGCTGTGAATTGTAACCCATAGGACGGAACTTTATTGAACTGCATATTTTTCTCTTAAATTGATTTTTTGGAATTGACTTGCAAATTCTGAGTAAATTTTAAAGCCAACCAGTGTTCTAACTCTCTTCAGTAATCTCGAAATATTAGCCTCTAATATAAATTGATTTTGAAGGTTTGAAAAACTATTAATGCGATATTTATTATTGTTACCGTCGTTCTACAGCTGCAAAAGATGTATATATCTGGTTCTTGAAATATAACCTCAAAATATTGGCCTCTAATATAAATTGATTTTGAAGGTTCGAAAAACTATTAATGCGATCTTTATTATTGTTATCGTCATTCCTGCAAAAGATACATATATGGTTCTTGAAATATTAGTTTCTTTCTTATTCACATACGTTCAAATTGTGATGTTATGTCAAAACTTGTTTCAGGCAGTCTATTGACTTATACAGTAGTGTACCATCTCCAAGTCTTAACTTCCTTGGGACGCCTACACTATCACGACTTGGCAGTTCGTTTCTTTCATCCTCGTTAAGTAGACAGACTCACGAACAATTACCTTCATTGGGTAAACCTTTACTACCACCACTAGCAAATGAGCAACCGCCAGCAGAAAGACGTAGTTCCCATGCTCTGTTTCCTCCCGTTCCATCAAGGAGGTCTCACATAAAGAAAGTAACTTCTGATCGCAAACATTCTGCAATCTCACACGAGGCTCCTACTTCTCGTCAGAGCTCGTTTGGACAAGCTGTGCTGAATGGTAAGTACATACGATTTGATCATTTTCCACTATTAAAGACTATTATTGCTTTTTTACTTACACTTATCCTATTGCCAACGTGAATCATAAAGGAAAAGAAACAAAATATATATCAAAAAATTTGTTAATAAAGACGCAGAAAGAGTCATGGGGAACCTTTATGTGTTTGCAATAAATGAACAAATAATTGAACATTGCAAACTTCTTGTACAGGCATGAATGTACTTTGTGGGGTCGGAATTCTTTCTACTCCCTATGCAGTCAAAGAGGGCGGATGGATAGGGCTCTCAATATTGATTATCTTTGCTATCCTCTCTTTTTACACTGGTATTCTCCTACGTTCCTGCTTGGACAGCCAACCAGGGCTTGAGACTTATCCGGACATTGGCCATGCCGCCTTTGGTACTTGGGGACGTATCGCTATATCGGTAAGTATTTTCTAGTTTTTAGTTGGGTTCTTCTTCTTAATAGTTCTATCAAAGGATTTGAAAGCGTAAGAAGTTTTCAGATAATATTTTGCTGATAGTCTTGGTTTTCTGTTTTGTTTGCAGATAGTCTTGTATTTGGAGTTATACGTAAGTACATCATACTCGACTTAACTGTGTTTCTTGGATTTATATGATCCCGATTTCCCTATGTTAGTTTACATTACTGTTAACAAAAGCGCCCCATGTTCTATCGATGCAGGCTTGTTGCGTTGAGTATATAATTCTCGAAAGTGATAACTTGTCATCTTTATTTCCTAATGTGCATTTAAGTTTCGGAGGTTTGGAACTAAATTCACACCATCTGTTTGCGTTGGTTACCACCCTATCTGTTCTTCCTACTGTTTGGCTGCGAGACCTCAGTGTACTTAGTTACATATCTGGTGAGTATATACTATTTAGCTCTAAAATTTTATATTTCCCGAGTAAAGTGGTACAACATCAACCGAACTACTCGTGAGTCGTGAACCTAACTAAATTGAATACGAGTAAAGTGGTTACCATACCCTATCTGGTAAATTGAATACAAGTATCCTGATATCTTTTTTTCCGTTTTATTTCCAGCTGGAGGAGTTGTGGCATCAATATTAGTGGTCGTATGCTTATTCTGGGTTGGTTTGGTGGATAAAGTTGGGTTTCAGCCCACCTCTTCTAACACCCTAAACCTCTCTACTCTTCCTGTTGCTATTGGCCTGTATGGCTATTGCTACTCAGGCCATGCTGTTTTCCCGAATATCTATAGCTCCATGGCGAAACCTAACCAGTACCCAGCATTCCTCTTTGCCAGGTGAGTAATCCAGGTTCCTTAATCTATCTCAATAAATAGACACCTTCCCCGTAATTTAAAGATTTTCGATTTCAATCTCGGTAAATTGGCAGTTTTGGAATCTGTACTTTGCTGTATGCTGGAGTTGCTGTAATGGGATATATGATGTTCGGAGATTCAATACAATCACAATTCACCCTAAATATGCCTCAAGACTTGGTTGCTACAAAAATTGCTGTTTGGACTACGGTAAGTGCTTGCCTGGTTAACTACATTCTCCGGTATTTAAAGTCTGCATTGTTTGTGTTTTTCATTTTGTAAAAATACATATTTTGCGGGTGCGTATCTCCATTGAACAAAACTTGATCTTCTGGCATTATCTTTCATCACCTTCGACTATAACTCAATTAGAGGAGTTATCTCTGGAACTCGCTAATTTGTATCTCCATATTTCTGTTATGCTCCATTCTATACTTTACTGAGTATTGGTTATAACTCAAACTAGTCAAGAAACTGAGTTACCGTGAGCCATTTCTAGGTCGATGAATGCTCGTCTTTTTATTCTTTGATGGTTAAGCTAAAAGTACCTATAGTAGTTGCTCTACCCTCCATGGAGCTGTACCCAGTGCCGGATCTGGGGGGACAGGGCACCGCCTAGGAAAACCCTTAAAAAAAATTAAGTTCCACCCCCAACCCCTCCACACACACACATATACATATATTATGGAAATTTTATTTTATTTTGATATATGTTTCTGCAATTTCCTATAGTAACTTTTCCTCTCCTTTTCGCTCTTTTGCAGGTGGTTAATCCATTTACAAAATATCCTTTTCCAGAATATAATTACTACTTTTGCATTCATTTTAGTCGCTTTTGTTGCAATTTTCTTAGGATCTGATTACTATAACTCTTTAGTTTAGCATGTGAAATCGAGTCACGTCCATTATCTATCTGTCAAAATAAAGAACAAGTAGAATTTTTATATTATATTTTTAACTTCTGGAAGAGAAATTTTCGGTTGGCAAGGGGAATGCGTCCTTGATCAATCAATCTTTCATTCATTTAGAACTCCCAAATTTCCAGGTCAAAGTAGGTTATTCTTATGAAGCCATGAGAAGCAAATCTTCCTTAACGAGAAACACGTATGCTTTAACCATGACTCCTGTTGCATTGTGTCTGGAGGAATTAATACCTTCAAACCACAACAAGTCTTACATGTATTCAATTCTTATAAGAACGGCATTGGTCATCTCAACCTTGATTGTCGCACTCTCTATACCATTCTTCGGTAAGTTTTCATTTTTACTGTCTCGTGTTTCCAACCATGTTTGCATCAGACGCTTATTGTACTTTTGATTTTGCAACAACTGGTTACAGGTTTCGTGATGGCATTGATCGGATCATTACTCACAATGCTAGTGGTATGCCTTCTCATTCCAACTTTCATTCTTTTTGGTTTCAGTTTTGTTTCCACTTTTTTCGCAGTCACTAATTGAATTATTATTTCTTCCAGACATTGATTCTTCCTTGCGTTTGCTATCTTCGGATCTTAAAGGGCAAAGTCAACAAACTACAGGTGAAACCAACTTACGCTCTTTACTCATCTTTTAGTCCATACCCTTGAGTTTTAAATACTTCTAAAACAAGAATTGAATTCGCCTTTTGTATCAAAAGCAGATCGTCAAGAAACCGAAAATCTAGAATTAGTACCCTTATATCAGAAACACGTTGCACCTTAACGTCAATCATAAACATGTTCAAGAACACAGAATTAATCTGATAAACTAATTTTCATATTGGAAGAATCTCTGTTAAAAAAATCTCTGTTTTAATTGATAAATTCTTTTGCAGATATCACTGTGTGTGATGGTGTTAGCAGTGGGAACTGTTTCATCAGCTTTGGGGACTTATTCGGCTATCTCGAAAATTATTCAAAGCTTGAGCTGAATTTTTTTGGTAGTAATTACAATAGTAATAGATATATTTATCTTTTTTTTTATGAAGATTTTCCATTTCTTTTCCTTTTGTCAAGGGGGATATTTTTAGATTTAGTTACCATATATTTTTACCCTGCTTCGAATGTTTTGATGTCATATCTTTTTCTATCTGAGTGGTTTTGTATTCGAATGTTTTAATGCCATGTATTTTTTATCTTAGTGGTTTTGTATTCATTGGCGGACACAAAATTTGGGTAGTGGGGTCACATGCTCCCACTGGAATGTTTTTTTACTTTAATTGTATTCTCATATATAATGCAAGGACTGGTTTTTCGTGACTATCGCGTGGGTTCCAATCACTTTCTTTATTAATTTTTCTATTTATTTGAAAATATTTTAATAATTTTTTTTCTAAAATTTTACTTGTCTCACTCATAATGATTTTTTATTTTTTGAGAAAGCTGTTAAAAAAAATTGCATTTACTAACTAATTTACACTGGAGTTAGAGGTATTTTTATCTATTCACTTTATTTCGACCCCTTTTTAGAACATGACAATTTGGATGTAGCTTTAGCTTAAATTCATCGTGTTTTGTTAATTTGTCAAAACTATCATAATAAAAAAGTAGTTCATTACTAGAAATATTATAAATAAAGATTTTTACTAGAAATAGAAAATAGTTTATTGAGAAAAAATAATTCTCATAAAAAATATGACGTTTTTTAAAATGTTGCATATCGCTCTCCAAGTCCGCCACGGTGGAAGCCCCTCTCAAGTCTCATCCCTCATCATTTTTTAATTTATTTTTTATCCCCGTCCCTAAAGAAGTGCCCGTGTCCCTTGATCCTACACGTAATTAAAAAACGAAAAAGGTTTAGTAATATACTACTCCCTTCATTCCTAAATATAAGACTCTTTAGACAATTTTAGAAAATTAAGGAATTTATCATTTTCACCGAAAGTTTTAATATTACTCCTCTCTCTCACTTCTATTGCATAAGAAAAGAAAGGAAAAAATAGGGATGACAGATACGGAAAATAAAAGAAATGCCGAGGATATAATTGGAATAAATTGTTGACAACTAATAAAAGAACCTTAAATGACAATTAATTTGAATATCTATATATCTCTTAACCGACAATTAAATAGAAATGGAGGGAGTAATATGCTAAATTTAAATACCAATTCCAATTCATGCACGACGTTAACATACCATCAGAGCCATGCAATTTCCAAATTCTTCCCAAATTAATTTCATTACTCTTTTTTTTAATCCATTATCGGATCATATTTGAGTTATCAGCAAGAACTACTACAAAATCCACGTTCTGGGTTCTTCAATTTGCTGATAATATAACAACATTTTAATTACAACCTTAAAATCATCCCAAATACATCTTTACTTCTTATTTTTAAATTTTTCTTGAAAAATCTCCACTCTGTTCCGCATTTGACGTGGAGAATTATTCCAAATTCTCTTTCTTTTTGTTGTTGTTTTTCTATCCTAGATTTTCGTTTTTCACTTTTGACGTGTTATTATTAATCAACAAAAATTATATATTTTTCTTTCTCAAGAACAACAGATTCCATCGCATCCTTGTAAGTTTTCTTGAAAATCCCTTCTCTTTTACATGATTTTATGAAAAGGGATTCTCCATTTTTACCCTATTAATTTGTACATAATGTGGATCATCAAATTTTTATTATGTGATTTAATTCCTTTTTTTTCGCCCCCTTTTAATATTAGCTTTTTTCTTGATGATATTTGCTCGACTTGGGTGTTGTTTGATTTGATACTAGGTTTATTTTGTGTGTTCCTATGTTGATTTTGATATGAATTTTATGTTTTTGTAATGAAATAGGGATTCATAAGATGGTTACTGGAAGCAAGAAATTGCTATCTAGTGTGAATTCAGGGAGTAATAATTTAGGTGATAATAATAAAAGTACTATGTCATCACATTTAAATAGTGAGGATTTACAGAGTACTCTGGCTAGTGAGCTTGAACAATTGTTGATACTACAGAGAAATCGCGGTTTGTTTATCGAAAGGGAAAGGGATTTTAATATATCAAGGAGTGGTAGTGCTCCACCAACGGTAGAGGGAGCGTTGAATGCTGCTGGAAGTCTACAAAGAAATCCGAATTTTGGTTCGTTAGACAATAATGATCATGGTAATAGTAGTAGTAGTAGTGTTAGTAGTACTAATGGATGTTTAACGGAAGAAGAAATTAGATCACACCCCGCGTATTTGGCATATTATTATTCAAATGAGAATTCTAATCCTAGATTACCTCCGCCATTGGTATCGCGAGAAAATTGGCGAGTTTCTAAGAGGGTAGGAGGAGGAGGGTCTACAATGGTTTATGATGGTCATGGTCGCGGTCGTGGTGGTAGTAGCTCATCATTATTCGCGATGCAGCCACGAGTTCCAATACAAAAGGTAGAAGCTGCTGCTGCTCATGAGCCTATTGAATTGAGAAAGACTGCTGTTAGGAATCTTTCGAGGAAAAGTTCTACTGAATCATTGGCTGGTTTAGGTATGCCGATGAAATCTGGAATGGGCGTGAGGAGGAAGAGTTTTGCAGACATAGTTCAGGTATTTTCTTTCCCCTTTTGGTTCTTGGATTCTTTTATGCTGTTTTTGAAGTGATTATCGTTTTAATTTAGGCGCCGTCCTAAGATTATGACTTGTTTTACAGGAAGGACATGGGCAATCTTCAGCCTCCCCACATCGTCTTTCGCGTCCTCCAAGCCATACCTCATTTTCTGAGATAATGGATTCTGTAGACGTCTTAAATACCTCATCATCCGCGGACTCTCTACCTAAAACAGGATCGTATGAGGCTTTGCATCCTGCCCAACTTGGCGCTGGCTCGTCTGGAGCTTCAACAAAGATTAGAACTTCTGAGCCTCTCTCAACTCTGAGATCTCCTCCAGGTTTTCCTGTTATGCGTAGCCAAGTTCCCATTAATGGCGAAGAAAATATTTCTCGCTCAAATTCACCTGTCTTGCCCTCCGGAAAGACTCAAAGCTCCGACATTTTGGCTAGACTAAGTGTGTCCAAAGATCAAGCAAATGAGGCTACTCTTTTACAGGCTGCACTTGAAATGAGTTTATCGAATGCTCACATTCAGAATCTGCAGCAGCAATTGAACAAATCTCGAGCTGATAATTACGTTCCACCCCATATCGGTTTTACTAGGGAGAATGGAGTTTTACCAGATGCTAATTATCTCAACTTTGACAGACAAATGAATCTTCTTCCAAGAAGAACTTCTTCTTCTGTCAACCTTCGCTCTCTTGCAAATTCTTCCGAGTTTTCAGCTATGCAAGATCCTAAAATCAAATATCAAGGTGATAAGCTCCTCACCGATATGCATTTTCTTGTCAATCTATCATTTAACGTCTTTCTTGTTATCAATTTTTTCTTTTTTAATTTATAAATTTTAGGTTCTCGTTCGAGTAACTATATGTTAAATGGACAAAGTCAGAGGATAAGCAGCAGTCGTGGTAACTCTAACATTCATTCACCAGATCCGCAGCAAGAAGAGTTTCTAGATCAATCAACTGATTACGCATTGCAAACAGCTGCTGCCTTAAGAAATCTTTCTCAAGGAAGAAACAATGTTGGCACTTCCATTGGTTTTCTTGATTTGCAAGATTTGGAGAGAATCTATCTCGAGGCCTTGATCGCGCAACAAAAACAACAGTTTCCTTTGAACTACCAGTACCATGGCAACCCCGCTCTTGGTAAACACATGTTACATCAAGGAGTTCAATTTCAGAATGAACGATCCTCGCGTTTTCCTTCATCAAAAACTCAAGCAGGAGGGTCGTCTGGTTCGTGCAAAACAGAACGGAAATTGTCCTTATCGTTACTGGAAGAGCTCAAGAACAAGAACAAGTCTCTAGAACTTTCGGATGTTGTGGATCATGTTGTCGAATTCAGGTGCATATGCTGCCCCTGTTAACATTCTTATCCTCTCTAGATTCTTCTGAGCTCAATATCCTCTTTTTTCATGTAGCACGGATCAGTATGGGAGTCGCTTTATTCAGCAGAAGCTGGAGACAGCCACTATCGAGGACAAGATAAAAATATTTCCATACATTCTTCCTCACGCACGAGGCTTGATGACTGATGTTTTCGGGAATTATGTAATACAAAAGGTAGTCATCTGTCCATCCAACAATATTTGATGGATTTGTGAAAATAAAATTTATGTATTTATTTCATTGTAAAATATGCAGTTTTTCGAGCATGGCACAGTAAGCCAAAGAAAAGAGTTAGCCAGTCAACTTCTCGGACATGTTTTGCCTCTCAGTCTTCAAATGTATGGTTGCAGAGTCATTCAAAAGGTTTATCACCGATCCTTTTTCTATTTTATCAATTACGTATACTAATATCTATACAATCGTATAGAAAAATTCGTGGCTCGTACAATATTCTAAAAGTATAGGACATGTTTGATGTAACATATTTCACGTGTTAAAGTTTTATCTCTGCAACTCTTGAATACAGGCCTTAGAAGTTGTCGATCCAGAGCAGCAGGCGCGTATGGTAGCTGAACTCAACGGTTCAATTCTAAAGTGTGTTCGTGATCAGAATGGAAATCATGTTATCCAAAAGTGTATAGAATGCGTCCCACAAGATCGCGTTCAGTTCATAATATCATCGTTTTTTGGCCAAGTTGTGGCTCTGTCTACACATCCTTATGGATGCAGAGTAATTCAGAGGGTCCTCGAACACTGCAATGATCCGAATGCTCAGGAAATCGTCATGGACGAAATAATGAAGTCAGTATGTACCTTAGCACAAGACCAATATGGCAATTATGTCATTCAGGTATCTCTTGGGTTTGGATTTTACGCGTATTAGAAGTAATAAAAGACGGATCTTTGATTATAAATACTATGATCGTTAATGTAAAAGATTACGTCACATAGTCCAATATATGATTTATCGTCTCATTATTATTATTATTTCGTTCTCTCTTGGTTCGTTTAGCATGTCTTGCATCACGGTAAGGCCCATGAAAGGGCTACAATTATTGCTAAACTTGCTGGACAAATAGTGAAGATGAGTCAACAGAAATTTGCTTCAAATGTTGTTGAGAAATGCTTGACTTTTGGCGGTCCAGAAGAGCGTAAAATTCTTGTAACTGAGATGCTTGGTTCCACAGACGAAAATGAAGCATTGCAGGTAAAAAAATAAATAAATAAATAAATAATGGTCCTGAACTATATACATAGAATGATGAAATTTATCTGTCCATTTTATTTTTCATTTCTATCTATTGGAACAGTTAAAAATTCTCACATGAAAGAAAAAAAAATAAAAATGCAGGCTATGATGAAAGATCCATTTGGAAACTATGTAGTGCAAAAGGTACTTGAAACTTGTGATGATCAAAGCCGCGAGTTGATCATTTCGCGTATTAAGGTTCACTTAAATACTTTGAAGAGGTATACTTACGGGAAACATATTGTTGCTCGTGTTGAAAAGCTCATTGAAACTGGAGGTAAGTGTCGATGAACTCTTAACTATGTCGTCAAGGTATGCGTATAATGCACTACTCCCTCATTTTTATAATATAAAGGGTACCCCTGTCACTTTTTTTCATATCGATTGGAACTTAAGAACAAGAGTAAACATACCACGTTTTCCTTTAATAAAGTCAATATTTATTCGCAACTACTGCCACTAAAATGCTGAGGGCGTTTCTGGATAGTTGCCATTGAAAATTTCGAAGCCCCTTATATTATGAAAATGAGGGAGTAATATTTTCTGCTTATACACAATTCTAATGATATTCAATGTGGTTTGCAGAAAGGCATATGGGAGTTAAAACTTGAATTTTACTTGTCGAAATAGTATGTTATATGTACAAAGCGCGCTATCCTTCTACAATTTCATAGCCTTTGTAGTAATTCATTTTATTCTTCAGAGATTCTATTAGTTGTAAATAATCCAATTTTTTTTTCTTTTGAATAAGAATAATTCATATTTCATTGTGATCTGTACATAAAAAAAAACATAATTCAAAACTTGTCTTAATTCGATACTACACATGAAAAAGGATAAAAAAAAAAGAACATTTCTTAATGTTTTAATATATTAATCATTTTTATCACTTCAAGCCATCCAACTTTTAGATTTTGACTCGTATACCTTTTTTATGCAAATTGACAAATTCAACCATTACATTTAAAGATTTCTCTATGACCAAAACCAATTGAGGGGTCCCTCATTTAATTCAACTATTCATTTTTTCTTTCTTGAACTATTATTATTTATTACTCCCTCTACTACAAAATAATGTTAACATTTCAATTTTTCACATAAATTAAAAAATTACTAAAAATAATAAGAGTCCAAGTTAAAAGACTAATATATCCTCATTAATTACTTCTTAAAAATTAAAATTGTGGTTAAAAGAAAAGTAAGAAGAGGGTAGAATTGGTAAAAAATCACTAAATATTTAGTAGTCCAAATGTTAACCTTATTTTGGCAAAATTTTGAAACTCAAATGTTAACATTATTTTATAATGAAGGGAGTATTATTCTTGCTCGGACATAATAATCTCAATCTCTTACTAGTCTTACCCAAAGACAGATTTTAAATGACCTAATCTTTGATATTTCATATCTAAATTATCAAAACCAAACTCATATCAAGTCCAATAAAAGTACACTTAGATATATAATTTTTTTACCTTGATATCTACAAAATACATATTCTATAGTAATCTCAAAACCATTGACCCATAATATATGTTCCTAACGTATTTGTTTGTTTTATATCGCCAAATGGGGTGGGCATGATGGGAGATTATGGTGATAGGGATGAATTATTCTTCAAGAAAATGTGACAATGTGATTAAAGACATCCTCGTCCCTCATTTTGTGAAAGAAAATGAGTTTTATACCAAAACGTTATTGACCAAAGCTCCAATTGATGAGAAAGCTGAGACGTATTAATACTATCATAAGTTACTTGTTAATTTAGAGAAAGACGTCAATGTAGCATTGGTCTAGTGATTAAGGTCAAAATTTCATGCGTAGATATCATGAGTTCGGATCTCCTCCCCCTTTCTTGAATCCCCTTTATATATATATATATATATATATATATATATATATAGGTACCTCCTCCAATAAATTAATTAGAGAAAGAGAGTATGCCGGATTAAAAAAAATTGCAATAAATTTGCCCAATTATGTTTGAAAAAGAAAAAAATGTTAAAATTTAAATATCTCATCATGTTTTATATTTTAAATATTATTTGGTAAATGAGTTATTTATCATATTTGGTTGGAGATGTAATTGTGGGGTGGGGGGGTGTTAAATGTGGAAGGGAAATGTTCTCCTTCAGTCAACATTTTGACCCATCCAGTTTTAGAGATGTTAAGGAGTGTAAATAGAGTTGAAAGATCATTTTTTCCAGTACAATGAAATATTTCTATTCTACTCATACCAAACAAGTTGTAAATAAATATTATCATTCCCCCTCATCCTAGAATAGGAATCTTCAGTCTTCATTCGGTATCCCCTTCCTTATTTCACCAATAAAAAAATAACATGTATTAAATTTTTAATTAAAAAATTATAACCTAAAAGAAATAGTAGAATCCACAGAGAAAAATATACGCGTAGCAAATATCTATTTGTTGGGACACAGAACCGGGACTGACGATTTTTTTGCCCTCATCCTAAGAGAAGTAAACGATGTCACTCTCTTCCCTACGCGAACCAAACACAGTCCAAGGGTTGGATCAAATTCTGCAGAGACTCCCGTGCGAAACGCATTTTTTCAGTACGGGTAAACTTAATCTTGTCCGTCCGATTAAAATTTTGACGGTCAAGATTGATTTAAAACAAACATCTACTCTGATTTGCACTATATTTTCTCACGTACTGAAAAAGGCCTTCCGCATAGGATCCGAACTGATCAAATTCATCAGTCCTGTAGAACAGTTTTTTTTTAATACATACATAACGTCTCGACACGTGTTCTGAGGCTAAGAATATGTATCTAATTTAAATAAATTTTAACATTCAAAATTTTAATCCAACAGACGAGTGAAGTTACACATGTGCGGAATTATCTCATTCTACACTGGAGTCACTGTCCAAATTCATATTACTATACCTAATGATTGTGTGGAGTGAGATTCGAGAATAGAGAAAATCTCCTTATCTATACATAATTTTTTTTTGTTAGTAAATTTTTATTTTAACTTTCTATATACATAAATTATTTTTAAACTACTTAGTGATATTTTTGTCAGATCCTTAACATTGGGGGATATGTGCAGAACAGATGATTTAAAATGACACGAAACTACCAATTTCACACTAATTTCATAAAAATAGTAGTTCGAAAATAATTGATGTACTTCAAAAGTTAAAATAAAATTTTACTGACAAAAAAAGAAAAAGAAAAATTGTTTATATATAGAGAGTTTTTCTATTGGAGAATATCACAAGTTTTTTTTTTTTTGAGCGCCCGAAGGCGATTGCCTCCGAAGGGGAAAAGCGGAGAGTACTCTAGATAGGGAAGATTGAAGCATGCCCATGCCTGGGGAGGGAAGATAAGCCTCATAAAGAGGAGAAATTATTTGCCCCATTATGGGGAGATATAGGAATCGAACACGGGACCTCCGTCCCAGGTGTTCGAATGCACTTTAACACTGCAGCTTTATCCGATTCCTATGAATATCACAAGTTATCACGATGGTCGAACATAATTCCAACAAATGGTGGGAAGGTACCAATCGATTCAATAAATCTTCCTTGCAAGTTTGACAGTCAAGCATCAAACAAAACAAATAGAAAAAAAAAAAACGATTGATTTGGTCAGTTTTACTTGTACGCCCTTCCATTCAACTTCACTATCGCCATGGATGAACAGTTCCCACGAAATCCCATTTTCAATTTCAACTATATATCTATTACTCCAACAATGGTAAACAAGGCACCCTTTTTTTATCCATTAATACTAATATTATCTCACAAACCAAGAGAGAAAACTCCCACAAAAGATACTCTGTTTCTGGCGGCCGGCAAAAATCGTTAGGATTTAGGAAACGATACAAACATGTTCTTCTAGTTGTGTAGGTCCCACCTCATCTTCCCATTTCCCAATTTATTACATTCTTATCTTAATCTTTCATGATTAATGATTACTTTGCCTTTTCTTTCATATTTTATATGGGTTTTGCAAGAAAAAGTTTCATTGCACATCAAGTGTTTGTCAAAATGCCAAGTAGAAAAAAAGAGAGCAGCTGGGGCAGACCCAGAAGAAGATATTCAGTTAGTTTAGGTGCATTTCTAGTTATAGTAGCTGGGATTCTGCAGTTGAGCTCCTTGCAATTGGTACATTGCCAATCTTCTTCTTTACCAGTTGACAGACCAGAATTTGTCTCGTATCTTACTGGATTGGTTAATGATCGACTCACGAATCTCACTAGACTTGCTATCAATAGTAATTTAGCTGAGAATTCCAGCTACTGCATTGATGATCCGTAAGTTTATACTAGTGGGTTGTTCTTTTTGAGGTTTATTCATCAAGAAACACTTAAAAAGGGACGATCTTCATTTGTTCTTGATTTTTTCTTTTGGTGTGGACGCAGGCAAGTTGAATGGGACAGAGCGTTTAACTTTTCATCGAATTTGACGTTTGTTACTAACTGCATAACAAGACTCGGAGGTATTGAGTTATGAACAGAACCTTTTTATTATGCTTTAGCCTGCCTTTGTATTGTTAATATATAAATTTTTGGGAGGTGAAACTGAATTCAATGGACTGGTATGTTATCACATTGATGCGGAGTTTACAATGAAGGTCCTCTGATGTTATGCTCATCTTTTGGGTGACTTTCTATTTAATGTTTTGAAATATGAAGGCGTGTTTGCATCAAAACTTAGATTTGGGAGATGGAAATATTAGTGTAGTAATTACCAAGAAATGAAAAAAGAATCCAAAATTAACTGGAGCTTGGAGATAAATTGTGGATGAATACTGTAATTGTGAGGTAAAATATGCATACAATATAGTCTTTCTATCGCTTAATTCCTAGCTTCTGATTTTTTAAACAGAGGACATCACAAGCAGAGTATGTACAGCTAAAGAGATGAGCCTTTACTTTGACAGCTTCAAGCAATCTGGGAGTGTAGGTGGTATAAAGCATAACAAGAACTGTAACAGGACCTCTTGGATTGCCGGTTGTGAGCCAGGATGGGGATGCAGTATTGACTCTGATGCACAAGTTGATCTTGGAAGTGCTCAGGAACCACCGAGAACTTTCAACTGCCAAGCTTGTTGTGAGGGTTTCTTTTGTCCTCGTGGGTTAACTTGCATGATACGTAAGTATGAGCAAATGAACAAACTTTTTAAGCTTTCTCTTATAATGCAACTCATATTGCTATTTCCAAGCTGAATTGAACGGCTCATTTGATCTTGTTACCTAACTAAAGTTAATTCTTATGAATAATTTTGCCACTTTAATACACAAATGGACTCACTTTAGAGGAAAAGACGAATACAAGGCCACCGATTTTATGTCCCATCAAGATAAGATAGTAATATGTAAATGCTCTAGATTTTTCTACCAATTCAAATATGGACATTTAATTTGGGATGTACTATTTAATATTTGTGTTACAGCTCCAGAGTTTACTAAAATATTTAATTACATTGATTTAAGTAACCTTTCATTAAGTACACTTGGAAGTTTGAACTTGAACCTTTGGTTTCTGATGAGATGTTTTCTTGTGTATATGAAGCCTGCCCACTAGGTTCTTACTGCCCACTTGCTACACTGAATGCGGCTACTGGCTTATGTGAACCGTAAGTTCAAATAGTGCTTATAATACCTTGTTCTTATTTTTATTTCCATCTTGTATTGCACGTGCGGTGCACATAAATGCTCTGGATGTTGAATGAAAGAAGCACGTTAATGTGCACATAAATCAAAATTGTTCTTTGGGACTTGATGAGTTATGTTATTGTTGCTTGTATTGCACGTTCAATTGATTGATAGAACTCTTCAGGTACAATTACCAATTACCTCATACCCAGGCTAATCATACTTGTGGTGGAGCAAATATTTGGGCAGACGTACGTAGTAGTGGTGCAGTATTCTGTTCCGCAGGATCATATTGTCCAACAAATATAGAAAGCAGGCCATGCAGCAAGGGGTACTGACTTGGATCCCCCTACTCCCGTATTTCTCTATGTTTCCACTTATCTGAACAATGATGAAGGAAAACATAGATGCTGGTGAAAGAATTTTTAATAAGAAAAGTGGTTGTATGCTTAAGAGTTTACATTTTGTGGAAAACCAGATGTGAATGCATATGGTGGAATACATGAACATACCTACTTCTTTTTTTACAAATTTCTGATGGTAAATGAAAAATGCCTGACAAAATCAACAGAATCTATGAATCAATAATCATGAAAAACCTCTTTCTGGCTTGCAAAATGTTTTAATTACTTTGTGAATGCATATTAATTGTTTCAAAATGTTTTCCATAACCATCCCTAGAGGAGTACCCTTAATGTATGACAACTTTATTGCCCTTCAAATTCATTACAGGTGAAGGGTTCTATTAGCACAATAACTAGTTTCCTCTATATGCTGGGTTTTCCACTTTCTGTTACAGACTAAAGTTTTGCTTGATTCTATACATTTAGTTACAATGATATTTAGTGTCCACATCTGGTCTACTTCTGAATGATGTGCTTGCTGCCAAATCCAACTTGATATTGCTAAAATGCTACTAATTTCCTTTCTAAATTCCAGGAATTACTGCCCCAAGGGTTCTACTGCTGAGAAAGGTTAGTCCAGGATGATTAGCTAGTCCATTCAATAAAATGTGAATTTCAGGAAAATATAAGTTACTTAAAAATGACCAGTTTTTACACTTCGTACATTATGCTTTTATATTTCGGAGATGTTATCCCACCAGCCCCAGCATCAACCCCTCCAAATAAATGCTACACAGTGCTAAAATTCTTACTCATGAAACTTGCAGGATGCTTCAAGTTGACTTCATGCAATCCCAATACTGCAAGTCAAAATATTCATGCATATGGGGTCATGCTCATAGTAAGTTCTGCAGTTTTGTATGTTCTTTATGATATGCTAGCTATGTTACTTTGTCTTTGAGGGGCAGGGCACCTGTATTTGAGGTTTTTAAACACGACTTAGGTCAAAAGGCCTTATCTTGTATAAGCATGATAATTGTGGTTCTTGTTTCACTTGCTCCATTATTAGTCTTTTACATCCTAAAAAACCTCTAAAAGACTTATTTTTTCCCCTAATGAACCCCCTAAAGACTTAATAGGTGGATTTGGTTGTAAAATCTGTTTTCTTTATCTGTCCAATGATAACTAATGCCCCAATTATGTTTCCCAACAGCACCAGTGTTTCTGTCTGGATGCAAATTCTTGCGGTGCCCACCTATCTCTTAGCCCATGTTATCTTCCTACTGCAAACTACTAACTATTGAATACAAAATTTATGCTTCATCTTCACAGGCTGGTATGACTACTCTTCTCCTCATAATCTACAACTGTTGTGACCAATTTATCACTACTCGAGAGAGAAGACGTGCCAAAACCAGAGAAGCTGCTGCTAGAACTGTAAGGGAAAAGGTACAAGCACGTGCAAGGTGGAAATCTGCAAAAGATGCAGCTAAAAAGCATGCAACTGAATTGCAAGCTCAAGTATCTCAGACATTTTCTCGCAGGAAAGTTGCCACAGAGAACGAAGAGGTTAAGTCATTGAATATAAAAGAACAGGAAACAGATACCGAACTATACTCATCCATGGACCTTGGTACTTCTAGTGAATCCGAGCAGTCACATGCTTCAGCCAGAGGGAAGAAAGTGGAAGCTGATCATCTTATGCGGACGATGCATGAAATAGAAGATTATTCTGACAGTTTCCAAAGTTTCAGCATAGAAGCTGATAACAGAAAATCCAAAAGTAACACGGCAAAGGACAAAGAAATACACACCCATAGCCAGATTTTCAGGTATGCTTATTCGCAACTTGAGAGAGAGAAAGCTCAGCAGCAGCAGCAGCAGCAGCAGAATAAGAACCTTACCTTCTCTGGGGCAATTTCTATGGCTACAAATACTGAAACGAGAAAAAGGCCTGTTGTTGAGATTGCTTTTAGAGACCTAACTGTTACTTTGAAAGGGAAAAAGAAACATCTTTTGAGGTCAGTCACTGGAAAAATCATGCCTGGCCGTATTACAGCAGTTATGGGCCCATCAGGGGCCGGAAAAACAACTTTACTTTCCGCCCTTGCAGGGAAAGCAGTTGGATGCACAATTAGTGGCTTAGTTCTTATAAATGGAAAGACTGAACCAATTCACTCATACAAGAAAATAGTTGGTTTCGTTCCTCAAGATGATATAGTGCATGGAAACTTAACTGTAGAGGAAAACCTATGGTTCAGTGCGAGATGTAGGTATGTGATACCAAATTCTATTGTGCATTCTGATTGCAAATTCATTATGTTAATAGACTTGGCATAAACTCATTACTTTAGTTGCCAGCGTCTATGGTTTCATTATTAATTGTAATCACTTCTTGAAATTATTCAAGGCTTTCTGCAGACTTGCCAAAGGCAGACAAAGTTCTTGTGGTAGAGAGGGTCATTGAATTCCTGGGGTTACAGGCGGTACGGAATTCCTTGGTTGGAACAGTGGAAAAACGAGGAATATCTGGAGGTCAGAGGAAACGAGTAAATGTAGGTCTGGAGTTGGTAATGGAACCATCTCTTCTTTTCTTAGATGAACCCACATCTGGATTGGACAGTTCATCTTCTCAGTTGCTCTTAAGGGCACTTCGACGTGAAGCTCTTGAGGGGGTAAACATCTGTATGGTGGTCCACCAACCAAGGTAATAAAAACAATTTCCGGACAGACTAGATGGAAATCTAATTTCGTTGTTTTTCATATTCTCTTTTATGTTAGATCATTTATCTTCAAGTATATGATTTTGATAATATTTGATGGTGAACTCTTTATACTATAGTCCTCAAGTATCTTTTGTATCCCTATATCAAAGTTCAAGAAAGGTCTATTGTGTTTATCTTATTGAAATTGCTAAAGATAACTACAGAACTCTTAGAGATCTTTATACCGTGTAGAAAAGAGGCGACACGAGTGTTTTTGGTTTTAACCAACTTTAGCACGCAATTTGGATTTGGAAGCAAAACTTGATGCAGAAATTTTTTAATTCACTATCTTAGTAACTATTGGTAACATTTCTGTTTCAGCTACACATTGTTTAAGATGTTTGACGATTTGATACTTTTAGCAAAAGGAGGTCTTACCGTCTACCATGGTTCAGCAAGGAAAGTTGAAGAATACTTTGCAGGCCTTGGCATCAATGTTCCTGAACGTGTTAATCCTCCGGACTATTTTATAGATGTTTTGGAAGGCCTTGTCAAACCAAGCACAAAATCCAATTCGAGTTATGAAGAGCTTCCTGTTAGATGGATGCTTCATAATGGTTATCCTGTGCCCCAAGACATGCGACAATATGCTGCTGCACTTGTCGCATCCCCAGAAGATGTAAATTTTGGCGATCATGTAACTTCTGCTGAGATTACAGACGAGCAGTCTTTTGCTGGGGAAATGTGGCAAGATGTGAGATGTAACATGGAGAGGCACCGGGACATTTTACGTCACAATTTCTTGAAGTCGAGGGATTTATCCAAACGCAGAACACCAAATGTCGTCTTTCAATTTAAGTATTTTCTTGGGAGGTACACATGCTTTCTCTAAATCTCAAGTTTTTCTTCGTATTAGATGTTCCTGAAATATTACTAGATTTATTCTTTGCTACTTCTCTTTTTTTACCTCTTTTCAGTTGAGCATAATTTTATGAATGAAAACATAAAGCTTCACCATCTGAGAATTTCATTCTTTAACCCAAAATAAAACCGAAATGACTAGAGCTGCAAACTGCCATGCTCATTAGCCAGTTACAGATTAGACATCTTAGTTTGGAATTTTTGAGCAATTGTGCTAAAATAATAAATAAAAAAAAAGAAGAAAAATGGTTTTCTGTGCTTAATATGTAAGAGACATTACTATCTTGTAGTGATAAGAGAATTTCTGTTTATGGTAACGAGCAAAACGGATGTGGTAATGGTATGAGGTCGTGCTTTGAAACTTGATGGAAGCAAACCTGTGATATATCCAAAGTTTCTGAAACCAGTGACCAGGGGTGTGTTGTCTCTTTTATATGAGAACATGTCAATGTTTGAAGAATTGGATCCTTGATTCTTTATATATTTTTCTTTTTAACTCTTCAAAGCCGCATCTCATAGTCTTTTGTTCTCGTATTGATCTCAGGTTAGCCAAGCAACGGTTAAGGGAAGCTAGATTACAAGCAGTAGACTATCTCATTCTGTTAGTTGCTGGAGCCTGTTTGGGATCTCTTTCTAAATCAAGTGATGAACTATTTGGTTATGTCGGTTATACACATACCATCATTGCTGTGTGTAAGTTGAAATTACTAATCAATCTTTCATTCGAAACTAACTTCCAACTTGCTTTCCTGGTGATGATAAGATGATGACTCTACTAACACGTGGGGGGATTAATGAGTCAGTATTAAAAGAACTCGTTTCTTTTAACCCCGTACTATGCCCCCCCCCCCCACCACATTGTAGCTGGAACTATGAGATATATTCTTGTAAAAGATATTAGAAATGTTTGATAGAAATTCTGGATTTGTTCTACTTTTCCTTCTGATTTATTGCCTTGCGTGTTTTTCCATCCAATTTCAGCTCTTTTATGCAAGATTGCAGCTTTGAGGTCATTTTCACTGGACAGGCTACAATATTGGCGAGAACGTACTTCTGGCATTAGTAGTCTGGCTCACTTTGTTTCCAAGGATACCATAGACCACTTTAACACAGTGATCAAGCCTGTGGTCTATCTATCAATGTTTTATTTCTTTAATAATCCTAGATCGTCTTTCACGGACAATTACATTGTCTTGCTTTGCCTCGTGTACTGTGTCACCGGTATAGCATATGTATTTGCCATCTTTCTTCAACCTGGTCCTTCCCAACTGGTATGCAAATAATTGACCAACTCTTATGTTACTGATTTTAATTTCTGTAATTTTGCTTTCTTTCATTCACCTGCAACTTTCATTTTATGCAGTTATCAGTACTTCTTCCTGTGGTTTTGACTCTCATTGCATCACAAACAAGAGAGAATAAATTCTTGAAGATTGTATCAGACTTCTGTTATCCAAGGTGGGCCCTGGAAGCATTTGTTGTTGCGAACGCAGAGAGGTATGCACCGTAATCTCCTTAAAGAAACACTGCATATTGTTTAGGTGTAGATGCAGCAACGTGATAAAGTAACATAGAACTTCGCTCCTGAAAGTAAAACTAACAGGACTACCTAATGACATGAATATTTATTTTTGTTGGTTAAAGAAAACAATTTAGTTTTGTTTCTTACCTAAAAACCTGTTATCATTGGTTATGCTTCGTTTCAGGTACTATGGTGTATGGATCATAACACGATGTGGTTCTCTTATGAAGTTTGGCTATGATCTTCATCGCTGGTATCTTTGTATCGCTATTCTTATGATTATGGGTCTAGCTAGTCGTATTGTAGCATTCCTTGGCATGTTAGCTTTCCAGAGGAAGTGAATAGAGTTCTTTCTCATCGTCCATTCAACTTACTGCATAGTAGAAGATTCAATTTTGAAGCGATTGCAACACACGTATTCTACAGTAAAAATATAACCCATTAAGTCCTCAATATACACGATTAAAATTTCTTGCTAACATTAGGTGACACTTACCCCTGTTAAAGGCTCTTCGTTTTCTAGGATTTTACTTAATGGGATAGTTCATAATCACAGAAGTAGAAATTGTATCTTATTTAAACTTGTAATTCATTTTTTATAGAAACATGTACGATGTTGTACCATATGAATGTAAAAGCTGTTAAACCTCAATATTGATATTCTTTTGTTATAGAAAGGAATAGTGCCTTTTGTCTCTCTCCTTCCTAGCTATCTTTAAAAAAATTATTTTTTAAAAAAATAAAAAATAAAAATAGGGGAAGGGTATTCGATCCGGCAACATGCGAATCAAAATGATCCCTTCCTATCTCAAGAAAAGGGTAAAGATTGAAAAGGCAAAATCAAGAAATAAAACAAAATTTAATTGAACCTTGTAACAAAGCAAAAAAAATTTACTGATACAAAAAACATCAATAAAAATTGATGTTCAGCATATTTAGCTATAGCATGTTCATTGTTCTCTGAGATTCATAATCCAAGAACTCTCCACCAGTCTGACCAAAAGACGGCGGCGGATTAAACCCACCATACATATCGAAAACCCTATCATCAGATCCCATATGCCCACCTGCATTTGGTTTAAAAACCTCCATTGGAGATGATCCCCAGTGAGCTGGAGTTGACATATTGGAACCTGATGCTTCTTGGCTCATATTTGACATGTTATGATGTTGAGGTGAGTTTCCGGTGGGCCTTTTGTTCGATGAATTGCCCGTTGTCAGAGAGGAAGACTGTTGTTGGAGTTGTTGCTGGTTTTTCATCGGTGACTTTGGCCGGAGTGATTCAATTTCTGGGGTTGTTTGAACAAGGTGTGGTGCCTCTGGAGGTGGATTTCTTCCTCCTCCTCCTAACCAGACTTTTCCGTCCTTATCAACAAAATTTCGAATATATCCCTGAAAAAAATTCCAATTCTCCGGTCAGGATTGAAAGAATTCCAGCCAATCAAGTCAATAGATCAACCAAGTCCTAAGAAATAATCTGGATAGTGAATGAACTATATTATAAGGAATGAGGAAGTAATTCCATACCTCAGAGTTGAAGTTTGATGATGATAATCCTTTACCAACAGTTAACCAACCAGTTCTAATATTATGGTCTTCCCCAAAGAGCTCGAGTCTTCTCCGGCCAAGAGCAAAATGCTCAACTATTCGATACATATCTTCAGGCTTCGCAGTGGATCCTACAACACCAACAGAATTCAAAGCTTTGTCAAGATCTAAAGGATCAAATACATCTCAGAAGTGTACTCAATTATTGCATGAAATCCAACTTTAGCTGCAACTTGAAGATGTATTTCAGTGCAAGGAATGAGAGAGAAAAAAGACGAGACCCTACGAGAAGCAGGAAAATATCGAGAATCGTGGATTCCGTGTTACATATGCATTCATAAACAGTGTTATGATCAGCCTTCAGAACAGTCGAGGACTAGAATTTACCAGCCAAAAAACCACAAATCCCTTTCCCAAAAATCTCTCTAAAAATATGTTCTCCTTGTTCTCTTCTTCCTCTTCCATTCTCTAATGGCTAGATCCGGCCAAGAACTCCGGCCTCCGATCAGATCTTGGTTGGATCTAGCCATACTCCACCTTTTTTTTGGTGTCCTCACCCCTCCTTTTGGCCACAAACATTGATGGACTTTCTCTACTGCGTTTTTCATCAAGATTCAAGACTTTGGGGCGAGATCTTTTGTCAATCTTCTTAGATTGGCTAGTTGGTGGTGAGATACGGATACCCAGTTTTGATATGGGCCCTTTCTTGAGTTTCCACCTCTTTTTTAGGCGATTCTTTAGATCGTTGATACGCTCATGTTCTTCTGAATCGCTGTCTACGAAAGAAATTGAAACCAAATGCTTGCCTCTAGAGTTCGAAAATGGCGAAGAAGATGTTACGGAGAAGACTATCTTTTGTTTGTTTGTTAAATTATTAATAGTTGTTTAAGTTGCTTCCCACCTAAGTTATTTGGGGTGTGGGTTATTATCTATTACCTTGTGTAACTTTTATTTTCTGTTTGTTTGATTTTCTTCCTCTCTCAACTCCTCTCTTTTGTTGTATTAGAGAAAGAGTTTGGGAACGTTTCAGGTTGTAATGGCCCCGGCCATTTTATTATTAATGAATAATCATTTATTCATAATAAAAAAATAAATAAATAAAAACCCTTCAGAACAGTCGCACTAGCCACATAATGCCTCCCCCCCCAAAAAAAAACCACCACAAGCTCGTCAGCTTTTATCTTCATGAATCTGGGCACATAATGGAAATTAACTCTAACCCAACTAACCAAAAAATTGAATTAATAAATCGAAGGGGAAAAACTGAGTAGATAAAGTTTATAGACAAGCGATAAGACTATAAACATCACATCCCGGAGGAAGCAATACATACAGAGTGAAGATTATTTACCATAAGGAGGCTCCTCAGCAATTATTACATCAGTATCAATGTTGGCATGGATGATATGACCGTCAGTACTGCGTCGAACAGTCCCTTTAATACCCATCAGACAGTGTTCCTTCATCATCGTGATAGAGCAGCGATCAGCAAATGAAATATACATGTGAACATAAACATGAGAGCAAACTGAGGTTTCTTTACTGTCCCCTTCTCTACTTAATTTGTCTGTTTGTTAGTGTCTTTTTTCTTTTTTCTTTTGTGCGGGGTGGTTGTGTGCGCCAAGGTTGGTAATTATACAAACCTTTGATCTCTGGAATAGAGTATGAGAATCATGACGCAATCCTGGAGTTGCATTGGACTTGTTAGTTTTCACCCAGCATATGTCTTCACACCTTCTAAATCCCCACTGCATAAGAAAAACTCATGAGGCAACAGTTTAGAATCAGGCAATGATAAACTATACAACAACAAAGCCTTAATCCCAGGATAACTGAAAAACGAGAAGACCATAACCACCATAACCGTTGACAAGTACTAGTAACTTATAACTAATAATACAGTTTCTCTCTTAATATCTTCCCTACCTTCTTCAGACATTGCCGACCTTGCTCAAGCCCAACTCCATCACCAACCCAAAGGAAAATAAAGGAAGGCGTATCAGCGATTGCCTGTAAGTAGAAACAAATCGAAACACACAATAAATAAGTGCAAAAGCACATGTATAGCTGTAACAAAATCTTCAACGGTTAAAAAGATAAGTATATGCTGTAAAGATGGTGGGAATGAGGATGAGGAGGGAGGTTTAGTTTTAAACACAAATTTACCTCAATCTTGAGGTTCATTATTTCTTCAAATGTCCAATACTCCATGTGATCAGTAACACCAGGAGCTCGATGAACATATTCCTCCCAAGGGGGATCTATCAGAATGACATCAAACTTGGTGCCAAAGAGTTCTGGAGAAAGCACTTGTTCTTTCAGGTTACACTTCAAATACATAGGCGGGGAGGCAGCGTTGGCAACTATCTCATCCTTCTTTTGTATAAGCTCCCGAAGTTTGGGATAATCCTCCACAACACTAGTGAGCTCAAGTTCCCTGATAAAGTTCTGGGGCCGCATGCCAGTGTCTACAAAGTTTTGAGAGTAGTCATTCTGCTCCCCTCTTGAAGGAGCTTTACCAAGGGGTCCATTAGTTCTAGGAGGAACCCAACCTCCAGGGCCTTTGTCCTGAGGCTGTCCACGTCCCACAGGCCCAATAGGATTAAAGTTGGGGACATGTATATTTGGTGACACCCCTCTTAGAGGAGTTGGTTGGTTAAAATACATGGGTGGGTTTTGAGGAGTACCTATGTTGGGGGGGAATCTCGGGGAGGGCCCAGGAGGAAGAGGTGACATACCGGGTGGAATAGCTAGCATGTTCATTTCAACACCTCGAGCATCAGGCCAGACGACCGATGGCTGAAAAGGTGGCATAAAGACACCAGGGGAAACGGGGGGTCCTGGTGCAGGTGACATATTAGGTAGAGATTGCATTGGTCCAGGTGGTGGCATTCCAAGTGGCCCAAAAGGTGAACCTATCATGGGTATGGGAAGCCCAACCTGTTGATTGTCTCTGCCAGTTGGTCTTCCCCTTCCTCCTCTTCCAATTCTACTTCCTTTAGCCCCTTGTGGACCAGATCTGGTAAGCGAAGACGGGTCCTGACCACCAAGCGGAGGTTGTGAACTTTGGCCGCAAGAAGCACGACCGGATAAACCGCCTTGCTGACCTCTTCCTTTTCCAGCCTGAAAGTCACCATCATCCTTCCACATATTGTCTTGCCCCAGCTGGACCACCATCCAAGAATTTATCCTTCGATTCCTCACCAGGTTGCACAGGGCCAGGTGCATTTCTTGTTCTTTCCTCCCTAGCATAAGCACTATCTTCATCATTTGAAGCCAAAGCACTATCTTCATCATTTGAAGCCAAAGCATCAGATTGCGGAGCAATGATGGTTCTAGATTCCTCTCTTCCATAATCAAAGGGCTTGGTTTGGATCTCTATCACATCATAATTCTCATTTGAAATTCCATACTTTGATGAGGTTTTCACAGCTTCTGTCCTGTTTCCGTCCTTCCTACCACCAGAACGCCCTTGAGGCCTTTCATGGTCAGTCCGACCACGTCTAGGCAAATCCCAGTCCCTAACATGATCATAAGATGTATCTACTTCTTTTATTTCCTTGTCTGTACTGCTAGGCTGCCGTCTTCTCCAATTATCTCTGGAACTGTCCCGATCTCTACTCCTGTCACTCCAACTGTCATCTCTACCTTTTGGTCTATCATCTCTATAACTATCTCTTTCTCGTTCCTTCCTCCTTAGCAAAGTACTTCTTTCATAATCCATGTCAAAGTTTTCTGATTCATAATGACGCCTTCCACTCCTATCAGGTGTCCTGGACCTGTTGGAACCGTCTATTTCTTTCCTGTTTTTGTCTTCCGTCAATGTATTAGTATCCTCATCCACGTTTGAAGACATATCATGGCTATCAACAATGTCCCTACCAGCCGAATTCCTGGACTGTCTATGCTCATCACTTCTATCCTTAACTGGACATGTCAAAGAAGTGCCCTTTAAGTCTTCCTCTGGAACTTCAAATGTATCCCTCTTACTCCTCTCAGACTGAGCTCTTCTCTCCTCTCTGTTCTGAGATTTATTAACTTTGTCACTATCTGAATCCACAATTTTCACAGGTTCACTTTTTTCCCTATCAAACTTGGACTCAATAGGCTTCTCACTTCTTACCTCGGATTTTTCTGTATGGTTAACATTTTCACCTTTCGATGGGAGATCTGAATCATCCCATCGCCTCCTCGAGTTTCTTCCTTGCTCGGACGATACATGACCCTTTTCTCTACTGCTCTCCCTTCTTTCAGAAATTCTAGAATCTCTATCCGAAAACTTTTCCACATCACCATCTTGTAACAGTTCGTCTTTGTTTTTATTTCTGATATAGGAACTATCGTGATCTGAGAACTTTGAACCCGATCTCCTTCTCTCAGTGTCATCAGTTTGATTATACCCTCTAGACCCACTGTCATACTTAGCATCAGACTCTCCTTCTTGATACCAATTGCTCAGTTTGTCCAATGTATTCTCCTCTACTTTCTTCTTCAATTGTTTAGAGCGCGACTCCTTCCTTGCTTCGTAGTCATCCTCATCACTGTCAGCTCTGTTTGAACCACCAGATCGCTTTCGGTTCTCATTTCTCTCCTCCATACTTTTCTTTTTCCCACCACTATCTAGGCCCTCAGCTTCTTCACTGACTCCAGGCTTTCTTGTCTTGCTTAACCTGTGCCTGAATCGAATTGATCACTATGTCCCTCTTCCCAGTCCTTGCACATTCAGGTGAGCCCATGAGCAGGCCCTCAGAAATCAATCCTCCTTAGCAGCATATATCAACCTAGAAGACATATCCTGAAAAGTAAAAAGGGAATACATGTGAATGCTAAAAGATGCCCATATCTTTCCAACCAAAACTTTTGCAAAAGATCCTACTGATTAGGCTTGGACGTCAATTGTGTTTAAATCAAACAAAAATATCACCATCTTTCTCCCCCCAGGTTCTGTCCACCCAACAAAAATGAAACATAAATTAAGATTAAAAATAAATAAAAAATTCCATAAATCATCGAAGTTTCCACTTTTAAATGCCGGAAAAACCCACATTTGACAGTTTTAAACAAATGAATCGGAAATAAGCATCCAAAAAGAAAGAAGAAAAATGATATTTGCACACCGCACTTAGCTTGCACTCTCTTCCTCCTTATATTATAAATGATATTTGACATTAATACCCTTAGCTAGTCTTCTTGAAATGTTATATTCGAGTAGAATTTATTGAGTTTGTGGGCATTGAATTCTTTTCATCTACAGGATAATAGCAGGAAGCTAAACGTGAAATGCAAATATATTGACCAAAAGATAAGTTCACAGTTAAAAAAAACAAAATATGAAAGGAGCAGAATATAGAACTAGACAATATATAACAATAGCATACCCCATTAAGTCCCCAATAATTGGGGTATGGACGAGAGATGAATAATTGGGGTATGGACGAGAGATGAATAGGAGACCGACCTAACATTGTGGTAATAAATGCACAAAGTGTCTGCTTACAGAGAATATAGAACCCTAGAAACAACCAAAAAAACATAAATTTAGATCAAAAAATAATTAAAAAATCCTTGCTTTAATTAATAAACCACAGATAATCAGTTCTCATCGAAATTGAATTAGCTCCTCCTAAATTAACTCAACTGAAACTTAATCTATCTCCAAACAAAAGAAGTAGAAGCAGCAATTTACAAATTTGAAAGAAATTAGAGTTCATATATTCGCAAAAATATATATATGCAAAAGCACAAAATAGTAGGATAAAATCTTTACAAAAAAAAGGTGGATTGAAATTGAGAAATAACCTCTGATTTACGGAAATCGAAGACTGGTGGTGCAGGTGGAGTTTGACGGCGGATTACGGCGGTCACCGGAGAAATTAGTTTCGGCTCGGACCCTTTTAGGTTTCAGAAAAAAGAACTGGGTACCAAAGTTCGCAAATGTTTTTACTACTGTAAACTTATTAATTTGGTCCTGAAAATAGACTAGATGTTTAATTTTATTCCTATGACTGTCATCCAATCCATTTAGTCTTTGGATTTGGCTGAAATTTGTCAATTTGGTCCCTGGGCTAACGGCCATCTGAAAAGCTAACGGAGTGTAAGTTTCAATTTAGTCCCTAAAGTTAGGTCATCATAATTGTCAAAAAAATGTGTCATTTTAGTCCTTTTTTTATAAGGAAAATATAATATCATTAATCGATATTAGAAATTACATAAGGGATGTGAAATTACGAGGGATCCCATACCCTTTAAAATGAGACGCCAAGCCTTAAAAGATATCCAGCCAACAAGTGAGCCAGAACATTACTTGACTTGTTGGCATAGAAAATTCTAAATAACACATTATCTAAGATACGCATTACTATACCATTACAAACAAACTCTATAACCAAAAAAGCAAAACCGAAGTCACGTTCAAACCAGAGGTCTTCCACAATTGACAGATTTCTTGTCTGCAAACTTTCAAAACACATAAAATTATGAGGAGAGATCAGCTGAAAACTACGTTGAGTAGTCAGCCAGCGACCACGTCATATATGAATTGAACGTCCGCTCCCTATACTCATTTCGAAACCATGTTGCAGCAAATATCTACCCTGAGAAATACTTCTCCAAATTTGAGATGGTCGTACCCATTGATTGCTTACATAAAAACTTGAAATAAATCATAATTTAAAACATAAAATAAAATCTAAACTACCATTATTAATATCATGAAGTTTGCAAACGACTTTATTATGAAAAAAATAATACTACTAAAATTGTGAGCTGTTTTAAGGCGCACTAAATCTTGAATTCTCCGAGAATTTTGAAATCTCGGACAATTCCCTACCAAGCAACTCATGGGTCTTGACGGGGCCGACCTGCAACCTCCGCGTTATTCGCGTTATCATCGTCGTCATGTTTTTGCTTCCACTTTGGCACGTTGGTTGTTCCATTTTCATCCTGCAAAATAGTTCCTGATGGGCCTGGATGGAACGGACAGGTAGAGACATATTATTCAAATAACGACAATAACATGTGCCAGAACTGTCTCTGCCAGCCCAGTTAAAGGTACCCGAAATAGCCCAAAAGAAGCCTAAGTGTTAGATGGGCCGAAAAATAACAGGCCCATGATAAAAAATCTATGGTCGTATACCATATTCTGTCAACAACCCACATCTTCCAAAATCGAGTCCAAGACCCGCCCCATTTCATGAGTTGGACTTACCGACCATCTCTCCCACGCCGGACTCCCACAACCACTGGCCAACTTTAACAACTCCGGCGACATTCTCACCATCCACTCCCTCAATTTTAGCTCCATCACGCCGGTCATATTCCACTGACGACAACCAGTTCTCACCCCTGCAAATCCCAACATCCGTTTAAATCGTCCCATCCCTCTACGCTTTTCAGAATTGATGGCATACGATATCGAAACTTCCCACCCCACAGTAGCCAATCGATGGCTTGTTGCCGTAGCAGTGACACTGCACAACGACAATGTCAGAGAATTATTTGAGGACCCCATTACTATTACTATGTTGAATAATGGTGTCAATTGTCCATCAAAAATATGACCGATGATATCCGTCCGATTAGAAGACACGTGCCGTGACAACGGAGGAAAACATAGAATTCTAGGTAGATGTCCTGACATAGTCGGAGTTGGGTTTTCCACTAGAGGCGGGATTGCTTTCTAATCCCACTGTTGACCGGTGTGTACATTTAAACTAGTGTTTTAGTGTTAGTTTAGTCTCCGATGAGTGTGCATTCTGGCCGTTGATTATTTTGATTTTTATTTGACTTTTTATATTTTTTTAAACTCGAACCAAATCATATTAACCTTAAAATTGAATATATCGAAACTGAAATTAGCTGTGAAGAGATTATACATGTATATAAAGGGGTTGCTTTTCTTGGGCCTCTGCAGTACTCGATTCACATTAGTCAAGTCTGTTGGGTTGGACACTGTATGAGAAACCAAAAATGAAAAGGGGTTGATTGGTTTACAAGTAACTAACTCATCATTGTCAAGTTAAAACTGCTCTCTATATAAAGAGTTTCTCGTTCAGAAAGCAAAGCACAAAAGACGCCGCACATAGGAAGTTGAGACATTATAGTAAACGTTTGATCAACGATGGCAGCCCTCAATTCTCAGGTTTTGGTCTATACTTTCATTATATATATATATATATATATATATATATATTCATGTTTGTGACATCTACGATATTATTTTGAATGTATTTTTAGTTGATTAGGGTTTTGAGACTTTATTAGAACCATGTTTAATTCAATATTACCTTTATCTTTAGTTCATAAATTAATTGTTTATGATAAATTTTGTACTTGTGTAAAAATTGTTACAATATTATTTATATGATCCCGTGATTAAGTTTTTTTTATCGAACTTTCTAAAAGCCGAATTATTAGGATTTTATTGAAATTTTTTGATAGGAATAATAATCTGCTAAGTTGCAAAAGTGCTTCAGGATCTTTGGGTTGATTTCTTCGATTGATAATTTTTGTTTTGAAAATCGTAAAATTAAATTATTTATCGAAGGAGTTTTGAAAATTTAATATTAATTTCATACATCAATCTATCAATGTGTACTATGGTGGAAGACTATACTGCAATCGAATTAGATTGTGAGATATTGTCAATTAGTGATAGAGTCAAGTATTGAGAAGGAGCCAAATTCAATATATTTTGCTTCTCTTTTGAGTTCGACTTTCCTAACTCGGTTTGAACTTTGATCGACTGGCAGAAGAAATGTGGAATATGTTTGTCCACTATGAAACGAGGAGATGGTAAAGCTATGTTCATTGCTGGATGTTCACATTCTTTCCATTTCCAATGTATTGCCTCAAATATAAGACAGGGAAATCAAATTTTGTCCTGTTTGCAGAACTAAATGGAATGATGATGAATCTCTTGACGATAATCAATCAAACCCTGCTGAGGAAAACATGTCAGAAATGAGTTTAGCGAAAAATAATGAAGAAACAAAATTGAAAATCAATATATACACGGAATTTCCAGCCGTACAACGGTCTGATCTGGTTAATGACTTTGCTGTCTTGATCAATGTCAAAGCTCCGTCCCCAATTGTCGATGAGGAGGAATTGTCGGAAACAGGACGTGCTCCAATCGATCTCGTGACTGTTCTTGATGTTAGTTAAGTATGGCTGGTAATAAGCTAGCATTGTTAAAACGTGCAATGGGGTTTGTGATACAAAACCTCGGACCAAATGATAGGCTTGCAGTTATTACATTCTCTTCAACAGCCCGCCGCGTTTTTCCCCTTCATAGGATGTCCGAAAACAGGCGTCAGCAAGCTTTGAAAGCAGTTAATTCTTTGGAACCAGATGCAACTACAAATATTGCAGGAGGACTAAGAAAGGGTGCGAAAGTTATGGAAAATAGAAGGAAGAAAAACCCTGTTTCTGGAATGATTTTATTATCTGATGGGGAAGATAATCACACATTTGATTTAGGACGATTTGGTTACCAAAATCAGAGAAATTACAAATTGCTTCTTCCTTCGGTCTGCTCTAATCAAAATAATACTTCTGATATGAAAATTCCAGTTCATACTTTTGGATTTGGGAGGGACCATGATGCTTCATTGTTGCACTCAATTTCAGAGATATCTGGAGGCACTTATTCTTTCATTGAAACTGAGAATTCTATTCAGGTAACGACAAACTTTTCGAATGTTGAAACTATTTTAAAATGTAAAGATAAAACAAAATGGTTACTGATTCTGTTCATAACGTAAAGTTACTGATTCTGTCTTATGTATACATGATGCATTTGCACAGTGCATTGGTGGCCTTCTGAGTGTTGCAGTCAACGATCTGCAGGTTAGCATTGAGTCTATAAACCCAATGGTTAAGCTTGGCTCTTTAAAATCTGGAAGTTACACCAATCATATAACGTCCGATGGACATTTGGGAACAATCAATGCTGGAGACTTGTACGCTGATGAGGAGAGGGATTTTTTTGTTTCGATCAATGTCCTGCCTTCTCTGATGTCTTTTGGCTTTGATTTGAGGGCATGATTCTGTAGCAAACGCGACGGCATAGGGGACCATTGTTACATGTGTATTATATGAGCAACCACTTTGTGCACTTGTTGCCAAAGGTTAGGTTAGTCTCCAATACATCTGTTTCAGTGGTATCCTGGGATCAGCCACTTTGTTTGACAAAGGTTAGGTCTGTATCCCGTCCATCCCCGCCCATACCCCCAATTATTGGGGACTTAATGGGTTATGCTATTGTTGTTGTTGTTGTTGTTGTTGTGATCAATGTCCCGCCGACTGAAGCATCATCAAATGATCAAACTCAATTGTTGAAAGTGAGGTGTTTTTACAACAATCCTTTGACAAAAGAATCAATAATCCTGGAAAGCGATGAAATTAGTGTTAAGAGACCGGAAGAAGTAAGTGACGAAACCACAGCTTCAGCTGAAGTGGACAGGCAACGGAACAGGCTCTCGGCAGCTGAGGCAATGGCCTTAGCAAGAGCTGCAGCTGAGGAAGGAGATCTGGCCGAGGCGAAAACTATATTGGAAAATTGCCGGAAGGTGTTATCGAAAACTGCCTCAGCTAATGATCAGCTGTGTATTGGTCTTGATGCTGAACTTAAAGAAATCCAACAGAAAATGGAAAACATACATATTTATGAAGGATCAGGAAGGGCATTTATGCTTGCAGGTAAGCATCCATGTAACCCGAGCAGTTTGGTTCTGATGTTGACACGATATTAATTTTTTGATTGTTGATTCGACAGTTGACAAAAGTTGTTTTGAAACATAACAACTATTTAAATTTCTCAGATGTCGTATCAACAACCCAAGTACAGCTAACATCGTGTCAACATCATAATCGAAATCTTGAGTACAATTATGTTGCATAACACGTTTTTTCCGTATATAAAGAACAATTTTGGCCGTTCTGAGCAGTTGAATTAAAAAAATCAACAAATTTTTTTTGGGGAGGACACCTGTTACATAAAACATGCTTAATAACATGTGTTTATAATGAGAAAACAATTGTTGCAATCCTAGGACAGTTGTCTATAATCGAGAAAACACTTGTTACTTGGGATTTAACATTTATAAAAAAATGTGTAACACTTATTCAAAATGTGTTCCATATATACTAAAAAAACAAGGTTTTACACTATACGTGAGTTAAAATCTGCGTCATTGACAAAATTTTATTTTTCTCCCTTCATGAAATTTAAAACTTTTAGAAAAGCAATTACAAATATTTGGCTCTTGCTGCTTTTAAAAATCATATAAAAATTTATTACATTATTCATTGTTATATATATTTATGTATAATTTAGTCAGAATCAAATCAAAACAAAACAGAACTTGTTTTGATTATTAACTGTGTAACGTGAAATTTTCTGATTCCGTTTATGGTTTTAGGAATGAGATCGCACTTGCAGCAGAGGGCAGCATTTGGTGCTTGGTGCGATATGGAACTTGATGGCTCAAGTTGTGGTGGAGGGGCTTATCAAACACCTGCCATGGCCATGATGGTTAGTCGATCTCAGGCAACACTCCAACCAAAAAGTTTACCATTTAAACGACAAAAAAAGCCAAGGCCATGATCCATGTTGCTGCCATATTATATTATAGGACTCCTTGTTTCATTTTTCCATAAATTTTCTTTTTCACTCTTATGAATTCTAGCGTTTATTTATTTTTATTTTCCCTGGTTTATTTTTTATATTTTTGACAAGTTATAAGGTTTTATTTATGGATTATGGATAGTTTATATTATAGTATACATTTGATTGCAACTCTTAAGAGTGAATTTTCATTTTTACATTTTTTACTTCTTGTGAGGTTTACTCTTTTTTTTTTTAATGAAATTTTAAGAACATGACTGCAGAAGGTAAAGGAAAGCAAAAATTTGAGACAATGATATATTTGGGAGCAATTTGCGTATTTTAGACTTAAACAATTTTTACTTTTCGCTTTTTGGACTTAAACTTTGTTTTCGAACTTTTGTAGACATAAACAATTTACGGGCACCCCGATATAGATTTTTTTTCAAATTTCCGACCAAAATCAGTCACGTGACAAAATCGTGCTGATCAGATTGGGGGCAAAATTGGAAACTCAAATGATTTCTTCAAACTCATTTATGACCCGACCCGACTCCTTCTTTATGTTCTCCATCACCACCATCTCCTTCTTCTCCATCAAAACCATCACCTTCTTTTCCCTCATTCCTCCTGCTCCCTCCACCGCCGGAGCTTTGGTGAGACTTCAGAAATCACCCCTCCCTCCCGGTCCTTCCTCATCGAATCCCGAACCACCTCCTCCTCCATCCCGTGAACCACTTGCTCCCTCCCTCTTCCTTCTCCCTCCCCGTGAACCACCTTCTTCTCCATCCCTCTTCTGCTCCCTCCACTGTCGGAGCTTTGGTGAGACTTCAGAAATCACCCCTCCCCCCCTTCCCGTCATAAACCCATTTATAGAAGGGATTGAGGAATTCACAAAAAAAAAAAAAAAAAAATCAAGAATTGGTGGTGAAATTTGGGTGTTTGATTAGTATGAAATTGGAATCTAGGGTAAATGGGGAATTCTTGAATTCGGGGTTTCCACTCAATCCTTCGTCATTGCTGCTATGGGGTCTTTGCAGTTTTTTTTTTTGCTTGTGGAAATTTCCTATCTTTGCTGATTTGTGGGGGGAAATGGGGAGGTTTTTTCTTGAATTTTTGCACAAGTATAATGGTTGTTGCTATGGAAGATGTAGATGAAGGTAAGTGGGTGAGAAATGAAGATTTTTGTTGTTTTTTTTCAATATTTAGGCTGCCGTTTGGTGGTGTTGGTGATGGCTCCGGTGGGTGGGGGGAGGAAGATGGTGGTAGGATGAGAAATTAGAGAAGAAGGGGATAAGACATGGAAAATGGGTCGGGTCGGGTCGGTTATTTATTTATTTGTTTGTTTTGTTTTGTAAAGCTAAAAAGACTTTTTTACCCCTGTCAAAACGATACAGTTTTGCATGTCGGTGAGTTTTTTGTCGGAAATTTAGAAAAAATCTATATCGGGATACTCGTAAATTGTTTAAGTCTATAAAAGGTCGAAAATAAAGTTTAAGTCTAAAAAGTCGAAAAGTAAAAATTGTTTAAATCTAAAATACGCAAATTGCTCTATATTTGGTCTCTAAACTTTCGTACACTGCATTTAAAAAAAAATAAATTATTTTGTCATAATGACTCTTAAACAACATATATACAGCCACCGAGATTATTTTGAGTGTTTTGTTTTAAGAGTAAATTGTGGCGTTGTAATATAGATATACAGACTATGCTTGTTTATTTAAGAAAGCAGTGTGTGTCATTTGGTACTAATAGAATAAGGTTGTACATGATGATAATGTTGATGGAAAATTACGAGTGTCCGACCTCCGTAGGTATGAGTCCAATCACTGGCGGAGTTAGGTGGGGGCCTGGGGGCAAGTGCCCCCCAATTTTTTCCCTAAAAAAAAAAAAATCATTATAATTTTAGTTTTAGTTTTTATAACACCTCGTCCCGTGAATATTTTGAATCACTTTACGATTTAAAATTAGATTTTTTAGTTCGTGAATTATAGGAATTACACCACTTATATCTTAACAATTTTGGTTAAAATTGTAACAAACTTAATTGTGTAAGAGATTATAATATTTATAAAATTTCATCAAAAAATTCATAATTACTAATAGATTATAATATAATATTTTATCAAAAATAAAAAAAAAATAGTGTACAAGTTATAGTCTTATAGACTACAAGTGACTTTTGAAAATGAGGCAGTTTTTCTTCTCGAGAGTCCTTCTCTTTGATGTGCCATGCACGTTAATGACAATGAAAACTTTGTAGCTTTGCCCTTTTTTTTAAGTCAGATGACTTGGAGGTTTATGAAGTACTGATCAATAGAGTGAAAAGGGTGAATAAAATGTGAATAACTCTAGTTTATAAGATTTTATCAAAAAAAATTTTTGCTCCGCCAATATTTATATGTTTTTATGAATTTATTTTGTCAATGTTAATTGTACCCCCAAAGAAAAATTTCTGACTCTGCCACTGAGTCCAATAGATAGCTAGGGTACTTGTTAAGTATGTTTACTTGGCATCTGGTGGTCTGTTCTGGCATGTTGTGGTGGTGTTTTTATTTTGCAACTTTTTCCGCTGTTGGCAATGCATGAATAGATCATATTCTTTGGGAAATAAAAAAACTAACACGTAGCATAAGTAGGTAAAAGAAAATTTATAGACGAAGACTAATTACATAATTTTACATGTGATAATTTTATTGATAAATAGTTAATCTATTAAAAAATATACTAAACTATCTTAACTAACAAAATAACGAAATTGTATCATAATTTTTTACAAGAAAGGAAAAAAATTGAGATAATTACAAAATTAACATAAGTTATTTAATCTTATAACCGTTTTTGTGCAACTGGTTATACCCTCCATTAAATGAATTGAGTCGAACACACATTGCATGTAGACCCATACAATTAATGTGATAAAAACTGTACCAAGATGACGATGATGATATAAGATTGAATTTTCCGAATTAACACAATAGGTAGCTTACAAGTTTGCCAACAAGTGTCAGCTTCTGCATGCCCTTCTACGTGTTCTATGGACCTTTATCCATGGTGTTCACACTTGAGCTGATCAAATCCCACACAATTTTCGGTCAAAATTCACCATACTATAATACCAAATCAACCCCATTTATTCCATCATATTAACCCCATTTTCTCTGATCATCAAAACAATCAATCATGGCGATTTCCTCCCTTCTCCTCCGCCCCTTTCCACCTCTGTTACCAGAAAGAACCACCACTATTAACACCACCTATTTCACCAAGAAACTCCCTTTTAGATCTCTAAAATGCCACAACAATCTTAATAAAACAGGCAAAGAAGAAAAACCCTTTAGTAATTTAGGACATTCAATTGATTCAAATTACAAACTGTCTTGGAAAGAAGAGCTAAACAGAGCATTCCCATCTGAAATAAAGAATTGGACTCAAGAGTTGGAAAATAATATGAATGATGAGAAATTTCAAGAAATGGTTGATAAGAGATGTGTGGATAATGTTAGGATGCTAATTGTAGATTCAGTTGAAGAAGCGCAAGCTGGGCATCCTGGAATGGCATTAGGGATGTCTGAAATTGGGTATTTTTTGTATAGACATGTGATGAGACATAATCCAAGGAATCCCAATTGGTTTAATAGGGATAGGTTTGTTTTGAGTGCTGGTCATGGTTGTTTGCTTCAGTATGTTTGCCTTCATCTTGCTGGTTATCAGTCTGTTCAGGTAAAAAATTATTTGATTTCTTTTTTTTGTTAAAGATCTCACATCACATCGACTGGTTTGTACGCATATTTGCTATATGGCTTGAGCAATCCTCTCTTCTCTGGAGGTACCTTTTGAGGTATTGGATTAGACCCAAAGTCCATTTTTAATATTGTATCAAAATCACCTAGTTTGACGTTGGATCTCTATTATTGTTCACGGTTTAGATGTGTAGCCCTATTGTGAGGGAGTGTGTTAAAGATTCACATAGACTAATTTACGTGCATATTTGCTCCTTATATGACTTGAGCAATCCTACACCCTATGGTGCACTTTTGAGGTATTGGCTTAGGTCCAAGTCCATTTTAGAACCACATGGTTCAATTAGTTTAATGTTAGACCTCTATTATTGTTCACGATTCAGAATGTCTGGATGTCCAACCATGCTGTGAGGGAATGTGTTAAAAGATATCACATGACTAGTTTGCTCCTTATATGGCTTGGGCAATCTGAATTACCTTTTAGGGGATTGAGTTAGGTACAAGTCCATTTTTAATATTTTTTTTTTCCTGAGACTTTTGAGTTTCTTTGATTTCATCTTAAATTAAAGTTTCTATATGGTATGAATTATTTCATTGAATATCCAATTTTTGTATTCATTATTTCGTATAGAAAAATGAACATTCAATTTTGAACGGAACGGATGGAGTGCTGAACTTAGGTGGTTGTCTGTTGAAATTTAGTGCATATGATCTTGTAAATGCCCCTCATAGGTGGCTAGTTGGATAGTGTTTGGATTTGAAACAAAACTTTCGTAAAAGTTACCACATTGTTCGTGAGGAGAGACTGGAGTCCTAAACTTGAAATTTCTTGTTCCGTTTTGAGATGGAACACTATCCAACTACGTCGAATGGTTTTTTTTTGTGATGGGAAGACAAGGTTGTTAATTATATAAAGTATGATGATAAGACGAGGTTCTACATGAAATTTTAGAGGCCACTCAAGTGGCGGAAAGGAGTTTAGTCCTTCATGTAAATTGAACCATTCTGGTGATTGATATAAGATCCCTTTTCACAAACAAAAACAAAAAAAGAAAAGAAAAGAAAAACCTTTGGTTAGTCTAATTAGTTTCTGCTCGATTTCTTATTCGAGGATGTCAAAAGCTTTTGGAGAGTCGATTTTATTTACAGTTACTTTTATTCAGATTGAAGAGCTCAAACGCTTAACGAAACTTGGAAGTAAGACCCCAGGTCACCCCGAGAATACCTTAACCGAGGGAATTGAAGTCACAACTGGTAAGATCACTGATCTCATTTGATTCTATAAACACATCAAATCCATTGGAGGCTCAGTAACTGGTTCTGTTACCGCACTAACGAGAGTCAAATGAAAATTCTGCCAATGTTGTTTTTACTGGAAAATTATTTGTTTTTGTGTTATTATTATTATATCACTTCCTTTCGAAATCAGGTCCCCTTGGGCAAGGAGTAGCTAATGCAGTTGGTTTGGCTCTAGCAGAAGCACATTTAGCTTCTAGATTCAATAAACCTGATGCCGAGATTGTTAACCATCGAACGTAAGGCCTATTAACTATATTTGTTCGATATATACCATTTTATCGTGATATTCTTCAGGCTTAATTATAACTTGTTTTTAGATACTGCATCATGGGAGATGGATGTGCGATGGAAGGCATATCGAATGAAGCTGCATCACTGGCTGCACACTGGAAGCTCAGGAAGCTTACACTAATTTATGATGATAATCAATGTACTATTGATGGTTCTACCGATATTGCATTTACCGAAGACATATCAGCTCGGTTTCAGGCTCTGGGATGGAACACGATAATGGTTGATAATACTGAGGGGAACATGAGATCATTTAAGAATGCAATTCTTTCTGCACACGGTTCTGAGAAACCGACATTCATCAGGGTATGTTAGATTTCTTTAACACAATTCTATGTCTATTTATCCAACCCTTCTGAACTTTTTCGGATTTGTCCAGGTTAAGACTCGAATTGGGAAATTGTCGAAGAAGGAAGGAACTTCAAAAGCTCACCATGGTACCTTTGATGAGGATGATGTGAAACAAATGAAACAAAAGGTTAAATGGGAAGGTCGCGAGTCATTTCATGTTATTCCCATGATATATAGGTACGAGTTTGAGAAATATGACTTTATAAAATTCGCTATTCAGAAGAATGTTAAGAAATGTAATTTTTTTTTTTTTGGCCAGGGAAATGCAAATTCAGGCAGATAATGCTGAAAAGCTGGAAAGGGAGTGGAACTCCAAATTATACCATTACCGAAGCCAATATCCAGAAGAAGCTGCAGATTTCGCGTTTCTCCTTTATGGTGGAATAATTCCGGGCTGGGAATTTGCATTACCGGTAAATCATATCCTCTTTTCTCGTCGCCATTTTTTGAGTTAACCTTATTACTTTTGTAGTTGCTTTTTCATGATGGTTTCTTCTCCCATATGAATATGCACCAATTGATATCTGCATCTGTTAAAAGAAGCTAGCGTAGTTGGCATAGTACTTCTGAGTTCTGACTCTAAACAATAAGTCTCGAGTTCGACACTCCTCTGCCCCGTTGATAAAAAACGCTTTAAGAAAAAAAACTGAATCCTGCAATCTATTATGCAATGATTTTGAACAGCGATGGTCGGTGTCTGATCCTGTGGATGCCACTCGAGGATACTCCGAAAAGTGTTTAAACCAACTTGCTAAAGTACTTCCAGGACTAATAGGTGGAAGTGCAGATCTTTCCTCATCTAATAAAACTTATCTTCATGATTATGGAGATTTTCAATGGACTAACTATAAGGGGAGGAACATAAGGTATGGAGTACGAGAGCATGCAATGGCCGGAATTTCAAACGGCATTGCACTTCACGGAGGCGGCTTAATACCATTTGCTTCAACTTTCCTTATTTTCTCAGATTACATGAAAAATTCTATCAGACTGTCTGCTTTGAGTCACGCTGGAGTTATCTACATTATGACTCATGATTCCATCGGTCTTGGAGAAGATGGACCAAGCCACCAACCAGTTGAACAGCTGGCTGGCTTACGTGCAATTCCCCGTCTTTTGGTTTTCCGACCAGCTGATGGCAACGAGACTGCTGGCGCGTACAAGGTAGCAGTTGCAAATAGAGATGCGCCTTCTCTCATCGCATTATCAAGGCAAAAAGTGGCTGCAAATCTAGAAGGAACCTCCGCGGATTCAGTAGAAAGAGGCGGTTACATTATCAGTGACAACTCGGGGAAAAACTTACCTGAAATCATACTGATTGGAACCGGATCAGAACTATGTCTATGTGAAGGAAGTGCAAAGATGCTAAGAAAAGAAGGAAGGAGAGTGAGAGTGGTTTCTCTTGTTTGTTGGAGACTTTTCGACAAACAACCTCAAGAGTACAAGGAGTTTGTTCTTCCATCAAAGGTTTCAAAGCGTTTGAGCGTTGAAGCAGGTTCGCCTATTGGCTGGAGGGAGTACGTGGGACCGGACGGCGTGGTTCTTGGAGTAGATGAATTTGGAGCTAGTGCTTCATATTTGGATACATTTAAGAAGTATGGTTTTACAGAAGAAAATGTTACCAGAATAGCAAAGTCTCTTCTTTCCCAGTGATGTTTCTACATTCTTTTCTTTACTTAAATAACTTCTACAAAAGTTTGATTTTTCCTTTTGCTGAGCTTGGACCAAATTTGTGGTATGGAAATTCTGATATTTATGTACTGTAAATTTATTGTTGAGAAGCTTTTGCTATTTTTCCAATAATAAAGCAGAATTTAACATGTTCTGAATGGTGGCAATGTTTAGAAAGTCTCACTCTTGATATAAAGTAGAGCAATTAATTATTTATGTCACAAAAGTAGTTTCGTATACCATTTTTGACATAAATAGTTTTTCATTGTATTTTTTTTTGTCAAAAAGTAGTTTTATGTGTTATTTCTCTAACAAAAAATATTTTGGTACCTTTTTTGGCATAACAAAAATTTCGTAAGCTGTAAGTGTCATAATTTGATCTATTCAATTCAGATCCAACCCGACTATTAACTTGGTATTTGTATATCGAGTTAATGATCGGATCAAATTAGATTGGAGAGAATTGGTTAAAATTATATGGTTTGTCAATTTTACCCGTGATTAGATAGTTTCTCAACTTGTACATATTCTTCGTTGAGATATGTTAGGCAAACATCAGTGAATACTGAAGGTCCGATTGGATATTGTTCGGTCGAAGAATTCAATGTAACTGTCAAAATACAATTAAACACACATTCACATAACAAGTTAATATAACGTGACATAGTACATACAATAGACATGACATAGCACATGAGACAAATATGACGGAACATATAATACATAGAATATCATACAAAATAAGCATAGCATATACTAATACATAACATTTATGTCTTATTCTTAGAGCTGTCAAAACCTAGAAGTAATTAACCGAACTACAGAGGCCTCCTCCACCTCAGATTCTCCAACAGATCAGTCGACAACTATTTTAACGCAAAGGTGCTCAACTCCTGGTGATCAGATGGTTAGCACTTCTGGCTGGAAGCTTGCAAACAGTCCTTGGAATTTGCAAGTAATTGCAAGGTCACCTGGGTCATTAACACGTTTCATGCTAGATGATATCCCTGGTGTTACTTCTCCTATGGTTTACATTGGAATGTTATTTAGCTGGTCTTCCTGGCATGTTGAAGATCATGAACTCCACAGCTTGAATTACCTTCACATGGGTTCTCCAAAAACTTGGTATTCGGTGCCGGGTGAATGTGCTTTCAATTTTGAAGAGGTTATTCGGCTTCATGCATGTGGAGACAATATTGACCATTTAGGTAAGTAAATACGATACACATTTCTCGCACTAAAACTGATGGTATATTTTTGTTGCTTTACAAGTATTTTCTGTATTCTACATTTCTACTGATCTTTCACCATTTTGTTTCCATTCACAAGATTTGCATTTTTTTTTTATGTTTGTTGTTTTTATCCTAGTCATTGTGATGGTAATCTATGCGGTCCATTCTTCAGTTTTTGGGTGGTTAACTGGTGATGGTAATCTCTCCTACACTGTACTTTTAACTTTTTCCCCCTTGTGAACATGAAGTTGTTGGTAACTCTTTGGGTTATCAATTGGTTCTCTGACATCCCAGCTAAACTCACATCCAAGATTGGTTCTCTGACCACCCTACTCAAGACCTTTATACCGAGATGAGCTTGTACATGGAGAGTCTTAATAATGACTTTTATGCCGATGATGCTGATGGCCTATTATATGATTATCAAGTTGATTCGGGCACATTACCCTGTCGTGAATGAAGAACTTTCTTTGTTATGTGGCTGCATTGTAAAGCTGCTATATGTCCTACCTGTCATTTGACACCTTTTCTTTTTCTTTATCGTGTCTTTTTAAACCACCCCCCTTCTCTCTTTTTAATTGTTACGAGTCGTTTAGTTGTGCCAAGAGCATTTCAAGTTCACATATTCACTCGTTGTTCCAGACATACTGGTTGCTGTATCCATCTGTTCATGATAGCTTTGTCTACACAAGTGTGTGTGTGTGTGTATGTGTGTGTGTGTTTTCTTTTGTTGGCAATTACACGAGTGTGTTATTTGCCTCGAATTTAAATATGTACTCTTGTATGTTGTCTCCTTATTCAGACACTGCATTTTGTTAGCATACTTGGTAAAGATTGGAAAAGGGCTAAAACGATAGTCTGAAACATTTTTAGTGAATAAGAGACACGTTTATATGACAAGAACCTTCTGTATTGACAATCTTCCTGAAATTCGACAGATCCTAGGAACTCAAAGAAGGAGAATCTTCTTCATCTTCCATGTCAAATCTCTTTATCTGCAGAGTTGAGCCAGTCTTCCCCGAGAACCATTCATGCATTATCTTCACAAACCATGGAGTATTCAGCTAACAAGCGTGGAAAGCCATGGAACCTCTCTCTTGGGAATTTAAGACCACGAATATTCTGCCTGGAACATGCAATTCAAACTGTGGATCTCTTGAGTTCAAAAGGAAGAGCTAATGTCTTTGTATTTTGATAAAGAGGGTACCATAGATGGGGGGGATTCTTGGGGGTAAAAAATGGACCTCAAGAAGAATGTAAATCATAACCCATTCTGGTAATTTCAGCAGATTACAATAGGGATAGGTTGGTCATTTTGGCATGTACATGATTCAGCTAGATGATGATTTCCCTAGAAGTTAAATTTTGTTAAATTTGTTGTACTTTGCAATAGATTCAAGCCAAAGAGAGAAGTAGCTGAAATTCATTCCAAAATTTTAGGTTATATTCTTTGCAATTTGGGGTATGGATTGAGTCTCAATCTGAGTTTGAGTTTCCTAGTCTCTGTCTCAGACTAATCTCATATTCAAAGCAATTTTTCATGATTTAGTGTTTTAGATTTCATTCACATACTCAATCCAAAGAGGGTTTTGGTATCAATTTGACGAGTCCTACCACTTACTTGCTCCATTCCTAAATAATAGACTTTCATTACAAATTAAGATATTTTTGTAATTAAAATATCAACATTATTTTGTTAAATATAACTTGTATTCTACTAATTCAATTTAAAAGAACTGTATGTTTGGAAACTCATCCGTTGGATCACAATCCGATAGCAATCAGCGGTGGGCATCTTCCTATAAAATCGCAACAGCCACCCACCACTCCCACTTCCATCAAACACTACATCTCCTCTGATACTCCCACAGTAACCAACAATGGCAGCAGCAGCACCGCCACCACCACCATCTCCAGCTCCAACACCGTCTACCACCGTCCCCGAAACCGCACCACCAAAACACTCCGTCTTCGCTCGAATCCGATTAGCTTCCATCTTCGACGTCCCCCACATCCACAAACTCATCCACCAAATGGCCGTCTACGAACGCCTCACCGACCATTTCCAAGCCACCGAATCCTCTCTCGCCACCACTCTTTTCCCGCCAGAAAATTCCCCTACTCCTTTCTCTTCCTTCACCGTCTTCATCCTCGAAGTTTCCCCAAATCCATTCCCTTTCCCTACTATAAATCAGCAAAACCCTAATTTTTCGCCGATTTTTAAGACATTTCAATTGGACTTACCAATTGAAGATCCAGAAAAGGAAAAGTTTAGATCGGTTAACGAGAACGACGTCGTAGTGGCTGGATTTGTACTGTTTTTCCCGAATTACTCGACTTTTTTGGCGAAACCTGGGTTTTATATCGAAGATCTTTTTGTGAGGGAATGCTATAGGAAGAAAGGGTTTGGAAAGATGCTTTTCGCAGCGGTGGCGGCTCAAGCGGCGAAGATGGGTTATGGTAGAGTTGAATGGGTTGTGCTTGATTGGAATTCAAATGCTATCCAGTTTTATCAACTTATGGGTGCTCAGATTTTGCCTGATTGGAGAGTTTGTAGGTTGACTGGTGAGGCACTTCAGGCTTTTGCTCATCTTAACATCTGATTATTGTTTTCTTCATTTCTTCATTCATTCATGGAATGATTTCTTTTTGTTTGTTGCTTTAATGGCTGTGTTTGAATTTGATGGTATTGTATTAGTAGTATCAAGTACAGTCTCCAAAATGTTGGGTTTAGATGTTCAATTTAATTAAATTTAGAAATTATATTATTAATTATCCTTTTAGCATCATTTAATCTGCTATAAATATTTTACTTTCTGTCTCTCAAATTGAATGTTTAAATTTCTGATCTGATGGAATTCATAGGCTGCTAGCTACAAGAGTATTACACTATTGATCGTGAAATATCGTTCATTTGCTGGTTGAATTGAATAGGTTTCATGAATCTAAGAAATAGTGAGAATTCTTGGTCTCGAACAAGAATTAAGAAGGATAGTTTGATCATGAATAAATTATGTTATGAAAGGTCAGTTACATATGGGAGTTTAGATATGAAGTATTCTATTTTAAGAAATTATACATTTATGTAAGACAAATTAACATTGAGATTGAACATTCAGTTTGTGGTGACTGGATATGAGATATGCTTTTGACTTGTCAATTTGGGATGAAATTTGATACCAAAACAAGTAATAATAATAATATCAACACACCTCATTAATTCTTCAATAATATAGTATTGGCGAGGATGGATATAAGACAAACATATAACTTTTAGCAATAAATGGACAGTAATTTCTCTCAAAATACTACTAAAATAGATTAATTTGAGATTGATCTAACTTTTGGCAATGTCTGTATTGTTCACATGATACCACTAGAACAGTAATTTTTTATACCGTCACGTTTTCTACGGAATTACGTCTTCAAATTAAGGCCAACAGACACCCTCTATTCAAAGTCAATCGAAATTATTTTAATTTATATACACCAATAAATATGCTTTTACAAAAGCTTTGGATTGGATTAAAAATAATGTTGATATTGTGTTTAGATTTTTTATGATGTTTAAAGAGAAAGAAGCAGAACTATCTAGAGAGTGCCACAAAGATTGATTCTATTGTTTTATCTTTACCTCCTGATAGAGAAAGAGGACAGCGGAGCATGCTGTTTTAGACCAATGTTTCTACTTTTATGCGACCCATGATTTCTTTATCATGCCACCACCAACCCACCCTATATAGGATAAGTTTACACCCCTCTTTCCTCACTTTATTCCTATCTCTTCACTCTCCTCTCAACCACCCCATCCTCACATATCAAAAGCCCTTTGTTGCCGTCAAAACACCTACCGAAGCTCTGTTCACTGATTTCCGACAATTTTTTTTTTTGAGTTAATCAGTCTAGATCCACTAATTACAATATTCTGGAAAAAAACTTCATGCTGAATGAGTCTACGGTGATGTCACCCACCGTGTCACCTACCCTCTGCTGACGTCAACACGCACATTTTTTCCCATAAGCAATTTTGAGGGTTGTTTTCTCCGTTTCGATTTTTTTTTTTTCAGTTTAAACATGTTTTTTTTACCCAAAAAAAAATAAATATTATTAAAACATCAAGAAATGTATATGTAAGTATTTACTTCAAAATTAATGTCTTATAAATAACCACAATTGTCAGAGTCTATTTTGTCGGAATCTTGTTGAATTTTTTTTTTGCTCTAAATTTTTTTGAATTGATATTTTGTGGTGGATCTAATTCGATTAGCTTAAATTTTTTTGCTCTATATTTTTTTGCCGAAAACTGGTGAACGGAGCTTCGGTAGGTGTTCCAGCGGCGGCATAGGATTCCCAAACAAATTTTAATATGTGAGGATGGGGTGGTTGAGAGAATTTGAGAGAGAGAGAGAGAGAGAGGATAGGAATAAAGTGAGGGAAGTAAACTTATCCTATTAGGGTGGGTGGGTAGTATGCCCCTTACTTTTGAGGAATTTGTCTAAAAGCCACTGTTTCAGTTATAGCCTAAAAATTTCACAAAAGTTGAAACATAAACACCTCACAAGAAGTTAAAAAAAAAAAAATTGTAAAAAAAGAATATTCACCAATCTATATTATAAAATCGACAAATAAAAACTTAAAACATTCTCAGAAATATGAAAAGTCGCCAAGTTAATGATAACACAAATAAAAAATGAAAATCCTATAATTCATAAGAGAGAAAAAAAAAAAAATATGGAGAATCAAAGAGTCCAATATATATAATTTGGCAGCAACATCATGGCCTTTTGATAAGCCGCCCCACCACCACCACCAAATGTTGCTCTCTGCTGCAACTACGAACTCATCACTGAAAATATACACGAAAAAAAAAGTTTAAAATTTTGATAACAATCCCTAAGATTCTGGTTTCAGCACAGTATTAACACGATCTCACTATCACTGTTGTGTTGTAACACGGTCTCACTCGTTGTATCGTTGATCCGACAATTGAGAAATAAGTAAAAAGGTATTCTTAGCAATCGAATCAACGATCTAAACATTTGATATCATGTGAACACAAGAACCAAGCTGTTCCATAGTTCTATTTTTACCTGAAAGTATATATGCCCTTCCTGATCCTTCATAAATATGTATGATTGCCTGTTGTTTTGACTTTAAATGTTGGACCTTTTGGTTTGAGCGTTGCCTGAGATCGATTAACCATATTGGCCATGGCAGGTGTTTGATAAGCCCCACTATAACCACCACCGCGCCCATTGCAGCCGCCGCGGCCACGACCACCAAATGCACCAAATGTTGCTCTCTGTTTCAAGTGCGAACTCATTCCTAAAAGCATAAACAGAATCAGAAACTTTATGTCACACCCAATAATCTCTACAAAAATATATAAAAAACGAACAATGTAATAAAGTTTTAAATTTCATAAAGGACAAAAGAATGAGTTATTAATTTTTTTTGTTAGCGACCTCCTAAGATTTTGGTTTAAGCTTCGTATTAACACGATCTCAACCTCTGTGCAGTTGATACAACAGTTGAGAAATAAGTAAATAGCTATTCCCAGCTATCGTATCGAATCAACGATACCAAAAATTGAGACCATGTGAGCAACAAACCTAAGCTGCTATATTTCCATTCTTACCTGTAAGAATATATGCCCTTCCTGATTTTTCATAAACATGTAAGCTTGCCATTTTCTCTTGGATTTCTTCAAGTTCAGCATCAAGACCAATACACAGCTGATCATTAGCTGAGGCAGTTTTCGACAATACCTTCCGGCAATTTTCCAATATAGTTTTCGCCTCGGTCAGATCTCCTTTCTCAGCTGCAGTTCTTGCTAATGCCATGGCCTCAGCTGCCGAGAGCCTGTTCCGTTGCCTGTCCACTTCAGCTGAAGTTTTGATTTCGCCAGTTACTTCTTCCGGTCTCTGAACACTAATTTCATCGCTTTCCAAGATTATTGATTCTTTCGTCAAAGGATTGTTGTAAAAACACCTCACTTTCAACAATGGAGTTTGATCATTTGATGATGCTTCAGTCGGCGGGACATTGATCGAAACAAGAAAATCCCTCTCCTCATCGGCGTACAAGTCTCCAGCATTGATTGTTCCCAAATGTCCATCGGACGTTATATGGTTGGTGTAACTTCCAGATTTTAAAGAGCCAAGCTTAACCATTGGGTTTATGGACTCAATGCTAACCTGCAGATCGTTGACTGTAACACTCTGAAGGCCACCAATGCACTGCGCAAATGCATCCTGTATACACAAGACATATTCAGCAACTTTACGTTATAAAACACAAGCTGCGCAGAAATATACGAGAGTACAAGAAATGTAATTAATTTCGAAAAGTTTGACGTTACCTGAATAGAATTTTCAGTTTCAATGAAAGAATAAGTGCCTCCAGATATCTCCGAAATTGAGTGCAACAATGAAGCATCATGGTCCTTCCCAAATCCAAAAGTATGAACTGGAATTTTCATATCAGAAGTATTATTTTGATTAGAGCAGACCGAAGGAAGAAGCAATTTGTAATTTCTCTGCCTTTGGTAACCAAATGTGTGATTATCTTCCCCATCAGATAATAAAATCATTCCAGAAACAGGGTTTTTCTTCCTTCTATTTTCCATAACTTTCGCACCCTTTCTTAGTCCTTCTGCAATATTTGTACTTGCATCTGATTCCAAAGAATTAACTGCTTTCAAAGCTTGTTGACGCCTGTTTTCTGACATCCTATGAAGGGCAAAAACGCGGCGGGCTGTTGAAGAGAATGTAATAACTGCAAGCCTATCATTTGGTCCGAGGTTTTGTATCACAAACCCCATTGCACGTTTTAACAATGCTAGCTTATTACCAGCCATACTTGAACTAACATCAAGAACAGTCACGAGATCGATTGGAGCACGTCCTGTTTCTGGCAATTCCTCCTCATCGGCAATTGGGGACGGAGCTTTGAGATTGATCAAGACAGCAAAGTCATCAACCAGATCAGACCGTTGTATGGCCGGAAATTCAGTGTATACACTGATTTTCAATTTTCTTTCGTCATTATTTTTCACTAAACTCATTTCTGAAATGTTTTCCTCAGCATGGTCTGATTGATGATCGTCAAGAGACTCATCATCATTCCATTTAGTTCTGCAAACAGGACAAATTTGATTTCCCTGTCTTATAATTGAGGCAACACATTGGAAATGGAAAGAATGTGAACATCCAGCAATGAACATAGATTTACCATCTCCTCGTTTCATAGTGGACAAACATATACCACATTCCTTCAGTCAGTCAAAGTTAAAAAATTGAGTCAGTAAAGTCTAATTCAAAATACATCAAGAGATAGAAATATGAATCGAAATTAAAACTAACTAACCTATTCACTAGGATAAAGTTAACATTGATCTGAAAAGCAAGAACATATTTGACAAAGTCAAAGTAAATTTAAAATAGAGAAACATGTATATATATTGGGTCGGACTCAGGGACGAAGTCAAGAATTGTATTTTGGAGGCGAAAAACTGCAATAGTATGCCGACCTACCTATAAAAACTGCAAAAAAAATTTGGAGGAGTGAACTTGATAAAAAATTCTGAACTACATATAAAAATTACTATATCTAATATTATTTTTAGAAATCTCGGGGGCGACTCCCCCTGCCCCCTAGAATCGTCCTCGGATTCTTCTCCCGCACTTACAATACTAAAGAAGTCTTTAATATAATTTAGGAAAACAGAAACACAGATGATTGCAACATAAATATCATGTTATGAGAGACTTAATAGCAAACTAGCTCGATAGTGCATTCGTGTTCGTGTATGATCTTTTACTCATGCTCATAGGGTCGGAGAATTCTATCATAGATTTGTTCTAATAGAACTGATCTCACTTCTTCCTCACATATTTATGGTGGTGCGTACTAATGTCAAAACACGAGAGGAAAAAGTAAAAGTGAGACCATGACCAATTTCCAACGCTCCTTGCAGGGCCATGCATGGTTAATACTGGGTTATATTTAGATATTTGACCTAAATTCAACAAAATATTTTTACTTTGGCCTACTTCCTCTTTCATTAATCCAGCTTTTATAAAATTCAAGATATATAATTATAATAATAATAAAAAATAAATAAATAAACCTTACTTATGTGATCATGACTATAGTAACCATATTTATGCAAGTACTAAGTTGATCATAAACAATAATTAATGAATTAGAGATGAAGTAAATATTGAATACAATAAAAGAAGTAAAGATACTGAAATTAAACATTGTTCTCTATTTTTACGCAAAACCCTTAATCAAGTAAATTAATTTAACCTAATATGCAGTAGATGAAAGTCATGAAAATTATACAAAGCATCAAGGAATTAAAAGGAAAAAAAAAAAGATTTAAAAATATAGAGGAAGTCAAGACCAAAACCTGAGAATCAGAGCCTGCCATAGGGTGATCCAACTTTTACCATTGCCGTCTCGAGTTCCCCCTTTGCTGCTAGTCTTTCTTTGCTTTGCTTTCTGGCTGGAAAGGTCCTTATATAGATGCATAATACCCTAGTTGTGTGGAACATGTATTTTGTCTGCAACCACTGATATAATTTTTATTTTATTTATTAATTTATTTGAACCGCTCTTATTTTTTTTTAGAAAAATCAATCGTTAGATTAACTCATTCGACAATGCACAAGTATTTCGCACGTGTGGACGGAACATTTGTTCTGTTAAACCATAATCCCCACCGTCAATGACTGTTAAATTTGGAAAGGTTCTTGGGTTTCCGATACTTGATGAAAAAGAAGTTAATCTGCTGGCAATTATTTTCTTCTTTTCTTGGTGGACAAGTAACAATTGTTATTAGACTCGTTGATCTTGTTTCCTTTTTCTTTTCGATAATCCTTCTAAAAATGTAAATTATCTTTTGCTTGTATTTAAAGTTTTGAATTTTGATTAATAATTTATGATCTTTATTTCAACTTTGCTACCAAAATATATTAAGAAAATGTCTAATACTGTCCAAACTATTACAGTTCTAACCTTTTTTACCGTCCAATTCTTAACTAATTCTACTAACATAATAAATAATTATAAAATTATATCTAGAGTATAACTTTAGAACATTAATTTTTAAGATTCGCAAATTAAAGGCCAAACATTCGAGAAGGAAAAGAAGGATCATAAGGCAATATATTTTGAAATAGGATTTTTCTGATATGAACCAGGTATACATGGACCTCGTGGTCCAAAATTAACAACATCATCACATAATTATTTCTCCTGATTTTATAATGATGTTGTCAGTTTTAAACCACATGTTCCAATGAAGCTGGTCCATATGAAAACTATCATTTGAAATATAGGGAGTATGTTTATGTAGGTTTGCGCGTCATGAATTACTTGATCCTATACTATTCAAAATATAAGACTTTTTTGTGAATATGGAAATATATTAAGATAGAAAGATTACTTAGTACAACAAGATGAAAGCGCAACAAGATCAAATACTTGGGGAAGGGAAGAAGCGCGAAAATATTTGCTATTTTAAAGATTAACAAAAATTTGAAGAGCGTGTTTAGTACGCTGGAATAAAAAGGAATGTCATGCCTTTTTCAACTCCTTTTTCCATTCCAGCGTTTCTATAAAAAATATTGGGATGGTTAGGGCTCTAAATCCGCCACTGTATATAAATATGATTTTTTTTCACGTGAAAATTTATACATTGTGTAATTAATTAATTTGCTCATTAACATATGTTAAAGGGCATTTAAGTCATATTATATTGAATCACATTCAATTGCAACATTAAATAATATTTTTCTCAAACAAATAAAAGGAATCGTCATTCCATTCTGGCATTGTCTTCCAATCAATAGAATGAAAAGAGGATTCCAAAAATATTCCGGGTGAAAAGGAATTTCGTTTCATTTTATTCCAACGTACCAAACGTGGTGGAAAAATACTACTCTGTTTCATAATATAAAACCTTTTAGCATTTCTATCTCTTCCCAAAATCTATTATATTTTCTAACTTTTAAAGGATAACTTTTAAAATTATATTTACCCATAATATTATAGCATACAGGCGAAGAGAGAGAAAACAAAAAGAAGAAACTTGAGGCCCATTTCATTTTCTGAAGGCCCATTCTATTTTCCGAACTTGCTTGAGATTTGATAATAAGATAATCTTCTACGTACTAAAACTAAACTACTAAAGAACAAACATCTGCCCTCAATTTCTGGTTTTCTTCTTTAAAACAACGATCATACCTCCATCATAAAGTAGTAGGTTTTCTTTTCTGTTTTCAAAACTTTTTTATTATCGGAGTGAGGTGTGTAACGGTTTGGATCCTCTGTGATACTCTCTATCATATTTTAATTAAATGAAGTTTAATGGATATAACTTAAACTAAAATACATAGAAGCGCATCTTAGGCGGTAAGACGCTTCATTTCCAACCGATAGGTCGGGAGTTCGAGTCATGCTGGAGGGAAAGTAGGGAATCACTACCGATCCTCCTTTAAAAGAGAAAAAAAAGAAGAAAAAAACTAAACTAAAAGGCATTTGCATTAGTTTATACTACCTCTGTTCCAAATTATTTGCCTAATTTTGGATTTTTACTTAGATTAAGAAAATTATAGAAAATCAATTAATATGATAAAAAATCTTAGATACCCCTTAATTAATGACTAAAAAGTTATTATTAGTGGTTAGTTGAGTAATATATTAGAGGTATAATAGGAAAAATAACATTAAAGATGCATTGATTTCTGAAACGTGTCAAACAATTTAAAATGTTTTAAAAACGGAAATATTACAAATAATTTGGGACAGATGAGACAGAGGTAGTATATGTTATACAACATTTGACTTTGCCTACAACTTTTAAACAAATATATAATGAACTTCGTAGGAGATCACACGAAAATCCGAACAAAAAGTGGTAAGTACTGAAAAAATCTTATCAATTAAAATGGGGAATTTTGGAGGATTTTTAAATAGTAGTAGATGGTAGAGAAGTCAGCTATTGACACGTTGTAAACAGATAAACGTGTTTGGTTGGATGTTTGCATCAATAGACGTTGATTTCAACTTCAGATGATACATACTTAATAATTTCCTACTTGCTTTGTATTTGTTACAAGTGAATTAATTTTTTTCTAATCAGTGTTTGGATATTTGATTCGTTTAATTCAATTGTGATACGTTTAAAGAAAATCCTGATATTATCTAACATTAATCTCTTCAACATGTCAAAATATCAAAATAACAAATAAAAGAACATATAAGAGAAAAGACATTATTGACAAAACTGTCAAAAAAAAGATTTATATTAAATTTACATTTGTTCAAGTTCAACATAAATGGAAACCTAATAAAGATTAAAATCCAAATATCATAAACAAACATATATGAAAATCCTTTAATACAAACATTCCAAAAAGAAAAAAAAAGTTTAGTATAATGTCGAAGAAGAATTGTGAATTAGGGAGAGGAATAACTAGCAAATGGGGATAGGAGTACCATCCCACTCTTTCAAACAATCCAGCAGTGGATCAATCAACTTCCCTTGGCAAATAGCAGTAAAAACCTTGTCAAATTCTTCACCGGGTGACCGAACTTTCTCTCCTGTTAAAAAATTGGTTCCCAGCTCTTCCTTCACGAATTTATATAATGGGAACGACCTACAACCCTGAATACGGTTACCAATCATCGATTTACCATTCTCCACGTTGATTCTTGCAATCTCGACTTCTTTAGGCAAAACGGTCTTTAACTCCTCCTCGAATTTACCAATCTTTTGAAAAATAGAAGAGGTAGAATTCTTCTCGTTTTCACTATTGGCTATGGCATGGTCCACCAAGACTTGTCTAAGCTTTTGCATCAAAGGGTAGGTAGCACTACAAGGATCATCAATGTATGCAAAAACATATTCCCTATCCACCACTTTGATCAAATCCTTTTCAGAAAATCTTGATGGATGTAAAATTCCATTTGTACCCATACTTAGAACTTTTTTGGTCACGGTAACCACAGTGTGCCTTACTGTGGCCTTGAGATTTTCCTCAAGGTGCCTAAGGTCAATTGCTTGGCACAATGCAACCAAGTAAGTTGAAGACATTAGCTTAAGAATTTCCACTGCTTCAGCTGTTTTTCTTGACGAAATTAGTCCCAATGAGTTAACATCTTGATTATGTTGCTCTGCACTTTGGACATGGTTTGTAACTGGATTAGCCAAGAATTGAAGCTCAGAGCAATAAGAAGCCATAGCAATTTCAGCCCCCTTGAACCCGTAATCCAAGCTCGGATCCCGACCTCCGGACAAATTCGAAGGCAAGCCATTGTTATAAAAGTCATTAACAAGCTCGGAAAATTGTGCAAACATGAGCTTTCCAATTGAAGCAAGGGCTAAACGGGTATTATCCATCGATACACCAATAGGGGTACCTTGAAAATTTCCACCATGCAATGCTTTATTCCTCGAAACATCGATCAAAGGATTGTCATTGACAGAGTTAATTTCTCTTTCAATTGATTTTGTTGATGATCTTATGACTTCAATTAAGGGACCTAACCATTGAGGGGATGTCCTTAGAGCATATCTATCTTGCTTTGGCTTTTGTAAAGGGTCTAATTCATGTATTTTTTGAGCTTCTTGAATAATTGAGCTTCCTACTAAAATATGTTCCATAATAGCAGCAGCTTCAATTTGGCCAGGGGTGATGTTTCAACTTATGTGTCAAATGGTCCGTAAATTCGGGTTTTCCAATCATAACCTCAGCAAAAATTGCTGATAAAACCTCAGCAAGGACAGTAAGGACATTTACTTCAAATAAAACTATAGATGCTAATCCAGACCCCACAGCAGTTCCATTGACCATAGCAAGTCCTTCTTTAGGTTGCAACTCGAAAAATCCGGTATCGATCCCGGCTAGGCGAAATGCCTCAGTAGCATCAATTATCTTTCCATCAGGTCCAACGGCCTTGGAATTAGTCCGGCCGGTGATTAGTCCGGCAATGTAGGATAAGGGTACCAAATCCCCGGACGCGGTGATCGTGCCCCGGAGAGGTAAGCAAGGGGTGATATTGTGATTTAGCAATTTGGTTATGGCTTCAAGAATTTCAAATCTAATGCCTGAATAGCCTTGAAGCAGAGTATTAACCCTTACTAGCATTGAAGCCCTTGTTGCTGATTCAGGCAATGTATGGTTTGACTCGGTCCCGTTTCCAAATATTCCAGCATTCAAAAACCTGATTAAATTCATAAAACATAAATAAATTAAATTATTTTCCATAATTATAGGTCATAATTCTCAAGATGGGAATTTTATTAATTTTATATTAATCCACCAAGAAATGATCAAATTAGAAGTCAATTATAAGAGTTTTTCTTGGCTATAACAAAAATTGTCAACAGAGAGATACTAAGTAGTGGTCAACCATGTTGTTTGTTAGGTTATATTTGGTTAACTACTAAGGTTAAAATTTCCAGGTATTACTCTACGATGTTACTGTCATGTATAACACATACATAATAAAATTATATAAAATTCGTAGTATTTTATTTTATATTTATTCTTTCGAAAAGAGTACTTAATTTTTTTTTAACCTCACAGAGAGAGGTGGCCTCACAGGAGGAGGCCAAGAATGGTAGAATTTATTAAGCGCCTAGGTGGCGGGTATCAAACTCTCAACCTCACGGTCGTGGACAGTGCCAAACCCCACTGGGCTATGAACACTTTAATAATAAAAAAAGTACTTAGTTAAATAGGTAAAGAGTCTGTAAGAGTATTAACAGCAAACAATGCAATTTGAGAAAGAAATCATCTCTAAATCTCACTAAAATCTTTATAGCTTAATTTTGCTTGTTTAAATATTTCGCTATCATTTATTATTATTTTGGTTATCCATGTGAAAGTACTAATTCAAATTTAATTTTACAATTGGTCCGCAACGTTATAGCTAAATTAGAGATAAGCCTGCCTTATACTACGTTATACACGAGGCCACAACCACATGAATATTCAGCTATCATTTATTATTGCAATGAATGAATGACGCTGGAAAAAAAACTAATCTTTTTAATGAGAAAATAGGGGGGCCAGGGAAAACTTGCTAAATTCAGTTAATTAAAAACTTTTATTATGGCGTGGCCCACTATGTCTCTGGGGGCCAATCTGGCAGGCTATTAAGGGTGTAACTGCCATTGGATTGGATGTCTCTAGTGAAAAATAAATTTGGCTACATTTTGAAAATTTTAATTAAAAAAAAAAATTGTTTTGACAAGGAAAATTTTCAACTTTTTTTTCTCTTATAATTTTTTGTGGGATACTTTTAGATTTATGTCAGAGAAATGTTATTTATGTTGAGTTTAATTGAAAATATGAGATAAAAAAAAAAATTCCGCTTTATTTTGAAACTTAATTTTTTGGCAAAGAATGAAATTTTTATTACTGTTTTTTTTTTTTGAGAAAAAATTTCATTACTGTTGCGTGACAGAATACATAAAACAAAGAGGAAAAAAACTCAAATAAAAAATAATGCTATCTAACTATCATTCTAATAAATACAAACATCCTGACCAGTAAATTTTGAAACCTATTCAATTACACCCAAAAAGTAAATAAAATAGTTTGGCCAAAAGGGGTAAATTGAATTTTGGTAGGGTAAATGCTTAGCAAGCAAATTAAACATATATTATGGTCAAAAGAAGTAAATTTAATTATGGTAGGGTATAAAAGTCCCTGGGTCTTTTAAGGGAAAAAAACAAAGTTTCTAATTTTTTTTTTTCAAAAGGTCTTTAGACAATTCCATGTACAAAATATATAACAATCAATCAAACAAAATCTTTAAAAAAAAAAAAAAGAGGATATTTTCTTGTTCTTTATTTCTTTCTTACACTCATCCATCCAATCATTAACTTTTTTATCTAAAAACTTTGGTAACTTTGACTTTCAAGAAAAAACCAATAATCCTTCATCAAAACTACAAAAAACTTTCTCCTGGTCTCGTCCCCCCGAGTGTATCAAAACAAAATAATACACACAAACCATCCACTCATTCAGTTATATAGAAGTCCGTGTGGTACCCACATAAAAATTTATGAGAGAGGTACTCACTGAAACGACTCTATTCCACGACTTTTCCCCAAAAACACTTAAAAAAATTCAACAACATTAAAAATAAAAATAAAAACTGTTAAAAAGGGAAAAGAAAGATTATACTAATAATTTTTTTTACCTAATAAGCTCCTTTTGAAGAGCTCCACCTTGTTTAGTTCTTCTATGGGAGGTTGCACCAAAGCCGGTAGTAACACCATAACTATCAGTCCCTTTGTTCATGCTCTCCATAACCCAGTCACTGCTAGCCTTAACACCGGCTCGGGCCGCCTCCGATAGCTCCACCTTTACTCCATTACCACCACGGCCTGATGCTGCTATCGCCGCCACTTGCCCTATGGTAAGTGTTTCTCCACCTAGGCGTACGAGCGGCTTCCTGAAATCTTCCACCATTTTTTTCACTTGATCAAGATGACTTCCTTTAAGGGATTCAGCAGCCATGTTCCAATTCAATGGATCATCATTATTATTATTATCAACATGCCCATTTCCATTATCCATCACTATTTCAGACATGATCACGAATAAAATGACTAGAAGAAAAAAAATAAAGAAGAAAAAAGGGATGAGAAGAAATATTTTAGGAAATGGCAAAAGCTTATGAGGATTAGCTTTGGCTGGATTTCCTGGAGTTTGTTGAGCTAATTTGTTGGTGTTTAAATAGATGTAACATTTTCATTTTGAGTGTTGGAGTTTGTTGAGATATGAGGATGACCGTTGGATGGAGATTTCTTTCATGGATACGATATAGACACGTCTTCATATGGGTTTGAACCCGAAAATTCAATTATATGGCCGTCTTTATCAGGGACGAATATTGGGGCAGGCGGGGCAGTCTCCCTAAAATTTTTAAAAATCCTATTAGATATAGTTAATTATATATGTAGTTCGGAATATTTAATCAAATTAGCCCCCAAATTTTTTTTTTTTTTTTTGCAGTTTTTATATGTAGTTCGGCATACTGTTGCAGTTTTTTGCCCCTCAACTTAAGTCCTAACTTCGTCCATGGTCTTTGTGGGACTGACTCCACAGCCCCTCACATGAATTGGGCGGGGACCTACCTACATATGTGAGGCATGCTCAATTCATGTGAGAGAATTGTGAAGTCAGTATCATATGAACGGTCCTAGGATTGAGTGACTCGTTAGAACCATTGCATGACAAGTGATAAAAGAAATAAATACTTTTTTTTTTTGGAAAATATTCATTTTCCATGAAGACATTTACTAAAATAACCGTCAACACATTATGAGGAGCACCTAATCAAGAAAGATTTTTTTTTTTGTAAAGTTATAAGGGTCTCCCTTTTAAGCATTTATTAAATAATTATGATATTGCATAATCCATCTTTTGCTTTCCTATTATCAGGCATATGAAAGGCGCCATTTGTTACCATAACTGAAATGTAGAAATATGTTTTGCCTTATTTGATAAAGAATTAATATTAGTGCCGAGTGATGTTAGGATTTAAGATTCTCTTATATGTGGAAGGAAATATTTAATGTAAATAGATTTTAATTGTTTGATAATCGGTACCAAACTTTATTGACAAATCTTATAAGATTTTAATTATAGTTTACTTTTATATTGGAAAAAAAAATACAACAAACACATCTCCAAAAACTTGAATCTATTTTTATTTTTTTGTTTTATTATTTGTTTACGATAGAGAAATAACATGAATTAAGAAGTGAGGAGTAGTAGGATTTGAACTTAAGAATTTTATTGAAACCTCAACTTTGACCACTAATTATTTAATTTAAATTGAATTTATATTTATTCGCCAAAAAAAAAATATTGAAATATACTTGGAAATATGGGAGGTAAGGAAGGGAAAAGAAGGATAAAACATATGGTGTGGTTGGTGGGAAAGAAAGCCTGCACGAAAGCACAACGTCATCTCCCATTTCAATTGGTGGAGGGGTTTATAAGTCTTTTTGGTCCATTTGGAAAAGTATTATTATTATTATTTGGAATTATCAAAATTTTCATTTTTTTCCAGAATTTGTTGTCAGGTTAAGTTAAAATGAACGTGATAATATCATCATAGGTAGTTGAAACCATATTTACTTTGAAATTCAGGCATTCTTGGTTCAACCACTCGGACCGAAAAAATATGTTAAAATAAGATTAGAGAGATATAATTAGGGGTGGACTCATGTTGTAATTTATATTTTACTGGGTTATATAATTGGATAATTTTGAAATTTTGTACGGATGACAAAATTTAATATAGCATAAAGGCCTGAGGATCCTCTATGACATTTTCTAAGTGACATTCCCTAAATATATCACGTTTACTCTAGAGTTATCAATTTACATCAATAATTTACCGATTTTAAGTTAAGTTATATGAATGTAACACTACAAGAAAACATCTATTTAGTTACAGAAAAATCCATAGTTATTTAATTATTTTCTTGTAGTATAACTTTTCCGTAATTTAAAACATTACATGAAGTGACACTGAGAATCTGAAATGATATAAAGATATGTAATATGTTTTTTCCAAAGTAGCAATATATTGGTTTCAAAATTCTAGATGGGGTTGCAATAGGGCCGTCAAAAGATGTCATATACAGAAAACGACTATAACAGATATGCGCATGTTGCGATGGGTGTGTGTGCATACTATAAAGGATATAAATATAAATATAAATAATATGCAATGACTTAATTCGTCACAATTGACTTCTTTTTTGTGTCAAAACTATTGTCAAAACTATTGTCACACATATTTATATTTGTCATGATCACTTTTTTGTCATTTATTGTAAAGTTTTTAGTGTCGAGAATTTAGTCACAGAAGCATTGAATAATTGTGACCAATCACAAAATGTCGTCACAATTTCATCAGTGACGGAGGTATTTGCGATGACTTCAAATAATGGTCACAATTGATAATAGTGACCTAAAATCGACTTTAGAGTGATGACTTTTCTCGTCACTAAATATCATTTTTCTTGTAGAGATGTCAATTCGTAAATTTCGTCAAACCATTAAATTTAAAAAATAATGTACACAACACCTGAATCAATATACATATGATGTGATTCATGTTTAGGACTTGATCAGCATTAATGTTACATCTTAGGACGGTTGAGTTTGTGACCCCTTTTCCCTTAATTTTAAGCAATCCTTAATTGTCAAGAAGGCTAAGTCGAGTGGGGCTAGCCTTTGCCAACGACCGAGAGGTCGTGGGTTCGACACTGGGCAACTGTCCCAAATAACTAACTCCCTTACCCCTCCCCCCAAAAAAAAAGCAATCCTTAATTCTTCAAAACAAAGGAAAATAAGAAAATCTAAAATGAAACAAAAGGAAAGCAGGCTTAGACAAGAAATCTAATTTCTTTCACATAGGACTGCTCAAAATATATATACAAAAAACACATACAAACAAACATATGTAATAAGGAACAGTACAAATGGAGATTCTTTTTGAAGAGTTTTGTGGATAATTTCTTGTTTCATTCTCGTTGAAATTAATTAATTGGTCGTCAACCATCTGAGAAGAATATACTATATAATATAATAATGAATATAGAGATACAAGAAAAAAGTAATTTACAGTGTCGACGAGGTATCTGCATACGGAATAGTAATTTTGTAAATTAAGGAGCAATAACTTAGTTGGTAAAAATACTGATTAAACAAGAGTAATATAAGTTAAACTTTTTAGATAAATATAAGTTCTAACATATTTCATTTTTTTAGTTATATCATGCCACGTGTAATTTTTGAGATTATTTTGTTATTTAATTAGTGTTAAAAACATGCTTAGTTACACTTATTTTTTATTTATTAAATTAATTGTAAATTTTAAAGATTTATTTAAACATTTGAATTGTTAAGATTAGGTTGATCTTTTCAATTTAATCAGTAAACTAAGATTTTTTTCTTTCTAATAACATTAAAATCTATTAAACAAAATTATACTAATTAAGATGATTTTCCCAAATTCAATAAAATCGAAAATGTATGAAGATTTTAGAATTTTACAATATTATAAATAGACAGGTTAAGCATGATTTTTAATCGAATGAATTAGTTGAGTTGATTTTTAGTCAATTAGATTGAGTGACAAATTTTATTTTCTTTTAAATTTTTTCATTCTAACAATCATTTTTTTTCCAAAGAAAATTAGTTTATCGAAGTATTTAATTTTCTGTTTAACCCGCAGGCGAGCCGGCTCACTAAACTTTTTTCATAAAATAATCAAAACTTAAAAAAAATAAACTTTAATTGATCGATCTTAATAATAATCGTATCATCAACTGAGTTGGAAATTACTCAATTAATTGGAGATGCAGACTATATTTGCTTTTCGGGTTGTTTATATTTGACTTATTCAAATTAAATTATATATATATTACAGAATCTGTTTTCAGTTTTAACCAATCAGAAGTTTTCACAATCCTACGTGTAATTTTTTGTTCTTTACTTAGTTGAAAAAATATCATTGGTTGAGATCATTTTTATTTTTAAAATTAATGATATAGCTTGACATTTTTTACTTATTCAAATGAAATTGTTAATTTTAATATTTAATAATTTTTTATTTTTCCTATTCTACTTTATTCTTTTTCTCTTTTGAATATCCCACATTGAAAGTTTATGAAGTTTTTGACATTTGACAACATTATAAATAAAGGGGTTTAGAATGATTTTTTATTGAATTAATTGTTTGAGTAGGTTTTTAATCCATTAAATTGAGTGACAAATCCAATTTTCATTTCAATTTTTTATTCGAATTGTTAAAGTTTTTTTTTAAGATAGTTTATGAAGTTTTTTTTAACGAAAATTAGTTCATCGAACCATTTAGTTGTTTGTTGAATTTGCAGGCGAGCCTACTCATTAAACTTTTTTTCACTAAAGAGAAAAACTTTAAAAAATAAACTTTAATTGTTCGAGCAATTTAATTTTTATTGTATCTTCGGTTGAAATTTTCCCAATGAATTGGAGAGACGGACTTTATTTTCTTTTCTGATAGTTCAATGACTTATCCAAATTAAATTATATATTTTAATAGTTTTTTTATTTTTTCTATTCTAATTTTTTTTTATTTTTTCAATATTATTTAAGATACCACATCGAAAGTGTATGAAGTTTTATATTTGACGACATTATTAATAAAGGGGTTGAGCATGCGTTTTAATTGAACTAGCTGGTTGAATTATTTTTTAGTCCATTCAATTGAGTGACAAATCTATTTTCTTTTTTAATTTTTGCATTTCAATAGTCAAAGTTGTTTTTTAAAGAAAATTGTTTCACCAAACCATTTAGTTTCTTATTGAACCTGCAAACGAGCCTACTAACTAAACTTTTTCATTAAAAGAGTCAAAACTTTTAAAAAAAAATTAAATTTTATTTAATCGAACCATTTAATTATTATAGTATCATTAACTAAATTGGAATTTGCCTAATGAATTTGAGAGGCGTCATTTATTTACTTTTTGGATAGTTCATATTTGACTTATTCGAATTAAATTATATATTTTAAAAATTTTTAATGATATTTTTTATTTTCTTTTACTTTTTTTAATATTCTTTAAGATCCCACATTGAAAGTGTATAAAGTTTTTGAAATATGATGACATTATAAATAAAGATAGTGGGTAGGATTTTTAATTGAATGAATTTGTTGAGTTGCTTTTTAGTCTATTAAATTGAGTGACAAATCTAATTTGTTTTTTAACTTTTTCATTCCAGTAGTCATTTTTTTCCCCAAAGAAAATTAGTTCACCGAACCATTTAATTTTCTGTTGAACCCGCATGTGAACGACTCACTAAACTTTTCATTGAAAGGGTAAAAACGTCAAAAATAAATTTTAGTTGATCGAGTAATTTAATTTTTATCGTGTCATTAAATGAGTTGGAATTTGCCCAATAAATTGGAGAGACGGACTTTATATGTTTTTGGATGTTTCATTTAAACCGTGATTTTTTTTAAGAAAACTTATAACGACTACCCTGAGCAATCATTGACAGAATATTTTTTCGCTTACCATATTTTTTTTTTTATTTGCATCTAAATATAAAAAAATTATATATATATATTTTTTCTATATAGGTAGGTTTGAAAAACCAAACAAAAATATCAGTGTAGAGTATCATTTTTTACTTTTATTCTATTTAATATTTTTTAACAAATAATTTCATTCCCGTGCATAACACGGGTCATTAGGGTAGTATTATTTTTATTCTATTCCTCAAATCCAATTTACATAACTAAATCTTGGTTCGTTTAATTGCGTCCAAAGAGTTTAACATCCATTCAAGAAAAAATATGGTTCAAATCTGTTTTAATACTGCGCTATATTTGCTCATTTCTTAGAGTATATATTTAACTCGAAAACCGTACTTGTTTTTCTTGGTTTTTGCTTGTGACCAACTTTGCCTAGTGCTGGTGGATAACATACCTAAGCCATTTATATCATTATTTACAAATGGTCTTTGGTAGGTAAGCAGTCATCTAATTAGATCAATTGTTCTTCGGATCTCTTTGATTCCTTTCTTACTATGTATATCCACCTAGTTTCCGCCATTGGTTCTATTTATTAGAACATGCTTGAATTTAATTCCCTATTATCAAATTATTTCTTATAATTAAGATTCTTTAAAGAAGGTTTTGAAATAATATTCAGTCCAATCAAGCGAAATGACTAAACTAAATTGGATCAATTGAGGTAAAAGATTTTATAACTGAATAAAATACTTTTGGTTGCGTTATTTTGCATTTTTACTTATGAATTGATGATCCAATTAATTAACTTAATTTGAGCCGCTTAACACTGTTCAATTCATTTGTATGTACATTGTAGACGTCATGGCATAAATATATACATATCATATGTCATGGCACTGTTCAGTACAATTAGAATGTTCAAAATTGAATGTCTTATTTTTAAATTTAGTTAAAATTTCAATACAAATTTTAAATTGTATCTCAAATCAAAGACAATCATTAAATTTTAACTCAAATCAAAATAAGACATTCAAATTTGGACCAGGTGTACTAACTTTTGAGATCACTTAAAAAACTGGTGATTGTTAAGACAATGTGTAAAACGTTTCCACCAATCAAAACCACCATCCTAGCATAGCATCGATCGATAATAAAAAATAAAAAAAATTTAATGATAAATTATTATGAAAAGAAAAGGGGGGGTTGTTGGGTTGTAGAAGTCATGCTCACCACCAACAACCACCACATCACGATCACCATGGAGGAGGACGTCGGAAGGGTAGGTAGAGCAACCTCATCATCTCCTCATATTTTGGCCTTCTCTGGTTTTGCTTTCCAATATATTACTTGTCACAGTACTTAATTACTTTTTTAAAAGACAATGAATATTTTCTATATATATTAAAAGACAAGGAATATTTGCTTGGTCATTTCATTTTCTTTTAGAAAAACATTTTAACATCTAATTTTAAGAAAAGGAGGGCAGATAAAACGTTTATTTATTTTTTTTTCACTAGTTTTACTAGTGCAAGTAAGACGTAAAAAACATATAATGAAACTATAGAATAACTTCATAAGAATCAATAAAACAGGTTCAAAATATAATTTTTAGCAGACATTACCTTAGCGGGAAAATAACTTCCCTAGCATATATATGTATATGAAAATACTTCTTTCATACAGAATTAATAGATATAAAAATAGAGAAAAACGCTATATATTTACACCAACAATTTTTACTTTTCTCTAAATAGAAAAAAGAAAATTTTCGGCTATTTTTAGCCTCAGTATTTTACGGATTTCGCTCAAGTTGTCAAATTAGTGATTATGGCCATTTTTCAGGCAAAAAATACACAGCACATGTGCACGTTAGTAAGGGAAAAATTGTCAACTTTTAGTCAGTAATTACAAACTCATCTTCCTCTTTTCTTCTCCAACTTCATCTTCTTCAATTAACCTTAATTTCTCTCATATTTTGAAGCTTCAATCAGACTCATTGACAAATATTGAAAAACCATTATATACTTTTATCTAATTTAAAAGTTTACTCTCTCAATTTCTGCAAAAGTTGAAGTTTAGCAAAAAGGCATGGTCGTGATATTATATTGTCTGAATATGCATGTTATGTGTAGGTGCTTGAATGTGTTAATTTGGTAACCATAGATATAGAACTATTGAGGTTGAGAAAAACTAATAAAAAAGCCAATACCTAACTAAATGAACCGAATTGAGAAATACGTAGAAATAGTTGTTTGGGTTCCATACATGTATGACATAGTTAATAGAATTTAAAGTCACAATTTGGTACTACCTAAAATCACCAATTTGGTTACTCTATATCATCAATTATCATAAACCAATATGTTGCCTAATGTACACAACTCTTGATTGGTCAAATTATGTCTCATTATAAATTCATTTCATATGGTTGGTGTTCGTTTCAGATATTTTATCTGACTATTATTTGAAGTTTTGTATTGATATATCTGTCAGTTAAAGCGACATGAAACCGCATCTAAGTGACTTTGTAATGAACATGCATGCTCTATGAGAATGAAAGTGAGACGAATTGCAATCAATTGTGTTGTGACATTTTGTCAATTCAATCCACATCTTATTAATATGAAATTCTTACATTCAGTTCTTATTTAAAAGGGGATTTACAATTTCCTCCAACTTTATCATAAACCAAATTATCAACTAATGTACACTGCTTTTGATTATTAACTAATCCTAATTGACAATGAAGCACAATTTATGAACTAAGACAATATTTTTTTTTCAATCGGTAAGTCAGAGATTTGAGTCATGCTATAGAAAGAAAACGCCGAACTACTATTAATTCTTTTGAAAAGGAGCAGATTCTTTTAATTAATAAATGGAACTGATTAATTCTAGTTTCCCATTCCTCAAAACCCACACCCCAAAAAAAAACATTGTTGTTTCCTTTCTGATCCGAGACTTTCATTCTCTATTCATATCACGGTCCAATAACCCTAATTAATATGGTTTCTTATCGATTTTTATTTTAAAACTTATTAATCTATTATTAATTTTCATTCTAAATCACATCCCTCTTTTACAAAGAACTTATGTTTGCTTATATTGTCGAATTGAACATATTAATGTGTGTAAAGTTTGGCGACCGATGAATGTTTGGCCCACGTACGACTTTGGAATTATATTCAGGGTTTTGTACAAGGAAGATTGGTGAATTTCGTCCTTTAACAATATGTGATTGGTGATTTTGGTCCCTGTTCTATTTTTTTTTGGTTTTTAGAACCTTAAACAATTTGCGCTTGGTGATAACGGTCCTTCCGTCCACAACCGTGACGGAAATAATTAATTTTATTTTTTTTAAAAAACCCTTCAAGACACCGGGGTTAATTTGGGTATTTCACCCAAAAAATATGGATCTCAAATTGTTAAGGGACGAAATTTACCAATTTGTCTAAAAATACTCCAAATCTCCTTCTTCCCCACCCAACTGCCCAACTCTCTCCCTCTTCTTTTCACCCCGTACCGGCCACGACCGTTACTTCTCTCTCTCTTCGGCTGCCGGAATCTTCAAGCTCCCGATCCAAAACTCCGCAAAAGTTTCTCTTATATAATTGAAGAATTGATGTTTAGCAGAGACTAGGGATTGACTTTGGTTGGCCTGACAATGGTTGGATATGGTATCTACCTCTTTGTTGAGTACAAGAAAACTTCCAGTGATGGAGCAAAAAAAAAACCCTGGTACAAGTGGATTTAAAGACAATGAAGGTATTGATATAGGGAAAATTGAGGCCCAATCCAGTGCCATCTAATGTGAGTGTATAAAAGGGTGAGCTGCACCAGATTGGACCTTCTTCATAAATAAATAAATAAAAAGCGCTGAAGAAGATAACATCAGCACATGGGGTTGTACTGGCAGCGCAACCGCATCTGATTGGGGGATAATGTTTTTTATGATATTTGAGTTTTCAAAATTAGGTGGCTATAACAGTTGTGGACAGAAGGACCGTTATCACCAAAACGCAAATTGTTTAAGGTTCTAAAAACAAAAAGTATAGATCATGGACAAAAACCACCAATCGTAAATTGTCAAAGGACGAAATTCACCAATTTGCCAGGATTTTTTCCCCAAAATACCCTTCAATTTTTGTGTTTTCATTTAAATTTTTGTTGACTGACGGTTGACTATATCAGTTGTGGACGGAAGAACCGTTATCATCAAACGCAAATTATTTAAGGTTCTAAAAAAAAAAACATAAAACAACAACTAAAATTACCAATCGCTTATTGTTAAAGGACGAAATTCACCAATCTACCTTTGTAGAATGACTAGTTCAAGAACCCATGATATTGTGCAAAATTATTATATATGTATAATCATGGATGTTGAGTACTATAGTATATCTTCTTTTTTTTTCGAGGAAACTATAGTATATCTTCTGATAATAGAAGACACTTTCTCAAAAAAATAATAATAGAAGACACCTACCCGCTTATGGTATTGAACACCAAAAAATTTAATAAATAATTTTTTTATTATTGAATAAAAATTTGACGTTCCATATTTTTTTGAAGCGAAATATTTTTGATTTTGGAATATCTCTAAAAATATGTGTTACATATCTTATGACATGTATTAATTAGGAGATAACACATTTTATATAAAACTTAATAGCTATTTAAAAACATGTAACACCTGCCAAAAAAAAAAAAAAACAATATATACTTATTTTTGTGTGTTCTACACTATAGTAGTGGCCCCACATCCCACTGGCCACTACTCCGGGGATCATTGGTCAACAGGGCACAAGTAATTGTTGTCCAATACATATACCAGTAGAACTTGTCCAATCTGTCAGCAGCCAATTCAATTGGTTTCGTAGTGGTAAATTGTGGATAAGGACGCAGAATTAAATTTTTGATAATCATAGTGTGAAAGTTTCAACCCTCCAATGTGGTGTAATTTCTTATGGTGGGTTAAAACAAGTCCTTTCATTTGGTCGGACCAGCTGAATCACATTGATTTACATTCTCTAAATTCTCTATCGGACTAAAGAGTGGAGGCCTATGAGGGTGGATAACGACGCCTTTTATACACAAGAACTTGTCCAATCTGTTCCTTTCTTGATTTTGAGTCGTTTTACTTTAATTCTAATTAACTTATTGTTATCCCGTGGTTATCTATCAATATATTAACGGATGTAATACACAAGATAAAAAAAATCATTTCACAAAAAAAAAATTGACATAAATGAGTTCTTATTATTAACCATGTCATGTATTGCGTTCATTGAATTTGTAAGATGTCGATAAATTAATTCAAGACTAATACAATATAAAACTACTGATTGATTTTTACATTTATCAAGAAGGCTTTGGCCCGGTGGGCAAGGCCTTGACTTGTGTCCATGAGGACACAAGTTCGACACCCGCCTCCAACGTTGAGGCAAATAAAATTCGCTGAAACTAGAGTCTTTGACAAAAAGGATTTAATTATACATTTTGAATAGTGACAGATCCAAAATTTAGGAACAGTGGGATCACTTATTTAAGGACAAAGACAGAAAATAAACTAAAAATTTATATAGAAAATTCGACGTTTCTGAAAATGTTAGAGGAGGGGATCTCTGATTTTTTAGGGCGACCGCTCCTGCAATATTTAAAAAAAATGTCACATTTTCTATAAGATTTGTTTTCAATAAATTATTCATATTTTTTGTAGAAACATTTCTATCAATTAATATTTTTTATGACGCTTTTGAAAAATTAACAAATAAAATGATTTTAAATTAAAACTAAAAGGGGAGAGAATGAAGTGAATGGACAAAAATACCTATAACTCTGGTGAAAATTAGTTAGTTAATATACAATTTTTTTAACGAATTTCTCAAAAAAAAAATGTAACATTATGTGTGAGACAATGAAAAATTTAGAAGAAAAAAAATTAAAAAAATTAAAAATAAAGAGAAAAATTAATAAAGAAAACAATTGGACCCACACGACAACCAAGAGAATTGAATCACTGTGTCATTGTATTATACTCTTGGTATTGTTTGAAAATGGGGTCACTAAAATTTATAGCGGGGTAACTAATTTAACAATATAGACATAATTATTATATAAATATAATTAGAAGTAAAAATAAAATTTCAGCGGTAACAAGCTGCATCTGTCGTTGATTTTGAACTATAAATTTTTATTTGAATTCGACATCTTTATCTCCGCTTTTGCATTTTCTTAAAATAAAAATTTAAAACAAAAATTCAATCCAAATAAATTTATTTTCAAGACATATACACACGTTGATATATGCAAGAAACCGGCCTCTAACTGGACAAACGCGTTTCCACATCAAGACAACAACCATTTCCTCTTTTTTATTTTTATTATTTATTATTTTTTGAGGGAACTCAACAACTATTTCACTTGTATAAATAATTAAATATATAATGTAATGCATAAAAAATCATCTGTGAATGACTGTTTTACTTTGACTTCACAGAACCTTTTTTATTTTATTTTTATACTACGTAATTCACAGCTATATATATACAAGAGTGCCTGTTTGAAAAGATCAAACCTCATTATTTCTTGACATTCTTCTACCTTATTTATATTCTAATTGTATTTTTCTATGATTGATTTATTAGAATTTCAAGTTTACCTTAGTTTTTTGTATTATTGCTTCTATGTTATAAATAATCTAACAGTCAAGCATTTCATTTATAATAAAAATATTTTGTCATTCTCCCCTAAATTACGAGTCAGTTAGATATATTTTACTGTCAGACTAAGGTAAAAATTGTTTATTAGGGACAACTTGATTCTAATGCTATACATAAACATAATAAGATCAATGTTATATTTCTACATTCCGGTGCTAACAGCTATTTTCTTACAAACGTGATAAATTAATCTTTTACAAATAAAAACTACGGTTTTATAGTAGGTTGAGATGATTTTCTTGTAACCTGGATGAGAACTTGTTTGAACTTTAAAGTAACAATATTTATAAATATTAAAAAAAAAAAAAAAAGATCAAACATTATTTTTATAACAAGTAATTATGAATTTGCATTTAGTAAAAAAAAAGTTTGTTTGTTCTATTCTATCATATATTAATTGAATGTACGAAATTGTCCTTTTCAACTTTGCAAAACAAATTAAAAGTGAATGCTTATTATGAGTTTAGGAAGAATTGCATAAGAACAAAATTGAAGAAGGTTATCCTAATAAGGGAAAAAAGAGTTGGTAATTTTCATCATCATGTACCTATCTACCCTTTTGGAGATCAAACTATTATATATGATAGTTGTTGAAATTATATATAAATTGACTATTTCCAATTTCATGAAATTCATTTTTTCTTCTTTTCTTTATCTAATTGTAAAGAATTTTTAAAATTTATACTTCTCTGTTTTCATAATAGAAGTCCTTTTAAAATTTAATTCTTTTCAAAATATATGTCATTTTCTAAGTGTTTAGTATATTGCTAAAACTACTATATAGAGGAGAAAGGGAGAGATGGATGGTTTAGACTTAACATGAATAATTTAAATTTTTTAAAGTTAATATAATAGAGAAAATACCTTTCTCTCTTTCATTTTTTTTATTTATGCTGAAGTACCTAAAAAAATCTTTTCATCAAGAGACTAACTGTCGCGTTGCCTAATCCGTTCCCAAGCCAAGAATACGTTGTTGAAACCTCTCCGACTAGAACATGAATTTGATAGCAGTAGAAGCAAAGATACGAACTTGACCATTTAGGTTCAACTTGACCTGGATAAGCTTTGAACAAAAAATTAGGTTTTCCAGGAATTTTAATGCCCAATTTCATGATTATCATGAATTTACGAGACAAACAAAATAATTCCCCTTCGAATTTTATTATTTTTTTCTTTCTTAATACAATCATTTGTAGTTTAAAATTAGGCATATATAGAAATATTGCCATGTGATTGATTTCTCTAAAGAGTTGTTCTGCTAAGCACGTTTTATGTTCAGTGATGTGCGGATCAAATTTTTTGTTGAATTTTTGTCTTATTTTTATATCCCATCTGTTTAACTAATTAAGCCATATTCTTTTGGTCCATTTGTCACATTAATAATGAATAGAGAAGTGTTAGTTTTAGAGTAGTGTAATCAATTTAGATTTTTCAAGTTTGTTAAGGAGTTTAAAGGTTTATAGTATTCAATTTAAATTTTAAAAAGGTGATTAAAAATTTAGAAATATTTAATTTAGATTTTAAAAATACATTAAAATTTAGAGGCATTCAATTCACATTATAAATTATCCGTTAAAATTTGTTGTTATTCAAAACTCTATATATTCTCATAAATTTTATTAAATTGAGGATTTTAATGGATTTTCTAGGCCTAAATCTGTATTGAGAAATCTCTTCTTATTCCTCAACATTCCGAGTTTCTCTCATTAATATTAAAATCAAATGTCTTTAATAATTCTATATGAGATTACAAATTCTTTAGTAGTCTCATTTCTTTAAAATTAAAAGAAAAATAAATAAATGTCCAAACTAAAAAAATATGAGGAAAAATTTTCACATCCTTAGAAAACTCTCAATATGAAATGTTTATTTCCCCAAAACAATATATATTGTCAAAATATCCAACTCCATGGTCATAGTCAAACAAAAATTAAAGAAAGCAAACAATTTCTTCTCTATCTATCACAAATTTCTATTTTCCAAACATGTATTTCATTTCCCTGAAAGAGAAAATCTAAATGAAAAAAGAATTCAAACAAAACTCATCACAAAACATACCTTAATTAAGTCAAAGAAAAAAATCTCAGTAAATAAATTATACAAACCTTGAACAAATAAATCAAAAAAGGGCAGCAGTTTCTTGATCTAAAAAAAAAAAATCAAAGACCTACCACAAACATTTTAAATTTTTAACAAAAATATTTGATTCCAAAATAAAAAAGATTGATAAACATAGATTGACTTTAGAAATTCAATACCGCTGGATCTATATAATACACCACTAAATCATTATTTTCTTTATTTTTGGGTGTTATTCAAATAATCTATATACTTTATAAATCAAAAAGAAATCATGATAAATCAATCTAACATAATTTGATAGAATATGCGTAGAGTTTGCATAGAGTTAATAAAAAATCCATAGAGTCAGTAGAATTCATATACTTTTGAAAATCAATTAAAATCTTTTAAAATTCGAATTGAATACACCCTCATTATTTTTAATAAATCTAAAATCTAAAAAACAAGGTCGACTCGGTAAATAATCGTGTATGTACACATTCCTGTGCCCAATCACTCACAATTCCCCATGTATATATATAATTATAAAAAATGTCCACATGCCAAATTTTAAATAATTGGATACAAGAATGAGAACATATACGCGTACAGAAAATTTTCACCCTATGGAGTCTCAGAGAAAATTATAATACTTACCCATCATCTATAAATGAGATTAGACATAAGATCCATTGTGAATAACGAGCAGTTACTGCCTTGAATTCTAACTTGCAAATTTGACACGGTACAATGATCCAAAGTCCCCTCCACAGTAGAAAACAAACAACAACAAAAAAAACAAAAAACAAAAAAAACATTTAAAGTTAGAGAACTAGAGGTAGAGAAGTCCTTTTCTTAGCTTTTCATTCTTCACCTAACAAAATCTTGTGGTTACCATTGATCAAACATCAAAAAACTTCTTTTATTTACTTTTTATCATCTCGTCAGGGTCTTATCTTCAGATCAAATCTAAAATTTTATCTATCGGACCCATATATTTATTATAAACATTTCAATTTTTACACGACTCAGAATAGGGTGATCAAAGAAATGGCAAGCAAGAAAACTAGGGTGACAACCTTGTTCTTCATTTGTGGATTGATTATGATCCTCATGATGATGGCCAAATCCACCACAGCATTAACAGATTGTGCTAAAGACTGCATGCCAACATGCTTAAGGGTAGAAAGTTCAACCTTAAAAATTTGTTCAAAGGCTTGTGAAGGTTTCTGCAAACAAACTCATGGAAAATCACCTTCACGTTTATGAATTTTATTACTATCAAATTCGAGATTTATCGAAGAAATTCACGGTCCGTTCGGTTTTTTTCTTCTTATAATTTTATTTCTTTCTGAGAAGGTTCTTTTATATATATATATATATATAAAAGCTAGAATAATTTTGATCTTTATGCGACAATTTGGTAGCTCAGTTAATTTGTAGTAATATTATTTATATTAAATTACATCTTTGTCACTCAATGTATGAGAGAAATTAAAGAAAAACTTCTATGTTTTTCTATTCATTGCTACATCCTTCATTCCTCGTCTCATGATCTGCCTTGTTTCCTTGCATTTTCCTTATTCGAGCTGATTCCAGCGTTGCTAGGAATTTTTATTACACTTCTTTATATTCACACAATCTTAATTGTTACGACCTGGTCAATTTAATTTTATAGCAAGGTAGGGTTGATAGTTGTTCCTAACAACTAAAATGACTATTAAATCTTTTTCCGAACCATATTGGATCGAAAATCATCAATTGTGATTGTATTAATGGTGGGTCGGAACCGTGGAACTATTGCATTGTTGTAGTGTGACTATTCTATCTTCACAATTGCAAGTATTGGATGACTATTCAAGACGCCAACAACTAAACAAATGAAAAAGTTGCAAATGTATTTCAGGGATGGATCTAGAATCTAGAGATTAGAAGAATTTCGTACTAAAAAATTTTGGGGGATAGAAATATAAATTTTATAAGTAAAATTTTCTATAGAAAATTTGTCGTGTTATAAAATGTTTGGAGACGGCCTTATATCCGCCATTGATTCCATAGACAAAAGATTAGCCATTACGTAGAAGGTTTTTTCGGCCTCCATGAGTCTCTCAGTTTCTGTCTAGCCATTACGATTGAGTTTCTTGAGATGCTTTTTCTTTTTATTTTCTTTGTAATCGGTGTCAGGGTGAACCCGACTAATCCGATTAAAGGATTCCTGTGGAGAGATCCGCCATTACCAAGCCACTATAGCCACTTCGAGATAAACTTACTCAAAAATGAATCAAACTCCCGAAAAACTTAGTGAGTGAGAAGGGAAACAATCGAACTAAACTCCTTCCTTGAGAGGCCATTTGAAAGACATGAGTTTCTTAGCAACTCGGAATTATAAGTTACCGTTAACATGTTCATTCCAACCCCGAAAAAGTTTAACAGATTAGATGGGCGAATAGATGGGCCGTGAATGCGTGCACGAAAGAGTTGTAAAATTTAATATGGGCTGGGCTTGCATGTTTTTGGCTGCAACATTGCATGGAGGATTAGTTTAGTCCCAGAATACTACTCCCTCCATCCAGTGGCGGACCAAACGATTGTAAAAATTTCTAAATGGTATATTTCGGTGTGTATCATAAAATTCTTGGGGGGCCATAGTAGAAAAAAATCTATTTTTTTCTGAACAGTTGGATATATATACCTAGTATATAAAAAAATTGAAAATTCTTGGGGGGGCCAGGGCCCCCTGCCCCTTGTATCCTCCGCCACTGCCTCCATCCCTAAATAAGGTTAACACTTGACCATTTCACATAATTAAGAAATTCTTAAAAACAATAAAAGTTAAAGTTAAAAGACTAATATATCCTCATTAAATACATCTTGAAAATTGAAATTGTGGTTAAAAGAAAAGTAAGAAGAGGGTAAAAATGGTAAAAGTTCATTGATAGTTCAAATGTTAATATTATTTTGGGATAAATTTGAAGTCCCAAATGTTAACATTATTTGGGGATGGAGGGAGTAATTTTTAAATTAAAGCCTTTGGGATTTGCTTTTGCATGATATTAATTAGTCATTTACTGTATTTGTGAAATTATGTTGGGCCTCATGAGTTAAGTACTCGCTCCGTTTTCATTATATTTTGCAAAAATTAAGAAAACTAAAATTAAGATGTTTTTGTAATTAAAATATCAATATTACTCTTTTAAATATTACCTTTTTTTTATGAATAACATTTTAAATATTACTTGTATACCACTAATTCTATTTAAAAGAGTAATATTGATATTTTGATTACAAAAATATCTTAATTTTTGCTTCCTTAATTTTCATAACATGTAATGAAAATCTTATAGTTAGGAATGGAGGTATTATTTTTTTATTCCTGGCTGAGACTTATAAATAGAATTTCAATTTATGAACTAAAATTGGTTGGCATAACTGATTCGACAGTTTCGCTTCTTAAGAAAAAGGATCGACCCGCTCACGTGTATGGAGTCGCAACTTATTACATTATTACATAAAATACTAGATAATCGATGCATTAGTTTGAAGATGTTCAATTGTAATATTAGATTAGAATATGTTGGAGATTTTTTATCATATTTTGTTTCTTGGTTGTAGCTATTCAAAGGTTATTTAAATCTAATTAAAAGTTATGACTAGATAATGTTTATAACTCATGATGAAGAAATATAAATGTATATATTAATAGGTATAATTAATTATGTAAAGGCGTCATTATGAGTTAATATATAAGTAATGCATGTCTATGTACAAAAAGTACAAATTTATCTATAAAAGAATTAGAGGTTCAAGGCAGCAATGACGGATTATATAGTGACGGTAGTCCTCAACATTTTCTAAAATTTCAAATTATATATATTGTTGAGAAATCCTTTAAAAATTTCATGTTTCACCAACCTAAAAAAATTTTGGAAAAGTTTGCTAGAATATGTCTTCTTATATTTTGCGCCCAAATACTGTATATATAAGTTTTAAATCTATTCCTGCAGATAAATGAATGTAATCTTATAAAGCTCTTGCCCGTTAAATTTGATTTTTTTAGTGCAAGACAAATCAAACATAGAACTTCATTGTATATTCTCAGACATTTTGCAGAACTAACTAAAAGATGTTATAACACGAGTCGGAGCCATCTTATTTATTTCTCTTAAGAGTTCTAACAGTGCATGCTATACATACACATGCACACACACACATATATATATATATATATATATATATATATATATATATATATATATATATATATATATATAGAATTACCATAACTTATGCTACCTTCATTTCTAAATATAAGACTTTCATATTGTGAAAATTAAGGAAACAAAAATTAATATATTTTATAATTAAAATATTAATATTACTCTCTTAAATAGAATTATTGGTATACATGTTACATTTAAGATAATAGCATTTTAATTACAATATTTTAATTTTTACTTCTTTAATTTTCGTAACATGTAATGAAAAGTCTTATGTATCGTAATAAAAGGAGTATTCTTTTAGACATGCATGAGATTAAAACTTGAGGGAATAAATATTGGAGCCCACTTGGGGCTCATGGATTAGGTTTGACTTGCTGACGATCATAAACACATACAAACACATCAGATCATGACAAGGAAAATAATAATAGTTCATCAAGATATAGGCAGGTGATATTGCCAAGGCAATTTACCTCCTGCCAAGGTAATTAATTATCAAATTACATTTCCATCCTCTTGGTTAACTAATCATTCTATTTTTGATTGTGCATCAAACTAATTTCTGTTGAATTCATTTTGTATCTAATCAAGAACTAAAACGGGCTATAAATTTATTTGTTCAATCTTTCATTAAAATTGAATAAACTTATACGAGATCTGGAAAATTCTCAAGAAATGTTTGCTAATTCATGAGTCCATAATGGAATAATCTTCTAAATTTTTTCATATAAATGGATGTCTGAAACCATTTAAACCTTAAATTTCAAAACTTATATTATTCATGTCTACTAAATTTCATTGTTCAATGTCAATGTCCGTTTTCTCACCAAACTGTAAATTTTATTGTTCCATTACCCATAACTGTAAATTTCACTTCATGATTGATAGACATAGTCTTTCTACGACTATTGACTCTAAATTTGCTCCATGATGAGGAGGATTAACATCATATTTTCTTGAACGCCTAGCGTTAGCATACAACAATAGCATGTTAGGTGGTGAAAAGAAAAAATAACATAGATAATTGAAGTTTGAAGGACCTGAAAAATTGAGAAAATATGCAAAGAAGAAAGAACAATGGCGCTTATAGGAGAGAGAGAGAGAGAGGATGAAGAGGGCACATGGGGATTGATTGGAGAGAGGAAAGATTTTGATAGGATGTATTAGTTGACCCATAAGGATATAATTGTAATTTAAATGTAAAATGCCTTGGCAATATCAGTGGGATATATATCAACCCCATAAAAATAATGCTCACAAAAGGTTTCGTACAAAGCTGACTTATGAGCCTTCATTATTATCAATATGCTTTTTTCATTTTATCTTTTATGCATCACAAACACATCACACTTTTTTTTTTTTTTTCTTTTTTTTTTGCGAGGGGGGATGCGGGGATCGAACTCAAGACCTCGGTCCTGAATCCTACGGCCTTTTCCACTGGGCCAGTAAATCCCTACACAAACACATCACACTTGTATACATATCTCAATCAACATTATTAGTTAATAAATCTCAAATTTTTTTTTTTTTTTGACGCCCGAAGGTGATTGTCCCCGAAGGGGAAGAGTGGAGAGTACCCTAGATAGGGAGATTGTAGCATGCCCCATGCCTGGGGAGGGAATTTTGCCTTATAAGGAGGAGAATTTATTTGCCCCACAAGGAGAGATACGGGAATCGACTCCGTCCCGTGGCCGAGTAGCCTTACCACTTGGGCTACCCGATTCCTGTAATAAATCTCAATTAACTAACTTAATTATGATCATTACATTCCTATAATGTCGTTCAATACGCGAATTCAAAAAAAAGAGAGATACATATTGCAATGAACCCGATACTTATAAAAAATACTGCAGTGTCATTATATTGAATAAGTTTTTACCGTGCATTTTTCTTGTTTAATATGGTTAATCTCAATTGATTAATTTAATTACGATTGAATTCCTATAATGTTGTTTGATTGATAGTACGCAAAGTTTAAAAAGGGAGATAGCGATTGTAATAAACTCAATATTTATAAAAATAATGTGCAGTGTCATTATTAAATAATATTATTTTATCACGTATTTCTTGCCAAATGAAGAACAAACTACACAAGTGAATTAATGACCTTGTTGATTTGATCATGGAAGCCAAAATGCATGAAACCTTTGAAGAATTTTGAATTAGGACAAAACATCATATGCATTGGTTTCCTTAATGACCCTAGTGGGGGGCACCATTAGAGCAGAGGTTCCCAATCCAAGCCAAGTAATAGTATGAAAAATTAAATTAGTAGTACTATAAAGAATCAAGAAAAGTGAGCTTTTTAGCTAAGTTGACTTGCCCTAGAAAGTCTGGCAAATTTTTAGAGGTGATAAAAAAGGGAATCCAATCCTCTCTAAATATCCTCAATATTCCCTCCTCCAACAAAAGAATTGATTAATGAAGATTCTTTATTTTTAATTGGTTGCATACATATCTTTTTTTTGATATGGTTAGTGATGTCAATTGAGATGGGGAGGCAAGAGTGGTCTTAAAAGGTGGAATGAAATGAAAAGGAGTCATTGCCTTGGTTCCTAGTTGATGGTCTTTTGTGGGGAAAGGAATAACTTTCTTTGGAGCTTAAAAAAGATGGGGCATTTTTCTTTTTTCTTCTTTTAAAAGGTTGTCTTTTTTTAAGAGAAAAAAAGTAAGTTTAGTGAGTGGGAGAGAATAGAGAACTCCACTAATCCAAATCTCCATTAGAAATTATGCATTTTCAAAGTCATCCCTTTCCTTTTTGCTTCTCTCTCTCTCAATTCATTTTCAACTTGATCATCACAAGGTCAATTACTTTTTTTGGCTTAAAAGATTCTCCATTCATCGGGGGGGCATTTGCATAAGTGAATCATTTGATGCCCCCCATTTGAAGCTCCCGGCTCCTATTCGAGCGAACTTTTGTTTCAGATGCAGCTGCGAGACACGCTACTCAGTCATCGGATGAAATTTTTTAGCTGATTGAGATCCTGGGAGAGAAAAGTTTTCAGCTGACTTTAAAAATAAAATAAAAAACTTTTCTCTCTCCAGATCTGGACCGTTTAAAATCTCATCCGACGGCTGAGATTGTTCCGCACAGGAGCCGGACTGCCATTTGAAGCTCACGAAGAACATGTGTTCTACATCGTGCAAAATAAAATATCTTGTAAAATACTTCCTCCATTCCTAAATATAACTCTTTAGACAATTTGAGAAAATTAAGGAAGTTGTCATTTTCACATAAATTTCCAATATTATCCCCACCCTCCCTCTCTCTCACTTCTTTGTCATAAAGAAAGGAAAATGTTGAGGGTATAATTGGAATAAATTGTTGACAACTAATAAAACAACCTTAAACGACAATTAATTTGGATACCTAGATATCTCCTAAACGACAATTAATAGGGAATGGAGGGAGTATGTATTAGTCGTTGGATCAAAAGATTTGATAGCTAAAATTATTTATGTCTCAACACCAATTATGAAAAATTCTAACAAATGTTGGAACAAATGATTGCAGCCGTTAAATTCTTGATCCGACGGTTAATAAGTGTTCCATGCGTGCAGGACTTTGGTCATTCCGCACCTCAACTGACCGCCATTTGAAATACCATATTGGCAATAAATTCATATATCACTTACAACGACTACTAGTAGCTGGTGGAAAATATATATACTCCAAGATACTATTCGAAATATCTCAAGAATAAAGTATATTTATATTTACAGCTGAATATCTTATAAATAATAAGTTAATTACTATGCAGTCTAAATATTACTTAATTAATTTAAAGTATTATATATATACACACACTTAAAAGTGATAAACTTGAAGCATGCAGTGACTAGATGTTGATTATGGTGAAAATCTAGAATCATTTCAAAGTACATCAAATGTATGAATAATTCAATCTTTCCAAGGCCGTGGCAACATCTATTTTTTGAAAATTTCTCATATAAATAAATAATTGGAAAGATTCCAAAAACCGCGGTATTGTTTACCGAAAATTGGCAAAAAAATTCAATGTTTCCATTATGCGGCTCAATTCTTGTACACGAATAATTTTTTTTCACGTGTTTACTTTTTCTATATAGGTTCTACTATATTTTTTTTAGGTTATAATTTTTTTAATTAAAAAATTAACACATGTCAATTTTTTTATTATTGAAAATAATAAATAAGACACCGAACGGAGACAGAAGATTCCTTTCCTGAAAGTTTATTAATTAGACATATTAGGACCAGTAATTATGTACACATTGCAAATGACCAAAAAAGAATGCAATCTATATTTAATTTTTAAGAGTTAAAAACGTTAAAAGAAACAATCAATTTTGGTGGGTAATGATTTATGTACTATATATGTCTTAATGGTTGTAATAAGTTCTCAAAGCACTTAAAATTTGACTGCTACCTACATGACAATATTGATTATGGGAGCCATATCAAACCTTTAATTTTTTTTTCTTTACTTATTTGAGTTGTTTTTAATAAAAATCAGCAAAAAACCGAGTTTGGAAATTGCATTTTTTATTATTTATTTCTGAAAACATCCAGAAACTTGTACTCCCTCCATTTCCCTCAATATAAATAGTTTAGGACACTTTGAAAAAATTAAAGAACTCGAACAAACAATAATCTTTCCACTGCAATTCTAATAATACCTCTTCCTTCCTCTTTCTCTTTCACTCTTCCAATAAAAGATATGTTGAGGGTATACTTGGAATAAATTATTGACACCTAATAAAATACATGTAAATGATAATTAATTTGGATACGTGTATATCTCCTAAACGATAATTAAATAGGAATGGAGAGAGTATATGCTAAGTTATTATTTGAAGTAACTTGTAATTCTATTATGGATGAGGTCTTTATAGATAACATGTTTAAAACATTATATTTGCTTAAATATAAACTATAATTCCCTTTAACTATCATTTTCTTTGATAAAGAAATATGTAATTTACATAAACTTGACATATAATATAATAGAGTTTTTTATTATGCGTGAGACAAATTTGCTTCATACATCCCTTGTATTGGATTAATAAAATCTCTTTTCCACTCTATTTTTTTATTAGTTGATAAGTATTTTCAAGCATTTGTATTAGGGACAGCAATTTTGACTTAGACCCGCACCACTTCGACTTGACCTGTTCTATTTAGGGCGGTTTGACCCGCCCTGAACTGAGAACGGAACGAACAGACATGACCTATCCCGTGATCGAGACAGTTTGGAGTTGGATCTCATGTAATATTCATCATGCCCCGTTCATATTATAGTATTATTAATTGTGTTTATATGAATGTTGTTCATAAAAAAATTCTTCTCTTTAAGTTATGATTTCCTCTTCTTTTTGTGCCCAAGAAGAATGCTATTGATAGATTGAATATTAAAAAGAGGTGGTAGGTTCTATCTCAATTTTTATATGTCATTTATGTAAAAAAAAAATTAAAAAAAGTGAGACGGGGCAGAGCATACCCAACCTGCACGGAGTGGAGTGCGAGGGAAAATTCTTGACGCATGACATATTACGGAATAGGATAGAGCGATAGGTTAATTCCACAAAGTATAATTGGATATTGAGATACTCACCCTAATCTATAGCATTGCCATCCCTATTTGTATCTAAAAGAAGATTTATGAGATTAATTTCATCTATCTTTCCTTCTTTTGTTCTTCAATTTTCTAACTTAAAAAAAGCATAAATTAGAAAGAAAAAATCAAAATCAAAGCCGTGAAATTGGTTGAGATTTGATGAAAAGTCAACATGGTTGACCGGGAAGTTAAAACTGAAAAGGGGCACCAAATAGGGTGGACTGATAATGATGTGCACGTGTGGGTTTACTTGTAATGAATGATATCACATGTGGTGAGAAAATGAATCATTAGAAAAACCTCACTATTTTGACCCCCATGCATTTGAAGCTTTGTCAAAAATTAGCCTTTGTGGGTCCCATTCCTTCATTCTTATGTCTCATGGTTGGCCATTCTTTTTCTTACCCCAAGTCAATAATTAGGGTTTTCTAGAAACTATATACAGTAATACAAAAGGATTATGCCCTAATCCACTTATATTTTATACTCCCTCCATTCCTAATATATATAATACTTTTAAGGATAAGTAAAAAAAAATTAAAAAGTAAATATTAAAATGTATTTTAAACAAAATATTATTATTATTATTTTAAATAGAATTAGTGGCATACAAGTTTTATTTAAGATAATAATATTACAGCATGTTTGGTACGCTGAAATGGAATCCCTTTCTAAGCAGAATCGTTTTCCACCCAGAATGACTTCAGAATCCTCTTTCCATTCCAATGTTTGGAAGGCAAAGCCAGAATGGAATGTCGATTCCTTTTCTATGTTTGGTAAAACTGTATCTTTATGTCATAATGGAATAGAATTAAACAGAATATGACATAAATGCCCTTTTAGCATATACTAGTAATAATTAAACATTCAGTATCAAATCTTAATTGAATAACATTGACATTATATATCAAATTTCTCACATCGAATACCCAAGGAAGATTCAAATCACTTATAAGTTCATTGGTTAACACCCCCTCATTGTCAATCGATTTTGAGAGGATATGGAGATCCATGAACTAATTTTTCACAAAAAATATCTTGAATTTTGGTTCCTTAATTTTCACTACTTATTCTAAAAGTATTATATATAGGAATAGGAGCAGTATTATTTTCATCTAATGAGAGAAATTTGGGGTGACCAAATTGGTTAGATAAGACACCACTACCTTATGATCATCTATTTAAACAATCTTCCTCTTCTTAGAAAATGATTCAACCTCAACTCTAACAGCACTACTTTGAACTTAATTGTGACATACGAAAATATTAATGGTACATGTTATCTTTAGAATAATTCAAACGTGAAATATATTTGTAATCATCAGTTAGTTAAATTTAAACCGTATATTCTTTATCAGTCACTTATTATCTACCTTTTTTTTTGTCTTTGATATTATTACCTAACTCTGAAAACAGTGAAACATTTGGTTTTGTAGTTTAAAGTTGTTTAGATTACTAGTTAGAAGTTTGACCATTAAATTATTAGTAAGAAGAATCATGTTATTATTAGATTCTTTTCACTTTATAGAGAAAAAAAATTAGAAAGTGGAACGTTTCTTACTACTTCTTATAATATTACAAAAATGAGTTTCTCGTCCTTTTAAATTACTAGTTAGATATTTGACCATCAGATTATTAGTTAAAGAAAAATAATTGTTTCTTTTAAGTTTATGACTACTTTGATTCAACTATTTAGGTTTTCTTTTGTTTCTTATTCAAATTATAGGCCTTTAAACAATGATTAACTATATAAATGAGTGTTTTGTCTAAAAATAAATAAAGAGAAGAAGAAGAATTATATAAATGAGTGACATAAAAAATGGAATCATTCACATACAAACTTCTTCTTCTTCTTCTTTTTCAAGTATTACAAACTTTTCTGATATATAGCTAATGTAGTTGCCCTTCAAACTTTGCTTCCTTGTTTGATGCATAATTTTCGACACTATAGTCAAGTTTTGAGGCTATAAACTATAATTCAACCAAAAAAAAAAACTAGATTTCCCATGTCATTGTATACTTTTTATGTCTCAAATTATTTATTAACATTATAAAATATACAGATACTAAAGTTTTGATAAGTAGAAGGTAAAACATAACCAAATGACTAAAACACTTCTTATTGATTTTTTTCGGATCTCATTTAAGATTGTCATTTTTCTGTTCCCCTTCACCTATATTCTCACAAAACATCTAACTACTTCTTAATTGTAGATTTGAAAGTAATATTTTTTAATTAATTAAGAGTATTGAATGAGAAATTGGGTTATAATGGGAAAATTGAAAAAATTTAACATTAATATCCATTTCATATGTTAAATAGATTTTTCTCCAAAAAAAAAGAAAAGATTACTTGTACCACCGCAACGGCTTTAATGTGGAACGTGGTTAAATTTCGCATTTGTAAAACTTATTCTCATTTATTGGATTGAAATTTTGATTGTCAATAACTCAATATTAATTTAAAACGAGTCACTTATTTTAATTAAAGACACCTATTTTAAGACGCATAAACACGTGATCTCATGTGATTTGTATGTGCAAAAATATAATGTTGCTCATAGGATCCAGGCTGGTGGTACAGCTGTGCAGGGTAAATGTCTCCATGAGCTTTTCACTATTTTCAATAAAAGAGAAACAAATTTCCCCAAAAAAAAGCAAAAAAGAAAACCAGAATTAATCAAAAGGTCAAAAACCAATTCCCTCAGCCCAAACAATTCAACCCAACCCAACCTATCTCTCTCTCTCTCTCTCTCTCTAAAAAGCTCTGTGATTTGATTCATTCATCCATGGCTGCCAACACCTAAGTAGTAGAAGATTAAAGCCCCCACGCCACCCCAATCTCTTCTCTCAACCACCCACCCACTTACCCATTTCTCCATCTTCAAACACCTCCATACTTCTTTTCCTTCTTTCTTGATTTTCGAGCTTATTTTTGTCTCCCTTAATCTTCTTGGATTAAAGATAATATCTTTTTAATCTATAAGAAAACCCCATTTCAAAAAAAGAAATTCTTGCTAAATCTCGTTGAAGTTTTGTTTTGGTGGAAAATTGGATTATTTCTTGATTTTCGAGCTTATTTTTCTCACAATTTGTGTTCTTTGATTAAAGATAATATCTTTGCTAAATTTTGTTGAAGTTAAAATGGGGAGTAAATGGAGAAAAGTTAAAGTTGCTCTTGGAATGAATCTATGTGTATACGTTCCTCCTGGAAGTGATATTAATGGCGGTGACTCTTCTCCTCCGTCGTTGTCATCGTCAGAGAGGCATTCTGCAGCTGCACTTTTGTCGCCGGTGACTGACTGGAGCTTACAAACGGCGGCTGCTCCTCCCCCTCCTCGTCCTACTAATACAACTGGGTCTAATAATGGGTTAAAGCTTTCCAAGGGCTTCAGCAGGTCTTCTAAGGTTTGCTTCTTGGGATTTTTCTGTTTTTCATTTTTTTTTTTTTTTTGGTTTACTTTTGAGTATAAAGTGCTTTGGGCAGCTGAAAGTTGCTGGAAAACAAGGATTTTTTGGTTGTTTTCTTGCTCTATTGCAATTTGTTTTGTTTGTTTTCTTGCTTGGAGAAGTTGGAAAAAAGGGGAAAATCATTTAAAATTTCGATTTATCGAGTCTAGTGATTTGTTTGGTATTGAAGATAATGCTGGAAATTCGAGCAGCGAAGTGGGATTATTTAGCTGGAAAATTTGATAAAGTTGGGATTTTTTTTTTTAATTAATACGGGGCAGGGGTGTCGAACTATATAACGAGTCCGAAGTGCTAAGACAACCACACGAGTACGAGCCTTCCTTATGGGTGTTTTTGGTTATTCATGTGTTTAGGCTCAGTGAATGAAAAGAATTAGCAGAGTTGATGATTTGGGAAAGAGATGGAAAGTTAGGGGATGGAGAAATTGTACCCCTTTTCTTTTAGTTGAGAGAATGGTGAAAATTGACAACTTTGAGCCTTTGCCTTGTTTTGAGACCTTTTAGTTTGCTCTCGATGTTAACGACTATTTTTAGATGGGTTGAGAATGAGTAAGAAATGTATGGAAACCATATCTATTCGAAGGTTGATCGTTGACCTCAGGTTGTTTCTCTCATTAGTTAGGAGAAAAATGGGTTCATTTCCTGTTTCGTATAGACTTACTGGTTCATTGAAGAAGAACAACATAATAAATTTTGAATCTTCATGGGGATTTCAGTGGTAATCATTTTGTTGTTGTCGTTGTTGTTGTGATAGGTAGTCTGCTTCTTTTTTTTCTCCTTTTTTTCTCGTTTCTTATCGAGATTATTCTCTTGCGTATCAGAGTTCTGTTCTTGCTAATTGGGAATACCGAGTGAAAGTAACGCCGTATCTTTTATTTCTATTTTTGAGGGTTCTGGGAAAAAAACACTCAAACACCATATCTTTTGTATTTTCTTGTCATCTTCTTGGATTCTGTATTTCTTGGAATCTTTTTACTCGAAATGATATCGGTTACATTACTCATTGCCTATAAATGCTGTTGACTTCTGTGAAATCAGTCAGGGTTGCCTTGCCTTTATCATGCGTGTTCCTGTGTTTTGAGTTGACTATGACTTCATCATACATTTTTTCTGCTTCGGTTAAGTATTAACTTTTGCTGTTGATGTTTCTCTTTTGAATTACCTTCAATTTTATTCTTGTCTCACTCATTTTTAACTTTCATTGACAGAATACTTGCACGATATGTTTGTCCACAATGAAACGAGGAGATGGTCAAGCTATATTCACAGCTGAATGTTCACATTCTTTCCACTTCCAGTGTATTGCCTCAAATGTAAAACATGGAAACCAAATTTGCCCAATTTGCAGAGCAAAGTGGAACGAGATTCCCTTGAAGGGTCTGAATTTGGATCCGCCCCCTGGAATGTCCAGAATTAGTCCTGTGGACTGGTCCCACAATAATGCTTTAATGGCAGTGGTTCGCCGTTTACCTCCAGCTCGTTCTAGCTCTGCTCGACAAACTGCACCACTTCAGGCTCCTGAACCAGCTGTCTTCAATGATGATGAATCTTTGGATCATCAATCGGACTCTGTCGAGAGAAGCTCTTCAAGTACAAGTTCAGTGGAAAATAATGAACAGAGAATATTGAAAATCAATACATACACGGAAGTTCCAGCTGTATCTCGATCCAGTGTGGTTAATGACTTTGCTGTCTTAATCAATCTCAAAGCTCCTGCTCCCACTTCTAGGGAAAACCTCAGCAGAAACCATCCAAATTTACCCCAAGTTTCTCAAACAGTTCGTGCTCCGGTCGACCTTGTGACTGTTCTTGATGTTAGTGGCAGCATGGCAGGTACCAAGCTAGCATTGTTAAAACGAGCTATGGGGTTTGTCATACAGAACCTTGGTCCAAATGACAGGCTTGCAGTTATTGCCTTTGGTTCAACTGCCCGCCGCCTTTTTCCCCTTCGTAGGATGTCAGAAACTGGGCGTCAGCAAGCACTGCAAGCTGTTAATTCTTTAGTTGCAAATGGAGGGACAAATATTGCTGAAGGCCTACGCAAGGGTGCAAAGGTGATGGAAGACCGAAGGGAGAATAACCCTGTTGCCAGTATTATACTATTATCTGATGGGCAAGATACATACACGGTTAATAACTCGAGCAGCAATCAACAGCAGCCAAGTTACCAGTTGCTTCTTCCTTCGTCTATCCATAATGAAAATAGCTCAAATTTTAAAATTCCGGTGCATACTTTTGGGTTTGGAGCTGACCATGATGCTTCATCGATGCACTCAATTTCAGAGATATCCGGTGGGACATTTTCTTTCATTGAAACAGAAAGTGTTATCCAGGACGCTTTTGCACAGTGCATTGGAGGGCTTCTTAGTGTTACAGTCAAGGAGCTAAGGATGATTATCGAGTGCGTCAACCCTAAGGTTAAGCTTGGCTCTCTAAAAGCTGGAAGTTATCCCAATCGTGTAACGCCCGATGGACATATGGGAACAATTGACGTCGGAGACTTATATGCTGATGAGGAGAGGGATTTTCTGGTTTTTGTTAACGTCCCAGCTGAAACATCAAGTGGCAGAACTCCAATGTTGAAGGTGAGGTGTGTTTACAATGATCCTTTGACAAAAGAATCCGTAACCCTGGAAAGCGACGAAGTTCATATCAGGAGACCTGAAGTAGCTGGAAAAGAGAGCGCATCAGTTGAAGTAGACAGGCAACAGAACAGGATCCGTGCAGCTGAGGCAATGGCCTTAGCTCGGACAGAAGCTGAGAGAGGAGACCTGGCCGGAGCGGCATCTATATTAGAAAACTGCAGGAAGGCGTTGTCTGGATCTGTCTCAGCTAAATGTCATGATCGTTTGTGTGCTGCGCTTGATGCTGAGCTTAAGGAAATGCAAGAGAGGATGGCGAGCAGACATGTTTATGAAGCATCAGGAAGGGCATATATACTTTCGGGACTAAGTTCACACTCATGGCAGAGAGCAACAGCACGTGGAGACTCTACAGATGGCTCGAGTCTTCTTCAGTCTTATCAAACCCCTTCGATGGCTGATATGCTTACTCGATCTCAGGCAACACTACTAGGTAGTCCAGCAGCTCAGAGACTCGCCCAACCAGCACAGTTATTCGCATCAAAACCAAAGCCAAGGTGATATTGCTCTGCATATACACCATGAGGAAGTTCACAAAAAAAAACATTAGACTCAATGTTTTTTTTGCCTTTTTTTAGCTAATTTTTGTTTAGGGGTGGAAAAGTTTTTTGGGTTGTCAATATGGTTCAATGGTCTAGTTATGTAAAACAATAAATATTGTGAAAGGGGGGTATAATGGGGTAGGATTTTACAACTTTTTAGTTTTGTTGGGGTTTTTTATTTACTTTGTTATCATTGGGGTTGATGTACATAAGGAAGGGAAGATGAATTTTTCATCTGTTTGGAATGAGGGGGTATAAGTTTGTAATTGTGGAATAGCTCCAACTATTATGCAAGAAATGTGATTCTTTTCACAATGTCTTGTTCCATATCCATAGTTAAGCCTGCTAAAATTAGGGCAATGTTGCATGTTTTTTTTTTTGGGGTATATTATGATTTATTATTTCGATGGCCGAGTTTTGAAAGGAAAAAAAGAAAAAGGTATTAGCTATTTCAATCCGGATAGTTGTTTTTCTTAAACAGTTGAAATTTGTTAATGTCGTACTGAGAAAAACATGTCTTAGCACCGTAATCAGATCACTCTATTTCTCATAGACAAACAAATGCAAGTGCTTCTTGAGATTCTTGCAAAACCCAATCTCTGAACTATAGATGCTCTATAGACAATAGCACCCATTACAGGCATTTGTCTTATTTCTTGACCAATAAAGAAGAAAAGCAGGTTATCTTGTGACATTGCATGGAACCTTTTTTTGGTTTGAGGTAACATTGCATAGAAATGTTGCCAAGGAAAAGGTATTTTGATGAGACCCTTTTTTTACTTTTACCTTTCATGATAAAAAAGATGACCTTTTCTGCATATTCACTTTTTGTTACTCAAGAGTGACCATCATATCATATAAAGAGTGTTGAACGTTGTTTTTCAATATATAAAGAAAGATTTTTGGACATGTATTACAAACTTTTAATTTTTTCTCAAAATTGCGAAGTAAATTAGGATCCTTAAACAAAACATCCTACCTATTTTTTCACAAAGTTTCAAGACAATCTAGAGTCGAGCAAAACTTCAACAGAGGTTGCAACTTTGCAAGTGCGGGCGGCGGATTTCATTCATTCAATGTCCCTCATTTGGCTTAGGGAGATTCTTGTATTCATAGTTATCGATGTCGAGCTTCTCTCGCAAATTCTGCAAAAAGAGAAAAAGCATATAATAGGTGACTCCCAGAATCAAATGCTATGTTACTGGTAATACATGGCCGAGTTTTCATACCTTTAACTCTTCCTCTAGCGAAATCTTCTCAGGCTTATATGCGCCTCCTACAGGTCCTGTTCTTGATAGAGCTTTCTTTGCCTCAATAATTTCCCACTCTTGATCATCCTTCACTTTAGACTCCGCTTGTATGCAAGTCAACATATCAACTCTTCCAAGTTTTAGACTCTCACTTCATCGCTCGTCATCGATGTGAGTGGAGGTAGACATTAAATGGATGATAATAATAACGCATTTAATGGTTTGCTAGATTAGAAACATTGAAAGATAGAATTGTTGTTATGAAATTTGTTGGAGTAAAAGACCTTATGAGTTGTTAGTTTGCTTTCGAAGTTTATAACTTGTTAGTATGTGATTTAATTCCAGTTTGTTAGTTCTATTGGTATTTTTATTGTTTCCCGTTGAAGCATTGTTATATATATATATATATTGCTCAATTGCATATAAAATGATGTCTTATTGACATAAATTTATCATGAAATATTATTTTAATAGTTTTGTCGGATCTTCCGATCCGTGCTACGATCCTCGTGTTCGATTTTTTAGAACTCTTTCGTTTCTAATCAAATTTGTGATCTTGACAACCTTGACCACAGCTATACAAACAGAGTGTGAGACTTTTAGAGTTGAGGCTCAATCTTTTTTTTATAAATGCCAGCTCAAATGAGCCCAAGCCTTTTATTTTCATTACAAAAGGTGAAAGGAATTAAAATGAGGCCAATCTAATTTCTCAAAGCCCAAATTTAACTAGCCCACAACCAAAAAGACTTCCCACGTCAAAGTCCACTCCACACTGTGCTCATCACTGTATAAAAACTTGAGAGGGAGAACGAAGCTGCCAAAGCACAACAATGGAGAAATCGGTAGCTAAACTTCGACTCTACGTAATCCTCTCACTGTTTTTCTCTTTATTCTTTTGTAATCACGTTAGATCTTCGTCTCCGGAGCTCGAAATCATCACCGCTGAACGCAGAGTAAGTTCATTTATAATTAATTACCTCATTAAACACTGTTTTTTTTTATTGAATTGATGATTCCTTGATTTTGTTTACTTACATTTAATTGAATTTTGTTTGTGATTTCGGTGATTTCTTATATCTGTTTTTAATTTGTTCGGAGAGATTCTATTTTTTGATTATTTGAAGTGACTTTTTTTTTGGATCGATTGGTGCAGGTTGACTTGAGTTCGCATATTGTTAGGGTTTATTTGACGCTGAAGGTATCAATTTTTTAAATCCAATTATATATTTGTTGCTGATAGTGTCGATTGATTTTATATTGCATTGTTTCCTTTTGCAAATGGAAGGTTTAATTTTAGCAATTCAATTTAAATAATTTAGAATTCGGAAGTAGAAAGAAAATAAAATCTCTGTTCTATTTTATTTTATGATATACTCACTCCATTCCATAATATAAGTAGTTTAGGACCTTCATCGAAAATGAAGGAAGCAAAAAATAAGCTGTTTTTTCCCCTCAAAATATCAATATTATCTAAAAGAGTAATTTTGATATTTTGACTAACAACGTACCTTGCTTTTTTCTTCCTTAATTTTCGCTAATGTCCTAAATGACTTATATTATGGAATTGAGGTAGTATAATATAATAAACAATACTCCCTCCGTTCTTAATAAAAGTCCTTTTAGTCTCTCAATATCTTCCCAAAATATAGGTTCTTTTCCAAGTTTTAAGGATATTTTTTTCTAAACTTACACTTACGGAAAAATGAGGGGTTTGTGTTTGGAAATAAACTCTGTTATTTAAGGGTATAATAGTAAAAAATGTATCTTGTCTTCCCCTTCCTTAATGTATGCTGAACTACCTAGAAGGACTTGCTTTTAGTTGAAACTACAAGATTTGTTTTGTTTACACATGATAGTTGGTCTCCAGGTTGAAAATAGAGGGGCATCACCGGCTTCAACAGTTCTTCTTGCCTTTTCACCTACGGAAGTTGATCATATAGCTTGGATAAAAGCAGGAGCCTTGGTTGGCAAGAAGAAGAAAAAATCCTATGTACCTCTTGGGGTGGAATCAGGCACCACACAAGATGGTCCGAACGGAACTAAATTCTACTCAGTTTCTTTGGTTGATCCATTGAGAAAGGGTGAATCTGTGACACTAGAAATACAATATGTAGTGACTCACTCTCTTGAGCCATTCCCTGCTGAGATTAGCCAGGCAGAGTCTCAGTTGGTTTATTACCGAGACAGTGCAATAATATTGTCACCATATCCTATTAGAAAGCAAGAAACTGTTTTTAGGACACCAAGTAGTAGGGTAGAATCATTCACGAGAGTGGAACCAACGGACCGTTCTGGCACAGAACTAAAATATGGACCATATGAGGACCACTCTCCTTATTCATATTCTCCCGTAATTATCCATTTTGAGAATAATAATCCGTTTTCTGTTGTTGAGGAGCTTGTACGTGAAATTGAAATATCCCATTGGGGCAATCTCCAGATAACTGAACACTATAAGTTGGCGCATACTGGTGCTAAACAAAAAGGTGGCTTTTCAAGGTCAGTTGAGTTTCCAATAAAAGGATTGCTGCTAATATCTAGAAACTTAGAAACTATTTGTGTAATATGAACTGTATGGAACTCTTGCTTATCTGTGAGTTGATAGCACAAAGGCTTTGTGTATTTTGATTCTTTCTTTCCTTGTTTATTTTGTATTTGCTATTTATTTACATTTGAATAATGTAAGGCTTCTTTTGTCAGGGTTGAATATCAATCCAGGCCATCCCTCAGTGGTGTATCTTCGTTTAGACATCTTCTTGCCGAACTACCCCCGAGGGTTCGTTCTGTTTACTACAGAGATGATATAGGAAATATCTCTTCATCACGTTTGCGTGTAGGCTCTAAGAAGGTATTTATTTTGTCTTTCTCCTTTCTCCAATCTCTCTTCTGTTTGTAAGCAAGTAAAGAACTGAAATCTTTTACCTGTTGAAAAAAAAATGATAAACAACTCGGACAAGGACATTTGGTTATATAGGTTTACGATAAAGTGCAAAAAGAATAATGTTTCTTCTTTTCATAATTTGCATTTTAGGGATACCCATCTCTATGAATCATGCACAAAGGAGGAGATTAGCATAATAGGCTTAAGACTTCGGTTCCTGAAATTCTTCATTCCTTTACCTGGAAGACCTCTTTGCTTCTTGCTTATTGTTTTTGTTCTTTTGCAGTCAGAAATGCTAATAGAGCCAAGATACCCTCTATTTGGGGGCTGGAAAGCAACCTTTGTCATTGGATATGGGGTTCCTGTACAGGATTTTCTGTTTGAGTCAGCTGATGGTGCCCGCTATCTGAATTACAGTTTTGCATGTCCCCTTACTGAGACTGTTGTTGACAAGCTGATCATAAAAGTATGTAACAACATTGATGTTTTAGTTCAATTACAGACGTTTCTTTCTATGTGCCTGTTGGTCTTTTGCTGAAACATACAAGTGAAATGATCTTATTTAGGTGGTACTGCCAGAGGGATCAAAAGAACCTTCCGTGGTTGTTCCTTTCCAAGTGGAACAAAGACTGGAGGTAAAGAGTTACTGCCATATCAACTTTGTTTTCTCCAGTTAGATGCAGTGTTGTCAATAGTGGCCCGTAGCGGCCCCTATAGCGGTGGAGCGGAGCTGGCTATGGCTGCTATGGGAAACTCAATAGCTTTGCGGATCGCTGTAGCAGAAATAGCGGCCGCTATTGCGGCTAAAATAGCGGTAAATAGCGCGCTATTTAGATATGGGCTAAAAAACTCATTTTGCCCTCAACATCAAACATGATCTTTCATCTTAGTCAAAACCTTAAGGGTAAATTGGGGATTTCAAACCCAAAAAAACTCTAATTAATCGCGACTCAATTACTGGCGACTCGAAAAACCCTTGTATCTTCAGCAATTCTTCACCAAACAAATTCCTTCAACAACAACAACAACAATAGCATAACCCATTAAGTCCCCAATAATTGGGGGTATGGGCGGGGATGGACGGTTTAAAAAAAACCAAATAGTGCCGCTCCGCTATCCCGCTATAGCGTTTTTGCAGGTCGACCGCTCCGCGACGCTATCCGGGATTAACAACACTGGTAGTATGTAACTACCCTTATGATTATATGAATAAGCAGGCTTGTCCATTTAAGCAGCTATTTTGTGAAAGCAAATAGGTATATGGTGGTCCTTTACTTCCAATTTATATTTTTCTTGAAAGCAGTCATGAAAAGTAAATCTTGTCTAAACCAAGTCCATTTGAGCATTGCATTGTTAGATGAAAAAAAACCCAGAAACTGATGGGTAGTCATAGCCAAAACACTGTCTGAAAATCATTGATGAATAAAATGCCATTGAAAATTATCCACTTCTGTTTTGTCTAATCGCAGTTATATATTTGCATTGTGTTAATAGTTCAGAAATAGTTGCATGTTCTTAAATCTCACGATCTGATGAGTGATCTCAACTTATGAACTACATAATTTTCTAAACACTAATCATTGCGTAAGTAGGGCAGTTATTTTCATTAAAAATGATAAACTACTATCTTGAGAATGGAGAGCCTGCCTGCTCTAAATAGATATGTAAAATTAAATAGGTGGTGTTGGTATTTTCCTTGACATTCCTGGCGATTGACAAAGGTATTTCCATGATCTTTGCAGAAGAAGTACTCATACCTTGATGTTGTGGGAAGGACTGTGGTTGTTTTGGAAAAGAGAAATGTAGTTCCTGATCATAACTCTCCTTTCCAGGTGATTTTTGCATAATATATCAGCAGTCTGATTACCATACTGATTTCCCCTTTTTCGGAAAGTGGTCTATTTCACAGACAAATTGCTTGGACTAACCTCGTGGACAATGTTTTACACCAAATTATGAATTTTTGGCTACGACTCCTTAACAATCTATTCTTTATTCATTAGTCTTTCCCCCTTGCACCTACATTTATTAGATTTTAAAAACAGATCCTCAAAGTATGACCAGAAATATTCAGGTGTCGGTGATTCCTACTAATTGGCAGCTAATAAGATCATTTGAAACTTTCGTTCCTAAATCGAATGCAAATAATTCAGTTTTGTGAAACCCAATCCAAATAAACCCTTGGTTTTTTAGAGAATATTCCTAATTGAGAAGATTTATGATAAATGCCTCCCCCCCAAGTCTCCGACCCCTTTCAAATGCACATATATGAACAGATTAATGTACACGAGCAGAAACTAGAATCTTAAAATTGAGAAATTTGGTGAAATATTTGAAGTCTCTTTTCTCTCCTATAGGATAGTCCAATGTAAGGTTCCTGGCCTTGTTGTATAAATACTGTCTGTTTCATACTCCAAAATCTGCTGGTAAAGCTAATCACTGGTTTTGCAGGTTCATTACAAATTCGATCAAATGTTCATGCTCGCGGAGCCATTGATGTTGATTTCGGCCTTCTTCCTTTTCTTCATGACATCCATTGCCTACTTGCACACGGATCTCTCAATATGCAAATGACATCTTGATGGTAATTGGTTAATGCTCTTGAATCTGGTAAAATAGCAGATACATTTGCCATATAGACATCTTTTTGATATTTTTCGATCTTGGCTGTTAGATCAATACACAGTTCGCCTAGGTTGATCAAGAAGTAACCCTAAAACTTCTGTACTTCTGATGGCATTTTATTTGCTAACTAAATTTCTGTACTTTGTAAAACTTAGTCTACCAAGAAAATATGCTACCATTTTTTCATTTTTTGTCTGAGAAAAGCTCCATAATATATATATATATATATAGACACACACACACACACAAACAAATTTTGTTTTTCTCTTTTTGTCGGCAAATGTTTTTTAAATCTTTCTTACATAAACTATTTTCGAACTGCTATTTTTGTCGAATTGGTGTGAAACTTTTGATTTTCTGCCACTTTTAATCATATGTTATGAGCATATCCTTAGTGTTAATGACTTAAATTGACAAAAATACCATTAAGACTGACAAACTTATACAGAACACATGTTCATAATTGATTGGAAGTCATTAGTTTTATATTAATTTGACAAAAGCAGTAGTTTCGAAAATAGTTTATGTACAAAAAGAGTTAAAATAAAAATTTAGTGACAAAAAAGAAAAGTATAAATTATAAATGTATATATAGAGATGTTTTCTCTTTTTTGTCTTCACGAAAAAACAGTGGAATTCATGTCAAGTTATTATTACTTATGTGGTTAAATGTTACCCCTTACAGTCTCTTAAGACTTCTTCAGAATAAGATTATAAAATCGAGACAAGAGTTGAAAGAATTGAGTGGCACAACGAGAAACTCGTTTAGAAAGCCCCGTGCTATGGAGCAACTGGTTGGAGTTGTCATATGTCTCACCGTTGACGAGGGTTTGATTCCCTCAGTGGACATAGACTCTCGTGGAATTTTTCTGCGGTCGCGGCTCCGTGTATAAGAGAAGTATGGGTCGGGCTTTTCCTCTACGGTACATTTAATTATAGCTCACTAATCTCACGTATTTGCTCAAATCCCTCTGGGTACTAACCAAAAGAAACCCGTTGAGAATACGGAGTTGGGGAGTAAAAAATTACCGTCACCGACGCGTAGCACGGGGTTTGTGGGAGGGATTCCCCAACCGGGTTTGACCTTTATTTGCCGGTTAAGATTAATGTGTTTAGGGTTGGTCAACCGGTACAGCCGGTTATTCTGTCGGCGAGAATTAGTGTCGGCACACCGACACGCAGATATCTTCCCGGTGAATTTTTATTAGCCACTAAATATCTGTTAGGTTTCACATGTTATGGCCTTGTCTCCCTCACATCAAGTTTAAATAAATTCAATTATAAAAAAGAAAAACAAAAGTTTGTGAGGAAAACCAAGCTCATGACTCCTATGTGTGGAATCGATATTTATTCTGCACATCTATTAATTGAATGCTAGTTTTGACGATTGAACTTTTTTTAAGAAGAGTATTTGTCTTTTAATCGTGAAAAAGTGCTCAATCTTTTCTTGATTATCAAATGAAGAATCCAATTATTATAATTTGTTCCATGTGTACAAATAAATACATGGTTTGCACCAAAATTTGACTTAAAACTCAACTGCACAAATGTTGGTGCTTTTAGTTTCATGTGATTTGCTTTTCGATAGGTCATGTGTTATGAATAGTCATATTGATGAATTGACATACCAAGATCTCTGTCTAGTCTACTACCACCAACCAAGCTGCATGGTATCATTTTTTTCACCCAAAAAAAAAAAAAAGTTTACTGAAAAAAATAATATGTGTGTGTGTGTGTTTTCTCTTCTATATATATGTGTGTGTGTGTGTTTTCTCTTCTAATTTATTCAAAATAGATAGATGAAATTACAATATGGACAAACATAAAGTAGGCAAATGTAATTTACCTTTTTTAAAGAAAAATAAAGGAAAAAACAATTAGAGCTTTGATCGTCAGCCCATGGAGCTTATATGAGGTTGTTGTCTCTCATGGAAAGTTCAACTGATAAAATCATCAAAGCGTAAGACTCCTTTATTTTTAACATAAATTGTTTAAGATTTGTAGTTAAAATTAAAAAAAAATATTAAAAAAATAAGGTATTTTTTAAATCAAAATATCAGTATTACTTCCTTAAATATAATTAGTGGTATACAATTCATATTTAAAATACTTTAATATTGATATTTTGACTAACACAGTACCTTATTTTTTTTCTTCTTTCATTTTCGTTGCATATCGTAAATGACTTATATTAACAAATCGTGGTAGTATTGTATTAGTTTTGGTTGAGAAATCAATTTTTGTCAAATGTAAAAATCAAATTCTTTCTAAATTATTAGTGTACATACAGTGTTAGATAAACCTAATTAAAATATATCGGAATTTAAATTCTCCGCAACCCTTGAGTTAATACCTCCATCTTTATATATATATATATATATATATATGAAGGTGGCAGGTACACGATCACGTAAGCGCACGTGACATACAACCAAGAAAAGCTATTTGCGCACCAGCATGGATCTTGACCGTTCAACCTACAAAAAACTTACAATACTAAACGAATACATAAGCATCCCACTTCCTCACTCTCTACCCACTTCTACTCAATTACATGAGGATTAGCGTATATTTTATTTTTATAAATTTTATAAAATTCGCCTGAAGTAAGAATGGGAGAGGAGTTGCTTATAATTAATCAAGTAAGTAAAACGACTAATAGGTCTTGGATATATAAATCAAGTTAATTATTACTTTATGCATATGAAATTTGGCCGTTGAATTTCAATTTCAAACGAGTAAATTATTAAAAGGAATCAGGTTAAGGGATCATGTAATTATTAGTCATTCTTGAAAAGAAAAAAAAAGAATGTCTCTTATGTTAACACACATTGGATCAGTGACTGGTTTAAGGGAAGCGAGATGGTAGTCATTTCTAATATTTTCAAAATATTAAATTTTTTATAAATAAAAATATTTTTTTCCTAACCAAAATTATATTCCCAATATATAAGTTATGGATACCATTGAATGGTCAATATGCCACTCATTAAGGAAGGAAACAGAAAAAAGAAAAGGCCAAAAGAGTCGCAGCTGCAATCTAAGGAATTTCAAGATCGGTTACCTAAGATACAATGAATGAATGAATTCTACAAGTACGCTATTGTTTTTTTTTTTTTAAAGAAATGGTAAATCTTGAGAGTAATAAGACTCTCTCTTGAACCATAGTCTCATTAATTGGGTAAATTTTGAAATCGTAAAATATTTACAAACTAGTAAAAATTTAGAAGAGAAAACCAACAGGATACCAATCTAAAACAAACCTCAAAAAATATTTCAGTGAAAATTACTCTACAGATTCGAGATTGGAGTCGCTAAATCTATATCACCCCAGTCTTGCCAATTATCCGGTTTCCGGGAGGCAAGGACACTATTGTTAATCCTTTGTAATCAACTTCCAAAAACTTTGGAGCAAATTCAAGTAGGGTGGAATTGGATTGTGGAATAGTAATTGTTTTGCGTTTTGTATTTCTTTGCAGATTTTTGCAAGTGCATTAGTAGAGGGGGTTTGGGGCTTCCTATCCTAAATCGACTAGGACATTGTTTTCTAACCTCTAATGATTCTCCACTGGCTGCTGCTATGAACTATCATACTTCAATTTCCTATGGGGAACTTTTGGAAACAAATCTATACACAATAAGTACCTTATTTAAATACTCAAATATCAAATATTTATAATGCTGGGTAGGATTGGATAGAATTTGAGTTTTAAATTTCCGTTGAGTTTTACAAGAGCTGAATAGTCTTGAAAGAAAATCATATGTAATTAGATTTGAAACCTAAGATATATATTTATGACTCGAAACGATTTTTTTGTCTAGATAGATGTTAAATAAAGACTCTCTATTTGAAATTAATTATCACTTAGAACAGGGATGACAATGGCAATGGGACGGAGACGAGGACTAGATATTTCGGTTCCGTTCTTGTCTCCATATTACCTTTCCCGGCCCGGCCGCGCCTTTGTCCCATTGGAAGGACACATAGATTTCATCCCCGTCTGGCCCCACCTAAATTTAACTGAAATCTTTCATTTTCTTCTTCCTTTGTTTCAGAAAATGGTATAAATATTTTATTTAACAAGCTATTATTTGAAAATTCTTGTTTTTTAGAGGTAATAAAAATTTTACAATCTTTTTTATAATAAGGCGGGACATGGGCGAGAACGATGACATAATGTCCCTCGTCCCGACCCTGGGCACCAACACCATTCCACTTTAGCTAGGGGATTTCTCACCTTAAATGAGGCAAGAGCAGATGAGCCCCAGTTTAACCGATTAAATTCACCCTGACATTTAAACGTTGTATTCGAATTAAAGAAATGAAAATGATCTTTATTTGGAAGGGGAAAAAAAAACAATATGATCATTCTTGTCATAACTTCATATTTACTCCTAAGCATTTGCTCCAAGTCCCTGTTCTTATGGAAGAAAAATACAATAGTTTTGAGAGTATATGTGTAGGCTGATTTATGCATTGTGAAATAAGAGTTCAAAATGTTTTTAAATTTCTATTTTATTATTATTATCAAATCATGGATATTGAATCAAAACTTATTGTTTTTACTCCAACTAAGTTAATTACGCGAATCTTAATTGACATGTGTTTAAAAAGTTAATTGTTGATTACTTCGATGAAGATTAGGTCAATTCTGAAAAGAAATCAAAATAAAATATACTTAGCACCTCTCAATTTTCTAAAATGACATATAATTAAAAGAAAAAATAGTATGTACAAACGAGAATTGATTTCAAATATATACTCTAACATGTGCACTGCTGAAGAATGGAATGGTTAGAGTAATGTCCATTCTTGGACTTTTTTTTTATTTCAAATTTTGTTTGGCTAAATTCTTTTTTTAGTCAATTCTTGGACTAAAAATCATAAAAATATCTCTCATCAATTTCAGTAAATCAAGCATTAATTTATCCCATTTGGTAGTCTAATGTTTGGACTTTGGGTTGCTATACATATGCAAAACTGGGTCCCGCACTTTGATAGATTGCTATGTCTCCTTGTTCGGCTGTCCATGTGGACCCCTGAATCCATTCTGACCATGGCCCCACAAATCATCATATAATACTTAAGTTTCTTAATCATCACTAAATGCCCAAACAAAAGCAGCAACAATAATTCTTTTCTTATTTTTTTCTTTTGAGGGTAGCAAAAATTCAATTAATTTTGAGTAATATTTCATCATATGCCCTCAAATTCTCTACAATCAGGGCCGCTCCTGACATTTCGGGGGCCCTGTGCGAAACTAAAAATGGGGCCTTTCGTATGAACATTAACATTTTCAACTTGTTACAATTTTTAAAATAAACGAAATATGACATTATAAAACTACAAAATATGCTTTCTTCGAGCATTGGTGGAGGCAAAATCGTGAATAATAGTATCAATATCTATCTTTTTTAGCTTCTCTCTTGAATATTTGGGATGGGCTTAACATATAAATAGGTTATACTTGAAAATTTTGGGGCCCCCTTGCGGTTGCACCACCCTAGATAAGGCTCAGGCCGGCCCTGCAATTTTGTGTTCTTTGATGGCTCCTAGCCTCTAAATTCAAAACTTTTTCAAATACAACTTATTGCAGGACTTGAATGCAATTTTAATAAAATATAGTAGAGTGACCAGATTTATTTTTCTCCTAGAGGATTAATAGTAGTTTTCTACTTCCCCTCCTTAATGACTTGAATCCAATCGAGAATATGCGTCTTATTTTTTAAATTGCATTCATTGTCAATAGAGTGACCAATTTTTTAATACTAACCCGTCATTTTCCTTTTAAATGAATTAAAAAAAACAAAAGAGTCCAACAAAAATATTTGAAGGTCCATCTTCATGAGTTTTTTTAAATTTCAAAGCTTCCCCGAAAACATTTTCAATATATGTCATTTTTTAGACATATACGTTAATAAATTTATAAAAAAAAAATCGAAACTCTTTAATAATACACAACTTGGACTTAAGTCTACAAATGAAGTCCTCTTTTCTAATGCATTTGTACTATTTTTGTCCTACAAAAGGGTCTAATTAGCAAATATGAGAGAAATGAAGAATAATTTTGTTATATGTTGCAATTATTGGGGAGTTTTCAAAAGTCAAAAAGAATATTATTGACTTTTTTTATTTTTTTGCTAAGTAATTATTGACTTTAATTAGATTAGACAAAGGAGTGTTAAAATATCTAGGGCTCCAATCCCTAGATTACTCACGTGACGTCCGTCCTCGGATGCACTGGAACACACCGGCAACCGCCAAGCTGGCATTACCCAGCTGATTCCCTCCGTGTGGGCTCCACATCAGAATATATATCGTCGGATTTGCCACGTGTAAGAACTTCTGGGTGACTATTATCTCTACCGACGCCGTAACGTGCTCTTCCGGTCCCACAACGTGGTCTTATTACATCCTATCACGCACGGCGCACATGATTCACCGCTCTCACCGTTTGGGGAACTCCCATTTTAGAAATTAGAAGTAGGGCTATAATTGTAAACTAGCTCTAACGAACCAAATATTAGAGTTTCGAGCTTGAGTAATCTGTTCGAATTCATTCGTTTATAATTAAAATTTGATATTTTGTTTTAGCTTGCTTGTTTAGATGTCTGAAATGTTCGGAACAGTTCAAGTTTAGTTTTTCAAAAATTCAGTTCGGACGACTCAATTATGGTCTTTGACTTCGAATGGTTGAATTGGATTTTTTTGAGTTAGTTTAACTAATTTTTTCTCTATAAAAATTTTAAAAAATATATTTTAATAGAATTAGAATATAAAATATCTTTTATATAATAATTTATATTATTTTTTTATTATTCTCAAACAAGTTCGAACATTCGTGAATAAAATTACGTTCGTTTGTTTATTAAACGGGTCTAAATTTATTTTGAACTCGATTCGAGTATAAAACGAACTAACTATATTCGAACTCAAATAAATCGAACACTCGAATTGTTCGATCATTTACAACTCTAGTTAGAACCTTTTGAATTTCCAAAAGTACCCTCGAAATTTCATGGTGACGAGGATAGTTTTGTCATAACGCAATTATTATTTTTTAAAATGTGTTATGCTGTCTATTCTTTGATCAACTTCATAGGTACGTGACACCCAATTATTAATTGATTATTAATATGGTTTAAGTTTGAAGAATTGGAGCAGAGCATGTTGTTTTGTTTAGTCACAGGTGAGCAAGGTGCGGATCTGATGGAGTTAGAACCAAGACAACGAACGAGCAACTATAGTAATATTACACATATAATTTGACTTTAATAATCTTCATTATTTTTATTTTAAGTATATACTCTTCCACCGATCAAATATATATTTTTTTTTTTTGGGTTTTTTTGTTAATTATATAAAGTGTCTGATGTCCATATCATTGATGAAATTTATCTGAATTCAACTTACGAAGAAGTGTTTACAGAGTTCGATTCTTAATTAAGTTAGGAATTTACCTGATTGAAGGTTTTAAGACGAGATCACTTCTAAACTTAATACTTCACAAGTGCATGAAATTACACTTTAAAAACTGCTTAACGAATCAAATATTTGCTAATAAAGTATTATTCAAATGACAAGAGTTAATTTTTTTTTTATTTAAGATTGAGAGTGCGATTCTTATCTAGTCTGGCATTGTTTTATCTTTTAAAGAAAGGACTTATGTGAGCTTGTTCTATGATTTCCTAACACTAACTATAGGATTTGGGTAAGATTTTGAAGCTTAGTCAATTTCTTGCATTGACAGGTTAATATATATCTACCCTGGCGTATTTTTACTGGCATTTCCTCCTTTCTTAAGTTTTGCATAAACAGAATTGGAATTAAACGGTCTAGATGTACTTTCTGATGTAATAATTGTTATTTTAGCATATGAAAAACGATTTTTTTTTTCCTAAGAGAAAAAGAAGAATTAAATGGTTATGTCTCAAAATATAAAAATAAAGAAAATGGATGATTAGTATATAAATGTACTTGAGGAGGACATGCTAATTAAAGAAACAATAATCATGAGGTTCTAATGAATAATATGCAATAACAACTTTGTTTCTTATCTTTGAAGGGAAGAAATGAATTGTTTTTTTAAGCCTTGATTTTTTTTTAAAAAAAAAAACAAATCTTTCAAGCTTGTCACGTGATAATTTTTTGGATAAGTTATTACATATTTTAACTGTGAATAGTTTTCTTAAATATGTAAATGAAAAAAAAAACAGTATTCTTTGAACTAGGGTTTTGATATTTATATATGATGGAAAATTTTGATGAAGTGCAACACCAAAAGAAAAAAAAAAGGTTAGGTTTTAGGCAAATAACTTTGAGAAAGGAGAAAATTATTTTTGAAGGAAGCTTATTCAAAGAGTGCAATCCAAGTTAGATAAAAGGGAAAAGGCTGCATGAAATTCTGTATCTATTTAATCTGAATACACTATTTTAAAATAATCGTTAATTTTAAACGAATTGATCTCTCTATACATTATTATACATATTTTATGCGAGAGGGTAAGATAATGAATTATTACTATTGTAAAAGGGAATAATGCAAAGAGTAGAGCTCAAGTCAATTAAAAAGAAAGTGAAAGATGCATCATAACGGGTATGAAAACCTGATATAGTCAATGATTGTTGTGACCTTCTTTTGCCTAAAATTATTTATGTGAGCCTTAAAACAAGAGTTACACAATCATATAATCATCATTGTGAGATTGGCTGCACAGTTCTCTTACATTAATTGATCGAAATTATATTTGCAGATAGATCTCTACTCAATTCATATAAAATGATTGTATGACCAGTCCAAAAAGACGGTTCTATTATTGAATTTTGGCTAAAACAAGACAAACTTTCAGCTGTTTAGTCACTTTTATTGACTTTTTCTTTTTCTTTTTTTATTTTACAACGGAAAAGAAAACAAGAACAAGAAAATTAAGGTTCCTCTTAAATTTGCCTTGTTAACCTTTAATACTTTTTTTTATTATTATCAGAAATTAGATGTACATTTAAATGTTATTATTATTATTAGATTTTTTTATTTAATTATTGGGGGAGAGGACCTATGTATTACAAGAAATAAAGAATTCAATAAGCTGGGAGAGAATTCGAACTCATAACCTCTACTTCATGAGACATAAACTTGGTCACTAAACTAATGCATTATTGACCGCTTAAATGTTATTATGAATTTTATATAAGAGATTCCAAACTTTATGTTTCTTTTAAATGTTTGTACTAAGTGAAAAATTTCTGATCTTGAACTTAAAAGAGTACGATATTTGAAATGACAAGACCTGTTTGTAAGTTCAATCCATGTACTATAATATAAGCCAATAATAACTTAGCCGACGTTTGTTGGCCTTGATTTCAGGAGCTACTTGTAAGTTCAACCCCTATATAATGGCAAAAAAATTCGCTCAGTCTCCGTTCGTGTTTTAATTCTATCCCTCAATCAATCACAATTTACTCTGTATATATATAATTGAAAAAAATATTTATATAATAAATTATGATTGGTTGGGGACAGAGATGGGGATAGGAATGGGGACAGAGAATTTTCATCCCTATATAATGGCTAGGAATCATCTGTTCCCATTCACTCTCTCCTTATCTGTCTCACCAATAAAAAAATAACAAGTATAAATTTTTTAATTAAAAAATTATAACCTAAAATAAATAGTGAAACTCATATGAAAAAAATATATATGTCTCCACGAAAGAAGACAAAGAACTGGGATAGACGATGTTTTGCCCTGTATAATGTAAGCGAGTAATAACTTAGTCGATGTTTGTCAGCCTTGATTTCAGGTCGACCAAAATACTATTTAGATACCAATTTAAAGTTTTTGTAGAAATAGTGCGTTAGGTTGGTTAAAGTACCGTTCAAATTCCAATAAAAACAATCACACCAACAACATATTAACACTAGTATAAAAATGGATAATCCAAAAAACATGAGAGAATTTTTTGAGGAAAGTATTTTTATAAAATTCGCACAGTGAATCTTCTCTCACAATTTACTGCGGGTCTTTACATTTAAATATGCATTTTGATGCATGCCACCACTGTATTGTGATAGAGGGATCTGTTGTAAAATTCTAGGATTTATCCCTTTGTTGGTTAAGCTTGAAAAAAATTGGAGGCTTAAGAATCAAAATCAGGCCCGTCTCGAACAATTCTGAGGTCCTGTACTAATTATTAAAGTTAAGTCCTTCAATTTTTTTTTAAATATAAATTATAAAAAATGTCAAAACATAATTATAGACTCAAGTTTCAATAGTGCAAACAATTATAATATCAAGTGGATATATAATGAATTTTTTTTAATATGTTAAGTGATTTTTTTTTTTATTTTAAATTTGGGGCCCCATACAAAGAGAGACCCGTAAGTGATACAAAAAAATACTGATTTTTTTTCAAAAAAAATACACATATTTATATAGGTAACAAAAAAAATGGGGCCCCCGTTCCGTATGTCACTTTGAGCCCCCAGTGAGCCGGGCCTGATCAAAATGTTATATTTCTATACTATATATTTATGTATTTTACATAATTATATGTTTTACGGAATGTAATAATTTAAACAGAGCTATTGAAACGTGCATAGAAAATAATCTTGTGGTTCAGAAAGGAAAATTACAACATCCATGATAAAATTATTCCTCTCTATTTAGAAATATTCTTTCACATTTCATTACTAGTTTTTGGATAGATTACATATCAAAATGATTGAAAATTTGATTGATCATATTTTTACTTTTTTGGGTCTGAAAATTATAGTGGAGAAAGTTAACCCCAAACACAAGCTTCAATACACGTTATATTTCATCTGTATACGGTTAAGTACACTCACGCCTACAATACAATAAATATACGCGGTACGTGTTGTGTGTATAGTTATATAAAAAAAAACAATAATAAAATTATTAACGCGGTGGGGAGGTGTCTGGGACCCGTGTGTTATAAAAAAAAGAGAGACAAGAAATGAGAAGGGCAGTTTCTCACCATTGCAAGATAAGTGTTTTTGTAACTTAGCAAAAAAATAAAATAAAATAAGTGTTTTTGTTTCCGTAAAATATTTATTAATCGTTAGATAAATTGATCTGACAATAGAGTTTTGTATTAAAATAATAATTGTATCGTGATGTTATAGATTAGTGGTCTTTCTGAAATAAAAGTTATTTGTTAAACTAATTTATTTAACGATCAATACATGTTTTTTCACGTGTAAATAAAATATTTTTGTTTTTATTTTTTTCAATACGAGTTGATTATTACTTCTTTCACCCTATAATATATATAGTTTAGGACATATAGTAAAAATTAGGAATATAAAAAATAAGATATTTTGTTAGTTAAAATATAAATATTACTATCTTAAATAAGATGTGTATACCACTAAATATTATGGTATACACGTCTTATTTAAGAAAGTAATATTAATATTTTAAACAAAATATATTATATTTATGTTTCTTAATTTTCGTTATAGCTAACTTATATTATGAAATGTACGAAGTTTTATTAATGGTCGAATCAAAATTAAATAGAGAGGAAGAAGACTCAAGCATCGCGATAATGAAGGATGGGAAAAATTCAATCCTAAAACTATTTGTGTGGACTAATCATATTTGAAGGTAGGTCCGCTCAAATTATAATTGTGGAGTCAATCTCACGTGAACGATTTTAGGATTGAGTGATGGAGGGAGGGGTGGTGAGAGTAAAAGACAGCTAGCAATGAAGCAATAACTTCACCTACCATTTTTATCACTCCTTTTTAGCCCTCTCTTTCTTCTCTCTTCAAACCAAACCTCTCTCATTTCACTTTCCCTCCTTCCCCTGTTTCTCTCTCTCTCCATAAAGAAAACTCAGAGAATTCTCTCTGAGTTTATAGTTGTAGAGTAGACTGATAGAGAATTAATTATTCCTCATTTCTTGAGGGCTTTGTTCAGAATTCTTTTTCTTCGGACCGGTTGTTTTGAAATTTGTGCCAGAGAGAAAATAAACAATTCTGGAATCCTTGTATTTCAGGTTTGTGGCTCTGCATTCTGTGAATTTCTCATTCAAATTTTTGCTCAAAATGATGTTTTTTTTTATGGGATTTTGGCCCACTTCAACATTTTTTGTGTTGTTTTTCTAAAGAAAAAAAAATTGGGAGTTGTAAACCTTTATGACAAAACAGAAATGAATGGGAAACATGCAAAGATTGAGTCTTTATGGGTTCTACTCAAAAATTTTCAAATTGAGAAAAATATTTGGCTTTTTAAGATAGTTTTTTGCCTCAAGTTTTGTTCCTTTTCGCTTATTCTCCTCTGTTTTTGTGAATGGCTTTGTTTTCTATACATTTCCTTGTGGTTCTTATGGTTTTCTTTTGTTTTGCAGGTAAATTTGGGTTGATTTCTGAGGATTTTTGCTACCTCTGAAGCGCTGAGCATTTTGTGTTTCAAGTACTTTTCATAGCTTCAAGGTAATTTTTGCTTCAGTCCCTGGTTTATTCTTTGGAAATTTCTCAGTAAAAAAACCAAAAATTTCCACCAGAATTCATGTTTCTTTTTTAGCAGCTTGTGTCGGTGCATTCTGAAAATTTCAAAAGAAAAATAGTACTACCTTCATTCCATAATATTAGTCGTTTAGACATGTAGCCAAGATTAAGAAAGCAAAAAGTAAGGTATTTGTTAGTCAAAATATCAATATTACTCTCTTAGTTAGAATTAGTTGTATACAAGTCATATTTAGGAGAGGAATATTGAAATTTTGACTAACAAAGTACCTTGCTTTTTTCTTCCTTAATTTCTGCTACATGTCCTAAAGGACTTTATATTATGGAATGGAGGGAGTAAAATACTAAAGATTTTGTGAAATTCTGTTGTAATAACTTAAAATGTTGCAATAATATGCAAAATTCTAAATGGGGTTTTGAAAATTTCATGCTTAGCTGAAGGTGGAAGTGGCCCCTTTACATTATCACATACTGCCATATTTGCATATTTCACACTTCATTTTGAAGTAGACTTCTTTAGCTATACGCTTTTGTATTATTCAATCATGTTTTCATAATTATTTCTTTTTTGGACATTTTCAGGTGAAATTTTTGAAGGATTATTTAGAACATTATTATAGACTAATGGGGCCAAACTTCATGGATGATATGGATTGTGGAAGTTTCTTTGATAACATGGATGATTTGATTGATAACATGGATGATTTGGATGTGTTTCCATTGGGCAATGAATGTGGTAATGGTCTTGTTGGCTCCAGTGATGACGGCAAAGAAGTCCCTAGCATTTGTTACGAAGCGTTGCCGGATGTTGACAACATTTTTCCCGGCAGCAACTGCGACTCTGCTGCCGACCTATCCGCCGAACTCTCTCTTCCGGTAATTGCTATGCTTCTATATGTAATGTAATTGTTGCTTTTATTGGTTGTTTAGACTATCTAAATATGATTATGTTTGTTATGATTCGGTCGTGTCGTGTTGATCACTACTGAATATACTAATGGAGGCACCTGATTTTGCCTAAATGTTGGTACCAGGGAACTTGTGATTAAGGCTCTGTCGTTGTCGTTGTTGGTAGCAGGGCAATTATCCCTTTGTTTGGTTGATTAGTGAAATAGTTTGGTTGGGATGTCTCATTATTTCTTAGGTAGCCAACTACCCGACGGAAGTTTGGTGCTAAATCTGGGTTTCTGTACTACTTTATAATCTTGATGGTGAAGGATGTTCCGTTAGTATGTTATTGGTGTACTTTTCGTCTCGGTTAGAAGATTCGTAACATTTAAACCCCTCAGTTAAGGAAAGAAATGTCAACGAAGGATCAAGGTCTTTTGAAAGTTCAAAAATGGTTGGATTAGTAATCTGGTCAATCCATAGGATAGGTAGTGTTGAGTGATGTTTTGTCCTTTATTATGGCTAGTTCTTTTTTCCTTCATATTCAAAAAGTTTATACTTGTATCCAATTCAAAGTTTCTACCGGAAGTAGCTGCGTGGAATGTAACTGACAGGCGATTGGGAGGAAAGTTGAATTAAATCAGTTTATGTATTTTCTTTCGCGATAAATTCATGTGTAAAATGTGTATCCTAGTTAATATTAGCACCTTATGCACAGATTGCATATGATTTTGATGATTTTTGTGTTTGTTTAAAGATAATTACATGAAAATAATCTTTGCCGTTGTTTTTCACGTGGATGAAAATAGATCCTAATATTCGCAGGTGTAGAATTATGATGAAAAATGCATATTCATTTGATAGAAACGTCGTTTATATGATCCAAGTTTTATTTTTTATTTTTGCCTAATTTGGATCACATCAGTTTTCTTATTATGCATCTTTGAGTCAAGTGAGAGACTTGTGTCCAATTTTCCTGTTGTTTGTTTATCTGATTGTGTTCATTCGTTTGCAGTATGAGGACATCAAACAGCTCGAGTGGCTTTCTACTTTTGTGGAGGATTCCTGGTCAGCTGAAGGGATGACTCTCGGCAAAGATAATTTATCTGTGAAGGAGACATCTCATAACCAGTTCCAGACCTCCAGCCCTGTTTCAGTGCTCGAAAGTAGCAGCAGCAGCAGCTCTTACTCGGGGGCTAAAGTTATTCCTCTCGGTTCCAATCACCGTGGTCCACAGCGCGCTCGTAGCAAGCGACCACGCCCTGCAACTTTCAATCCGCGCCCACCTATTCATCTCATTTCTCCAACGTCCTCTTTCACTGAGACGCCTCAAGCATTCGTGGGTTCTGGAGTTTCTTCAGAATCCGAGAACTATGCTGAGTCTGAGCCTGCAAGGAAAGTTCCCAAACCAGAGGGCCACAGAGCAAAAGAAGAAAAAGAAAGTGAAGATCGCGGCTCGTCTTGGCTCAATGGATATGAATCAGAACACAGCACCACAAGCAGTCAGGAAATGCTTGCACTGTGAGATCACAAAGACACCTCAATGGAGAGCTGGACCATTGGGGCCAAAAACCCTTTGCAATGCATGTGGAGTTCGCTACAAATCAGGCCGGCTTTTCCCAGAATATCGACCTGCTGCAAGTCCTACATTCGTTCCTGCTCTGCATTCAAATTCACACAAGAAGGTTCTGGAAATGAGGAACAATGATGGCAGCATAATCACCACTAGTATGATCCCGGTAACCACCCCGGCAGCCATCACCAAGAGGGCCGTAGTTGCGGACATTAAACCACCATCGCCAGTAGAATACATTTGAGACAAAGGAGGCGGAGAACAGTTTTCCTTAAGAGTCGGTCATCTTCTTCTCTGCTTCACAACGCCTCCTTAGAGGGTTCATGAGTCTGTATATTGTTTTCCATTTCTTGGTTCTTTGGTTCTTTGTAAAGTAAGGAAGATGTAATGGTTTGGAATAGGAAGGGCATAGATGACCATATCTTTAGGTATTAGTGAGGAGGAAAGGAATGAGATGATAATGAAAAAGGATAGATTAATGGAGTTTTAGGGATAGGGGTTGATTTAGCTTTAGCATTGTTTTTAGGTCCCCTAAGTTTAGGTAGTGGAGTCAGCATCTTTTCCCTTTTTTGCCCTTTGTTTGATTCTTTTTGCAGTTCATTTGTGAGTAGAAGAAATTCTTATAAATGAGTACTGTTTTTGCCCTTTGTATGATTCCTTTGGATTAAATTTGTTATGTAGATGCATGCTTCTTGGTGATCATCAATATGATGGTCTAGTGGTAAGCAATAGAGTCATTGCTTTGTAACACTCATTGAGGACGTAAAATTGTAATAATAATAATAAAAAAATGATACTATTACACTTTGGTTTTTACAAGAAAAAATGGAAAGTGGAAGCAAAATGTGAACATGGAAATAGTGATAGAATTTGATTGTATTAAAAGTCTCCCGATTTCCGCGCACAAGTCAGTGATAGACTAATCAAAGTAAGTTTTGTCGACAGTAACTCTTAAGAGTTTCGAATCCTGCCAAATGGGTTGGGAGTTGGCTCTTTGTGCGCACTAGTACACACGCACCATTGATAACTTTTGATCCACTTGTTTTTTTCCCACCACGGCCATATAAATGGGGTTGTGAAGGCGCTCGTGATAGGATAAAAGAAAAAGTCTATGGAAGAAAGGACAAAGTACCAAGTTTTGGCATCTTTAGTGTAGAAGAGCAGAGAGGAGTGTAGGTGCCAGAGAGGGCATTGTGATGTTCAAAGTATTATAGTGCTTGGTACACTCATAATCTGAAACTGGTAAATTGAAGATGACTTCCTTGGCTTGCCTTGCATGAATGGTCTATTCAATTTGTCATTATTGAACACAAATCTTGATGAATGTGAAGAAGGACTTTTTACCCCACAAATGCTTCCAAGTTCCATCAGTTGGTGAAACTCAGCAAAAGGACAGATAAAGGCAAGTCTTGATTCTTGAGATTTTGGATTATATGCGTGACGGGTGTTGTAACCGGTGTTATGTTCGTATTTACTGAACACTTGTCCTTCGTAGAATACAAAATTGATTTAAAACTAATTTTGTTTGAAAAAAAATAAATGAATAGTAGTATTTAAGAATGGTTGTTCATTTTTCCCAGACAAAACTCATTCAACAGCGGATAAGTTCTCACACGTGCGGATAAAACATGTACTCCCAGTTTATTCAGATTGGATTCTTGAATACAAAAACATATATTAAATGATACTCCCAGTATATTCAAATTGGATTCTTGAATACAAAAATCATATATTAAATGATACTCCCTCCGTTTTATAATAGATGTTTTTTAGATTCCCTTTATCATTCCAAAATACAGGTCATTTTCGTGTTTAAAACTTAATGGTATAATAGTAAAAAAAAACAATCCCTTTGGTGACTTCATATGTGAGTAGGGATCGATGATCTCTCTTAAGGAGCAAAGTTGCCGAATCAGCTACTCCAATCAACTTTATAATTGGGATGAATACCTAAAAACTTTTCTAAGATGAAGGATGCCCAAAAGGACAGGCCCAATAAGAGGCCCGAATACTTTACACAGTGATCTTGAATTTTGTTGTTTTAGGGCCTGCTAACGTTTGGATCAAGATTACATTCCGGGCCTCGAGGCATCATTAGTTTCTTTTTGAAAATATAAATTGGAAACTCTAGGAACTTAGTTCATATTTTTCACAATTGATAAACGCATTGTATTTGTAATAAGTGGCAAAAAATCCTCTGTCCCCATTTGTATGTGTCCCCAACCAATCACAATTCACCATGTGTATATATAATTGAAACAAATATTTATATAGTAAATTCTGATTGGTTGGGGACACGGGGACACACACAAATGGGGACAGAAGATTTTCACCCGTAATAAGTAGAGTAAACTTTTGGCACAAAAAATAGAAATAGAGAAATTGCGATATCGTTTATTCATAAGTAAGCTTAAAATCTACTAACTAACCCCTCCCTGGTTTTGTTAGGGAAATTAAATCACTAAAAAAACATAAAACAAGAGAATTGACTGACTCAAGTATCTTGTAGTTTATGCTTCAGATAGTTATTCTCTGATAGTAAATCCGCAACTTTTTTCATTAACTTATTATTCTCATTCTTCAATAACTTATTAGTAGTTGTTAGCTTTTCCTTCACTGCATGAACATCACATTTCTCCTTCTTCAATTTTTCGGAAACCCTACAAAAAAAAATAATTATATAAACAACGTCATTACATTATTAGCATAAATACATCAATTAAGTGAAAAAAATGGAAATAAAAACTTAATTAGGCTAAACACTAAACATTTTCTAATTTTGAACTGAGAAAGAACTAGATGAAAAAGGGGCAAAAAAATCCTCTATCCTCGTTCCTATCACAGCCAATCACAATTCACCATGTGTATATATAATTAGAAAAAAATATTTATATAGTAAATTCTATTTGGTTGGGGATGATGGGGAAGGGGGTCAGATGATTTTCACACGATGAAAAGTAGCAAAGAATTGAAAATATAATTTAAAAAAAAAGAAAAAAAGAAATTGACATCACCTGCGATTTTCAAACCATACTTTGATTTCCTTATCATCGATCTTACTCAAAATAGGAAACGCTCTCTTCATCTCTAACCTTTGAGAGGTAGATGGATGCGGACATTGGGTAAAAATCGCCTCAACAACAACGATTTGCTCTTCAACAAATTGCATGTAAGTTTTTTCATCCCCACGACTCGTCATTTCTACTAAACAAAATTCCTTATTTTCATAGCCAAAGCATATAGAAGAAGGTCTTAAAGTTGTCTTGGGATTCTACAATCAAACTTTGTTAACTCCGTCAACTGCTGGATAACTGATCGCTTTGAATTCTTTCAAATGCTCCAAATTTGGAACTATCAATAAGAGTTGGATTTTCCTGAACCAACTCCGGAGATTAGGTGAATCAAGACAAAGCAATTGGGAATCGGGCAGCCCAAGTGGTAAGGCTACCCGGCTACGGGATGGAGGTCCCGTGGTCGATTCTCGTATCTCTCCTTGTGGGGCAAATAAATTCTCCTTCTTGTGAGACTAAATTCCCTCCCCAGGGCATGAGGGAGTCTATCTCCATTTCTTCCGCTTCGGGCGTACAAGACAAAGTAATTTTAACATTTTTTTACTCTCATGGTATTTTTTATGGGGCAACCGCCCAACCGAACTTCAAAAAAAAGAAAAAAACTCTTCCCTTGCAAGGAAGCATGACCGAAAATATGGTTATGACAAAAAAATATGAACAAGGACGAAAATATGAGCGGAAATTTCACCGCACATCTAATTTTCGTGGAACACTCTCCCATTGTGTGTAACTTTTTCGCGGCTCATTGTTCGCCAAAATTTCTTTTATTTTTATACTAATCGAGTTTTTACACGATTCTTTCAATATTTTATCCATAATTCAGAAGATTTCTCTTGTTCTTAGAATATTTAGAGAAAAATTTGTGGAGAGAGAAAGTGTTTTTGCAAGAATAGAAAGAGCGTCAAAAAAAAAAAAACAATTAGTGTCAAAATAGATCTCATGAAATTATACGGGTGTGTAATGTTTTGCGTTTTAATTAAATGTAAGTTGGCCTTTGTACAATATTTGTCAATTTAAAGTTTTTAATAATTTTTTTATTTATAGATTTCATATATAAATATTTCATTAAGAAAATTTGTTGGGCAAAAATGCAAAATTTTCGCCAAAGTAGCCCGATCTTAATAACTAGTTTCACCCAACTTCTAACAACTCAAAAGTTTTTTACTATTTATTTTTTCAAATATAAAATTGAAGTAATAAAGAAAATATTTCTTTGAGAAAATAATATTTCATTAATTATAATAGCTAGGAAGATCGTTTGTGCCTATTTATTATTAGAAATTCATTTTAATAAAATTAAATTCACTGAAGTTTTTATGGGGGGGGGGGAATACAGGAATTGACCTTGGGCGCCCAGGGTCACGTCTACCTTTTCCACTGGGGCAGGTCATTCCCATAATTCACTGAAGTTCAACAAACACGCAACTAGTAAAAAAGTTGTGTAATTAGTGTAGTATAACATCATTATTTATATAAATTTCTTTCTTTCCCTCCAAATAATGTTTTAATTGGGATGTGCTGGGTAAGAATTATTCAATTAAGATAAATATAATACGGTTTAATAAGCACCCGTCTAAATATAATTTTATGGTATTGTTCATGTGTTGTGTTGTGCTATTGTGTCAGGCTATTTGTTGCGATCTCTAAGATAGAGGTGAGACAAATATTAATAGGTGAGATTGGATTATAGCACCACGGCTCGTATGCGTAACTGACGAATTCTCAGTCGTTAGATTAATTTTTTTTACGGTTGAGATTGATTTTAAAAAAAATACATATTCTGATTTTGAGAACAACTGTTCTATAAACACTTGTTTTTACTTTAACAAAAAAAATGCATGTATTTGTCTTGAAAAATTGTTTCGCATGTGTGAAAAAACAGATTTTACGCATAGGAGCCGGACTGGGATTATAGAGGTGTTCTTCACCACAGTGGTTTTGACTCAAATAGGACTACAAAAATCTTTCCATCTTCCTCGCTTCTTCAATCTCTGCATATATCCATCCCAATTCAATTGATAATTTCAAGTTTAGGGTTTAGGATCCTGCAATTTTTTCCCTTTTATTTCCACATTTATTTGGGGAAAAAAAACAGGTAAAAAAAAAAAAATGTCAAGTGGGCTTCATCGATCTTCCAGTGCTGCTTCGAAAAATGCTCTTCCTCCTCAAGAACTTCTAGACGATCTCTGCAGGTGTTTTATGAATCCCATCTCTTTTTGGGATTTTTTATTTTATTATTTTTCTTATTACAAGAAAGTTTATTTTTCTTGTTTTTGGATGAATATTAGTACATGAAAGTTAAGTAGGTGAAAATTATACTGAAATAATGTTGAATTTTATCAAAGAATCTTGATTTTATTGAAATTAGCCTGATGGGTTCCTTTATTATGTGTATATTTGTTAGTTTTCAGTGAAATTTTGGGAGGAAAAGGTATTGATTATGATTAACCACAATGTTATTGAGAAGTTTGTTGGTCAAGGGTTCGGAATTATATTTGTCTTTCGGAATCTATAACCTTGAATTTGAACATGTGCTACTGCATTATTGTCAGAAAATAGGTTGTATAGGTGAACTATCTAGTGCCGAGTTGAGGTGTTCTAATCTGATTCGTCGTTTTGTGTTCTTGTTGGTTATAACTAATCTACTTTTCCCCATTTATGTTCTTTGATCGGCTTTGTTATTCGTATTGCAGTCGGTTTGTGCTGAATGTTCCAAAAGAAGATCAACAGTCATTTGAGAGGATATTATTTCTTGTTGAATACGCTCACTGGTTTTATGAAGACAACTCTGTCGAAAATAATCCTTCATTGAAGTCCTTCACTCTAAAGGAATTTACTTCTTTAAGTATCCTTTGAAATGTCAACTGCATTTTACTGCCCAGTTAGGCAAGATTGATCTCTTGTTCATTTGGATCGTTGGATTCATGTTGAGATTCTTTTCTTCGCATGAATAAGTGGGTAGTTAAGATCTATATGCTACTAGATAGAAAGTTTATCATCTTCTTCCTTCATACAAGTCTCATTTTCTCTAGCTCATTTAAGGAGGAAAGCGTTTGAAAGAATTATTTGTATCTCTGCTGCGGTAGTTGAAGTTTATTTGCTTCTGTTCATTTTGCTTGCTACAAGATGGACTTGACCAGGCTAATATGCATCGACCTTTCACTTGTTTTAAGTACAATATACTGTATTCCAACTGCAACTGCAAAAACTACTTTATTAGAATACATATGTTTTACCAAGTTCTTCTTGGTTACAGTTTGAATATTCTTATTTTCCTTAATTTATTTCAGTGTTTAACAGTTGTGATGTTTTGAAGCCTTATGTTGCGCACATAGATGACATATTCAAGGATTTTACCTCATATAAAGTGCGAGTTCCTGTAACAGGGGCCATTATCCTGGATGAATCTTATGAAAGGGTGAGATTTGGGTGAGATTTGTCATTTAAAAGCTGGTTCAATCATATTACAATCCTTAATTACGGGATGATGTCATACTGATATGCATCCACTAGTGATTCACTAATCTAAACTTTGTCGTTTTAGCAGTCATCAGATGCTAAGCATTTGTATCATTGTACTAAAGCAGATTTGTTTGTTTTGGACTTTCTGGAACTACTAGATGTATTACATGTGGTCAATAATAAGTCCAGAAAGACTCGACTTTATCCAATATATGTTTCCTTGTATGATATTCCTGAATTTTTGTGGTATTTTATTTGTACACATATCTGTTTCATAAATTTGATTGATATTTACTGGCTTTATTATATGCATATTCCTCTTTAGATTTGCCTATTGCAATTGATTTTGAATTATTCTGTGAATGTAGTGCTTGCTAGTGAAGGGATGGAAGGGGTCAAGCTGGAGTTTTCCACGTGGGAAAAAGAACAAGGATGAGGAAGACCATGCCTGTGCCATCAGAGAAGTACGCCGTGAATTATTGATTAGGAAGTTTTGGATTTTTTACTATTCTCTGACTATTTTATTCTACCAGCTAAATTAGGACCACTAGACCACGATTATAGGCCACTTACTGCAACTCAATGCTACCAACTCACTGTTGACTCATAAAATACTAAAACTCCTAAATTAATTATTCAAATAAGAAATTCTTATTTGGAAATATAGATGGGGTATACTCTCAGGAAGAATGTGACATCTTACTAATTCAGCATGCTTAATGATTTGTGCTAAAATGGTTATGCGGCTTTGAGCTTCTAAATGTGGTTGCACTGTTTTCCTGGGTGCAGGTCCTGGAAGAAACAGGTTTTGATGTCTCAAGTCTTCTTAACAAAGAGGATTATATTGAAATGATATTTGGACAGCAAAGAGTGCGTTTGTATATTATTGCTGGAGTAAAGGACGACACAACCTTTGCCCCACTTACCAAAAAGGAGATAAGTGTATGCGATTCTATTCATTTAAAAGTATTGAATTTTAATTTGTCAAGATTTTTTTAGTAGACCAATTGTTCTTGTGAATGAAGAAGATAAAAAAAAATATGGAAAAAAGGAAACAATCCATGAATGCAAACAAAAATATGCATGAATGCATTTGCATGTGTTAAAGCTGATGAAGCTTCATGGTGTATGATTGATTATAAAGAGTGAGACTGAGACTCATCATGAGAAACAGATTATATGTGTTCTTTTGTATCTCTCTTACAGGAAATAGGATGGCACCGACTTGATGATCTTCAAACTGCAAATGCCGATGTAATATCTCGTGGAATAACTGGGCTCAAGCTATACATGGTTGCACCTTTTTTAACGTGAGTCTATTTGGATTACACTGTAAAAAACCCTCATGATTGTTAACTTTTATTTCTATTGACACATTATCCAAAACATTATCGTAGATCTCTGAAAGGACGGATTTCAGCACACCAGCCTCCAGTACCTTCAAGATCAGACAGGCCTTTCAAAGGTTCTCTCTCACTCTCGCAAACATATAGAGAAGTTATTGAAGGATTTGCATAATCCCTTTTCACCTTTTGGGATGGTTAATGGGATCACACGCTTGTTTTTACATGATGGATCAGAATTTTATTATATATAGATATATGACAAATGGGGCTTGCTTATAGCTTTCTTATTCCAAAAAACACCTGCATGATTTGCTACCCTTCATCATGTTTTCCGTTGTTTCTTTGTGCATTTGAGTGAGGAGATGTAGTAACTTCTCGCTGCATCCTCATGGTTTTTCATTTATCAATCATCTAAAGTTCTGTTCCTCCACGACTTTTTGGGATAATATGATTAATTCTTAGTAATTGCCGTATTTCAGGTGTCCCTCATGCAAGTCTCTTGTGTTATTTTCAGAAATAGTTTAGAATGTGTTCAGTTAAACTGATGATGAATTATATTTTTGGTTTGAAGGAATTACTCTGTGGAAGGCAAAAAATAGTTCTAATGGGAGCAGCTCAACTATACCCGAGACTCAACCAATCAAATCTAGCCCTGATGTGACACATTCCTCTGAAACAGGTCCTGGCAAGAGCTTCAAAAACTTTCGGTTTGATACTGCTTCAATATTCCGTTCAATGGAGTCTGCCTTTGCTAGATAGGTGTTCAATTCCATTCACCCGCTTTAGTGTTCTATGTGCATTCTTCGTAGGTTTTGGCCGCTACAAAAGTTGGTAGTAAGTTCTAACAGACAACTTTTCCGGCCATAGTTTGCATGTGCAGAGTCTATGTATAGTTCATGCTAACTTCAATTTGTTGTTCTTTTTCTTCTTTTTATGGCTTTTTCTTTTTGAATATTTTCCAGTAAGTAAGAAGATAGTCCAGACTGGTTTGTCGTCGTTGTAACTGAAAGCTCTTCCTTGAATACAATGCTACAAGTAAAACTATTTTTTTAGGTTTTGTTAAAAGAGTTGCAGTTTCTTTAAGCTATTGCTGATGGCTGATGGCCACAACTTGGGATGCTAAGCTATGTGATTGATTGGTTTTCTTTTTGGAAAATTTTCCTTTGTTTTGTAAGGTATAAGTTAGTTGTTGCGTGAGAAGACGTTGGTTCGAAAGACTCTACATCTTCTAGTACATCTTTAGTATACTAATAACATTATTACACATAATACGATGTAATTGGTTTAAGTCTTTAAATTCATTATGGACCAATGATACTAGTACACATGTACCATCGGAGGACTCTTTAAGTCTTCTAGTGCCCTCTTTAATACACCAATTATATTATTACATGTGTATATTAATATTATTGGTCCATAGCGAATTTAGAAATTTGAACCAAATCACATGTATTATGTGTAATAATATTATTGGTTTACTAGAGTCTAGAGGGTATACTAGAAATATAGGGCAAAAAATCGTTTGTCCTCATTTTGTGTCCCGTTCTCTGTCCCACCAATAAAAAATTATTATGTGTTAATTTCCCCCGAAGTGTTTTATTATTTCTTTTAGGTATATAGTTTTTTTTAATTAAAAAGTTAACATTTGAAGGGAGAAGAAACGAGATATAGAATGAGACAGACGATTCTTACTACTTGAACCAATAAAATATGCAGAAATACTTTCTATCTCTTGATGTAGATAGGTTTGGAACACATCTCTATATCAAAATCAACTTTTCTTGAAGCATTTCAAGAAATTTGAATTTTTGAATGATTATTCACTCAATCTGTAAATAGACGTTTTTGAAGAATGGACAAAATTAAATAGAATGTATTTATACATTACTCGTTCTGATATGGACCATTTCCATTGAAGAATGTGATTCAAAACTGTACCACATCACCACAGAAAATGAGTAAGAGAGACAATTCAGCAACCAAAAAAAAAAGAGTAGAGAGACAATTCTGAAATTATGTGACTAATTTTATACCACAAAATTCACGTAAACCTAGTGCATATCAGAAATTTCCTTCCTCAAATTAAAATGCATTCATTTTTATGTTTTTAACAAAAAGACAAGATTTATTTTTTAAAGACGCAATCATTTTGTAAAAGCCACTAAAAAACAAGTGAGGAGGGCAGCCTCGGTAATCTGGTTTTACCGATTGTTGAGGAAATTATAAACTGAATGTATTTTGGTAATACATTTTATGGTAAGAAATGTTAAAAAAACATATCTTCAAAACACGTTTATTTGCTAACTAACATACCAAACATGTCAAAACTCCAAAAAAATCTAGAGATCAAGATTTGTCCTATGTAAGACTCAAGATTTAGAATGAAAGTTCTATAGTAAATAAAAGTGTTACAGAAAACACGTTACGTTTAACAAGAGTTTTGAACCGATTTAGTTCGTCCAACCAGAGTTTCAGCTACTATGATGTGGTAAGCTGTGAACTCCTGTTGATCCTTGGCAAAGAAACCAAGTGATAAAAGACCGATACCGGTACACAAAACTGCCTAAAAGGCCAGGGAAATATTCAAAACAGTAGTAAATATAACAATCATACACTATTCCTAGACAAGAAGGCAATATAAAAAATATAAAACCTACATAAACTACTATATAATAAAAATCCATTACAAACCCCGTGAAAAAAATGTTCTCCAGGTTTTCAGAAGATATTTGACTCCCACAGCTATCCATGTTACTTCAATCCCCATCTTACCTAAGGCGTAGTTGAGCTGGCAGGAGAATCTTCTGAGATCTTCGGGGGTGGTACCTCGACTTTATTAGGTAAAACTTCAGGACTCTGTGACACTTCCGAGCCTGAGGACTCCTCAATCGGAAGATTGGGAGCTTTAGCAAATGGAGACTCCTCGCATTTTCCTGCAATTTCCTTAGCACTTGGTAGGTGGTCTAGCTGAGGAACGGGAACTTTGGAACCCATTGGTTCCTCAATTTTAACTAGTGGGGATTTAGAAAATGGAGACCCCTTAACTTGAATTGTTGAGTCTTGCAAGGATAGCTTCTCCAATCCAACAGTTGGCGGAGATAAAACTGGCATAGATTGTCTTACACAAATAGGTGGGGCTAAACTTGATTGTGAGGGCCGAACCACCCGAGCAGATTGAGAAGGTGCAGGAAGCTGCGGTGAAGAGAAAACAGGAATAATATTCCGTATTGTCACCGGAGGTGCAACTCTGTGGTGAGGAGCCAAGTGTCGGATGGGAATGTAAGGAGCTGCTCCAGCTGCAGGGAACTTTTGAGACCTCATCCCGAGGCTTTCTGCTGCTGCCAAGACACTGTCATGGAGAACATTAGTTGGCTGGCTTTGAGTTGTCTTAGGATATATCATCGTCTCGTTCACAGCTGCCATGATGGGCCTGTCTTGAGGAGCAACCTTTGAGCTGATTGATCCTCCAATAGCTGGCATTCCTCTATTGCGAGCTGGTCTTGCACATATAAAAGGAAGAATTTTTGATGATGTAGCTGGAGGCTGCTGTGCACTCGGCGTGCGTGCACATTGTGTTGGGAATTTAATTGGAAATGGTACTTTAGCCATCCTGGCCTGGAAAAGATACTTCTGCAGAGCACGCGCCACAGTAATATGCTCCTGCTCATCATTTTTCCCCTTTTCTGGTGTCGATGTCTCAGATTGCTGCACCACTGAGAAGACATAGAAGACATGTCAAGCAGACTACACGCTCTCTGACAGAAGTATGGAAAAGACATTGTCTATATATGCAGGGATGCACAAACCGGTCAACACGATTAAAATTACCCAAGTTACCAAGGGTAAGTTCGACTAAAAGCAACCAAGTGGACCGAGGTCTGGTCAAAACACGGGCATAGTAACTTATTTTGGTAGCATATGAACTTAGCAAAGTGGCAGCAAGGGACCGAGGGGCACAGGGGAATAGAGTCGTCTACTTGTGGCAGCTATTCGTTAAGCTAAGTGCGAATTGCATGCAACAAATATGAAAAACTTGAACAACAGTAATTCTTTTTCTTCTCATTCCTCCTATTTTGTAATCTTATAATAATTTTTGGAATTAGAATCCAAAACTAATTTGGCATCTAATAAAAACCCTCTAGTTCCTATGATTGAAATCAACAGAGGTTTCACACTCCTGATGCACGCAAAGTAGACATCCATAAAATCTTTTACCAGAGAAAATTGAACAACGAACAGGCTCACTTACAAAATTTCAGAGACGTCCAAGCTGCCATTGCGGCATTCTTTTCAGCTTGCTTCTTATTCTTAGCTGGTTCACCGGTAAATATAACTCCTGCCAACTCTACAGTGCAGGTAAATACAGGTAGGTGCCCCAGTCCTGATCTAAAGGTTGTGTATGCTGGCAGTGATGCTCCAACTCTCTGTGAAACCTCCTGCAACAGATTCTTGTAGACACCTGTCTCATCCTGTAATGTACAAAGTTTTAGAAGAATGAAGGCATAATCCAGCATGCTAGACTAGTTTCAACAAATAAAATTTCAATTATTCAATCTACATAAATTATCAGTAGTTTTTCTGCAGCAGCTTATAATCAATCAAGGTCAAACTGCCTAAACTGATCCCCCTTTCTTATTTGAAGTATGCAATATGTTGATTGCAGGTAATATTGATCATGGAGGAATCAGGCAACCAAAACATGGTAGGATGAATTGTAAGTGAACAAAATGGGAAAACACAATAAATCAGTTTTTGTACCATCTTGGATTCGGCAACATAATGCAAATGAACATCCTATAATATTGTGTCACACTTTTTTATCTCATATCTTAGCCACAGATATTTTAAGAACACTTCTGTCATGGACCGGGTCCATGTGGATCATGTCGGTCAGCATTCGTGAGCCAGCAAATGCGGTGATGTGGCCAAATCTGGACCGCATGGTCCACATGGACCCGGTCCATATCAGAATTTTCCATATTTTAAGGCATTTAACCGTCAGAACCAATTTCTCTGGTTTCGAATTCTTGAAAATGTATAGCTCCTTGCAGTCATCTCAGACATGTTTTAAACCCTCATCTATAACCATAATTCCTGGATAATAATTTAATACAAGAAAGCACCATACAATCCAAGAAAGGCATACAAATTCTACAATTCCTAATATCCAGAAAGCCTCCACCCCTGCTGCCTCCTGAGAATCGGAAAAACAGATAAAGCCTAAGAGCTAGGCCTTCTGGAAGAAGCCATTCGGGTAGGCCTTGTTGTAGGCTTGTAGTCGACTTGGAATTGTCACAGAGAAAAGCAGTGTAGAAAGAAAATTATTATCTATTTAACATGGTTTGAGAAGTAGGAGAATTTACATTTTCAGCCATATCCAGAACCAACAAGTGGTATGTTAATATTAATAGTTGTATTTGTAGACTTTTACCAAACCAGGTGCAGAGGACAAGATTTCAGATAATACCAGCCATGATTTACGCACAATAAATTATCATCTAGGAATAGAGTAACTGCACCCGAAAATTAAACAATAAAAGCCTTTTTCTAAAAAAGGCCACGATGAATATAAAACGTTTCGTTAGAGATCAAATAAATAAAAAAATCCCTTTCAACATTTTAATACATATAATACAAGCCTAATTGATTGGTTATAGTATGTATAAATAAGAAAAATTACAGGATATACATAAACAATTGGCCAAAAATATAGAAAATAGACATTATATGTAATTGAGAGGAACTGCAATATCCTTGGAGACAGAGGGCTCTGGAAACTCACTAATATTTTAGCAGCCAATGAATTGGCAGGTCCAGAGCCAGCATAGGCTTTCAGAGCAATCTCAGCAGCAGAATGCTCTGCAAGGCGAACTGTTGAGAAGAACTTGGGACTCTCAAAAGTCTCACCATTAAAGAAAACAATGGCCTTAAAATGAGGTGCATGGTCTGGACCTTCTTTGATGCAAGCATATGATGGTGAGTTGAAACAGCTCCTTTGAGCCAACTCATGTAGTAGGTTTTTATAGACCATCCCTCCTATAAAAGATAACCTCTGAAAAGTATCCACACCGTAGAGGCTAACAAGAGGAAAGTAACAAGCTCAAGACTCTGGAAAAAGTTCTCCTTGAAGAATGAGAAGAAGATTTGAGTCCAGAGAATGCGAAGCACTAGAATATGAAGAATACAGAAAACCAGAAGACTTATAAGAAAGATCTGAAAACTCAAAAGTTGCAGACACTCGTATACCAGAGGTTGGGCACTCTGGTGCACTGCTTACACCAGAGGTGGTGCACTCTGGTACACTGCTTGCACCAGAGGTGGTGCACTCTGGCACACTGCTTAGTTGTTTGCATTTATTTCAAGTAGGAATTGTATGCACATTCCAAAAAGTAGGATGCTGATTTGGCCTTGAAGTCAACTATGAGAAAATTTTAGGAAGAGGGTACCACTAGGTTATGGTAATTCACTATTGCAAGGAAATGAAAGTTAACGCATTTATTCTGATAAATATTATGTACCTTTTTCTTTGGTCTTGTGGCCCCTAGTTTTTGGTAATGTTTTACTACACCAATGATGATAGTAACCATTGCAAACTTATTACCAAAAAAAATTGGGTCACTATTGCAAGGAAAGAAAAGATAGCGCATTTATCTAAATATTGTTTGCCTTTTTCTTTGGTCTTCTGGCCCCTCCTTATTTTTGCTAATGTTTGGCTACAGCAATGACGATAGTAACTTTGCATATTTATTTTCAAATTTTTGGGTCTGCACAAAAGACGCACGCAACCCAAAAATTGAACTTATTAACTTGAGCTCAGCTGGAAGATGATTTGAGCTAGATCTTGAGCTGAGCACAATCAATCTTGTAAAATTTGAGGTCCGGCACAACTCACTTGTACAACGCAAGCCTGCTTAAGTTCGAGCTTTGGACCAAATATCATTCACGTTCTTATTTAAGTAATTCTAGAATCTTACATCAAAGAAACTACAAAGGTAATGAGAAAGAGGCCTAGGTATAGATCGGCACTATAAGCACTCATGCCAACTATCACGTTTAGTCTGATTCAATTAATAATTAGTAACTCGAACTTAATTAAGACGGAACTACGCATGGTTCGGAAATTTCTATCCTAGACCTAACCTCTTCGTCCTGACCCCACACTTTCCTCGCGTGTTTTTGCATCCTACTTGCACAAGTAGAGCTAGTGAGTAAAAAAATTTGCAGTTCCGAGAGGAGCATGGACCTATGATCAATGGATCAAGCCTAGGATAGAGTCTCCCATCTGGTTGATTCCAAGCAGCTGTCCATTTGCACCCAAGTCTATGTCTTCGCACATGTATATTTTTTCCATTTTTTTTTCTTCCGTATGGTTGGGGGAGATGAGGGAGATAGAGACTATGTCAGTGTTGTAAGTATGTGCATAAAGATACAGGAAAATGAGGTGAAAATGACTGTTTAGACAGTTGAGCTAAGAAAAATAATCAGGGGTAGGCAGCCTATTCCCTTTTGTCTATACCCAGAAATGCATTATCTCTTTATATCCAGATTTCTTTGTCGTGTCATGGTCAATAGTTAGTAGTAACAATAGGGTAGCATATTTTTCTTTCTTTTCCTATTGTTTACTGTGCTACAAGTGAGGCAATTTCAGATATAAGCAGCAAGTAATTAAATCAGTCCAAAAGGGTGCTAAAGATGTTGACTTATATTACACAAGTCTATAATTTAAATGAATAAATAAGTAAAACGAATTATTTCTTTTGGGAATCTAATCCCTGGAACAGCATCTTAGTTTTGAACACAAACGAACTAGAAATTATGTTCGAATATAGTCCGTGTTCACAACACATTACTAGTTAAGAATCAGGATTAGGTGCTAAGGTTCCATATCAATTTAGGAAATCATGCTAGTCTCACCATTTTTTTCTGGAATTCAAACTGGTGCTTCTACTAATCTACACAATCAGCGCTTTTAGTCAATTGCAGCACACTACCAATACTCCATAGAGATCATACCCTTCTTTTCTTTCATATATCATACAGCTTTCGGACCACAACGAGCGTCTCATTTTGATTATGACATCCTGTTTATTTTACAAGATTTTGAACTTTTCTAGAAGCCAAACATAAACCGCTTCTTTGTTTCTGAATAAGCAATGTCAAGATAATGCCTAAGCCACACCACTGTCTGGAAATTAGGTTTCCAAATGAGACTGAACATAGACCATTTCTTTGTTCCTAACAACACAACGTCAAGATAATGCCTAAGGCACATTAATGGCCGGCAATAAACTTTAAGTATGAAACGTGAGAGGGCACCTCTCTACCTACATTTTCATATATCTCGACTTGCAGGATAAAACAGCATAAAACTATCATTTTTTCAAGCCGCACAATGGCAGGAGTCTCGAACATACAACAGAAGCAGTAATAAACGGCAACAAAGACTATAATAGAATATAGCAAGTACTTCATATAGAAGCATCAATCAACCGGTCTTTTCTACAGTAAATCTAAGCTAACAGAAAAATCGCATCGAGTATCGTAATGCAAATATCAACTAAGTAGCACACCAATTCCTACATACAAAATCCACTGATTAAATAAATATACATAAAAATAGCAAACAAATCAAACAAACACAACCTCAGTTCTCAGACAAAATTATAAAACCAAACCCTAAGAAAAAACAATTTTCTGAAAAACTCACCAGAATTCTAGCAGCTAAGGAGTTAGAAGGACCACGGCTAGCAAGCGCGTTGAGCGCCACCTCAGCAGCAGAATGCTCCGCCTGCCGGAGCGTAGTGCAGTATTGTGGACTCTCAAATATCTCGCCATTAAAGTTAACAGTAGCCTTAAACCGCGGCGCGTGATCCGGACCTTCTCTTATACATGTATACGACGGCAAATTAAAGCAGCTCCTCTGTGACAGTTCCTGTAGCTGGTTCTTATACATTTCTTCGAAAAAAATTAACCTCAAAAATCAACAAAAATTCCGAAAAAAATTATTTTCACTTCTTCGACCTTCTTCTCTTCAATATTGATGATTTTTTAGCTCCGATTCGAATACACAGCTTCGGAAACAAGATCGAAAGATTTTTGAGTTCGGTTCCCACATTATGTGTGTGAGAGAGAAAGTTTAAAGTGAAAAAAGAAGAGTTTTTTAGCTGAAGAGAAGAAAACAACCGCAGGAGAGAGGTTTTCTGTTCTTCTTTCTCTCTCTAAACTTATAAAAAACAAGCTAAAGAGAGAGAGTGATGAAGAGTGTTTTTATCTATATGCGGATTAATTATTAGTAATATTTAGATCAAATAAATTAGACGGTTGAAATAAAAAGAGCCTAATAGCTACTATAGTAAGTAGCATAATAGTTATTGTACCAATACAAGTTGACTCAATTGATAAGGATTTGACACGTTCTTACAACGTTCAAGTGTTCAATTCCCGCTGCCGATGTGAGGGCTGTGTTGGTGGATGATCTGTAAGTACCTTGTAAGCGACCTATGGTCCATAGGGTCTGCCCTAACCCGTGATGGTGACCGGAGCCGAACCCACCCAAACTTTTTATTCACCAAACAAAAATTTATTAGTTATTGTAACTATTTTGATGGAATAATTGTTAACTATGCATAATAATTATTTTAAGAACAAATAAATATTTACATTTTATATCGAAAAATCAAAGTTTGGTATTTATTCACGAAAAGTTTTATCTTGATAGGTGAGTAAGTTTAAAAATTACATTCAAACGAACGAATACGATACACGTAGGCCAAAAGTGTAAATTCATAGGAAAGAGAGTTGACTTTTTAACTTACGTATATTGAATCCATTAGCTCGGATGTAAGTTTTAAACTTACCTACCAAAATAAAATTTCTCATTTATTCGCAGGCGCTGAGGTAAATACCTCTTAGCGTCATAACAATTACTTTGATGATGGAGGGATTTTGTACAGGGGGTGTTCATAGTTTGGGTTGGTTTGATTTTACACATTTTTTCAAACTAAACTGAAATATTCGGTTTGAAAAAATTGAAACCAATCCAAACCATTCAAACCCACAAACCAATGCATTCGGTTTGGTTTATGTGAGATACAAATATATTAATTATAAAATAAAAATGTAACAAAAAATTATTTATATAATTACTTAGATTCTAAAAATATAAAGAAATATGTCTATTGTTTTCACAAGTTAAACACAATAAAGAAAACAAATTTTTTTGAACTTCAAACAAATTACTACAAAATTATCCTAACAAGAAAAACACCAAAATTATTCCATTATTAGTTCATATAAAACAAAAGTTTCGGGTGAATCTAAAATTACATATCAACTTATTTTAGCTAGGAACAACTTGTTTGTCAAGAGTATAAATAAGAAGATAAATATGTTTTAATGCAAAATAGTCGTTTTAATATATATATATATATATATATATATATATATATATATATATATATATATATATTCCATTTGCTTCGATTTGGATTATATTTTTTTTATAAACCAAATTGAAAGCTCAGTTTTAATTTAGTATAAATCGAAACCAGTCAAATGCACCGCTCAAACCAAAAAATCGGTTTGAGTTAGGTTGGATCAATTTGGATTGGTCGGTTTTGATTTTTTCTTGAACATCCTAGTGTATGACGGGGGTCACTCAATTTTATGACTATTCTTGTGAGACTAACCCACAATCTGAGCGGAGTCCACATGTGGGGGGATTGCTGCCGAGGCATTAATTTGAGTTTTATGGGGTTTTAAAGAGTAAGAAAAAGCTGGTGTTTTACCAGTTGGGGGGGGGGGGGAGTTAAATACTCAGTCTGGTGTTTTTTGGGCTTGGTTATGTTTATTTTGGGCTAGGTTCATATATTTATTGTCTAAATAATTGGGCTGGGCTCATATATTTTTCTCAGAATCTTGGAACAGAAGTCCAGAAAAAGAAATCTGAGCCCAGTGGATCGTGCTCGGGCCAGCCAACCCAACCCAACTGACAACGACGTCGTTTTAATTCTAAATGCTTTTTTAGGGGCTTTAAAAACCCTCTAAAACCCTATATAGCAAAATCCACTCTTCTGTGAATCCCAAATTTAGGTGTTTGTTCTTCATATCAATTGATTCTTCTTCTGTGATTTTATGTTTTAGAATTGGTTTGAATTGATTAATTTTGGGGGGTTAAATTTGAGATTAGATGGGGAAGTTGGGGAAGAAAGCAAGAAAGTTTGCAAAGAAGAATCTACAAGGAGTGCTTAGACAAAGGAGAAAGAAACAGGCTTTTTTGTTTAAGAAGAAACACTCTTCTTCAAGTAATTTTTCCAATCTTATTAAGTTTCTGTTTTGTTTTAGATATTTATTAGCTTTGTATGGAAACTTTTGATTGTTCATTTATTTTTTAGATATAGATTTATGGAATAGTAGGATTATACTTCTAATGTGAATGATGTTGTTTTTGACTTTGTTTAGCTAAGTTTTCTATTTTTTTTAATTGGGAGTGTCGAACATGTGACTTATTGTGAACAACTTTTCCTATATATATTTTGCTAATATCTGATGTCTTTGGCCTTTTTACATCTGTTGCAGAATATGAACAGAATGAGGATGAAGTCGAAGCTGATGATTTAGTGCAGAACACCATTGGAAGGTAAAAAAGCTGTGAATTTTGATTGCACATTTCCATGTTCAGAAACTTTCCTTTCAGTTTGGATGGTATACACTTACAATATGATCTTCAATTTCCCCTTAATTTGATCTGCCTTGATTTTTTTTTTTTTTATGATTTTTGTTGTGGTTCGCAAAGACATTTTATGAAATGACATGTTCTTATTAATTGAATTCACTAATTTTTCTTACTCAGAATCTGATTATTTTAAGTCTTTCTTTTTGCTCTGTGTTTAATTCTTTACTCTCTCGCAAGAGCAAGCAACATTTTCTCATAAAATGGAGTCATTAAATTGGTTAATCTTTTCATAAATAAATTCTTCTATCTCTGACCATGAGAGCAAATGTTCAAGAGTTATTTTAATATTTTCTATCAAGTTCACTGAAGCTTTTGGTTAATTTATTTTTGTACTTTCTTAATTGCTTAAGAATTAAAATATTGATTCTTCTTTGGTTTGGGCCTCATATTGTTGCCACAAGATTCAAATTTCAAACATGTCTTATAATATGCTTCTTTCTTAGTTGTTTGATATAGCACAAAATAAATTATCCTGCCTTTATTGCTTTGAGCTTTTAGCTAAGATGACTACTCAACGTGGTAAATGAAAATGGAGCTAGTTTCACTATGTTAATCCTTAACATCGATCATGTCATGTGTGCACTAGGCACTAGTTAGGTTCTTAATAAACATCCAGCCTCAAACTAGAGCCACGTTTCTAATATATGAGTAAATTTTTATCTCTGACAGCTTGAGGATTCGAATCAGGTTGTTGTTCGATATTTCGTATAAGAATATTTTTTCTTGAAGCACCATTGTAGATTCTCTGCTGATTTGGTGAAAGTAATTGGAATATCAACTTGACACAAATTTGCTTATTTGAAATCTCCTTGTGTTAGGTTTCTTCATTCTGTCCAACCTTTTACTTTGAAGGCACTGAGTTTTCTTTTTCTTTTTATCATTGGCATCATACTTTTCCATCAACATCAGCAAAAGATGTGCTTTATAATTATCTCATCCTTTTTTTTGTTATTCGCTGATTTTTTATTGAGATTCATATGGTCATGAATTTAGCACAGATTTTGCTATGCTAGTGGTGTACTGAATATTTCTTTATTATTTGTCTCCCCCCACCCCCCTCAGAACCCCTGATTCTCAAGATATTCAAGATACATCTCTTGATGCTGGCTTTTCGGAAAAGATGACGACTTTGACACGTTTGAAGATGTCTCTGACAGTGATGGATATCTCTCAGAGGTCCCCGACTTGATTATCCTTAAATATATTTTTTTCCCAAATGTTTCATTCTTCATTGTCAGCCGCTGATTGTGTAATTGCCTAATTAGGACTCAAGTTGTCCACAAGTTGTGGGAACCGAGAATGGAAAAATTTCGGAAGGTCTGTTTTTTTTCTTCTGCTTTCGTGTAGATTTCTTCTGAAGCTTTCTTTTCCGCTTTTCTATGCTCCCTGTTTCCACTACTAATTTCAGTCTGTGTTACATTCTGTAATTGATTGGTGTTGGTTTTGCCACATGTAGGTGATATAGGCATCAGTTCATTATCAATGCAGAACATAAAAACTTATGAGGATCTTGACATTCAAAAGAAGAAACTGGAGCGGTTAAAGAAGAAGGTGATATCTGCTGAATGGATATCTGTGCTGTCTGATTTTATGTTATCTCTGTTGTAGTTTCCTTGCATTCTTCTTTTTTTGTGTGGTCTGTTTGATTATATATCTATTCTATTGTTAAAGTAAGTTTTCTTGAAAGTTTTTCAGAATCCAGAGTTCAAGGAGTTCTTGCAAAGTTACAAGGGGAGTGGAAATCTTCAAAATGAAGACATGGTAGGCTGTTCTTTCTGTTGGTTATTCAAGATCATTAGCAGTCTATGGTGGAATGAATTTTCTCAACAAATTCCTGATTGTTGTTGCATATGCGCTGTAGCATTTCTCCCTTTTCAGCGTTTTGTATGTCGTTTTGTTTATCAGCATTTCGTGCTGTCTTGCATGATAATGATGTCCAAAACCTTTTCTGGTCATGTTGTGGGTAAACTGGTTCAGGAAGGACCTATCTGAATTGAAATACAGGACCGACGAAGATTAGTCAGTCTAGAAAACATCTGTCTCCATTCATACAATTCCTCTTCTCTTGCTTCTTGTACATGTTAAATACGGATGTAGCAGTTTCTTTCTTTGTCTTGAGAAACTTGGACATCATTTTTGTAATGATCCAGATAGTCTCTTACCTGACAATCATTTAATTTCTGAATGGCAGCTAAGGTGCACTTAGAAATGCTTCATTCGGAGGATAATCATCCATACTGCTTGAAATTTGATTCTGTTTCTCTATTGCTTTTCAGAAAATAATTTAGGAGGAACATGTTTGAATGCTTTTGTGATTTGTTTTATACCAGTCAGTACCGTTTCGTCCCTATTTATATAGTCACCTCATCTGCAGCAGTACTCTGACGAGGATGAGATGGACAATCAAGCAATGCAGCTGCAGAATGAAAATGGACCTGCTGAAGAAGAGGGCAAACTGTTTACAAGTACTGGAATCAATTCATGGTGTCAACTAGTTAAAGAAGAGGATAACAAAGCTGCACTTACTTGTCTACTTAATGCTTATCGAGCAGCTTGCCACTATGGATTAGAGTCATTAGGTCACCAAATTCAAAATAGCGAGACTTTTGGCAATGCAATGATATTTGTGCTTTCGGAAGTGGATAATATTTTCAGGAAGCAGTTACTGATATCTCCTACCACTTCCAAGAAGGAACCCATATTGGAATTGGAGAATACTTCACGATGGAAAAATCTGAAACCCCTCGTCAAGTCTTATTTCAGGAGTACATTATTTTTGTTGAATCAAGTTGCTGACTCAGACACTTTGATTTTTGTATTGCACCGGATCAAATCTTCTCTGATATTCTTTGCTCTCTTCCCGTCATTGCTCAACAGATACATTAAGGTGCTACTCTCTTTAGTCTTTTAATCCTATTTGAAAGACACGATATTTATGCTCGATGTAGTTTGAAGATTGGTGAACAAACAATTTAGTCCATCTAAGAAATTATCCACTATACTTACAAATCTTCTTCTTTTAGATTTTTGCCGCTTCTGGAACAGTGAAAGGTTCTATTTGGCTTAAGTTTGAATAAATGCTAAGAAAAAACCTACACGAGATTCCTTTCCGGATTTCAATTATTTGAAGGAAGAGAAGCATTTAGTGAAAAATAGGGATTAAAAGTTTAGCAATTTTAGGTATACTGGTATTTCCTGTTGTGTACACAAGGTAGTTTGAAACCAGAATGAGTATTCTTTGGAATATTGGAGAGAGGAAGATTTTTAAAATGAAGCTTTAAAATTTCTATTTTACTTTCTTAGATCCTATTGACATACTTGCTTTAAATAGATGGTTTTGGAACAGTGATATAGTGTAAATGTTTGGCTGTTCTTGGAGTTATTTGATTGACAGGTCTAATGCACTTATTCTAGCAGCTATAACTTGCAGTTTAAATTTCTCAGTCATCTTTTCTAATTTGTTTCCTCACTCTTGAATTTGGAACAGACTACAGTCCACTTGTGGGCAACTGGCGGTGGAGATCTTTCATCAGCTTCCTTTCTTTTCATACGCAATGTGGCTGCAGTTTTTAGTTCTGATTACCTTGACACCTGCATAGCTAAAACTTTCAGGGCCTATATGGCTCAGTGCAGAGCTCCTGAGCTTGTCAACGTTGGACATATTCAGTTTCTGATGAATAGCATTGTTGAAATCTGCTCTTTGGATGTAGAAAAATCATCAGCAAAAGCCCTAGAATCCATTTGTCAACTTTCCAAGATATTGCAATTGGGTCTTCAAACAAAGAAAAAGGTATCCGGAAAAAATGTCCTAGGCCTCTGTCAATGACATTGTATTTACTTGCTAACGACTTTCTTCCTTGTAGTTTCACTCGTGGTGCAGTGGTGTTGATATAATATGCCGATTTCTTGTCTCTGAAACAGGAAGTCCTTGAAAAGATATGCAGTTGGGAGTACGTCAGCTGTATTGATCTCTGGGTCACATTTCTATCTGCCCATATTCATGATTATGGTCTTCCAGAGTTGTTATTTCGGACTATCCAGCTTATAAATGGGATTACATACACATTCAGTGGATCGAGATATTTCCCTCTAAGATTGAAGTGTATCCAATGGCTTAATAATCTCGCAGCTTCAAGTGGCATCTTCATCCCTGTTGCTTCATATATATTGGATGTACTAGAATACAAAAATGTCAAAGAGGGTGGAAAACCAGGAAAGGGCTTAAACTTCTCATCTGTACTTAAGGTTAGTAGACACTATAGCTTGTTCCGGGAATTTGAACGCTGCTCTTGAACACGATTTCTTTTGATGGTGCTCCTAAATGCTCTTCAATAATGAACTGAGCTAACTGGTACTGAATCACTGACTATGGATTCTGTGTGGTGCAGCTGCCGAAAAACTGTCTAAAATCACAAGCCTTCCAGAAGGAATGTCTTCTATCAGTCATTAAGCAGCTTTCGGCACACTTTGTGCAGTGGAGTTTACATATTTCCTTCCCGGAATTAGCAACCATTCCCCTTATCCTCTTAAGGAAGTTTCATGATACTACAACTGCTGATAGTATGCGGCGCATTGTGAAGCGTTTAATTGACCAGGTTCCAGTCCTTGAATTCTCCCTTTTTGTTATCTAAACCTTTTCCATAAATGAACAGCTACTTATATGGTCATCTGTAAATACATAGTACACACACATATTCTAAATCACTGATTATGGACTCCAAAAACTGCAAAAAAATTCATTCACATGTCTCCCCTCCTTATAATTGCTTTTTATCTGAAAACGCAGGTTGAACGTAATGTGGACTTTGTACAGAGAAAAAGAGACGAAGTTGCCTTCTCTCCTAAAGATCATCAATCTGTTGAGTCATTTCTACAGGTCTCTTTCTTTACTGTTTTCTATTGCTCTTTAAATCTTAATTTGGTTATTATATCGGGGCAAGGGGTGGCGAACCTGGGACCTATTTCTCTTTCTTTACTGTTGAGCACCAAACTTTCTTTCAGATAAGGTTTACCAGTCTGTCTGATTTTAGCCTCTCTTTTTTCCTTTCTAATACAGCTCGAAAAGTCCGGTAGTGTTCACCCTTTCATCCAATATTATCGAAGCAACCTTGAAAATGCTGCTCTAAGAAGTTCAGCAAAAAATGAAAAAATAAGGTACAGTTCCAACTTCTTGTCGTACTCTTTTACATGGCATATATGATGTTATCCTGTAATGGTTAGTTTTCTAGATCAAAGAGATATTATCTTATCATGAAAAGGAAAAATAAATATCATAATGATGAGACAACCTCGAGAAAATAAAACAAGATTATGAAAGAAATGATTTCTGAATCTTTCTGTGTACAAATTCATACAAGGTTTGCAAGTATTGAATTTGAACTACTTTACTAAAGAATAATTGCACTGCAGCTTGCCAGAGCAGGAAAACGGGAGAAGAAAGCGTGGAAAGCTAGTAGATGCAGGTTTGAGCACTGATCTTGCTTCAATAAATTCCGCTATTGTTGATGTAATTGCAAGCTCGTAGGGGAACACCATTTTTCTTAATGTTAAAAGATTTTGACATTCTTTTGATTTATAACTCTAAAATTTTGTCATGTAAGTCACTTTCAATTTTTTTTTTTTTTTTTGGTCAGCTTTTGACTATTGTGAACAGGGGTTACCCATTATCCTTGTATCTATTTGTCCTTTTTATTTTTATTTTTTATTTTTTTGCTGTGCCCTTATAGCTAGTGTCGTTGGGAGTTTCTTATAATAAGATTTAATGTGGAATGCCCCAAAGTTTGCAGTTTCATACTAGAATGATAATGAATAATTAGACATCCTGTTGCAGTCCTTATGACGCTTTTTTAAAGCTATGATTTCTTTCTCAGGTTGATGGGTCATAGGATCCTAGTTCATCTGCTTAAGTTGTATTTGGGTAAGGTTTCAAAATGAAATGAAAATTTTTTGCTCGGTCACATCTTCTCTTATAAACGATTTACTTTTTACATAAGTTAAAAACAAAAATTTCAAACAGAAATTTTCTTCAATCACACTTTTAGCGATCCTTTATACCTGCCATATGAAGAAACAGATGGTCTTGTAGGCTACTTTAGCAGCCACTCAACCCCTAGTCAAGGGATTGAGTTTGTTGCAAGATGATTAAGTGATAGTTTAGTTAGATTTACGATCATGTGTCTTATACTGTATCCCATGTTCTGTTCCAATCACAAAGAACCGTCACGTGTTTCATTTTCTCTCTTACGATTCCATCTTGATTTCTGTATTTTTCTTAAAACATACTCCCTCCGTCCCAAAATAACTGTCCAAATTTCATTTTTAATTTGTCCCAAATTATTTGTTCACTTTCTAAATAAAGGGCTCATTAATTACAGTTTTTTCAATTCTAACCCTTACATTAAATGTTGGAGAGAGAAGGCTATAGAGAGAAGAGGAGGTAGAATTAAATTGGAGTAATATTAAATAGGGTCATGTTTGACATTTTACTATATTCCACTATAGAATTTGATGAAACTTTAATTCCCGTGCAAAATATAAAGTGGATAGATAATTTGAGATGGAGGGAGTAACTTGCCATGTGACGGTTTGATATTAATATAGTGAATGAGATATGATCTGAACCGGTTTAGTTAATATAACCTTTCTTGTCTTTGTCATATAGTGCTGAGTCAGAGTTAAAATTCTCTATTGTCATTCTTTTTTTTTTTTTATGGTAAGCTATAGACAATTGAAAATTGTGAATTAGGTCACCATTCACTTAATCTGCATACTAAAAATCTTAATGAAACATGTGATTAAATAAAGAAAATAAAAAACAATGAACAATGATAATATGCCAAACTACAAATTACAATAATCATACCATACAAAAAGAAGCCAAATCTGTGACTGCTACTCTTTTAACTACTAAATTTTTGCACAGTCAAAGAGCTCATGCCATGCATGACCGTTTTTGGCTTTTTTTTTGGAAAAGTAAAGATGATGACCAAATCCATTTACACACGTGGATGGCGGCCGATTACGGCCGCCTCCACCACGGCGTCTGCTTGGTGGCTGCCACTGCAGCTGAGTACTCTGAGCAACCTCCAGGCTGCGCTGTTATATTCTGTGTAAGATTCGCTATTTTCCAATCTAGGTAAAGAAAACAACGGGCTCCCACGAGTCTGTCTGTTCTTCATGTCCCGCAACTCCATTTCTGATGGGAATCTTGTTATTCCAAACAGGTAGACGTACCATCTCGACTTTGTCATGGAGGTTAGAATGGACATTTTGTTTACTGAGAAACCATGCATTTTGCTTCTCTTTCTTTCATCATTCGTGCATGGATCATTTTGGTTCATCGTTTCTTGAAAAAGTTGTTGATTTGAAGGACGAGGTGAAAATCGATTTCCATTTAAAGAGGCTTCGCTTTCTGTGTTTTTTCTCTTTGACGTCGATGCTTTTAGGGAAATTTTCGAAGATGATAGGTTGTTTGTGAGGAATGATTTTACCACAGAAAATAATGTTTTCTGGTTCAGTATCATTCTTCTTAAGCTCTGCACTGAAGAACTCGAAATATTTATCTTCTTGTTCTTGCTCGGAAGATTTGAAGCTCGATTCTTTTGAGGAGTCTTCCCATGCATCGGTGCTGCTGTTGACTGATAACTCGTAGAATGATAGTGTATCTTCATCATCTTCATATTGATTATCGAGATCGTGCTCGTGCTCGTGCTCGTAAGTACTCTCCTTTTCGAACATTTTGTGATAAGATTGGGACAGAGAACGAGGGAAAGGGGAGGGAGCAGAGAGTAGAGGAAATGAAGAAAGGAAACGAAGAGGAGAGTTGATTACATAAGAGAGTTGAGAGTACTCTTTGGTGATTTATATTGATGAGAGGGGACAAGGAAAATGAGGGGACTTTGGGCAAAAAATAGTCTATCCTTAATTGATGTCCTCGCCTCGTGCATGTTATAATCACTCAAAATTCATCATGTGTCCCTGTGTTTGAGTGAAAATCGTCTGTACCCGTGTATGTTCCCATTCAAGTGTCCATTCACTTAGAATTTGTCACGTGGACTTCTAATTATATATACAAATGGTGAATGGGCACAAAAATATGAAAATACACGAGTACACACGATTATTTGCTCTATGTCTACTAGTTAAAGAAGTAAAATTGGAGGAAATATTCACGTGGCAAATTTTTAGTGATTGGGACAAATATGAAAACATCAGTTGAAAATAAACGATTTTTTTGAAGTGATTTTGAATATTCTTTGACGGGGCCATAAAATATCATCTACCAAAAAAATAAGAAGAATCTTGTCAATGGAACATCTAGACGAGGAGAAAACAACAAATTAGTGATGAGCCTTTGAAGGGTTGATTAATTGATGCTTTTTCTTTGTTTATTTATAATTTGGAGTTCTAGAAGAGCTGGTGGAGAGAAGAAAATGGTGAGGTCAAAGTCTTAATCTTGTGCCCCAATCTATATTTGAAATATACATAGACAAAGTTCATTTAAGGAAAGAAAAAACATGCATTATATTAATTATTTCAACCATTAATTTTTTTTGGAGGGCAAATTTTTGTAATTAATTAGAAAGGAAGGAAATATTTTATGGAACTATGTCGGGATCACATCATTGTGTAAGAAAGCAACTCAGAAACGCTCTCTGTAATAATTTTTAATTATTATTTTAATGCTTAGAAATTTAGATATATAAATAATTTTTTTTTATAACTAAAGTATTATTGAGATAAGCGTTATCAGTTAACCCTTCATTGAGAATCTAATTTATGGATGAGAACTCTTGATTTGATTAGTACGAGGACATTTACTAAGTACTTGTAAAGATGATTTTTTATTTTATTTATTTTAGTCACACTTGGAGATACTCATAAATATGAAGCTTCCATGGGATAGACTAATTAAAGAAAAAAAAATTTATTTTTTTCGGGGATTAGGGTATGATCCTTTCAGTTGTTGACCCTTCTTAGAATTTGGGAAATGAAATGGAAAGGTAACTTAGTCATAAAGTTAAAAGATTTTTAGGGTGAAATGAGAAATTGACTGTCACGGGCAGGAAAATTTACCTTAAAGAGTTTGAAAGGAGTCAACACGTAAAATGTAGCATGGGACAAGTTAATCTAGAAGGCTTGTAATAATTGTAGTAAAATTTCTTGTCAATTATGATTTTGGCTTTTGAACAATCAATTTAGTTAGGTATAATATCAATATAGAATGCAAATTCTACTACGTATAGTTTGAGATTAACATTTTATTTTTTGTGATATTTCGTATTCGCAGTTATGAATTTAGCAGTATGTATGATGTAACTGTAGATTGTTGATTTCTAAGAAAGGTGTTGGAACTGAGCTTGCTACTGCGCTTTAATGATTTTGGAGAAGACGTTGCGAATTTTTTTATTATGTATTTATTTTGTCTACTGTTTGTAGTATGTACTTGGTCCGGGATGTGTACTTTTATCTGTTATCATGGTGGTCTACACCATTGTATAACTTTTATTTTCTTTTTATCTTTGGATGGTAATGGCTTCGGCTATTTTATGATTAATGGATAATTTCTTATTTAGCAACTAGCTTAAAGGAACATAATTTTATGTGATCATAAACATTGATGTCCATATTTATATATTTTTCAATTTTTCAGACATATCTTGTATGGGATGAGAATCACATGCATCCTCTTAAAGCCAATAATAAATACTTAAGTCCTTGCGTCTCGTGAGTCTCACCGTATTAATCAATGTTTAATTAACAACTATCATTGCTATTCTAAAATGGATATCAGAATGCAACTATAAACACATAGATCTGTGTTTTTAGCATTCTATCATCTCATACATATCGATACGGGAATGGGATCACAATTCCTTGTACATTTTCATTTTATTATAACGTGCCTTACACCCAGTTGAATATTTTTCTAAACATTTATTTTGTTTAAATTTTCACTATTATGAATCCCATTTGAAGAGAGACGAGTCCGACTAGCATGCCATGCGACGATGCAAGTGAATTTGATGTAGATAGCTAAACTGGTAAAAAAAGTTTCCAAAATTCTTGGGGAGGGCAGAAAAAGAAAATTGCTTGGGAAGCTGAAATTGATAAAATTTTCCAAAATTTTCCAAAAATACTGCATCAAATTTCGATAAATAAGTAGTATTTTTAAAAATCTCAATACTACGTAATCGTCCCTGTAGCATGCATGCGACTTATACAAGATAAATAAAAAGTAGATATTTAATTGAAAAAGAGTTTCATTTTCTAGGGGAAGGAGTGAGGGGTGGGTGAACAGCGGTTAGTAATTAGTAAACATCAAATACGGCATGCTAAATAATATTTTACTAACTAAATTATTGTCTTAACTAAAAATATTAAAATTTATCTTTTAAGTTCCTAGTCAAGGGAGAGTGTTTATTTATCATCCAAATTTATTTATTTTTTTACTTTGGAATTTACTTTTTTCCCTTACAAACAAATCAATTTTCCCGATTTCAAAGAAAAACTCTTAAATAAAAAACAAAAAACCTACGTTAAAATCACAGAAATTTCAAGCTTTCTAGATATGGTTCTTTTTTTCCTAGGTTGACATAACCTTTGAAAACCGGTAGTAATTCTGTGTTTTACTAACACTTTAATTGGGTTTAAAAAAAAAGGATCTTGCTAGGCTAATAGAATTATTGGATAAAAATAGGCTAAAATTCAAATTTGGGGGGGGGGGGGGGGATGAATCCCTTATACCAATAGAGGTGAATAGTGTTAATTTGAATTTTATCCAATTTCTATCGAAAAATTCTAATAGCAAATTATTTTCCTAAAAAAAAATTGTGAACTCCAAGTGTTAACTAACTATCTTATGAGTCAAATAGTAAAACCGTCAAATATTGGGGTCAATTTAGGCCGGTCATTTTTCAACTGTGGGCCTTTATTCTAGAACTAGGTCCCCAAAAGAAGAAGTGTCGCCCCTCATTGTCCGTTCGACTATAATGTTAAACATAAAAAAATTTAAACTCTTACTTTGCAATAGTTAAAGATATCTGCCGTACTAATCTAGTAGTTGAAGGTGATACTCTTTTTTGCTATTCAAGCTTTTCTAAGAAATCGAAAGCATGAAAAATTTGGAAGAACAAATCATCCATTATGAAGGGAAAGGAATATCTTAGAAAGTTTAGGAATTGGGAGTTAGTCTTTATACCTAGAATTTGCAATACTTTTGCACATAGTCTGACTAAGTGGGCTAAGTGTAATAACTTTGTAGGATATATCCCTTCCCATTCTATTCATCTGTCTACTAGACATAATTGTAATAGTTTAGACTCAGAATAAGGTCCAAACTCTGATGTCAACAATTCAATTATTAATGGCAATTGAGGTATTATTCATAAAAAAAGAAATTATATTTTTTTTGAATCGAACACGTGTTATACTTTTTTAATACATATTACGTAAAAAATAAGTGTTACATGCATTAAGAAATGTGTTAATAAAGAGAGAATATCTATCTAAAAGTTTATAACACCTGTCAAAAAGTATTCAGTATGTACTGAATTTTTTATTTTCTGCACTATATTCGTGGCGGACTGGCGGCCCAACTGTTTGCTTGAGAATTGAGCTCATTTGAATTACAAATTAAAAAGTTATTGTGGCCCTTAATAAAAAATCAGAGTTCGAATTTTGTTAATGGAAAAAATTATGTTGAAAATTTTATTTTTGAAAGAGTTCAATTGATAGAACTGACCGACTTAGTCATGAACCGTAAAATAAAAACGGATACTGATCGACTTTAGACCTTATATATCCAAGGGAAAACCCTGTTTTTTTTTTTTTTGTTTTTCTTTTCTTTTGAAGTCAATAAATTAAAAGGAATCAAGGGGTAACCCAGATGATTGAGGTTGATCTTCTCTAGACGAGGTCTTGGGATCGATTCCTACTTCCTCTCCCCTACCCCTTCCCCAATAATAAAAAAAAGAAGTCAATAAATTAAAATAATAATAATAATAATGAACTAAAGTGCTAATTCCCCTAAATTAATGGCAATAAAGTGCAAGTAATCCTAATAATTATGATGGTATGATCAATATTAGGCCTGCAAACGGGGCGGGTTTAGATCCGTATTCTACTCAAATCCGAAAAAAAGTTTAGGATTTAATAAGAACTCTAGACTCATATACCCGCATCCGAATCCAAATCCAAATCCGTATAAGAGTAATAAAACGGTTACGGATTTGAAATATACAAAACCGGATCCGTTAGACTCGAATCCGTTTCTGCAAATATATACATTAATTATATATGGTAAATAAATAAATAAATATTATTATATATAAATGATTTTTTTAACCTTTGCATAAGTTCACATCTAATGCTAGATTTTTACCCTAATTTTATCCTCACATATAAAAGTATATGAATAAAAATTATAAAACATAGTTCTTTCGTCGTTTCATTCTCTTTTCATCATATTTCGTGGAATTATTTGTGGATTGTATTATAATTGGGGTGAAGTAGAATCTGATATGTAAGATTGTTATATTAAACCTATATGTTTTTAATCAGCCAAAATAAAAAAAAAGTAAAAAAATGGGAGGATTTGATTTTTTTAAACGGGTTTAACCATATCCGTATCCGGATCCAAAACGGCGAATCTGGTAATACATATTATGGATCCGTTAATATTCGGATTCGGTAGAAAAAGTTTAAAACGGATATGAATTCGGAGTAGACAATTTCATAACCGTTTGCGTGTCTAATCAATATCTCAAGGTCTTTGATTGTACTACCTTCATCCCATCTTTTACTTGTCCTAATTTAAAAAATAAATGAATTAACAAGTTGTTAAATTTTCCACTCAGCTAATGTAGTCTGAGTATGGTTAAGTGTTTGACTCGTAGTTTCAAACTTTGGCAAAATTTTATGCAATTGCAAATGTAAATGACTCAAATATACTTGCATTTATTGGGAGTGTGTGCCTCCGAAATCTAAGTTGAAGCTATAGAAAATAAATAAAAGTATATGTAGAAAGGATAAGTAAAAGTACTAGAAATGACATTTTGGACAATTAAAATAGGACTAAGGGAGTACATCCCAATATAAGTTTACCTTCAGTAGTGGATCTAAATGGATCTAAATGGGGACGGGTTAGTCCAGCATTTTTCTAAATTTCAGATTTTTAATAAAACTTTTTTTTTTGGGTAAGGAAATTCTTTAATAAATTTCATCTTGCCCCTTCCGGAACAAATTGTCAAGCCTAATAGAATGTCTTTATATATTTTGCACCCTAAATAAATATTTTCTGTTTCCAACTTTATTTTATTTTATTTTAGTTTACTTTCCAGAAACCCTTTTTTGGTGGTATTAATTTGTTTCTACCCGCAGACCAATTTCCTATGTGTCTTAGTTTCAAGCTTCACTCAAAAATGTAATTTGATAGTAAAAATTATCTGTCCTCATATATATTTTTGTCACTCAAAATTTGTCACGTGCATATTTATTCTAATTTTATATACACGTGGTGAATTGTAAGTGATTGGAAACAGATCGACATGGTGACATATAATTTGATATATCCTTACTCTTTCTAGTAAGTTTAATACTAGTCCAATTTCACCGCCCCCGCACCACCCCCCCCCCCCCCCCCTCCCAAGAAAAAAAAAGAAACTTCCAAGACTAATTCTTGTTCTCTAGATCCGATGCCTCCATTTTCTTCAATTCTCACCAACTTAGTCCTATAATCCACCCACCTATCTAGAAGCCCTCACACCCAAGTAACACCCCACCCCCAATCCCTCCAACATTTGCATACAAATTATTACATATAGTACCAACCTTAACCCAACATATTGTCCAAAAATACATTCACTAGCTAATTAACAAAAAAAAATAATACCTTTTTCTCTCAAAAGGTTCATTTCCTAGCCATGGAAAATCAAGAACACTTTGAAGATGATCAAGAATCAGAATATGAAGATTCCCTCTCTTTTTGCAACTTCTCCATGCAAGATCATGATCATGATCATGACAAAGAATCCTCCCCCATGCAGAGCCCTAGAAATTCCTCAGCTCATGAAGAATTTTTCGAATTTCTCACTACTAATAAAACCCCAATTAGTGCCCACCCGGACATCATATTCTGCGGAAAAACCATCCATAAAAATCAAGATCACGACCTCAATGAATACCAAAAAAGAGATTATCTTTCCATTGTTCTTTCCAAATCTTTTCGTAAACCTAACCCTACTTGTTACGATGATCAAGAAAAATATATTTTCGCGAAAAAAGATCGTTTGTGTAGTCAATCAGCTAATTATGAGAATAGAATTATTGAGAAGGTCAACATAACATCATTGACTTCAATGTCAGCCAAGTCTAGAAGAAGAATGTTCATGTTTGGACCAGTTAAGTTCAAGCCAGAAATGGAGCTTAGTGCTATTAAGGAGAGACAAGGCCGACGTGTCCGGCCTCCCATGACGTTCCCCGGTCAGGTGGTGGAGAGTGGTGGGGAGACGGTGGTCAACGGTGGTGGGAAGTCAACTAGAGGGTACTGGGGGATGATGAGGTCTTTGAGGGGTAGATCACACTTTACAAACGTGTTGGCTAAGTCATTTGGTTGCATAAGTCTAGGGGCTGCTCATGTGGAAAAATTTGTCAAAATCCCCATTTAGTCATCTTCCTATTTCTTTGCACTTCAATAATGTTTTACTTTCTACATTATGTAACCTTATTTATTTATTGATTTATTTTTGTGGGAAAGAGTAACATTTTGTTAATTAATATATGTTGATTATTTCATTGTTGTTTCTTGTTATATTTTTCTCCTATATAAAAATTCATACTAAAAAAAATTATTATTTTTTCTAAATTTTTATTATTAAGAAAGATATCAAAGGTAAGACAATTATTTCGAGTTTAAAAAAAACTACGATAACCTTCATTAAGATCAAAAGAAGACCATTTCCTCTTTTTTTCCCGGGTTAAGTTGAAAACAATTTCCTTGAACTTATTAATAATGAAGCGGAGATCTTTTTAATGAATTTTATAGAAAAATAGTGAAAGTGTCAGTAGATTGAGGAAAAAGATAGAGGGAGGGGCGGCATGCTGGAAGGTGGTGAGAAAGTGATGAAGAGTCCCGCGAGGGGATGGGGATGGGGATGAAAAATATCGGTCGAGGATAAAAAGAAACCTCGGAACAGCTATCTCTATCATAGCATAGCGGGCTTAATACTATCCTAATACTAAAGTCAGTTGGTAAAAGTGTCATTTCCCGTAAAGAAATGCTAGCGCAGTTAGTACGGCACTTCTCTCCTGCGTTCGAATTTTATATCCCTTTTCTAACAGTGTCATTTCTTGTTGTAAAGAGTTAGATCCCTCTGATTTTTAATACTATATTCATTCTTTAATATAAGTTGTTTAGGACATTTAACTAAAAATTAATGAAAGCAAAAGATAAGGTAATTTGTTAGTTAAAATATTAATATTACTTTCTTAAATTGGATTTGTATGCTATTAATTATATTTAATAGAGTAATATTAATATTTTAATTAAGAGAACATCTTTTTTTTTGTTTCCTTAATTTTTTATACATGTTTTAACCGACTCATATTAAGGAATTGAGGGAGTAAATCCATTGTTATTCTAAAATAAAAATAGTTGAAAAAAGTCGATATCAAACTCGAACAAAATTTAGACGAACAATTTAAGTCAAACACCATATTCGAGTCGAATTCGAGTTGTTCGTGCACATTTTGAACATCTAGACGAACAAGCTCGAATAAAATTTAAAACTTGAATCGATGGTGAATGAACTCGAATCCGTTCAAGTTTTTCAGTCAAACTAAAGCTCAGAATTCTCAGTTTTCAGCCAAACTCGATCTCAAAATTCTGATATTCGATTCGCTAGAATACGTCTACAACCTTAAATTTGTACCGTTTATTTATTAAAAAAAATAAAGAGAGAATTGTACCGGGTTACCGAACCCACACTCGGAAGTAGGTCTGTAAACGGATACGTAAATGTTTATTCCGTATTCATATTCATTTTTAAGCTTTCCTACCGAATCTAAATCTGGATCCGAACGGATCCAGAATATGTGGTTACCAGATCCGTTCATTCGGATCCAGATATGTATCCGGTAAAACTCATTTCAAAAAGTTCAATCATCTTTTTTGCTTTTCTATTTTGGCTGATTAAAAACATATATGTTTAATCTAACAATCTTACAAATCAGATACTGCTTCACCCCAATTATACTACAATGCACAAATAATTATGTGAACTATAATACAATCTATAATTATAATATATTTCAAAGTCCAAAGTCCAAATAAAAATACAATTAGCACTTGATCAGTTGAGTCAAAGTTTCAACGGTGGTATCGGCTCTCGACTATGATGAAAAGTGAAGTAAACGGTTGCAAATTTTGATGAAAAAGAGACAGAAACGACTGAAGAACGGTATGTTTTATAACTTTTATTCATATACTTTTATATATGATGATAAAAGTAAGGTAAAAATCATATTCTAATTTTATAGAGTGATTACTAGATTAATTTCTATTTACACTCTATTAGCCCATAAAAGAGTAAAATGCTGGTTAAAGTCCAGCGCAACCTGTGATAACATATATGTTCGACCCATCTTATGGGTTTCAGGCCTAAAAAGTTAGAATTGTTTCGTATATTCATATCTTGTTAAAACTCACAAGAAGATCAACCATGCTAGCATACACGTTAAACATGAGAGCAGTAGCGTATAAAGCGGTAAATAAACACTTATTTTCTATTCCAAGACTCTACACTCAATTCTAATAGGCTTAGATGTGAACTTATCCAAATGTTAAAAAATATCATATATATATATATATATATATATATATATATATATATATATATATATATATATATATGTGTGTGTGTGTAAACGGATCCGATTTTTTATATTTCAGACATGTAACAATTTTATTACTTTTATACGGATTCAAATTCAGTTGTGGGTATATGAGTATGGAATTCTTACCGAATCCGAATCATTTTTTCAAATTCGAGTCGGATATTGATTTAAACCCTACCCGTTTGCAGACCTACTCGGAAGCCCTGGAAAACCCCAACCGTAATCGAACCGGAAATCAACTACGTATATAAATACAGGCCCGAGTTCGTTAACTACTCGCAGCAATCTTCTCGAAAACCTCCCCACTCTCCGTCTCCCTCCACCCCAACCAATCAAACAGCGCCACCACCACATTCATGGCGGAGAAAACCACCACCTCCGCTTCACCAAACACCACCGCCAAAAACAGCAACAATGCGGCGGCGTCGGCGAAGAACAGCAACAGCACCTCACTGGAAACAATCAGAGCCGACAGACATGTCTGGTTAATGAAATGTCCTGCTCTCGTTTCTCGCTATCTTCAACAACAACAGACGGTTTCTTCTGCTTTGCCGCCATTTTTCAACGATGATAATAGTAATAATAACAATAATCCTCATGATTCCTCCTCTTCTTCTTCTTCTGTTAATCGATCTGTTGCTAAAGTCACCGTCTCCGTTGATCCTCTTCTTCCTACTGAAAATTTCTCTTCTACTCAGGTAGTTTTTTTTTGGTTTTTTTTATTGTTACATTGCATTTTCATTTTAGGTCGTGAAATTTAGAATCTGATTGCATAGTATTGGGTTTTGAAATTAAATGAGTGGAATTTCGTAAAAAATTGAATTACTTGGTAGGGCAGATACTCACACATGAAATTTTATAACACTATCTAACACTAGACTCTTACTTTTATAAATCCATTAAAAAAGAGAGACTCTTACCTTCCTAATGCATGGCTTAATAAATTCTGATTTCAGGTTAGACACTCCTGCCTCGATATTAATAAAAATTAAAAAAAAAAAATCAATGAATCTTTGTTTTATTTTGTATTTGGTCAAAATGTATAGTTATTTACATGTGAAAAATGCTCTTGCCTTTGATCTTGGGTTCCATTTCATGTGCTAAATTTTGTAATTTATGGAATTTGGTGGCTTGTCATCTTTTGCATGCATGCACTTTTTGTAAAAGTATTGTTAAGAATTTTAAAATTTTATCTAGGCTTAGTTGGATATTGTTTTTGTTTCAGAACGAAATATAAATTTTGATGGAGTTAACTAATTGCTTGGCTAGACTAGAGTAGTTCAAAGAAGTTGATGTAATCAGTTCCATGAAGTTAACTGATCGCTTTTCACTATTTTAAGATCCCCTGCTTTACCTTCTCTTGAATTCTTTCCCTACGGATTTAGTTTGCCACACACACATCTCTGATTCGTCTATAAGACAAGAAGCATGGGTGTACTTTTCTTGCAGTATACTTCCCTTTCTCTAACATTCCATATTGATCACCAGCCAATTCTCATACATTGTTTACTATATGATCAGTTTACCATGGAGCTAGCAAGCACTGGAACAGGAAATGCTCCCAAGTGCTATTCTTTGGACATGTCCAAAGATTTTGTTCCTATGTCAGTATTTTCTGAGTCAACTCAAGGTTAGTACATGTTATTGTTCCTTAACCACTCTGCATGGAATTGTTTCTTTGTGTTGCTAGTTATCAACTAAGTTTTTTTTTCTTTTCTTTTGAAAAGTTAAAGTTAGCTATTTCTGCCATTTTAGTTGTGTTTTGGCTCCTTTCAGACTGTCTACCTTACAAATTCTTGGTGTTATACTATGCTGACCTAAAGAGGCAATTATGCTTGTTACTAGTTGATTGTATTGTTTTGATCCCCAAGCATAATTGTCTCATTGAAATCTGAAAATTGTTGGCATTCTTACCAGCTAATAGGAGAAGATCATCTTTGTTTTTTTTCCTATTCAATTTGTCTAAATTTAGTAGTTTTTGAGGTTTAGTATTTTCAGACACCATTCCTTGAGTTGTTATGGCCTGTGAAATTTACCTTCCTGTAGTTCAAAAACATGTATGAAATTCCATCTCTCTTTTAGGAAAGCTCTCTCTGGAAGGGAAAATTGGCCACAAATTTGACATGAAACCTCACAGTGAAACCCTTGAGGACTATGGAAAACTTTGTCGTGACAGAACAAACAAATCTATGAAAAAAACCAGACAGATTCAGGTGAAAATATCACCATCCTTTTAAGAATCAACAGCCTGATTTTTCTTGTTATAATTTAGTTCATGAGATTGTTATAATTTTTTTGTCCATGCTGCCTGAAACTAGTGCTTCTTTGTGATGGCCGATGTTTCTATTGCAGGTTATCGATGATGATAGTGGACAACATTTGAGGCCCATGCCTGGGCTGGTCACTGTAAAGGCTTCAGGACCCCCTACGGTATTACACAGATTCAATCTTATTTTGTAATAATTATAAGTTGTTTGTGTAAATGGACATATTTTGTTGATGATTATTGAGAATTTCTTGAATAGGAGAAGAAGAAAATGCCGGCAAAGGGATCAGAAATGAAAAGAACAAGGAGAGACCGAGATGAAATGGAAGAGATCATGTTCAAGCTCTTTGAGAGGCAGCCGAATTGGACGCTAAAACAGCTGATTCAAGAAACTGATCAACCAGAGGTATATATATTAGCTCTTGCAGTGTTATAGTTTATAACTACTATATCTAGTTTCTCCCAGTATCTATCTAATGGTGTTTACTCTGCACTTACCTTTAAAGTCAATCCAGGGATAAACATCTTTCCATCATCTTTGAGTGTGTCCTATCTTCTTGTTTAGTTTCAAAAGTGGAATTCCGCTAACTTGTTACCTTCTTTGAAGAAAGACTGGAAATTCATTTGCATTGTTTTGCTTTTTCACTAGGGAACAATGAGGAATGTGAACTTCCACACAAGTTAAATTAATTTATATTTGCACTAGTAAAAGATTGGGCGAGCAAAGCTTTACAGATGAATTGGAATCATATTATTAATTGTGAAGGATGCTCTAGGCATTTTGCTTACCCAAGGGTTGACTGAATAATTTACTAAAGAAAATTGTAGGTATGCTTTTGTTAAGGGATTTGCACTGATTAACAATGTTTTATGTGTCTAAATACTCCCTTTGTTTTCTAATATAAGTCGTTTTAGGACCTTTTTTTCTTCCAAGTATTACCCCGATTAATTCAATAGAAAAAAACATCTTATTATCAACATTCTTAATCTATATGCAAAAGTCTAAACAATTGATATTATGAAGATGGAGTAACATTTTAACCAGTTCTTTTTAAATTTGGATTAGTTGAATGAAAATGCCATTCCTCGTTAATATACAACTACTGTCAATGTCACAGGTATTGTTTTGCACAGATTAGCATCGTGTTCAACCAACTCCGAATATGTTTTTGTAAATGAATTGAACTTTAACTAAACTGTTGCTTCTCATATCATATCCCATTGACAACATAGTAAATGAATTGGATTTAACTTAGCTGTTGCTTCTCATATCATTTCCCATTGACATTGTTATGATAGCATATGAATGAATCTTTGGTTAATTTTTTTCCATAACCTGTATAATAGTTTTGAATATATAATGATTGGCTATCTTATGTGCTTATTTTAATTACATTTTTCGAATGAAATATAGAAACATATTTGCAGCCTCATCTTGCATTCTAACTGATGAAATTTTCTTGCAGCAATTTCTGAAAGACATGCTTAAGCTTCTGTGTGTGTACAATAACAAAGGAAGCAACCAAGGGACATACGAGCTGAAGCCGGAGTACAAGACCGGCTCAAAAGATGAACCTGATTCCAAGTAATCAAAGCGAGGTCATGTGTTTGATTTTTATTTTTACTTCTTGCATCATCTTGAAAGAGTTTGGATAAGATTTTCTTTTGAGCAAGTCCGATTTTATGGTGCAACCTTGATTAGTCTATGAAAAAAGAAAATTAAAAATTGATAGATGGCTGAGTTAGAAATAAATAACTGGATGAAGTTGGTGATCATGTATTATGGATCACGTGGAATGCTTGCGTCTTTATGAGTGATGGAGGTGCATTCTCTGCTGGACCAAATTCTCATTTCATTGGGTCTATGTGTTAGCTGAAAAAAAGTATTTTCTATAAAATTAGATTTTTTTTTATATACATTGTTGTTCTTATTTGCTAAAAAAATCGTTAAAAATTTTAAATAAATGTTTTTTCATAATCCAATCGTAAGAGAAATAAGAAATGGAAATATATTTATATGATTATTTTATATTTGTCATATCTTATATTATGATTTTTAAGTAAAAAAAAATTAGTTTCAAAACAAACTATTTTAAAAAAACATATCTGGAGTACTTTTCTAAAAAGGTCTTTTTGGACTTATTTTAAGTTATAAGCTGGCTCAATAAGCTACTGAGAACACGTCAATAACAAATCACTTAAAACCATACACCTGTCTCAATCACTTGAATGTGATAATGACTTTTTAAGAAGCGGAATCGTAGTGAAACGAATTGTGAGTGGTTGGAACATATAAGATTAACAGTGATTCCCTATTTTTTTCTTCAGTATAAAATAAATTTCCGACCTATCATTTTAAAATAGAAACGTCTTACCATTTGAATTGTGTTTCGCTGTCGTTGAAATAGATATGAAAACACTAATTGGGCACGCATGATTTTTTTCCTCTAGTCTATGCATGTGTTCATAAAAACCATTAAAAAGGTCGTTGGTTGGGCACAAGTAATGGTTGAGCAGCTGGTCAATTCAAAGATAAGATGTTGTTTAAAAACGAATGGACGTGGTCATCGTGCGCGTGCGTGATTCACGAGTTTATTCCCTTGAAATCTTTTTTGTTCTTTTCTCATTTGCCATATTTCAATGATATATTAATAAATGGAACCATAGTGGGGGGAGCCTGGGGAGTTGTTGAGCCCACGCCTCCTCTCTCTCTCTCTCTCTCTCTCTCTCGAAGCCGAATTGTTACAAGCTTATTAACTCGAATTAAATTAACTAAATCAAAATATATAAGAGTAAATAACACTAAATGATCACTAATTATTTTCATATTTTTGTTTTTAACTAAATACATTTATTTTAATTGTTTCTAACCATCAATAATTTACGATATGCATGTCTTAGCACCGACGTATTTTTTCTGCAACTTTTTTTCTTTTTTTATGCCTGAAAATGCACAAAGACCAAACTATCCCTCATTTGAACTAATCTAATCCAAATAGTACGACCCGCCCCACCCAAGTGAAATCTACCCAAGTCAAGCTTCTCCATGTTTTCCGGCGACCACCGACAGTAAGCAATAACAGGAAAAGAAAAAAACGAAATGGAGAACACTAAAATCAAATCCTTCTTCCTGCATTTCATTAGGAGGAGGAAGCACAGTGAACGTGAATAAGAACCCAACTTTATCTTGATTCTTGAATGCAAGAATGAATTCCATTAAAGAATCAAAACATTCATTAGTAAATATACTAAAAAATTAAATCAGATCCGGTGGAATTTCATTGTTAGAAAGCTTCGGATCTGACCACCGAACCGCAACCGACCATTGCTTCTTCGCCAAATCCGACCACCTACGCAAAAGCACCACCCCGCAGCTACGCCGACCACCACCACCACCATTTGAAGGTGTCAAGATGCCAACAAAGCAAGTTAAGAGAATTTTAAATTTTAAATTACCCAACTTGCAGCAATTTCCTATGCAAAATCAATTAAAAAAAATAGTCATCTTCTCTCTGGGTAAGGAAGAGGATGACATAGGCCTCTCCTCTTAGATACTTCCCCCGACAATTCTTCTTGGCCAAAACCTTTCCGTTTTGAGGAAATGTGGACCAAGGATAGTGGATCATTTCAAATTGTTGAGGATTCATGGAAGGAGTATGTTAATGGTTCACCTATGTTTAGGTTGGCAGGGAGTATTCGGAATGTTAAGAGTGCTCTTAAAAGGTGGAACCGTCATGTGTTTGGTCATATTCAATCCAATATTAGAACTCTTTATGATATGATTGCTGATTTTCATTCTAGTCCTCGTACAAATACCTCAATCTGCAAATCTAAAAAGGCGCATTCTGATTTAGATGACCTCTTGAATAAGGAACAAATTATGTGGAAAGAAAAGTCTAAATGTCGTTGGTTGCATGAAGGTGACGCTAGCACTAAATTTTTTCACTTATCTACTGTTATTCACAGAAGGAATACAACCATTGATAATATCCTCAACTGTCATGATATTTCTATTAGTGGTTGGGAAAATATTGGAACACTTTTTGGTGACTACTTTACTAATCTTTTTACTTCTTCACTTCCAAATTTTCCACCGGATCTTGATGGTCTTATTATACCCACTGTTACTGATCTGCAAAACAAGTCTGTGTGTGATATTCCTTGTGCTGCTACTATCAAGAATGTTGTCTTTTCTATGAAGAATGGTAAGAGTCCCGGTCCAGATGGTATGTCTGTGTGTTTCTATAAGGTTTATTGGCATATTATTTCCAGCAAAGTGATTTCTGCGGTACAACATTTTTTTGAGCATGGTCATATTTTGAAATCTCTTAATCATAATTTCATTGCCCTTATCCCTAAGAATGCTAATGCTCATAAGGTGGAACACTTTAGACCTATAGCACTTTGCAACCTCATTTATAAAGTGATTTCCAAGATTATTGCTTCTAGAATTAAACCTTTACTTGAACATATTATCTGCCCTGCTCAAGCTGCATTTATTCCTAATATGTATATGAACGATAATATTATTGTTTCTCATGAGATTATGCACCATTTAAATAATAAGAAAGGTAGAATGGGTTTGATGGCTCTTAAGTTAGATATGGCTAAAGCATATGATAAAGTGGAATGGAATTTTCTTGTCTGCATTCTTAAGAACCACGGTTTTAATGATAAATCTATATCCATCATCCATAACTGTATTTCTACTGCTTCTTATTCAATCTTGATTAATGGATCGTCTTATGGTCATTTCTTTCCTAGTCGAGGCCTTAGACAAGGGGACCCTATGTCCCCTGCCCTTTTCACGATCTACTTTGATGTTCTATCTAGGCTTATTACCAGGGCAGAAAATGATAAACAGATTCATGGGATTAAGGTCTCTAGAAACAGTCCTCCAGTTTCTCATCTTATGTTTGCCGATGACCTCTCTATTTTCTGTCGAGCCAATGCAAATGAAGTGGTCTCTGTCAATAATTGCTTATCTAAATTCTGTGATTGGTCCGGTCAAACTGTTAATTTTGACAAGTCTCTTGTTCATTATAGCAAAAATGTTTATCTTGATACTAAAAATTACATTTGCAATATTTTGGGATTTTCAGAGTGTAACCACAAAGCCAAATATTTGGGTCTGCCTTTCTGTAAAATTAGATCTAAAAATGAAGCTTTTTATGATGTTATTGAGAAACTTAGATCTAGATTAAATGGGTGGAAAATGCATAATCTTTCCCCAGCTGGTAGAACGGTTTTGATTAAAGCTGTTACTCAATCTATTCCTCTTCATGTGATGCAGTCGTTTTTATTGCCGATCTCTATATGTAATAAAATGGATGCTTTAATCAGGGATTTCTTTTGGGGTTTTAAGGAAAAATCAGGCAGCCACCTGTATCTTAAATCTTGGGATGCCATTTGTAAACCGAAAGAGGTGGGTGGGCTTGGTATTAGGAAATTTTTGGATTTTAATGTATCCCTGATTGGTAATTTGACTTGGCAAACAATTCAAGACGTCCATAAACCTTGGGTTAAATTAATTAAATCTAAATATTTGAGGGGCAATAATTTTTTGGATCTTGATTCCTCTCCGTCTGGCTCCTCTTGGATTTGGAAATCATTATGGGAAGGTAAGGATGTTCTGAAAGATGGTATTTGTTATCAAATTGGGAATGGTTTTAATATTGACATTTGGAAAGACCCTTGGATCCCTGGTCTTCCTACTTTTAGACCCACTGATAGTGTGCTTGTTTCTAATGGTCCTAAGAGGGTTTCTGAGTTAATTGATAGGGATATTAATAGTTGGAATGTTAATTTGATCTATAATATGTTTACCCCTAATGTTTGTGCAGAGATTCTTAAAATTAAACTTCCTTCTCATGAGGAAATTGACACGCTGGTTTGGGCACCCTCTACGTCAGGGTCCTATTCTGTTAAATCAGCGTATTTATTTATCAACAGGAACAAATTTCTGGCTGGAGACACGAATATCCTTTGGAATAATCTGTGGAAAACGCACCTACATGGGAGGCATAAAATGTTTTTATGGAAATGTCTCAACAATATCCTTCCTACAAGTAAAAGGCTTCAACCGATTTTTAAAAGGGAAGATTTCTGTCTCTTTTGCAATTTGGATATTGAGTCTATTGAACATGTTTTTATGAAATGCCCCATCTCCAAATTTATTTGGTTCAATTCTGCTTGGCATTTCAAAATTGAACCTTTTTTGAATTGTTCCATTAAATCTTGGATTGTTGATTACTTACTTAAAAGCTGATGATGGTTTTTTGCCTAAAGGTGAAAAGGAGAGATTCTTGAACTATGCTACTGTAATGATGGAGACTATTTGGATGCTTAGAAACTCTCTTCTCCATGATAAACCTATCTCGGATTGGCTATCCATTACCAAAATGATCGAAGATAAAGTCGCCGAGTTATTGGAGCGCTATGCTTCAAAGGAAAAAATCGCAATTAAAATTTGTAATTTTGCTTGGCATGCACCGCCAAGAGGTTTTTGTAAACTTAATTTTGATGCGGACTGGGATTGTGCTTCCCCTCTTATTATGCTTGTATTTTGACAAATGATGAAGGTGCTACTCTAGGAGCTTGGACTAATAGATCTTTAGAAGTATCTGCGTTTCTTCTTTGAAGCAGGCAAACGAAACCTGCTGTTTTCATTTGTAGGTGAAAATATCTCTGCTGATAAATTGGTCATTGAAGGAGATGCTCTTTTTGCTATCCAAGCTCTTCTAGGTGTGAAGAGCACGGAAAGTTGGAGGAACATACATTCCACTATTAAAGGAAGAGATTGCCTAAGAAGACATCAACAGTGGGAGATGGCCTTCGTTCCCAGGAACTGCAATTCTTTTGCTCACAATTTAGCCAGATGGGCTAAATGTAATAATTTTGTAGGTTATGTCTCACCTAGTTTGATTCCTCTTGCTATGGGGCTTATTTGTAATAGTTTAGGCTCGCATCTAGGTTCAAGCTCCATGAGAGTTGTCCCAAGTTCTGATGTCGTTTCAACTAATATAAATGGTAAATGAGGTATTATTCATCAAAAAAAAAAAAAAAAAAAAGGAAGAGGACGACATGGGTAGTGAACAAGCACCATCATCTTCATCATCATTTTCATGGGTCACCGGAAATGGGTCATGAAAATGAAAATTGCTCACCCTAAATTATGAAAATAGAAATGGGTTGCATCAAATTTTATCAAATTTCTTCAATTGAAAATGGAATTGGTACAGTAATCTGTTGGATTTACTGACAAAGAGCAATGAAATTAACTCTTCAAATTGATACAAATCAAGGAAATTTATTGCCAATAACCTAATACAATATGCAAAATATATAAAATTTAGCTCAATATTGGAATAAATCCAAAGAAAAGGTTAAAAAAATTTTTTTTAAAAAATACCCCCTCGATCAACAAGAAAAGTGGGCATTCCACCAGGCTTAGGCTTGAATGAGATATCGGTTTGCTGGAAATTCTTGCATGCCTTTTGATTAGCTTTAGGATAAATAACAGTACCAACCATTGTTCCTTCATATTGAGGAAGCCCAAAATTCCCAATTGCACATTCATATACATCTCTGAGTTTACGGGTTATGGGTTATGGGTTATGAGTTATGAGTTTAACGGTACTAACCATGGTTGTTGCACATTTGACGGTGCTTAGGGTTTTGATGTAGAGATTTCGCGGGTCGGATGGGTCTTTTCACGGGTGGGGAGGGTTTGTTCGCGGGTCAAAATTTGTGGACAAAAATGCCCGGCACATGTGGGCAATTTTTTCAAATTTAGCCAGAAATCGTCTACGGAGTTATTATCCGCAGTTCGTAAATAGTCGATGGTTATAAACCACTAAAATAAATGTATTTTGTTAGAAACAAAAATATAAAAATATTTGGTGGCCATTTAGTGCTATTTATTCTATATAAAAACTGTGTGTTTTTTTCTCGTGGAAACGAGAATATGAATTTTCTCCACAAAAAAGAAAAGAACGAGAATATGAATATAAATCTCTTTAAAAATGAAACATAATATCATTATCAATATGGTGATTCCATAGTTAAATATGTAATCAACATACTCATACTGTTTCAGAATAGAAGTTCTTCTAAATATTTTAGTATAAATTAAGAAAGATAGAGATTTTAAAGAATTTTTACTGTTAAGACCCTTAAGTTTTAAGCATTCAACTTGTATCTCTCCCTCTATTCTATAATATGGGTAAGAGTAATTTTTTTTTCAAAAAAAATATCCTTACAAATTGGAAAAATACCTCTATTTTAAAATGAGAATAAGAGTCTAAAAAGACCTCTATTATGAAACATAATGAGTATTAAATATCACTAATTTAGATTTTATAAAAGGATGTAGAATCTAAATTCACTAATTCATAAAAGGATGAATCTAGATTTTATAAAAGGATGTCACTAATTCATAATATTTGATCTTGTGAAGTTAAAGACTTGACTCATTGATACTTAACGTAAGTAGATTGTAGTGACACCAAACCTCTTGCCTCATCGGGCAAACAAAATATTCAGCAATAGTTAGGCGTTAAGATATTAAGTGTAGAATTGAATTTACCAATCTGTATGTATAATAATTTAATGATTGTTATAATATAAAGAGGAGGAGATTGGATGAGAGATTTAAAGAGAATAGACTGATTCTTTGTATTCTCATTATGTGAATCAAAGCCTCTATTTATAGAGGTTAAACCCTAGGGTTGTATGGGCTTTAAGACTTCTAGTGTTACTAGAAATGTCATTCAATATATTTATAACACCCCTTTAGATGACTAATTATCCAACAATTGTCTCACAAAAACTTATTTGAAAAAACTCGGTGGGAAAAAACTAAACCAAACTAAGAAAATGAGTACAATTAGTGTTGGAGTATTTAATTGTCGCCTCGTTAAAACCTTGTCAGGAAAACCCGGTGGGACAAAACCTGAACGAAGGAAAAATAGTACAACGACTCCCCCTGGTCATTGCATGTCTTTAAAACGACGCATTCCAATCTTGATGTATCAACTTTCTGAATGTTGATATTGGTAAAGTTTTGGTGAATAAATCTTCCACATTATCACTTGAGCGGATTTGTTAACATCAATTTCGCCACTTCCTCTTGGATTCTCATAACATGAAGAATATACCTCGTTAAAACCTTAATAGGAAAAAATCCAGTGGGAAAAAAATGCGCATATGGTTTGTAGAATTTAATTAAAATCTTTAACCAATTATATATTTGATGTAACAACCATCTTCTAGTGGTCATAATTTGTCTACCTGGTTTGATACAACCATCTTCTGGTAGTCGTATATTTTTTTGTATGATTCGATTAAAAATTGTAACTAATTACAAAAGTTATTTGGTAGGGAGACCATCTTCTGATGGTCGTAACTAAAAATAATTTGGTGATATTGGCCATGTGTAAACCTACCAAAAATAATAAATTATGCCAGTAGGATATATATTCCTTCAGGGATTGTATTAACATGACCAATTTTTCAAGACAAAATGCTACATCAGGCACATAAGAAAAATCTACGAATAAAATGTTGTTAAATAATTGTTATTTCGATATTCTTAAAAAATATTTATATTATAATATACTCTTCCGGAGTAAATAATTAATTTATAATAATAATATTTTTCAGGAATATCAAATTATATTCTTTAAGAACATTTAATATTACTAATTTACACTATTACTACTTCTGGAGTAATAGTTTAATATTCTTCGAGAATATTGGTATTATAATAATAAATAAAATAGAGAAGTAACAAACAATATTGACATAGAGTAAAATAAATTGAAAACAAAAGAATATTGTAATGTACTGACATAGGAACATTATCGCTTTTATTTTTGGAAGTTAATATATGATTGAAGGATCTCGTCTCTGGAATTAGACATATAATGACCATCAAATTTGAGCTTGTTTTATTAATATATATTTTTCACTTTTGCCAACATTTACCAGAGTAGCTGGCAATATAGTGTGACATTCGACATGTATGTTGTGGGATCGAATCCCCCTCCCCAATTTTAAAAAAAAATTACTTTTATACATCTGCTATAGATCAGATTGTTATTTTGCACATGAACATAGGTGTGTGAATGAATACCGCGTAGAACTCTTGACATAGCTATCTTTGATATATTGTATATTTCAATTAATTTGAAGGCGTAATATAAAAAGTGAGTTATACAATAAAATTAACCCCCGTAATTTGCGTTTCAAAGTGATAGAATTTCGTGCTGATAACGTGTTATAATATAAAGAGGAGAAGAATGGAGGAGAGATTTAGAGAGAATAGACCGCTCTAAGAGTTCATGATCTCTAAAACTTCTTAGAAGTGATATTCAATATATTTTATAATAATAATCCTATTTATTGAAGAAAAAAAATCTCTACTTTTGTTTTGGTCAAATGGCAACCACACTTTTTTTTTCTCCTTTTTTAAGGGTGAATTTCGTTCGGCAAACAGACGCCAGTAATATAGTCAGCTTCTGTACGACTTTTATTTATTAGGATTAGGATAGCCCCTCTTTGTTGACTCTCCCCCAATCCCAAATCTAGAAACCAAAATGATATGCATACACATATTAGGATAATTTTGGCATTCATTTTGTGGCATATCCTACGTATCATTACGGAATGAAAAGAGGTAAATAATAATTCAGATGAATTATTTTTCTTTTTATTTTAAATAAATCTTAAATCACAAAGTCGAGGACGTAAACATGGGTCTATAACACAAGTTTCCCACATCACCACGGTTTCAATACGAAAATAATAGTTCAGCACGTGCGTAACAGATTTTCATCCGTTAAATTAAAATTTTGACAGATGAGATTGATTTAAAAAGAACACATGTTCTAATTTCAAAACACCTGTTCGCGTGAACATGTATTCTTAAGCTTAATAACACATGTTCTCAAGGCAAAAAATAAAATATTTCGCACATACTGAAAAATATATGTTCTGCATAGGAGCCTAACTATTTATAAGTCATTCCAAACTTCAAAACAACAACAAAACTTTAATCCCAAAAAATTATTGTGGATTAATCATCATAAGAATTCCAAATCAATCAAATTTAAGGATTGTCTTAGATTAAGAATACAAATAAAAATTTTCTTTTAAATTTTAACTAAATTTAAAATTAGGAATTTTAATTCCGAATATATCAGTAAAGAAAATGTGACATTCAAATTCGGACGAAATTACTAAGTCCATATAAATTAGGTATCAGTATAGATTTTTCCCTTCTAGAAGGACTGTTCGCACAAAGCAATTATGGTTGATTAGACCAGCGGCCCGGCTTGTAATTAACATATTAACAAAAGCAAGCGGCTCGGCTTGTGCTGGATATTTTGGCGTGTGGTCACCCGGCGTCGTTTACTTCCTCTTCCTCACTAAGAACGGAAATTAGCATATTTTATCTCTCTAAAGAACTTCTCTTTCTAATTCCCTATTACCTGCTAACCTGGCTGGGTGCCTAACCCACCTACCTACTCCAACCTTCCCATCTTTTGATCCCTTTCCTTCCTCAATTTTCCCATTTTTTTCCTACTTTTCTCAACATCTTTTCCTTTGGGTTTTCCTCTCTCAAGAATCTCCTTTTTTTCAGGTATGAATGATCAAGGAAAAAAATGCATCTGTTGTTTCTTGTTTGTGGGTTTTGTTCAATTTTTGACTTTTTTTTGTTTTTCTTAGATTTAGAATTTGTTTTTTTTTTTCGGCTTATGCGTTTCTTGAATTCATTAGTATTAAAGTTTTTTGTATGAATTGTTCAAGAACTTCAAGAATTTTCAAAATTCTTGTATTTCATAACTCTTGATGCATTTTTCACAGTCCATTTTTTCTCTGTTGTAGCTGACAGTGTTTTGGTTTAAGGGTTTCTTGGATTCATTACTTCCTTCATTATTTAATATAAGTCGTTTAGTACATCTAGCGAAAATTAAGAAATAACAAAAAATGTGTTTTTAATCAAAATATCAATATTACTATTTTAAATATAATTAGTGGTACAAAAGTCCTATTTTGGAGAAGACTAATATTGATATTTTGATTAAAAAATATATTATTTTTTGCTTCCTTAATTTTTCGTTACCTAAACGACTTATATTAAGGAATTGAGGTAGTAGTATTCATGATTTGCATTTTGGGGGTGTTGATTTTGATGAATTTTGAGTTATGATGTTATTTTTGTTTGAATTTCTCAAGAACTTCAAGATTTCTCAAAATTCTTAGATATAATGAGTCTCTCTTATATCTTGGTTGATTGTTGTATGTGCTCAATTTGGGTTGGAACCAACATCTCATTCCACAAACAATTCAAAATTTTAGGAGACATGACGTTTCGTTTCAAAACCAAAAGCTATCCAACTATAAAGCTTTAAGATTTTTCTATTCTCTATTGTAGTTAGTCAAAGTTGAGGTATAATTCTTGCTTAAAGAAACACAGAACCCCCAAATGGAAAAAAGGATCATTGACCATTTCTTTGTAAATTATATGCCTTTCTGGTTCTCAGCAGGTTGTGATCTCCTTTGCTTGCCTGAGATGCTAAGGTGCTATGTCTTGAGCCTTAACAACACCGCTCCTTTGTCAAGTTGGATCTTAAGAAATGAGATCTTTAGTTGGTGAATAAAAAGAATTATTTGCATAGCCTTTTTATTCTGTTAAGTGTTAATGCTCTGACCTCATTCTTGTTCCATAAATATTTATCTTTTGAAATCTCATCATTTTTTTTTAATTTCTTCTTGCTCTTCTTTGCCAACCTTTTTGTTTGTTTCTTCCATTCACCCGTTGTGGGGGGTGGGCGTTGTTATAGAAAAAAAAAGGATCTTGGTTCGGAATCAGAAAAAAATATATAAAATACTTAAATGCTGGAGAAAAATAATGCGGATGCTCTAATTAAAGTGAAATGCGATTCTAAAAGTTGTTTCAAGTCTTTTCATGATTTGTTATACAGTTTGGATAATTTTTCCTAGCCTGGCTTCTGTGCATTTGTATTTTATGACTAAGTTATCAAAAGTATGTATACAAATGCTGAAATGCATGATATTTTGAAATTTGAAATTTGTGGTTTTGAATGAACTTCCTTTTTCTTAGCAGGTAAACTTGCTTTGTTAGAATGGAGTTTTTCTTTAGAGACACGAGTGAGGAGTCATCGCCCATGGACCAAGGGATTACTAGGTGCCCGTTCTTGAGAAACATCAATGAGCCCACTAATTTTTCCTTTTCAACATCCTTGTCTTTTCCAATGCCTGTAAGTTTCTCATCAGTTTAATACTAATAACTTATTAATATACTTGCATTACATCCGATTACCCATGTTATAAACAATAAATTCCCTCCTATTAATTTGTAAAGCCTGCAAAATTGAAATGTATCCTCATATGTGTTATTTTACCTAACCAGGCACGTAGCAAAGGTCCTATATTTGAAGATGGCCCCAATTTTGATATGGCATTCAGGGTTTTCCATGGTCAGAACGGCGTCGTCCCACTTTCAGGAAGATCATTCGTTCCATCTGAGAAGCAAGAGTCTCGGCCAGTGACAACCCAGTTTAACCCTTTAGCTGCAAGGGCAGCCACCATCAGCCTCGCGGGTTTTGGACCTGGGGGGCCTTTTGGTTTTGATGCATTTTCAGAAATGTGGAAGAATCAGAAAAAGAAGTCCGAATCTTCCAAGAGAGAGTCGTCCTCAAAGGTACATGACTTTACTTTTATCAATATGTAATTTGATTTCAGATCAGGAAGATAAAAGGAATTTTGAGATGTTATTAACGTCAATCTTACTTGGAAGAATATAATTAGAACTTATGATTAAAGGTCTTTATGCAAGTCGTGAATACAGAGTCTAATATCTAGAATTGTGCTTTATTTTCCTTGGTCTAACCGTAATTTTGGCTGTGATCTTTTAGGGAGGAGAACACGAGTCTATGAGCAATGAGTGGTTGCAAAGTGGAAATTGTCCAATTGCCAAGTCTTACCGTGCTGTCAGTAACGTCCTTCCCCTGGTAGCAAAAGCCCTTCAGCCCCCTCCCGGAATGAAGATTAAGTGCCCGCCAGCCATAGTTGCAGCAAGAGCTGCTCTAGCAAAAACCGCCTTTGCAAAGAATCTCCGACCACAACCTCTGCCTGCCAAAGTACTCGTCATTGGTGTACTCGGCATGGCAGCCAATGTACCTCTAGGAATATGGAGAGAACATACTGAAAAGTTCTCACCTCAATGGTTTGCCGCCGTCCATGCAGCAGTGCCATTTATAGGTATGCTCAGGAAGACTGTGTTGATGCCTAAGGCAGCCATGGCGTTTACCATCGCAGCCTCCATTCTTGGACAGGTTATCGGATCAAGGGCAGAGCGTTATCGCCTGAAGTCAGTTGCAGGTAGAAAAATGTCTCTGGCTGAAACGTCGATTACTGGGCCCGCACGAGGTCCAGTTATTGGGGCGAAAAGCGGACATTGTGGCGAGATCGATGATTGGAATAAGGCCGCTCTGATGATCAGCGGACCGCCTTCAGCTGATGTGTTCTGTTGATGGCATTCTCCCGGATGTTGTTTAAGTATTAATTTATGTACTATGGGTGAAGAAGTGTTTCTTCACCATTAAGTTGAGTTGACTACCGTTTGTTTATTTATTTTGTATCCTCAAAAACCATATTCGGCTACTGCAAGAATAAAGAGAATGAGAAAATTTCTCAAGAGTTTCATTTCTTAAATGAGATATTTATTTGTACAATGAGAATGATTGAGGAGAAGATTGTATAATGTTTAAGCTTTTTCTGAATCCGGACCTCTTACTTGAGCGACATTAATTTTCTTTCCTCTTGAGCCGATTCATGTCAAAGGTTGTCTCTTCAAACACTTAGAATTTTGTTGTGAAATTGTCAAATTTCTAAACCATTTTGACACGAGTAAATTGGCATAAACCCAAAACCAGGAGAAAATCTCCAGTGGCTGCCTTGATTTTCTGTAATTTCTCAAAATTTATTTACCCACCAATAATTACTATAAAACCTTGATTACTATTATTACTGCGACATATACCATTCCTCATTTGTTAATCAAACAAAGATCTCCAAGAATTTAAGGTATGGATTATTGGAGATTTTAGTGACAAAAAAAACATTATCAAGATTTATTCTTTTTTGTTTTTTTACAATTGGCTTTTGATTTCCATGTTCACTATCCAAAATTAGAAATCTTGATTAAATTCCACAAAATCAAAGAAGGGTTTGATGCATTGAAGTTTCCATTTTTAGTAGAAAATAGTGGAGCCCCGTTGTTGTGCTGCTCCAGAAGTTCCAAAGTAATGTCCAACTCCGGTGACCCTTCAACGGCGATCATGATCGGAGAACCCTGGCCGGATTTCAATGACACCGGGACCTGATTTCCTCCGATGCAGGTCCTAACTAACCTCCTCTTTCTCTATATTTTCTTTTTTTAATATTATTATCGTGGCAGGATGGAAGGTCGTGCTTGGCGCATTTGTAAATATTTATTTGTTATCCGCTAGTTACGGATTCGAACTCGGAAAAACTTCTTTATGAATTATTTTTTTGAAAAATAAGGGTAATGTTGTGTAAATCGGGACCTTCTTAGAATCTGTTAGATGCGGGAACCTTGTGCACACATTTTTTATTATCGGGGCGAGATCGGAAGTACTTGCCAAATAGCCTTATTTTCTTGTTCAAGTACTCGTAAGTTTTCTATTTGTAGTAAAAGTTTTTCTTTTTTTGATGATTTGCATAGGTTTTTCTGTGATCAAATATTACTCGAGAAAGAACAAGAATTCAGCTCCCTTTCAAGGGTAAGTTCATTATTGTTAATATCCCTTCTTTTCTTTTGTACTTAACTGTTCCTTTTTAATCGTAGACTGAGTTAGAAACTTCATATTTTATGTGGGGTCCCAAAGGTTAAATTTCACCTTATTCTTTGGGGACGAGAGATAAATTTTGTTACCGATCATTCTGGAGTTTTCAAATTTGTCGCATAATTCTTAGAGGGCGCTAGATAAATTTTGTTACGAATTATTCTGTAATTTTCAAAATTTATAGGAAAAAATATTGAGATTTTCAAATTTTTGGGGGGTGGGGTTAGCTTTGTGCGCTTAATGATATATTTTTTGTTTCTAATATCTTGCGTTCTATATGCCTTGAATTTAGTTATCTGTTATGATCTTGAAATTTTTTAGTACTGAGTAGATTTTTTATGTGTGTTTGAGCAGTTGGTTGCAGAGAATGCAGCATAAATTGTGGCTGCAGATGAGTGTTGATGGTGTTATTGTTACTGATCCCAATACAATCCTCAGGTCATTTATTAAATGATATAGTATTATATTTTGTGAATCTTTTTGAGTGACATTGCTGTGCATTCGGATTTGGAGCTGATAACGGAACTTATGGATGTAGAACTGGATCACAACTTGTATATCACCGCCTTCCCTGGAAAGAGCCAGATGCACCTTACCTGATACAGATCCTATATGAAGATGATAATTTGGTAAAGACCTGATTTTTATTAAACTCTTGTAATTTTGAAAGTTTCTCTTACTGTTTGTGTATGATTGTGACTTTTTTTATTTATTCTTTAATCATATCAGCGTGTTGAGTTGTGGCAAGAAAAACGCTGTACTGCTATCACTTTTGATTTTCTAGAATGCTAATGCAAGATGATTTTATATTGTACTTCCTTCTAAGCTGTTTGATACTGGGAACAGATCTTCGAACCTGGAATCTTCTTCCCTCCTTCCGTTCTACGCTAAATTATCTCAATTTTATGCAGATTACTCTTAACAAGCCCTCTGGTCTCCAAGTTTTACCTGGAGGACTTTTTCAGCAGCGAACTGTTTTGACACAACTACAATGGAGTGCAAGCAATGATATTTCTTCATGTGAAGAACCAAATCCTGTCCCCGTTCATCGTCTTGGAAGAGGCACCTCTGGTCAGTTACAACTTTCAATTAGTATATATGCTATTTGGTTTATTAATTGTAGGACTAGTTTGTTCAACTCTGTTGATGTAAAATCTATTGAATTTCCGCTGTTACATATCCCTCAAGTTAAAAGGAAAAATGCCAGGTTAGCAATATTATCCGACATTCACATGAAAACTACTCACATGATCAAAACGATGCTCAAGACATCATGATCCCCTTTGCTAAAGCTCTAGTATCCTCACCATTGGTCTAATCATTCTGTACTCCAAATTCAATTCAAGCTATGATTGAATTTCCTAGTGGATTTTCCTTTAGCTATGAAGAAGTTGTTGTGGGTAGTTCAATCTGATGTCCATTTTTCAAAAAATTCAATACTTAAAAACCTTTAACAGCATGCCGTGATGCATTATACTAGCCAGTGCGGCTTAATTTGGCTTTGATCCTTACTAAGTAGCACATCATAAAGGATAATATGCCCTACGTGCCATCTAAAGGCTATTTAATTGTCTTATAGGCTCTCTTTTTTGTGGTTCTAAAAGCATTAGAAGTAGTTCAAGCAAGATGGTTTGCAATGTTCAATCTAGTATTGTGATGTATATTGAGAGGTTTGAATAATTTAACTTTTACCGAGAATCAAGAAATATGATGAAAATAAATCATACTATTAGCTTTTTTCATTTGGACAAGTACTTCAAGCTTTTCTACTTATTGAAGGAAAAAAAAAAACACTAGTTTTTGGTCCTGCTAACATAAGGTAAATCTTTCTTCCTGGGCACTATCAAATTCCTATACTATACCAATGACGCTAAGCCTATTCTTCCGTTTGTGTTATATTTATAAAAAGCATTGAATGGACCTTTCACTTCTTAGCCTCCTCTCTTCCAGCTAGATGCTATTATATTATGCCTGGGATTTGTGTTCACCTTATGATACATTCTTATGTTTTCTTTCTGGTTTGTAGGAATCTTGCTTTGCTCGAAGACAAAGTTTGCCAAATCTTCCCTTGCAGCATACTTTGCTGATGGGACATCAGTTGTTGGTGATAAGAGGTTAGTGTAGAGATGACTCCATGTTTAAGAGCTTATAAATCATAATATCTCCAATCCATCCGTGAAGAAACCCCTTCATACGGGGCTATTTTTGAGAGATTAGTCGAAAATTGCCAACTCATTTGTTGTAGTTGCTTTACCTTTTAGGTAATGCAGTTTTACCTACATCTAATATAAAACAAGTTATACAGTACTTGTGCTGTGAGTATACTAGTTTTGTTTATTATTTCCTGTAAGAGGCTCCATTACTAGGCCTGGGAGTAGGAAAAAGTGCTTGAAATGGAGGGGAAACCCGAAAGATTAAAATAAGATTGAATATGTGTATCGAGGTAATTCAGCTAGGACATGTCAACTGTTTGTGTAATAAAAGGCGGGAAAGACGCGAGATAAATTTGAAGAATGATTCTTGTAGACTCTGAGTGAATTATCTTGAATAGTTTTGGGAATCAATTTCATTTCAGTTATCCCATTTGTAGCAACATTACAGTAGGCTTCCAACTGCGACGAGACAATGTTGGGAAATCAAAATCAATTTCCAGAAGTTGTACTAATTTTTCTACTGCGTTTTAGACCATTACTGCCATGCTCAGGATGCGTGATTGATTATAATCATTTACTTTCTGAATATCAGTTACAAGAACACGGAACCAAATAGGATGAGGAAAATTTCAAAGATATACCGGGCATTAGCAAGTGGGATAATTAACGATGATGAGGTAATAATATGATTAGAAAATCCATTTTTGCTCCTTATGTTCTGATTTTTTATTGATGATGATCAATAGAAATAATCATATATTACCTGTTTTTGTGTTGCCAGTCTTTCTAAAAGGAACTTTTACATGACAGGTTGTGATAGATCAGCCGATCGGAATGGTAAAATATCCTCGCGTAGCCAAAGGGCTCTATGTTGCTTCTCCTTCAGGTTTCTATCATATTATCCATATTTAACTTTAGCAGCTTTATTTAATAAATCATCTTCCTTTTATAAGATGTATTAGATACTGATAGATCTTATTCCTTTTACAATTCTATTCTTTTGCAATCCTTTTCCTTTTATAAGTTGTGTTATTGCTAATAAATCTTGTTTTATAAATTATTGATTCATTAGAATATTATTAAATAACTTTTTTCAACCTTTTTGAATTAGAATTAAAACACAAATATTTTTTAGCATTATTGGAAAGGGAAAATCAAAATACCAAAACACACTGACACTTTTAATATGACGTATGATATGTATGATTTCTTTACCATGGACAGGGAAACCAGCTCTCAGCAAAGTTGCTATTCTTGAAAGAGATGTGCAGAGTAATACCATTCTAGTCCAGGTACTCCAATTCAAATTGATATAATATAGATTTGTATATGAGTCACTTGAAAATTAAAATACGAAATTATACGATAGAAAATTACTATTAAATTTTAAGACCTAATTGATAACATATAATGATGGGTAATGTTGACCAAAAGGTAAAACAATTCTATGATAATAATTCAAAATCAAAGACATTTTTGGTGGAACACATTGAGGATCTTCTCAAATTCTATTGAAATGGCGAGTTTTAACGGCAAAGGGTCCCTCATGTGTAAAGGAGAAAAGCGTTGAAATTAAATGGATTACAACCGGGGTATCAATGGTATTGCAGATGGGCACCAGAGTGGCCTTAGAGCATCTCCAATGATATCATAAGCTTGACGCACCTTTTGAGGGGACCCAAAATGCCATATCAGATTTTGAAGCGAAGCCAAATATATGCTTCAATGCAAGCCACTGCTTCACGCCCTATAAAAATAAATAAAAAATAGGAAAAATGCTGAGTTGGCAGCCTTGGCAGTCTACCTCGCAGAGACAAAACGGTGCCGCTCAAGCTGTTCCACCTCAGCAAGGCAGACTTGCCACCTTGGAGCATTGGAGATGCTCTTATAGTTCAAATTGATAGATTGGTCAGTTACGAATTCTTCGTGTAACATTATAAGATTCATGTAATCTCAAAAAGTATTAAGTTCGATACATACGATGTGTCCTGCAGGTTCTTAAGAAATTCAGAATGCACAAATAGAAAAAGTTTTTTCTTCCGAATTTAACTGCAATGTTCACAAATTGGGACAACATCGACCAGATTTGAGTTTTTAACTTGTTTGTGGAGCTCTATTTCGTTGTTTTTATTCTATTTCACCATTTTGACAGGTTGAAATACAGTCCGGAAGGCCTCACCAAATTCGTATCCACCTTTCTTTTATTGGACATCCATTGCTAGGTAAACTTTGGAATACTGATAATCCTCCTCCTATGTATGTATTTATGTGTTGAATTTGGAAATTTTCTTCTGTATCTCGTAGTGTAGTAATTTTTCCTAACAAGATCGCTACCTTGTCTGTTTTGTGTTAAGCGATCTTTAAAAAGTGCTTTTCATTTCCACATAAGAGTACTTTATTTTAGATAGCTATTCCGAGTAAGAAACTAGGCACACTCACCTTGGAAAAATCTTCATTAGCTCTTTTTGAGTCAATAATCGTAGATTTCTTCTTATCCAATCTATATATTTACCTACATACATACATACATACATACATACATAAAAGCCAAGTAAGCCTCTATGAAAGGAAGAAACACTTGGTTTTAACTTTAAAAAACTAAGAAGAAACATTTCGGAACCTATAAAGCATTGGAGTCGAAGAATGTCGAGAGAACATAAGGTGAAAATGTCAAGAACTTATATTTCACTCAAAGTCTGTTTTTATAAACTAAAAATTAATTTCCCCATTTAGCTTAAGCATTTGAGGCTATGGGAAATTCATTTCCTCTTGTGATCAGGCCATTTACTTCAATGTTATAACCAAAGATTTTGGTTTGTGTGGACCGGAACTTGAATCATTTTCACTTTATATACCATATGAATTTGGGTAAAATAATTTGTCAATACCTTTGCTGCTTAAAAGGGCAATTATGTTTTTCCGGGTACAAACTTTTGTTGCTCCATCATGATTGTCATAGTTAGTACAGTTGCTTCTTGTTTCTTTGCAGGTGACCCGCTTTATGTTGCTGGTGGGCAACCAAACTGCTTTGATTCAGAACTTGTAGATGAAAATTTTGCTCAAGACGGGTATGCTATTCGAATAGAACATTAGATTTCATTTCTTTCCTTTCTATCGATGAATCTATATTTTGTTAGGATATTTTGATAGCAATTAGCAAGCGAGTTAAATGCTAGAAATTCATGATTTTACTTTTGTTTGATTGATGTAGAATCTCTTGCCAAACAACTTTATTGATAATTTTTCTTCTCTTTGGGGTACTAGAGGATACCGGAGACCTTGAAATAGTGTTCCGGGTGACTGGGGATATCATTTGCATGCACATAAGTTGGTTCTTGTTCATCCCATCACAAATGAGGTAAATCTGCTCAACCATAACTGAAGACTCTTCTATGACATTATGCATCAACTCATAATTGATATATATAGGGATATATTTTTTCATCGAACAACTCTTTAGTCAAGAGAAAATCAAATATTTATCGAAAACGATTTAGCTGAGGAAAAGGAGGTCCAAGCAATGTCAGTTGTATTTGCTTAGACTTTTAACTCAAAAACATCTAATACTAGTATTTGCTCAAGACTTTTAACTCGAAAACATCTCAACTTTTTTTTCACTTTTTTCTGCGGTGTGACCCCACAAAAACTTTAAAAAAGAAGAAAAAGTTAAGTTTTAACTAACCAAATAGGAAAACATTTTAATTTTCTGGGGGAGTATGTTCTTGAAATACTGGAGGATAGCTGGGCAGTGTTTGGTTTTGAATCCAAACATCTTAGATATCTTAAAAGTTGTATTGTTTGTGAGAAGAGATGTGATCACCGTCCCCGAGACTTTGTATTCCCTCTCTAGACGGAATACTATCCAACCAGACCTTTTAGAAGTTGCTCCAACGTCAGAAACAACTTTATGAACTTGAGGTTACCTTTACTTGCAGCTAATTAACATCGTTGCATCTCTCTCTCTTTCGTTCTCCAAACGCAAGAAGAGCGTGAAGGAATAAAACAGGAGCTCGAAAATGGACCTCATTAGCAGTTTGCCTACCTAAGTTTGTGGTACAGTAATTGCAGAGGTATGTGAATTAAAGTTTTTTGGAACCAAGTTAAGAGTTTTATGCCTATTGAGATGGTGGTGATAAACTAGTTTTCTTTCTTTTCTTTTTTTTAATCATTTTTCCAATTGATGTTCTTACAATTACTTTGACCATACCATGTTGGAACCTCAACTTTAGGGACCAAATAAGTCATTTTTCCCGACAGGAGGATCTTCTTTGAATCGTAAGAAAATAACCCTTTTAAATGCCAGATTTTCCTGATCTATTAGTCTTGGGGTTCCCAGTGTGTATAAACTATAAAGAATGGAAGTATAATATTTTCAACTCCCCCAAAGGGAACTGTTAATGGTAAGCATAAACAAATATAATAGTTTTGTTATCATGGGCTTTTATCTATTATCATGGTTGTCTAAATCATTGTATAACTTTTATTTTCTTATATTTTCATATTATCTTTTGATTGTAATGATCTTGGCTATTTTATGATTAATGGATAATTTTTATTCAACAAAAAAAAAATATATAATAGTTTTGTTGGCTTGTAAGTTGTAACCCAAAGCAACAATAAAATAGTGACAAACTAGCAATTTCTCTCTTTATTCATCAAAAAAAAAAAAAAAAAAATCTATCTCAATAATGACCTAATAATAATTCAACTTATAGATATCAATAATTGGGGCAGGATGACATTGACACCTCAAAAAAGTCTGTGTTTGGTTAGTTTTCCTATGATCTACCAGTTGCGATATCATTAATAAGACAGTACTAAAATAGATATCCAACTAATCCACCCCCCCCCCCCCACCCACACCTAGTGACCAATAATTTTGTCCTTGCTACACTACAGGTCCAGACTCCAGAGTTGTACACCCTACATGGAATATCCTTCCCTGACTTATTCTAGTCTATTGCAATATGCCCCCAACATAGTGAATCCAACCTCCCAAACCAACAAATTCCTTCAATCTGGAAATTTAACAAAGAAAAATACAACAGTACATAGCTAAAGTCAGTCATGGAGGAATACCAATTTGCAAGACAAGGGATGTAGAAATTTGGGGTTCCTCCAACCTAGCTGGCTAAGCTAACTTTGCAACCACATTATTTCCTGTATTTCCCATCAGATACAACAAATACAAACTGCTCCTAAAAAATCTCAGAACAAAAAAACAGCCAATTCAACTGCCCTATGATTTGCTGAATTGAAGTTACAAAAAACCTAATATACAATGCGGCAAAAAGATCTAATTTGCCACAAGAGGGGCCTCCCCCTGGAGACCCTCTCTGCAATACTACCTGCCTACGTTACCTTTATCTCGCCAGGAATCATCCTCTCTGGTGATGTTACTAGCCTGCCCGTTAAATTGCTCAGCTTGCGCATAATGCATTTTGATGGCTGCCACAGGATCTGAAACACCGGTACATAGACCCCCAACAATTATGTCTCCCCTTCCGACAACATTCATACCAACCATTCCCCGAGCTTGTTGTTGCATACTTGAAACCACATCAAACCCGTTTCTCCTTTGCATCTCTGAAAGTAACAAGTCATGACGTTGCTTCACATCTAGAGTGAAGGGCTGCTGCACTTGGTTATTCCTATACATCTGATAAATCAGCTCCACTACTGCTGCCGATATCTCTGGCTGGGAAAGCAGGACCATTAAAACTACGTTCACCAACATTCACTCCTGGTAAAGACAGCTGCTCGATTCTGGATGAGGGTAATGCATAGTTATTAAAGGCAGCGGGATACTTAGCCAGCAGCATGGCAGAGTCGGGCAAAGAAGGAAATCCACCATTTTGAATCCTGTTTCCATCCCAATACCCATAACTCCTTGCAGGAAGATTCTCGGTGGCCAGAAACTTATTGTGATCCAACATTGTCTGACCTGAATTTGCATTGACAGATTGATCACCAGTGGATTTCATATTGAATGTTTTGCCCGTCTTCAAATGCTGATTCTCATTATTCCCGTTCTGTTGCGCACCAAATGTTGCTTTCTGCTGGGATGAAGGTTTGGTAAGAATTTGACCAAATAATTTAACATCACCGTTCCTGTGAGGCGGCTTCTCCACATCTGATGAAATGGAACTACGAACGTTATCTGTTGACTGATGCCGAGATAGGGATGGAAGCTCACCTATTGAAGTAGGTAGTTTTGCAACGATACCACACTTCTGCAAGTAGCCATCGCGATTAGAACTCCAATCAGCATGAAAATTCATGTCCAACTTCTGGTTGCTTTGGTGTGTACCAGATCTTTCGCAACTGACATTACCGTTCACTTCCTTTGCTGATGAGACTGACAACGGATAGCCTTTGAGAATATGAGAGGATTCAGGACTGCCCATCAAAGAACCTCTAGAAAGATGCTGCTCACCTGGTCTTGAAGGTTGACAACCCTCACCGGTGTTCCCAATACTGGTGGCAGGTGATGCATGTTCACTAAGACTATTTCCACACTTTACTGCACCAAACACTTGTGAGAGCAAGTTCATAGGAACCGAATAATTGTTCTGTGGCGGTGGGATCGCACAAGACTTCGGTGCAGAATCTGATTCTAACTCAGCCTCCTGTTGGTCTCCAGAAACACCACCACATCCTGAAGAACCTGTATCAGCAGCAATATGATGTGAACCGCTGTTATGTGCTTCAGGCTTAGACTTGATAACTTTATCTCTGCCACTTGCATCACTTGGATCAGCACCATCCATGTCGACGTCCATACCCATCTCAGGTATCTCCTGCACTAATCCCTTAGACTCTGCCCTGTGATGGTCAGCCACCTCAACCACAGCCCCACCATTGACAAGAGTATCTGATCTATCAGGATGGTCATTAGCTTCTCCAGTGTTCTCTTCAACTTCTGTCCGTGAGGGGTTAACCAGAGTACATTTGTCCTGCACATCTGCAGACTTACTACTGCTAGGACCGGTATCCATATCAACATCCCCGTCAAGATCCTGTGTAGGCTTCTCCTCCACCGGGGTTTCGTTGCTTGTGTTACTCGGCTGATGTTCAGCATCATTGAGCTCCAGGTCTCCTGCCCCGTTATTTGCATCTGATTTGTTCATATCAGGCTCGATGGTTGCTGCCACCTCATGCTCTTTGATCAACTTCACATCAGGAGATGTCACGTCTTCCTTTCTAATTCCTGATTTCTCACTGCACATAAGCAAAGCAGTTTCCACTACACAAGTATCATCGGTATCACTCCCAGCGCCCTTTGGATCATTTCTCGCCACATCAGTGTTGCCAGATCCAGAGCATATCATGTCTAAACCAAAACACTTGCGGGCCTTGCTGAAGAAAACCCTGCACTGGTCCCTAGACCTTGTTCTGACACATCTAGATATCATATCAAAATCTTTCCCATAGGATGACACGGCCTGAACAAATATAGACTTCTCATCGTCAGTCCAATCGGTAGGATCCATCTCTCCACAACTCTCATCAGAACATGTTTCATCATCCAGATTCTGTGACATCTCAGGGGTTAGAGGCCACCTGCTTGTCGGACCTACTTTCTGGTATTTCCACTCATGATAGCCCTCTCCAGGATCAACAGCACTTGTAATGCAAGAGCCCATAGCTTCAGATGACAAGGAACCACAGATACCAGCCAAGACATCAGCAGCCGCAGTTTCTCTGTCAGTATTGTCCCCATCAAGACTGCCTGACCTTTCCAATACACCAGTATCACCTTTCGGCCTTTTGCAGTTGGAAGATGAACTGAGCAAATACTTTGAAGTGCATTTCTGCTGAATTTCCATAGCAACTTCTACATTCGCCGCAATTGCTGAAGCTGCACCAAGAATATCGAGGGAAGCTGCATTAGATTCACGATTCCATCGCTTCCCAGCGGAAACCAAGTAGTTATTTGTAGATTGTGCTTTCCCTTTCTTAGCAAACCCTGGAGGCTTTATGGTCTGCCTGAAGCAATCAGACTTGTGATTCTTGTAGTAAAACTCAACACAATCTGCCGTTGTTTTGTGAGCGAGAAACGAAGCAATTTTGCTGAAGTCCTTCCCATATGCAGCAAGCTTATCCATGAATAATTCTTTCTCTTCTTCTGTCCATGGATTGATCATAGACCTCTCAGTTTCAACAGCACGGGGATCTTCGACCAAACCATTGGTTGATATGAACCTTGAAGCTATTTTCTCCCGTTCATCCAATATTAAAGCTGGCATTTTCAATGTATTCCTGAAGGGCTTGACCTGGGAATCCGAAATCAACTTGCTTACAAAGTTGATAGTCTTTGGAGTGGGTGCCGAGCTCAAACTCCCAGCTGCAGAAACAAATCAGAGGCACCAATCAATGAACCAAATTCATAATGAATGTTAAAAAGGATGTTGAATCTGGCAGTGCTAAAAAAGCGTCCACCTCCTTCGCTAGAACAAATTGAATGATGGAAGCATTAAAAAAGAACTCTAATGTTATTATGAACAAGTAACCTAGGGCAGGTGACTACCATTTTAATTCTACTTGGACCATTTTCCTGTAGAAGCATAATGCATTCTCCTAAGCTGAAAGGCACTCGAGCAAAGTGACTTGGGCCTCCAGTTTGTCATCAGTAAACTACATGCAATAAACCCAGCATCCAAAAATAACACCGCTGCGGACTTCCACCAAGAAATACAAAGGGTACCCCACAAAATATCAAGAGAAAGAAGACTTTATAATGAAACTACAAAAATTCGTCACTCAAAAAATTGAAAGGTAGTCGGCAAGAGTGGTTCAGAAACTAAAGCATATAGAAAAAGGACAAGCAGCCGCCAAGAGAGGGATTCTCAAACAACAAATCAATCCAAATACACCCTAGTTTACGTAAAACAATCCCTCCAAAGAAGAAAATTGGGTATTGGGTAAAGTTCGGAGAAAACAGTAATGAGACATGCTAAGAAAATTAGAGCACTCCCTATGTACCCTGCCGACAGATGATTGTAAGATTACTACAAGTACCAAACTAACCTAATCGACGCCATCAAAAAGCCCTGAGGTTAGCATTCAACGAAATTTTAGATTATCCAAATCTAGACCTTGAACTATTTGGGATTGACAAGATAGATTATAAAGCATCCGTTAGAATTAAACATCAAAGATGTTCCAAGAGCAGCAGAACTTGCACATCCACTACGAATACTTAATTATTAGCCAAACCAATACATAAAAAGACAACAGGAATTGCAAATTGCATACCAGAAGGAGATAATCGGCGAATAGATAGACGGGGTTTCTGGTGGCCACCGTTTACAGCACGCACGCTTACATCCTTCTTCTGAGCCTTGATATGAAATTTCCTAATAGTCGGTGAGCGAATATCATCCTTCCACTGCTGATGTAATGCCCTAAACTTGAGGCTGAGAACCCTCTCCTTAAACCGCAGGAAACTCTTTCTTTTCAGAAGTCTTTCCTTGACCAAGTGACTATTTTCCAAACAAGAGGCTCCAGTAGCACTTGAAATATCAAAGAGACATTGACTGGTTGGCAATAATTTATTAAATACTTCAGGAACTCTATTTGCAATCTCTCTATTGGAAGCCAATATTGATTCACATAAATTATCCTCAAAATCATGTACTAAATTAACATCATTTACATGAGCTGACAGACCATTGGCTACCAGATGCGAACCATCAAAAGTAGCAGAAACCCCGGTCCCTTTATCTTCATTCAGGCTACCCTCTGAACATTTGACCTCTATGTTTTCAGATTCCTTAATATCTGTCTTCAGGAGACAGTCAACATTACTTTCCGATTGAGCGACTGAAAAATCTTTGCCCAAGGAGAGCAACTCAACAAACTTTGATGTTGCACTACCCGGACTATCAACATCTTCATCTTTGGCCTCAGCATGGTCAACCTCCATAGCATTTTGCAGTTTATGCACATCAATGCCTCCAGATGAAACAAGCTCCAAAGGAGATTGTCCGGGAGTAATATCAGAAGCAGCATCTTGTTCATCAGCAGGCTTTAAATGGCAGTCCAAAATTAAAGAGCTAGAGGCAGCTGGATTAAGGCCACTACTTCCAGGCGCAGATACTAACTTAAGCTCACCTTCAAGTTTATCAATCTCAGTCTCGGTCGTCTCCAGTGCTTTCAGAACATCACCTTTCCACACCAACAACTTGTTCATAGTGGTGGATTTAACAAAACCAGAGTCTGCAGAGCTCAGATAATTTACTTGTAGCAACTCATTAATTGCAGAATTTAAGCTCGTATTTGGTGCAAGGTCCAAATTTTCCAAGTTGAAACTCGAACCCTCCATATGGTTCTGAGAGACGATATCAGGTGAAACAATAGAATTATTGGTATCATGATCAACATTCCCAGCCTTGACAAACTGTTTCTCCTCAGTACCTGCTAGTCACAAGAAGAGAATTTTAGCACAAAACACAATCTCTAAATTGGTAGATTATGGCAAATGAATTTGTAAACTTTAAATGTCATTGTGGAATTGAAAGAGAAGCCTAGCATATGCAAGTGGAACTGCTAAAGAGACCATAAAAGGGAAACAAAAATGGGCAAGTTCTTGTGCAGTACAATAATAGTATACATTACACCAAGTGCCACAAACACTATTACAACAGTGAATTCCCCCCAAACCCCCCCACCACCACACCAACCCCCCACTCCTCTAAAAAGACACAAGAAAGGATAAGCAGAATTCAAGTCGAATTTCACTGCATTCAAGTAGAAGCATGAAATCTGTTAAGCATGTGGCAGGATGTTCAAATGGCCTGGTCATTCATACCACAAGACTTCAGTATCATAAAGCAGCAAGGACGTAAGAGTTATCAAAGTTATGAAACTGGCATAAATAATTCATGAGGGGAAGAAAAAACTCAATGCTTGCTCCATGTACTCCTTGGACTATTCCATACCACTATGTGACCTTTTTAACATCTGATTAACAATGTTTAAAATCAAAATAATCGAAATTTGGTTTCTGTTGCAGCAGAACAAGCTTATTCAAGAGGGTCTATTTTTTCCTTTACATCCTGAAAAACATACAGAAAACTACAACATGATAAATCATTCTACCAACATTTTCATTTCAAAAGTCACATGCTAACTCATATATACTTGCTTTCTCTCTAAAGATAGAATCAGCAAAGCATCAGCCCTACAAGGTACTACCTAAGAGGAGGATAGCATGTTCCAACTAGAAGGAAAAGGTATTCCATAACCCATAACCCATGCAGAAGGATAAGTCACCTTGGGGGAGCAACAATCATCCTCCACTTGTCTTCAAGGAAGATGTATAAAAGGATAGCAAGAACATATCCATAAAAAGAAAAGGATATAACTTAAAATGAGAACTAGGAAATGCGGCTCCTAAAATATAACTTCTATTAAATCTCTACCTTAAGTAACGCACTTGTGTCCAATTAGCCATTAGTACAACTCCCAAATTTCACTCTCGTGAGCATGTTTACAAGGGAATCTATTAACTGTTTCATGTAAAGAAAAAGACAAAACTCAAAACGAGAACTAGGAAATGTAGATCCTAAATGTAACTGCTATTAAATCTCTACCTTAAGTAATGCACCTATGTCCCAATTAGGCAAGCATTAGTAAGAACTCCCAAATTTTCACCCTTGCAAGCATGACGACAAAGGAAACTATTAACTGTTTCCAACTGTTCACCACAAAATTCAACTTACTTGGCATAAGCATGACAATAAATGGTTCAGTATTGCTATATTAACTCTGCAATTAATACCATCAGATTAAGAAAGCTCAAACATCTACTATGCATACTCATCAATTCTGCTCTTTATTCATCACTCCTATGTAGCCTGTAATTGGGTACGGGTGTCAGGTACGGGTATATATCTAGATGTGAGGTACTTAAACATCTAAAATAAAGGATACGGGGACACTTCTCAAAATTCGGACACGGGTACAAGGAACCGGCAAAAAAACTTTTTTTAAAGAACCATTGTATTACTAATTTAATATTGAAGATGTGCTTATTATACTTGAGAAAGAAAAAAAACTAAAAAACATGTGCCTAAAACTTAAAAGTTTAATATGCGTAATTTAAAAAACAAAAAATGAAAAAATCGTATCATCTGCTCAAAACGTCGCCAACTCTCTTCCTCTTCTAAACTCTAACCCTAAATTCTCTACTCTTCCTTCTTCAACTGCGGCGATTTAAACCCAGTAGACCAACTCCTTTTAGCCTCTCCTGCTTGATCTCTCCCTCTATTCCATCTTCCCTTTCACAAATTAGACTAGATCTGAACAAATCTGGCCAGCGATTCTTTCAGGGTCCCTACTCCCTACATCCGCCCAGACTCCATAGTTGCACTTCAGAGATCGTGATGTTACAGGCAGCGGCGAAGCGAATGACGGTGCGCGTCGGTCAACGCGTCCCACCGAGATTTGACTGGATCTGGTACGGATTCCATACCAGTACCGGTGTCATACCCTGTCGACACCGGTACGGCCAGCCAAAACGAAGTCTAGGTAACATAACATCACTCTCTAATGCTTTTGGCTCTTTATCCTCTTTGTACACACTGGATTCGGAGGGAGGGATATAAATGTCCAAATTTAGTCAGGAACTCTTCAGACGTATAAACCAATATACAATATGAAAAAGATTGGGGTAGGGGAGAATTTACTGCAAATTGGCAAGTAATTGACAAGTGTAATTACCTGGAGAGGAACTACAACCAACAGAAGAGGGAGTCGCTGGAGACGCACAGTCTGAAAAACCAGTAACTCTTGGACTTTTATCAGCTCGGCTTGAGGAAAGCAAATTCACATGTTCCCTGTTACTGCTGCAGATAACCATTCCATTTTTTGTAGTTGCACTATCATCAATGCCTACAACTTTCTTCTTCTCGTACTTTGCCAGCCCTTCACCCCAACCTAGGCGTGGTTTCTTACGGGAGTTTGTCTCTTCTGAAGGTGCAGCATACACCTCACAGGATGCAGCAGGAGGAGCAGAAGTTGCAGCAGCAGCCGCAGAGGGCGAATGAACAAGGGTCACATTACTTGGTTGCACTTCAACTTTCGCTTCGTTGGAGTCCGCTCCCATACTCTTAGAGCTACTCGAGTGACTGAAACCAGAGCCCCGTGAAGACAGACTTCCTGAACGAGTCCATTTGTTAAGAGGCTTCAATGTACCCAGTGAATTCTCCCTTTCAAATCTCGGCCTTGAGCTGGCTGTTGCATTGACACAACCATTCTTTTCATTCTGATCTTTGGACTGAGGCTGGTCCCATGAGTTTGCAGAGTCAGAATGAGGATTGGAGGAATTGCCCGTATGCATATCATCCACAGACCTACATGGATCACTAGCACCATTTGGTCTTCCAGGACCATTGGGTAATGAAGTTGCTTCTCGTGAATGACCTCCTTTCCAATCCTTAAGGCCAAATGAGCTCCTGCTTTCCCCCTTGTTTCTGCTGTATTTCCCAGAACCAGATGCTCGACAGCTCTCGTCATCTAAACTCTTGTCATTAGGTCGCAACGACATGAACCCATGACCGTTTTCTTCTGGATAAAGATGTCTACCACCCTGCTTTCCATAACCTACAGCCAACAATCAAACCCCGCAAAAAAGGGGCAACAAAAAACACCAGAATTAATAAGGGCAAAGAATATATACTGCAACAAAACCAGATCTGAACAAGATACATAAGAAGAATAACCTCCTTGATGTAGATTTTAATGAGGAAAAAAACTGCGACCAACAGACTTCTAAACATATACCCAATACCCAAGTTTCCCCATCTTGCCCCTAAAAAGCCCTAGTCTCTGTATCCTACTACCAATAAAGACCACTTTTTCTCCAATTTACCTATTCCTACGCCTCCCATGTTTGCCCACCAGGTCAGAAATCCCCAAAATCCATTATTGCAGATCTTAAACTGCTGCAATTGACAAACAGAATAGATGTAAAATATTGAAATTTATTGTATTCTTCCACAACTCACATATCCACGCCCTAAAATCACCTCCCACGACAAACTAAAAAACGCCTAGTTTTAACAAAAAAAAATCAAGAAATCCAAGAAAAAAAAACAAAAAATAGTAAGATAAAATTAGTTATAAAAAAAAAAAAAAAACACTAACCATGAGGCGGTCTATTTCGGAAGTCCAACGAAGCCGCCCAACGAGGGGAAGAAGAAGAAGCGTAGTGACACGGATGAAGCGGCTCCCTCCATCTGCTGGGCCCACCACCAATGCCTCCACCTAGATGATGATGATGATGTTGCTGTTCAGAAGACCTCTCGTGGTGCTTCCTCTCCTTGAAAAAGGAATCTTTCCGATCCCACGGCAATGGCTCTGGCGGCATCAATACCTAAAAATTCCCACTCCTCCTTCTCCACACTTCTTCAATCGCATCTGACACCAACAAAATCCCGCTCCCCCCAAACACAACAAAAATAATCAAAAATTACTTCAAAAAAAACTAAAATTAGGGCTTCTTCAAAAAAAATCCCATTTCTATAAACTTGACCAGTCCTCCTCCACTCTTCTTCAATTTAATCTAACAAACACCAAATCTTCTTCCAAAACCAAAAACAATCCCTGATTTTTTCAAATTCAACTGCCCCAATGTGCGGCAAACTAAAATTAGGGTTTTTTCCGCCTTTTCTGAAGCTCCGACCCCAAAACTGGTTTTACTGTAAATTTTTTAATATTATTTTTTTGCTGAGTTGTGTGAGAATGGAGAAAGGGATTACGGAGAGTGATGGTGATAAGAGACAAAAGCAATAAAGAAAGAGAGAAAGAGTTCTAGAGAGAGAAAAGAGGGTTTTGCTATGTGGGTGCGTTTGTGTTTCAAAACGTATCTCAACTTCGGAACTATAAACCACAATTCAGTTTTGTTTTCACGTCCGTGGATTTCTTTTTTCTTTTTTTTTTAATCTAATATGTTAATATTTGAATTGAATAATTCAGTAACAACCTTCTTTTCTTGCATGGTTAATTTTAATATGAACCAAAACTAAAGTATTTTGTTATTCAAAAGGTCTTCATATTAATTCAAAATGAGGATATAGATGATTGTGCAATGATACGATCAATTTTAAATAAGCATTGTGATTTATTGGATAAATCTACTACACTAATCCTTTTTTAAGTGTCTCGGATATATGATTTTGCATTGGGCAAGCTGAGTGTACCAACTAAGCTATGATAAATTAACAATAGAAAACTTTTCTTATATGAATTAGTTAACGTGTATAAAAGAATTAATTCTCCTATGCACCGTATTTTAATATATTATTTGGTTATTTTTTCAGTTATTTTTTCATTTTCTGTATATTATATTTTTGTTATTACAAAAAAACAAAAGCGAACAGGTCTGAGCAGTCTTTTTGATTTCTCGTTAAAAACGAGAGTATGCCCGCCCCGCCCCATTTAGTGCTTCGACGCTTCATGAATATTAAGTTCCTTAAAGCTTTAACGCCTCATAACCGTAAAAGGAATACGACTATCTCCCTCAAGAATTCCCCTGGTGTTTGGGAATTTGATGTGGATAAAATCAAAGTAGACATAGCTTCCATTTTTTTCATTTCTTTACTCAACATCGTTGTTGTCCGAAAGAAGTCTTAAGACTTTCCTTTTTTTCTAGCCGGGTTCCCAAATTATGGATAACTTAGACTTAATTTTTGTTCCGTAACATTTAGAGACCAAAAATGCAATTTTTGATTTCAAATTGTATAAAAGTCCGGGGTCAAATGGAATTCATCTTCTATTATTTCAATTAGAATGATATTCCATGTTCAAAACTATTTGCAATCATGTCTGATCCATCTTCAAAATAAGATAGTATTCCTAAGGAGCTTAGTGACACATTCATTTTGTATCATCCCCAAAACTTCGGCCCATACACCAATTTCGTCCAATTGGTTTGTGTAATACGACGTACAAAACAATTTTCAAAATTTTTGTCAACCATATCCGACCTGTCCTTAAAGATCTTATTTTGCCTAATCAAAGAAGTTACATGTTAGGTTTGGATAATGTTATCATAGTCCAAGAGGTGGTTTATCAAATTCACCATTTGTGAGAGCTATTGCAATTAAGTTGGATCTGGAAGAGGCATATGATAGGTTAGAGTGGAATTTCATTCAAGAATCACTCAATTTTTTTCCATTTTCCCAGGACATCAACCATTTTAAATGGTGCACCAATAGACTGGTTTACTCCTTATAGGAAATTCGTCAAGGTGATCCCCTTTCACCATATCTTTTTCATAATTTGTATGTGAGTATCTTTCCTACGCCATTGAAAAAGCTGTCTCATATCGTTTATGGAAACTTTTGAAATTGAGTAAGGGGTTAGACATTTCACATAGCCTTTTCATCGATGATGCGATTATTTTTTGTGCAACTAATCTTTACAACTGTTCAATCTCTTAAAACCATTCTTGATGACTTATGTCGAATATTTGAACAAAAAATCAATCTCCAAAAGTCCATTTTTTTTTACTTCACCCAATTAAGATACCAACCGCATGAACTTTATCCAAAATACTATTGGCATTCCCTTTACTCTCAATTTGGGGAAACAAAACCACCCGTTGGATTCCTAAGGACGGACTCACTATTAGACTCGACTAGACGATTGGACCGGTTTTGGTCCACTTCGTGATCTTGTTGAAGGCCCACTAAAAATGGGTGAGTAAGGGATGGCATTTAAGGTCATTTTTGGGCACAATGGTTTTTGTGCCTCGAATGTTGAATCCTAGATGACGAAAATCCAATAACTAAACCTCGAGGTTTGGTGCAACTGATTTGAGTTGTTATATATCTCATCGTTGACAAGTGATCGGTTTCCTTGGTGAAAATCAAAATTCGTGTGAATTTCTCGCGGTGGTATGACTCCGTTTACAAATAGCAGTATGAGTCAGACCCTCCCACACTAGCGGTCACGCTACGGGTCAAATCGAAAATCGAGCCCGAATTAGTTACCGTGTGGTGAACACTGGATACCCCTTGAGGTGAACAAAAAAAATCCCAATAACCAAAAGAATCACTAGCTTATTCTTACTACAGGTAAATATTGGGATTGGATTTGGGCTGCCAACTGTAACCAGAGGATTAAAATGTTCCTTTGGCAGTACTTTCATAATAGGCTTCCTACGGAAGAGCATCTACATAGGAAGAATATTTCCCCTATTTGTTCTCAATGTCAACTGTTTCCTGAAAGCATTGAACATTTATTGAGAGATTGTGAAAGAGCTCAACAACTGTGGCAACAACTTGACTTACACCACCATATTTTGGGTATGAGGGGTTTCATCTTTGAGGAGTGGTTAAAGAAGGGAACAAACTGCTCTAGAATCTCTCTTTTCAACAATATAACGTGGGGATGCCTATTCAGCTATGGATGCTTGTATCTATGGTTATATAGAAATAACATTCTCTTATCCAGCCTTGCAAAGAACCATTTATGGACACCATTTCAAAATCTACCGAATTCTTTGCTTTGGGCTATAGTGTCAGAAATGCTAAGAAAACAAGGCAAATTTCGGTTTCATGGAAGAAACCACCAAATGACTGGCTCAAACTTAATGTTGACGGCTCCTCAATGGGTAGCCCGGGAAGGGGGGATGTGGTGGTTTGATCAGGAACAGCAATGGCGATTGGATCATAGGATTTCACAGGAATATTGGTACTTGTACCAACAATGTAGCAGAGCTGTAGGCACTCAAAGATGTACTCAATCTGGCAATCAGTATCAATTCTCATAAATTAGCTATTGAAATGGATGCTAAAGTGGTGATTCAACTTGTCCTATATGCATATGTTTCCACTCACCCTTTATCTTCTCTTATTTATGATTGCAGGGCATTACTCAAGTTGTTGCCGGAGACTAGCATCTCACATATATACAGGGAGGCCAACGCCTACGCTGATGGGCTGGCCAAAGCTGGAGAAATTTCTACTTCCTCTAATCTTGTCATTTTCCACTATTTACCCCCTCTTGTTAGCCACCTAGTGGCGGGGATGGCCGTGGGTTTTTTTTTGCTAGGCCGATTTATGATACCTCTATCCATAACCAACATTTTGTTAGTCTTATAGTGGCAGGTTATGGACAAAATGTATTGATAGATAGGCCTAATTGTAATAACTTTGTACTTTACCCTACGGGTTAGGGAGTTGTGTTTTTTTTATTTCTTTTGTATATATATATATATATATATATATATATATATATATATATTACTTTTTTAACCAAAAAAAAGCCTTATAAATAAAAAAAAAACTAAAAAAACATGTGAGTGGAGATATTTCAATCTAGGCAATCAAAAATAGCAAAACTTTCACATATACAAAAATCAGAATTAGCTTAACAAGGGCAGTGATAATGTCAGAGCAAATATACTTCCACAACAGCAATTTATTTGAATGTGACAAAATTACTCTTCTAACATATCAATTAGTAAATCTTTTAATTATATTTATTATTTTCTCTCACCCCTAATTTCTCTCCCCAATGTGATTCATTTTTTATTTTTTCTTCTCTCTCATATTCTCTTATCTTGACGTGATTTTTTTTATTTTGTCTCTCATTTCCTTCACTATTCTTCTCTCTACCTTATATCAAAGGAATAACGATAATAATAACTATAAAGTGGGTTGTTAATTAAACTCCATTGAAGAAGCCTCAGATAATTCATCAAATTACTAACAAACAAGTAAGAAGATATTTATACATGATTTGGTAAAATAAACATGTAAAATAAATAGTTAATCTTCTTTTTATAAGAAGGTATTTGCACTCATCTTAAAAGGATAATTGCTAGTAGAAAAAATTAGATATGTTACAAATTCATAAAAGAATCAAATAAATTGTATTATTGTATTATTGATTTTTTTCGTTATTATCGTACACATAGAAGATTGAAAGAATAATAGTGAAAGAAAGAAGGAGAGAGAAGATAAAAAAAAAATTAAAAAGATCGGAGAGAATAATGGAGGGAGGAGAGACAAGAAAGTAAAAAAAAAAGAATTATATTAGGAAAAGAAATCAAGGTGAGAGAAAATAGTAAATATAATTAAAAAATTTACTAATTGATATGTTAGTGAAGTAATTTTGTCACATATAAATAAATTACTCTTACAATAAAAATATTTTCTCTAACATTATTATTGCCCGCTTAACAAAGCCTATGTGCACCTCCTCACAACTTTCAAGCCTTACTTATTTGGTCAAACGACCCGAAATGGCCAACATAAGAACCCGTCACCAGAATTGGACCCGGGTAACATGACAATCAAAAATTATTTTTTCGATACTTATTTTTTCTTTATTAATTGAAGACATTAAGACAATATACTTTTTATTTTTATTTTTATGAATATTAAGACAATATACTTAAAAAGTATAGCATGTTATTGTCCAATGTGTTAATTTGGGAAGACGCTCTCTTGTGAGAGTATCAACATCAAACATTTTAATGGATGTATAAAAATATTTCACCGTGTGTTGTTAAAATCTTGAAAATTCCATGCATTTGTTGGTAGTTCATTTTCTTTTTTCCGAATACATTTCAAATATGATACATGTTTTAATAAGAACAAATTAACGAATATTGATTCGAGATGCATCTACCATTGTATTTAGACAAAAAATAATAATTAACAATTGACGGATGTTTTTAGCTAATCAAACTATATCTGATCACGATAGTTAATAATGGTACTAAATTTACTAAATTTTTACAACGAATGTATACAGATAAGGAGCCCTCGCCTCCACATATTCTCTTGCGGATAAATTATCTTCTATAATCCTGGATAAAACAAAAAACTCAAACAGAAAATAAAATCTACCCAATACCTATTCATAATCCTTATTTAAAGAGGCATTTCGGTAAAAAAATAAACAAACTATAATCATTTCCTTCTAATAAGGTAAAACATCTGCTAAAAATTGACCAGTGTGCTGATTTACGCAGATCTTTTACATAATTCTCTGCTAAAATTTACAGGATTAGAAAACCTTAGCAAAATTCTATTTGTTTTTCTTGAGAATTTAGCAAGATTCATCAGAAAAAATATTTTTTTCCATATAAAAATGCAGTAAAAGTAACAATTTTTACTACTGTAAGAAAAAAAGGCTGCAAACAAATCATTGACGGTTCAGACACGTCCAATGGTAGCTGTTTTTTCATGGGTTTTTATTTTAGTTAATTAAATCTTCATCCAATTATTGTTCGCCATAGTCAAGAATTCCACACGCTTTGTTTTCACTCATCATAATGAGATAAAGGAGTGCCTATAAAGTGTTTGATTAATTACCCAAATGAGTCTGAAGAATCAACCATTTTCTGTTTGACTTGGAATTAAATTCCGTTAAATCCCAGAAAATTTGGGACCCTTTTTGTAGTTTTCTACTTGATTGGTTGGTTTCAGTTGTCATTTTCATCCTATACTAAATATTCTCTTGCACTTGTCTCAAAGTTTTGGGCTTTTTTTATTTTTGTGTGGAGCAAGTGATTTTCTTGATGATCTACAGATAGAATTTGGAATTCTTGAGTTGCTAATAACTGTCTGGTTCTGCCTCCCCTATTCTATTCTATTGATTCATTGGTTCATCAACACTATCTGTACAGTAATGCCAAAGGCATTAATGGTTCTACTATAGGTGAATTCTTTGAAAACCCAGAAATGTTTTGTGATTTGTGTTTCTGGGTTAGCCTCATTTTTTAGTTTATTTTCCCTCATAGATTGTGCCCCATCATGGCTCACCCCCATTGTCACTCCTTGATCTTTGTACTTTGCTTGTCATTGCTATTTCTTTTGGGAAATTGCAAAATTTTCTTGAATTTGGTGGATCAAGAGAGAGATAGAATTACATCTTTGCCTGGCCAACCAAATGTGGATTTTGAGCAGTACTCTGGTTATGTTACTGTGAACAAGACAGCTGGGAGGGCATTGTTTTACTGGCATATTGAGGCACCCAAGAGTAGAAAACCAGAATTAAGACCACTGGTTTTGTGGCTCAATGGAGGGCCTGGTTGTTCTTCTGTAGCTTATGGAGCCTCTGAAGAGATTGGACCTTTTCGTATTAAATCTGATGGGAAAACTCTTTTCCTCAATCCTTACGCTTGGAACAAATGTATGTTCTTAATTTATGCATTTTCTGGTTTTCCATTCATTTGGCAATTGGCATTAGAGTCTGTCTGATTTCAAGTTTGCAACTTTATTATGTGCAGTGGCAAATTTGCTCTTTCTTGAATCACCGGCAGGTGTCGGATTTTCTTATTCAAATACCACATCAGATTTGTATTATTCTGGTGATCAGAGAACAGGTAATGCAATGTATAAGCTTGTAGTGAATTTTGATTTCTTGATTTGCTTATTGTTTGCTAAACGAGAACAAGTTATTCTATAATTCATGTTCTTTATAGCTTGAATTTTTTTAATTCTAGCTAATCTAGATCTGGATGTTATTAATTTACAGCTGAGGATGCATATATCTTTCTTGTTAAGTGGTTTGAGCGATTCCCTCAATATAAGCATAGAGAATTCTACATTGCTGGGGAAAGTTATGCAGGTTAATTTTTTTTCTTTTTCTCATTAATTTTTAATGACATATCTAAGTGATTAGAATTGCTTTTGTTAATCATGTCAATTTTCTTTTCATATTCAGGGCATTATGTTCCACAGCTATCTAAAATTTTGTACGAGAAAAACAAAGGCATCGAAAATCCAGTCATTAATTTCAAGGGTTTCATGGTACTACTGGATGGAAATTTTATTATATTTAACTTTTGTTAACTGGTTCTATTTTGGTATCTTAGTTTTAATTTCTTTCTTTTATTTTCTCTGAAACTGTTCTGTTAGGTTGGCAATGCTGTCACTGATGATCACAGTGATTACGTTGGCACATTTGAGTACTGGTGGAATCTTGGTTTAATTTCAGACTCTACATATAAGCTTCTTCGCAGAGCCTGTGATAATGGATCCGCTACACATCCTTCAGTTGAATGTGACAAGGCTCTTATGCTTGCTGAAAGGGAGCAAGGGAATATTGATGCCTATAGCATATATACTCCTCCTTGCAGTAAAAGTTCATCTCTGAGGCACAGTCACTTAAGGGGTCACTTTGTAAGTTATTCAAGTCTTCCCCCCTTCCTTTTCTGAATTGGAATAATTTTAATTTGCTTCAATATCAGTGGAAATAGGAAAGTAGTCTGATTGTTTCAATGATGATTAAGAGCTCTGGTTACGAAGAGAAGGCAAGTGAAGTGAACGAAATGTACTGTGTGCTTAGGGAGGTGGAGAACGAAAGATGCCATCTAAAATACTCTGTTCTGCGCTCACTTATGTAAATTTCTGTTGGTGGCATGTCTAGTTTTGCTTTTCCTTGTTGTTTTTCTCTGGGAAAGTTTATCTACTCTAGCTTTAATCTGAAATTACATACAACATGTCTTTTGCTCGTACGCACTTGAAAGGAATAAAGTGAAAGGAATAAAAGACGAGCATCATCACCTATTATAGTTTTTCTTCAAGATGAGTGAGCTGAATTATTCGGATTGTTCAGATGATATAGTATTCCAATTGGTAATTCAAGTAATGCATACCTGAAGTTAAAGTTGTTGTCGGCTGACATCTTCCAATATGTTTCCAAACAATGAGGAAAGGGTTATTACTTTGTGATTCTGTTTCTTTTGATTGTTAAACACAATGCTGCTTCAACATTTTCAAAGATAGTCCCAAATTAACATAGGATGTGAATTGCAAAACTTTCACAACTATTCTGTTTTTGACATTTTAGTACACATAGCTTGTTTTAGTTTGGGTCCTCCAGTTAGTATATTCTTTTCTCTAAATAAATATTTGTTGTTCTTGTACAAGTTTGACTTACAGTTTTGCCTTTTATTCTAGCCACGGATGCGCAGAGGATATGATCCATGCACTGAGAGTTATTCCAAAATGTACTACAATCACCCGGAAGTTCAGAAGGCTCTCCATGCTAATAATACTGGGATCCCTTATCCATGGGAAACATGCAGGTACATTTTGTAACTTTGTTTATCTGGTCCACTTGAACTTCTTGTGATCTTTGTGTTGATTGTAACTCTATACCTTGCAGTGATATTGTTGGTGACTACTGGACGGATTCTCCTCTATCTATGCTTCCTATTTATCAAGAACTAATAGCAGCTGGGTTGAGGATATGGGTATTCAGGTGCATTGCAGCTCTATATCTTTGCTCTTTTCATTTACTGAAATTTGATACTCATAATCACTGAATGTTTCTGTCAAGGAATAATAATCATTTCAACTATCTGTCTGCCGTTCTTCTGTCGAGATTCATGTAATTGCTGCATGTAGAGAGAGCTTACATATTTGCCGAAATTCTTGACTGCATGTATCTTGATTAACCAAAATTTCTATTGCAACTTGCACACTCTGCACCATTTAACTGCCTTTATAGGTTGCATAGCAAACAGCTCCATCCAATTCTTATAGAAGAAAATCGTCCCATTACCTGTATTATTTGTAGTGTCTAAACTAGTAAAAAAATGAATCTTTGAAGAAAACTAAACTTCTGTATTACAACCAGAAGCCGATTATATCCATAATTTCATTCAGAAAATAAGGCTCAGAACATGAGGGTGTCATGTTCTTATGGAAGCATAGTTTGGTGATCAAACAATGTAGATGAGTTATTTGTTTTCTTCTTATGGATTCAGCCTATTTCCTTGCATCAGACTATACATTTTGTAAAAGTTTATATTTCTTTGTTATATGTTTTGGTTTTCTTAGTATCTTATACTGGCCTTGTCTCGTGCTGTACATTTTTTCAGTGGAAATGCTGATGCAGTGGTTCCAGTGACTGCAACTCGATATTCACTTGATGCTCTCAAGCTTCCTACCATTACTAATCGGTATGCGTGGTACGACAATAAAATGGTAAGTTATCTAAAATTAGTTTCAACAAGGGAATAGCTATGATTGTATTTCACTTTCTAGCCAAGATTAGGCCATCATTTTCATCCCATTACTCAATAATAAAGAATAACTAAAATATCAAATGATGCATTTCATCTAACAATGGTGCAAGGACAATGCTTTCAATAATTTGTAGCCTTGTCATTATATCTTCTCTAACATGATTATTGTACCATGAAATATAGGTTGGTGGATGGAGCCAAATATACAAAGGGTTAACTTTTGTAACAATAAATGGAGCAGGACACGAGGTACCTCTTCATCGTCCTCGACAAGCCTTTATTCTTCTCAGATCATTTCTGGAAAACAAGGCTATGCCAAGCTTGTACAATCCATTGAACAGAGAATAGGTGAAGTTTTCTTGAAATCAAGATTTTTTAGGTACAGAAAAAGAAAGGAATAACAGAAATTTCTTGAATATTACTCCGTATTCTTTGCCTCTGCAAACGGCATTTTTATAGTTTCATCTACGTCATAAGAGGGCCTAGAGATTGTCCATTAGAAGCAAATTCCTGGTGGTAGTTTTTTTTGGGGTCAAGTTCTGTTGAAATAATGTCTTCAATTGTAACCTTTCATATTTATTGTACATACATTTCTCAGAAGATTGAGGTCATTACAACTCACATTCATTTGTATACATTCTTCTCTATTATTTATATATATGTACATTTCTCAGAAAGCCGACCCCAATCTGTTGGGATTAAGGCTTGGTTGTTGTTGTTGTTGTATGTACATTTCTCAGAAGATTGAGGTCATTACAACTCACATTCATTTGTATACAGTCTTCTCTAATATATATATATATATATATATATATATATATATATATATATATATATATATATATATATATATATATATATATATATATATAATTTGAAAGCCAGAATCAAATGTTTCCTTTCCCTGTGCTTGTATTGAAACTGAATTATCAGATAAGAATCAAAACTCATAAAGTGGAACAAAATCTGTTACTTAATTTGCTTGTTTAAACCCTTGAAATTGTAAGCTACTATGATACACAGCCTGTAGAATTAGATCATATTATGTTGTCAAGCTATCTTCTAAGCAAGTATAATGAATTTGTGCGATCATGGTCATGTTCGAGATTACTGAATGATACACCAGTATAAAAAGCCTAAATTCCATATGTCAACTTGGGATTTCTAATTTGGTATAGCAACAACGGATGTCAAGTAGTTGACCGTAATTGTTGTCTATGCCCATAAATCGCCCTCCTATAGGCCTAAGGCGCAACACTAGTTCTTGTCTTTTCTTAAGAAAAGGTGTCAACCGGTGAACTAATACGATAGAACGACTGAGCTAGCTATTCAAGAATAACACGTTTATAAGGGGTAGAGATGATGCGCCTTTTTAACTTAAAAAGTAATCAAGAAACAAGAGTTAAGTTCCAAGAAGAGACTACCCTTGTGCTTTTAACAGTTAAAATGGCTTTAAATTAGATTTAGTATTAAAAACCCACATGGTGAAGTAGTTGCTTCTTGAAGGAGAGTATTCAATGGCGCCATTAATGCTATCAAAATGTCAAAATTCTTTTTTAGCATATCTTGTTGCGCTGTGGCTCCATTGCGGAACGGAATAAGGTCCGCATGTGCGGGACTTACCTTCATCTATCAGATTAAAAATTTGACATTCAAGACTAATTTAAAACCAGCATCTGTCATAATTTTATCCTGAGACATTCGGTACGTACGGAATTTTAACTGTTCCGCATAAGATCTGGCTTGATCTTGCTGATGATCAAAGATCCATCGTGAGAGTAGGTGGTAATGTTTTGCGAAATTCGACCCCGCTGGTAGATCGAAATTCCTTTTCCCCAATTTAAGAAATAAATAAATAAATCAAAGGTCAAACAATTTTGCAGATCTTGAACAGCTCAGGCTGATGATCAATACAATGTGCAGAAATTCTATCGAGATTCGATATGATGAAAGTCAACCTAATCAAGCTCCTACACCCAAACCAGAAAAAAAAAAGATGAAAAATGGTACCAAAAATTTGAATGAATGAATTTCTTAACAGTAGGTAAGTTCCCCCAACTGCACTTTGACACTTAATTTCTAAAATAAAACTTCCTTTTAGTTCCTCTACTCTCTTGAAAATTGTAACACTTTCGTAGACCAGTTTGCTCCTCTTTCCAAGACTCATTCTCCATTAATTTATAGTTTCCTGGTTAAAGTCGAGATCCAATCGGTATTATGTACATTTTACGGTTCACATCTAATCTTGTAGTTAAACACCTTACAAGCGCAGATCATACCATAATCAATAGCTAAATCATATATTATAAGCTAGCTGACTTTAACCGCTATGACATCTGCGTTTATTTTCCTATCCACGATTTATCCTTACGAGCCAAATCATACATAAGTCAAGCTAGTAAATTTCACAAGTTATGATATTCTTTGAGTATTATAATTCACGACTAACTCAGGTTATTTTCCCACATTAGGCCCTTATCCAATCAATATTATATTCATTTGACAATTCACAATTAATCATGCCGCTTTTATTATTGGACTCTTTGTGGAGACAGATCATACTATAATCAATAGTCAAATAATATATGTCACATAGTGAATTAATACATGTGTTTATTTTACTATTCACGACTAATCTGAGGTGATCTTTTTTAGACGACAAATAATACCATAATGAATAGCTAAATCATATGTCTGCTAGTCGATTTCAACTACTAACTGTTAAAATCTCCACCCTCCCCCACTTTGAACCTTGAACAGTATTTGGAATATATTTCACTTCAATTGCACAGAAAATGACAGAAATACTTGAGTACACGTTTACATAAAGACTTGGAAGTAGTAGTATTAGGTAAAAAATATCATCTGTCCACATTCTATATCCCGCTAATAAGAGATTGTCAGCGTGTTAATTTTTTTTCTTAAAAATTTTACTATTTTTTTTAGGTTATAATTTTTTTTAATTAAAAATTAAAAATGACAATGTCCTATTTGATAGAATAGAAAACTAGACGCAAAATGAGAACAGACTATCCTTACTGTTAATATTTTCAATTCTTTTGGTCATTTTGTCGAACACGTTACATGAACATGCACATCCTAAAAAACCCAGATTTATAAGGGTCACATTCACCCCATGAAATTTAATGTTTCTTCCATTCCACTCTTAAATCTTCATTGGAAATCAATGAACACATTATCCTTCAAATATGAAAGGGTCCAAACTTGATCAAACTTCCAAAGCTAATCTGATCTTTAGAACTGTGGAAAAATGAGAGGTCTCTTCAATTTTGTGGGCATTTGTATACTCTGGCTAGCCTATTTTGCCCCCACGGAAGCAGGCAGGGGGACGTTACATTAGGCAGCAAAGGCGGGATAGGATCGTCAGGCTGCCGGGACAACCATCAAATATAAGCTTTTCTCAGTATTCTGGCTATGTTAGTGTGGATAAAATTGGAGGAAGAGCTTTGTTTTACTGGCTAATTGAAGCTCCTGCTAGTAAAAAACCCGAGTCAAAACCACTTGTTTTGTGGCTAAATGGTGGACCTGGTTGCTCTTCTGTGGCCTATGGAGCATCAGAAGAAGTGGGACCCTTTCGAGTTCGGCCTGATGGAAAGACACTCACTTTGAGTCCTTATGCTTGGAACCAAGGTACATGCATCATCTTCTGTAACATATTCTGTAATATATTTCTGTAATAATAGTATCGGAAAAATTTATAGTCCCAGGGCCTCTACCCTCTGGTCCAACGAAAATCATGAGGAGATTAATTAAGTTGGAGAGTGCCAATGAGGCATTGATTAATATCCAAGGTTGAGGTCTCATGACGTAGAAGTTATTAATTTGAATCCTCTCTCCATTTCTTGAATCCCCTATTATTTTTTATAATAGATATGTCCCCTCCCTCAATAATAAATATATAAAATTTAAAAAAAAAAATCGGAGGGTTAAAACTTTCACACTGCGGCTACCAAGAATCGATCTCACGTCATTGTCCACAATATTTAGTGTTACAGAGCTAGGATTCATATCACTCTTAAGTACTACCTCTATTCTATAATATAAGTCGATTAAAATATATAGCGAACATGAAGAAAGTAAAAAATAATGTACTTTATTAATCAAAATATCAATATTACTCTCTTAAATATAATTAGTGGTATACAAGTTATATTTAAGAGAGTAATATTGATATTTTAACTAACAAAGTAAATTTTTTTTTACTTTCTTAATTTTCGCTACAGGTTCTAAACAACTTATATTATCGAATGGAGTGAGTATTATTTAATATTTAGTGTTACAAATTATTCATATCACTCTTAAGTACTACCTTCATTCCATAATATAAGTCGTTTAAGACATGTATAACGAAAATTAAAGAAGCAAAAAATAAGTTAATTTTTTAGTTAAAATATCAATATTAATCTATTAAATAGTACCCGTATACTACTAATTTTATTTAAGAGAGTAATACTGATATTTTAATTAAAAAAATACCTCATTTTTTGCTTCCTTAATTTTAGCTATGTGTCCTATACAATTTATATTATGGAATGGAGCGATAGTTCATTCTGATTACTGATGTGATGAACCTTGTTCTTGCAGAGGCAAATCTACTTTTTCTTGATTCTCCTGCTGGAGTTGGATTCTCTTACTCTAACACCTCGTTAGATGAGATCACTGGCGACTTTAGAACTGGTCTGTTTTCCTTTTTGTCTGTGTGGGAGTTTTTTTTTTCTCTCATATTCTTCTAAGTAATGCTGACGCGGCGTCTTGTGCATTGTGTACGACCTTACAAAAATAATGCAGCTAGAGATGCTTACAAGTTCCTGAAGAAATGGTTTGAAAGGTTTCCTCAATACAAAAACAGATCATTCTACATTGCTGGAGAAAGCTATGCAGGTTTCACCACTCAATCAACTAATGCACATTTCTTTTTATGGTTATTTCCATTAGTTTATGGTTTTGATACATATTTTTTTTTAGTATGTGCTAATACAATCTCAATTAATTGTTGAGTTGAAAATAGTTATTCGTTTGGTTGGAATAAGTATTATCTTTTTTTTTAAAACTTAACCGTGGATCAAATTGTATAACCACTGATAACGAATCAGTACGTGCTGAGTGTAAGTTATTAGGTTGTGATTTTATGAGTACAACATACAATTATAAACAGTTTTAACAATCACAATGCATAAAGTAAATAACACCGAAATTATTAACGCAATTTGGCCAAACAAACTTGCGTCTGCAGAGCCTCACTCGCAAAAACTTTCACTAATCTTTTAACAAAAAAGTATATAAATACACTTGATCTCTTGACCACAATGAATTTCCTAACACAAAAAGAGTTTTAAAAGAAGCTTCACAAAACATTGCCAAGTAAGTCACAAAAACACATCTTAAAGATATGTATCACGAAATCGATGGTTTTTTCATCACCTTCTCATCATAAAATCTGATTTCCAGGCCATTATATTCCGGAATTATCGAAGATCATAGTTGGAAACAACAAGGGTATCAAGAATCCCATCATAAACTTCAAAGGTTTTCTGGTAATCATTTGTCTTCTTCTTAATTATAATTAGCCTAAAGTAATCAAGATTAAATATGCCAAATTATATGACTGTTTTTTTTCTTTCTTTCTTCATATATATATGGTAAACAGTTGGGGAATCCATTGATTGATAATTATTATGACAACATTGGAACATTTGAGTATTGGTGGAACCATGGTTTAATATCTGATACAACATACAAGACACTGAATGAATCATGTCCAAATGATTCATTTTTGTTCCCAGGACAAGAATGTAATAAAGCTCTTCAACAAGGTTACAAGGAGCTTGGAGATATCAATCCCTATGGGATTTATGATGATCCCTGCAGTGATGTCACTCTTACCCATAACTTAAATTTGCCTCTGGTATGCAATACTTCTCTTTCATTTGCCCCCAACAATATCATTAATATTATTGATACTTTCTCTGCTTGAAATTAACTGCCGCTCAGACATGTTTTTCCCGTTACTTTATGCATTTATTGTCAAATATTAGGTGTGTCTCATATTCATTCCCGTTCATACTCAATTATTGGGGAAAAATTAATAGAGTATTGAATGTCTTTTCCCCAAATGTCTATATTATTGTAGTAGGAATAAATACTTAGAAGTTACTAAATTCGAGTTGCCAAGAGAAAGGCATATTGCTTCTTCATCTTTGAATCTAGACAATTCAATTTTATTTTCTTAATTCGAATGTACAATTTTAATGTGATGGTTAATTTCAAAAGAAGCGACTAACGTGTTAAAAAAATATGATAACGTGATAGTGAAATGTATAATAAAATAATGTAATAATAAACTTATAAAACAAGAGGTACAATGGATATTGCACGAAAGTATGACACTGAGGCGTCATATATGTTGTATCGCCGCGCTATTAACATATTTTGTTTAGTATGTGCGAGATAATTTTTTTACCGTCATATGTAATTTGACGATCGAAATTATTTTGGAAAAAATATTCATTGATCTCTTTCCAACACATGTTAAACAAAATATGATTCCAACGCATATCAATATCTGTTAGCTCTTAACTAAGAATTGTTGTCATGCGTTGGAGACATGTTTGTCTAACAGGTGTTGAGAAGAGATCAATAGGCGTTTTGATCTCAACCGTAAGTTTTTTCATCCGAAAATAAAAAAATTGTCCCGTACGTGTGGAATTTAAGGCGTTCCGCACTTATGTTGCATGTAGTTTATTATATATATATTTTTACTAAAACAGTATTTTTTTGGTGATTATTAAGCCATGGAAATTCAGAGGGAATGATCAATGCATTGTGAAGTATACAAAAATGTACATGAACAATCCGGAGGTGCAAAGGGCTTTACATGCAAATGTGACAGGAACAATTCTACATCCTTGGATGAGTTGCAGTGAAGTAGTAAGGAGCAAGTGGACTGATTCTCCAAAATCTATGCTTCCAATTTTCAAACAACTCATTGCAGCTGGCCTCAGATTATGGGTTTTCAGGCTAGTTTATACATCTTTTCTTTTATTTGAATTACTCGATAATACTTCCTTCGTCTGAAATTAAATGTCGATTTTTTATAATACTAAAATGAATAGTAAAGTGGACATCTAGTAGCAGATGAAGGGAGTATATATTACTACCTCCATTCCATCAGTATAAGTCGTTTAGGACATGTAGCAGAAATGAAGGAAGCAATAAAACAAATTGTTTTATCAGTCAAAATATCAATATTACTCTCTTAAATAGGACTTGTATACCACTAATTATATTTAAGAGATTAATATTAATATTTTTGCTTCCTTAATTTTTCGATATATGTCATAAACAACTTATATTATGGAGACCAATGAGCAAAGTTGAGATCTCATGACGTAGAAATCACGAGTTCGAATCCTCTCCCCGCTTTTTGAATCCCCATTTCTTGTAGATAGGGCCCTTCCTCCAATAAATAAATAAAAACTTATATTATAGAGTGGAGAGAGTGGAGAAAATGAGAAAAATAACTAATTAAATTTTGGTGTCTATTTTTTTTAATCTAAAAACAGTGGTGATACTGATGCTGTTTTGCCACTCACTGCTACTCGTTATTCCTTAAAAGCCCTAAATCTCAAGACTCTAACTGATTGGCATGCTTGGTATCACAATCAAAAGGTCAGATATCATATACTATAAATCTATATATTTTAGAGTAGAAATGTAAAAATTCTTGAATTATATATATAATATATATTTCTTGTATAATTTCTAATTTTAACAATTTTGCTTTTGAAACCCCCCAAAAAAAATGCAGGTTGGAGGATGGAGTCAAATATATGAAGGTTTGACATACATAACAGTGAGAGGAGCAGGGCATGAAGTTCCATTAGGAAAACCTCGACTCGCTTTGACACTTTTTAGGCATTACTTGAATAATCAAACATTGCCAGCAACAAACAAAGAAGATTAGTATAATTGACACAATACTTCTGAATTGAAACATTAGCTTCGAATTCGACATTTGTACCCCTTCAAAAAGAAAAAGAGAAAAAAACATTGTTGGAAACATCCACTTGATTGGTTCTTCACCAAATAAAACATTGAAAGTGTGAACAAAAGAAACTATAGATAAAGGAAAAAGTTGAAATTCTTGAAATACATATTGGTATCATGTGTTGTAGCTGTTTTCTTTAATTTATGTATCCTTTAAAAAAAAAATTATCAAGTTGATGTAAGAAAAAAAATGTATACAATTTTGTAACAAATTCCAAGAAATTCAGTTCATATTCTTTGAGTAGCAAGATGACTGAATTTGACATTTTTCTACATTAAACTAAATAGTGGTGAAAATAATTTAAATCGAACATATTTAAGCACGAAAAAACTTTAACATGAATCGAAGTCTCACTATCACCTTTCAACTTTCACAGAACTAAATTCATGTTATTTTCGATTCGAATTCTCTCTAAGTACCACTTAGAGTAACAATCTAATAATAGATTACACGAAAAAAGAAAAAAGAAAAGAAAAGGAAGAAGCTGAATGAGATGAGCTTTTTATACACTTGTAAATAAAGTTAATTAAGATGATCATCAACATTTTTTAATTATTTTAAAAAAAAACAATCATCAACAAAATTTTAATATATGAAATTATAAAAACAGAAGAAGATATATTTTTTGTTATGTGGGTGATATATGTAAATTCACTTTCATTTCATGGCTTGATTTTAGGAGATGAAGCTGGAAGAGGATCAATAATTCCTTCCTTAGTGTCTTGAATCCCCAACCCATAAAATCTATCGGTTGGAGGGGAAACATTTTACTACTTGAGTTGCGTTTCATTGTCGAGTTGAAATTATATATGAATTCCAATTCTATAATTAAAAAATGTTACAATAATCTGCATTACTATTATGATATCTCAGTTTCCAATCTCAAGGAATTAAAGAATCGAGAACTTTGTAATAAAGGATTGATCAGTAAGTACATAATTGCAACTTTTTTGGCATAAAATATTGTGGATTCTAAGAAAAGGGGATCATGCAATGAAATAAAAAATTCCAAAGACAAGATAAGAAGGAAAAAAAGAAAGAAAGGCACAATTTGCATTGATCAAAATATTCCTTTAATGCCCCTACAATTTTATTCTATGATCCACCATATATTCTTCATTATATTACTCATCATGCTTTGGAAAAAGAAGGAATTTTGGAGGGGGGGGGGGGGGTCCATATATAATAAAATGAAAAAAGCTACCCTTTTTGTGCATTGACCATTTTGTCCCTTATGCTTTGCTTGCCTTCAGCCTCTACATTATACCTTTATTACTCTAGCCTTTTCTAGAACCACTTCTTGAATTCTTTCACTTGTATGAGAACAATAAAAGGAAGAGGTAAATTTATCCTTTTCGAGTTTAAGATTTATCTTATTTATCGTGTTGTACAAAATATTGTATAGAGTGATAACCTATGAAATCGATGTAATTTAAAAAAAAAAAAATCAAAGTAATACTAAGTCTTGTACTTCAATTGTATAGAACATTGTTTTTATCTAGGGACTCTTTTGCACCCCTTTGTCCACCTTTCCCCACCTTGATATTGAATATTACACAAAATTATTGCTAAATAACTTTGGAAAAGAAAATAATGGAAGTTTGAGTGGGAAGGTTGGTGAATTATAATTTGAAAGTTGGAGAAAACAATTGAAGAGGGAGACAATCTTGAAAGGTGGTAAAGTAGAATTTACCAAAAATATTGTTATTCATATTCTTAATGAGCAAGTATAGCTACACATATTCTTACTTGTAATAACATTTGTAAGAGCCCATCAATCTGGATGGTTTTCTAGTAGTGGCAATTCTAAATTAAGAGTTTTAGAGTGCTTTCTTGGATTTGGGAATGTTCAAATACTTTTATACATATTACTAGTATTACTATTACTACTATTATTATTACATCAAAGTTGATAGACTACGTACCTCTATGACGGTCTGAATATTTTGTTACTCTGTGTTTCATTCCCTTTTCTTCTACAATCAGGCTGCCATATAGCAAGTCTTTTCTTATTTATTTTAAAAAAGAGAATTTATAGAAATGATGGAATCCTGAGTGAACAAGTAAGACACGTGATAGTTCATTGTGAAAACGACAAAGGATATAATAGGAAATAAGAGGTATAAATATAATCCTAAACCCCTTTGTGATGAAACAACAATCTTACTTTATCTAATAGCATTCTTTACCAAATTGAATGTCCACTTTCATTTTGAACTAGCCAGTACTAAGAGAATTAATAAGATCGAACCTTTGCCAACACCCACAAGAATATTTAGTAATGTAGTGTGACATAATGACGGATGCAGTATGTTAGCAGCGGGTCAAATGACCCTTGCTGATTTTTTTAGTATATATGGTATATTTTATTTCATTTAGATGATAAATGAATAAATAATCCACACAAATTGATGCGTGCCCCCAATATCTTCTGTTACTGATTCGCACTGACGTGACATTCCACTGAAATCAAAGTCCCTTCCCCAAATTTAAAAAAAAAAAAAACAAGACCCAACCTTTTATCCATTTCCAAAAAATGTGTTTCCTTAATAGCTAAGAAGTGCAATATGGTCATTCATTATCACTAGTTGCCTATAAAGTATGATTGAAAAAAGAATAAAAACTTATTCCATCGAAAGCAAAGCCTTATCAGAGATTTGAATTCCTTTTTAGTTCCCTCAGTCTCTACCATTGTCTCTCCTTTCAAAAGAGAAAGCTCATCAAAAGAACAACCCCCCCTACCCCCCAAGAAAACCCTCCAAAATGAACAGATTTAGTAACACATTAATAGGGTTCTTGAACCTATTAACACTATTAGCATCAATCCCCATAATAGGAGCAGGTTTATGGATGGCAAGAAGTAGTACAACCTGCGAAAACTTCTTACAAACACCACTTTTAGTAATAGGTTTCGTGATTTTAATAATCTCACTTGCCGGATTCATAGGAGCTTGTTTTAACGTTGCATGGGCACTTTATCTTTACTTATTAGTCATGTTGTTGCTTATTGGTGCTTTAATGGCCTTCACCATCTTCGGATTCGTCGTTACCGGTCAAGGTAGAGGAGTGGAAGTTTATGGTAGGGCTTATAAAGAGTATAAACTTGAGAATTATTCAGGTTGGTTGAAGAAAAGAATTAGGGATCCTAAATATTGGAATCCTATTAGGAATTGTATTTTGGGTTCTAAGACTTGTGGGGAAATTGTTACGTGGACTCCTGTTGATTATCTTGGCAAAGACATGTCTCCAATTCAGGTACGCAATACTTCTGACTCTTAACAATAGATTTTAAGTATTTAGAAAATTTTTTCTCCTATAATCATGTCCATATTTCTCTCCTTCCTATAATATCATGTCACGTATCTCACCACTTTCAAAACTGTTATTTAGTTAAATAGCTTTGACAGTAGATGTTTTAGTGTTGAAAATTTTTGAATGTTTTTTTACGTAGTGTGAAATTTACTCAAATAAATATATTACTTATATTCGTAAAAATATTTTTTACATGTTTTATACTATAATAAAAGTAAATGAATTTTGTTCAATAGTTTTTTCCTCTTTTTTTTTTTTTTGACGATTGCAAATTTTTTTTATGGACCCTGGAAGATAGTGATTGGGTGTTCTTTGTTTATTGTTTGATGGTGGCAATGGACACTCCGACTCCTATGCGGAACAGCCTTTTTTTTCGCACATGTAGAATATTTTTGTTTGCCTTGAGAACATGTGTTCTTAGCTCATGAACACCTGTTCACGCGAAACATGTGTTCAAAAATCATAACAGATGTTCATTTTAAATCAATCTCAGCCGTTAAAATTTTAATCCAACGAATGCGAATCTGTTCCGCATAGGAGCCGTGGTGGGCAATGGAATATTTGTACTTAGAGGTGTTTCATTTATCAACCAGTTGGAAAAGAATTTATTCAATTTGTCTCACATAAAGTGATGGAACAAAAAAATAATAATAATCTAGTGATTTTTATTTCTTATTTTTTGAAAGGAAATATTTAAAAGAATCCATTGATTCCTTTAAAATGTTATTGGTCCATGTGAAATTTATATTCCCCGTTTGAAATTCAAATGTAAAATTTTCACTATTAACTATAAAATCTTCTTATAATCAATTAATTTTTATAAAACTCATAACCAAACTTTAGACAAGTATCTTTCAGTTTTTAAACTTTGGGTAAGAATCTTTTTAGGGATGGATAGGGATAGGAGAATCTCTGAACAAATGTTAGATATATGTAACATAAAAACTGTTAGGGTAGAATGAACCTTGTAATTTGTTTTAAATTTTGTAAAAATTGAATTATTTGTAAAAGAAATTGTCGGTCAGAAATGTAAAATTTTGTATTTCCTTTTGAAACCGTGTTATCATCCAAATACTTCATTAAAATATTGAACCGATGTCCCATACTCTTATGAAAAGTTTTTCATTCTTGAGAATACTCGATCTGTTTAATAATACGTATCGGTCTTTTAGGGATTTTCACCCTCTTCCCAAAAATGTCATATTCATATTTTTAATGATTATTTTACTAATTTGCTACTCTCACATAGTGAGAGAGTTTGTGGTTGAGACTTAATGAGCTTACATTAATATACTTAAGGATAAAATTTATAAAATAGTGTAAATTAATTTACTTAAGACTAAAATTTAAAAAAAATAGTTTTTTTCCTCCTTAATCTATGCTAAAATAACTCAAAACCCTTGTATTACGAAACACAGAGAGTAGTAATTATGTGTAATGTCTGGAACTATATATTTGGACAGTCTGGTTGCTGTAAACCACCAACAACATGCAATTATGCAATGGCAACAATGGCTCAAGATCCAGATTGCTATCTTTGGAACAATGCTCCAAACATTCTTTGCTACGAGTGCGATTCATGCAAGGCTGGTGTTCTTGAAGATGTCCGAAGAGACTGGAAAAAGTTGTCTGTACTAAACATTGTAATGCTTGTTTTCCTCATTGGTATCTATTCCATTGGTTGCTGTGCTTTCCAGAACACCAAAAGAGCTGAAACTGATTACCCTTATGGCCATAACCGTATGTCCAAGATTCGTCCCAGATGGGACTTTCACTGGTAAGTTCAACTAAATATCGATTTAGATCATCTGTCTCATTCATAAAAATAGTCACGTGTAGCATTAGGGTTTTATCTCTTTTTTTCTTTTTAAGAAAATAATTGTCACGTGACAGTTTAATATTAGCTGAAGATGAAATACAATACACGATATGACGGAAAATCTGAAACGCTAAAGATCTACTTATATATATATATATATATATATATATATATATATATATATATATATATATATATATATCATGAATTAGAGTTGAGTGAATTAGTATTTGACTGATACAAATTTCAAACATATATATGTAGACAAATCTTATTTGTTCACAATTTAAGTGAACACTTATAGAATCTCTAGAAAATGAGGATTAATATGAGACTATAATATATGTAAAGCCACACCTTTCGGGTTGATTGATACATCATATAATATATTGTTACGTACCCTTTATAATGTATACAAATTATACCAAAAAAGTATAGTGGCTAAGTACTTGTCACACAGTTATACTAATGATAATCCCTATAAAATTAGGATTTGGACTATAGTATTTGTCAAAATTAAATATTGCATGTGGTTGTTACACACCCATGCAATATATTGTTAGCGTCTGTTACATTATCACTTCAAAATTTTGAGAAATGTATTTTGTTTCTATAAAGATAAAAAAAATGATGTTACATTTTTAAAAAAATAAATTATTTTTTTTTAATTTTATCTTTTAATACATGTTTCTAATAACAGTGACTTGTCTAAGATGTACTGTTTCTTTGGTTTGTTATTGATACATTGGCAGGTGGAGATGGATGCATGACATGAGAGACAGACTTTATTAACCACTAAAATAAAGTTAGTTACTTTTATTTTTTTTTATCACTGCTTCCCTTATATTACTACAACATCTTTCTGTAAAGAAATTAAAGAAAGAAAAGTGGGATATCATTTATATATATCTATGTGTTGTATTGATCAGAATGTTCACATGGATTCAGAGTATAGTCTTATATGTATGGCCATTTCTCTTTCTTTTTACACAGGCATCACCTGCTTTTTAATTTTGTACAAACAAAGAATGAAAAGAAATAGTGCTTGAATAGTGCTAGACATTGGTCGAGCGGCAAAAGCTAATGTCAAGATGTAAAGGTCTTAAGGTCTTGATTTCAAACTTCACTTCCCGCTTCTCTTCTTATGTATGAATTATACTACTGACCTTTTGTTTTTTTTATTTATTTATTGAGAGAGGGGACCTATCTATTACAAGAAGCGGGAAGATAATTCGAACTCATGACGTTTACGTCATGAGGCCTCAGCCTTGGTCAATAGAACAATGTTTCATTGGCAATGAACTTTTGTTTGCTAATGGATCTTCTCCAGTTAATGTATTTTCTCACCATTACTTCTAAATATGCTTATCATCCTTCATTAAGTGTCATCTTTCATAGATCTAACACTCACATTAATTTCCAACCACCACTAGTTAACTAGTAATAATAAAGGTAACTAAAAGATTATGGTTTAAATGTTAACCATAAATGTTAATTAATGGAGTTAGTACTATGACCTAAGTTTACTAAGAGCAGGGCGAACACAAGATTAAAAGTTTGGAAGGTTAAACTATGTATAATATATGTTATTATTAGTTTTTTTTTTTTTGTCAAAAAATTTAGAAGAGCCAATATGAAATTATAGTAGTAAATATAGGGAGAGAGTATTTAGAAAACCCTTGGTCCACTCCTGACTGAGGGTTTACACTTTAGATGGTATACTTACTATTATCTAATTAACGATATTATGGTTTAAATTGTTAACTAAAGGTATTTAATAAAATTTAATTTGAGCCTTATAAAAAAAACTATTGGCTTTTTTTTCTTGATAGAATAGGGAGAGAGAGAGAGAATTCTTGCTGAAAGAGAAAGTGCCAAAGAGAAGGTCTTAGTCCCTGCTAGTTACCTTTTTTCTTTCCTTTAATTATTTTCTGCGTGTTACATTCGAAACTTATTATTCTAAATTAAAAATGTTAAATAAGTCACTATACTAATCTTTCTTGACTTTGCCAGTTACCTCACCTTCCTTGACAACCCCCGCTAGTTACCTCTTACTACAACTGCCCCTAGTTTCAATTGTTATTTAGCAAAAAAAAAACTGTTATTTTCTTGTTAAGTCTGCCTAGTACTCCAACTTGGATTATTTGAGTAAAATTTTACAATAATAAGTATTAATATTTTTGGGATCTCAAGAACCCAGATAGAGTAGTTGGTAATATGATGTAACATTCGACCTGTATGTTGCGAGATCGAATCCATTCAGATCTCAAATTTGATAATTATGAGACATACGCTCAGTGGAGATGCATTGGATTGATTTTTTTTTTTTTGGGTACGAGATCAATTAGTAGTTATATCTGATTAGAACTTAATTGCATTTAATCCAATCGAAAAAACTTTACTTTAGAGACATCGAACCCTTTTCATTTATAAAACTCATTTTTGATTGATTTTCCTTGGAGAATGAAAAAGAAAATGTTTAAATTTCTGAGAAAAGAGGAAGCTTCTGGAATTTTCGTAAAACCAATCTGCAAAACTTTATCCAATCAAGTTTTTTTTTTTCAGAGAAAAAAAGGGAAGTTGATTGGATAAAGTATTCAAAAGCTCAAACCCTTGCCAACCGTTCTCAGTTACTGACAGGTGTTCCGTACGTATAAAAAAAAATTAAAGGTTGAAATCGTATGTTTCATAACACTTGTTAGAATATTTTTAACAGTATTATAAAAAAGTGATATCATTCGTCAAATATTAATCCGACAACTGATAAGTATTCTCCACTCACAAAATTTTGCCGGATTAAGCCCATCCCGTTGAACATTTCCGTGGTCCAACAGGATGAACTCAACATGTCCTCTATTGTGACACTTTTTCAAACAATTTAGAAAAAAATAATAATATCCATTAATAATTCCTGAAAAAGGGGTGAAGACCGACTTTTATTTTTTTTTTTTCAAATTAATCTTCTCTTTTTTGATAGAGACTTTTTTATATTACTAAATTACCAAATTCACAAGTAGTCTGCAGTCAATAAAGGGAAGCCCAAAATTCTTTCAACCATCTGATATTATTTCATCTGAAGTTTTTTGTTTTATTTTTCACACTAAACTTTACAATATTACTCCTACACTTCACTCTACTCTCACTAATGAGCATCAGTAGAAGAAGAGAGAAAGAGAAAATGTTGAGGGTGATAATTGAAATAAATCGTTGAGCGAATCTAATAAAAGTAACCCGTTTAAAGCGATGCCCCAATTAATTGTGGAAGTACCCGTGAGCGGGATGTCTCCCGTAGAGCAACAGATTACATAAGGAATGGAGGGAGTACTAAATTACCAAATTCACAAGTAGTCTGCAGTCAATAAAGGGAAGCCGAAATTCTTTCAACCATCAAATATTTTATTCCTCTCGGATTAAAAATATCCAAAATATGCACAAAAAAACACTATTAAATAATATAAAATTTTCAAAAAAAGACACAAATATTTTAAAAGAAAAGTTTGATTTCAAGAGTTCGTAGATTTTGATCACCATGACTTGGCAATGATTAGGAGATTTTGATTAATTATTTTGTTCTCTAAAAGTGTTTACTTTTATTTTTTCACGTGTTTATGGTTATGGATACTTTCTGTTCTCGTCCATTTTGTAGTCGTATTTTGGAGTATTTCTTTTTCATAAGAAATTTCAGTATTAAAAGGGCTTTATAAAATACAATCTTCCAAGATTTGATGAAATCATGTAAGAAATTCACTGCTAATATATTCTACGGCAATTTTTTTTTGTAGTTAATGGGTCTTTCTAATTTGGTAACTAATCATCATTTAAAAGAAGAAGTTGTAGTGCATTTGACTCGCATCTCGATTCTGGACATTCTCGACACATTTTTCACCTATAATAAGATTGAAGAGCTTTGAGTCACCGTGAAAACAAATTACAGTAGTGTGCATTTGTTAAGGTTTTAATTATTCAGATCACAAACAGATTAGATGAATAACGTAAATAATGGTTACCAAAGAGAAAGAAAAAACTAATCAACCCTAAGATTATATCCGTTCACTATATCGGATCCTCTGTTGCACTCCTTACAATATTCTCTAATTATATTTCACGTTCACATCATGATTATATCTTTTTATCTCTAAAATTTATCTTATATTAGCTTAGAAATATATGAATGAAAAAGTTTACAAATAGAATGTTGAAGGAAGTATTATAGTGTAACAGAAAATTCGAACCCGATCATTCCACAACTATCAATTTATCCAAGAAAACCCTAGATTGAGCTACTTGATAATTTTAGATACTTTCTTATTCTTAGATCGATTAGACATCGTGAACTCACCTTAATTGGTAATTCCAAACTCAAATAGTCAATTCATAATTTCCAGAATCCCCTATCTATTCTTCGGGTGAAAATCCTCTGTCCCTATTCCTATCCCTAATCCTGTCCCAACCAATCAGAATTTACTATATAAATATTTTTTCCAATTATATATACACATGGTGAATTGTGATTGGTTGTGGGACACACACGGGGACAGAGGATTTTTTGCCCTATTCTTCCCTCTCTGAACTTATAAGTAACTACTTTCGTTCATAGATCTCTTCTGAATACTAAATAAATAACAAATAGTTACAACTTATTCCTTTAATTCTCTACATGCTATATTAACTAATTATTTTTTCTTCTTAAAACTCCAATAAAGATTACTCATAATTAAGTCAATTGAACTAGGTAATTATAGTAATGTGATAATGAAAAAAAACCGTATACATTCGTTCCATAATATAAGTCGTTTAGGACATATAATGAAAATTAAGTAAGCAAAAAACTAGGTACTCTATTAGTTAAAATATCAATATTACGCTTAACTAGGAATTAGTGGTATACAAGTCATATTTAAGAGAGAAACGTTGATATTTTAACTAACAAAGTACATTACTTTATGTTTCATTAATTTTAGTTACATGTAGCTAAACGTCTTATATTATGTAATGAATTAAATAGAGTATAAAAATAAAATAAAAAATCTAACTAGAAGACGCGTTTTGTAACAGAAAGTAAAAGTCTTTAATTCAAGATTTTTAAAGTTTTTATTATATCAACAATGATGCAAGTATTTCTTTTTATGACCAAAGGAATTATTATGGGTACTACATTAAAATTGATAATTAAATGACTCTAGTAGTCATACATATATGTGATTTTTATTACTATGGTTTTGCTGCGGTCCAAACTTTGAATATTTTGTACAAGTCTTTTTAGGGAATTGCACAATATTAAGTATAGATATGGACCACCTTAGACCTTGTCTTATTCTCACTTTTGCTACGTTTTCTTCTTTCTTAATTTACTTTTCCCACCAATGATCTCTGCTGCGAAAATGGCATCCAAAGTAGTAGCCTCTAATTAATCACAAGATTAATTTGTTCAAATAAACATTCTTAATCACAATCATGTTTCCAGTTCTATGATCACTGATTTTTACTACGATTCGGGATCTTTTAGGACATTGTTGAGTACACTAATAATATCATCATACGTAGAGTATCAGTCCATTAATCTTGATCCTACTCTTCCTTATGCACAATATTTATTTAAAGGATTTACATTTACATGTAGGGCCGACATGTATTTCATTTTTCCAGCTGGGATATATAATCCTTGTATAATTCACATACTGAACTTTTGGTAAACTTTTTTTTATAAAAAAATCTTTACTTAACTTAACCTAATTCTTCCATATTTGCCCTTAGTTAATTTAAGTTGAAGTTAATCATTTATTGTTTCAATACAATTCTTCAACCACTCAATATTAAATGAAGGATGTTTGAGTCTTTTTCTTTAAAAGTTACGTGAAATTGAGAAAAAAATTTAATCGGTATGTTTTTTAAATTGGGATGATTAATTTAAGACGGATGTAGTATTTTTTAATGGAGCTTGGCCTTAGAATGACCATATTTTTTCTTTAATGGGCTAGTGGTATTAATGACATTGAAATTTTTTGTTGAAATTGTTTTGGCGTGGACGAATTTCTCAATCTAGGACGGATTTACATATGACGTGAACTAACATCCAGCATGTCTATCCAATTAAATATTTAACCGAGTCTATTCATAACTTTTTGGACGCGAACTTTTATATCTTCAAATTTGACTCGTTTAAAAACTCGAACCTAAAATCTCATTCGAACTCGAATCGAGATGAGCCCAAACAATTTAACAAGGACTCAATTCGTTTGCGGTACTAGTCAAAACTAGTTCTCTCCCACCAGAATTTGTTTTTGGTAAATGACCATATTAGCCTTCTAATCAATTTGGCAAGGTTTCATTAAATCTGGTTATTATATATTCATTGTATCATCTCCTTAATTCAAAGAACGAATCTATGATGAAGAAAAAAGAAGAAAAAAAAAAGAATTTTGTTTTTGAAATAGACCAGGTTGATTTGGGCCTCATTGTCTCCTCCTTGAAACAATACTTTTCCACGTAACGGCACCCGCAAGGAGAAATGCTTTTCAACCTTCAAATCGAGGCCTATTACAATGAAATGAAAAAAACACAAATCAAATAATGAAAAAATTGAAAAACAAACCCAAATTAAGGCCTATTATATTTTGATTGATTTTTTTGTTTAAAATTTTTTATCTTCCAAATTAAAAAATTAAATTTTATGTGAGACCCATATTAAGAATTTTTTAGTGGAGAGTGAGAAATTTATGCACAAATGCACCCGAATCACTATTCTCGAGAGACAATATTCTGACATGTTACTGATTTATATCTTTACATATAGACTTTGTAATTTAAAATTCTCCAAAATAAAAAGAGATACAATTTTCTTTTAATTGTTAATTGTATATCACCTTAGTAATGTGAATTCTGTAAAACAAGTTTCCTAACATAATTTATCCATCATCGAGAGCGAATTTTTACTTTTTGTCTATCCAAGTATAGATGTACTTGGCTCGAGCGTGGACTTCTCTATCAAAGGAAGTATATGAAATCAAGTTTCACAAATACGAATTTTTTTAGTATATATATATATATATATATATATATATATATATATATATATATATATATATATATATATATATATTGTTTAATTTAAGCATATAATCTTCACCTAATTTAAGGGTCATTGAATTCTAAAATCGTCTTTATGGTACTGGTCTCAAAGCCCCTTACATAAATTGAGCGAAATTCACATATGCAGGTAGATCCCGCCCAATTCATGCGAAAAGATTGTAGGGTCAATCCAACAAGGACAGTCCTATAATTAAAGTTTTCCTTTAACTCAATAATTGTACTCTATAAATGATTTTTTCCATTTGTTACTAAACAATATACTAATCCCCTCACTCTTCCCCTCTTCTTTTTGGATATAATGTATAGGTGATATGAAGCTTATCCAATCCAGAGTTCAGGCCAAGGCATGCCACAAGCTTAAAGAATAATTTACATTGGTATACATCACTCACAAAAAATAATTGTTAACAATAAAATTCGAACTTAAGTTTTACAAATAAAATCAAACAAACCTTCTAAACTTAACCAGTGCTCTATATATATTTTTTTATTAAGGAAAGGAGATTTGATCACGCTGCCTGCTAATCGAATGTCACACCATATTATTAGCTACTCTGACTCTTAATTTTGTAGTCATGGGTTCGAGCTCCACGGTGGGCGCCAAATGATACGTTTTGAACAAATGGGGTCCTCTCTGTGTGTAGCAAACAAACTAACCCAAGTGAATGGATTATGCGGCAAGAGGAATTTGGCCTGCGAGAAAAAACACGACCAAAGATGGTAGGGAAGATCTCAATCACACTCCGATGTTTAAGTTAATTTTTTGGCAGAGAAAGAGATACGTAGAAAATATTCAATGTGTAGAAGGTAATTATCATATTATCAAAAACAGTAAATGTACATGATATTTATAGGAGGTAAAATCCGAGAATATAACAGTTACTAATTCAATTTGAACTCACAGTTATATCACTTAAACTCACACTCATATTTTTTCAAGCTATGGGAGTTGAGTTCGGACCCATTGACAGCCCTACCCACTAGTAGGCAACTAGAACATTGAAATGAATAACTGATAATGACCAAAACTGTTTTTGTATTTTTGTTCCGAGTGAGACATTGGATATTATTAATATTATAACGCGTTAAAATGGCATTATCAATGGTAGTATATTTCAACTTGATTCTTTCCCTTTCCCTTTCCCTTTGTGAACGTGACTAGCTTTCCTTTGCAATAATCCATTACACGTTTAAAGATTGAATTGGTTATAGATCATCCATTTCCATACAATATCTTTGATTAATTAGCCCTTTGAATTGGCTATCTTTCCTTAAATTTACTCTTTCTAATTAGTCAAAGAGACCAATACCAAATTAATAAGTAATATTTTCTTAATAATTTGCCAAGTCTTCCCTTCTTCAAATTGGTAAGAGATCCGTTTCTTTAAAATTCCAATCCTTTTAAGAAATTAACAACTTAAAAATGATGTCTATTGTTTTGTTTTTTATTAATAAAAGAACGAATATTCAATTTTTAATAACAAAAATATCAATTGATATTTATGCTAATTTCGTCTAAACATTAAAGTACTAAAATTTGTCGTCAGATATAGTTTTAAGATCGAGTGTCTAGTTCAGAAGATTTAAATAAAATTATAACAACAACAACAACAACAACCAAGCCTTAATCCCAACAGATTGGGGTCGGCTACATGAACCAAAGTAAGAATCACGTAAGGTCATCCACATGGATGCATTCTCTCCATTTCTTTCGATCCCAAACACAACCCTCATCTAGTTCTAGCAGATTCATATCCCCTTTTATCACCTCCGTCCACGTCTTCCTCGGTCTCCCTCTACCTCTTACGCCATCTATATTACACAATCCTTCAATTCTCCTAACCGAGCATCACTGGCCTTCGTCTAATGTGCCCAAACCAACGCAAACGGTTCTCTCTCATCTTGTCTTCAATAGGTGCTACACCAACCTTCTTCTCGAATAGTCTCATTCCTCACTCTATCCATTCTCGTATGCCCACACATCCATCTTAACATACGCATCTCCGCTACATGCATTTTTCTCGAATATGACACCTCTTAGTTGCCCAACATTCTGTACTCATATAATAATGCTTTGGGTCTAACGGTTGCTTTCAGAAACTTTCCTTTCAATCTCGGTCAGACATTACGATCACACAAAAACACCCGTCGCACTCTTCCATTTCAACCAACCGAGCCTTTTAACTCGATGCGCTACATCTCCAGTCAAGCTCTCAGTCCCTCTTAATAATAGAACCAAGGTATCGAAAATACTCACTCTCCGAGATATTTTTTGTCACCCAAAGTTACTACAGTTTGCTCATCGTTGCTCGCTAGTGCTAAACTTACACTCCATATATTCTGTTTTACTTCTACTAATCCTAAAACCTTTAGATTCTAAGGTTTGTCTCCATACATCCAACTTGGCATTAACACCCGCTCTTGTCTCATCAATCAAAACTATATCATCAAGAAATGAGCATGCACTACCATGATCTGGATCTTGTATACACTGGGTCGGGTTCATCCATAACTATCAGTAAATGTAGAAAAGGGACTAAGTCATTTGAACCTCAGTGCACCCCAAATAAAATTATAACAACTTAATTTATTATTCTTTTTAGAAAAGAAAGTACTTTATAGATTTGATTACTGTGTTTATACACGTTTTTTTTTTAAAGTACAATGTGATACAATCTCAACTATTAAAAATAATTATTTTAACTGTTCTAAACAACTTTTTTCTGATTAAAATAACTATTATCTGATAACGGATAATAAATTAGTAAATGGCTAGTCTCTTCTCTAACGTATTTTTGACCTCTCCAAAATTGGGGTGTGTGTTTACTCCACTTGCGTGCCCAATAGTCTCTTCTCTAACGGTCATAAATGGACACGGTTGAATTTGGAAAAGTCAAATAGCTTGAACTTTCCTCTCTTATTGATGATACATATTAAAATATTTCTCTCTCTCTCTCTCTCTCTCTCTCTCTATATATATATATATATATATATATATATATATATATATATATATATATATATATATATATATATATGTAAGCAAAGACATGCATATATGTAAGCAAAGACTTGCATATATGTAAGCAAAGATAGAAAGAGAGAGAGATAGCAAGATTTTGAAAAAAAAACTACTTTTTGACTGCTGAAAATATTAATTTTATTAATATCTTCTTCTTGAATTTGTTACAAGAATTTCTTTTCTTCTTCTGTTTCTTCAAAGAAGTCTGCTTTTGAAATCTGTATATATAGAGAGAGAGAGAGAGATTAATTAGAGATTAATCAAAGTTTATAAGGTTAAAAAAGAAGGTATGGCAGGAACAAGGGAGCGTTCTTTGGAGATGACATCAACATGGGCTGTTGCTGTTATTTGTTTTGTTTTGGTTGCTATTTCTATTTTCCTCGAATATGTTCTCCACCTTGTTGGAACGGTACGTATATATTACTCCGTCTTTCCGAAATTAAATGTCTATTTTACTATAAGGAAAATGAACATTTAATTTGAATTGGAGGGGGAGATAATTTATATTTCTTCTCTTTTACACACACAGAACTTTTTGTTGGATTTCTTGATCAAGTTTAAAATGGATAGTGGTAATACTTTTTATGTGATCTTTCTGTTTCAGTGGTTTAAAAAGAAGCGAAAACGTGCACTTTATGAGGCCTTTAGAGAAGATCAAAGCAGGTAAAAACTCCGATACCCCATTCCACATCTAATTTTTTTTTATTATATATTTACTATATTAACAAAAAAATCTATTAAGTACCTCTTTTCATAAACCGTTATTAGCTAGTCGATTGTGAATATTTGGTAGACTCATGAGTTGCTGATGATTATTAATAGTTTAAAAATCTTACTATTTGACACTAATATTAATTTTATTTATTTTTGGGTGTGGAAAAGAGCTTATGCTGTTGGGATTCTTCTCATTGATGCTATCAATACTACAAACTTACATTGCTAGAATATGCATACCAAGGAGTGTGGGCCATTCTTGGCATCCTTGTCCCAGAGATGAAGAGTCAGATGATTCAGAATACAATGACCCTTGCCTTGCTCAGGTACCCTTGAAATATCTATCACCCGTAAACTTTTTACGGTAGTTTTCGATCAAATTATACACGTGAATTTTCATTTTACCCCTTGATTATCGGCCAATTGAAAGACATATGCGCAATTTAGCTTAGACACCAAGGAGAAAAAGCGATTGCAGGTTACAATTAGCCAAATACAAGTAGTTGAGTGTTGTATTTGGCCAAACTAATCGTTTAGTTATACAAACTGTAAAACATAAATAATTCAGTGTCAATTATAGCTATTAATAGGGGTGTCAACGGGTTGGGGCAGCCGTCTCACATCTCGAAAAAATGCGACGTGACTATATAACTCGCTTTATGCGATGAGTGAAAACATGCTCAGTAAAAAAAGCTCTGGAATAAGATTAATATAATTAAAATATTATATATAATAATAATAATAATAATAATAATAATAAAAAAAAGAGGACATATAAATATAAATTATAATATGTTGCTCGACTCAATAATCAATACCCACGGTTTGATTATATTCCCCTTGAAAACTAATCGAGTTTCAAACTTTTGTGTCGAATCTTTACCTTAAAAATCAAGGTTTCTCATCAGTTATCTTTTTATTAGTTTATTTTGCTTCAAGAATTAAGTATCATTGTATTATGTATATTTGTATTTTTGTATTTTTGTCAAAATTTAATTTTAAAGCTCATTGTATTATACTATTTTTTAGACATGATTTTCATTTTTTCACTAATATAAATTAGCTCTTGAGGCTCGTGAGCTAAGCTCGAGCTCATGTTAAAATGTGAGTTGAGCGTGAGCTCAAGGTTTATGAGCTTTTCAATTTTTATGTGAGTTATGCTAAGCTCAGCTCACATAACTCGATTGACACTCCTAGCTATTAACTCTTAATTTTATGTATAATTATTTTCTCTAACTTGGCAGGGAAGAGTTCAGCTTGTTTCTGCATATGGGTTAAACCAACTCCATAAATTTGTTTTTGCACTTGCAGTTTCTCATGTGATTTATAGTATCATTACCTTGGGTTTGGGTACACTAAAGGTACATACATATCTATAATATTAAATAAAAATGACTCTTTTTTTGCCCCCCAAAAAAAAAAAAAATCCTCCAAGGTCCTGGAAATCTTTTTTTATTTTTATTTTATGGCTAATTTTCTTGAAATGCAGATGAGGAAATGGAAGACTTGGGAGGATGAAACCAAGACAATTGAGTACCAATACTATAATGGTAAGTATAGAGATATATACTAGAGAAATTAATTTCAATTTTGGGAAAATTCTGCTATGGATCGGTCCATTTCTTCGCATGTAGATATTATGATTTAAAATTATTCAGTAAAGAGAGATACGGTTTTTTTATTATTTGTTAATGATCTTTTTTCTTTTTTCTGTAATAATGATGGAATAATTTTGAACTATAAGGTTTATTGCATCGTGTCGACGACAAAATTATCCTCGATTTTAAGTAACCGATTGATATAAATGTTTTTGTTTTTCAGATCCTGAAAGATTCAGGTTTGCTAGGGAGACTTCTTTTGGGAGAAGACATATGAGTTTCTGGAGCAAGTCCCCAGTTCTCCTCTGGATAGTGAGTAAATTAATTTCTTGGTATTTTAACTATATATTAATCTTATTGACCAACAAAAATATTCAAGAAAATAATGCTAGCTTGCAAAATATTTCAACAAACATCACGTTTTTCTTCGTTTACTTGCCTAATTTAAGCAACTTTTCAAGGTAACATATAGACATGGACTTTTATTATTTTAATTTGAAAATTTGGACAATGATGTTTTTTTTCCCCACAATAGAAAATGAATAATTTATTGATGTTTCTTAACCATTTTCTGTCTTTTTCTTAGGTATGTTTTTTCAGACAATTCTTTGGCTCAGTTGCAAAAGTAGACTATTTGACTCTCAGACATGGCTTTATGATTGTAAGTTGCAAATTGCAAGACCCTTTCACATGGTTGAAAGACGAAGGATCGTCTTAAATTTTATAAAAGTTTGAATTATTTATAAGATGAAATAAAAGTTTAAATTTACAATTTTATATTTCCAACTCTTCTAATTTCTCCTCTTTCTATATATAGTTTATCATATAAAAAGAAATTGTTAATGATTTTTGATCAATTGAATATTATCTAACAGGCACATTTAGCACCTCAAAGTCAAGAATCATTTGATTTCCAGAAGTACATTCAAAGATCTCTTGAAGAAGACTTCAAACATGTTGTTGAGATAACGTTAGTTGAATTTATATTTTTTTAATGGTTTTTAATGTTTATCAAATTTCATGTCCTAAAAATTGGAATAATCTTAATTAATAACGATCTGTTTATGCAGTCCTATCATATGGATGTTTGCAGTGTTGTTTCTGCTTCCAAATACTAATGGTAAGAATCATTCCACATAGCACCTTCTTATCTATTGCAAATTTGGGTCCCAAATTTAATAGTTATAATAATGTGATAATTAATTCGTTGTCAATATATGCTACAAAGACTTATGTAGTAGTGTTTCTAAACTTATGAATCAAATTTTATATGCGATTTGCAAAACATCATTAAAACTTCATTAACCAAATTATTAGAGTTCATTGCGTGCTACACAAGTTAACTGCATGTCTAGCACTGTCAAACGAGTCATAAGTTCGAAAATTGATATGTAGCCCGTGTTATTCGGACATATTTGAACTTAGTTATTCCTGATCCGTTCAAATGCGGTCATTTTAGCCCGCTCCATTTAAAACGACGGATCAACACGGGTTTGAGATAGGACCGGACCGAACACATACTAACCCGCTCAAAACAAAATAAATAACAAAAACCCTCTTTTTTTAAGCTTTACTCCTTTTTTTCATTTTTTTTTAAAAAAAAATTAACTCTTCCCGTTAACCCGTAAACTTCTTGAGGAGGGATATGGATTAGGATTTTCTTGGTCCACAAATATTGGTCCAAATTCAGTCCGGTCCATTTTAGAGTAGTTCGTAGCGGATCAGATTAAACCGAACCAGGGTTGGTCTGTTTAACAGTGCTACATGTAGCTACACAAGTTTATCGAGAAAAAAAGGTATCAAATTCGAGTAGGAAGTGTTGTGGTATCTGTACCGGAATAGCTAGACTCACGTACTCGTACTACTATTGTGAGGCGTGACAATCTTTTTTATTTAATAATCCAAAGATGATTCCTCATTTACTTTTGAAATCTTGATTTGTTTATATTTAACAATAATTCATTTTTTGCTCTTGGACAGGTTGGTATTCCTACTTTTGGCTACCTTTCATTCCCCTAGTGGTATGTAATTTTATTAGCAAATAAATGGGTGTGTATTTATAATATCATTTTTTGTGTATGGTTATGGTTTCTAACTGAGATTTTTTTGATTGGTTGCAGGTACTCCTGGTGGTAGGAACAAAACTACAGATGATTATAACAAAGATGGGTTTAAGGATTCAAGCGAGGGGAGATGTGATCAAGGGTACACCTGTGGTTGAACCAGGTGACCATCTCTTCTGGTTCAACCGCCCCCGGTTACTCCTCTTCTTGATCAATTTTGTTCTCTTTCAGGTATTTTATGTTTCTATATATTTTTTTTACCTTAATGACCGAAAATGAAGGTAGTGTTTGACGTGATGGTTCAGTGTTTACTTACTATCTCGCTAGATCACCAGTTTGAAACACATAAAGAGCCTCTTTATAAAAAAAAATAAAAATAAAGATAAAGGGCTGCGTATATCAGAACTTTCTCGACTATCCCGATCACGCAGTTCTATGCACTTATACCCCCGAAAATACAAAAACCCTAAGGGATGGTGCTAAATTCTCATTTTGTAATGTGCAGAATGCATTTCAACTGGCTTTCTTTGCTTGGAGTTGGGTAAGCAGTCTTCTTCGATTAAGATTTAAACATCGGTCATCTATCTATGCAAAGCCTAACAAGTGATACATTGTTTGCAGTATTCATTTGGTATACCGTCTTGCTTTCACAGACGACCTGAAGATATTGCTATCAGGATTTCAATGGGGTAAGTTCTCTTCCAGAACCCATTGATTCTTTGAAAAAAATTTCGATCAAAATATTCTCCAAAATAATGTTCTTCACTTCATTTTACTTCTGCTTCAGGGTAATCATACAGGTCCTATGCAGCTATGTCACTCTTCCTCAATATGCCTTAGTAACACAGGTAACGTACTCTTACAAACGCTTTACTTTTTCAACTATCCTATTTCTCGACAAGACTTATAACTTACTAGTGAGGGACTTGAACTCGAGACACTATGATTTATGTATCTTTTCGATTAAACTTTTTAACAGATGGGATCGAACATGAAACCAGCAATATTTAACGATAGAGTGGCAACAGCACTAAAAAGCTGGTATCACTCAGCTAAAAAGAACAATAAAGGAGGAAGGCGTTCGGAAAACACTACACCTTTTTCAAGCAGACCAGCAACTCCATTACATGGGACATCTCCTCTTCATCTGTTGCATAATTACCCACACTACGCCGCTGATGATAGCCTTCAAGCATCCCCTAGAGCTTCCAATTATGATAATGAAGGTTGGGGGCATGGCTGAAGGATCTGTAACGTCTACACATAACAATGATAATGAATCTACAAGACGAGGAAAGAAATCAGCAGAACAAGGAATTCAAGATCCAACCACATCAAGAACGTCTCCCGCGGCAGGGCAAATGCACCAAATATCTGAGCATGAAGTTGGTATAAGCTTGAGAGATTTCTCATTTATTGAGAGAGGCTAAATCATGAGATATTCCCACTAGAGGGAAGTTGGTTCAGTACAGTGTATGTACTTCTTTTATTCTTTTTATGAACAACATTTTCTTCTCACCCTGCAATTCATGATTCATCTAGGGTTTGAAATTGAACATACTCTTAGTTTTAAATTTTTTATCTTCAAAATTTTTTTTTCTAGTAGAGATAGAAGCATGTTTTTTTTTCCCCCGCCGTTGTGGTCTTTTCTTAATGCTTAGCTAGTATAGTGATTTGCAACACAAAGGGCAGGGGGTGAATGTAGGATGGATTTGTAATGGAGAAAATGTGAGTCCGGTGATTTTTATCTAAAATCAACATAAAATTTTCATTTCGTGTTCCACCTCTTCTTATAGAGGATTTACTTTAATATTCAAAATAAAAATTACACCGAAAACTGAAGTAAAGTATGTTCAGTAGTGATAAACACAGAAAGAAAACAAATTTTATGAATAAAAACTAACTGAAACAATGATAAATTGGAGTTTAAGTAAAAGAGAAATTCAATATTTGTTGTCTTTATCTATTTACGTATTTCGATAAATAACATTATTCTTTTATTAGGCTAAAAATAACAGTATCAATTTACGAGCCACTATAAATGTACAATTAGTGAATCCGATAACTTTTCAGGCAAAAAAATCACACGTGTCTTGCACATGCTCTCGGAGAGAAGGGTGAAAATGTTAAAACTCAATCTTTATCTATTTACAAATTTCGATAAATAGTATTATCTTTTTATTAGGTTAAAAATAGCATCATCAATTTGTGGGTCACTATAAATGTCCAATTAGTGAATCCAGTCACTATTCAGGCAAAAAAATCACACTTGTCTTGCACATGCTCTCGGAGTGAAGGGTAAAAATGTCCAAAAACTTAATCTGAACCATTTTCCGACCAGATAAAATATGACTCAACCTACAATCTCAATCTTCTCCACCATATCCATCTGAAACCAAACCACCACCTGCTCCAGTATCCCCTCCGCCTCTTCCCTTATGTCTCTCTCTCTCTCATGAAAATACAATTCTTATTGGTTTATTAATGTCATGTTTGTTGTCTTACAAATTTTTTGATTTGCAGTGATGGAATTTTAAATTGTTTCTTCATTTAATATAACAAATTTTTAATACATTTTTTACAATTCTTGAATTTTGTTGGTAGAAGCATTGGCAAAGTGGGTGTAGGGGTGATACTGGAGCAAGTGGTGGTTTGGTTTGAGATGGTGGAGAAGATTGAAATTGCGGGTCGGGTCAGATCTTATCTGGTCGAAAAATGGGCCGGATTGAGTTTTTGGACATTTTTACCCTTCACTCCAAGAGCATGTGCAAAGCACGTGTAATTTTTTTACCTGAATAGTGACCGGATTCACTAAATGGACATTTATAGTGCTCGTAAATTGATGCTGCTATTTTTAACCTAATAAAAAGATAGTGCTATTTTTTCAAAATCCGTAAATAGATAAAGATTGAGTTTTGAATTTTTTACCCTTCACTCCTAGAGTATGTGCAAGACACATGATTTTTTTGCCTAAAAAGTCACCGGATTCACTAATTAGACATTTATAGTGGCACGTAAATTGATGCTGCTATGTTTAGACTAATATAAAGATAGTGTTGTTTATCGAAATGCGTAAATAGATAGATAAAGGCTACAAATATGGGATTTCTCTCAAGTAAAAATCAAAATACAATTTTTGTTCCACGTTTTCTTTTCTTGCCCAATACTACATAGCAACCAAAATATCAGCAAAAGTACTGATAATAGTTGTAACAAAATTCCAATCCAAAAAAAAACCTAGAAATCGCACTTTATGCTATAATGCGATTCACTGAAAGTGGGAAAATCAACAGTTCAGTTTTTCTAGTATGATCACAGAATCCGATCCGAATGCTTGTAAAATTAACCGATTTTAATTTGCATCTAAAAATGTACCAACTACAAATTTGATATTAACTACAGAAAATCGAGCGCCTAGTACCTCATTTGGATAGAAAGATCATTTTGAAACAGAAAACAGCAGAGGTAATTCTTCTATGAAAATTTATGTCCAACACACGGCAAAACTGGCCTTTCAGCATCAAGAATATTAAAGGGGCCTGACAGTGCACAACCTGGTATTGTTTATCAGTGTACATTCTGAACTTTGAATTTTCAGAAACTTCAAACATTCTCCAAGGCATCTCTGGGAGACTCTTCCGATCTCCCTGCTGCAGTAGCAAGCCTCTCAGATGCTAGTCTTTCGTCCAGAGCTCGAGCGCCTCTTTCCCTTCAATTTAGTAAAAGTTGTGTCAATTCATATCCAAAATATCAAAACTCATCTTTGAACAGAACTAGATCCAGCCAAAATGAATCACTAAATTTCTGTTCACTTAGCAACAGTAGCTAATAGGTCTTTAGACAACACATTCTAAGTTTTGTTACCTCAAATTCAATCTTACCAGAAAGCAACAGATGATGTTCAGACCTACTCATCTCTTAATCAATTACCATTCATATAGTTACAAATGAATGTACTCGGAGAACATACAATATGTTCAGTTACATAATACAACATGCGACTAATACAAGAACACCAAACAAAGCAGCAGTTCATGCTCCATCGTCACATATTCTTATCTATCAGTTGCATCACGTTGTTGCAGCAACACAACTTTAACATCCTGTGTTTTCTCCTTCAATCTTAGTTTTCTGACTCTTCACCATATATTTTAGTGATAATGTTAATTGCTACTTCAGAAAATGTCTAGCATACACTGCTACCACACTACTTATTTCAGGAAGGCTGAGTGTTAAAGTCTATGTAATGCATAATCATCAAGAGAATTAGAGTATGAGACTCTAAAATCAACCTTCTCCAGATACATATGATAGCATATGCTGCTAAAGTAGGCTAGCAAATAAGTTTCAAAATTAGACCTACTGAAGCAAAGATTGAGCTAAGGACCCAAATTAATAAAATAACTTCTTGTTTACCTCCTTCTGGATGCCTCAATGGGATCAGAACCAGGCAGGGGATCACCTCCTAAGGTGTGGCCTCTGCCATCATCAGAGGCTTCAGATCTTCTTCCACAGAGCATCCGCTCAAATATTGTAGCAACTGGGTCAATTACTGGTCTGCATGCCATTCATTATGGTGCAACATTAATCAGAAGCAAAAGGATGAGAGGCTCAAAACTCAAGTCATTATAAGATCAGCTGCAACTGCTAATTACCTTAAAAATTCAGGGAAGAAAGTAGAGAATGCAAATTCATCACTGGGATCACCCCGAAGTTTTGCCTCAGTCTTTCTTTGCCAATATCTGAGATAAATCCAACCTATATACATTCCAAACATTAAGGTTGGAAGGAATGCTGCTGAATCTTCTGTGAAGAAACTCACAGCAACCGCTAGCAACAATGTGAGAGAAGGCAACCACTGCAGATAGCCCAAGATAGCAACACAAATGACGTTAGAGAAGGTTTCTTAACCTTTGAGCTTATTTCTTAGGAAAATGACACAAATTATCACGATGTGTTAAGAGTTTATTGATAATTTTTTCAAAACAAAAATAAGGCCAAGTAATAACTTCCAGAATACATACTTTTGCTTTTATTTTCAGTAGAGGTAGCTCTTGGTCAGGTATAATTTGTTTAATGCCAACGAGAAACCCTGATAGAACCCCATGGAATCCAGATATTGGCATATAACTACCAAAAGAAAGAAGTCAGTATTATATCCATCCTAAAATTCAACCAATGACAGAAAAAATGAAAACAACAAGACAGACTAGAAAAGGATAAACAAAATACATGGTAATGGTTTGACTAGAAGGGATATTCTCTATATTATCCCAGTTTATCCCAGACCAAGTGATCTCTCTTACATGTCAGGTTTGACCAGAGAAATTCTTCTATATTTTCTGGGATCAGGGGCAGGGTGGGTATCCTGTGATGTGGACAATTAATTTCTTTCAAAGAAAAGTACAGACGTAAATCAGAAGATTGACATCAACCCGAGAACCAGTTTTGAAGTGCAAAACCCCCCAAAAAACCAACAAATGACAGAGAAGGAAAAATATTCTTCTAGGGGGAAGGGAAGCAGTTGAACTTCAAAGTAAATTGTTTTTGTATTATGAGCAGTCTTAAATAACTTACAGGTAGTTTTCCTGCTTTGTTATGTAATACGAAGATATAGCTGTGATGAAAACACAAAAGGATGTCAAGAAGTTAACCACAAATATGAACTTCAAGAATTCCCTAGAACCCCAGATAGGTTCTAGCAATTTTCCCAGGAAAAGGAGACCAATAGTGCTGATGACCACCTGAAAAATAAACAGAATACTCAGAAAAAGCTTTGCAGACGCGCGCCGGGGGGGGGGGGGGGAACCATCATCTTTTTAAATCAGTTTCTCTCTCTTTAATTTCAGCAACGAGTAAGTGCTAAGAAGCATAATTGCAGAAGTAACATATAGATATACCCCATATATTGATTGTTCAATATAACCAGCTGTTATTAGATTCCATGCGAAAGGGATTGTCCTGCAATAAATAGACCATAAAGTTTCAGCAACTGAAACAGTATTGAGAGCCCAAACATGTCTAGTAGCTTTTGAGGATCCGTTGCCATTGAGACCATAAGGTTATCAACTTATCACTAACCCGTACAACTAAGAGAACTTTACAAACACTACAAAACTCTCCGCAATCCATGAATTTTTCAATTAAATATAGCAACATTTATGCATATTGATCCATAACAAAGAGACTGAACGAATTAACCGCAATGGAGAGTGGAGACACAAAACTATGAAAATATACATACTAGACTAAACATAGCAACATTAATTGAAACACTCTCGCTACCACTCTCTGTAACACTCTCATTATAGCAAAGTTGATTTATACATCCTAAAACTAAACCAGATAAACCCTAAATATTAATTAGTAGTGGTGCATAAAGTGTTACAGAGGATCCGGTGCCATTGAGACCATATGGTGATCACTAACCTGTACAACTAACAGACACACTACTAAACTCTACGTAATCCACGAAATATTCAATTAAATTGATCAGCATTCATACACATTAATCCGTAATACGGAAAAAAAAAGACTAAACAAAAATTACGAAACGTATACACACTATATACTATATAAAATTGCAGAATTGAAGAAGAAAAAATCGGAGGATAATGAATGAGTACTTGGCGGGAATGAGAGCGAGATAGGAAGCAGAAGAAGGAACAATCTGAACAACAAGGTGACCACCAATGAGCACCACCGCTAGTCCTTTACACAACCGCGTGAATCCTCCTCCAGTAAGAATGCCCTAAATTTAACACAAATTTACGGTGAAAACATCGATCAATTTCACAGATCTGATCTCTAATTCGTCGGAAAATACGAAAATTAAACAGAATGTGAGAATTAATAATACTTACGCTTCCAGAGAGTTGTGCAGAGCTCATAGCTTGAGAGAGAAGGCGATCCGATTTTGAATTTCTTCGAATTCTTCAGGTGTTTCAGTAGAATTATTAGATCAGAGTAACAAACAAAAATGCATTTTGATTTGGGAACCTTTTATTTTAGACTAATTATTAGACTAGAATAAGTATTGATATGCTTAGGAACTAAGGTTCTACCTAGGGATATATGAGTCATTTTCTAAGAAAACTCACTTTGCGTGTTTCCTATTGGAAACAATGACTATTTCTTTTATGGTATTGCTTAGGGGTGTCAATCGAGCTATGTGAGCTGAGCTTGGCTGAGCTCACGCTCATCTCACATAAAAATTGAAAAGATCACGCTCACGCTCAGCCCGGAAAAGCTCATAAACCTTGAACTCACGCTCAGCCCGGAAAAGCTCATAAACCTTTGGCTCACGCTCAGCTCACATTTTAACACGAGCTCGAGCTTAGCTCACGAGCTTCCCAAGCTCATTTATATTAGCCAAAAAACGAAAATCCTGTCTCAAGAATAGTATAATATAATGAGCCTTAAAATTAAATTCTAGAATACAAAAAAAGAAGCAAAAGTCCAAGAATTGTTTGATATGCTAATAAAAGGAGTTTATATTAAAAATAAAAAAGCAAGAGAACTCATGCACTTAAAAATCAATGAGCCCATTGTTTGAGTATTTAGTTTATCAATATATTATAATTATAATTTATATAAGTCTTTTTTTAATTAGTAGTAGTATTATTATTATTATTATTATTATTATTATTATTATTATTATTATTATTATTATTATTATTATTTTATATATATATATACATATAATATTTTAATTATATTAATCTTATTCGAGTTCGAGCTTTTTTCGGGCTGAGCGGGATCAAGCTCACGCTCAGCTCACATAAGAAGCGAGCTTCAATATTAAGCTCACGCTCACATTACCTCAGCTCACGCTCACATTTTTTCGAGCTATGTGAGCCGAGTTCGGGCCCGAACCCGTTGACACCCCTAGTATTGCTAGGAAAAGTAACAATAACGGATCTTCTAGTACAATTTTAGTTATATTTTTTGTTATATTTATAAATTTTTTATATTTTTATATAAAATTATTTAATTTTGTAATTTCTATACTCAATTTTAACTAATTAACTATCAAAATCAATTAAAATTTTGAAGAAAAAATATTAAATACAAAAAAACTCCAATACCTCCGTCATTAGGAGATGGGTTGAGAGGGTTTGTAGTGGGTTTCCAATTTTAACCTTCCACGTGGATGTCATTTGAGAAATCTCGTCGAATTCTGCCTTAAAAGTTGTAGCAAGGTAGATTTAACCAAATATAAATAGATGAAGGATATATTTAGTGAAACATAAATAAGGGACACAAATCACAATCCATGAATAGATGATTAGTACTTGCACCACCACGGCTTCTATGCGGAACGTGTATTTGTTCTACATGTGTGAGACGAATTCTCAACCGTTGGATTAAATTTTTTACGGCTGACATTGATTTTAAAAAAAACGCCTCTTCTGGTTTTGAGAACAGTTGTTCTGCGAACACTTGTTTTTAACCAAAAAAGCCTGTATTTTCTTTGAAAAATTGTTCCGCATGTGCGGAAAAATAGATGTTCCTCATAGGAACTGGACTGCACTTGCACCTATTTATTCAATACTCTCTCTATTCCCATTCAATTGTCGTTTAGGAGATATATAGATATCCAAATTAATTGTCGTTTAAGATTCTTTTATTAGTTGTCAACAATTTATTCAAATTATACTCTCGATATTTCTTTTATTTGCCGCCGCTGTCATTCCTATTTTTTTCTTTCTTTTCTTATGCTATAAAAGTGGGAGAGAGGGGTAATATTGGAATTTTTGGTGAAAATAACAAGTTCCTTAATTTTCTAAAATTTTCTAAAGAGTCTTATATTTAGGAATGGAGGGAGTAGTATGCTAGTATGCTTTAATTTGACTCATATTTAATGCAAAATCTTTCAAATGGTAGTCGAAGTGGTAGAACTGAGAAGCTTTATTATAATTAATTACTTACAGATTGTACACAAGTTTTCTTATAGCCAATAAATAATAGACAAATATATTAAAGCTTTACTTGGATTGGGTTTGGGGCCAGTAAAATAATTGACTTTGAATCTTCAATACATTTGTTTAATTCGTATTGACTACATAAATATTTATGTACAATATATAAGTTATTAACTTCGTATAATAAAGCTTCTCGATAGAACTAATGTCCACGGATACTCTATCATCTTTGATCTAATTGGTATCCGTGTTCCTTTTATGATACCATTAATTTGGTATGCTTCAACAATCAAATCTCATTTCAAAGTTTTCCAAACATTTTTTTTTCAATAATGAATCAGTACTTTCAATAATGAATAACTTTTTGGAAAAAAAATAAGAATCAAAGAGAGTATAAAATGAAAATGATTGTTAGAATTTGATATGACATTCTGACTTCTTAATTCATATTTGATCTCAAAATTTTTATCCAATAATCACTACTTTTTTTTTTTTCATTTTTAAAACACATAATTCGAATTTGAAACCTTACTTAAAAAACACTAAACTCTTTTCTTTTGAGTCAAGGTTTGGTGGTAAATTCACATTGCTACTTGTCAAAACGTTTATAAGTAATCAAGTAAGTTGTTGGAGATTCTCTCAATATTCGACATCGTGTGTTTTATAAAGAAGTTAGAAGATAAAACTTTATAAATATGAATCTCCTACTTTGTGATTAATTGTGTAGTTGAGTTCACCAACTCAGGTGTTGAGTTTCGTTAGTGGGTTATATGAGAGTTTGTAATTTTCACATTGAAAAATGACACAATGAGTGGTTTGTACTTTTCTATGTGCACAAATTTACATAGTGAAGTTTCCCTTTGAGGCCGTGGATGTAAGTATAGTTGTGAGAGTGAAGCACGTTAAAAATATTAATTTTAATATACTTAATTATTTATTCTTCTTTTTCTCTATATATTATATGCATGTGTTGCTTCCGCTGCCTAACACAGATAATTTGCTCTATATGTACTGGTTGCCCGTTGACTCTCAAGAATTTATTTAATTTTCTTTCTTTTTAGAAGAGTTTCCATTTTCATATATATATATATATATTAAGCAAGTACTTAAAGTTAAATTTGACGATAATCTTAACCAATCTAGAAAAAAATATTGTAATTATAGACTGAATAAATTAACCAATACTAAGAAAAACATTTTTCAGCATCTTAACATGACTTGTAGGTTTTACAAAGGAATATAATTATTATTATTATTATTATTATTATAAAAGAAAAGGATGAATACAATATTGTTACATACAAAGGATCAAACCAGCTCCACAAATCTTGTGATTTTTTCTCTTCCAAAGCCAAACCTCAGCCATAGAATCACCAACCAAACAAGGTTCATCCACACAATATTCCACATAGACATAAAAATGGATTAACAACCTCCACGTGGCCCAATAACATAACAGAATCTTCAACCCCTTAGCCAATAACAATCAAATATTTGGATTCTCTTATACTATATCCCTCTCTATCTCTTCCCTCAATTTTTTCATTGCAATTCCAAACTCTGAATAATTTTCTTGATCCATTTTCAAGATCTTGTCTGAAAATGGCATCTGCCAATTCATTGATGAGCTGTGGTGTTGCTGCTGCTGTTTGTTGTCCTTCTGTTCTTTCTTCTTCTAAGTCGAAATTCGCCACCGCTTTGCCGCTGCCTGGTGGTGGTGTCGCAGCTAATGGATCGGCCAGGTTCTCCATGACTGCTGATTGGATGCCTGGTCAGCCTAGACCTTCCTATCTTGATGGCTCTGCCCCCGGGTAACATTTTTTTTTTGTAACACATTTTATCTACAGAAAAAATTGCTAAGTGTTACTCCCTCCATTCCAATTTAATTGTTGTTTAAGAGATATATATGTATCTAAATTAATTTTCATTTACATATGTTTTATTAGATGTCAACCATTTATTCCAATTAATTATACCCTGAACATATTTTTTATTGGAAAAGTGAAAGATAAGGAGGAAAGAAGGAAGGGTTATTATTGGAATTGTTGTGAAAAAATTACTATTTTTTTGAGTTTCTTAATTTTTTCAAAGTGTACTGTATTGAGGAATGAAGGAAGTACTTAACTGATCCGACTATTATGCGTAACAAGGAAAATTCCACTTACTAAATCTGTTTTTGCCCCGTGTTAATAGGTGGGATGAATACCTGTTATTCCGCATTATAGTTGACCTGCTACTAAACTTCCTTGAATTTTGATTTCTTTTTACTGGAATGTTTGTTTAAAAAAATAATTTTTTTTATTATTGAGAAAGAGTGTTGAGTCGTATTTCAACTTAAATATGTTATTCTAGTATAAATAGTGGGCTTCCTTGACAATTCTGAATTGAAAGGCAGCAAGTTTTGACATAACTGCTACATATCAATATTGGAATTCGAATACATAATATAATATATTGTCTAGTACACAAATTTAATTATCATATATATAGTAATATTATTAGACTAAAAAGAATTTATAGACTATATCTAATTACATTATTCCATTTATAAAAATCCAATTGGTATACTATATAACATACTTGAAGATATACTAAAAGATACATAATTTCAAACTTGTTACTTTAACTTTTGATTTATTTGTCTATTCATCCATTTTAGATGTAACATTTTGATAGTTAAAGTCTACTTGCCATTTTGTGGACTAGAATTAAAATTAGAGTGCCCGGCATCCATATTAGATAGGCGTTTGGCAATATGAATGTTTGACTCATACTTTAAAAAATTACAATCGAATCTAACATTTAAAAAAAAAAATTTGTTTTATGCGATCATCAGAGACTTCGGTTTTGACCCACTTGGTCTAGGTGAAGTTCCAGAGAACTTGGAAAGGTACAAGGAATCCGAACTCATTCACTGCAGATGGGCTATGCTTGCAGTGGTAAGATTTTCATATTATACATTTTTTTGCGTCAAATTAAATGTCTACTTTTTTGTGAAAATAAATATTAAATTTGATACGAGCGGAGTAACTTTTTTTGGGCAGCCTGGGATTCTTGTACCAGAGGCATTGGGTCTAGGAAACTGGGTTAAGGCTCAAGAATGGGCAGCAACTCCAGGAGGACAAGCAACCTACTTGGGTAACCCAGTTCCATGGGGTACCCTCCCTACAATTTTGGTCATAGAATTCCTTGCTATTGCTTTTGTAGAGCACCAAAGAAGCATGGAAAAAGACCCCGAGAAAAAGAAGTACCCTGGTGGAGCTTTTGACCCCTTGGGTTACTCTAAGGACCCTAAAAAATTCGAAGAGCTTAAAGTCAAGGAGATTAAGAATGGTAATAATAACACATCTTTATTCTAACGCAATAAATTCAAAACTCAATCTCTTATAATTAACTATTTTAAGTAACATATATTTTTTTATTTTTTTGTTTTATCATTTTCAGGACGACTTGCATTGCTAGCGTTTGTGGGATTTTGTGTTCAACAATCGGCGTACCCGGGAACAGGACCGTTGGAAAACTTGGCTACTCATTTGGCAGACCCATGGCACAACACCATTGGAGACATCATTATCCCAAGAGGAGTTTCGCCTTGAAGCATATACACATTGTAAAAACTAAAAACTCTATGTAACTTTAATGGATATGAATGAATCTGCCATTTGTATTATTCATGAATCTTAAAGGTGGATGATGAAATGACTTCTAACCAATTAAATTAACTACAACATTACTATTAAAACATAAAAAGTATTAATCAACACTTCAGCTGGTTGGGGCAGTTAGGAGATTGCTTGCAACAAGGACGGATCCAAGTCCGCGGTCCCAACATTTTTTAAAATTACAGCAGGGCTAATAAAGATTTTAAATATATTTTTTTTATTTTGACCCTTCAATACTTTTTCTAAAACTCTTTTTCTAGATTCTCAAAGTTCTAACTACGTTTGCAACACTTGGGTATCATACCAGTTAGAATACTTTTCCATCTAATACCAAGTTCTATATTGTGAATTACTAATTTCGCCCTTTTGGAGTTTTAGAAAAATCTCATATATACAAGATCAACACCAAGAAATTAGTCAATAGGAAAAATTCTTGCAATCAAATAGTTTTGGAATTACGAATGTTGAATTAACCAGTATTTAAATGTCGATATAATATGACCTTAGAGAGTGAGTAATAGTATTAGTGGGGTTGGAGATATTACCGGGCTACTCTTCTCTAGCTGGGGGCAAATTCCCCTCAAATGACTATCCTACCCTTCAGAAATTGAATAAGCGTAACAAGATAGTAACTTAATTGATTAGAAGAATTATTTACCGATCTTAGATCAGGATATAGATTAAAAAATGAACACGGATAATTTTGGGGGCAGATCGGGCCTACAATTATAGAAGTAGCACTTTCGCTGAAAATTTGGGCTTTGAAGTTACTTGGAAATTTGCTCTACCTTAGATGGGCCTATGCTATTACAATAATACTTGGGTCCAATATAAACAAACATTTTTTTTTGTCGAGGGCCCGCTAAACATACATTATTCACCAAGACTAGAGTAATAGACATAGACCTACTCCTTTTTTATTCAACTATTATTATTATTAATATGCTTCCATCAGGATTGGAATATTCTATTTCTAAGCTAAAATTTAAAAAATTAAAATTCCAAATAGCCTCTACACTTTTCTCAAAAGATAATTAAGTACCTCATCATCTTTTCTCTCTCTAATTTTTAGAAAAGTTAAATGACAAATTTATCCCTGTTTATTGAGCATGTGAACTGCACATACTGAAATTGGCCGGATTCTGCAGCTGAAGTGGTGGCTAAGATTCTTATTATTGCGTGAAAATATTATGAGAATTTTTTATACTGTTAAAACTAAATATATTCTATCGAGACTAAACGAAAATAGTTGAAAAATATCTTATACGAACCAATAAGAAAGAACTAGTAGTAGCTAGAGAGCAGGGGTTTACCTACCTAGCTAGGGAACTGAACTAATAGTGTAGTATTTTAGAGCTCTCGTGGTCGCCTGAGCTAAGTACAAAGTGAAATTAATTACTCCTGGTAAAAAAAAAAAAGGACATGGTGAAATCGAGAGTTAAGGGTATTAGGTATATGAATTAGGGAAGAAGGAGACTAGTTCGACTGGCTCCACTTCTGACCCGCAAGCTTTTCGGTATACCAATGTCAGGAGTTCTATTCATGCTTGATGCGGGTTTATTCTAAAGTGATCACAGTGTCCTGGTAATGACGGATATCTCCGTACGGATCCCCCAACTGGATTAGTTGAATTTGCCCGGACATCGGTTCAACAAAAAAAAGTATATGAATTAGGGTTTGCTGGGGGGTAGGGAGAGGCACCTGGAGTCAGAAAAGAAAAGGAGCTGACTAAGAGAAACGGCGCACTTCTTAAAACAAATTTTTTTTCCTCAAAAGAAGTTAAGCATATTTTGGGAGCTTACAATCCATTCTCATGCCAATTCTTCCATGCTCTTCAAGTATCGAGGAACTTTTATGTAAATTCCCCAAATCACTTAGCATTTTCTTGATTAGGTTTTCAAATTAATTCATATACCTAATACCTAGTGATAACTAGTTGAGTAATTTAGTTAAGAGTAGGACAAAAAATTTACAATAAATATTTATTTATTTTTACAATGTAACAAATATTCAGAAATATAATTTTTTTAACAATGTGATTATTTATTAAAGGTTCTCTTCATCTTTTATAGACATTTTTTTTTCGTCCAGTTACAAATACTTTCTATTATCTCATAATTCAGTGTTTCGAGTACGTGTTTATTTTTGCCGAAAAAACATCGAGTAGTGCTGCAACATAGCATTTATAACTGCCTGCAGTAGATTATGTCAATAAAAAATAAAAATAAAAATGGTAGATATTATTAGGAAAACGAAAATAAATTAAGGATATGTTTCCTCTTATTATTATGGTAATATAGTCAATGATACATTGGTCTAGTGATTAAAACTGATATCTTATTAAGTAAATGTCATGAGTTCGAATCTCTTTCCCGCTTCTTGAATTTCCCTATTTTTTGTAATGGATATGTCCCTCTCCCCCAATAAATAAATTTTTTTATGATATATAAATAATACTATATTTTCTCCAAAATAAATAAATAATACCATATACTAGTAGTATATATATTTTTTTGCTAAGTATATACTAGTAGTATATTATTAGCTAGTTGTATGTGTTGGTGTGCATTTCGAGGCGTATAGAGGCAAAGGAAGTGATGAAGCATGCAAGTTACTGACTTGGGATTTGCTGATCTCCATGAAATAAAAAAAAACCATTTTTTAATATTTTGTTTCCATATTCTTGTGTGTGTTTGTATATGCTCTTAATTTGAGAGAGAAAGAGATGCTTGACTAGAATCTAACCGGGAGGCATATACAAACAAACACTTGTAAAAAAAAAAGGGGTTGGCATATGGGTCAAATTAGGAGAAATTTTATTTTGATAGGTGATTAAATTTAAAAGTTACATTCAAATTAATGAATACAATACTAAGACAAAAAGTCAATTATTTTTCCTACGTGTATTATATTCATTGACTTGAATGTAAGTTTTAAACTTACTCACCTACTAAGATAAAAAATTTCAAAGTTAGTATGCTGAATACATTTTTTTCCTCGGTATATCTTGATTTATTATTAATCAATAGTCAAATTTAAAAAAACGAATACAAATAATTATATTTAACTAATAATTAAGACTACATTAATATCATATGTATAAACACTGTGATCGAATAAGGGAGAATAGTATATTGCTGCTGAAACCAACACCTTCTCTTTGGTTAGCAGGATGTTAATGTATATAATCCATCTGACAAAAGGATTCCCACACTTGTTCCTTCCAAAGCCCTACACGATAAAACTTTTGCCATTTTAATATATCCTTCTTTTTTTTTTATTTTTGCTTTCGTTTACCATTTTCCACTTCTATGGAAAAAAAAATAATAAAAAAAAACCATTCAATTTTTCTTTGCAGCTTTTTCCTAAGACATGTTGTACATGGAAGATGGATTGCCTGATCTTGTCATGCCACCCCACCCACCCACTCCTCCCCCTTTTTGTTTATAAATATTGACTAACATTTCTTTCATGATTTTTAATTTTCATCGCGCGTTACATCGATTATCTGTTACATTTTTATAAACCTTAAAAAAAAATATGTGTGGCAATTTCTTACTGGTGAAATATAGAATGAAACAAGAAATGCAATAAATAATCCTAAATCATATTTGACTAACCAGTAACCATCCTTGGTTAACTTAATCCTCATTGTTCTAATAATGATTTGTTTCCTGCTAGAAAGTATATCAATGAACCTTCACATGCATAAAATAAAATCAATATATATATATATATATATATATATATATATTAGCGCGCTTAATTTCTGAAATGTTGACAACGAAACGCAAGGTAAGTTGTAAGATATTTCACTTTTAATCAATAGGCCGGGATCTCAGTTATACTGAAAGAAAAGTGAGAACATTATTAATCCTCCTGAAGGGGAGGAAAAAAAAACGTATGAAATGTTGTCCAAATGCATAATTTGTCAATAACTATTTTGGTATTAAATTTTACCAGACCTATATATTGGACTTCTTGACTCTAAACTTGATCAGGACAAGTTCGAAATATATATAAGGGTTCCCACTGCCCACCACCAACTCCCCCCCACCACCACCCAAACAAATTATATGTCTGAATATCATAATTTATATTATCTTCCTTTACCATGTGAGCAAATAGTTATTCTTCTCTCAAAATATATTATATGGTTCGCAAAGACTTGCACTACAAATGAACAGAGACATATAAGCTTCCAAACTTTAATAATATTATTACAATTGTCATTATAAAAATGTACAATTCTCATTTTTGGTCTCCAAAGGATGTCGTTTTTTAATCTTGTAAGATCACTTTCCCCTATGTCATATATATGTACAACTCAATGAACATATCTCTGGTGAATTTTAACTTTTGTGTTGGTCTTTTTTTGACAAAATGCACTAGCAAATGGACTCTTTTCTTTCCACCGCAATATGAAGATTCTGAACCCTAGACTTTTTTTTTTCTTTTTCTTGAAGTTGTCAGTATTTATTTGATACTTGATATTCCAAAGTATAAATTAGACACTCGACGATCAAGTTATTACTTTTCTTTTTTGCTTTTAAAGAAGGATCAATAATGATTCCCCATTTTCTTTTCAGCATGACTCGAACTCCCGACCTATCGGTTGGAAGTGAAGTGTCTTACCGCTTGAGCTGCACTTCGTTGACCGATCAAGTTATTACTTGAGTGGCGGTAACAAGGTCGTCAAGAGCAGAATTTTAACTTGGAATGGAAATGGTTTAAAAACTCGTAAATACGAATCGAAAGATCTTACAAAATTATTCAAAAAATATTTCAAGATAAATTAATGCCAATATTTATTTCATATATTAACAAAATCGATAAAGAAATTTCAATTACCTGCTACTGCCAAAAATCAAATAGGGCTTATTTTCACACCAAATCAATGTCGAAATAGTCGTCATCGGTGAGAACAGAGAATGACTGAGGAGAGAGAAGTTGAAACTGAACTCAAAATAGAGTTTTCCATTCAATTACATATTTTTTTAATTCGATTCTCCCGACCACGGACCGACTCGATTTGACCCAATCCGTCCACCCAACTGAATAGGGACAAAATCAACTCGCATCGGATCGTCAGATTCCACGATTTTACGGGTCATATCATTTGATCCTACTCGATCATCTCCTTTAGCGATTTTTATCAAATTTAACTAGATTTACGTTTTATGGGTCAATTCCACCACTTGCAATTTTAACAACTTTAGAAGTAACCCTAAACTTTGTTTGAAATAATGAGAATTATGGTACTTTCAAAAAAGAAAAGCAAAAAGTCATAAAAATATATCAGGTCAGGCTCTGCATACCACTAGCTGATTATATGTTGGTTCTGCAGCACTTTATTATTGCTTTCTGGACTGCCACAGCTTCTTCAATGATTTGAAGCCATTGACAAACTTGGCTAGGTTTTCTAACCAAACCAAAGTTTCTAGTTAGGGGGGACTAAAATGAATTGGTCATGTTCATTTTTTGACTTTGTGGACTGAAAGGTGACTGCCTCCTAACTTAAAGGGACTAAAATCTAATTAACAACTGTTCGAATACTCAATCATATTCTCAACTCTTATCACATTATCAACCACCTTTTGTTAGCCGTATAGTGGCGGGGCACGGACTTATGGTATCACAGGATAGGGAGTATTTTATTTATATATCCATATTTTACCAATAATAAAAATAAAAAGCTGAATTGCGCGAAAATTTTAACTAGTCTATTATATATAAACTAGTCAAAGTATATCCAAGACAAAAACATTTTGTTGAACCATGGTTGAACTAAAGTTGCTAAAGAGTACTTTTGGAGTTTCACTTGATACTAGTTTTCCACATAGTAATGTCATATCATAAAAATTCACCCCAAAAAAAAAATGTCATATCATAAAAAAAGTACAAGATTTGTCCCCAAACATATATATACTATAGCTAATATTAATATTAAGCTCTATAATTCAAGTAATTTTCTTATTTAAATTATCATTATGTCAAGTTAGGTTAATCTTGGTGATCATTAATGTTGTATTGTGAGAACTTTCAAATATTCGTTCAACCTCAAATTTTGACTTCTAAAATTGGCGAATAAAAATAGTGTTCTTGGGTTATATCTACCCGGATCAGATAGTATTTTTTGGGTAAAAAAATATGGATTATATCCAGATTTCTTGAGACTCAATCTAAAAGTGATCTGGATTTGAGTTTGAGACCAGACCAAATCAAACCCAAATCAAACCTTTTTCAAGCACACCATGATTGAGCTTCCATTATTTGCTTGTTATCATAACTACTTCTTTGACTACATATATAACATAAATTACCCTTCCTCTAAAAACAAGAAAATATTAATTATCTCACTTTAAAATTACTGTAGAAAATGGACTTGGGCCTACCTCATCCCCTCAAAAGGTACCTCAAGAGGTGGAGGATTGCACAATCCTTATAAATAACAAATTTTCTCACTAGCTAGTCGATGTGGGATTTCAACACACCCCCTCACGGCCGGTAATGGACATCCGGGACCGTGAACAATAATGGGGCCCAACATCGAACTAGGTGGCTCTGATACCATGTAGAAAATGGACTTGGGCCTACCTCATCCCCTCAAAAGGTACCTCAAGAGGGGGAGGATTGCCCAATCCTTATAAAGAACAAATTTGCTCACTAGCTAGTCGATGTGGGATTTCAACAATTACTTTGACTTATTAAAAAATGCCTTTCTTTTTATAAAGTTTTGGAACATGTTTCAATAATAAAATAATAAGTCCGAATGAATATGAAATAGTAACAGCGTCGTATTATCTTCCCTATAACTAATTGTAAATTTTGAGAAGATTGTTTCAAAGTAGAAAATCGTTAGAAAGAAGAACTTTTTTTCCCTTTTTGCTTGTTTTGGAGGCCAACAATTTTATGTAGCAATCAAAAAAGGCAGTGATACAGCCAGGGCTATTTACAATGACAATTGTACCCTTAGCAGTCAATCACTACACAACTTATATCTCATTTAGATGGATCTCCCTAGTCAACTTACCTTTTTCACCTTGGGTGTGCTTGCATTGAGTCTGATTTTGGTTTGGTCTAGTTTGAGACTCAAACCCAGACCCAAATCACCTTTGGATTGAGTCTGGGAATGAAATCTGAAGTGTTAAATCATCGCAGACCAAATCCCAAACTCAATTCAAAGCTGGTTTGAGTCTGAGTTTGAGTTTCAAACCAGACCAAATTTCAAACTCAATCCAAAACTGGTTTGGGTCTGAGTTTGAGTCTCAAACCAGACTCAATCCAATCACACCCACTTATCTCCTTTCCTTCCAAATCCATCCATCTCAATTAACAGTGCAGTTGCATCCATTCCTTCCAGTTCCACCATTGACACAACATATTACAATCCTTCAAATTTTCGCTTATGAACTTCACTTCCCCAACAATTCTTTTCCACTCTAAAGTCATTTTTTCAATTCGATCAATTAAGTATCAAGCCCAAATAACAATCTGCAAAAAAATAAAAAAAAAAATCCCAAAATCACTAATTGACAAGAGACCTTTAAGATTCAGTCTTTATCTACAAAAATTTAATACTCCCTCCATTCCTAAATATAAGACTCTTTAGACAATTTGAGAAAATTAAGGAAGTTGTCATTTTCACCTAAACTTCCAATATTATCCCCCACTCTCTCTCTCTCTCACTTCTTTATCATAAAAAAAGAAAAAGAAAATGTTGAGGGTATAATTGAAATAAATTGTTGACAACTAATAAAACAACCTTAAACGACAATTAATTTGGATACCTAGATATCTCCTAAACGACAATTAATAGGGAATGGAGGGAGTAATTGACAAGAGTATTCAAAGCCAACAGATAGTTGAATTATGATGAAAACCCATTAGCGGAGAAATTTATGATGAAAACCCATTAACAGAGAAATTTATTAAACAATTCTTGATGAGAAATAAGCATATGAGTTTGCTAAAGGTTCTTGGAAAATGGCAAGCAGCAACCTAGCTAAACAACTCCATTTCAAAAGTAATACTATTTGTATTTGTATTAAAAAAAATTATTACTATTAACAGTTTCTTTAAGAGTTTATTTTTATTTTTCTTTCACATTTTGGAAGACATCGTCAATGGTGGGACGGTGCCAGTGGTTTGGGATCAGAGAAGGAGAGAGAGTGAGAGAGATAAAGAAAGGAAGGGGGCGATAAAAGACAGAGAAAGACACGTCATTTTGTGGTTGTGGACTCCATCAAAATAATGGTAACAGTTGACTGCTAACGATACAATTGTCATTAGAGCAAAATTTGCTCTTACAGGAGGTAAATAGCTCTGGCAGTATCACTGCCCATCAAAAAACTTTGCTAAAAAAATGCTTAATTTTGCTTCCATGTGAAATATGAACCAGAAGCACTATCTTCTAACTTTTAGATGTGATGATGTCTTGAAATTTTGGTCCCCTTTAATTGCGCAAAAAACTTATAACTTTAATTTGAGATCATGTAGTAAAATTAAATGAGCTGGTTACTTTCATAAATTTCAAATTTCAAATTACACCCCACAATCTTGGAAAAGTTTAAAAAATTATCCAAGAAATTCAAAATCTCTCATTTCTATTTGAAAAAACCCTTATCATATTGAAATTTAAAATGTTATATATCAAAATGGATTTTTTCCAACGCACATCCCCGGACACACATTGATATAAATTAAATTATTGCATATAGTAATTTAAGTTTTTTATTCACTTTAGGGTTACCCCATTTCAAATAAGATTTTAGATTTTGATATATTTAAATTATGGACAGTGGTAATGCCAGAGCAAATATTCTCCTGCAAGAGCAATTTATTTGAATATGACAAAATTGTCCCTCTAACATATCAATTAGTAAATCTTTTAATTATCTTTACTATTTTTTTTCACTCCTCTCCCTAATTTGATTCTTTTTTTTATTTTTTTTTTCTCTCTCCTCCTTCCATTATTCTTTATGATCTTTGCATGTTTTTTTATCCTCTCTCTCCTTTCCTTCACTATTCTTCTCTCAGTCTTCTATCAAAAGAATAACGATAATACTAATACTAATAACAATAAAGTGGGTTGCTAATGAAACTCCATTGAAGAAGCTTCAGATCCTTCATCAAATGACTAACAAACAAGTAAGAAGATATTTATAGCTGATATGGTAAAACAAACATGTATAATACATATTTAATCTTCTTTTTATAAGAAGATATTTGCACTATTTATGATCATCGGCAAAAAAAATTAGATATGTTATAAATTCATAAAAAATCAAATAAATTGTATTATTTTATTATTGATTTTTTCGTTATTACCGTACACATAGAAGACTGGGAGAATAATAGTGAAGAAAATAAGGAAAGAGAAGATAAAAAAAATCATGTAAAGATTAGAAAGAATAATGGAAGGAGAAGCAAGAAGAAAAAATAAAAAAGGAATCACACTGGGGAGAGAAATTAGGGATTAGAGAAAATAGTAAAGATAATTAAAAGATTTACTAATTGATATGTTAGATGGGTAATTTTGTCACATGCATATAAATTGCTCTTGTAGGAGGATATCTACTATGACATTACCACGGCCCTTAAATCATCCTGTATAATCTATTTTATTTGAATTAACATGTGCTCAAGGAGCCTATGACACTTCTTTTTGGGGTGAAAACCCTACAAGGAAATTTTGGGAGCCTATGTTATTATGTCTGGAAAATAAACAGAAAAAGGATGACCAAGATGTCGGTGCATTAAGGAGAAGTTGTATCAATTAAGCTATATAATTGTACATCCAATTATTATGTGTTTTCTTTTCTTTTTTCTTTTTATATTTTTTAAACCGAAAGGGCTGAAAATTTTATTCCAAGTCATATGTGCTTGAAAAGGCTATTTTCATAGTATATATTTGTCCAAGGTGATTAAATTTCGTTATTCCGAAAATGGTTTTAGATTAATTAATAATGCTTTACCTACCTATACTTTTTGGCTGTATTATTTAATTTTTGTTATTGCTTGCTTTCTTTATATATATATAGGTGGTAAGTGGTAACTATTCTGCTTATAGTCAAATCAATTGTATGCTGTCACAAATCGGTTTTAAATGCAATATTTTCTTCTTTTTTCCCCCATTGATTTGTTGATCTTCCTTTATGCCTCATTTATGAGTGTATTTGGATTGTGTCTGATTTTAGTTTGTGATTTAAACTGAGACCTAATTTTTTTTAAGATTGAGTCTAAAAATGTAACATCAAACCCTAATACATGAAGAATTTGATTTGAATTTGAAATTAATCTGAGAGTGACACACAATTCAATTATACTCTATATCACTTTTGCTCTTATTTTACTGCACACCAAAATTTAGAAAAATCCACATAACCTTTACTTAGGTCCACCACCATTTTCAGCTTTGATCAACCATATGCATTTCTAGTAAGAATTGCACACCAGTATCATGACATTAGTTGTCATGAGCTATCATGGTATTTCTTTTTCTTAAAGTTGCATTAATTATAGATTCGAAACACAGATTACATTACAAAAGTACAATCATTCTGTGAATATAACTTGTCTTAACTTAATGGTACAAGTTCTCTTTATCAGAGCTCAGTTCCACATTCGCATTTATTTATAATAAAAATAAAAATAAAAAAACCCTCCCTAATTCAAACAAGTAAAATAAATGTAATATTAAAACCGTCCATTCGAGAACAAATAAGAAAATATGGAAATAATAGTATGATATTTCAACATGTAAATAGTTCAAAAACTGGTGTAAGAATTTGCGTGATTAGTAAAGTGGACAAAAATAAGTATCTTACACCTAAATTTTAAAAAAAATATCTCGTATAATAGGAACTCGTCTGGCGTAAGAATTTGCGTATATAGTACGTACCACTTGATATTAGAATTTATCTTAGTCCACACATTCATTTTTTTTTTTTTTATTTATTTTTTTTTGTAAAGGAACATTTTAGAAAAGACCTAATCTAGTTGAGTTATATATAGACCTATGTGGGACTCTAGTATTGTCATTGTTTTTAATTACTTGGACAACATATGTAGGTGTAGCCCTCTTCACCGTACAATAATGCAAATTTCTCGATTTTTTTTACATATAACCTTTAGTTTTTTTTTTGCCAAGTACATATAACCTTTATAACCTTTAGTTAAAGAGGAGAATCACAAACCAAAATTGATTATATAGGAACATTCTTGACTCTACTGTTGTGATATGCCACATCCATGATACCCTAGCAGGATAATAATAAAACCAAAAGAAGTCTCCGACGTAGTTTAGTGAAAGACATACTTACAAGTGTTGATGTGTTAGTCTTACCTTTAAATGAGGGTTTGATTTCTGTCAAAGGTTGGGAATTGAATCTCTTATATAGTACTTCCTTCGTCCCAAATTAGCTGTCAACATCTCATTTTTTGTTTGTCCCAAATTAACTGCATGCTTTCTAAATAAAGTGTGTATTAATGACAATATTTTCAATTTTACCCTTCTTCCAACTCCTCATTGAATACTTTTAACTAATTAAAATGATCACTTTTCAACACATATTTAAAAGGCAATTGGATGTTGTGTGAGAGGAAAGAGATAGAAATACATAAATTTTGAATGAGATTAATAATATTAAAGAGGGTCAAGAGGTCCATAGCCTAGTGGGGCTATGTCCTGCCCACGACCGTGAGATCGAGGGTTCGACACCTCTCCCCTACATGGGGCAAATAAATACTCCCTTCCTACGGCGGTCCTCCTCCTCTGGTGAGGCTAAAAAAAAAAATTAAAGAGGGGTATTTTAGACTCTTACTTATATTTTACCATCAAAATCACCAAATCCTTAATGTCCGTGCATTTGTCAAAATGGACATATAATTTGGGACGGAGGGAGTAATGGTGTACAAGTAATTTATGGTAGATGTTGGATTTTGGCCCATATTCACTGGATTACTAATTATATATCAATTGAGTTAAGAATTAGTAATTAAGTAAATTACTAATTAGGTGCACTTCTAATTGGATACTAATTAGGTTAAGAATTAGTAATTAGGTGAATTATTAATTATGTGAACATCTCGTCTATTTAGCAAAAAGTTTACTACTAGATATATACGTGTCTTCTATATTGTTGGAGCAGTAAGGCGAGGGGATCGAAGATAATAATGGATTGGACGAATCTCCATTGTAATCTTTTTTCTGCATTATAATGAGAGTATGCGCTTGCCTTACCCGTGGATATAGGTCGGTTGACCGAACCACGTAAATCATCGTGTCCCTTTATCGCTTTTCCTTGTTGATATTTGCTTGTGGGGTTAGAATTGATGATTAATTTCATAACAACTGGTATCAGAGCGAGATTCAGAAAAGAAGAGGAGTTGTTTTGGTTCATCAGTTTCGCCAGAGATTGAAGGAGAGTGTTGGATATAACTTTCGATTGATTAAGACAATGTGGAAACGCAGCGCTGCTACACCAGAATTTGGCGTTGCTCTCCAGTGAAAGATCGACCAATTGTCAACTCAAAGTTCTGTGCAATTGTACTCATCGTCACCAGAAACCGTTAACACATGTGAAAAGATTTTTATGTATGTGCTCCAAAGATGGAAGAGATCCGTCAGAGATGGAAGAGAGATCCATTGGGTGGAGCACACTTGTTGACAGGGGTTCCGACTGAGAATAGATTTTGCTAACAGAGATAAAAATCTGGTGTGGTTGGTGTACAAGTCAAGCAAATAAGAAGGATTAAATATAGACGCTTGAATTGGAATGGTGGATGATTGATCTGGTATGTTTCGGGTGTATGGACCCAAATATGCATCAAGTGTCCTAAATTAGAGTGGGTTTAGTAGACTTTGAAAGTTGAGCAGTTTATTCCGTTAGGTGTTGTCGTGTTTGACCGTTGATCAACCCTTTAATTCAACGTGCTGATTTGCTTGTGAGGTAGAATTGGAGAGGATTAATTTTCTAATAGTAGATTCGTAATGATATACTTCTCACGATTGAAATCCATAACTTGTCTGATGGACGAGGAATGAGAGACCCTTAAGAGTTAGAGTTCAATCCTTTTTTTCTTTTTCAATAAAAACCAACAAAAAAGGTGAACTCTGTTGGTGAAAATGATGTATGGTAATTCCAGTCTGGTTTCTATGCGGAAGAGGATTTTTTCGCACATGCAAAATGTTTTTTTACATGAAAAAAATGTATTTTTTTGCAAAAAAAAAAGGTGTTCGGAGAACAGTTTTTTTTTAAATCAATCTCAGCTGTAAAAAATTTAATTTAACGGTTGAGAATCCGTTTCGCACTTGCGAAACAAATACTTGCTCCGCACTGGAGCAGTGGTGATGGTAATTCTTGTAAACTACTGCAGCAGTGAGTCAATATGGAGTACGATTTCAGTAATATGCACTGATAACATGTAACAGTGACAAACACAATTAGTACAAAATGGAAGTAAATGATTACTGATTACTCATGATTTTCATGCAAAATTCACAGACTCAGATAGATCTAAGTTTCATCAGGTCCATTTAAACAGTGGCTAAAAAAAATTATAGTTTGAAAATACATTTTTAACTTGGTCTGTGGATGGGGTAATCTAGATCTTTTGTAACATTCCTATCACATATGTTAATGTTTAGGGTTTTCCTTTTACAATTTCGGATTAGTTGTCCCTTTTTTTTAATACCTTTATTCGGATAAAATATCCGATTAATCTGGTTGAAATTTAATAGACACTGTAATTTGTGACAAAATCTTGTAAATTTATCAAGATGTATTGAACTCGCGATTTAACTAAGCAAGCCTTAAGAGGTCGCAAGTGTGACTAGTTAAACTAAGATCAATTGACAATTACTTGTCTTTTTCTGTTCGAGAAATATGAATGAAAATTATATAATAGAAATTAATATTAAAAAAAGTGAAGATTACAAAAATAATACAGAGGATATGAATGGATGAAGATGGAGATGGTTTCGGAGCTGATAAGGGTTTTTGTCAATCGTCTTGAGCAGTGATTCTCAATTCAATGCTTGAAAATAATTTAATAGCTCTTAACGTATTTATGAACATATATTGACTTATTTTAATTGTTTATAAACAATTATCTACTTAGTCATTGAATTAAATTAATTAACCCAATTATTAAAATTGTACCTAAACATATGGATAAAGACCTCTGTCAACATTCGAACTAAAATTGATTGGAGATGGGATGCAGTGGGGGGGGGGGGGGGTGTTATGCTCATAGTCTCTAAGCTTGGTCAAAGGAAATCAAAACAGAGACTGAACAAAGCTATGATTAATATTATAATCATCACTTTAGGAGACACAGAATAATGGAATTTACAGCTTGTAAAGTTTGATTTGTATTGCTATATACACTTTCCAATTTCTTGAAAGTTTGGTCAATTTAAAATAAATAAATTGTTCATGTACGATACATTGAGTTCTTGATTTTTAGCAAACGAATAATATCTAATTAATTTAATGCTATATTTCTTTTCAAGAAACACCTTATTTAGATGGTGATGGTTTGACTTATACTACCATGGAATTGAAGTGCATAAATCTGGTTTGGGAGATCAAAGATGATCAATAATGTGCTAAAATAATTAATTCTCATATTAATTATATCCATTAAAATAATAATTCAAGATTTTCCAACTTATAATCTTAGTTACATGGACGAAGCCAGTAATTTGGCGTTGAGGGGCGAAAAACTGCAACAGTATGCCAAACTACATATAAAAATTGCAAAAACAAATGTTGGGGGCGAATTTGATCAAATATTCCGAACTACATATAAAGTAGTATTTCTAGAAATCTCGGGACGACTGCCACTCCCGCTCCCCTCTGTCTTCGTCCCTGCTTAGTTAGACATTAAAAATTTAAAAACTACTCCATGCACATTTTTTTAAATAAACTTTATTCATAATAAAGACAAAGAAATTAAAAATACCCAAGTGGCCTACAAAAGCCTTTATATTTATTTAAAGGCTAGCGTCTTAAAAGACTTATACATAATAGTCTTCACAATGAACTTTTATAACTTTTTCTTACCCTTTTGCGAAAAGACATGAATAAAATTATCATAATAATTTTCATGTTGTAATTCTACAAATTCTTTTGAGATTATCGTGTTTGGGAACATCGTTATTCTCTGCTTCAAGAGATTCATTGTTGTCCTGCGCAATTAACGCATTATGTGCTATCTGCGGATCGAACTAAGTTAAACGCGTCAACCTTCTGATTCTTGCTAACTTCCTTATAGTGTACAATTTGTAAATTCTCGGGCTTTCATTCAGTGAAAGATTTCTGAACACAAGTACATCTAAATGTATAGACCTAATTATATATATAAAAAAAATAAAATAGGACTGAAGAAAAAAGAAATAAATTGGAGACAGAAGAGACATATAAGTATAACATACCTGAGTATAGCTAGTTGTATTGATATAAAAAAGATTCTCGTAAGATATTGACCATTCAACGGAAAAAATCAAATGGGGTTGGAACTATCATTGTGAAGTTCCGATCAATTGCCATGCACATTTGAGGCAATCATATCCCTGCTATGCTACTCATCATCAGAACCTATATATCAGATGCAAAGGAGGATGGAGCTAATTACTCCCACACATGCAACACACTCCGACTATGCTTAGGCACAAAAAAGCGTTATCCATATCAACAAGGCTAGTCTGATTATACTAACGTGCATAACACTTGTTAGTTATTGAATGAATTGATTTGACTCTGAGATTTTTCTAAACAAAATCTAGTTATTAAATAAATAAAAATGTATTCAGTATATGCACATACAACACTTATTTTGTACCTTTTGCCAAATTCATGCAACATACCACATTTCAATTCCCTGACCACCCTGCAGTTTGATTATGGTGCTAACGGCAACATGCCGAACCAATCATAATAGTCATACCCTTTAAATTGACGTCTAGCATCATTCTTGAATAGTTATTTAAGTCGTCATAATCAAACTGGCCAATGATTAAAATTGGCACATCACGTGACTGGTAGAATAATTGTCAACGCTATAATCAAAATGCATAATCCTTCCCCCTTCTAGTGTGTGTTTTATGTGAAATCGGGAGGTTTGCGACACCGTTAATTTTTATGTAAAATGTATTAGAAAAATAGAACTTTGATTTTTGGAGCTTCTTAGACCGTCAAGCGACAAAAGGGGTGGAGGTAGTGGATCTTAGTTAGTGAAATAATAAATATTGTTTGTGAACCTTAAAAACAATGTGCCTATATATCTATATATGATAATCAATCCAGATTAGTAGGGTTTTTATTAAACAGTTATAATATGCTAATTGTAGTCATTAAGAATTGGAAGACTTTTCTTGAATCTAATAATTTGTTCTTTATATGTTTGGTAGGTAATTATATATATATGGACAGAAGTGATGTGAAGAAAAGAAAGGAAAAAGAGAAGATGATCATAGAATCCTAGCTGGGGTGAGTTGGATAGGGTCTTCTCTCCTTTTCTTTCCTCCCTCTTTTATTTACTTTATTTTCTTTTAATATTACTAGTAATTTTTATTTGACTAATCCATTTAAAATTTGAAGTTCCTCACTTCTCTTCTTTTGCAACTTTAATCATTGACTTACCAATTAAAAATGATATTTTGTCATTTAAATTATACTTCGTTATCAATTACTTTATAATAAATTTTTAAAACATACAATATGTACCTATTTCTCCGAAGTATCAAACTTACAAAGCATAATTTTCTCACCAGAAATAACGTCTTGTTTCTAACGTGACAGACATCACTTGATATTTTATACTTTTCTCTTACACTATGTATAATTTTTATGTAAAAAAATAAGTAGATTCATCCTATATATATATAATAATGATTGTTGGATCAAAAAATTTGGATCAAACAAGGATCAAATAGTATAAAATGAAAATGATTGTTAAAATTTAATGTGACTTTATGCCTTATTGATCCAAATTTGATCCCAAATTTTTTATCCAATAATCACTACCCATATATATATATATATATATATATATATATATATATATATATATATATATATATAAGGGAGGAGATGAAGGAATCAAAGTAATCCAAACGCTTCCAGACAAAGGAGGCTTCAGAAGGAGAAAAGCAATCTTTGCTTTACGACCCAAGAAAAGGAGATTTCAAGCACCTCAAATGGGAATCGAGTATATTAGGAAATTACGTGGCTACTACTAACCCCCATTAATACTCTCACGCCACAACTCCATTGCAGAACACTTATTATCTTGCACCGTATAAATTGCGTATTTATTGTTAGATTAAAAGATTTTACGGTTAAAATTATTTTGTCTCAACACTTATTATAAAAAATCCTAATAAATAGTTGGACAAATAATCTAAACTATCAAATTTTTAATAGGTGTTGCGCACATGTGAAACTTTGAATGTTCCGACCCTGCCCACCTTTCAAGGCAGTGAAAAAGACAGGGCGGGTGGGGGCAATCGCCCCTGAAATTTTTAAAATCATTATTAAATATAATAAATTTTATATGTAGTTCGAAATATTTGATCAAATTCACCCCAACATTTTGTGCGGCATACTATTACAATTTTTCGCCCTTCTCTGAGTCTTTCTTTCTCTCTCTATGTGTTGGTATCTCTATATTTAGTGGTGGACTTCGGTGAAAAACACCAGCCCCACATTTTCCTCCTTTCCCTCACAAAATAAACCCCACAAAAAGTTTTACAACCAAACCCCTCTTCTCTCCATCCCTCTCCTCAGCTCATTCTTGGGGTGAAATTAGCAGAGGTAAAGCTTGTTTTGTGGCACTCCAAAAAGGGTGAATATAAAGAAGTTTTTTCTTGAAAAATTAAAGATCCCATTTTTAAATTATTTAGGTCCTATTTTGAGCTTCAATATCTTTCTTCCTCTTCATGATGATAATATGTACCCCCCCCCCCAACTTTCTTTCTCACCCCATTCTCTTTGTTCCCTTCCTCTTCTTCTTCAAGATTTTCATGATTAATGTTTCATGGAAAAACATTTAGGTTTCTTTGAAAAAAATCTCCAAGAAATGTAACATACACACATCAATTCTTTAGGGTATAACACATGAAATTAGTCATTTTATCGCGATGAAAGTGCACAAATATAAAACAAGTAAATATACAGTATATATATGTATACGCATATGCCTGGCTCCCTGTATGCCATTTGCAGAGCCCATCGAAATATCAATGGCCTCCGTGGATGGCGTATGAGGAGCCATGCATATTCCTCCTCAATCGTATATATATGTCTTAATTAATTAATCTTGTAGCTAGGTTAGACTTCTATATATAGTATTATAGTATTTGTGATTAATTTTAGGGACATTTTGTTGGAGATGATGATCAAGGAGAAGACTATGTATAAGGATGGGGGCCCATCTTAGTCCACCACTGTCTGAGAATTAGGTAAGTAAAATTATCTTTAGCATAAACAAATCTTTAAATTCTTCTCTTCTCTTAATGTAATTTTTTTCTAGGGTTTCACTAATTCTTTCTGCTTGATGTCTTCAAGGTTTTAATTTTTTTTTAAAACTTTTTTTTAAATGATGGATGTATGAATATGATGTGATGTGATGTTTTATCTTTGAAGATTATATTATATTATCAAAGATAACATTCTTTTTTATGGTGGGGAAATACTAGAAGGGCATAAAAAAATTGCGCAAAACTATAGTAATAAACATCTTAAATTTGAGTACATATAAAATATTGTTTGGATCAATGTTACATTCTTTTAGATATGTGTTAAATCTCATTCAATAATCGTTCTTTTCTTATAAACACATTTTCTAATGTCGTAATAAATGTTTTATCTTATTTAAGACATTTTCTTAAGCATGTAATATCTGACTTAAGTAATATGTGTTCCTAAAAAAACTTTGGACAATTAATTTTTTTTATCTAACATTTTAAAACAAAAATAACATTCCATATATAATAAATTTGGACCGTTTTACATTATTGGTGGACCGTAAAAACCAGGAGAAGCAGCAGGATTTAGATGATGAAATCTTCTTTTTTCATGCGACTGACATGAAATCACTTCACGTGTAATAAGAATGGCAGCTTCAGCTCTGTGTTTTAAACTCTCATTCCAATAAAGAGGACATCGAAACTATGCAAAAATAATATGACAACATCAAAGTTACAACCTATTTCTTCCCCAATTGCATTTTTACACCCCATACACACTCTCTCTTGTATAGTTCTGATATGTATCATGACTATTGAATTATTGATTCAGAATTGACCACGTCACTATAGAATAAAGATAGAGATAATTTTGTAATAACGTGATTAATTATGAACCATAATGTCCATATGGACCTGATCCATATCAGAATTTCCCTCTTTTTTGGTCTTTACCGGCTGTGTCTGTAAAGATAATCATTTAACAAATGTATGGGATAATTGAATAAAAAACCCCATTTCCAAATTGCACTGTTTTATTAGTTTAATCTCTCCATTTTATTTTCTTAACTCAAATCCCACTAAAACCCTTTTGTTTTTCTTTGCACCTGCTAGATTAGTGACCTTCATGACCACATATAGTTATGAAACATTATAATTTTATAATTTATAGAGGCAATATGTTCTATTTTGTGTTTTTGAGTATATAGTTTCATATTTATGAGTTTATCAAAATAATGTTGTCCGAACATACACAGTCTCAAAATACCTAGAAAGTTTGAGGACTTGGGTGCTTAATTATAACCCTAATATATCGTTCAGTTGTTCAAGATTCACCGACCTCTAAAACTTATTGAGATGAATTTAAGCCGTGCATTCGGAAGGTTAAGCTAAAATACTCTATCAATTTCATAATATAAGTCATTTAGTACCTGTAACGAAAATTAAAAAAAGTAAAAAGTAAGATAATTTATTAGTCAAAATAACAATATTAATCTCTTAAATAGAATAATTGGTATACAAGCCATATTTGAGAGAGTAATATTGATTTTGACTATCAAAGCAACTTGCTTTTTGTTTTTTTAATTTTCGATGCATGTTGTAAACGACATATATTATGAAATGGATGTAGTATATAAGACTAATGTGTGTGTTTTGAGGAGATTCATTCATAAATCAGTGAATAAAAAGCATGTCCTAGCTAGATTGTGTTAAGCTTAAACATAGATGTCAATATCTGCTAGAGTAACTGACAATGTGGTATAACATTCGAGTAATATGTTGCAGAATCAAACATAGTCTTGAAATAATTGGGAGACATTGACAAGAATCATAAAGAAAAGACAGTGTTTGATGAGGGGAGAAGTACTATGCTAAACTGTACTTAAAAAAGGGATTCATCTGAGAACATGTTTTCAAACACCACAGCTCTAGTGCGCAACGGAAATTTTTTGCACGTGCAGACGGATTGTCATCTTTTGGATTAAAATTTAACGGTTGAGATTGATTTAAAAAGAACACATGTTCGCGTGAACATGTGTTCTTAAACTAAGAACATCTGTTCTCAAGGCGAAAAAAATATTTCGCACACACTGAAAAATACATGTTTCGCGTAGGAGCCGGACTGATTTTCAAGAAACCAGAACAACACAAACTACCCCCATGTGGTCACACTTCTCCTGTTATTTTGAGTTTTGAACTAAGGGAATCGCATGTGGATGTTTTTAGGGTCATATGCTTGGCATTTTAGGCTTGTAACTTTACAGTACAAGCTGACTTTGCAAGGTTCACTTATATCGTGATCCCTCTCTTCATTATGTGTTTTCATGTGTTCAGTTCTATATATTTTAATGATATTAAAAAAAAAGTTCTATATATTTTATTCTAAATACCTGTGGTCAATACGCATTTTGCAAACGGATTAATCCGACGACGATCCATTCTCAAGACCCTAGGGATTTTTTATTTATTTTTGCTGTCATCTGCTTAGAATTTTAGACTTATGACTTTTGGTGTGTATTTTGGTCTCTCTAGCTATTTGGACAATGTTTGTGAGATCCACTTAATTTAATCGTATGTGTTCAAATAAAATAGTATGCTCTATTTCAGTGTCTTTACATGTTTGTTGGCGGTTTGGATGTAAAATTTACTATTTAAGAAAAACAATTTAAATGAAATTACATCTTTATCGATCTTTCGTATAATAAATTTTGAATCACTCGATCTACATCTATTTTTTTTTTTTAATTTATTTATGAACAAACCTTCTACATTCAAGATGATGGGTATATAGATTCTTTTTTGATGAATTTGGGTATATATATCCTAGAGAAAGATAAAAGTGAGAAAAAAAATGTGAGTAAAAAGAGGACAGTTATCATGATAGCTGCAGCTCCTGCTGTGATGCTGCAAATGCATTGCTATTCTAGCAAGGGGAATCTCATCACCACTCTCATAACGACACCAGAACACAAAGGGATTCATTGGAGGAAGGGACCACTATACCCCTACATCAAGCATGCAGGGGCTTACCCCAGGGACGAAGACAAAAATTTAGTGTTGGGGCGAAACTGATAAAACTTTTTGGGGCAATAAAAAAGGCAAAAAGAAAAATTTTTGGGGGGGAAACTGATAAAAAAATTCAAAATTTTCCAAAATACACATAAAATTTCGATTAGTAGTATTTTTAAAAATCTATGGGGGTTGCCGGTCCCCCCTGTCTTCGCCCCTGACTTACCCTCGTCTGTTAGATTTAAATTTTAACGATAAAAATTGATTTAAAACGGATATATATATATATCATAATTTACAGACACATGTCATGTTTTTTAAGAACATTTGTCGTATTTTTGTGTTTCAGAACATCTGTACTGAAGAATTTCGTACGTGTGAATTCTTTTGTTGTTCCGCATAGAATCCGGATTGCTTCAACCCCAACTTCCACCATCTAACTCTTTTCTGTGATTGGTTGGAATGGAATATAATGGAGGGGTATACAGTCAATGCAGGTCAAAAAGGACATAGGTTCTGCCAAAAGTAAAAATTAAGGACCACATTGGGAGATCTCCTGAAACCTATTGGATTGGGATTTATGATACAATTTATAACCCCCTTTTTCTCTCTCATAAGTTACACAAACACATGGGGAAGAGTCTGATGCATTCTTCCCCTTAAACTAAAGAACATTCTCCTGTTGATCAAGCCCTTTGTCTTAAAAGTAGGGAAAGTAAAAAGAAATGAATGTGGGAAAGGAGCGTCTCGCCTCCAGTGTAGAACACTTATTATACACAACATATCGTATCAAAAAATTTGATGGCTGAAATTATTTGGTTTCAACATATGTTATAAAAAAGCTTAACGCGTATTGAGATAAAGACACTAGCCGGCAAATTCATGATTCAACAGCTAATAAGTCTTTTGCACGTACGGAACTTTGACCGCTATGCAATTGAGCTGGACCAGGGAATGATGATGATGAGGGGTGGTGGATGGATGATGTCTCTAGTGCGGAACATCTATTGGCCACAACACATTAAAAAATTTAAAAGATTTGACTGTTGAGATTATTTGGGTTTCAATGTTTGTTATGAAAATTTCTAATATGTGTTGAAATAAATAATCTCAGTCATTAAATTCTCAACGGTCAATAAGTATTCCACACGTGCAGAATTTCGGTTCTTTAGGGGATGATAATGATGAGGGGTGATGGATGATTTTACAAATTGCAAAAATATATCCTTCTCTTCATCAGACTGTTCAGACATCATGATGTCAAAAACATTAGTACCTCAATTTCTGAGTATCCTATAAATATATCTTTATTACTTGAACAAATCAGGTACATTGAAAACTATATAATGAATATTTTCTTTCTGTTCTAATTTGTAATGTTAAGATGCTATTCTATTTGTTGAGTCACTATGGTTATCTTGAAATTATCATGCAATTTCTTGGATTTGCTTCTTTTTCACTACTTAAAACACTGGAGCGATCTTCCCTGTAATAATCTAAAGGTGGAGATTTTGACTACTCAGAGTAAAGTACAAGTTAGAAGTTAGTACGTAAGATATTGAAATTTTATGACTAATTGATAATAATAATAATAATAAAAAAAAACAAATCCATCATCTAATTTACACTGGAGGGTTAAGGAGATAATCAAAATCCCAATTTCTTAATTATTTTTCTTTTATAAAGCAGGTTAGAATATACAAAGAAGATTTTGGCATTTTGGGATGACAAAAGATTTACACTATATTTTGGTGGAATTCCTTTTTGGTGCTCATGCGTGCATATGATCTCACACTTTAGCTTTTACACATAATGCATATTTATAGATTTTATTTGATTCTCAAGAAATGCAAACGAAACATCTTATACTATGTTTGGATTTCCCATCTATAAGTAATGGGTGCCGTTATACTGCAGAATACAAAAAATTCAATTCATACTGAACATTTTTTTATAGGTGTTATATTCTATGCAATAGGTAGTTTTTTCATTATTAACACGTGTATTAAGACAATTAACACGTGATTTAGTGATACAAAATTACAGTTGTTCACTTCAAAAAAAATCTGAACCGTCGAATTTTTAATCGATAAAAAAAATATTCAATATATACTAAACGTTTTTGTGTTAAACAACATAGCCGAACGGTACATATTGAGACGTTTGAATTAGTTTGGAGGTGGGTTAGGGGTGCAAGGGTCCGCTACGCTAGTACCACAGCTGCAAGCTGGGGTAGGGCTCATCCCTAAAGATTTTATATTTTATTCTTAAAAAATTTAAAAATTTTAAAAATAGTATTAACAAAATTACTTTTCACTTTCCCAAATATTATGTAAAATTTAGTTCTCGCACTCTTACATAAAATGTCCAGTTTCCTCCCTGAGGGCTCATATCTTGCTTGAACAATCCACCATTGCCATAATTTATTGTTCATGTTTAGTAATAAAGCGCTCTCCAATGGTCACAGCTCGAGAAATTCTTGATTTTTTAGAAAATTTTAACTTCAATCTTAGAATGACAGTCTTTAATTTTGCATGTAATAGTCCAATGGATATAACTTTTTTCTTTAAAAATTGGCTATTAGTTCATAGATTAAAGTACTCCTTAATACTCCCTCCATTCCTCAATATAGGTCGTTTAGGACACTTTGAAAAAAAATTAAGGAATTCAAACAAACAATAATCTTTCCACCACAATTCCAGTAATACCCCTTCCTTCCTCCTTCTCTTTCACTTTTTTTCCAATAAAAGATATGTTGAGGGTATAATTGGAATAAATGGTTGACACCTAATAAAAGACACGTAAATGACAATTAATTTGAATACATATATATCTCCTAAACGACAATTAACTGGGAATGGAGGGAGTATAAGTTTTTCATTATATGTTGTGAAAATTAAGGAAGTAAAAAAAAAAAAGATACTTTGTTAATTAAAATATAAATATTGTTACCCCTAATTTTATTTTAAAAAGTAATAATATTGATATTTTGATTAAAAAAAATCTTAATTTTTACTTTCTAAATCTTTGCAACATGTAATAATGAAAGTCTTATATTAAGGCATGGAGGTAGTACTGTACAGAGATCATATATATATTTTGAGACAAGTTGATTAATTCGAAATTTCAAAAGTGGAATAGAATGATCATCTTAAATTCTGCATGTAACAGTGTTAGATTATTTTCTTTTGCAAGTTTGCTATTTGTTTTTTGAATATCATAGTAATTTATAGAGACACAAATAAATGTACGTGATTGTCCTACTATTAAAGTAAAGAAGTACCTTTGTGTCATTTCCAATTATCAAAGATAGAAATAAAGGTAACAAAGAAGGCATGCTATTACCATTAGGGCACATTTAATTTAAAGGCAACTTTGTATCTTTTTCAATCTCAAATGCTAAAGAAAGGTATAGGGCAACCCCAGAAAACATTGGCATAGAGCAAATCAGTTTCAACATTTTATGTAAAACACGATTTTTGAAGTGACATATACCATATCCTCAAATAATGTGTATGCTTTCCTAATTAACCATTCCATATTTCTTCTATATATATATATACATTAAGACTTTTCATTTGGATTTTTTTTTAAAATCAAAATGGCAAGTGTTTTTGCAAAAAGATCTACACATGACAATATTCTAGATTCTATATCAAAATGGCAGTGTTTTTACAAAAAGGTCCGGGAAAAAGAAATATTTTTGCCGATGAGGCATTGGTTCAGTTGCCAAGACTAATGTCTAAAATTCAAATTCCACTTCACGCTTCTCATGTCCCACCTAACATATAACAAATAAATTTTTATTAAAAAAAATAAAGAACAGAAACTTTTCCAAATTACAAAGCAATATGTTGAAGTAGCAATATCTTTCTCTTTCTTGAAATGGGTAAATCATAAATCTAAATTAGACCAGGACAAGAATATAATCACATACTCAGGGCCAGAACAACATCCCCCCTTGGTATATTACCAGACCAACTGAAAGCACTATTTCATAGTATTATGTAACATCATGAGACTCTGGTACATGCTAATGGTTAGAAAAGAACATTAAAAACATCCTTAGTGTGTAGCAAGAATCCTTCGAGACTTCAACAGAGATCGAATACCATAATCAGGGATCGAATAATTACTGACTACTTGTCCTCGTTCATAGAAATTCATCTCTAAAGCGAGAGAATCCTTCGGAGATTTGAACAGCCTTATGCATTTGTAATTGAAATGTCATCTATAATGCCTTTGCCATCCATGACATCAAAGAAAAAGAAGTTCTTAATGGGATCCCCTTTACCTGATATTGCTTTAATAACTTCCTACAAAAGACATAATTTAATGTTATTATAGATCTTAAAGATGATTTTCTCTTTCCATTTCACATTATAAGGTCTTTTCAACCATTTTTGTTTAGATTAAGCAAAGAGAAAAATAAGGAGTATTTGTGAGTAAGGGTAAGTTCAGAAAAGTAACCTTCAAGCTTTGCAAAAGGCCAATTTTTTTGGAAGAGATAAAAAGGACGAGAGGCATTAAATTGTCAAACGGAAGGAGTAAATTCTAGTTGAATATATTAGCTATATAAAGAATAAGCTGATCACCTGTCCGAGGATTCCCCCAATGATGGCACAAACTGGAGGAAATTCTCTTCTACCGGCCAACAATCTTTCTAGGAGCACATCGGGGATCTGAGATTCGCTAAATGACTACAATTTCGCAACAGCTTCAACGTCAGTATAGACATTGAGAATTGCGGCGTATAAAAGCTTAACAAATAAATTCATCCATACATGTGCCTCACAAATTTCCTTCCTCAAACTCAGAACAGTAGGAAGGTCGGCAACTGAAGTATCCCCAGGTTTCCGACCTTCATGCTCCTCAAACCTCTCTATCACTGCCAGTTCAAACGTGAAATATAGAAAATAAAATACACAATCCCAGGCTCCCAATAAAACAGCAGATGGGTAGATTTGGACTCATACAAGCATAAGCACATCGAAATTTTTGTTCTTCCTTTTGTCTCATTTAAGGCTTAAGATTGTTGGAAACAGAAACTGTTACATAAACTGAAAAAGGAAACAGAAACTGTTACATAAACTGAAAAATACCTCTCATTGCAAAGTATAACTTCGAAACTCTCCTGGGAAGAGTTCTCCATGGGATAGCAATAGCTTCCTGGAAAATATTGACTAAAATCATCAAAACACAAGTTTCAAATATAGAGTCTGTCTACTTCAACAACAATGATCAAGCAAAAAACGCAAAATAAAGCTACTAGAGATAGTGATGCAGTCGAAGCATGCGAAGAAGACAAGGGCCATTAGTTAATGTCAAAGAAATATTTTTTAGAGAAAAAACAATGGAACCCCTATTTTAGGGGATAATTTAGCTAACCTTACTAACCTTGGAAAAAACACAGAGCAAAAGGCTAAATGTCAAATGTATAATATTGTCTTTCACAATGGCTGGAAGGACAAGTACATAGCACTTAATCCTGCAATATTGACCTAGTTCAGATTCTTCTCATTCAATAAAGTAGTTAACCCTATGGTTCTAAATTGCAAGTAAACATAACATTTTTCAAAGACCTCTCCCTTCCTCATCCTTATTGTCCTAGGCAGTATATACCTTTTATCCCTAGTTCTATCTTCTTCTTTTTCCCAAAAGTATATCTAATGAATTTCTAATTCTTGAACCAAAGATTATGATGATGCATAAGTTGGACATTGTGCCTAAACCCGGTCATTGTGCTTCAATAGTGAAGTCAAACACTGTATTACTAAACTGCTCCAGGAACTTGCTTTCGGAAAGAGTAGAGGCATTGCCTCTGTCTTTCTGCTGCTCAGAACTTGACTGAAGACCTGTATGATAAGATTTTATGCGCCCTGTCTTAAAAAGGGATCCCCTGTTCCGTAATAGAAGACAGAAGGGTCCTGGATATTTATCCAATTTGTCTCATTCTTCAAGAGTAACAAAAAAATAGGAAATGACACGGGAACTATAACAAGAATAAAACGGTAGAAGTGAAAAGGCTTCGCAACTTTGCAAATACATTGTAAAACAAGCAAAAGTACTTTGAACCTCACATATATATCATACCTACATAAAGAGTATGGTTCTTTGTTTTACTTTGAGATACAGACTATAAGTTGTTGCTGTCATCTATATACACTTATATGAAAGTGCAGCAAACTACTGGCAGATAGTAATACTGAAAGGAAAATATTAAAAAGCCCAATATTTACTGTATCCTTCTATAAAAACATTGACTAAAGCCAAAAGAACATATGGTAAATTAAGTTTGGCGTTAATAAAACCGAAGGTAGGTTTTCTTAAAATAAATAAATATAATAACAATAACAATGATCGTATTAGTAACAATAATGATATAATAGTAATAAATAATAATACAATAGTAACAATAATAATAGTAATAATACATTGGAGGCAGGGATGTGATTTGAATCCAGAACATACGGCATAGTAAGGAGTAACTAACCAACTAAGATACCACCTTGTCACATGAAAAGAAGGTTATGTTCATGTCCAGATACTAACATACACATGTCAAAACAACAGTCGTAACTGCTCTAATAAGATTTCTTCATACCTCAAAACTGGGATACTGTAGTTTAGACTCAACCATCTCTTCCAATTTTTTCTGTTAGTGACAACCAAAAGAGAAAAGTAGTTCAGGAGCCACATATTTTTTCCATAATTCAACAAGTGAAAGACTCGAATCTAATTTCATGTAGATGGGCTTTCATGAAAATGGCCTCAAATCCAAATCACTATAACTCTCATGCAAATAAAACAAAAATAAATTAAAAGTCAAAGATGAAATTAAAATTAAATCAAATTTAGAAAAATGGCAGATTGGCAACGGACAGCGTGATTTAATAAGGTACAGATAAAATAATCAATAGTTCTGCATTAAAACCTTTGAATAGGTGTAGTTTTGCAAGTCAACAAAAATTTCACCACAAGAATCCCTACAATCAACTGTATAGAACGCAACACGCTTTGGCGACTTGCGACACTTGTCGTTAACTAATTTCTGCAGTAAAAGAAACAGAAATGAAATAAAAGTAATGTAGACTAGAAAGAATGTCATGAATGAAGAAAAACAGAAGATAGATAAACGCGAAATGGTTGAAGAGAAAAACAAAAAGAGGTTACAAAAGAACATCTTAGACTAGCACTAGAAGGTGGATAGTTTTACTTTTGTGGTCAGGGAGCAACAATTAACAACTACTGCATCAAATCCACGAAAGAAATCAACGCCAAAGCTAGACAAGTCGCCTGCAAAAATAACACAAGTTTCTCAGTTGAAAAAAGCAAGACTGACCATTTTACTGGGAAATATAGCTACTCGGAAACGCCTAACTAAGATACTTAGCCTTCATTTGGTAGGACTGGAAGGTGGAGGGAGAGGAGGAGGAAAAGTAAATGAGGAGGTATTTGAGCAAATACTCTTGCTTCGTTGGAGGGGGCAAATATGGAAGGGGACCTCTCCACCTCTACATCAGAAACTAAACCTCTCTAGAATTGAAGGGGTTGGGAAGTGTTCGTCAATTTAAAGACATTGAAGTCCCTACTATTTTTTTTTCTAATTCTTACTGTTAATTTTGTCTAAAGGGTACAATAAATAATTTAAATTAATAATTAAAGTATTCATTATTTACTTCACTTCCACTCATACCAAACAAAATGGATGTAAATGAATTTACTTCCCCTAGAGAAGTAAAAGGTGCCACTCCCCTTCGCGTACCAAATGAAACATTAAGCATAACACGTAACATACTGAAAACTTACATCTCAACTTAGGATGATTAGCATGACTAAACGACACATTCTATCAAAAAAGAAATGCTATTGTAAAACAAAGGAATCCAAAATCTGTGGCACTTGGACATTTCAATGTCTACTAATATGACATACATTTATTTATCGTATATCCAAACACGAATTAAATGCAGTATCCAGATATGTGACAAATTTTAAAGGTTCATAAGGTAAAAGGCTATAAATTAAAAGAACCTTCACCTTTTTGAACAGACACACGAACCATAGGATTGAAATCTTTCAAAGAATCACAACAAAGCTCGGCTAGAGATTTTTCAGGGTCCCTGTTCTCAGTAGGAGGAACCAAGAAATTTACCGACAGCAGCTCATCAGTAGCAGGACGATCATCATTCAATGTCAGACTACCCACTCCTGCCAGAACAATATTCTTGCAGAACTGCAAGAATGCATACAATTTTGTCACTGGAAAAAATCATCATTCATCTACAAACGGTACAAAAGCTACTCTGAATTTTTAAGAAAGCTAAGACAAAAACATCCACAAACATATAGTAATTTGTCAATAACATCCAACAAATTTAACATTTCAACCAAAATATAAAAAACCTACATACATATATGTAATGATAATACTCCCTCCGTCTCAAATTGAATGTTCAATCTCTATTTTAGTTTGTCCCATAATGAAAGTCCACTTTTTTTAAATGCACTCCCTTCACTTGAAAATACATGTCCTAGTTTGTGTTTACATGACTTTTAATGTTTTGTGAAATTTGATAGTAAAATTAGACAAAATGTCCAAAATAGCCCTTATTATATATAGTTTTTAGAAGTTAATTGGTTTGAAGTAGGGGTATAATTGGAAAACAAACCCTTAGGAACAACTATTTTGAAACAAATGAAAAAGGAAACTAGGGCATGTATTTTGATACGGAGGGAGTAAATATTTTCTCCCTAAACTCTAATAAGTAACTTCTTATATTCAAGGTATCCAAGCTCCCAAACAATGAGCCCTCCTATATATTTAAGGACTATTGTTTCAGTAGTATTTTGTGAGCAACCACTTTGAGTATTCATTTCCAAATGTTAGATCAGTCTCCAATCCATCTGTTTCAATGGCATTCTGGTTAGTCACTTTGTGCATTTATTGTCAAAGGTTAGACATGTCTCATATTCATCCCCGCACATAACCCAAATTATTGGGGATTTAATGGGTTATGTTTTTGTTGTTGTGTCTGGTAACTTACTTATGTCAAAGTACTCTACTGGTTAAACTACTCTCGGTTAAACTACTCTGCTCAATTCTTATACAAGTCAAACGTAGATATTCGATTTGAGACTTGGGGAGTAATATTTATCCATAATATAATCAAACTGTGCACGTCAAGACTGACCTCAACAGCAGTGCCTTTAAGTCCACAGACAAGTATATGTGATTTGCTCAACCTAAGGCAATAAAGCAACAATAAATTAATAAAATGCAACAAAATTGAAAAACTCCATTAATTAAGTGAAGCAACTATTGAACCGAATTGAATTAACCTAACCTTCTCTGAGCATCAACACCCCAAACTCTAATTTGGCGATCATAGAGAGCGGTTTCCTGCTCCGTTAACTCCTCCTCACCACCTTCCATCCACGGCCACAATGATAAAACCCTAATTGCACTAATCGATAGGCAAGACAAGGGGAAGAAAATAAAGGGCGGGGAAGAAAAAGAGAAGACTAACAGCACGTTTGGTGGACGGATTTAATGAAATGTATTTCCACATAGAATGTTGGTCAATTGGTGTATTTAGTCCTGAAACAATTTATGTTTGCAGACTTGATCCCTGATGATTGTTTGCAGCTTTGTAAGTCCCCATTCAAATTATGGGCCAGGGAATTGGTCCTTCCGTCCTATTTTTGAAAAATTTAACGTCCGTTAATAAAAGTTGGTCAAGTATACAGGGGTAAATTGGGAACTTCACATATTTATTTAGATAATTGATACCACATGAACTCAATTGTAAAGATTCATAAATATAAATACCTAATTATAAAAATAAAAAATAAAACCCATCCCCTTCCCCTCCTTCTTCCCCTACCGGTCCACCCATCCTCCCCGACGCCGTCAATCCATCCTCCTCCGCCTCACCTCCATTCTCCCTCCAAATACTTTGATTATTCCCGCGCTCAATAAATTCATTCATTTTGAAGTATTACTATAATCACCAACAAATTCCTCTCCAAAAATGGGGCCTTTCTTGCTCAATAAATTTGGGGAAGAGGATGCCAGTTGACGATCACTGGGAGAATACACCAAGGAGACAGAACACCCAAAAAGCGACTTTTGTAACCCATCCCAACATCATAAAGAAGTTTAATCCATGATGAGAGCTTCCAAATCTTCAAGTTCTTCCAAAAATCGCAGCCTTTTGGAGCAAGAACAGACAACCTAAAAAAAAAGACCCGACTTTGCAAGGGAGGGAGGATGGAGAAGACCCACCCTAAGCCTTTATCTACTTTGATACTGTTTTTTTTATTTTGATTTTGTTCCCCTTTTGTTTGTTTTTCTCGCCAAAAAGCAGAGCCTTTACTGACTCAAGAACTTCTTAGGATCAAGAAATTTTTTAGAAATGGAGTTGAGTTCATCAATGGAGAAGAGATTTCCTTTCAGTTGGTTTGATGATAAATTAACATGGGTTACCAATGTTTTGGTAAAAAAATCAGCGAAATTTGGGGAAGAGTGGAGCCGAAAATGGTGGAAGGTCGCCGGAGATGGGTACTTGCGGGAAGAAGAAGAAGAAAAGAATAGGTGGACGGTGGCGGCTAAGAGTGAGGAGGGAGGAGATGAGTTTTAGGGTTTCTTTTTCCAATTAGGTATTTATTTTTAAGTATCTTTACAATTAAGTCCAAATGACATTAATTATATAAAAAAAACGTGAAGTTCCAATTTTGCCCACATCACTTAACTACTACTTGTTGACTAACATTCAAAATCTCAAAAAAATGACGGAAGGACCAAAACACAGGCTCGTAAATTGCTTAAGGATGTAAAAAGCTGCAAACAATCATCAGGATCAAGTCTACCAAACATAAATTGTTTCAGGACTAAATACACCAATTGGCCTAGAATGTTTACACCCAAATAAGTTCGGAATCCTTTGATAATTCAATTCAGTTATAAATTATAGAATATTTTTTATCACCTTATAGATGGATAAGTTTTATTTTGGTAAGTAAGTAAAACTTTACATACGTACATTGTATTCATTGATTTTAATGTAAATTTTAAACTTACTCACCTATCAAAATAAATAAAAATTTCTCTTATAAATGAGGGGATTCTAAGAGAATTTAAAACTTGAGTTTGTACATTTTTTTTTCTTTAGATGAATTTAGTTGAGATCGAATAGACAATATGAAATATTAATAATAAATTATGTAAGTCTACAATATTAGTCGCTGGAAAAGCATCTTGAACATATAAATTTGCCCGAAACAAGTTCTGAAAATCATAAATATAACCAACTAACCTTAAATCACTTCATTTTGAGTTTGCACATATATATACACTTAATATAATTAGGAAATGATTTACTCCTAGAATTTTGGGAATAGAAATCCTAAACTCCCAAATTGAGGGTGTTAAATGACTATCTTACCCCCTGCTGGTATAAGGGATTCACCCACCTATAAGGGCAAAAAGGTACAAAAAAAAACTATTTTAGCCAATCTTTTAGCCAACAATTCTAGTAGCCTAGCAATATCCAATTAATTAACATGTGCTAGTGCTACTATTAGAGTTATTAAAATAGACAAATGCCTACGGGAATGCCCGTTTCCTGATATTAATGGGTGGGTACATTTTTGGCACCAAAACGTTTAAAGTCAAAATCCAGGCGCTGACGACCGGAGAATGACGTCAGCTTTCTTTACCAAAACGTCGTTCCTCGGAGCTTCTTCATCTTCCGATGGTCTCACCGGCCTCGGATCTCTCCAATCTTCGTCTAAGATCTTCCCGTCATCTTCCGTCAGTATCCCCAATCGCCATTCCAATCCCAAACGTCTAGGTCAGCATTTCAATTCATATCTAATTTACGAATTATGGAAGTTTAGCATAATATAATGAGTTGATTGTGTTTGTAAATTAAGCAGTGAGTTCAACTATATAGTGATGCATTTTAAGTTTTCTATGTTTTGATTATCTACAGGAAAGTTTAAAATTGAGGAATTGTGGAAGTTAGCACAATATGTACCGAGATAATTGTATTCCAAAAACATGAAGTGAATGAAAATTGAAATTAAGGATGGAAAATTTCCAGGTCAGCATTTCACTCATGTCTAGTTATCGATTGGAAAGTTTAAAAAATCACGGAATAATGGAAGTTTAGCATAATATGCCGAGTTAGTTGTGTTTTAAACGCGTGAAAGTAGATGAAAAATGAAATTATAACATATACGTATTTTTTAAGCAGCCGATTCAACAACATTGTGATGCATTTCAAAATCGAGGAATTATGGAAGTTAGCATCATATACCGAGTTAATTGTATTTCGAACACATGAAAGCGAATAAAAGTTGAAATTAAGGATGCAAAATGTTTTGTAAGTAGTCAATTCAACAATGTTGTGATGCATTTGAAGTTTGTATGTTGAAGCTAGAGAGAATACCTATTGAGTAAATAAATCATACTTTGATGTAGTTTTTTTATTATTATTAATTTTGTTTCATATTCACTTAAACTTTATGTACGCCATGAATATATTTCAATAATTTTCCTCCGAAAGGAAAAAAAAATGGATGTTTGTTACTAATACAGGCTGAAAGGAAATTTATGTGTGAGCTGATTCTTCTGTGGTTTTTCAATTGAGATAGTTGTAAAAGCTTTTTCCTTTTTCCTTAAAGCAATGTGCTTTATTTATGGGCTTCCTAGGGAGGAGGAATGTCTTGTACACATGATTTTGTTTTGTCACAGTTTTATATGCAACGTAGGTGGTAGTTAAAGAATGTGTCTTCGCCGATAGGTGTAAATGCCTATATTTATTGTTGTATGATGATGAGTTGTTTCTACTCTGGTACAGATGCTATATGTGCTCATGAATTGCCACTTCATTAAGAAAGTTAACCTGCAAGCTTATTGGCAGGGTGGAATGTGCATTACTGACAACTGAAGTTTGTCTTTCGATCAGTTTCATTACCTGTAAAATTAGAGCTTAGTACCATTCTTCCAAGTTCTATTAACTTCAAGTTAGTTTTTTTTGGGTGAATTTTCAGAGGTACAGGCAGCAGGTAATTTGTATGGAACCTACTTCCGTGTTACAACATTCGGGGAGTCTCGTGGTGGTGGTGTTGGTTGTATTATTGATGGATGTCCTCCTCGGATTCCGCTCTCGGAATCTGATATGCAAGGAGACCTCGACAGAAGGTATCATTTCGTATTTATTGAAGTTTTATTCCTACTTTGAATAAGATAATCCATTTTACACGTTTAAAGGAGGACTGCATTACTGATTACTTAGATATGCTGCTTACGGAGTTTTACTGAGCTTCTTTAATGAATGACATTGATAATAAATCAAAACCTAAAATTGTTCAATTCAGGAGGCCAGGTCAAAATTTTAGACGTGTGTATGAATGTGAAGTGCACGTGCAAAACACTAATCTCTATTACTTAAGCACTTAGGCGCTTCTGAAAAGCTAGTTACTGATGTTAGCTAGCATGAAGATTAATTCTACCAATGATAATTCCATTTTGGTCATGTTTCATATTCGGAGTTACTCGATTATTTTCCATTTAACGGGCTTACTAATTGGACTTATTTTCCCAACATTATCAATTTGCACTTCCCTGAAATGACTGCCCTATTTTATTAGGATATCATGGAGTCTTAAGTTTGACCATTAGGTGAAATTGCTCTAATTCTGTATTTATTTTGAATGAATATTATCCTTAAAGTGACAAATTACATTGAAATCTTAATTTCCCTTGGAAAAGACGGGACGGATAATTTACTCCTGCATGTTTTGATGAAGGATTGTAATATTTTATCTTCTCGTTTCGTATATCAACTAGTTCAAATGGTATAGGTGGAGCTGAGTTTTGGCATTTTGGCCTGAATTGCTTACCTGCAAATTTATCAGTTTATCTCTTGTTTCTTTTAGTTTGCTCTGGAAATGAACATGAGATCCTGCAATCTTCATGTCACTTTGCATGTCATATCATGATCTTTGCCACTTTATTTTCAGGACTACAGCGAATGTCACAAGCATATAGACCTTCTCATGCAGATGCCACTTATGATTATAGATATGGTGTGAGATCAGTACAGGTAACGATTCTGGCATTTCCGAGATTATATCGATATTTGTAGCTGAAACAGAATATGCATACAATTTTTTTAATTGGTTTCTTAGATCACTTATGATGTTGCTGTATATATAGTGTGGTGGTAGATCTTCTGCAAGAGAAACTATTGGGAGAGTTGGGCAGGAGCTGTTGCTAGGAAAATTCTCAAGCTAAAATCAGGAACGGAGGTGAGTTTATTTAACTACCACCGTCTTAACTTCAAGTTCTCAGAGAGTGTGTGGGTCTAGAAAAATGTCGAGGGCTTCAGCTGTCGTACATTTATTGATCTCATTAAGATGCCTTCATTCTTGTGCATGAATATCCAAAAAAATTGGTTTGAGTCCCTACTTTTAGATTTCTAAGGTCATCCTTGAAGACACTGTAGTGTATTTATTCAATGACTGAATTGCACTAGATTCCAAATAGATATATGCACTAGTGTTATCAATCTCGGATAGCGGCGCGTAGCGGCAACCCAGAAAATGCTATAGCGGCTAGTAGGAGCGGCGCTATTTGGAATTTTGCGTACATGATTTACCAAAAATTCAAGATGCATCCAAACTTTCAAAATCAGAGAAACATTGGTCTTGTAAATAATTAAACAGAATTTGAGAAAGTGTCGATCTTTTTTAATGAGAAAAGTGTTGATATGATGTCAACCAATTCAGATTTTTGAAAATTAGGGGTCGTTTAGGGTAGGAAGATGTCCAATTTACCCTTAAATCTTAATCTTATGGAGGGTAAAAATGGATTTTTAGCCCATATTCCAATAGCAGTGCTTTTTGCCTCTATTTTTCCCGCTATGCCACCCGCTACAGCCGCTACGGTTTCTGTTCCCCTATGAGGGTCTCCATATCGACCCCCTACCGCTACGCCGCTATTGATAACACTGACATGCACCAGGGAGTAAAAGGCATTACTGCCATGGTGAGAGACATATGTTAACTGAATTATAGGTGTGTGCATAATATAGTATCTTTATGTCTTGTATTACAGATTCTGGCTTATGTTTCTCAAGTTCATGGAGTTGTACTTCCTGATGGTTTAGTAGATCCTGAGATTGTGACTCTTGATCATGTAAGTTTATTTACCTTTTGTTCATTTTCATTGGTGCATTACAGGAAGCATCCTCTTTTGGTGCATGTGTAATCAGTTTTTATAAGGCTTCACTTCACATGCAAATAGTAACTTGAACTGATTCATACAATTACGGTGTCCTAAATGCATTTCTTACTTATTCTGTATAGCTTTTCGAGTAGTTGTCTTTCTGCATATTCATTAGGTTGTCCTCACTCTGCTATGTTAACCTTGCAATTTTTCCCTTTTTAATTGTCTCTGGCTCATCTATAAAACCAATTACGCCAAGGGTCTACAATTGGCTTCTGGTTGGATATTGCATGTAAAAGAAGAAAAAATAAGTAGTCAGTGCATTATGTAAAGATCCATGCACACTGCAAATTTAAGTTTAGTATGATTAATAATGCACTCCAATTCCTAATATGAGAAACTGAAACCGATCAGAAACACCAGGTCTAAATTGATAACATTTTTGGTTTGAAACGTTCACAATGTCTACGAATTATCTTCATATATTAGAAACATGAAAAAATAATACACTTGTTTAATTTGGTCAGTAGTTTGTAGGTATGGTGGAAACCAAAGTTTTCATGTAATTTTGAAATAGCTTGGTTAGTTACACGTTCCCTTGTGATTGATGAAAAACCAGTTTTTCAGAGGCACGTCGTTGTAGCATGGCTCTCTCTTTCGCTTCCCTCCTACTGTTTATCTTTATTCAATGTGTCATTGACCACCAAGTTCATCCTATCTAAAACCAGATAGAGAGCAACATTGTTAGGTGCCCAGATCCAGAGTATGCAGAAAAGATGATAGCTGCTATTGATGATGTGCGAGTAATAGGTGATTCTGTTGGTGGTGTGGTCACCTGCATTGTCTGAAATGTCCCACTAGTAAGTTGTATATATCTGATGATGTCGATACTTGCTTGTTTGTTGGTCAATTATGGGAACCCCTGACAGTTATTAATTTATGTCGGGGACTTGGTTCACCTGTCTTTCTTTGATATAAACTTGAAGCAGATCTGGCAAAAGCTGTTATGTCATTACCTGCAACCAGGGGGTTTGAGTTTGGTAGTGGGTTCGCAGGTACTGAATCACGCTGGTTTTCTATTTGCGGTTTCAGATATTTTCACCTGAACTCCGTCAATTTTTAAGTTTTATCTTCTTTGGGGTTTCCCGGGGGACAGGGAAACGGGGAGGATGGAGAGTGTATAGAGTTGTCGAAAAGGACACTTGTGTAGGATCCAATTTTCTGATTCCAATATGTTTATATGGGAAATCTTGTCAGGTACATTTCTGACTGGCAGTGAGCAAAGGATCCGTTTTATATGGATGAACATAACAAAATCAGGACAAAAAGCAATCGATCTGGAGGGATACAGGTGATTCGAATTCAGTCATATACTACATTACACGGAATAAACACATACACTTATTGCCATCTATGGGATTCACATTAATACACAAATGCACCCACCCCTCTACATATCTGCAGTTGAGTGGTTTTGGGCACGCTTTCAACTTTGTCTATGTACCATATGGCCTTCAAATTAGTATTTCTGGCTGTTATTCTTATAGGGAGGAATATCGAATGGTGAAATAATTAATATGATAATAGCTTTCAAACCAACATCCACAATTGTTGTAAGTCTCTCTCTCTCTCTCTCTCTCTCTCTCTCTCTCTCTCTCTCTCTCCGTGTGTGTGTGTGTGTGATTTACCAGGGCCTTTTGTAATCTATTTAATTGGCATATTTTTCTGTTATTGAGAATAATTCGGTTTCATATTCTTTCATTCCCATACAGATAGTATTTGAGTATTTCAATTTGGATTGAGCAAATTTCACTCGCAAGGAATCTTTAGTTTGTATTGACCAATAAATTCAGCGTTTCAGGCCAATATCGAGTAATTCATTCTAAAACTTCCATGTATACTGTTGTGAACCTCATGCAGGGAACTTTGAGCCAGTAAAGTTTCCAGCCTCTCTGCATGAGGCTAGTAAAGTTTTCTGGGAGCCACAATAATTTGTCACAATTTGGACTATTCTAAATATATTTTCTGGGTGATTGTTTTAAAGCTTTTTCTTTGTAGTCCTTTCTTGATTGGTTGTTGTTCTGATGCAAATTCAGAGAAAGCAGAACACAGTGACCAGAGATAGACATGACACAGAGCTTATAGCTCGTGGACGTCATGATCCTTGTGTTTGTCCCAAGAGGTTTGTTGCAGAATTCTACTCCTCTTACTGTTTTTCTATTCCCCTCTTAAATCACTCTTCTACTTCTTGACCATAGTCGACCAACAATAGTGACCTGGAATCTTCTGTTAAATGAAGCTTTTTACGTGAACATGCCAGAAGGATTCAATCTGGTAGAGCTTGTTAGACTAAAGTATTCCTAGAATGTTGTCTTGTTTCACACTTTCCTTTTGGCTTAAAAATTGGTTTATTGGTGAGGAAAGAGGGCAGAAGAAGAAAAGCAATAGAGAGTCAGGGTTGGAGGAAATGACATTGTATGTTCAATATAAATATAAAATAGAAAGAATACGAATAATTTGTTTTAGAAACATTACGAGAAATGTGAAAACTAAAAATAGGCAATTGTTTCTGGTTCACCTAATCGGTGGTATTGTAGCTGTTCCAATGGTTGAAGCTATGGTAGCTCTGACTCTTGTTGATCAATTGATGGCACATTATTCACAATGTATGCTGTTCCCCATCAATCCAGCGTTGCAGGAACCGCTGGAAGCCTCATCAGTACCCGATCCAGTGCAGGTTCCGCGATGAAGTTGGTCAGTTTTGTTGTACCATTGCTCGAATTTCTCTATTTCACATCAACGGCCAGTTACTATAGTAAAAGAGTGTTGTTTGTAGCATATCTTAAGAATTCTGCTTGGTGATATTTTTTTTTATTGTTGGTACTATTTATCAACACGAAGACATAAAGATTGCCTCTTCGTGTTTTTAAGTTATTTGTAGGTCGCAAATGCATATCGTCGCCAATTTCAAAACATTTTTGCATCACCTACTGAAAAATGTGAAAAGCTCATCTAACATTTCATGCCTTATAAAAACTTCTAAATTTATCATTTTCTATAACTTCGACTCACATCAATCTCCAAAAAAATTATATGTGCTTCCCGGTTTATTTATCAGAATATCAAACAATATCTTTTCATTTTGTGAAACATTGGCAGTTCAACTATAATGAATCGAAGGTATATTAGTCTAGTTAGTGCAGCAATTATGACTCAAAAATACTTGGTCTCTCATACAAGACATGACCTCCACCAATAATAATTTTTTTTTCAAAAATAAATAAATATTGACGGTGTTTTGGTATATGTTCGCTTCAAAAGAGTATCACTTAGAAAAGCCATTTTAAGTTGACCAGATCAGATGATCTTTTATCTTTGCCTTGACAAAGAAGGAAATTATGTATTCATAAAATGACTAAATTAAGCTTTTTATGTGCAAGAACAAAATGTGGACAACCACGCTATGAAAAACTAATTTTCCCACATCATTATTAATGATATATCAATCAGAAAATAGATATTCAATTTTGAACAAAAACAGAAGTATTATGAGCTATAAACCTAATTAGCAATATGAAACTCTGGATCAGGTTAACCATAATTAGCAGTTGCCAATATCCGCTAGAGTAGCTGATAATATGGTGTGGTATTCGATCCGCGTGTTGCGGGATTGAATCCCCTTACTATTTTTAAAAAAAAATCATAATTAGCAGCAGACTATGATACATAATCCTTTTATTTTTATTTTTTTATGATGATACATAATTCAATAAATAAACACATAGAAATAACTTATAATACATTGAAAACCAATATTCTTTTTCTTTATACATCCTTCCTCCTTTTCCTATCTCCCTCTTGCATTTCTGAATCTGCCCATAATTTTAATTAATAATAATAAGACTAAATATATTATTATTAGGCATCCATGAATACAATATTTGAACCACATGAGTCATAATCATCACCATTATCAAAATATTAATTGGATTTCAAAAGTAGTTGTAGTTTTAGACCCTTTAATTTGGTCCACCCACCTTAGCACCTTTAGGTCCATTCAAATATATAAAAAATGTATGAACACATTAGACAAACGTAGTGCTAGGCGGCTCAAATATAGCCAATTAATTGACTATAATTTGGGGTTAAAAGTATAAAATATTGTGATATTCTTTATAAAAACAGGGGTTTAAGGGTATTTTATAGCCTATTATAATGTAAATGTGAAAAATACCGTAGAATTCTTTAAAAAAATAGGAGATTAATGATATTTTATAACCAATTATTTGAGCCGTTAATCATTTCCCTGTGACAAAGGGTTCTAATTAGGGGCTATTTCTAGAGATATGAATAAGAGAGGTCTAAAGTAGATTCCATATATATATATATATATATATATATATATATATATATGTATGATAAAGTTAGGCTTACAATCAACCAAAAAAAAAAAAAGATTATAGAATTGAAATGATATGACATATGAGAGAAAGAAGAAAGAAGGGGGTTTTCAACTAATTGTCATTGCATAGAAGAAAAGTTGCTGAAACCCCACTTTGGATGGTGATCAATAATTATTCCCTCATTGAATATAATAATAATATAAATAAAGCAATCAATTCAACTTATTTGTCATTTGAATGATTAATGCCTAACCAAATTGCATGGTTTGATGATAAGCATGAATATAGTATTTGTTTCTTTATTTATATTCTTTTCTCAATTATTTTAAAGATAGAACTCAAGTGGATAATTCAGTCTTTTACCATAAAAACAAACCAAAATGGACACTTGTGATGATGGTTTGAGAGAGATTGCATAATTTTTTCTTCTTTGGCTTAGTTCTTTGTCCCCATCAAAATTATTAGATAAAACTTAACATGTCATTAATTAGATTGAACATGATCAAGATTGAAAGAAAACTTTGATGATTTAGAATAATAACTCTTTGACATGGCTTGATCAACTCATTTTGATATAGGAACTTCAACAGCCAAGAAGTATTTGGCATAAACCCGTTTAGTTGACTTCGTATCTTCTAATACATTTATATTACACTTACTCATACACCAAAGAGATTTTGACAACATGAAATAATACGATTAGTCCAAGCACATACATTCTCTTTAATCCAATAATATTGTTTTACATGTAATAATCTCATTAGTATAGTAGAGAATACTAAAAGATTTAGAGTTCATTTAATTTAGTTAAGAAATGCTAGTACAATTAGTGTAACACTTTCGACTCAAAACTATAATTTCGGCTTCAACAATCCCTCTCCGATAATAAAAAACATTTATTTATTTATTTAAAGAAAAAAAACATAGACCATAGTATGTTTGTAGGTCCTTTTGTGCAAAAAACAAAATAATGGAAAAGATTGATATAAGCTTTTCCGTGATGTAGGGATGAAAATCATCAAAGTATAGGGTAAAAGTTAAGACCATTGATTGAGGAAAAAGTTAGTGATAGGTTCAGTTCTTTTTTTTTCTTGGATATAAATTATTTTCATTTAGACCATGTCTTTCGTCTGTCTTTTTAAGTCTGATTGGGCGGTTGCCCCATATAGGGGAGATAGAATTGCCTCACACGAGCAGGAGATAGCCCTAGAAAGGAAGATTAAAACTGCCATGCGCAGACGGAGGGTATCGAACCCACCACCTCAAGGGGAAAGAAGATGGTGACCTTCATTTTCTGAATATTTTTTCGGAAGAATAAAGAAGAAGCTCGTTAGAGATGGTAGTTTTGTTGGGAAGAAGAAAGAAGAAAAAAAAGAAAGGGACAAAAATGTCCCTCGCGTGGGGGATTCTTTTAAAATTTTGGCCGGAGTCTAAAATTCGTTAATCGTAAAAAAATATTTATGGCCAAAATTCAATTTTTTTGTTTTGTTTATTCTTGTAACCCAAAATAGTGAAATTCTATGTGGTCATTTAAACATATTACTCAAGAAGAAAAGAAATGGATTTGCTATGGCTATTGCGTTTCTTGTAGGTCTCTCCTTCTGTCCTCTTCTTTATATATATATTTTTTGGGGTAAGAGAAGCCAAAATTTAAAGGTCTTTTCCAATTGAGTATAACCCAAGAAGTCATGATATGACATAACAAGCCATAATATTAATGTTTGTTTCTTCGAATTCACCATAAATATCATTTCTGAATTAGACCATTTCACACATGTGTGTGTGTGTCGATACATAAAGCCTTCACCACCACTAGAATATACAATCACCTAAACACAGCAAATGTAAACCAACAAAAAAAAAAGAAGAATATGGAAAGCCAAAGATTAGATAAACAACCTTGGCAACAACTGCTAGGGCCGTCCTGCCCTGCCCAATAGTATCCCCCCACACCCATCATTTCCATGACCAGAGCCTGAGGTCTCCCAAAAGAAAAATAAAATAAAATAAGGAGAAAAGTTACTATAAGGCCCTAAGAAATCAATAGAAATAAAAAGGGAACGGTTATATTTGACCTTAACAAAATGTAAAGAGAGGTGGCCACAAATATAGATTGTCCTCCCCAGGGGGAGGCAAAAGAATCCCACAAAGATAATCCCACTCTTTGTTTTCTTACAGTTTTAAGGTCTTTTTTTTTTCCCATCTCTTCAAATACTTGACCACCCACACGCCTTTCTGTCTCCTCTTTCGGTAGTGAAAGCTACTTTTTATACTACTTTTCTTCTTCTTCTGTTTCTTCAATTCCCTGCTTCACAACATTGCTTTTTTTTCTTTTTCTTTTTCTTTTCACTGCATGAAGATAGTCAACACAAGATGATATTAGGGAAAATTGAAGTTCATGTAGAGAGAAAAAAAAAAAAAAGGGTTTGTGAAGTCCAATATCAAGAGATTCTCAATATAGACCATCACTAAATGTGTAGTTGAATAATGTTCGCTTTTGAAATATTTTTTCTTAGGGAGAAATTACTCTCTTCGTCACATTTCTATTGATATTTTTACTATTTTGAAATCTCAAAAATATACTCTTCCTAATTACGACTACATATTTTTTTAAGTTTCAAACTTGTCATTGTCTTATTCATCCACTAAACACCATATTTACTGCAGTTTACAATTTCAATGTGGTGGGGGGGGGGGGGGGGGTTAATTTAGACTTATTAATGTAATATTGACCACTATCCTTAATTCTTATGTAAAGTCAAATAAGGTCATTTGAAATGTGATGGAGGAAGTATTATTTTTCCAGAAAGAACAATGTTAAGCAAATACAACTAACACTAATCATTGGTTACCTTAAAAGTTTAATACTTTTTCTGTTTCAAAATATAAGATTTTTAGTTTTTTTTTTTTTGCCTTTTTCAAAAAATTTAATTTTTTTAAAAAAATTTAAAAAAAATCTATGATTCTTTATTATATAGAATTAACTAGAAAAATAACCTTAATTTCATGCTTAATATATATACAAAAAAAATCAAAACACTTTACATTTTAAGAGAGAGAATACTAATATACCTGTCAATCATTTTTTTTATTTGAGCATTCTGTTTTAAAACAACACATAACTGTAAACGGATGGAGTATAATGCAAATATGGAAGTTTTTTTTTTTTTGCTAAGTATGCAAATATGGAAGTTGAAGCATTCATTCTGGTAATGGGTGTTACTTTATCTTCTTTTTTCAACAAAACTATGCTTTTGCCCCCCCACCTTTTTTTTTTTTTTATCGATTACAAAGAAAGTTGGTTGGTAACCAAACCATACTCAATTCCTCATTTCTACAGGGTCGTAACTAGCGGGCTGTAGCCTGTAGGAACTAGACAATGATTCTAAAAGCTCTACCTTTTGACTTTAACATAACCCACCAATTAGTAATTACCACTTAAATTTTGATCGATTACATCGTGGATAGAGGCTCTAGTGAGGGGACATGGGCACAAACTTTCAGTCGCATTCAATGCATCACGAGTTTTGATTAAAATAATAAAAATATTCCCGCACTGATGCATTGTTTGAGGCGTTTTTTATTGTTTTTTAATCAAAAGAGGGGATGTGGGTGATTGTGGACCAAATGGTCTATGTCCCCACTTGTAGGCCAGGTCTATATCAGAATTTTTCTTAAATTTTTAACCAAAATGGCAACTGTTCTAACTTCTAAGGACTAAAGTGACAAAGATGTGTACTAATGTTTGTTTGCCACTATTTGGATCACTTTTTTTTTTAACTTTTTTTTCTTTAAACTCTAATTTCTATACAGACAATTTACTTTCACACCATACATCATACAAATTCCCAAACAAAAATCATGTAAAAGATTATGACAATTTACTTCCACAATATACGTTATACAAATTCACAAACAAAAATCATTTAAAAGATTATGACAATATTTGAAGTAGAACTGGGTAGGATTTTTTTTCTTAAGATTATTCACTTAAACTTATAAATAGAGAATTGTTTATAAAATAAAGAGGTGTTAAAATATAAAGTCTCATATTGATTGTCTAAAGAAGATTCATCTCAATTCTCACTTATAAATTTATGAGTTAACACATTTTACTACCAATTGATTTAAGAGGATATGAATATGAACTATTTTCACACACAATAAAAAATAAAAAAAATTATTGGGTTTTGGTTCGAACCTTGTTCATATATGATACATTAGAGACAAACAACCTTATTCACGTTATGAAATCTCGGGTCTTGAATAGAGTGCCACCACAAACTCAAATATATATTCGGGTCTTATATCTCTTAACTTCTTTCACAATTAAGTTAACTTCTCACATTTAATTTAACTTTTAAAATAACTTAATATAAAAATTTCAAACACAAACTCTTTCCATTCTAATCAGTTTACTAGAGGAAAAGGTATTTGCCTAAACCTGAGATCAAACACATTCGTTCCTAAACTGGGTTCAAGTTCAATTATGCAATTTAACCAGCATCTTCCTAAAGTCATCCATTGCCTTTACCAAATTAGAAGATATAATAAAAGGACTCAAACTCAAAGAGACAAAGGAAAATCCCCCTTTTCACCTGTAGTTTTTGCATCTCTAGATTACCCCAACATTTTTTTTTTGGGGTACAATTAGATGGCCAAAAGGGACAAAGTGTAGCCATTCCCATCAGCCCTACCAGTTTTTTTTTCATACGATGGAAGAAACCTTCAACAAAAAATCAGTGTCGGCGACCGACACTGGTGAGGGCCTCTTTTCCTTTACGGGGTTCCCATGCGGAATGAGTAATTTTGCACGTGCGAAATTTTTCTCGTCCGTTGAACTAAAATTTTGACCGTTAAAATTGTTTCAAAACGGATAACTTTTTTTAGTCTCATAACACATCATATTTTTTTAGACTCATAGCGCTTGTCCAGAGGTGTTCCGTACGTAATAAAAAAATTATTCCGAATAGGATCCGAATTACTTTTCCGTCCCCCCACCCTCACCACAATTCTATTTTGGCTAAGCATCTCTGAACCATAGGGGTTCTATAATCTTTGGGTTTCAAAAAAGATGTGTAGATAATGACAATACTAAACCCCCACGGGTATCACAAGGACCATAGCCCCTGGGTTATGGCTTGCCCACGATCGTGAGATGTGGGTTCGATACCCTCCCCATGCATGGGACAAGACTTTAATTGTCTCCCTTGACTTTCTCTTCTTTTTATGAGGCTGTTCTCTCTCCCCTTATCAAACAATCGCTCAGGAGGGCTTTAAGAACCCCACGGGTGCACAGAAACTGCCGAAATTAATATATTCTCCTCAATTACTAAATTATATCTCCCTAAAAAAGAAGAAAAATAGTTTGGTCTTTTAGCATTATGATTCAATTGTGAACTTAATGGGTCCTACTGCAAAGGGTAGGCGTATGTCACATTAACATATTTGGATAGTATTCTAAGTTTTGAGTTTGAAACTTACATCTTTTATTGATGAAAATTTATGAAACTCTTGTTAAAATTTTAAAATCAAACACTATATAATCTGTCTTAATAAAAATAATACAAGAAGGAATCATTAACATACCCACCAATTAATGGGGCTAGTTAAAAGGGATAGGAATATGTCAGATTAGTGTATTGATATAGTGTTCTTTTTAAAAAATTTAAGTTTCAAGACTCGCGTCTGTTTTTCTAAAATAACGAAACCGTGACAATTGTTTTAAAATCAATCACAGTCAGTCTGGTATTGTCCTAATAAAAATAATGTAGGGCAGAAATCATTGAAGAGAAAGAAAGCTAACCATTTGTCTTGAACAATAATGTTGTGGTTACTGGTGTTTGGGACATGTTTGGGCTGATTTTGGAATAGCTTGTTTGAATGCAACAGTGGGAGCTATACGGCAACTCCTCCTCTGATGTTCTTGTACAAGTTCGCCGGCAAACCAATCCAGTTTCTCGAAATTATTCTGTTCGCCAATCCTTTTACCATTGAAGAGTACTGATTCTACATTCTTTTGTTTCAGCATTTCATCTGCTATCTTAACCAGCAATTTTACGTTGTCTGGACTTGGGTCCGAATCAATGTTCGGTCCGCAACTACCAAAGCTCGATCCGGTTGCCTGTCATTCAAAAGCATTCACCAACACCATTACTCTTTCTGTCGAATCTGAATGTCTACTTTTTTTTTTATATATAAAATGAATATAAAAATACATCTTCAATTCCTGACAGAGTATTATGTATCTGCCCCAGTAATGATTATCAAGGACCAGGTACAAATTTTCATGAACTAACCAATAATTTAGGAAAAAATAATTAGCCCCCAAACTTGATTGTAGGGAACAAGTTGAATTTAATTGCATGGATATGACTTCCATATTATTAAATGGAACAACATGATGAAAAAGGCCTCATTGATGTGGTACGGGCACAGCAAGGAGAATACAAGGATTCTAATTAATGGAAAACCCAAATAGTACTAGGAGTCAATGAACAATGTTTTGAGTAAATTTAATATCCAATGTGTGACAAAGAGAAGGAAGGGACCATCATCAGAAAATAGCAAGAAACCCCATATTTGTCTATATAACAGAACAATTAGGTGAAACAAAAGAATGGCAAAGGAAGAAAGTCACCCCCCCCCCGGGGTCCATTTCAGCACAAAATGTCCTTCAAAGTGGCAGGTCCACAATTCATAAATATATGTATCCTGTTATGGAAATCACCCCTATCTCAATTTGTATCCGATATTGAACACCTTTTGGTCATTATCAATTTAATCCTGATGACTGAGCTTTAAAATAGGTGAATAAACTATTTACCTTTTTTTTTTCAATGATCATATAAAAAAATAATGGTCAAGTTATATAGCCACATGCCCACCAAAAAGAAGTTTAACATATTGTCACAATAATCAATTTTCATGTAGAAAATGAAAAATGTCAACATACAAAGAAATATAATCCATATGTTAGGTTATAGAGTTTGAGATATTGAGCAAACGGCACATATCAATGGATTGTAATTAGAGTCTCGTCTTTTTCCCTATAAATAGCTTATATATGTAACTTAAATATCGTATCTCATAACATAGTAAACAATTTTTATGTCTTTTTTAATTGTTTTTCGATCTCGTTTTCTCTTATAATATTGTTGTTTATTTCTGAACAGTATATACACTAGCATCTCCTATTTCTATTTGCCAAAAAAAAAAAAACCTGCAATCCTTTATGGGGACAAAAATATATTATTTGAAAAATAAAATAATTACAGGCTGGAAAAGTATAGAAATTTTCAGCATGATTTCAAGTTTTTTTTGGTGGAAATGATTTCTAGTTATCTGACAGTAGACAGCAAGTTAATTGCTCTATAGTTCATTTCTGCCAGTAATTAACTGCAGGGGGAATTCAGGTTCCAGAGAACCTGGAAAGATAGGGTAAAATTTCTTGAAAGGAACAAGGCCAGTAGTAAAATGACAAATCATCAGTACATAAATGCACCTTGATAAGGGCAGGTCAATCTTTTGGGAATTTGAAGGCCTAACAAATCAAAGTCAAATTGAAGGAAACCTACATTAAACAAAACATGAAAGCACAACTTAACTAACGAATTTCACAAGACAATCCCAACTCAGAACAGAAAAATAGTAAACATCATCAGCCATCCCTAGAAAAAGAAATGTTAACAAAAACAATGTCTTTGTATGTAAAATATCATGAAAATATTTTACTTCGATTCCAACTATTTTTTCACAGGTAGTTCATCTGTCACAAAACTAAAGAAAGAAATCTCACTAAAAAGTATATTCAATTCTTTTTCAATTCAACACAAATTGAATTGGTTCTGATACCATGCTGACACAATTTTTATTGATATTTTTTATTTAAATGTTAAAAATAAGTTAAACACAGCCATCGACTTATATTATCTGCATCGAATTAAACTAATCAAAAAATTGAAAATGTGTCAGTACATGGTAAAAAAAATTCCGTGGTAAAAACACCAAGAAATTTTTGGAAACGGTTAATGGCAAACAAGGTGTTAAACAGAGGCAGGCACCGTCTCGGTCTCGCCAACCAATGTATGAATGTTACTGAATGTCCCACTTGGGCTTTAGGCAATGACAGCATTTTGTTTGTTGCTCTCTCAATTGGATTGGCTTTCACTCTCTGACTCCTCCCAGTCTCAAAATTTAATTGCAAACCCCCAAGAAACCCCCCACCACCCCTTTTAGTTTTCACCCTCCTCCAACCACAAACAAGAACAGTCCCGAATGAGAAATGGGATTTTGAATATAAAAAACCAGCCTGTCTCCCCCTGTCCAAATTGAACCCCGTTGTCCCAGTCCCCCCAACCCCCTTCTCTAACTCTTTGGATATAAATACACACAGTAGAATACTACATACGTACTACTATCCCTATACAAATTATTTACATTTATATTCTTTTACATAATCAAATATCAATAGGTAAGATCGAGCTAGATATAATTTTTGTTCATATTCACACAAATGAATTATACTCCCTCCCTTGTCCTTTTAACCTTTTGCACTTATTTATAGAAAATCAAATATCTATAATTAAGATCGAGTTAGATATAGTTTTTATTCATGTTCACGCAAATGAATTATACTACTTTCCTTATCTTTTAACCTTGTGCATATATTCATAGAAAAGGAAAAAGTAGTAAAAAGTAGTTTTTTTCAATTATATTGTTAATTAATTCTGCTACCATAATAAAAAGTGAGCAATGTATATTTAGAGGTAATTATGTACGAAATTTCAGAATGAAACTCATATCTCTTTTCACATCATTTCACCTTTTTAAGCACAAAACAAATAATTCTATCACTCAAACTCTAACTAATGTGCCAAAATGATCACATCAAAAGCAAAACTTTTATTGAATCTTCTAATAAAACCTTCTCCAACTTTGATGGACCCAATTATAGTGGTGTGAGTATTTTCTCAGATAAATTTTAATCGTTATTTTTTAATTCAAAAATAGAAAACATTTGGTATTTTAACTCAAAATATGTATTTTATAAAATAACATAATAAATATTATGACACGTGGTAATTATTATTTTATAATATTTTTAAACCCAACCGTTAGATCAACATATACCGAGAAAATTAACCTCATCTAATTAATTTTGCTACCAATCCCTTGACTTCCAACGGGTCTTAAATAAAATATACACGTGTGTAAAATGCTAAAAAGAAACCAAAAAAAGAAAAACAAATGTGAGGCAGTAAAAATACGCCAATACGGCACAAGTTAGCAGAAAAGACATACCTGAATACGGACGTAGTTACTGCTACGGCTCTGACCGAAGGCCATCGCAACGGCATGATCGACTAAGTCAGCCGAGCCGTCACCCGAGATACGAGCCAGAGGGCGAGCCCAGTCCTTAGCCTTCCACTTCTTCACTTGCTCATAGCCAAAACTACCTTCCAATAGCTGACCTGTACCTAATGAAAGTACCAAAATATCCTCAACTCCTCGCACGAACGGAAACTCTTGTTTGTTATGAAGCACGTGAGTAATAGCCGCCGCCGCCGGATTACTCATGGCTAGGCCTCCGTCAACTCCCATGCACCGTGTTTGGCCGTCAACTGATTTCATGAACACCGGTTCGAACACCGCCGGTTCGGCTGACGTGGCTCTGCAAACTTCCCAAAGCCGGAAATCGAAGCTGTCCGTCTCCAAAGCGTCGGCGCGAGAGAATAAAAACGGCGCCGTACTTGACAAATCATAACAAGGAATTAAAACCGGTTTCAACGTGTCTTTCAACGTTAAGCTCCGACCCGAACCCGTTTTATCTAGAAACGCCTCTTTCAATGCTTTTTCCAATGCTTTTGTGGAAGAAGCATTGGAAGAAGCCGCCGCCGCCGCCGCCGAGAACTTTCCGGAAAACTTTGGCGCCAGAATTAGCGGCGGAGGAGCGGTAGAATTTTTTGCTGTGATCGGCGAGGAATTTCCAAGTCTCGTCGGCACGATAAATCGGACGGTTTTGATCCTTTGTACCGAAAAGCATGGCGGTGAAGATTCCTCCGACGCCGCTACCGGCGGCAACGTCGAAGTAATCTGCGATTCTAGCGTCAGGATCCCCCGATTTTACTTTCAAAGCGTTTTCTAAATAAGCTAGGGCTTTTCCTGATATGATGTTCTTCATCCCACCGCCGTCTATGCTGAGAATACATATTTTACCTCTCTGATTTTTTATGGCCTGAAGGCCATTACCGTCGGCCTCGATTCTCGGAGACATTGAAACGGCGTCGTTGTTGTTCGTCTGCTCTTCTATCATCACCATCATCGCCGGCGTCGGAGGAATTTCTTTAGGAATCCAAACTTTCTGATCATCGTAACCGAATAGAAACTTGCTCTCGAGAATCGAGAATATTTCATAGCTCAATTTATCCGTATCAATACTTGGCTCTTGCATTTCCCCTGGTTGATGAAGATTAAATTCCATTTCTCCCCCCAAAAAAAATTAAAAAAATCAAAAAAAATTCAATAATAAATTTCTCAAACTTTCCAAGGAATCATCAATCGAACAGATTAAATCTCATGAAAAACGTAATATTTTTTACAAACACCCCCTGAAGTCTTATAGATATACATACACGTTATGTATGTATAAATAGACGACCCTTACTTTATCTTTTTGAGAGTTGAAGGAAGAAGAAATTTATTTGCGAAGTAATTCGTGATATCTTTGCGAACTCTTTACTTCCTCTTATATATGAATAAATAATTATATATAGAGAGAGATATAGAGACAGAAAGAAAAAGATTTAATTCAACCGAGAAGAATAAGACAAATGAAGAGAGGACGTTAGGAGAAGGAAGATTAAAAGAGGAGACAATAACACAGCGATTGCAGAGCATGTATTGAATTACTTATAAGCAACACGTTCAAACTCGAACGTTGAATCGTAGATTAGTAGGATCCTACAAGTAAGGTAGATCTTGTGCATGATCGGTGTAAATTCGCAAGATCAAACTTGAAAAAGTAGGATAATACGATTTTACGAGTCAACTATTTTTCCTTTCTGTTCAGATATTGGGTTAGGCAGAACTAAAATCCGACCCAAAAAATTGATCTTATCAATTCAAGACCAAGGCAGTCAAAATATTCTTTATCCTCTCAAATCAAATTATATATATGCTGAATGCTATGCAACTTATTGGCACTTCTTCAAAATTCAATCTTATCAATTCAAGCCTCAACTCTAATTTCCTTTTTTTTTTCTTCGACTTTCTCCTTTGTTGACTCTAATTTGACCTATTAAGTTATTAAAAATTGTCAACAAAAGGTTTGGCCTAGATGGGTAGCGCTTTAGGGCTTTGGGGACCTGGAAGGTCCCCAAGTTCGACACCCTGCTTCCCCGCATGATAGGGGCGATAATATATCTCCTCCTCCCGGTGAGCGTTCTCTTCCTCCTCCGGTGAGGCAATTCCCTCCCCGGGCATGTGGCATGCTTAATCTAGGGTGATTCTCCGCTCTTACTCCCTTTCGAGCAATCGCCTTGAGCGCTCAGTTATTAAAATTGAATCAAATAATCAATGTTAGAAACTTAGAATCAATTTTATTGAGTTTAAAATTATGAAGTCTCTCAATTTGTTCACGGACCAAGCAAGACTGGCAATTATCTCGAGAATGTTCCTTAATACATTTGTAAATCTGTATCTGTGATATCCCTAAAAGTTCAATAAAAAGTGTAAGATACCTCTTACTAGTTTTATAATTATTAATTTATAAATCAAGATGTTCTCATACCTAAGACTTGCAATCTAGAATGTAAACTCCAATGTTTAAAACAAATAAAATGATCTTGTGCAACATTATATTGTGTAAAGCCAGTAAAAGAAGAGGGCACATTTAAGTACAATATGCATTTTGAATATAAAGTGTGACATATGGTATTACTAAAGGCAAGGAAATCAACCAAGGCATTAAATTTTTGCTCTTCAGAAAGAAAATACTAAATGATTACTAAAAACTCATGTTAACAAGAAGTGACATGCCCAGTAATTCAAGTAAAAATCTAATTTTATGTAGTTGATTTTTTGGAGACTGATTACATTTTGCCTATTTCCCTAATTAATCTTCATTAATATATATTTGTAAATAATTTTTTAAATAAAGTAGGATTTACTATCCGAATTACGATCTTACGATCCTTCTATACCCTTCCGATCCTACGTAGGATCTCGAGTTTGACTGCCTTACTTATAAGGTTATGTTCTCTCAAACCCAATTAGCAATGAGATGTGTTAACACATTATCTTATAAGTGACTAGTATCTTTCTTAGACAAACGATGTGAGACTTTACATTTCAACAAAATGTTATGTAAATTTTCATTTTGGTATAAATTAAAATGAAAATATAAATTCAATTAAGGAAAGATGAAGTATATTTCAACTGATCAAATGATAGTATTAACTTCATTATATAATATAAGTCGTTTAGTAAATGTAATTAAAATTAAGGAAATAAAATTTAATGTGCTCCGTTACTTAAAATATCAATATTATTATTTTCTTAAATAGAATTAGTAGTATTTAAATCTTATTTAAGAGAGAAATATTGATATTTTAACTAATAAGGTACCTTATTATTATTTTTTACTACATCTTTTAAACGATTTATGTAATAGAATTAAGGGAGTACAAGAGATGAAAATTATGTGGTAATTCTAGTAATTTTTCTTGACTTTATGCGTTAAATACTCATAAACATGTTCATTTTTTTTTTGAAGCCCGGCTGGGTGGTTGTCCCATGAAGGGGAGATAAAAGCGCCTCACAAGAGGAGGAGAGAACCCTAGAAAGGGAAATTTAAAGCATGCCTATGTATGGGAAGGTTATCGAACCCACGACATCACGATCGTGACAGGCCATATAGCTCCATTGGGATATGTATCTTGTGATAATAAACATGTTCATTAAAGTAATACTCCCCTTCATTTTACTAACACTCGGTATTTCTATGTTTAGGTTTAGGATTAGGAGTACTATTAATTAATACTTTTTTGTCCGAATTTAAATGCCCCCACTGGAATTTGAGTTAAAATTTAGGGAGAATTTTTAACTTTATATACCATTAAAATTTTAATTAAATTTACAAATGAGATATTAGATTCTAGAAAGGGAAATTTAATGCATGCCTATGTATGGGAAGGTTATCGAACCCACGACATCACGATCGTGACAGGCCATATAGCTCCATTGGGATATGTATCTTGTGATAATAAACATGTTCATTAAAGTAATACTCCCCTTCATTTTACTAACACTCGGTATTTCTATGTTTAGGTTTAGGATTAGGAGTACTATTAATTAATACTTTTTTGTCCGAATTTAAATGCCCCCACTGGAATTTGAGTTAAAATTTAGGGAGAATTTTTAACTTTATATACCATTAAAATTTTAATTAAATTTACAAATGAGATATTAGATTCTAAAAATCTAAACACGGTAAACGAGACATTCAAATCTAAACTGAATGTAGAATATATTTTTTACAACAAAATCCCAACACAAAATTACAGATTCCGTATATGTACCAATGAATTAAGTGACTGGAATGGTTCTTGATAATTTTTATTTTTCTATTTTTTGAAATATTAAAAAAGGCACTTGAATATTTTGGGGTCTTAGAGAAAGTGGGGTCCGGCGATGGGTTGGGGGAGAACGGTGACGGAGGAGGACTGCCAAACGTGGGTCAGAGTTAGGGAGGAAGGGTGTGGAATGGGGTGCCGTCTTACTACTACTACTACAAGAAGTCAAATTTTGTCTTAACCCGTTTAATTTGGAAGAAATTATTATTGGTAAACAAATTTGGACTTTAGGGATTTTTGGTGACGCTTCTCTTGATTCTTGTAGATTTTCTTGTTGGATTCCACTTGGCAACATTCTCGTCTCCTAACCCTAGAGTGGCAGCTGGTTAGAATGATTTTACATAGTACTGGTTTTATTCTTCTTCTAATTAGTAACATTGCTCAATAGTCTTTGATTAGAATACTCTGAATTAGATCACAGTTTTTATGATATTAGAAGATGGCTCCATCATATAGAAAGGTAGTAGGGTGGAAGAAGGTGGAGAAGGAAGATGAAACAGCAAAACCCATCCAGATCACAGAACCAACATTCACTACAAAACAGGATGGTTCAGACCACCTCCGGGACATTATTATGATCTTTGGATTAAAATGCATAAAATTTGACGGTTCGATTTAAACAAGACATTGAATAGGTGACTGTAAGGTTGCCGTATTCGATAAATGACGTGTGAGTGAATCGATAAAGAGATTATAATGAATCGCATTTATTGTCAACTCTTCGTCTTTTTCTTTTTTCTTCTCTCTATTTACTGCATCGAGTTTCTTCTTCCACCATTTTCGTCGTCTCACTTCCTTTCTTCTTTCTGGTAATCAACTTCTCTACTTCTTCCATTTCTGTAAAAAAAAAATCGAATCTTCTCTTCTACCTCAAATGGTGTTGACGGTCATTACTCCCCTTCTCATATTTTGATATTTTTCAAAAATCCCACATATCTAAAGGCCATTTTGTAATTTTGTTTTGCTAAAAATCCTTCAAAAATGGCACCCAAGAATCAAATAGTACATGTATCTTCCGATTATAAACATGTCGTGTATATGAACAAAAAAATTATAATAAAAAAGGCCGGTATTCCAATAAAAAAGATATAGTAAATCATACCATTCACAACCACTTCGTCCAACTCCGTTTGATTTCAATCCTCAATTTTCACTGTGCATTGATAGGTTTGTTCGTCGTTGTTTTCGACCTTAAAAAAAATGATGGTTTTAAAGCAGCTATAATGTCAAATAGATTACATCAAAGTAACCAAAATAAAAATACTTAATGTGATGACGTTAAAATCTCTCTTTCTCTTTCGTTGTTGTTCTGCGTCTTCATCATTTGGAGGCAAAATCTCTATAAGATCTTCAACATGGATGTTCTGATTTGAAAGCAGTTTTGTAAATGAACATAGTGTACTACAACTCTCTTTTAGGTATTTATCCATGGTTGCACAAACCATAAATCTTGGACAAAAACTGTTGTTAATCAAAATATTTGGAGAGAATTTTTGGAGATTCTTCAGATATGACGTGTGGGCACGAGAGGGTTAATCTGATGCGAGATTATCATGATCCGAAAATTTTGGAGATAGGAGCGATTAGTGGGAAAAACTCTTCATATATCTAGGAGAAATTTGGAGGCGGGAAAGGGGCTGGAATTGGGTGTTTTCCACTCTTAAATATCTCTCTTTACATCGGGCCATCAGATTTTATGAATTTTAATCTAACGGTCCTTATAATATCCCGGAGGTGCTGAACTTTACCCTGTTCAGCACCCTAGCCGGCTCGCACTTTGTGCCGCTGGCTATCAGTGCTATATACTATGTACGAGGGATCGAATCTTTTTAGCGAGAGGTCGGTTTTTAATATTGTTTCCATTGTGAGTGTCGTGCAAAAGTTTTAGTGGCATGACTCAAAATTTCAGTACATATTGAACATTTGTTGGCATGTGTTATATTATATTAGACACATGTTATATTCTATGTAATATGCGTTCTCTCCTAATTAATACATGTCCTAAGACATGTAACACATGTTTTACGCAACAGGTTTTAAAAAAAGTCAGCAAATGTGTTAGATCCAAAAATCACAACACCTGTTAAAAAGTTCAGCATATACTGAATTTTTTGTGTTCAATATCATAGCCAAACCGAAGTTTTAGGGGCCAAATTCTAACGCTGAATAAGAATCAGACTCTATGAGTGAGTGTACTGCTAGCAGAGACGAAGACGGAGGGCGGGTGGTGTCAGTCGCCCCCGATATTTTTAAACCTACTACTAAATATAGTGCTGTCAAAGTGGGCCGAAGCCCGCGGACCGGCCGCCCCGCCGTGGACCGGGTATGGACTTAGGAAATATTGATCCGCAAAAATGCGGGCTTTTTAGCCCGCGCGGACCGGGCCCGCGATCCGCGGGCTTTTTCATTTAAAAAAAAATACATATTATATATAATATTTTTGGGAAAAGTATATATATTATATATAATATGGTATATATTAGCATATTTCCTACACGCTTGATGGTAAAAATAAAAGTATACATATTATATATAATATTTTTTGGAATAGTATATATATTATATATAATATGGTATATATTAACATATTTCCTACTCGCTTGATGGTAAAAATAAAAGTATACATATTATATATAATATTTTTTTGGAATAGTATATATATTATATATAATATGGTATATATTAACATATTTCCTACTCGTTTGATGGTAATAAAAAAAGTATACATAGTAAAATAAAAGTATACATGACCTTAACTATTTTATTGTTAATGGGTAAATCTTTATTTTAAAAAAAAAAAAAAAAAAATTGAGTGAGCCCGCGGACCTTGGGCGGTGCGGGTATGGGCATATGTTTCATTGATCCGCAAAAATTAGGCCCGCCCCGCCCCGTCCCGTTTTTACTTGAACCCGCACGGGCCGGCCCGTTTCACAGTACTAACTAAATATAATAAATTTCATATGTAGTTTAGAATATTTTATCAAATTCGCCCCATCTCCCCTCCCCAACAATTTTTTTGCATTTTTTATATGTAGTTCGACATACTGTTGTAGTTTTCACCCTCAACGCCAAATTTCTGACTTCGTTCCTGGCTGCAAGCCTTGTCGGATTAATCACTATACGAATATCAAGCGCTCCGAAGGAGTAAAAAATCATTCACATCTCCTTTTTTCCTTTAATGTTTTTTTTTGAAAAAAAAATTATTGAACGATTTTTTTTTACTGAGATGTTTTTTGTCTTTACAAGTAGAAGAACTTGGTCATCATAAATTACATATACTCGTAAAATAGAGGTTCTTAAATTATGTGTTAATTCATGAAAATTAAATTTTTAATGAGTTTTTTTTATACTAAGACATGTTCAATTTGAGGAAGTTAAATTAATGAAGAAGTATTGGAGCTCAAGTTAGAAATGCTGTATCTATTCAGCTTTGACTTGATACAAAAATAAAATTTATTACAGGTAGGTTCATCTTAGTAAGTTCACACAATTACAATGTTTTTATTAATTAAATAAATGTTATGATACATATGTAAATGGAACTTTGTATCCAAGATGATGATCATTGCTTAATGCTCGAGTTATTATTATTATTATTTTAAAATAGAGGTAACGTGAATTTTCATTAGTAAATATCAAAAGTTACAAAGGAACGAAAGAAATTAGGATAATTTCTTAGATATTTGTCAAAAGAATTACTGCTCAAAGTATGCGAACTAGTTTGCTGGTATGTTATACTCCCTATATTTCATAATATAAGTTGTTTATAACATATAACGACAATTATAGAAGCAAAAAATAAGGCATTTTTCTAGTCAAAATATTAATATTACTCTCTTAAATATAATTAGTGGTATACTAGTCATATTTAAGAAAGTAACATTGTATTGACTAATAAATTAAAGTAACTTATTTTTTACATTCTTAATTTTTTTTATATATTCTAAACAACTTATATTATGAAATAAAGTGAGTATTTTTTAAAGATATAAGATATACTAGTACGAGACTAATTAAGAATTGTAGCTAGTACATGCCTCCGACTCCGAGTATGAAAATGATCAATTAATCCAATATTTAACTGAATTTGGTTTTTCAATTGTTAATATATTGGTGAAGAGCATTAAATCGTACTTTCAAACCGGGTAGCCCAAGTGGTAAGGCTATCCGAACACGGGGTCCCGTGTTCGATTCTTATATCTTCCATAATTGGGCAAATAATTTCTCCTCATGAGGCTTGCTTATCTTCCCTCCCTAGGCATGGGGCATGCTTCAATCTTCCCTATCTAGGGTACTCTCCGCTCTTCCCTTTCGGGGGCAATCGCCTTCGGGGGCTCAAAAAAAAAGAAAAAAAAAAAAGAAAAAAAAATTAAATTATAACAAAATTAATTAAATTGTAGTATGTCATTTGAAAGACAATATTTGGGACTCAAACGCTCTCGTCTCTTCCAAACAACACCGACGAATAAATTTTTTGTGATAACTAAAGTTAAACCGTGACAAAAAAGCTTAATTTGGGGTTGAGATTTTTTTCTCAGTTTCAAATCAATTTAATGTTGGAGAATTATTTTTTAATAAAAGAATTGAATGGTAATTAAAGTGTCGTGAGGACATTTTTGAGCCAATATATTTATATGTTACACCGTTCGATTTTGAATGTTATTGAAATTATCACGAAGTGGGTTGCGCAAACTTCGCGATGATACATAACATGTGAGAAAATCAATTCTTGGTGTGAATGATAAATTGATATAAAGTGGAGTGGTTGAAATGTGGTAAATGGATTTTAAACCCACATCCCACATAGGAAACACATGGTAGTGAATATCACTTTATAAGTTAAAGTGATTCACATGAGTTTAAATTGTCTTACTTATACTATACCTCACGTGAGAACCTCGTGCGCCCTTGCGGGTTCTGAGTATTTTTATTTCCTTATTGTTTTCTATATTATTCTGTAGTAATAATCAATATCAGTTTCTGTTTTATTTTAACTGCAAATAATTAAAATCAGTAGCAGTGTACTGTTTTTCCTGTCTCTTATTTCTGTGTTGTTTACATGTATTTTAGACTGACAAAAATATAAAAAATAGTAGCAATAATTTTTTCAGTGAACCAAAATAAATTTTCTAACATTTAAAACTCAAATCAAATGCTAGATAATTTAATATTTCAAGTTTCAATTTCAAACTCAATTTAAATTTGATTTAGGTCTGAATTTAAGTCTAAAAACAAATCAAAATCAAATCAAACTCAATGTAAACCCACTATACATAATTAATTACCATTTTGGTCATCAACGTTTTTACAAACGGCCAGTTTCATCACTTTTGAATTTTTTTAACTTTTTGGGTCACCAACATATTTACAAACCGCCAAAATCATCATTCCGTCTAAAATTTATACAAAAACCGTCAAAATGGATGACTTTCCATGAGCAGTGCTTCATCTTCTTCATTGTTCAAGGGCAAAATTGGAAAAACTCAAAAGCAAGAACACCATTTTCCCCACACTGCCAAAACCCAACAAAAACCCAGGTTCTTCCAACCTTGAATCGAATTTAGCCTCAAATACATGTTCACAATGAGAAGAAAAAATCAGGGATATAGAAATAGAGCATCAAACTCCCCTAGAATCAACCATAAAATCACTTAAAACTATGAACATACAAGTTTGCCAGGAAAAAACAGGTGAGAAAAGCTGAGAATTTCCAAAGAAAAGCCCACTCTCTACAAACCATTTCACTTCAATCCAATCATATACACATGTTCATAGTTAAGTTAGGAAGGTTACTGCAAATTTATAGCCTCAAACTCATAACCAATCAACCAAAAATCGACTAAAACCCAAGAACCAAAAGTCGCTGAGAAAAAATTGTTGCGGAAAACTGAGACATTTAAACCAAAAGCCCAATCTCTACAAACAATTACACCGAAATTCAAGCACATGTTCTTGTTCACGGTTAAAGTACGAATCTAACTGTAAAGTTTGAGCACAAATCTCTTACCGAATCAACGGGAAATCGCAAAAAGAGTGTGCACGGCTCGGTTCTGCCAGGGAAAACCAGAAACCCTTATTAAGTTCAAAAATCGCAAAAACCCAAAGCAAATAACTCCAAAATCAACCTATGTAGCCTCATCCCAACATCATAGAGAAGTTAAATCCTTGATGAGAGCTTCCAAATCTTCAAGTTCATCCAAAAAAAATCGAGTCTTTTTGAGCAAAAACAGCAAGAACACCGAAAATTTTAGGATTTGGGGGTTTCTTCACTCAATTTAGGGTTTTCTTCAACTTCAACTTGCTTTTGGGCTTTGATTTTTGAAAATGGCGTGGCTTTGATTTTTTAAAATGGTGTTCTTGATTTTTGAAAATGATGGGACTTAGGATTTTCTTCACTCAATTTAGGGTTTTCTTCAACTTCAACTTGTTTTTGGGCTTTGATTTTTGAAAATGGTGTTCTTGCTTTTGGTTTTTTCCAATTTTTCCCTTGAACAATGAAGAAGATGAAGCACTGCTCATAGAAAGTCATCCATTTTGATGGTTTTTGTATAAATTTTAGACGGAATGATGATTTTGGCGGTTTGTAAATATGTTGGTGACCCAAAAAGTTAAAAAAATTCAAAAGTGATGAAACTGGCGGTTTGTAAAAACGTTGATGACCAAAATGGCAATTAATTCCCACTATACAACCATAACTTGATGTGATTTTGATATGAAAAAAGGTATTGTCGTTTGGAAAATTCTGATATGGGATCAGGATCACGTGTGGGCTAATGTGGTCAGATTTAGCGCATATCAATCGCAAAATGAGGAGAGAGAAGAAATGCAGTGATGTGGCAGAATCCGGGACCGCGTGGTCCAGATGGGACTAGATCAATATCGAGATTGTCCTTGTCGTTTTCTTAAATAAAGATTTATTAGTGATTTGACTAGATAATAAAGACAGTCCATGATAATAATTATGCCACTTCTAAAACATGAAATGGAAAAGTTTAGATGGAGATTTGTGGAAGTACTATTGCCTGGTCTTAATTAAGAAAAATCAGCTGGTTCATTTCATTTGATCAGGATTAATCAACACCATTTCATCATTAGCCGTGGCGGAGCCAGAAGGGACGGGAGGAGGCCATCGTCTCTTTACCCTAACATTTAGAAACATAATTTTTTTTTAATTTTTGTGATATTTTTTTTTAATATTGTATATCAGGTGTAGACGGAAATTAATTTTGGTGTAATACCCAAAACTAGGAGCATGCAAATAGTATATGGTTCGGTTTTCGGTTTTTATAATTCTTTTTTCAAAATTACACCGTACTATATTTTTTCAAAAATTAATTATACAGAAATAGAGAGATTTAAGAAGCGGGAAAAAAAATTCGAACTCATAACCTTTATACCATGAGGTATTGATTACCAAACCAATGCCTCATTGACTCTGGTAAGAATTGATACACAATTAGTTTTTTTATGCCATAATACAGAACTAGTTTGTTTAATAGACATAAGCTTTTTTCTTTCTTTCAAATGGTATTCAACATTTCAAAAGAATATATATGTTCTTGAAAAAAGAATATATAATTTCATGATATATAATATAGATTTTATATTTACATATATTCAAGTTCTTTTTTTCTATTTTTTAAATTTGAAAATCGAACACCAAATTATACTTATTTTTCAAATTAAAAACCGAGTCGCCCTAACTAAAATTTTAAAAATCAAATCAAAAACCAAAATTTTACTACATTTCAGTACAGTGTTTGATTTAAAGAAAATAACGCACATCCCAACTCGGGACATCTCGTGGCCAGACCCAAAACAATAAGAAGAGGCCAATGAGATATTATCTGAACTGATAAGAGTTGAGGCCCCGTAATCTAGAAGTCGTGAATTCAATTTTGTCTTATGCATAATCCTATTTCGCCTTCTTTAAAATTTATTTCCTCTTTCTTTAAGTTTTATATCTCTACTTATGTAGTTTATAACTCTAGGCTATCCTTATTCTTTCTATCATATTGATAATGTAATTTTTTTTTATATTGTAAGAGTTTGATCTTTAATCTTCAGAATTACGTGACAGGGATTGATAAATGTGTTGATTGTATAAAAAATTCATAAAAAATAAAAATAAAACTCTAATTTTGACATGAATGTTGGGAAAATTACAAAATATGGGGTTTCTTTTAATGTGAAGAGACGAAAGAAAATGACGACACGGAGAATGCAAAATATGTGAGCATATGTACAGTCCTACTCATAACAATATATAGACCCTCTTTTTAGATTTTGACATGTTTTTTTTTCTTTTTCTTTTATTCTCTATTTCAATGATTACTTTCACGAGAAAAATGAAACAATTCTCACATTTATGTGTAAGAAAGGACAAGATAGTAACTTAATTAGAAAATAATATTGATAAAAATATTAAGTTTGATTCATATTTTCATAATTACTATATGAAACTATTTTGAAATGAACATGAAGAAGATATATAAATTTTAACTATCTTACTTTATTTTGGTATTTGATAGGACGAAATGGAGGAATGTATTCATTTTAACGATCACAAAAAAAAATTGTATGTTAATTTATATTACCGATCTCAATTACTTAGGTTTAAAATTATGTTATAGTTATACTTTCCCCCTTCACCCCCCCCCCCCACCCCCTCCCCCATAAAATAAAAAAATAAAAAAAATACTTGAGTCGAAATTTAAAAATAACGAATTCCTATATATAGAGTGTAAAAGGGAAATAACAAGTCCTTTAAGATTGTGCTAGCATTTGATTGGATGTCATTGCCATGTCTTCTAATCATGGGATAGCTTAATAACATTTATATGGTTGAATGTATAATAAGAAAGTAAAAGAGGATTGACTCAAAATAATAAATAAAAGAAAATAGATAATATTCTTTTTTTTTTTTTTGAGGCCCGAAGGCGATTGCCCCCGAAGGGAAAGAGTGGAGAATACCCTAGATCGAGAGATTGTAGCATGTCCCAAGCCGAGGAGGGAACTTGGCCTCACAAGGAGGAGAATTTATTGCCCCATAAGGGACGACGGGACCCTCCGTCCCGTGGCCGAGTAGCCTTACCACTTGGGCTACCCGATTCCTATAATAGATAATATTCAAAAGCACTGAATTTTTTTTTTCTCTTTTCTTCCCTGTTATGGCAATCAACTTAATTCAATGACTTAAGCTCTTGGAAACAATCACAAGGTCCTTAGTCCCAGTAGGACAATAGCCTACCCACGACCTCAAGGTTGTGGGTTCGATATCTTCCCCGCGCATAGGGCATGCTTTAAATTATCTCCCTTTTTAGGGTTATCTCCTCCCTTTTGAATGTACGCCCGCCTGGACTTAAAAAAAAAGCTCTTGGAAACAATAATAATAAAAATAAATAATTGGATTTTTTCCTTTTTTGAGTTTGTTTCTTTTCTAGGTGGGCTAAGGCAACAATTTTTGAATTTTCTAAACATGTATAAGTCGGACCATGTAAGGTCACATTGAATCTTCATTATTCAAAACTTGAAAACCCTTTTTTTTCCCTCTATAAAACGTGTTCTCGATAAAACTTCCAAATATGAAAAATTAGGCTTTTGCCACTCATTTACGTGCTGTTCTCAATAACGATTTGGTCCATGGCCCTATACATAGATTTCGTAGTCTAAAATTAACGATCGAAGATAATTCAAAAAAATTAAATTTCTTGTCATTTTATAAATAATAAATCATGTGAAAAGATTGAGAAATGAGATTATTTGAGAGAAAATATGAATTGACAAATTTAAGAAAAGATGAGGGAAAATCGTTAGCGGTGGTTTGGACACATAAAAAGAATGTCGGGTGACACCTCGGTTCGAAAACTTAAAGGATGGAGGCATGATGTCGTAAGAGATAGGGGGAGACCGAAGAAAGTTTGAATCGAAGTAATAAAAAATTATATGGATTTGTTAGAGTTGGATGAGGGTATGATGTTTGATAAAAGGAAATGGAGGGAATGTATTCATGCGAATGACCACACATAAATCTTATAATAATTCATTTAGTCGACCCCAATCACTTAAGATTAAAACTTTGTTGTTATTATTTTAATAAATCAGATAGAGAATTCTGAATCATAAATTTTATTGGACCAGTTTTACGAGAGAAGTATAAGTTAGGTCTCTCTAGTTGAATGGCCAAAGAAAACTTGCATTTTCCTACTGCTAACTTTGGAAGTCATATTAAGCCTAATTGGAAAAGAAAGAAGAAAGAAAGAAAATGAAAACTATATATTGCATGTTACCAAATTGTTTATAAACAGAGAATAGATGGCATTTTTTCTAATTTGAAACCTAATTAATTACTTTAATTAGGTAAAGATATAGAACGTTGAGTAATCAATTTAGTTATTATATCATCACATGACATGACATATATGGATGCAGTATTATATCATACGGTCCCCTTCGACTTTTATAGTTGGACCTCTTATAAGGTAGAGTTCCCTATAAAATGCTTAGTTTGGATAGGGCAAAATGCTTCTATTATGTTTATTTGACACTCGTCAAAATACTACAACAATCAAGTCTTAATCTCAAAAAATTGAAGCCGGCTATATAAATCAAAGAAATAATTATATAGGGTCATACACATTGATGCATTCTCTACATTTCTTTCGATCCAAAACAAAACTCTCATCTAAATCTAGTAAATTCATATCCCCTTTTATTACTTCCGTCCAAGTCTTCCTCGGTCTCCCTCTACCTCAATATTACCTAATCCCTTAATTCTCCTAAGTGGAGTATCACTTGATCTTCTTTTAATGTACCCAAACCAACACAAACGGTTACATCTTATCTTACCTTCAATAGGTGCTACACCTACATTCTTCTGAATAGTCTCATTTCTCACTCTATCCATTCTCGTATTTTCACACATCTATCTTAACATACGCATCTCCGTTGCATGCATTTCTGAATATGACACATCTCAATTGCCCAACATTATGTATAATATAACAATGACGGTCTAATAGTGATTCTGTAAAAAAAATTCCTTCAATCTCAACGTTACATTACAGTCACACAAAGTAAGAGTTGCATCCTCTAATAATTGTTTTATACACTAATAAGATGATATCACTAATGTGATTAGTTCAAACTCATAAATTTTCTTTGGTCCAATAATATATATATAATTTTATTAGTGCACTAGATAATATACTGCAGGATGTACTAAAAGATCCGGATCGATTAGAGCAAATGCAAATGCGGCTTGATTGTTAGATCGCATATAGGGCCTTATCGGAGTTTATGGGCCATGACAAGTCTGAGTTCCACCCAATCTTAAAGTGAAACTTTAGTTTTTTGCGGGCTTGGCCCAAAATTTGTCTTCTTATATCCCATTAGCCCATTTTTTAAAGAGAGATTCACCTCATGTGCATTTCAAAGGGGAATGGTAAGTGGACAAGATTTAGTTAGTTAATTAATTAAATTGTGGCAAAATTATAAATAATTTGTTGATTTTTTTATAACAATAAAGATGAATAGTGTTTAATGTGAGTTTTTAGTCAATTTTAGCCAATAAATTTTAATCATTAATCATTACCCTTTCCAAAATCCGTATTATTTTCAATATTCGTGTCAGTTCAAATGCAGATGGTTAGAGTTGTCGTATGTCTTAACATTAATGAATATTCGAATCCTTTGGTGGAGTTTGACTCTCGTGAGATTTTTCTGCAATTATGAACTCCGTATAAAAGGCATTTTGAGACAGACTTTTTTCCGATTTTAATAGTCACGCTGTAGACCAACTCTAAGACGGAGACTAAATTAGTCTCACGTTGACGGTGAACCCCTCTTCATAATAGCCCGATACATATTTAACTATAGGAATTTCTACCATTTTCTCTAAGATTTGTCACAACTTCTTGTGTTCTTTGCAAGATAGTCCGAAATCCACGTTTTTCAAAGAAGCTAGGCCACAAAAATATGTGGTATGGCCCAAGGATTCATTTGCCCTCATGTTCTATTGGCTAAAATAAACATCTGTGGAGGCAAATGGTCAAAAATATATTACTCCCTCAATTCTTAAATATAAGACTTTCATGATAAGTAGTAAAGATTAAGAAATAAAATATTAAGATATTTTTTTAAAATAAAATATCAATATTATTATCTTAAATAGAATTAGTGATATACAAATTTTATAAGTGATTTTGATTTTTTTTAGACACTCGGTGTGTGACTTCATATTCCAACACTCCCCTCACAGCGAGATGTGAGTCAATTCAAGGCTCGCTACCCTTCTTGGGTCACGTGAGATAGTTTAAGGCCAGTCGCATTACTTAGATCGTAGGGGGACAATTAGAGCTCACACATCCCGCCTAGGGACGAGCTCTGATACCATGTGAAATACTCTGATTCTGATTATGATAGTTGCATTATTATGATTTTGTTCTAGATTCCAAGATTCCTAGAATCTGAGGTCCTCCTCCTTCTCATCTCTTCACCCCCTGCAAAGTCCACCCCCCACCCCATTCTCAGAGCCAATTGAACATGGATGTTCATTGCATGACTTCCTCTTCTTCCTTTCACTTAAAAAGGTTCATACACAGCCCCAAATGTCCAAGATTTCCTCAAGAAAACAGAGGGATTTGCTTCAAATTCAGAATGTACAATGTACTAGTATGTACTAGTGGCCACACTCAGCAGGGGGCATATGGTTGGAAATGGAAGAAGAGAAAGAAATGCATAGTAAAAAATTTGGCAAAGGAGCCAGTCAAGATATCCAAGAAAAAGGGAAGTATTGCAGGTGCAGTTTCACTAATAATTGGAACTAGTATTGGCTCTGGCATTCTTGCCCTTCCCCAGAAAACTTCTCCTGCGGTAATATCTCCTCCTACATCTGAAATGTCTAAAATTACTATATGTCCATGAACATGAACTTAAAATATTCAATTTGGCATAGCGTGAATGTTTGTCAAGGTAGTAACTCTGATGCTCCTAGACTCATAAATCGCATCCGTAGGCTAGAAATTTGGGGTCGCTATAGTTAAAAATGCAATTGTTACTATGGTTGGTATATTCTGAGATGTACTTAACAGTATAAAAATACTCAAAATAGTATTCATAGTATATCTTTTGTGCATATGATTAACTAGTACACCTTACCCTCAATTCACCGAGTAGTGTATATAAGTACTAGATACACATGTATATACTAATAAATAATAATGTGGACCTAGATGCACATGTAAATAAAAATGTCGTACCTAGTGCACCCACATCAACATGGTCTGGGGAAGATCTCGATGTACGCAGTTTTACCTTTATTTTTCATAAAAGTCGTACCTAGATGCACATGTATATACTAATAAATTCACCGAGTAGCATATATAAGTACTAAATGCACATGCATATACTAGTAAATAATAATAATGTACCATGAATATATTTAGTGTACGTTGACACACAGAGTACAGTTGTACACCATATAGTGTATCAACCGTTTGCAATAGTTAGACACTCAATTTGTTACGACCCCAAATCCCGATGTTTTTTTGCATAACTTAAAAAAAGAAGAATAATTTGGTTATTTCTTTTGCATTTCAGGGATTGCTTCCAAGTTCAATTTCCTTGACATTATGTTGGGCTTTCCTAGCAGTAGAAGCACTTGTTCTAGTTGAAATAAATGTGAGACTACTAAGGAAGAAAAGCACGAGTGTAAAAGATGAAGATGATGATGAATTGGAGATCATTTCCATTAGGAGAATGGCTGAAGAGACATTAGGAGAATGGGGTGGGGTTTTAGCAAGTTTTATCTATGTTTTCTTGGGTTATTCTTCTATGATTGCTTATACTTGTAAGTCAGGGGAGATTCTTTACCATTTAACCAATCTCCCACAATCAGTTTCTGGAATCTTTTTCACTTCCCTCTTCACTATTCTCATCTCTGTGGGTGGAACCAAAAGCACTGACCAACTTAACCAATGGCTCACTGCCTCCATGATAGGTAAGTGTGCATGCTGACTCTAAATTCTTTATAACATTTATCGACTAGTAGTTGTGGGACTCCTAGTCCCCTAGCGTCTTTTTGCCTAGATGTAGTAACTGCAATAAACCCTTTTCATTTTTTAGTTTATAACGTGTGAGCATTCTGCACAATATCATAGATTGAAAAACTACTATGCAGTCATATAATGACCGGTGATGAATGAGGGATAGACTAATCATTTTCATAGTTATTTAACAGTTGTTCCGAATTGATGGAACAGGTTTGTTAATAGCAATTGAGGTATTGGCAACAGAGTTTGGAGGATGGTCAGGATTAGGAGGAAGTGGTGATTGGGGAAAAGTTCCAGCAACTATTCCAGTCATAATATTTTCCTTGGTTTACCATGATCTTGCCCCTGGTACATATCATCTAATTCTTTCTTTACAAACATTATATATATATATATACACATATGCAATTATACAAATGCATTTGGTTAATGAATTTGAATTCTCTTGCAGTTCTTTGTGCTTATCTAGACGGCGATCTTAAACGCCTGAGAACGTCAGTTTTGATAGGAAGCATCGTTCCTTTGGTAGCATTGCTTGTTTGGAACACAATCGCTCTTGATCTCTCGAAACAGATTGATCAAGTAGTTGATCCTGTCGAACTTCTCACGAGGTATTCCCTCCCCCCTCCCTTTTCAACTAAATCGTTCTTTATTGGACTAGTATATTGGACTAGTATATGTATTTGTTTTACTGTCCACGACTAAGGTTGCTGATTTGATGTAGAGTGAGTTGGGGTGGAGTGTCATATATGGTTGAGGCCTTTTCCCTTCTGGCAGTTGGAACTTCATTGATTGGCACTCTTCTTGGTTTTTCCGAATTCTTCAAAGAACAACTCAACCACCCATTATCTGTTTCCTCCGAAACACGGAAACTCAATGTATAACCTCTTTCTCATCAAAATTTACCATAAAATCATCTCATCTGTAAAGGGTTGTTCTAACACTGAAAATCGTCTCCGACAGAGATCAGATTTACTCTATCGTCTAAAAGAATGGTGGGGAAAGAAGAAAACCAGTTTCAAAGCAACAGCAATGGTCATTGCTCCATCTCTCATTGTATCAACAACTGTTCCAGATGCATTTTCTGCTGCTACAGATATTGCTGTAAGCTGCTCTTAGCCTCTAAATCGATTCTATTCCTCTGAATCTATCTGTATTATCGTCTATATAAATCGTTGGTACAACTGTGGAACAGGGAGGTTACTGCATGACGATGCTGTATGGAGTTCTTCCTCCGGCAATGGCGTGGGCTATGCTCTCCAAGAATGCTGGAGCCAATGATGAGATAGTGGCGTCCGGAACACGGCCAACGCTTATCTGTGTAGGACTAGTTGCTGGTGTGGTTCTGGTTGAGCAAATGCTTCAAGACCTCACAGCTTTGCATTCCTGAACATGCTCCCAGACCTTACCTGTCAACTATGTAAATGTGTACGAAGCAAACTTAGTTCAGAAGTAAATACTATATAGTTTCTACCAATAAAAGTTGGCTTAAGTGGAAGATCTCCCCCTACCCACAGGAGCCCGAGTAACAAGCTACCCACTGGACTCTCTCCCTATAAGGATTGAGTTAATATGACCTACGTATCATATATTAAACTAATAAGAACTGGCATATCCTTCTCCAGAAAGACACCAAATGTTTAATATGCCCATCAAACACTAGGAAGTAAATTTATCAAAGTTCTTTGCTATGTTGATTGTGTCACACAAAGTGAATTGAATATTATAATCAAAGGGATTTCAATCAACATTTTATCATAGTATTTCATGTCTCTCCTTAAAAGTAACAAATACTTATACAAAAAGAGGACATTCCAATGCCACTCTTATTCCATGGATGCAATAATGAACAAATACAGATTATAGATTACTACAATACAGGTTGAAACGTATTCATGACCAAGAAAACAGAGAAACGAACACAATCACCGATAGGCATCAGTTTCCAATATTTTAATTCTTTACGGTAGTCACATGCCTCATAAGCATGTGAACAACATCCCCGGAGATTCTTGAAGACTCGGTCTTAAGGTGGTTGATCTTAGTCTCGGTTTCTTGTTCAAGTCGTTTAACATTAGCACCCGAGTCTCCGCTAGTCTGTCAACATGGAAATACGAGTCTTCTTGAGAAACAGAGAACTTAATACAGCTTTTCTTCACAAGAAAGGCAACCGTATGAAAATAGATCTGGGCATTAAGATAATAAAACCATACCGACACAACAATCATATGAGAATAATGCGAAGGATAATGGATGTAGTCACTAGGATTGCTAACTCATTCCAAAAGTAAAAAGTTTTTTGGGTTGAATCGACATCCACAATAAACTCATAGAGGCAAGAGAGCAGTCGTTGAAAGGTTCTTGGTTGATTTCAATTAAAACTCAATAAAAAAAATCTACTTTTTTCATTTTTTTCAATATGGTCCCCACGTTTTATCTCGCAAAAGTCAGAAGTGGACCACACTAAAACTTAAAAAAGTAAAAGATTTTCCCTGAGTTTCAATCCAACTGAAATAATTCTTTTAGGAAATTTTACCTCTGCAACTTTCTTCTGGAAATCAGCTTCCATTTGTGCACGGAATTCTGCAATTTCCTTCTCAGCTTCTTCTTTGGCCTGTCTCAATCTTGCCTGTTTTGCTGCACAAAAGAAATGCCAAAATAATGGAGAATTACTATAGTTTGAAACATTGAATATATGTGCATTTTACATGTAAAAGAAAAGTGCTAATAACATAGTACTAGACTGATTAAGTTCGCACTTTGCAGGTCGTCTACCAAGGATGGATCCAGACCCCCCCCCCACAACAACAAAAAAAAACCAACATGAAGTTCTAGTTTCTTCCTACGCCTACCAGCATTTAACTTGAAATTTTGAAGTCACAACACTTTATCCATAAACCTGGAGCTTAATCATGAAGCTAGTACTGAGGTTTGGCATAGTGGAACATTTAGAACTTTTATATTCTGGACTCATATGGAGCTTAATCATGATGCTATCACGCTTGTACTGAGGTTTGAAGAGGTACTAACCTTGAGAAGAGAAATAATACCCTAGGACTAGCCTCTCAATCCGTGTGCTGTATTTTCCGATGACCAAAAGAGTCAACAAATTAAAATTTGTAACATAAGAGAAGAATTACCAGATCTAGCGGCATTGACAATGTGTTGTGCTTCCTGTTCTGCAGCTAATAAGGATTGAATCCCATTTTGGCCTCTGTTTGATTCCATGGTAACAATTACAGAAGCTGCAACAAGATTGAAATATCTGATGAGACCACAATGATGCTTGTCTTATACAGATAAACAATGCCAAAGACTTGCTCTAGGAGACAATCGATACAACATAAGTTTCAACAATCAAAATACAATCAAAATATGCGTCCGAGCATGGAAATTTACTTGCTCTAGGCGACGAAAAATCTGCTATGCAGTTCAAAAATCAAAATAAAGCATTGAGGGAACATAATCTTATCTTGTAGCTAGTAGCTATTGTATTTCATTTAGTGTGAAACAAAAATGTAGTGATGAAATCATTAACGCCTCAGCAATACAATCAGAGAATAAGGGTCTAGATAGCAACCAAAATATGCAAACCATACATTTTCTGATTCTCCCTTTGATCAAAATACACTTGTTTTTGCATATCTAAACATGGTCACTCTCAATGAACTCCCCTATTGTCGACATACCACGTTATAAAGTTATAAAAGATTCAATTTTGATGTCATCAGCTCAAATGGCATAAAAAAACATCTACTATGACATTTTCCTCCTCTTCAATTTGGCCTTCCAAATTGTTGTTATCTCTTGCTTAGCAGCACTTAGTTTTCCGTTTAACTTTGACACATTCTAAATAGTATAAATGAAGTTTCTACTAAAGGATGTATTAGGGAGAGGTTATTTCCGTAAAGAATGATCTTGAAACTTGAAAAGCTCCTAGCTTTTATAGCAAAGAGTAGTGTCCTCTTTACAAAGCCAGTGGAATTGGTTTACATAAGCTAAGGAGTGGCTACTGTAACCACATAACCTATTTATCGATTCATTCCATTTGGGGATTTAAAGACGACTTTTGTTATTATTCTACAGCAAAAAGAGCATTCACCCAGTACGTCTGTGATCCCAAATATTGGCACTGAAAAAGATTAATACTTTATATCAAACTGCATCAACAGCATCCTGAATAAAAGATCTTCCAATTCTTAATACTTTTGACAATACAAGTTAAGATCGTTTTTAACATTTCATTTTCCAGTTTGCTTAACTAAAGATTAAGAAACTCATTTCAATTGTTCAACTAATGAATCCAATCCAAATGATCCATATTTTACATGGCCAGGCAATCCATAAGCTAATGAAAAACCCCCATATCCAAAATCTAACCAAAATAAAAGTCCCATCAAATTCTAATCTCAATACATTCGAAAAACCCAAGCAAGAAATGAATCCATTAGCCCAGAATCTGGACTTTTTTTTTTACTGAAAAGACAAAATTAAACTAAAAATCCAAAGAAGAAAGCAAAAATCAGCAAGAAACGGATAAAAAAAAAGTTCATAGATCCAAAGATCTAAAGGATTTGACTTATCGATGAAACAGAAAGATTTTGCTTACCTGAAGAAATGAAGGGATACGACTTCAGACAACGGAGAAATATTTTCTCGTGAAAGATTCGAGCTTTTTATGTGGCAATGATGCCAAGTTAAAAGCGGGTGACTCTAAGAACGTAAGAACTAAAGTCGTTCACATTCCTCAACATAAGTCGTGCCCCCCGTGTGTCCCAACCAGGTGCAATTTTTTTTTTTTGGGTTGAAGTCTAGTAGACTCACTTGGTTTTATTTTAAGATCCACCACTAACTCGGGTAAAATTTCCGATAGAATTTTTTCTTTACAATGTCTGATTTCGAGACTTTTCCTATAGCATATCAGATATTTGCAGTGGCGGAGCATAGGGCCTCCAAAATTTTCAATTTTTTTATATACTAGGTATATATGTTCAACGATTCAAAAAAAAATTTATACCATGACCCCCCAAGAATGTTCAATTTTTTTTACTACGGCCCCCCTCTAAACTTCAATCCTGACTCTGCCACTGGATATTTGCCATTTAAACCTACTCTTATTAGTTGATGCAAAATCGTTTACTTTCACTTTGCATGTTATTATTTTTTATATTAGGCACCCTTTGATACGAGGGGGGAAACGGAGAAAAGAAGAATTAGGTTTTCTGTGTTTCAATAAATGAATAAGAGGGATTAGCTCTAATTTTAAGACATCAATCTCCTTTCCGTCTAATTTTAACATTTTAAGAGGGATTAGCTTATAAGTGCAATAGCATAGAGTTAAAAAAGCACGGAAGAAATTATGAAAGACTGAAGGAGAAGCTTTATAATGAGCAACTAAAATTCACCATAAAATAGGTCAATTCAAAAAACAATGAAGAAAATGGAAGAACTTTCATAACTAATAGAGAGCCTTATCCAGGTTACAATGTAAAAAAAAATGAACTGTTGGTCCTTTCCATGGGCGATTCTTGGTGCTCGTCTTCTATGGTTAGAAGATTAATTAAACTCCCTTTTCATCACTTGAGCTTCTGTTGTGTTTCTGTTTGGAGGAGGGTGATGCTGAGGACTTCCTGGGGGAAGGAATCTGTCGATTCGCCAGGTTTGGGGGACAACTCTTCCTTTCCATCAAGCGATTTTCTGTATTCAACCTGTTTGGAGGGTGATTCCGAGGACTTTCTAGGGGAGGAATCCGTAGATTTACCCTTTCTGGGGGACAACTCCACGCGCTCTTCTTTTCCGTCAAGTAGTTTTCTGTTTTCTACCTGTTTGGAGGAAAACTTTCTGGGGGAGGAATGTGTGGATTCATACAACAACTCCACCACCTGTTCTTCCTTTCCAGCAAGTGACTTTCTGTTTTCTACCTCTTTTGCGAATGACACTGAGGACTTTCTGGGTGATGAATTCCTAGATTCACTGACTTCTTTACCTGATCCCAAATGCCCTTCCTTTTCATCGTGCGATTTTCTGTTCTCTTCCTGTTTGGCTGGTGATGATGTGGGGGAAGAACGTGTCGAATCACTATGCTTGCCGGGCATCTCTGTGCTTTCTTCATGCTTTGTCGGTGAACCTGTTACTTCCTGTTCTGAAGCATCAATAACTTCTATTGGCCCAAGCTTTGCTTCAAGATCCCTGATTGCAAATTGTAAAGATCGCGCACCACGAGCTGACACCAATCGTCCAGGTGACGATAACTGTTATGTACAAGGAAAGGAGTTAACGCTTGCTAAGTTTTCAGTCGAAGTTCAATGGCAAGATTAAGAGGGTGCGCAATTACCTTTTCGAGTTCCTCTGCCCTCTTCTGCAGATCGGCTAGAGATGCGTCTTTATGAGTAAGTTTAAGAATGTGAACCAAATGGGAACTTATGTGCTCTTTGAGATGTTCATCCATTAAACACTTGGGAACAGTCAATTCACAACCTACAGGATAGAATGGACAATTGACAAGTTTCATTGGACAAACAGTTATACAATGTCTGTCCATCTCTCGCCTCATGAGGATTTCCGAGCATTTCTGCTCGCACGCAAGTATTTTAAAAGGACAGATTGAATCATGGTACCTCATTTGAGCTGCACTAATTCTCATACAACACCCCTCATTCATGCATTCCAACATCCTGAAATCGCAACTCGGAACATGCTCGGCTAGACCTTCTGGAGTCTTGAATTTCTTATCGCAATGATACGTGTTTTTTATGTCAACATTCTTAAGCAATGTCTGAGCAACCGCTTCTCTCCTTGCTAACAGCCAAAACCCGTTGATTTCCATCTCTTGCACAAAATCGTCTATCTTATCCTCTCTTCTATCACTCAAAATCCATCCAGAAACACGGCTAAAAAAATTCCGCTTTGAACTAGAAAAATCCTCGATAAAATCTGCAATAATGTCATAAGGTTGGTCTGGAACTTCAATATCTGAACTACCATCAAGGATAACCGACTCCGCCACAAAATTTTCACTTCTCTGGAACAAATAGTCCACCATTTCTCTTCTTATATCAACAGCCACCGCAGCAGGACTCCTAAAGAGACCGCCTGTAGTGTTATCAACACAAGCAGAACCTAACCCGGGAAGCAATGCTTGTGCTATCTTGTGAACTATTTCAGTATCGAAAAGCTCACAATGTAGCGATGGACCTTCTTCTTTTTCTTCTTCAACTGTCTCTGGTTTAACTCCATCATCATTTGAAGGTGGATCCATGCTTCAAACTATCTGCTAATCGTTCAAACCCACCCGTTACTACAATGTAACAGCAAGGAAACCATTAGAAATAATAAGATTTCAACTTAATAAAACATAGTACTATCTCCATTACATAATATAACTCGTTTAGGTAATGTAACGAAAATTAAAAAAGCAAAAACAACATACTTTGTTAATCAAAATATCAATATTATTCTATTAAATAAGACTTGTATACCACTGATTCTATTTAAGAGATTAATATTAATATTTTGACTAACAAAGTATCTTATTTTTTGCTTCCTTCATTTTCGCAACACGGAGGTAATAGTAATTATAGCATGAACTATTCCAAAATGACCACCCAATTCCTAGTTTAGTAAAAATCAAAATAAAATAAGAAAGAATATCAGGACATCAACATTATTCTGGAAATGAATATAAAACATAAATCAAGTTATTCATCTCAGCTAGAGGGGACAATCTGCTTAATAATTTGCAATTGGAAGAAGGAAAAAAAACAACATATGCATCCACAAAAACCCAAGAACCATCAAACAATAACATACGTTGCCATAAACAAGATTTGGATCAGACAAAAAAAGGCTCAAAACAATTGGGGATCAATGCACCATCAAAAAAAATCCATAATTGGGGGATCAAACAGATCCCTTTACACACATTCAAAATGATCTTAGCGCTAATATTGAATGTCTTGAAATCAAAAAATACCTTCAAATTGACCATTGTGATTGTGCTGCTGGAATTCTGTTTTTTTTTCTTTGTCTGAGAGCTAATTTGGGAAGGAGAAAAAAGGACCATTTTGTTTGTATTGAGTTTATAAATGGATGGTTATTTCAGGTTTTTGGATAGTCAAGTGTTACATGTTTTTAGACGGGTGTTACGTTTTTATGTAATATACGTTTTGTACTGCTTAAATATTTTTTAAGACATATAATATTTGTTTTACACAATAATTATTACAAATCGCTCTAAACAAATATGAACCATCGAATAAAAGTCAAAAAATTGCTCGGTGTGTACTAATTTTTTTTGTGTTCACCATCCTAATCGGAGCGTTTATTTATGGATATTCGATTTCCAAAATTACCCTTTCCATAAAATTCGAGGTGCATTTTCATAGTACTTCATTACCAAAAAAAAAATGTATAGTAATTTTGATAGATTTCAAAATGCATAATGATATGCATTTTTCTAACCTTGGGGGTTCATATCTCATTTCTGACTAAACAATTTACTTTCTCATTTTTTTTGTAATAAAAAAGAATTTTATGAATGAACAAAAGTTGAATAAAAACAAGATCACGTGTAGTGTTTTTTATTACATATAGTTCTTGAATGTTTATTACCCATTTTGTTCATTTTCGAAAAGAGAAATACATTAGCTACGGAGATTAAAGAGAAATATTCTACACCTTCAAATATGGTTTTAAATAAGGCAATTTTTTTCTGAAAATAAATGGAAAATTGTGAGTTATTCTTAGATCTATTAACAAATTGTTATCTATATATTGCAAAGCAACTTCAATCAATCAAAAGTCTTTTATCTTATTCTTGATCATAGGCGATTATTGTGTACGTTTTTTTTTAAAACACAAAACACTTTTAATATATGTATAACAAATTCTGCTATACGGAGACCAAATCAATCCGCGAAACTTTTTGTTAAATTATTTATTTAAATTATGAAAAGGAAAGTAAGCCAAAATTTTGGGAACTAAACAGACAAGTTCTATCGAGAGTTACCCTCTTCTTTGCAATTCTATTATCTGCCTTATGGTACAACAAATCTGTCTAAACCAAAGACTAAAGCCTCAAAGTTCATCTTTCATATCATCTGTAGTGCTGTTTTCCTTGCTGGCGGCGTCTGGGTCTGAAGACTTCTGTTGCTGAGATGAAGCTGGCTTTTGAAGCTTGAACGGAATGGATGCATGCTTCTTAAGGAACTTATAGTACGCTACAACAGTGCGGTCTGTATCAACGGTAATCTGCAAAAAGACATGATATATATAAGAATATGAATTGATCAGATATTATTGCTGAAAAGAGAAATGAAGATCATAGATAGTGTAATTAAATTAAAGAACTAACCGGATCGAAGCTCTTATTCCCTGCTGGAAAGAAAAGCAGTGTTGGGAATCCATCACTCTGCAAATAGCGATAAAGTTAATCACAGTAAAGATGTTGCGCATATACATAACTGATGCAATTATTCCTAAAATAAATCAGACAACAAAAGAAGCTAATAAGATGATACCTTTGCTCGTGGGTGCTCATTTGTAGTCCCGTCCATCTTGGCAATGACAAGCGAATCAATATCTCTCAGGTGTTTCCCAAGTTTGTTATATATTGGCTCAAGTGATTGGCAGTGCCCGCACCAGGGAGCATATATCTAGTTTTGGAGATAATAGCAACATAACATGTTACTCCAAATGTTTTGATTGTTTGGTACCAAAACAAATGATTGAGGATAATTAGTACCTCAAGAAGAACATCCTTTGATTCATCAAGAACAATTTCATCTAAGTTATTGCCAACCACAATTTTGACATCCCCGTCATTCTGCATTGACAATGAATTGAATTATTGAAATTTAGATATCACGCCCTATACTGCCAACTGATTTCATAATTATTCGAATGAAGAAATTTACTTTCTCTGGAATTGGATCTGATTTGTAGAAAGGTTTGAGGTCATCTTCCAAGAACTTCTTCCCAAACAACTGTAAGATGAGAGAAAAGCATACAAATTAAATCTTATTCTAAGATAATAAAGCAAAATTCTATGTAGTGAACTTTATGTTGCACAAAAATTAAGTTGGAAGGAAGTAAATGAACCTTAATATTGCTCAAAGTCAATTCTCCGTCCATTAAAAATTTCCTGGCATCCTCATTTCCAGTATAGGCAAGAACCTGGATTTACATCTCAAATTAGGAATGACATAAATCAAACTACTTACCAAAAGAATAGAAGCAAAACAAAACTGCAATGGCAAAGACTTACACTTGGAACATCGTGTTTAACACCAAAGTAGTCTGAAACAGGTTGTCCAACATCCTCATTGTCCAATTCTACATACACACATACGAGCTGCATGGCAAAGTCATAAATTATTTTTATATGTTAGGATAAGTTTGTCATTCCTCTACATAAGAGAAGATGCGCATGCAATATGCAGCTCGAATGCTTGATTCAATTATACATAGAAAATTTATACAAAAGATGGTATGTTCTTTTTCATGAATAATGTTCCTGGAACTTGCGAGACAAAATACAAGCCTCTTCCAAAGCTTGATTCTTTAATAAAAAAAATCTTCTAGGCTAAATGGTTTAGGTGCAATGTATCAGCTCTGGAGCAAAAATATACATACATCCCTGTAGCATGGTTAAGATAGTCAAGTTGGTAGAAAAGATGCATTAGGTGCATATAACACGATAAAATAATCATGTGCTGATATGATTATTATAATTGCTGAGCGTTCTGTTTTCTTCTGACAGTTTCCTTTGCTTGTATCCAGTAAGGATTGCTTCCCCTTTCAGTTAGTCAAAAACTAATATCTTTAAGCAAGCATCTGTTCCGATTTATCAATTACGTTTAAAGTAATAATACCGGCTGCGTATGTTTCAAAACTAACAAACGGAATATAGCATGTAAACATCAGTTACCTGCCCCTTGAAAGCTTTTGCAGCCTCTTGAAATGTTGGCAACAGCTTCTCTGAATCATTTGAAGTGGCAAAGAGTATCAACTGGAAACAAGACAAAACAAGCAAATAAAAAACGGAGCAAGTTCTAAGATACCAAACATCGGAAAACTAGCTCAGTAGCAAATGTATTATTACCTGCTTCTTGATCGGATTCTCAAATATCAGTGGTGCGCTATCCCTGGTAAAATTGGTGACCAATGGAAGCTTATTCTTGTATACAAATTCAGATAAAGCTGATTTAGTAAACTGATCACCTGTAGAAGAAATTAACATTAAGAGTTGGTATGTAACTTACACCCTTAAGCACCTAGAGGACAAAGTCAAGATACTCACTGAAGTGATTAACTTTTTCAGACTCTTTCTTAATCAAGACCAAAGCTGGGCGTTTAACTTGGGGATCAATTTGGAAAAGCTTTGCTACATCAGGACTAGTAGTCTGGTAGAAGTTCACATCATCTTCAAGTTTTGAGGCAGCAGCAAGTTCCTCACTTGCAGAGCCCTGTATACCACACAGAAGATATCATAAAAGTTCCTCACAACATACTAAAAAACGGCATATTTGACTCTGTAGCTGCATATTCCAAGTTCAAAGTTAGCCAACAGAGAAAACCTTGAAAACGAATAAAAATCCAAGTAGCAAGGAAATCCATTCATTAAAGGAAAGATCCATCTAAAATTCCTCTATAGACTCCCTATTGAAATCAAGAGCTCAACTTGGGCAATACTTTTCCATAATGTGGTGAAAACCTTTTAGTCTGCAACTTAGATTTGAGACAATTTTACGTTACATGCAAAGGATCGTGCTTTCTGAAACTTGGAAGTAGAGAAACAAACAAAACAACTTGAAGATTAATGTAAAAATCCTGTTTGTTATAAAAATAAAAAAAATGTAAAAAATCCTGTTAGACATTTGAAGTTGACTGGGGAGGAAGTTCTGAAAAAACAAAGTCTGAGCAAAAGAACAGTATGGAGGGGGATTAAGACTGTCATTCTGAATCTGCCATAACTTTTTTTAATTCACTTGAGGGGGGTCTGAAAGCAGTAGAGCAAAGGCACACAAAAGTAAACTGATAATGAATCCCCAAACTATAGTTGGCATACCACAAGAGCGTCCAAAAAACCCAAAACCAACTTTGATTCAGCAGCCAATACACCTTCTGCTTCCTCTATGTTAGTAAGGTTGCGTAAACTGGGTCCAGTCTTCTTCTTCACCCAAGTGACAATGGAATCCCTGGTTAAACATTATTGTTAAGAGACAATTTTAAACATCCAAAAAGCAAAAGATCCGAAATTTGACCTACCTAGCTACTAAAACGCCTCAAGACATTTATAAATCGAAGACTAGCAGAATGCATTTCTAAATCAGAAGTACACGAGCAATTATAAGTACTTAAAGAACTCATATTACTGAAGAGGAAAGTTCCTCATTGTATGCATTTCCATCTAATTCACTTCCATTCTGTGTATGGACTTCTTTCCATTTATGAAGATTCTATATAAATAGTAAGTTCTTTACAATTAGCAAAACAAAATCTAGGATTCCAGTGTTATTAGTTCAATAATTAACATATCATTGCTCTAAATGCTCTTTCATAAGAATATTCACAACTGTCAAGTGATCCTAGCCCTGCGATTTCGTTGGAGCCATCCAGGAGCAACTAAGGTCACAGATTGTAGGACAGTGCCTATTCCATTAGTCGAGTGAAATATATATCGGGATCATATGTCACTTAGAAGCGTTCTTACAGATCGCCTATCAACACTGTCCTTCGATCACATGACCTTTGTGAGGAAATGTGTAATTCTTATCAACTGAACTGAGATCACTTGTGTTGGTTAAATAAAATATATCACATTGTATTAGGGGACAATTTAACTAGGACTCTTCAAAATCACATTAATGAGAGTTGAATTCAAAGAAATTCAGGTGCAATTTCATAGAGATGCAAGGAAAAATCAACTCACTTAGTGCGTTGACCAGGATATGGCTTATGAATCCCCTCAACAAAGAAGTAAATAGTAGGATATCCTTGCACATCATACTTCTGAGCTAACTCAGCCTCCTCAGTAGCATCCACTTTCGCCAACGCTACCTTCTCCTCCTCCGCCACCTCCGCCTCTTTCAGCTCCGTCGCCGCCGCAGCATACTCCGGAGCCAAAGCCTGACAATGTCCACACCACGGTGCATAAAATTCCACCATCACATACTTATTCTTCCCTATAATTTCGCTAAAATTCGATTCCTTCAACACCAATACATCCTTCTCATCCACCGCCGTTGCCGCCGCCGAATGCAAATCATCTTCATGATCAATAGCTGAATCAGTATCCTCTAGATCATCGTAGTTCTCGTAATTTTGATAGTACTGAGCATACGGATCCTCATGAGTTGAAACTCCGCCGTCGTCTTCTTCGAGGAAGCTTAGATCTTCTTCTTCTTCCGCCGCCGGAGAAGTTTTTTCCTTATCGGTAACGGCGGAGCACGGCGTCGTTTTGAGACTTACAAGGAGGAGAAGGAGAATTGAGAAGATGAAAATGAATTTTGCAGCCATTTTTAGAGAGAGAAAGTAGAGTTTTGAGTTTTTTTTAAAGTGAAGAGCTGAAAGTGGAAGTGAGTTTATTAACCAGATTTGGGCCGCCGGAAATGGCGTTTGGCGGGATCAAGTATGTGGGTGGGGTCGCCTTGAAAAAATTCGATATGGATCTCAGCTCTGAGTGGGGGACGTAAACGACTAGTCGATCAATCATCGCGTCCCACTTTTTTCGATTAAAAAAGCAATAAAAAGCGCGCCAAACAATGCACTGCAGTGGGGAATATTTTTTATTATTTTAATCAGCGTGATGATGATTTGAATGTGTGCTAAAGTGATCTATGCTCGACATCAGAAGCTGGTCATGACAGAATTGATCGGTCGCCTTGATGGATGGACACGTGGTGGGAGGGGATTTGGTGTTTGGTTATAAGGAGACGAATGGTGGAAGGACATGTAGGAAAGCAACAGCTACTGGGAGGAACACGTTGTATTGTCTGAGTTGACATTTGACTTTGAGTGGGATATAGACTGTAGACATATAGTGCAAAGAGCAGATCGAGGGGAGTTAACAGATCAGGATCGTGTTATGACCAAAAATTTTCATAAGTTCAATTTAACGGTTGAATTTAATTTTTTTATAATATATGTTAAAATTTATAAGTATTCAATTTATATTTTAAAAAGTTCATTAAAATTTAGAGATATTCAATTCAGATTATAAATTATATGTTAAAATCTGTTGGTATTCAAAACTTTATGGATTCTCATATATTTCATTAAATTGAGGATTTTGATTGATTTTATAGGCCTAAGTGTGTAATGAGAAATCTCTCACTTTTTTCCTCAAGATTTTGAGATTCTCTCATTAATATTAAAATTAAATTACTTTAATAATTTTATCTGAAATTACAAATTTTGTAGTAATCCCATTTCTTTAAAATTAAAAGAAAAATAAAGAAATGTCCAAACTAAAAAAAAATGAGGAAAATTTTTAAATCGACATCGTTAGAAAAGTCAATACGAAATGTTTATTTCCCCAAAACAATATATATTGTCATAATATCCAATCAATATTCTTCATGGTCATCTTCAAAAATAAATTAAAGAAATTACACAATTTCTTCTCTATCTAACCACAAATTTCTATTTTCCAAACATTTACTTCATTTCACTGAAAGAGTAAATAAAAGGGAAAAAAGAATTCAAACAAAACATACCTTAATTAAGCCAAAGAAAAAAATAACTGTAAGTAAATTATACAAACATTGAACAAATAAATCAAAAATGGCAGCAGTTTGGTGATCTCCAAAAAAAAATCAAAGACTCACCACCAAACTTTTTAAATTTTTAACAAAATGATTTGATTCCAAAATAAAAAGGATGGATAAACATATGTTGACTTTGGAAATTCAACACCGCTGGATCTGTATAATACACCACTGAATCAGTCATTTTCTTCATTTTTTGTTGTTATTCAAATAATCTATAGACTTTATAAATAATGATAAATCAATCTAATATAATATGATAGAATCTGTGTAGAATGTGCATAGAGTTAAAACAATCCATGCAATCAGCAGAATCCATAGACTTTTGAAAATCAATTAAAATCTTTTAAAATCGAATTGAATACACCTCCTCTAGTCGTCGTTATCTTTTGATCCGACAGCTAACAAATGTAACATATTTACGAAACAACGGGTGTTCCCGTATTGTAGCCGAGAACCCAGATCGAGTTGCGATGGTGTGGTGCGAATTAGGCGATGATGAAATGCAGTTCGAATATGGTTCAAAACAGGTGTCTGTCACTCGTGCAAAATACTTGTATGTTGTTGAACGAGTTTTATTTTTTCAATAAACAACTGTTCATTTTTTCTCAAAGTACAACTATTCTTGAAGAACTGTTCATTTATTTCTAAAACAAATTTAGCTATTAGATCAATTAATTTAACAATTGACAAGCATTTTGCATATTCAGATAGAACACATATTCCGTATATATTCCAAATCTATATGATTATGCTGCTTTTAGTGAGCTGAGCATAGGTCTTGTGTTGGAACGGTCACTCGCGCTTGTGAAACGCACAACAGGTAATTGGGAACACATTTCTCGTGCATGTTACAATTTTATCACTCCTGGGTTTGGCTTGTTTTAGTGACTGTTCTTTTTTTAAAAGAAAGTTTGGATAACTGAGTTGTTTAAGTGTGGCAAATAATCGTTTGTATCGTGTATGTTTTCTAAATTGGTTGAGTCCAAGGATATGTATGCAATTAATGTATCGTGATTGTCCCTATAACACGTCCAAGAGATAACCAAACTTAAACCCCGGCTTTAGATTAGCTAAAGGAGAATTTTTTATGTAAAACGTAAAATATTTACTCCTTTTAAAATTAAATATTTATTGGACATTTAAAAATAGGTGTTCAATTTCTTTAAAATTTTCACAACTAATAGCATTGCTAGTAGGATATAAGCTCTCATACTAAAAATAGGTGACAAAGCATTAAGTTATTTAATTAATCAAATGTCCATGATCAAATGTTCTTTTTATTAAGCACATGAATTTATATTTAAATGTATATATGTTTATATATGTAGGTATTAAAATAATATATGTTTTTATGTACCCATTTTTTCTTTTACCAAAATAATATAATTAGAAAAAAAAAAAAAACTCTCTTAAATTTTGACAAATTAATTTGAATCAACGTTCACAAAAAAATGTAAAGATTTAAAAGACATCATTCCGAAGTTTGAGGATAAATTTTAATTTTTTTAAAAGAGTTTGTTAAGAGAGAAAGGATATGGTTTGATACTTTATTATAGCCAGATATTTCAATGCAAAGACTAAGTGATTTGTGGGTTTCCAATTATGGCACTTTTTCAGCTATATTAGCATCTATTATTTCCTCCATGAAATTCTTGTTGGAATGGTTAAAACAAGTGATAAAAGTCATTTAATGAAAATTTAGGGGAAGAGGGAAATTTTTTCCAAAAGAAAATAAAATATGTCCATTACATATCGCTAAAATAGGGACAAAATAAAAAGCAGACAATACAAAGAATGTGGGGTTCAAGCTCAAAGGGAAACCAGGTAGTGAAGAAACTAGTGGGAAATGGATTAGTTGCGGTTGCTATAGACAAAGATAAAGGGAGTCAATATGCCGTGAGATGGGCCGTTGATAATTTGCTTGTTAAAGGCCAAACTGTCATACTCATCCACGTAACCAAATCATCTACAACTTTAGGTAATTGATCATTTTCTTCTTTCATTCTTTACTTTTATTTCGATATTATATTTTTCATTCTCAGACGTCCGTTTTAAAAGTATCCGCTTCGTCAAGATTGAAGATCTTTTTTTTATTCATTTTGAACGAGAATGTAAACCCAGTGATGGATCAAGGGAGTATACTTTATTATTCTTCTTTTCTAAAATCATCGATCATGAAATAATGACATAAATATAATGATGGAGTTTGATTAATGTTCCATAATTACTAAAGTCACTCTATTATGCATAGTTATTTCAATAGCTTTTAAGTGACTTATGCTTACTATGATGATAAAGTTTTATGTCATGTGTTAGATTTATTTTATTAGTTTTTATTTTTTTTAATTATGATCAATATTTTTCTATTTAAATTTGTTTTAATTTGTACCAAAATTATTAGTCATTTGATCTTCTTATTCAAAGGAATAAAGTTAAGATTTCATACCCATGTTGATTTATAAATGAAATTACGAGTCGAATGACGATGAAAATATATATTTTATAAAATTTAGATATATAAATTTTTCAACTTTTTAAAGTTTCTTAGCTTTACTTGAAGTCAATTGCATTTAATATGAATGCAGATGGAAATGCAGCCAATGGTAATGATGCGCAAGGAGTTATATCTGCACATAGGCAACAACTTGAGAAGCAAGCAAGAGAATTATTTCAAACATTTCATTGTTTCTGTTCACGAAAAGATGTAGGTTATGGAAATAAGTTTCTTGCCTCTTTTGATTTTTTTAATCTCTTTGTCCGAAATTGGATATACATTATCCACTCATTTTGTATAGGAAATTTAACATTCAATTTGAACGGATACAATATTTTTATTTTGTTTGTTTGAGTGTATTCTGGTCGTGATACGAACATAACTATTCTTTCATTATGCTACCTTATTTAAGTTCAACTTTGTAACAGGTACAATCCTTTGATGTTGTGCTTGAAGACTCCAATATAACAAAGGCATTAGCAGAATATACTACCCATGCAGCAATTAATCATTTAATTCTTGGTTCATCACGTCATGAATTTATCAAGTAAGATATCTTGTTAGCCTTTATGTATTTAGTTAGCCATTTGTTCCACAATTGGATTGAATGTTACTATTTTATTTTTAGGATGTCTCAATTTGAATTTCTATTTATTAAATAAACATAATTATTGTATAATTTTATAATTAATTATCAACTTGATTCAAGGGGTATGAGTTTAATTTATGTGAACCTATTACTAAACTTGATAATTGAGGATAGAGTGAAAATCAAAATAAGATAATAAATCACGAATAAAGAGTATCATATTTGTAATTTTGCAAATTGGAAAAATCAATGAGCAATGATAGTTCCAACATAGAATACATAATAGATATATTGTACGCTCTTCACTTTGTTCTAACATGTCATATGAAGTAGGTTTATAATTCAAAGTAGAAATAATAGCAACAACTAACTTCACTAAAAAATTGAATAAATAATTGATAAAAGCTACTGATAGGATTAGACGAGAAAAATATAAATATTTTTAAAAAAAATTATTGGTATAAATGTTGTTACCATCGACTTATGTAGCGAATTCAAATACTACAGGAGATTAAGAAGTGTGGATGTCCCCACTGCTATGCTAAAAGCAGCTCCAGACTTTTGTACAGTGTATGTAATATCAAAGACGAAGATGTCTTCTATACGTAATGCATCTCGTCATGCTCCATTTACTTCACCATTATATGACAAAATTTATCAAGCTAATAACAACAGTGGCTCTTTTCATCCACGTGATTCACAACGAAGAGCTACTTTTAATATAAGAGGTTTGTATTTTCTCAAGAAAATATTGATATAAATGTCCTTCAACTATTATTGTATTTTTCAAAACATCAACAAAGTTTATTTTTTTATTTTTTATTTTATAATTATCAACTATTTTTATGTGTGAAATGATCAATGGTATCAACGTGAGTTGTGTGTAATGTGTCGCCATAACCCGCCATTGAAGAATGGTTTGTAGAGTACACACACACACACACACACACACACACACACATACATATAGGGATATTAAAAATATCTATAAAAATAAAATTTGTGAACATTTTGTAAACCTGACAATAATTGAGGTGCACGTATGACTATTTTTCTTTCCATGATAAGATGGCTTTTTTTTATATGATTTTGCTGATTTGATTTAATGACGTAAGATAATTAAATAAATTAGGAGGAGATGGTGAAAGAACACCCCGAAGACATTATAGTGCGAGAGAAGATATGGACTTAACAAGGTACTGAGATTGTTTATTTATATATTTGAACTTTTAGAGAAATATGTTTATTTTCTTACAAATTTGCGATTATTTTAGTTATTCATTATTAATGCAAATATTCAAAGAAAAAACTATGACTTTTCTAATCATATAAACATAAATGTTTATTATATAAAAATGTTTATACGAATAAATATCTATTCTAAAAGAACTGTTGACTTGTCTATAATTAATGATCAACTATGGAATATGAAGTGTGGTTATTTTTAAGGATAATTTTACGCTATGATATGTTACTTTATATTATTACATATAATTTTATGCCCAATCCTCCACTAAAAAAATAAATGAAAAATGTTTTTCTTTGTTTTACATTTTAGAAATAGATTTTTTCTCTTTTCTTGGTTGATATTTGATTAATGTTTTATAGTTTAGCATTAATAAAATAAAATATCTATTGCGGAGCAGATCACCATTTGCTAAAGGAATAAGCTCAATTGCGAAGCAATATGTAGATGTGTCTGAATCTGAATCTGACATATCATTTATAAGCTCCAATAGACCTAGTAGTGATCGAATGTCTACATTATATTACGATGGTGTTGAATCTGGAAGGACATCACGAGTATCAGTTAGTTCAGACAGCAGCATTGGATCAGATCCACTATCTAGAGGAAGTGATATCAGCTCTATGCATGACCAGTTCTCATCGTCATCACTTGAAAGTGTAAGCTTATTTATATCACAAAGTATGGTGTTAGTATTTTGTAATTTTTTTTTTTACTTAATTAATACTAGCTCAAAAAATTGCACTCGTTTATAGATAATATTCCAAAAATAGGCATATGAATTAATATTAAAGTAATATTTTCTAGAGCATCTAGTTTGATAGTAACATATTATTTCACTTAATAATATATGTATTTTTGAAATTTAAGGTTGCCTTTAGATCTAATGGTCTATCATTTGAAGAAAAAAATTGGAACATGTATGACAATAAAGAAAAACTAGTAAAGCTTATTATAAATATAATTAAAAAAAAATATTAAGAGTTATTTATGAGCAATATACAAAACAGTCATCAACTATGATAATAATTGCAACTTTAGGCCCCATTATATATTTAAACTATCTTAGTCTCATATTTATTTTCCTTCCATCTCTTTTGTCTTCATGCGCCTAAATCCAGTGAAGTTGATGTAGCTCATACGACGAAATCCGGTGATGTTTTATTGTATGAGGATTAAAAAGATTGATAAAATAGATATGAGACTAAAATCACTATAAAATAGAATTGGAATTAATTTACAGCTATAAACATAGTTTGTGAACTATTTTTCGTATATTACTAAGTTTTTAATCAATATTATAGAAGATAACTTGATTTTATGTAATTAATGGAATTTTATCTAAAATTTTCATAGGATGACGTGGAAGCCGAAATGAGAAGATTAAAAGTAGAGTTGCTGAAAACAATGGATTTGTATAGTACAGCTTGTAAAGAAGCCATTACAGCAAAACAAAAGGTAAAATCCTAAACTTTTATTCATAGACATTGATAAAACTTCAAGAAAACTCTTAATTCAAATATGACATAGGCATCAGAGCTACAACGTTGGCGGATAGAAGAAGAAAGAAAAATACAAGAGGCTCGACAAGGAGATTCATTCGAAAATGAAAGAGTAAAAAGTGACGTGTCTATCGGGGAAATTGATCCAGCTCAAAGAGTTGCAAAACTAGAAGCACGAAAGCGACTGAATGCTGAAAAACAAGCCCTACAAGAGAGAGAAGAATCGTATAAAGAGTTTCGACCATTGCGAGTTTAGGTATAGAAGGTACATTATTGAAGAAATTGAAGAAGCCACTGAATTTTTTGCTCAACAACACAAAATTGGAGAAGGGGGGTATGGTCCAGTATTTAAGTGTTCTCTAGATCATACTACTGTTGCAGTTAAAGTTTTACGTCCCAGATGCAACCCAAGGAAGGTCACAATTTCATCAAGAGGTAAAATACATAAGAGTTTAATATTATTGTAGTGCGGTTATAGCATAGACTTTTAAAATTTTATGTTCTAACACATTTTAAGTCTTCTAAACTTACAAAAAATTATTTTAAACATGAGATTATATTTAAGGAAAAAAAATTAGGTACATAAGTCTTTTACAAATTAAAGTATTCAATATAATAAAGAAAAGATTAAATAATTGATAAATAATTATTCTTTAAACGTATTATTGATTTTATATTTATTCTCATATTGTATTAAATTGTCTGATTTCCGTTTTTGGTGAAGATTCTATTCCATATATATAGTTTAATCATAATAAATAAATTTTCTTTTTATATAAATGTAGGTTGAAGTATTAAGCTGCATGCGACATCCAAATTTAGTACTATTGCTTGGAGCTTGCCCAGAATATGGTTGCTTAGTTTATGAATATTTAGCTAATGGTAGCTTAGAAGATCGTCTTTTCAGACGAAGTAATACTCTTCCTCTATCTTGGCAAATAAGGTTTCGAATTATAGCAGAAATAGGTATAGGTCTACTTTTTCTTCATAGAACCAAACCAGAGCCAATAGTTCATCGTGACTTAAAGCCGGCGAACATTTTACTTGATTATAATTTTGTGAGCAAAATCAGTGATGTTGGATTGGCTAGATTGGTGCCTTCTTCTACAAATGAGGATGAAACACAATATCGAATGACATCTGCAGCTGGAACTCTTTGTTATATAGATCCAGAGTATCAACAAACTGGAATGTTAGGAGTCAAATCTGATATTTATTCTTTGGGAATCATATTTTTACAAGTGATAACAGCTAAACCAGCAATGGGTTTATCTCATCACGTTGCGAAGTCTATTGAGAATGACACGTTCGCGGAGATACTTGATCCTCATGTACCTGATTGGCCAATTGAAGAAGCCTTAAGTTTAGCAAAACTTAGTCTACAATGTGCAGAATTAAGGAGGAAAGATAGACCAGATCTTGGAAAGGTCATTTTACCTGAATTGAGTAGATTAAGGGCACTAGGTGATGAAAATATAAGTCATCCTTATGTACAGTGATGTGATACTTCGTATAATATATAACGACTAAGTTAGTTGGCTTGAAAGGGCAACTTTATGATTTTTTTAAATGTTTTTTGCTTTAGTTTTGAAACTTGTTTATTGATGTCTAATTTATAGCAAAAATAGTTCTCTATACAAATAATTATATATGAAACTAACAAAAAGTATTATTGGTGAAATAGAATAATTGGAAGTTTTGATTTACAATAATAATGTATAGTCTGTCTATAAATGCAAGTTGCAACAATATCCCAACAAGCCAAATTTTCTTTGCAAAAAGTTACATATTTTTCTCATACTTTAGTCAGTTAATAAAATTTTCGCCCTTATATTATATGCAATTCAAGAAAAATACTACAAGATATAAACTTGTACTTATAAAACAATAAAAAGACATACAATATCAAAATTTCAATACAATTGACATTTTAATTAAAATTTTAAATTAAATTCACGTATTTAGGTAAATGGACCATGATTTTTCAAGAAGAAAGCAACATACATAATTTTGCTTCTCAAATTATAAAACTAAAGAAAAAGTAGAGTAAATAAGAAAAGAGAAAAGACATGTATTACTACTCGTTCACGTAAACAAAAACACAAAATCTATATTTAACATCTCGCAAACTGATTTTCTAGTAATGGTTAATGGTGAGTTTAATCTTTAGAATTGTTTTTCAAAACATTAAAGAATTCTCATTGCAAATCAGTCGAACAAGCTAGAAGTACAACAGATGGAAGCAAATGCCGCCATGTTTGATTGCCCGATACAAGACCAATACGAGTTAGTAAATGAGTTGTAACATTATTCGGCCTCTTAATTGTTGGAGAATTGAGTTTCTTTAAAGAATTTAAATTGTAACTAAAGTGTCGTGATGATATTTTTAACCAACTTTATTATATGTTACACCGCTCGCTTTTGAATGTTATTATTATAACAAAGTGGGGTGCGCAAGCTTCGCGATGATATATAAGATGTGATAAAACTAATTATTGGTGTGAATGATAAATTGGTATAAAGTGAGGTGGTTGAAATGTGGTAAATGAATTTTAAACCCACATCCCACATGGGATGCCTATGGAAGTGATAACAACTTTATAAGGAAAAGTGGTTTATATAGATTTAAAATGTCTGGCCAATATTATGCCCCATGCTAGAATATCGTGCGAATTCAAGGCTCGTCTATACCAAAATAGCTTGAACAATTACATGATTTATGGCTCTGCACTATATTGCCTTGCAGAACTGTTTTTAATGCTTTGTTTATTTTATGTGATAAACAATCAATAACTTTTTTGTATTTGTTTACTGCAATTGTTTATTATTTCGTGTATAATTCTGGTATAATATCAGTATATTATTTTTCTAGTATTGTCTTTCATTTTTGGTACTGTTTTATTTAAAACCATTCTGATTAAACAATAAAACAGTAAAAATAAAAATGAAAAATTATTCAGTAAACCAGAAAAATATTCAACATTAATAAAAGAGATAATGCACATTAATACCTAATGTGTGTATGCATGTGCATTATTTGATTATACTGAAAATCATACCCAATCGAATTTAAATTCGGTGTTTGATTTGATGTATTTTCAACGCGAATCGGGTAAAATTAGCTTTAAGACTCGAATTTAGTTTTTATTTTCGGGTTGAAAAGTTTTAAACCGAACTGAACCAAAAATTGAATTATATTAACATATTAATTTTAACTATAGTTGATAAATTTATAAATGTCTTAAATTTACGTGTTGTGGATTTTTGATAATTGTACTAATTTTAGTTCACATGAAAACATGATAAATTTTGTTATAATCTAGTCATTCTCTTGGAAAGGTTTACACCGGTTATCACTGAAACTCAAATTTATTCAAATCGAAATGATTTCACTTCGGATAAATTCAATTTTGAAGTTAAAATAGTGAAGTTGGCTTCTTAAAAAAACACATGAAACCTATAAGAATCAAATTAAAAAATCAATTTTTATCAAACCGCACTTAATACCTACCTTGAGTATTTTATAAAAAGAGATGCATAGTTGCCAACATGTCATAATTTGTAGGCTTGTCAAATGAGCTATGTGACTTGTGCTTGATCAAGCCCGAGCCAGATCTGACGTATTCGGGTTTGAAAATGATGAGTTCGAGCTCCGATCACACAGGCTCATACCAGCTCGACTTCTTATTTTTAATTTTTTTGAAAAAAACTTTTAAAATTACATAATTTGTTTAAAAGTTGATGTGATTATTTTTTTCCTTTTATTTTTTAGAACCAAAATTTGATTCTTAAATATTTCTTAACTAAAATAAAAAAGAATCAAGTTAATCGTAATATTATTACATATAAATATAATGACATAATCATAATACAATAAATATGATAGTAATGCTATATATTATATATGTATAACATAACACAATACATAAAATATGTACAACAAAAAAATGTAATTTTTTAAGTTTTTTTTTTTTTTTTTTTGCTAAGTAATTTTTTAAGTTTGTATTAGGGCTGGACCTACAATGGGTTAAGCTCATCATATATGTTGCCTGAGCTCAGTATGAATTCGACTCGGGCTTCAAAATGATGTCGAGACTCGCATAACTCAGGGCCAAGTGAACCGGGTTTGGGTCTATCCGAACCTATTGACAGTCCTAATAAATTGAGGGTAAATTTGTCATTAACACAAGAATTTCCCCCCCTTAAGTTTCGAACTTATCATTGTTGTATTATCCACTAAACACCACATGTAATACTATTTAATTTTTTTTTAGTCAACGTTAATTATCATTAATTCTCGCGTCAAGGCAAACAGTGTTAATAAAAAATGACATAAAATTTATATGAAAGTCAAGAAGTCTAACTCAATGATACAATGCTTCTAAATCTTTTTACCGCTCCTTCCCCAGACATTCATATTTTCCATTAGAAAAAATGAGATGATATTTGCATTTTAATCAAACTCCTTAACTCCCACAATATGAATGAAACAATTGTTATACTTATAAAAATAATTATTATCAAACTATTTGTGCACCTGGGGAGAATATTATTTTCAATACACAAAGTGCAGAAAAAAAATATCTAAAAATTTCAAAGACAACTTCAACAATGTTCATAAAAAAGTAATTCTCGTTAAAAAGACAATTACGAATGACAAATTATCCTTTCCTAAAATATTTTTAAATTTGTTTGAACTTAAATGATTTTTTTTAGTTAGTTTTTCTGTGTTACGAGTATTATTCATAAAAAAAAGTAATTTTATTCATAAAAAAAAGAAATGAAACGAAAGATGCTAATAAGTTTTCTTTTCGGAATGCAAATATATTTTTCAAAATTAAAAAAAACTAAAAATGTCTATTACTCCCAGACCATTTTGATGCGGAACATGTATTTTGATCGTTTATTCATAGTTTACAAAATAAACTACAGCTTATTCAAAGAAAGATCTGGTGACCGTGAAGGGTTTCAAAACACATGTAAACAATAATGATTGTTGGATAAAAAAATTTGGATCAAACAAGGATAAAAAAGTATAAAAAATGTAAATGATTATTAGAATTTAATGTGATATTATGCATTCTTGATCCAAATTTGATCCCAAATTTTTTATCTAATAATCACTATTCCACATGTAAATTAAATAGGTCTTCTAAATGTAGATACCAAAATCCTATTCTGCGCTATAGGCGCTAGCCATTACTCCCACTCAAGCCCTATTCTCCCGAAGTCTAGTGTTCGTCTTCTCTGAAACTTTTGATCACAAGTTTTTTAGCCCAGTGAAGCAACGGCCTGCCCACGATCTTGATTATCTGTTCCTCCTCTTATGAGGTGCTACTCTCTTGTGTGTATGCTCAGTTAGGCTTAAAAAAAAAAAGAATTCTTTGAAACTTTTGGATCTAAAACTAAAGTAATATAAACCTTTCTAAGGCTACTAGAATTATTGAGTTAAAAATTTGAGTAAAACTTAAATTGGGAGTGAATCACTCATACCAATTCCGATTTAATAATTCTAATTGCAAATCATTTGCACAATTTTCTGTTTTAACACAACACTCACTGTTGAAATTCTGAGTCCAGTTCTTAGATTCAATAAATCCGTGAAATCTTCAGGTTCGATTTTTTCTGATTTTTTTTCTCTGTAAATTTCTATTATTTATTTAATTTTCCGATTTCTCTCTTGTTCTTCTATAGTTGAATTTATACTTGTTGATTTTTTTTTAAGATTCTACTGAAAAATCTGAGAACGAGCTCGTAATCATGGAAGTAATGGATAAGCAAAGCGCTTTGGATTATATCAATCAAATGTTCCCTACAGGTTTCATCTTCTGTAGATATTTTTGTTGTGAATTTTAATTTTTTTTAATAATATATCGGCTTTAGATTATGATGATCATTTGAATTTTCTGATATTTGATCCGAAGTATTGTTTTTTCGATAATTTTAAGTGTTTTAAATGAAACGTTGCTGTTTATATCATTTAAACCACGATCCGTATTTCCATCAGTCTGTATAAGTTGCAATGTTCTGTTTTATTAAGTCAGTGAGCAATTTGTCGAACTAGTTATTAATCTTTCAAATGTTTGGCTGCTCTATCGTAGTATGGAAAAATTGCTTATAAGGTCTAACAGAAGGTACATATGAGAAAAACATGCTTATTTTTGAATAACTTGAAAATATGAAATATTTGATCAACTTTTCCATTTGGTATATTTGCACGTCTCTTTATGCCGACATTCAGTTTCACTGTGAAACAAATTGCTTGTCTTGCTATTAGTTTGCATGTGTTTAGAGCTTTGTGATGTTGTTTAGCTGACATTAAGTATTTGCTTTTCCTTAATAATTTGACTGGATGAGTGCTTGTTACTATGCAGAGGCCTCCTTGTCAGGTGTTGAGCCACTTGTGCAGAAAGTACACAGTGAAATTCGCCGTGTAGATGCTGAAATTTTAGCTGCTGTTCGTCAACAGGTTTGTGTATTTCCTGCTCCTCCTTCCTTTCTGGTTCAAATGCCAATTTAGGTTATTTTCTACATTTGTTATTTTCTTCTGAATATGTAAGTATGATAACTTTTTGTGCTTTCAATTTTTGGTACTGTTGGTGTACCTCTTAGATGAGGCCTCCAGCAGATTTCTTATTGAAACTTTCATGCGCACAACGTTAGCATTCATTAATGCAGAAGATGGTTTGCAGCCTTCTAAAGTACAGTTTAATAGTTTCTGATGTTTAGATTGTTTCCTCGTTTTACCATAGCTCGAGTACAAAGTTTGTTATTGTATTGTCTATTTTGAGCATTATTTATGTAATGAGGGACCTAATCTGATATTCTCTACCACTAGGTTTTCAGTGAATGCTTGGTTGCAGGGAGGAAAAGTGCATTAGATAATAAACATCTGCTATCTTTAGCTGCAAAAGAAAACTGTTTGCGACTACACACTTCTTTACTTCTTTGAATTAGAAGAGCTTTAGTCCAAAAGTCCAAAATCCACGGGATGAAAAAATATAAAACATTTGTACGATATATTTTTAAATCTTACATAATAAGTAAATAATACTCCATGAAATTCTTTATATTTTGGGTTCGTGAAAAACGACTTGCACAACGAAGAATCAACTGCAAATAGGATCAATGATAGTGTGTGTTCTCTTGGTACTACACTGGCTATTTCTTCCTTGGATTGTGGTGTAAGCGCACAGGTTAGCCTGGGATACGAATCACTTAAAGTAAAAATAAAAATCTAAAGATATTTAATGAAGCTTTTGCGCTTTTTCCATATTAATATATAAAAAGGAAATCCCCACTCCCCAGGAGTATCAATAGTGGTTTCTCACTTTCCCTCCTTGATGTCTCGAACCCCCGACCTACCGGTTTGAGGGGAAGCTTCTTACCGCTTGAGCTGCACTTCGTTGTCGTAAAAATGCCTGTTTAAGTTGCTCTTGGGTGCTTTTCTGTGATTAGTAGTTAGAATCTTCTTTGGGAATACGGAATACCTGAATACTTCTACTCATGTTGAACGCTATATTCTTGTTCATTTGTATATGCAATTCCATAGTGTATCCCTGTATCCTCAAGGTTCTGCGATTTATGTTTTTGAGGGACGAATTTCCTTGAACTACATCTCTGCTTGTGTGTTCAATTTGAAGCATATTGAACAGATCATTTGATTTTCTCTTTATCAACTCTTGAATAGTTTGTCTCTTCTTCATAGCATTTCCGTTGACATGTAATTTTCGAACCACTATACTACAGAGTAATTCAGGAAGTAAAGCCAGAGAGGATCTTGCTGCGGCGACACATGCTGTGGAGGTTCTTTGTCTAAACCTTGTTCATTGCTTGGTCAAAATTTGGTTGGCATGAAACATCACCCACTTTCACAATTCAACAGCCTTTTGCAACTGCTAGTGGCCTCATTCTCTAGGAATAGGTTTCTTGATGATGTAAATTTCTGTTCTTTGTGTTAGGAACTCATGTACAAAATTCGAGAAATAAAAACCAAGGCCGAGCAAAGTGAAACGATGGTCCAGGAAATATGTCGTGATATTAAGAAGCTAGATTTTGCAAAGAAGCACATAACAACTACAATCACTGCCCTTCATCGGCTTACCATGCTGGGTTAGTTGTTTTCACCATTGATAGATTTTTCTGAATATATTTCCATGACCTGTTATATCTTTCGTTATGCTTGTGAAATAGTCGTGGTTGGTAAGGGAAAGAAATTAATTGCAGTCTTAAATTCCTTTCTTGGCTCAATTGGAAACAAAAGCATATTACTCTAATTTAGGAGCTGTTCTGGTTCAGGCTTATTCCTTATATAAAATCTAACATAAGTGTTTTCTCATGTTTCTCTTCGGTAGATTTTTACTCAGAAATAAACCTTAACCCAAGAGTAGTTTTTTGGAGAATCAATCACGTTGTGTTCTTCTTCACATACTCAAGTTTGAGTAGGAAAAATATGTTTTATGAAATTTCCTCTTTGTTGGTCACTCTAGGATCATGTCATTTAAATTAGGCAGCAGATAAATCGATCTTTTTTTCTTGGGTGGTGTGTGTGTGTGTGGTGGGTGGGGGGGGCTAATTTGGAAAGATATGTGACATCATATGGCAAGGATTTTGTTTTTGAATTTGGATAATTGTATGGTACCTTTCGCTGGGAAGGTTGCTTCCTGGCCTGTTGCTTCTAGCCTTAAAGAGTATTTGCATACAGTCTCCATAGTTTCATATTAGTCACTGCTCTACCTGTCAGGCAATGTCTTTGGGGGAGTGAATTGCTGCTTTCCAGAACACTCAAATTCTCTACATAACCTTTGTGTTTGTTGAATAGCGTACTATGTACTTTTATAACTTTTTGATTAAATATGTAATGTCCAGTATATTTTCGCTTTTTTCCACTGTTTGACATTTGCTGATCCTATCGTTTTTAGTAAAACCGTTTATTAGTGATCATATCATAATTGTAATGTGGTTTACATGAGCAAGGAATGAGTGTGAAGAATAACATCCTCATCTCTCATGAAATGCTCCTCTCCTTGTTTTTCTCTCCCCACCCCACCCCCTCTTTTAGCATAGAGTTTGCAGTTTATACCATTGTAGAATGTTCAATCCTTTCTCCTTCATTTCTTTAGTACATCTGGATTGGTAATACAAGTCGGGTCATGAGAGCTAAAACATGACTTGCAGTTTCAGAATAGGGTTTTGACGTATTACTAGACCGAGTTCAGTAGTAGATCTCTATTTCTTTTTTTCTTCTAAAAATTATGTATTAAATGGATCTTTGTCATTGAAAAGATTATGAATAGCCTAATTTTGAGGAATGTTATTTTGAGAGATTAAATTGCATAATATGTTAATTTCGTGGATTCAAATATCAATATGTCATTTGATGAATGCTTTTGACGTGACAGTTTCCGCTGTAGAGCAACTTCAAGGAATGGCTTCAAAACGCCAATATAAGGAAGCAGCTGCACAAGTTGAGGTACTGACAGATGTTTGCACAACTTGCTTATGTGTCCAAATGACAAAAAAAAGAAGCATGACCATTAACTCCTACGGAATGAAAGTTACTCTCATTCTTAGTTTCTTCATTGTCTGGTAATAATATCCACTCAAATGTGTTTTCCCTTCTTTTCCATGCATAGGATATTGACATATACCAGCTATTGGTAATAAGATGTAAAAAACTCCACCTGTTTTAACCGAATGCGATACATTATGACTAACAATTGCTTCAGGCTAACTGAAGGAGGATCCCTCCATTATTTGGTGATTTTCCTATTATGACAATTAAAGAAATCTGCCCGAGTATGGTAGTGTGTAAATTCCTTGAGATGGGGTTAAACATTCTTTTTCTTGGGTTTCTCTGCTGATGTTTCTTTTAGATTTTGTAAAGCTATAGAGAAGAATATTCACTGAGAGAGTTCCTTAGAAAATTGGAAGATAACATTTGATATATTGTGTCCAGAGTCCAGACCCATCAAATCCGAGTCCCTCTGTGTGCACGCAATATGAAATTGCATCATGCGTAATTCTCAATCCTTACATATGGACTATTTGTTTCTTATTTTGGTTTGTGATGTATGCCAGGCTGTAAACCAGTTATGTAGTCATTTTGAAGCTTACAGAGATATACCAAAGATCACAGAGCTGAGGGAAAAGTTTAAGAATATCAAACAAATTCTCAAGTCTCATGTATTCTCTGATTTTTCCAGGTTTGCTCGCATAAGATTTTGAGACTGTTATTTATGTTATGCTCTTCTTGTTATTTCTGGAATGCCGACTTTTATTATTGATTACACGTGGAAATTTTTAGGAGCTTTCAGTATTTGGTGTCAGGTATCATAGCCTAAGTTAGAGGATCTTGGTTACTGCAGTACCAATATGCATTGTCTAACTGTTTTGAGGGCTGCATGTTTTGATAATGCTAGATTCTACAGAAATTAATTTTTGTGTTTTGGCATGAGCAAGTCAGGGCATATTATATTGTATGCAGTGTTGTCAATTGCGGCGGGATAGCGGCTCATATCGGGATAGCGGTGCAGAGCAGCCTTTGGCTGCTATGACTCCTCCATAGCGTCGCGGATTTTGGGTGCGGATTATTGCGGCCGCTATTGCGGCTCAAATAGCGGCGCAATTTGGTACATTGATGAATAGTCTTTTTTGCCCATTAAAATAATTAAAAAAAGAGTAAAATAGGGGCAAAATGGGAATAACAAACCCAAAGAAACCCTAAACCTAATGGCTAATACAACTACAACAGCTAAAAGCTAAAAAAAAACATTTTGCTCTTTTCTTCTCTATCTATTCAAAGTTTAAAAAAACATTATGCTATTTTCTTCTCCATCTATTCTCATCTCCATCATCTACTCTTCTCCGCCAGTAACCGGCGACCCAAATAGCGCCTCTATCCGCTATCCCGCTATAGCGTTTTCGGGGTCGGCTGCTACGCGCCGCTATCCGGGATTGATAACACTGATTGTATGCTCTTTTCGCCAATGCAGTTTCTTTTTATGTAAAGAATGGAATAATTGGATATTTAAAATTCCATCTTTGCCTTTGATGTTACCTTGAAATTTGCAGGGATAGTGGAAAGCAGCTCATATGCAACATTGAGTTTAAGTGCTTGAGAGCTTGATTTGTTCTTAAGCATTTTGTCATGGTTCGGCTCAGCTAGTATCTTAAGAGCTTGATACTCTTTCCCATCTTTGAGATTCTTTGCTTTGAGAATAGTTTAAAGTATGCAGTTAGGTTGTTTTTTCTTTTGTGCTTTTAGATATACTTCTTATATCCTAGCTATAATATTTCTGTGTTCTCAATTTTCTTCAAAAGTTCTGTCCTGTGCTTTTCTTTGTTTCTTTTTCTACCGCTCTTTTCTTCGCTGTTGCTTGCTCTTTGATATCTATTTTCCTTTTTCAGCTTAGGTACAGGGAAAGAGACAGAAGACAGCAATTTGCTGCAGCAGTTGTCAGATGCTTGCTTAGTTGTTGATGCTTTGGAACCATCAGTGCGGGAGGAGTTGGTGAAGAATTTTTGCAACAGGGAACTTACTTCATATCAACAGATATTTGAAGGAGCTGGTTAGTCCAAATTCATCTGTTGTTATAGATCCAAAATAGCAATTATTTTATGATTTCTTTGATCTTAAATTCGCTTGCATTTTAAATTCTTCCGCAGAACTGGCAAAGTTGGATAAGACAGAAAGGAGATATGCTTGGATAAAGCGGCGATTAAGAACAAATGAAGAAATCTGGAAAATTTTCCCCTCGTCATGGCATGTTGCTTACTTGCTTTGCATCCAGTTCTGCAAGTTGACAAGGTTGGATACCTACTCATTTAGTTGTTTGATTATTTATTTTTCATCATAATATGATTTTTCTTGTATTTTAGTTGCTTCTATGAATAAAGCTTGCCTCACAATGGTAGGGATTGGTTTCCAGACAAAATATAAACCACTATAAATGAGATGGGATGGAGGGACTGCTGCTAGTACGTGTCAACCACGAGAAAAGTTGCTCTTATTACCATGATATTATATATGAGAATAGCATTAGATTTTAATAGTCAAGGAGTATTACTTATCTGCCGATGAGGCATTGACCCAGTGGTCAAGGCTGAGGCCTCAAGACATCGAGGTCTTGGGTTGAAATCCCACTCCCCGCTTCTTAAGTCCCACCCTTTCTCTATTGCAAGTAAAAAAAAGACTGATCTAGAGATATTATTGTACTTGTTGATCCAGGAAGATGGAAGTGGCTCTTTACAGTTTCGTTGTTGTTCTGGACATCTTCCTGTGAATTATTAATCTTGGGATTCTCTTTTTTCGGGTTTTCTCTAGGACACAACTGGTGGATATTCTTGATAATCTGAAAGAAAAGCCTGATGTAGGAACTCTATTGATGGTAAGTTGCTTCTGAACCTTTCTCTTAGCTGGTGCATTCAACTGGTTGTGGACCATTGCATCACTTAGATACTCTGCTTATTTACATAGGCCATTTTATGCTTGATTTTTCTGTATATCATATGTTCTGCAGGCCAATTTTATTGCGTGTTTTCTTCTGTACATGGCCGCACAGACTTTGTATTGCCCCATCTTGTGATGTTTACTTCCTTTTTTTATGTGTGTAGGCATTGCAACGCACCCTGGAATTTGAAGAAGAATTAGCAGAGAAATTTGGCGGTGGTAGCCACAATAGAGAAACTGGGACTGACTTTGAGGACACAGAGAGAGGAGATAATAATGGTCAAACTGTTTTAGATATTAGGAAAAAATATGAGAAGAAGCTTGGGAAAGGGAGTGGAAATGAGGTGCTATTAATTAGACATGTCTTGATTATTTTGACAAATCATGCCACATATGATCCTGTTATTGACCATCATTTTTGTCATTTTGTTTGTGTCATTAGGAGCTGGATGGACGCACAGACTTATCTGCTCCTGCAGCTGGGGTAGGGTATTCACCAAATATTTTTTTTTCCAGTTATATATTGCTTTTTGTCATGTTAGATTCAAGCTTTTCTAGAAAATTTGTGAATGTTTTGTAAATAGGTGTTTTTATCTGAATAAATTACTTCAAATTTTTTTGCTGAATTGTGATTGGGGTGAAGCTCAACCTCTAACCCTTTCAATATACTTTTTATTTATCCTTATGATTCATGCCGTCAGATGGATCTCTCTAAGAGCTCATAGTTATTTTTATCAATTTGCATGGCAGTTTAACTTTCGTGGGATCATTTCATCTTGCTTTGAACCTCACTTGACAGTATATGTGGAACTGGAAGAGAAAACTCTCATGGAAAGTCTGGAGAAACTTGTGCAGGTAATTTCGGTTATAGTCTATTTCCTTTACCAAGAGGTTATATAAATCTCTGACTTCCTTTCCTCGTCTGCAAATTACAGGAAGAAACATGGGATATTGAGGAAGGAAGTCAAACAAATATTTTGTCTAGTAGCATGCAGGTGAAACTACACTACCACTGTGACTTAGTATATTTATTTTATGGACTGTAGATTTCTTTCCTACTTTCTTGGTGCTTCTTGTGTATTCCTTGTCCTCTTTCTTATGTTCTTCTTTTCGTAAATAGGATTTCTTATTTTCATATAAAATAAAGCCACTACGGATACCTTTATAGTTAGTGAAGTGAAATTCACATTCTTTTTTTCTGCAGCATTGCTCAGTCTGCTGCTGATTTGCCATGATGTATGTCCACATGTATATACTTTTGATAAATAATCACTACTTGATTTGATCTTGATTTATCTATATGAATAGTTCGCTTTCAATTTTCATAGCATCTAGAATTGCTCTTCAAAATTTCCCAAATAATTTGGGGCCTTCTGTGGGTCGGTTTATCTGATGAATCACTTGTCAAGAAACAAACCTGTAAAGCTTTGATGTACTTTTATGGTGAAAAGATAAGTAATTTAAGGACACGAGTAAATGGAGATATTGTGATTATGCATAACTTTTCGTTTCTGGTTCAGGTCTTTTTGATCATCAGGAGGAGTTTGAAGCGATGTAGTGCTTTGACAAAAAACCAGACATTATTCAATCTGTTCAAGGTAGAAAAGTTAATTGCTCTTTGAATGGTTGTTGGATGAATAGTATGCTGAAACTTTAATTTGAAGAAGCAGAACTAATTGTATTGGTACAAGCTAATTTATTCACGTGGAGTATGCAAAACTTTATGCTTCTTCTGCCCTTCTTTTGTTTTGTTTGTTTTATCATTCTATTTTAATTAAAAGGGAAAGCTGCTGTGTCTTTGACCGTTAAAAGTAGATGCAAGCCTCTTTTTTAGTCAAATGGCCCACTAACTTTTGTGTGTTTAACAACGGGTAAGTGGTAAGATATTATATCAAGCATTTCCATTGTCAAATGATTTGATCAATGGACTGTATGCATCATAAAGATTCTTCCATTTCTTGAGACTTACTACTGCCATTGAATACTAAGTAAAAGAAATAATGGCTTTAATTGGATGAAACATGAACAAAATAAAATATAGCTTGACATGGAAATTAGAAAGATCCAATGCTCACACTCGCTGAACAACAAAAAAAATCACACCTTGCAAGTACTTTGATAGTTTCTATGGAAGATCCTTAGCATATTGCGCATTTGTCTTGTTCAGATCCATCCTACTGATAACCCAAACCTACACCTAAAGTGTAATTGAAAGGAAGTACCGTTGTCTAGAGGCAACTGGATTTGTTAAAGTTAATTTCATTTCTTTCCTTGAAAATTTCCAAACATTCTAATGGCTTGATGATGTAAAATTGTTGTCTAATTTATTTGGGATTGCAAGAATTGTAGTGAGTGCATTGGTCCTGGAAGCCAGCGCAGCTGGCAAAGTGGACATCCGGCTCATGCGTTTATCTGAGTTCGAATCCCCCACCCCGTGTAAATAAAAAAATGATGAGTGCTTTGAACAGCTTACTTCAATTTAGTTGGGTGGATCAAAAGCAGTTAATTTTTCTCGTGTTAATATGACTGCAGACCACTATGTTTTCAAACCCCAAGAATTATGGGTTATCTATATTTTTATCCTTCCATTCTGCTTTACTTCCTTTTATCTATATTTGTAATCTCTCTCTTATAGGTATTTCAAAGGATCCTTAAAGCATATGCGACAAAGCTTTTTGCTAAGCTGCCTAAAGGAGGAACAGGTATTGTTGCTGCAGCCACTGGAATGGACGGACAAATAAAGGTATTAATTCCACCTTTAGCTCTTTGATTGACAAAATGAAGGATACACAATTTCCCCCTTTCTAACGATATATCTTCATGCTTTTATGATCTATTGCTGCCAGACATCTAATAGGGATGAAAGAGTTATCTGCTATATTGTTAATACTGCTGAATATTGCCATAAAACGGTAAGTTCACTTCCGGAGTACATTATATTCGTATAACTTCAGAGTGACATTCTGAGTTGTGTGTATTGTTTGTACTTGAATTGAACTGCAAAAATGTCCAGATTCAGTACTTCTAGTCAAAGTACCTTCAGAAGTATCATATAAGACGAGAGTATCTCAGTGATGCCTAGTGTTACAGCTGTTACATAGACAGCAGTAATTCCTTTCCACTCTTTTGAATTTTTTGAGATATGCGATGATAAAGCAAAAAGAACTTTTAATGGGTATGAGATAAGTTCTACAGTGATTGGTTTCTCTTATGGTTGGCATGGTGAATAGTAGCTTTCTTTATCTTGGATTCTCTTTGATTTGTCGATATTTAATTTCTGCCCCTGGTACTGTCATTCAAGATGCAATATCTGTTTCAACAACTTTTTCACTTTTGACAAGTTTGTAGGCAGGGAGTATAATAGAGTGATCTCGATGTCTTGCTTAAGATATCCTTTTTTTTTCTTTGATCAAAATGTAAATGTATATAATGACCAAAGAGTGTGACTGTACAATCAAGATGTATCGGCCATGTGAAAAAAGGAGCTAATCTAATGGCTTGACCATATCACCATCATGCCTATCCGTAAGGTTCAAAACATAGGGATGTCGCAAAGCACAATAATTCTATTCTTCTGCTACTCTTTTCTTCATTTTCTCCCTTTTTAACCTGAGTTCTTTTGTCTAGATAGTCAGGTGAATTAGCTGAAAATGTGTCCAAGATGATTGATCCTCAATTTGTAGATAAGGTGGATATGTCTGAAGTACAGGTATAACATTTTTCATATCATATAATCACTATTTAAATTTTCTTTTATGATAATGTTGCTTGAACATTCTCAAAATAATGTGCATATTTTCAGGATGAGTTTTCGGCTGTTGTAACGAAATCATTGATGACACTGGTGCATGGGATAGAAACTAAATTTGATACTGAAATGGCTTCAATGACACGGGTCCCATGGGGCTCGCTTGAGAGTGTTGGTGATCAGTCAGAGTAAGACGGGTTTCTTACTCTTTTACGCTAGGTTTAGATGGGTCAAGAATGTGTAGGAAAATGGGAAGGAAATCGAATTAATTGTAGGTGACTTCTTCCCCCAGTTGTTATGAAGGGAAAAGCCCAAGTGTTGCACACTCATTTTGCCACTCTTTCCCCCTTTCCCAAGCATCCCCGTCCCCCAAGGAAAAAAAAGAGGAAAAGGAGAGCTTGGGAAAGATGGAGAGACATAATGATAAAAACAGTATCTGAGTTTTAGAATTAGAATAAGTGGGGAAAAGAAAAAAAATTGAAGGTAAAGGAAACAACTATTTTATATGTTGTTCTCTTTCTTCACCTGTCCCTTTTTCTCCCTCAGCCCAAACAGTAGTAAAGGTAAAGAAGAACTACTTCACCTAGGTGAATAATCCCATCTACTTGCCCTGTCCTGCAAACAGAAATTAGTTGAGCATTTTATGTTACTTCAATACTTGCTTATTACCTTCCAAATTTTCCTGCAGATATGTCAACAGCGTAAATTCAATTTTTATCAGCAGCATTCCTGTACTTGGGAGCCTTCTTTCTCCAATTTACTTCCAGTTCTTTCTGGATAAGGTAGATGTGCAATCCTTTGTATTCCATTTTCAAGCTTTCCCTTTTCTGAACATTATCAATTATCATAGTTTAGATTCTCTCTTTTCCTTTTGGATTAAATGCATTTCCCCCCCTCAAACTTTACTTAATTGGCACATTGCTCTCTAATTGTTCAATTGCTTCAATACCCCCCACCCCTCCCTTCAACTTGAAACTAACTTAAATTATTGAAGTTTAACAGGTAAAGACTTTTCTACCCTGATATTTTAATTTTATTTTCTTTCTTTTTCCTTTTTTTGCCTTTTTTTTGTTGTTGTTCTTGTTTCACCTTCTTTCTCCACCCACACAACCAGCCAACAGAAGCTGCTGTGGGCGGGAAATCCTCCCTCATCCTCCTCTTATTCCTTCCACTTTTTCTCCATCTTGCCGTGCCAACCTCCAATAGACATGCAGAATCCTTCTCCAACCTGGTTGGATGTGGGCTTTATATTGGACCTAAACCCAATACTGCTGGGATTGTTCACTATGGTCATCTTCGTTCCAAGGCACCAGTTTTTTCTTATGTATATCTTGAATGCGGTTCTTAAACATAGTCAACCCCTTTATGCAGAATATCAGTGAGAGATGGGTTCAAAGCGTTCAAAGAAGTAGGGGTTAAAGTAGGAACCCAATGAGATACACCACAAATATCCTTCTCATTTCTACACACTAGTTCAATATATACACACATATACTTTTAACTCAATGTCCTATATTTTCAGCAGAGGAAGCTCTGAAACCAAACAGAAAGAGTTAGAGTTGGAAAATATCAATCAGCAATGTTGTCTGTGTGCTTTTGTGGAGGGATAATTATCAATGAATTTGCATTGGTTTGGACCAACTAATTACAGGAAGAGATATTCAGGTCAACTTAAAGAATAGATAAACTGAAGCCCACTTAATCTGCCAAAGTCCTTTTATTCCTGAAAGCACAAATTAGATTGAGAAAAAAAAGCGTTTCTCCCAAAGCTCCTGCCTTTAATACATAATAACGGGATATTTATAGGAAAACAACCACATGTTGCCTAAAATGACAAAAGACCACAATACCCCTAATAAAAACACCCAAAAATATTAAACAAAATGAACCACACCTAAAACTTAAAGAATTACAAGAATTATTTATGCAATAACGCTCCTGCATCACTTCTGCAGTTTGGTCAATCCTGAATACCTTCGATTAGATCTAAACTGATAGTTCAAGAGGTTATTAGAGCAGTTAGATGTTCATTGGGTGATGAGCTATGGAGTAATACTTGAGGGTGTAAAATACATTTATTAACCCTTTCTTTCTATTGTGTTGTCTGCTAACAGCATGAAACATCTGAAGTTGGTTACTTTGATTTCAGCTTGCTAATACATTAATTTTTTTCTTTTTCTTTTTCCTTTTTGTTTTACTGCAGGTTGCTTCATCTCTTGCTCCACGCTTCTATCTCAACATATTCAAATGCAAACACATATCAGAAACAGGAGCGCAGCAGGTATTCACTATTTCAAAAATTTCCCCCTTGATCCCTTGTTCAACATGGACGAAACCTTTTGAAGCAGTAGCTTTTAAGGGCAAGCAATTAACTTGTTCGTGTCAATTTTTTGTTACCATCTGATGTCAATTGAATTTTGTAATTCGTTGATCTCAAACCATCACTACCATCTTTTCTCCACTCAATTATATAATTTGTGAGATATATTCTATGTTACTCGGACCCTTCGTTTATGCCCGCCGTACCCCTGTCGACACGACACGACGTGGGTATGGGTATAACATACTTACCGGATCTGGTCAACACCGATCAAACACTTTGTTTTAGATATTTAACTATCCGACACCTAGTAGCCGAGTCCGAGTAACATAGGGATATATTAGATGCAAGAAAAATCTTCTGACATATATAATGGCTTGTGCTATTGCAGATGTTGTTGGATACTCAGGCTGTGAAAACAATACTGCTGGATATTCCTTCCAGAGGGAAACAGGTAAGCATAAGCATCGGTGCCACCTTTGTGATTGAACCTCTTTCGTTGGATTTGATAACCATCCGCTATAATCATCATCTACAATTAACTCCCTTCTACACCATTAAATTCTTAACTTGACGTCATACTGAACAGAAAAAAGGGTTGAATTGTTAAACTGTTGGTATTTGCATATGTACCACAGCGGAATTAGGTGTCCTGGAACTGGAAGCCATATCTCCAAAGGAAACTTTTTGTTAGCTTTAGTTACTTGTTATTTTTACATGCCAACCTATCAATCCTGTTTGTTTCTTTGAACAGACATCAGGAGCTGCAGGCTATTCAAAATTTGTAACTCGTGAGATGAGCAAAGCCGAAGCACTATTGAAGGTCCATTGAACTGGCCATTCTACTTCTCTACTGTCATAATATTCAATGATGCCTTTTCACTGATGAATCTTTTCGTCTTTCAGGTCATATTATCTCCAATTGACTCTGTTGCAGATACGTACTGTGCACTGTTACCTGAGGGAACTCCTACTGAGTTTCAACGGATCCTGGAGCTTAAGGTTGTTCGGTTGTTTGTCATCTTCTTTACATGCTTCTTTCTTTTTGCTCTCTGCAGTTGGTTTTTGGATTCATTGAAATGCGTCTGATTTTGTTCTCTTTTCTCTTTGCACTTATTTCCTCTTTTTTCTTGCTTAGTTCGTTGTAGGTCGTCTTAGATTCTCCTGTTGTATTTAGTACTTAAGAGCATGCTCTGCGCTTTGTTCTTCTGATCCTGCATTACTTGGAGATGTAGCTTTCTGGTTCATTTTTGTATACAAATAACCAAATGTATTTATTCACCGTGTATATTTGCGTTTTGCTTCCTGCTTTATCACAAGTCTTGAGATCACGAATTTTTAAAATCACTTGCCCAATCTATTCTTTCTCCATCCGGAGAATACTAATATTTGTTTACGCACATATCCTTATTCTGCTCGTTGTTTGTTTGCTGTTCTTTTAGGGATTAAAAAGAGCGGACCAGCAAAGTATACTAGATGATTTTAATAAGCGTGGATCAGGAATGACTCAATCAGCAGTTGCCGGACCTTCGCCTTCAGTTGTCTCAGCTGCCCCAACTCCCTCTACTGTGCCTGCAATAACAAATCCTGCTTCTACTGCTATCGTATCTTCTAGGGAGGATGTGCTCGCCAGAGCTGCTGCACTCGGGAGAGGTGCAGCTACAACTGGATTCAAGAGATTCCTTGCATTGACAGAGGCTGCAAAAGATCGGAAGGATGGGCCATTCAGGAAGCTTTTCACTGGATAAGGCGTTGATTTTTCTGATTGCCTTGATTGGTATTTACTCTCCTTCCTCCTTTCTCCGGTCAGAGGTTCTCCTCAACAACTCTTCCTTTTTTCTTCCAAAGAATTTTCCATTTTAATTTGTTTCATTTCCCTTCCCGTTCTTTCTGTTATGCTCTTCTATCTATTAGATTTGTTCTTTTGAGCATGCAACATCCTTAAGTGCTGGAGTTTTCTCTGTATTGAAGAACTGTAATGTTTCATTGATAATTTCAAGGCGGTGTTTTATTACGGAACTTCAAGTTAAAATGTCAAGCGCTGTTACGACCCGTATCATGACATGGTAGAAGCGCCAATTCCTTGGTGATTTGAACTCGAAACACAATTCGGATACAGTGCGGAACACCAATTTTTTCGCAACATTTGGTGGCTGAATGATCAAGAATCTGACGGATGAGATAATTTGATTTAACACAGTTTTTCATTATAAGTATTGCGACGGCCACCAAATGTTCTGCACGGTACGGGAACATTTGGTGGATATCAAATAAAAAATCTGAGATAATTTGGCTTAACACCTATTTCATTTCTAGAAACATCTTTGATAAATTGGCCCTAGAGTTTGGGACAAAGACAACCCTACCCTACATACTCCATAAAGTCTTCAGATTTCTCAGTTGCATTATTGGCGGGGACTGCCATGATTCAAGCCTGCTTCCTCTCATCACTGTGCTTTCAATCTCTCTGTCAAATCTCAATTTCAAGAAAGGAAAGAAAAGGTAAGTTATTTTTTTCCTTTTTGGTAGCAATAGTTATCTATAAAAGGATTGAGTTACAATCTTAAAGGTCTCGACAGCCATGTCTCTCTAAAGTTAAGTGATGGAGTTAAATCGCTAGATGCAAATTAAGAATCTATTAAGAGTTGTCTACGCATTAATAATTCACAAGGAGCTAATTCCTGTTTTTAACAAAAATTAAACCGCACTTTAAGCGAAAAGAAGGCTACTCACAGCAGTACAGTACTCATATTAAATTAGTAAATTTATCTACTGAGCTATGCCGGCTACAATAGTTACCATATAACTTGCGTCACCAACACAAGTTGGCTCATTCAATTCTCGCTGCCGACGTGAGGGTTGTGTTGGTGGGTGATATGTAAGAACCTTTGTAAGCGATCTATCCCTAGGATCTGCCCTGACCCGTAGTGGTGACCGGAATCGAATCCACCCAAACTTTTATTTACCAAAAAAAAATATAACATGCGCTCCTATGTTGTTTTTTATTTTTGTCCATATGCCTATCCAAAGAAACTCAATCCAATCCCAACTACCCTTCCTTTCAGCCACAAAAATTAGCAAACACTGGTCGCTCTAGACGAGGATTTGTTTTTCTTTCTTTTTTTGGAAGATGGTGTAAATAATGTAGACAAGGATAGTTCAGTATGTACTAAAGCTACGCATCTTTCTTAACCACAATGCATGTATCGAGCTTGCAAATGCCTTTTCATATTTGGATATGTGAACTGTACTATTCCATAACATAATAAGTCTCAATTATTTTGAAGATCCCTATGTTAAACTTAAACTAATGTCCTATATAACCAAAAAAAATCATTCTTCATGCGGCCCTAGTCGTAAGAAACATATTCAACTTAAAAAGAACAATTTTAATAAATAAAATAAATAAAAATATTATAAATTAATGTATTGACTATTGAGCACGGAGGAAGAAAACAACTAGTAAAACATAATCTTTCAGTCACATATTGAACATTTACTTTTATACACAAAAAAATAAGTATAAAATTGAATATTTAATTTGTAAGGGAATACGACTTTCCAAAACCTTTGAACTCAAGGGTTTCCAAAACATTTAATTTGAAGTGAACATTTAGGTTTGATATCTATTTGAGGAATGTCCATATTCATATCATATCTTTGTGAATCATGTTGAATATCTCTTATGTTTGTTATAACCACATTAGCTATGGACCGTGCTTTTAACTTTCCAAAAAAAAGCAGACATTAAATTTTTTATCCATGGATGCAACTCTGAAATTAGAAAAATTTCTAGAAATCAAGATGAATTGTGAAAGCAGAAATAAATGTAAACCACAAATAGATTGAAAAGAAAGGGAAAGAGATGAAATTCACATAAATATGTAGAAGGAACCAAAAGTTTAGCTAAAGGACAAAAGAAAGACCCTTTCTAAAAGCAAAGACTGCTTGGATTGATTCTCATACTGAGATTCTGGTCTTCATCTCAAATTATCTTAATCTTAACCAAATTCAGACTCGATTCAAAGATCATTTAGATCTCAATTTGAACTTCTAAATAAACCAAACCAAACTCAAACCAGAGTTATCTAGACTTCTAATGACTCTAAATGAGTACAAATTACATCCCATCGAGCATGATCTTTTGGTAGAGATATAATAATAATAATAATAATTGAGGAAAATAATTAACACTAAAAAAGAGACTTAAATTACACAAAGTAATAATTCTTCTCTCTCAATTGATTTGAAATATCAAAATTTCCCCCCTCTCAAGACTGAATTTGGAACAAGAGGATCAAACATGAGAGTTGCTTCTGAAAGAACCAAGTGCCTTAATAGCTCCAGCTCTCAAGATAAATTGGTGGTAGAATGCTGCAATTGCTGCCCCAATGAATGGTCCAACCCAGAAAATCCACTGCACAAACCCAAACCATTTATATTATGTTAGTAAATAAATTTCTTGAAATCTTAGTACTACTTTCACAAAACATTTATTCGAACTGTATTTCTATCTCTTCTCATAAGCGATCTAATTTCAATCTTATGAAAATTCAGAACAAACTTTTCAAAAATCGTTTATATTGTCAAAATTCATTCGAATCTCGAATATATGGTCAAATAAGATAAGAAAATGGTTGTAGGACAATGTTGCTCTAATTAATCGGAGCAAAAGAGTAGTAAAATTGTCACCCAAACAAAAAAAGAAGAGGTAAAATAACTAGTGCACATATAGATGGATGGAGAGTACTAACATGGTTATCCCAAGCTTTCTTGTTGTTGTAGATAACAGCAGATCCAAGACTTCTAGCAGGGTTAATACCAGTGCCAGTTACTGGGATTGTAGCCAAATGGACCATGAATACTGCAAATCCAATTGGAAGTGGTGCCAATACCTACAAATTTAAAATATATATATATATATATATATATATATATATATATATTATTATTATCAAGACAGGAATGTCAAATTCAGAAAATATCGTCTCGAGCCAAAACAGTTCAACCGAATATACTAGCCTTTCTTGATATTATATTTTAAACCACAAATCTTTAACTCATTTTGAACCAAATAGAATTACTCAAAATTTATTATAATATTATAGTATTCTTACATGAAGATAATTATATTGTTCAAAAAAAAAAATTCCATATTCAGTTGACATAGACCTAGTCCTCTTAGTAGTAATATTCTTACAGCAAAATAAATTGATGGGCTTTATAACTAATTACATCACGTTACACGTGTAATAATATTGTTGATGTGTTAAAAAATATGTATTAAAAGGTGCACTAAAAAAATACTATTTCTATTCCTAAATATAAAACTCTCATTATATGTTGCGAAAAATTAAGGAAACAAAAATTAAAATATATTTTTAATTAAAATATCAATATTACTATTTTATATAAAATTAGTAGTATACAAGTCATATTTAAAAAAGTAATATTAATATTTTTATTAAAAAAAATATCTTAATTTTTTATTTTTCAATTTTCGAAACATGTAATGAAAGTTTCATATTTAGGAATGGAGTGAGTAATGAAAAGTCGAGAAACAATAATTAGAGAAAGATTTAAAAAAAAAGGGAAAGAGTTTCTTACAGGGACATGAGAATCTCTGGCATTCCTCTTAGGATCGGTAGCAGAAAAAACAGTGTAAACAAGAACAAAAGTTCCGATGATCTCAGCCGCCAAACCAACTCCGATGGTGTGTCCGACTTGTAGTTCATTAGCTCCGCCGCCGTATTTGTTAAAGTGAGACTTTTGGAAAGCCTTAACAAGACCAACACCACATATGGCTCCTAAACATTGGGCCACCATGTACAACACTGCTCTGATTACTGATACTTTCCTAGCTAATAATAGCCCAAATGTTACTGCTGGGTTTATGTGCCCACCTGCAATATTACACTCCTAAATTATCGATTTCGAATTTTCTGTAACATTTTTTTTTGGAAAGGGAGGAAGAAGAAAAGAGTACCAGAAATTCCAGCAGTGCAGTAGACAAGAACAAAGATCATGCCACCAAAAGCCCATGAAATACCAAGAATACCCACACCATTACAAGGATCAGTATTACCAAGGTCAGGGTCAGTTTGGGCTTTGTAACCAATAACAGTGAGGACAGTAATGTAAAGGAAAAGAAGGGTAGCTATGAATTCAGCTATTAGAGCTCTGTGAAATGACCATTTTCTCAGTTCATGAGGATCAAAGAAGGCTGCTGCTGGTGGATCATGGTAGTCCTTTGTTGTAAATGAACCTTTCTCTGCTACTCCCACTTCTTTAACCATTTCCTAAATTTTATTTTATTTTTTAAAAAAACACAAAAATGTGGATTTAAACAAGAATGTTTGGTGCTAAGGAAGAGAAGTCAAGAAATGGAAATTAAGAGATAAGAGAAAGAGAGGGAGGAGCTAAGGAAGGTTAAGTAGTGTGGTGAAGTGAGAAAGAGGTGATGAGAGGGGGTATATATGGAAGTGAGAAGAGCAATAGAGAGATGAGTTGGCAAATAAGTTTTTTTTTAGTGGTGTATGACTAATTCTGTTTTAATCGAAATGATATTATGGATGAATTAAATTATAATCACTTAATCAAAGGTAAATACTCGAAAATCGAATTTTGAACAACAGTTTTATTGATTAATTTTTAAACTTGATATCGAAGAGTATATGACCGATTAATTTGATGAAAATCTGAACAACACTTTGTTGACTAGTAAAAATTTCTATAAATATATAATAATTTTGGTGCTCTTCACAAAATTTTAAATTATCAACTCTTACCACTTAAATAAGAATTGATAATGCATAGTTTTGATCATAATTAAGGAATTAAGAAGTGGTAAAATGGCCATCAATTTCGCTTTCACCGACCCACCGGACACAGACCCACCAATGCATTTTGTTATTCCACATTTTTCTTCTTTTTTTTAACGGCTACTCTCTCGTGCACCGACGGCATTCAACTCTCCTCAGCTCATCCCTTCTTCTACCGTACTACTCGCTCAATTCCTTAATACAAGACTTTCATTATATGTTTCGAAAATTAAGAAAGTAAAAAATAAGATATTTTGTTAAATAAAATATAAATATTATTCTCTTAAATATGATTTGTATACCACTAATTTAATTTAAGAGAGTAATATTTATATTTTCATTAAAAAAATATCTTAATTTTTGTTTTTTTACTTTTCACAGCATGTAATGAAAATTTTATATTAAGGAATGGGAGCCCTTTCGGATCTTATGATTCATTCTCTGTCATATTTTTTATCTCTACTTTCGAGCGGTTTTTTTTTTTTACAACTATAAAGAAAATGTTGAACAAAATAAAACACATAAAACTTCTTACAAATAAAAGTATATGACCATCATTCCTTAGATTTAACGGCAAAAATGGATGAAAGTTCTAAAATTGATATTTCTATAAAAGCTAAAAGTGTAAAAAAAAAAATAGCATAATTTAGTTTAGGTGTTTCATTAAAAAATCATAACAGTAGACGCATCCATGTTTAGATACAAATAACCCATCCTACTCATTTCTACCTCAAATAAAGCCGTTATAATTATAACGGCAAAATAATTAAAGACACTAGAAAACTTATTGGGAGACTTGGAAAAAGACTGTTTTGGTCTTTTTTTCTTTCTAATGCTTTAATGGATTGTAAAGTCGCCTTAGGGTTGGCAATGGGATCGCTTGCCATATGTAGATAGTGATGCTTGAACAATGAAGTTTTTTGGATGCCTATTAATTAAAGATATCCATTAAAATCAATAGGGTTGGATATGATTGATTCTTTTGATACCTCGCCCTTTTTCTTTTTTCTTTTTGAAGTTCAATCGGCCATTTGCTCATATATAGGAGAAATAACTACTTGCAGTTTGATGAGAAGATAAAGCATTGAAAGGGAAATTAAAGTTTGTCGCACGCAAACGGAGGGTATCAAACCCACATCCTCAAGCTCATGTGATAAGACGCTTCACTTTCAACCGGTAGGTCAGGAGTTCGAGTCATGCTGGAGGGAAAGTGATGAACCACTATTGATCCTCCTTTTTAAAAAAAAGAAAGAAAAAAACAAGCAAGATTTTTAGTTGGCCTCATTCAAATAAATGAATGTTTATGAGATTAATTAGAAATCGCTATCGTGATCTAAGCACATTATTTATTTATTTTGAACTTGTTAAGATTTGATCTATGGTCTTCTAACTACGAATTAAACACTCGACACTCGCTCCATAGACTATTACTTTTATCGATTTGGATCATTTGTGACATTTTCTAACTTTAAAGGAAAATCGATTAATTTTAGGCGTGAGCGTGATATAATTAAGAAATGTCATAAAAAATATTATAGATAATGCATATTAATTAAGTACAAGAATTAAAAGAAAAAAAGTACAAGAGTTAGGCAAGAACTAATTAATGTGGCACAAGAAATAGGAAAGCAAGCACCGCCTGCATAAGGTAGTTTGATTTGCTAGCCCAAAAAATTGAAATTTGAAGCTTCAAGAATTGGTCTTTGAGACATTGATTATTCATCATGACAATGGTATAATTGCTATGCTTTTTTTTTTTTTTTTTTCTAAGGAATGGCCAAGAACCCTTTTTATTTGTATGAAATTTTATATTTACAAGGAAGAGTCCGACAACTTTGAATAATTTGTTACATCTTTTAAATACATTATCTAATATATTAATAAAATTATTACATAGTTTAATAATATCATTAAAGTGAAAAGAATTCAAGAGTTTGGTTTTGAACAAATTATATAGACGTGTAATGATTTAATTGATGTGTTAGACAATATTTTAGTAGATTTAGAACCAAATTTAACCGTTACATAATTTAATTAACGAAAATTCCGTTAGATAGACGTTTATAGTGAGTCTGTATTCTCTACTCTCTAGTTATCCACGGGACAAAATATGATCTGGACACGTGTAGGCATCCGGGGTTTTTTCGCCGGAATTTTTTGGGACGGTCGGGCGAATGCAAGGCTTGTATTGCTTTGGCGGTTTGGCTTTGAAAAAAACAAAAAGTTACTATTATGGTTTGTTCTCGATATTAAAAGTAGCAAGTTATAGTATTTTGTTAAAAAATAAGTTATTATTTACATAATTTTAATTTCTTATTGATCCAATTTTTAATTTAAAATAAGCTCAAATATATTTGATTTGAAAAAACACCCAGGGTGGGTGCTTTTTATAAATAAATTATGATGAAACTACCTTTTTAAATTAAAATTTTCATAATATACAAAATAATCATGTAAATATTTTTTTTATTTTTTATTTCTCTCTTAATTGGATTGTGAAAGAAGATTTAATTAAATTTTCAAAAAACAAATTCACCAGATGAGAATAAATTCATTTTTTTTTTTTTTTTTGCTAAATGAGAATAACTTCATTGTATATACAAAAAAAAATGACTTTTATAAAAAAATATTATTTTTCAACAACTTAAAAAAGAAGTTTCAATAATTGAGAACATGCCCCTATTAGGAATGGTAATCGACCTACCTAAATTGGGAGTTTTGCCCACCTCGCCCCGCCCTGCTTGGGTGAGGGATACCCGGCTTAGGTTAGAAGAGGGTTATGAATGAGAAAACAATTTATTATCTGGTCGGGGACGAGGGGGGTGAAGGTATGCCCCCACCATCGCACATGTTTCCTGCCCGCCCTATTTATATTTATATTTATATTTTTATATTTAAAACTTCACTATTCTATTATTTATTAGTATTGTATAAATTATACTTACTACTTTATTTTTGTTTTCTATCTTTAATCATAAAAAAATATAGTACTTTCCATAACTCGAGAAAAAAGGAAATGGAGATTTTGTTACGATTTTTCCCGCCTGGGGATGGGTCGAGCCGGAGATCCCCAATTTCCCGATTTACCCGATTAGGGATAGGGAGGGCGGGCGGGCGGGATTCCAAATTACATTCGAGTGAGAATGAAAATTAAAATTTTCACTGGGCAGAAACAAAGATTGGAATGAGTAAGCGGGGTTAAGATCGAATTATAGGGTCTCCGCCTACATTCGGTCTCATTGTCATCCCTAATTCCTATGGTATTGCAGGAGTAAGTTCCTTTTCTCACACCACTCGTTAGCCTTTAGTACCTTTTTTTTTAGAAATTCGTCTATTTTGTTCCCATACCTAATTCTAGTGAGAGGGAGGTAGAAATCATTAGAATTAGGATTTAATCATTTTTTCGGTATTGAGACTAGCAATATTATTACTCGTGCACTTTCTACCAATGAACGTGGACAGTGGCAAAACTGAAAGTTTGTTCCCTATGGATTTTTTGGCAAATAATCGTGTGTATTTATTTGTGTACTAATTTTTGTGTTCAACCAATCACTATTCAATATATGTATATTTAATTAAAAAAAAAATGATCACATGGAAAATTCTTATTGGTTGGGCACAGGAATAAATACACAGATGGGTACATACCGTACGTACGATTTTCACCCGGATTTTCTTGGCAACCACAAACGAAAGTAAAAACATCATGTCTATGTTGAAATAGGATTTTTGCCTGAATCCAATCTCTTTAATGATTTCTATAGCCCCCAAGAAAATAAGCTTGAAATTTGTTATGGACCACTAATTCACCACATAGCTTGGAAGCAAAGCATGCACTACATACATGAATTATTGGCATTCCAAGTCTTCATTGGACTTTATTGGAGTAGCAGGTAGTATAGGAATTTTTACTTCAACTATGACTAAGAATGCACCAATTAAGTTTTAGCTTCTAGTTATTTTATAGAAGGTCAGTTACGCCATTAAAAATGGTTAATTTTGGTATGTACCATGATTTAATAGACTATTTGATTCATATTCATCTATATTAGGAGAAATATAATTTTTTCTGCCGATGTTAATGAATCTGGATCACATAAATCATAAAACTATAATTCATATAAAAAAATTCATTTAAAAATGTTGGAGGGTGGTACTCACCCTCTCCACCATTACAATTATGGGTGTCTTTCATTGAGATTAAAAAGTACAATTTTCTCGCAAAATACTACAACCAATATGCATTAAGATGAACAATTATCAACCACACAAAATTCACATAAAACATAATTATAGATCCATAAGTAACTCTATTTTATAATTATTAGATAATGTTCAAAATTCCATATTAATTAGTTTATGAACATATTAATGACTTATAAAGATTGTGCAGTCGTCCCCTCTTAAAGCAACTTTCGCTGTTAAGTTAGATCCAATTTGACGACATGTAGTAATGTTGGGCTTGGAAACTTAACGCTCCCTCGGCGTCAGCTGCATTCGGTATGCGGTTCGGTATTCGAAACTAAATTTCGGAATTCGGTTCGATTTTATAATATTTTATAAAAGCCAAACCGAAACAAACATTTATGGAAATCGAATACCGAAATTATTTCGGTATGGTCAAGTTCGGTTCGGTTTGTACCGAAATTTCATTTTTTTTTCTTGTAGAGCTCAACTTAATAAAAATTAGACAAAAGATAAATTATAATGCACAATTAAAAATAAAAACAATAAACTAAAAATTAAGAATAAAAACAAAACTCTACAACAATAACATAACTCATTAAATCTCCAATAATTTGGGGTATAGGGCGGGGAATAATAGGAGATAGACCTAATATTTGACAAAAATGCATCACTGAAACAGATGCATTGATGACAAAAATTGGTCTATTTTTTAATAATAAAAAATAATACTTATAAGTATAATACAAATATTTTTTAATAATAAAAGTAAAAATTGGTCTATTCGGTATTTCAGTTTTTAAAAATTGAAAATCGAATACCAAACCGAATTATTTTGACTTTTTTAAAACCGATCCGAATAAAACAAAATACCATATAGTAAAATTTGGTTCGGTATTTCGGTTTTACCGAATAGTGAACACCCCTCAGGAGTAATCTAACTTCGACAATTCTCCCACTTGAGATACCTTTCGGGTCAATCAGAAATTGAGTTAATTCAATCTGCGTGTTATTTGAACTTGATTTAATTCAGTTTGTGTAAATGTAAAAAAGACATGATTCATACCGTCCCCCACTCACCAACGAAGGGCATAGTGGTTTAATATCCATCAACTGTTAAGACCATCTCGGAAAAGCTATTCCTTCCCAAGGCCCATTTAAGCAGATCTTGATTCTTTTCCGGTAGGCCTTTATTGAAATTACTTTAGGAGACATTGGACCTATTGGGCCTTTATTAAATTAATCTAGGAGACATTGGGCCCAAATTAATAGTAATCATATTATTGTTCAATATTTAATCTGAAATTTATTTGTACCTCATAGGAGACACTATGTCGTATACCAAAAATAGCACAAAATATTGACACTGCATATCAAGTGAATTTCACCATTTTATTTATAAGATATGTAAAACTACTTTTATATATACAACTAGTGCTACAACCCGTGCGATACACGGTGATAGATGAGTTATTTTATAAATTATAAGAATCAACGCAAACGATTTTATTTTCATGTGAGTGGATATGATTCACTTACATATATCAAACAAAATAATTTTTGTTTCAATTTTTCTAATTTTTTTTATATAATATATTTTAATTTTTGAAGTTTTAAGACCTATTTTTTTTTAAATATTCAATTTTAAATAATAAAGAAATCATCATGAAAAAAAGATCATATAAAATAACTTCAAAATGAAACAAAATTTGATGGAAAAAGTTAGCTGAATTTTTTTAATCATTTTTTAATATAAATACTTCAAATTTCAAGTTTTAAGAATTCAAAGAAAAAAATAAAAAGCCACTGATTTTTTTTAATTCACTGAATTATGAAAGAATCATCATGCAAGGAACAAAAAATATCGAATGAATCAAGTAAAAAAATTGAACCATAATTTAAATTTTGAAGTTTTAAGAATAGCAACAATAGAAGAAGAAAAAAGAATTTATTGAATTATTAAATAATAATATAATAATATAAAATGAAAGAATCACCAAAAAAGGAGGAAAAAAAAAGCATCACGGTGATTTGAGAGAGATAAAAAAATAAACAACTAAATCAACAGTACTTTTCAAAAAAAAAAACTAAATCAACCGTTAAATTTCAAAAAAAGAAATTACCATAATTATTTTAATTTTTTATGACATTTTAAAAAAGAAAATATCCATACGTGTGTTAATTAAACCATAAAATTGGACATTTCAAAAAACGAAATATCCATAAATGTGTTATTTAAACCGTACAATTTGATAATAAATGGGGAAATCAAAACTAAAAAAATCCCTATATTTATTCCTCATATTAACCGCCTCTTTCCTTTCTCTCCCAATCTTTTTTTCGTTTTCCCCTTGTTTTCTTCTCCAATTTTCTACAACCAATTTGTTCTTATATTTTCTAATATCAATCTTTTCCTTCATCTTCTTTTGGTTCTCACAAAGATCTCTACCCTTATTATTTTTTTGGGTCGATCTCCATTTTTTTCGATCGATATAGAAAAATAGAAAAATAGTTACCAAATAATCAAAAAAATAATTAAAAAAAATTCCAAGAAATCATAGAGAAGAAACAAAAACATTATCGGTACATCATGAGGATTAAAGAAAAATATACTCACATTGTGATTGTTCTATGGGATGGAAGCTGGAAAAAAATAGTAGGTGATATTTGATTATTGGTCTTGTTATAGAATTTTTTAGAACTATTGATTGTATGTGTAGTTTTTAAGTCTCTTCAATTTTTTATTATAAAAATTATCAATATCAGTTGATGTGCTTTCTCTATATTTCTCCATCTTCTCGTCGTCTCACTCCAATTTATTTTCCTGAAAAAATAGTCATAAAAACTCAATAAACATAGAAGAGATGAAATTATCGGAAAAATTAGATTCTCACCTTGGATTGTCCAATGGGATGGAATTATAGAAAGCGGTTGTAGTTTTATGAATAAAGAGATAGTCGAAGGCTTTTTGGGTTTATATGAATACTAAACAAATTTTTGTTTTTTGTGTATATAAATATGATGTACCTCAAATATGGGTTTTCACCCCCTCCTGGAATCAATATAAATTGAGGGGTTGCTTAGATTTTATATAGTTCTATTTTAAAGGTCATAGATATAAGCTATTTTGAAATTAAATTGTCCTTTAAATGATTCTTGACCTTTCAGTTGCTCTTATTGGGGGGAAACAGAAGTTCTTCCATATTTATGTGACTGTTTTGCAACCATCTATGATCATTTTCCCTAAACTTTTCATTAGAATTTAGGGGTTTTATTCATGTGGAATGAAAGTTACTTCTTCAAATAATATAGATGTTTTTTGAAATTCTAGTGTGTCATTTTTTTAATTTTTTTTTTAGCCTCACCAGAGGAGGAGGACCGCACTAGGAAGGGAGTATTTATTTGCCCCATGTAGGAGAGGTGTCGAACCCTCGTCCTCATGGTTGTGGGCAGGCCATAGCCCCACTAAGCTATGGACCTCTTGACTCTAGTGTGTCATTTGAATAATAAGAGAGTAGTATTCATATTTTGTTTAAAAACACATTAATTTTTGCTTTATTAATTATTTAGAAACTGAATATCTTTCATATTCATTTTGCTGTTTCTTTTTTTCAATTTATTATTATTATTTTTTTTTTGTAGTGAATGTATTGTGAAAATTGCTTATGACCATAGCTATACCTATCAATTAATTACATATAACCATAATCTTTTTAAAATTCTCTAAAATTAATAGTATTAACTAAAGTTATTTAATTGATCTCTTAGAATAGCTATATTTCCTAGCATATATAACTCATGATCATTAGCTAAACTATTATGACTAAATATTGAGCTTTCATAACTATCTAAAACTTCAATTTATGTTATTAGCTAATAGGGGCATCGCATTTTAGAGCCATCAATGCTTAAATTGTCAAGTGTAAGTTTTCCATTGGTCCATGAATCTATAGAATGTCAAATGTCACCACCACAATCTTCTACCCAACTTGACCTAACTTTATGTTTTATAGATTTTTTTCTCCATATATAGAAAGTTAGAGAATGAGTGATGAGAAAATTTTGCCTAATGGATTGTTAATATTACGCATGTCTAAAAATTATAATTCATATCATGTTTGACTTGTAATATGAAGCCTATTTATTATTCATATTCTGGAATGTGCATAAGCTCGGTTTTTTTTTTTTGAATGGTTCACCGCGTAAATAGTGGAGTTGATGATTATGCCAAAGAAGATGCAACTATAAAAAAATTGTTTTGAAAACTAAACCTTTAAATTGGTATATTAAACTTGGGGAATGTTGCAGATTGACAACGAAGTGCAGCTCAAGCGGTAAGACACTTCACTTCCAACTGGTAAGTTGGGAGTTCGAGCAGCGACGGATCCACAGCCTTCTGAGTGGGGTCAAATGACCCCACTCAAAAAAAAAAATTTTTTTTTTTAATTATATATGATGTATTTTACTCCATTTAGATAATAAATGTATAAATGACCCCAGTGAATTATTGTATATATCAAATGACCCCAGTGATTTTTTTTAATTATATATGATATATTTTACTCCATTTAGATAATAAATGTATAAATAACCGCAGTCAATTATTGTGTATATTAAATGACCCCAGTAAAAAAATTTCCTGGATCCGTCACTGAGTTCGAGTCATGCTGGAGGGGAAATGGGGAATCATTATTGGTCCTGCTTTAGAGAGGAAAAAAAAAAGGAAGGAGAAAAAAAAATGTTATGATTATAGGATGATGAGATATAGAAATATGAGGTGTTGTCACTATGTTTATTGTTGTGAATGACATAAAAGATTGAATAAATCAAGATTTTGCTCTGAATTGCCTCTTCTGTTGTACAATCTTCTCTGCCAAAAATGCTTTCTTGATTGATGTTCATGTTTTCTTTGGGTTTGGGGGATGTTCTTCCATGACCAAGACCTCTACATCATCTTCAGGACTCGATTTTAGTATTGACTACTAGATTGAGACAGAATTTGAACTCAAACCCTCTATATTTTCAAAACTAACATTAACCATTAGACCAATGCAACAATAGCATAGGCTATCTTTATTTTGTTACTTCCTTACATGGGGTGCCATAAGGTATTTCAGTTCTTTTGAAATAAAATCGATAGAAATCCATTTCAAGCTCTCACCATAGCACGTAACTTTGATTAAAAGAACAATAATAACATAACTTATTAAATCACCACTAATTGAGGGTATGGACGAGAGATGAATATGTGATAAAACCTAACTCTAGTTAAAAGAAACGAGAAAAACAAACAAGAATCTTTTTAATCATCACGCCTTACAACACATATAATCGTCACTCTTATTTCAGTTCACATGTGCGCTAACAATACATGCATCTGGCTAATATAATTGCAGTTACAAGTAAAAACAAAATTGTCCAACTTCATTGTCCATTGACATATTGTATAATATATATATTAATGTTATAAGGTAAGTCAAAAATTAAAAGGACAGAAACAGCAAGCTAACCTTGTGTCAGCAGTCAGCACCAAATTTGTACCATCAACAAATTAATGAATCATATATTTTTCGCTTCATAAAAAAAAATATATAAAAAAGGAGGCATGACAAAACCTAACTTTAGTTAGCATAGTTTTTTTATTGGACTAATTGCACAAGATTCGCAAGGAAAGCTTCTTCCTCCATGTGGTATAAGTACAGCATCTTCAACAAGCAATGAGGATATGCTGTCCAATGCACTGTCACAAGAGCCGCAAGCAAGCATGGCGACGCCCCCGGTATCACTAAACCAAAAATTTCCATATCTTTCTCATGTAGACAACCAATGACCATACAGAGAGCCAAGCTGAGACATAGAGTAACACAACACCAGAAGATGCCAGTGTTCCTGAGCCTATTAAACTGTTGAGAGAGGTTGAGACAGGGTGAGAGAGGAGTTATGTTCATAAAACGACGATTAAATCATAGTTTTAAGCTATATGGTGAGATTGGGCAGTGATCCGTCTCGGAAAGAAACACAAACTTTTAGGTCTAGGGAGTAGGGACACATATTTACTCTCACAAATAATTCAACTTTTATGAAACCAAGATGTTTCATTTCCAGATCAAACACTATCCAATCTCACTCTCTCAAAGGTGAAATGATTCGGAACTGAAGAAAGAGAGCAACCAAACCTGCTATCTCTTGCTGCCAAGAGTATGGTTAATGCGATCATCTGTGTGGCCGTTTTCCACTTTCCCAAATTATTTACAGCAACAGCCTGGAAAAGATTATCAATATCAGGGAATTTGGAAAAGCCATGATTTGATTGGTTAAGCAAATAACAACGGCGGGCAAATCGACGGGTTTATACCTCTGAAAGTTTGCTATCCTGGGAAGCAGCCCATTCCCTGACTGCAGACATGGTTATCTGCATATAATTACGGCACTTTCAGAAATAAAGAATCTACATCTGTCATCTTAGTAAAATTAAGCTCAAGATACCAAAGGCACCTTGACAACAATAAGGATACCGGACAGAATTCTTATTGCAATTCTCTATTAATAGAACAAAAATCAGGTCAAAATCAACATGCAAACTTACATGTGACTAACCAAAAAGAAATAATGTCATTAAATTGCAAATGGTTTGATTTGAAAATAAAGCACGATTGAAGTGCCGCGTCGATTATCAAGAGATTCAGATGAAAAGCTACAACAAGTTGGATGATGCAAGCCTTCTAAATTGAATTGAGAACAAGAGAAAAGCACAATATACCAAATTATCCAGACAAGAAAAACTGAAAGTATAGCTACAAGATTCCATTTTTCCCTTAATGCTCTGACCGAGTTACGACAAGTTCAATTTAACTATAATTAAAACTTGCCTCTCTTCCAATTATAGCTATGGCAGGTACAGTGACCAACCATGGTGCTTGTCCAAAAAAGCCAACTTCTAATGGTCTTGTACATAGTAAGATCAAGGTAGCAGCAACCATAAGCTGCATACATAGAGAGAAAATCATATCAGCAACAACAAACTCTAAATGAAAATTCAATCACTATCGCATTGGAAAGGACAGCAAATACCTTATCAGCCACTGGATCTAGAAAGGCACCAAATGCAGTACCAAGATTCATCTGTAACACATTACAGCACAGGGAACAGTGAGTCCAGACATAAATGCTAATTGCGAGTCTCTAAAACAATCGTCTTTTGAGTTTATAATAAAATTTGTTTATACCTTGCGAGCAAGATATCCATCAAGCCAATCTGTAATTGCTGCAGCAATAAATATTACTGTTGTTGCATTTGGTCCCCACCAACTATTGGCATAGAAAGCTAATATAAAACCAATAAAAGAAAAGGGAATGTTAATCTCTTTAATGATGCAAGGTTCTAAATAGTCAGTGATGAGTGAACCCACAAAAGATGAAGAACTACATATTTTCCCAATGCGCACAGAGAGAAAGACACAACTGCAACAATGCCATAAATCTTACGACTACTTTGTAAAATGTAGTTGATAAAAAACCAATTGATGCTATATGCACAAACCTTTTTCAAGAAATGAAAATAAAAGTAATAATCTTTTCGGGTTGATATAGATTATTAAGAAATTAAAACAAGACTTATCTAGTCTCCCGTTCTTTACACTAGTAGCACAATCAAGATCAAGAACAGTTAGACCATTAAATGGAAAGCTTGAAAAAGAAAATCACGGCCTTTTGTTCATTAGCATCCTATAGAAAATTGGCTCGGATCCTCCATAACACTCCTTGTAACACTCTAATTATAGAAACTTCCATTCATTTATCCTAAACTAAAAAAAGATAAAAGCCCTATGTGTGAAAAATGTTATAATTAGGTATGTTACTGAGAGTGTTAGGGGGTGTTAAGAGGATCAATATTACGCGATGTCATTATGGCACAGACAGAGATTAGGCAATACACTTATTTCCCTCCATTCATTCATCTCCACAAGAGAGATGAAATGGTATACAATAAAATCAAGCAGGAAACTACTAAAAGGAGGAAACTTTTCAAATAATACAACAAAATCCAGTCCAAGATTGCATATTTAAACCTTCAATTGAAACTACTACTTATCACCACTCAAATCTTTGTAGCGAATCAACAAAGATTTCATCTTAAATAGCACAAGCAAACCGCTCAACGGGCTTATACGACACCCGCTCAACGGGACTTCTACTACTCCCCTCACGGGGCACCCGCTCAACGGGCTCTTCTACGACACCCGCTCAACGGGACTTCTACTACTACTCCCCTCACGGGGCACCCGCTCAGCCGGGCTTCTACTACTCCTCCTCTGGTGAGGTCGACCTCCTCTGAAGAGGTCTAATAATAAATAATTGTAATAAACTAGACCATACTTATAAATGGTCTAGTTTTAAAAACCGTCCAGAAGCACTTGCGGATCCTCTAAGACACTCTCCATAACATTCCTAATTATAGCATTTATAAACAAAAGTTTACATTATTAAAGCTACCTAATTTAATCAAAACCATATAAATTGAAATTTATACTCCAAAAAAACCTAAAAGCATAAACAGGCAACATCAAAAAGCATATATTCATCAAGTAATCCCTGAAATTACAAAAACATACTGCTAACGAGAAGAGGAACGGCGGCCACACGGCCAATCGTCAAAATTGTCGGCAATGTGAGCAATTTCTCCGGCGGCGGTTTCTTCCCGTCTAGGTTATGCTTATTATTATTATTATTATTATTATTATTATTATTATTATTATTATCCTTAGTATCATCGTCGGAAGAAGCATACGTGGCCCCCATTCCACCACCACTATTATCACAGTTACGACGTCGTCCTTTCCCCTCGTCTGAGGCAAAAGAAGACGACGAACCGAAGGATTTCCGGCCACGAACCCCTACTAATTGTAACTGATTGTTGTGGTGGGGATTATTGGCGATCTTATTAAAATGCACCGGAGGTGCACAAGCCGTTATCCTACTCCACCACCGTTTCCGCTGCGTCGTTGGATAAGTTGTATGATTATTGATCCTCCTCCCTGGCACGGCGGAGGAGACGGTTACGGTGGTGGTGGAAAGGATTCGGATTCGGGTCCAAGTAGTTGGAGATTTTCGGGTTGGGGGAGAGTAATAATGAAGGGGAGAGATTGTGGGGAGTTTAAGAACTCCAGGCATGGTTGGTGGTTATTGTGCGCAACGGTGGCTTACGTTAGCAACAGTGGTGGGGAGAAATGTTCTCTCTATTATTCTTAATATTAACAAAATTATTTAATTTAGCAAAACAAAAAACAAAATTATTTAGTATACACGTCAATATAGATTAAGGAGTGTATTCAATTTTTATTTTAAAAGATTCTAACTGTTTTTTAAAAGTTTATGGATTATCCTGACTATATAAATTATTTTAACTCTATGCTGACTATATAGATTGTTTTGATTTATAAAATTTATAAATTATTTGAATAACACAAAAAATAAAGAAAATACTGAATTTGGACGATTATTTGAAGAAAAAAAATTTGAATTTGAATTGTTTCCGCCCATTTTTTAGCCTTTCCCGCCCCAAACCCAAACCCAAACTCAAACCCAGACTCAATCCAAATCTGGTTTGGGACTGGGTTTGAGACCAAAACCCAAACTAATCCCAAACCAAACACAATCCAAGTAAGCCCTAAATAAATAGGGATGTCCACGGGGACAGATGATCTTTTTTGCCATTACTTCTCTCCTTCTTACAATTAGATATTATTTGTGCTCATTATATTACATAACTTACATTTTGGAGTAGTTTTTCCATATATATTCGAGTAGCTGTTAAATTAGAGAGACGGAGGCCTCAGTTTTTTTTTTTTTAAGAAAAAAAAATTCTTAATGGGAAGGGTTAAGTCCATTTTAGTACCACAATTTTTTTGGGCAATTGTCAATTGAATATCAATTTTTTTAAGTTGACAAATAAATACCAAATTTGTCCCGTGGTGATCCTAACACTTCTGCCAAGGCATTAGCAGAATATAGATGTCTTTTACAAATTTTTTATGAAATAAAAATCTAATTGTGAGACAAACATGTTGAAGAGACAGTAATAAATACATGTTGAATTTTTACTCATTACACCATATTAAAAGATATGTATATATACTTTTTTTTTAATAATTTGTGGAAATTGGATTTGATCTAACATTTTTTTATAGGGGGTTTGATCTAACATTAACCTCCAAAATTTACCTCATGAAGGGAAATTTTGTTCAAGTCTCATCAGAAATAAGCTTGCTCATTAGTTAGCTAATATGGCATTCTCAATACAACTAGAGTTAATTTTGTTCTCTTTTTTTTTTTTTTCTTTTTTTGTAATTGGTGTTCGGATATTTAACCCGACTAATTTAGTCTGGTAAAATAATCACAACAGTCCGTTGCTTGAAAATTATAACATATTTTAAATGTATTTTGTTTGACTTGAACTTATTGTCGTGTCATATTTTTGATAAGTTTCAAACATTCTCAACTTTAAAATAAATTTTAGACGATTTAATATTTAATATTTCATTTTTATTTTCACACTCAATTCAAGATTAATTTGAGTTTGAGTTTAAATGTCAAGTTAGATTGAATCCAAATTAAACTTAGGGGGGTGTATTCAATTGGGATTTTAAAAGACTATTTTGAGATAAATAAGTCTTGTGGTATTCAATTAAGACTTTTAAGTAATCTAAATAAGTCATGTGGTATTCAATCAGGACTATTAGGATTTTTTAAAAATGTTTTTCAAATCCAGATGGTATTCAATCAGGACTTTAAACAAGTAACAAAAAGTCTTTCGGTATTCAAAAACTTCCAAATTTCGATGGATTTTTTTTTAATTAGGAATTTGTGGGATTTTTTAGTGAAAAGTATAAATACCAAACCCTTTAAAAAATCCCTCCCTAACCCATAAGATTTTTTAGTGGGTTTTCATGATTTGTTTATTTGTTATCTTTTTCATTGACTCTTGTTACTTTGAATGTTTGCTTTTATTTAGTGTTCCATTCCATTTGATCCCTTTTATGTTATTGCTAATGCAAGTAGTGGTGAGCACCGAATTCGAATTCGCCAATTCGGTCATTTGAATTCGGAGTTTTCAACTTTTTTAGAACCTAAAAAGGGACCCAATTTGGATTCGAATTCGAATTGAGTGAATTGGCGAATTCGGAATTCGTTTTTTGCCGAATTGACCAATTTCACAAGAAAACTCTAATTGAACATCAAGAAAAAACCAAAATAAAAACAAACAATAAATTCAAAAAAAATAATCGAAATAATGAATTAGTCATCGTTTAATTCAACCATATTTACACGGAAAATTAATAGCAAAACCACCAAAATAACAATTTTTAGGGTCTATTTACTTTATATATATTTAACTATATAATAAAATTAAAAAATGAATTCGAATTCGGTCAGGCCGAATTCAATTATAGTCAAACCGATTTCGTCCCATTTTTTACCAAATCGAATTGGGATGTAACCAAATTATCGAATTTACACTGAATTATCGAATTCGAATTGCGAATTGAATTTGAATTCGGTAAAACCGAATTTGCTCACCCCTAGATGCAAGTGCCCACAACTTTAACAAATTGACTTTTATTGGTGTTGTGTTTATGGCTTCATTCCATTATTTGAACCAAGTGTCCGCAACCTAGTAACCTTATACCTATCATAAAACCTTTGGGAAGGATAAATTCCACCATTATTTGAAAAGTTTGGGCGGTAAAGGTTGTTCTTGAAGAATTTGTGTATCATTGAACTATACATTATTCATCATCCAACTAAGGGTGTGCTTGGACAAGGTTTGGCTTGGTTTGGTTTGGTTTGTCTCAACTTTTTTTGGGAAATGCCCAAAATTTGACCACTTAAAATAGGCGGAAACATTCAAATTCAAATTTTTTTCTTCAAATAATCGTTCAATTCCAAATTTTGGCCTCTATAATTGTTTCGGGAGATGTTCAAATTCCAAATTTTTGTGGCAAAATTTGGATTTGGACGATTATTTGAAAAAAAATTTGAATTTGAATGTTTCCCGCTATTTTAAGTGGTCAAATTTTGCATTTCCCAAAAAGTGAGACTAAACCAAACCAAACCCAGCCCAAACCTTTTCCAAGCACATTTCTAAGTTTGGTTGGTTAGCATCGTACAAATAAAAAGTTATTGTGATCCTTTCAAATCTTATAAATTCTTATGATATAAATCTTTAAAATCCGAACATAAGAATCCTGAGTATACAAAATATTTAAAAAAAATCTTATAAGTCATTACATTCTTTTAAAATCTTAGATAATCTTTAAAATCTACTGGACTTATTTATCCATAAATAGTCTTTAAAAATGCTAATTGAATACACCCCACTTAATATAATCATACCCTAAACGTGTTTTAATAGTCTGCATCAGGAAAATTTGAGATCGTCCTCGTGGAACTCACCCCACAACCTCTCACATTAACTGAGCGGAACCTATCTGCAGAGATCAGCTCCGCTCAATTTATATAAGTAGCTGTGGAACAGTCCCACCAGAGTAACCGTACATCATAGCCTTTTGAGTCTTGACACGGGTTTCGGAGCAAATCGTATTCATGCACGTTCATTTTTTGTGGATAGTTTCTACTTCCAAAAAATAAACCCACTTCAGAAATTACTACCTCCCTTCAGGAACGACCCCCTGAGATTTTTTAAAATACTACTATTTATCGAAATTTGATGTGTATTTTGAAAAATTTTGGAAAATTTTATCAATTTCGCTTTCCCGATAATTTTTTTGTGCCTTTTTTATCGCTTTCTTAGAATTTTGGATTTTTTTTACTAGGGTTTCACTTTCTGACATCAAATTCCTGGCTTCGTCCCTGCCTCCCTTCATTGTCAGATCTCTGTTATCTCTCTCTCTCCGCCCCCATTTCGTACTCCGTGTCAAGAAGCCCAAAATCTCATTCACTCAAATCCTCATTCCCCCTTTTCTGCATCAATCAAGCATTTACTTGCAACAACTCTTTGAGTTTTAATGACTGCTATTGATCAATTGTGCAATTTTTCTTGATTTTGTCATGTGGTTTTTTTTTTTTGTTTATTTGAAGAAAATTGTGGGTTTTTTGTTTGGATCAAGAATTTAGTTTGAAAGATTTTGTTTTCCTGCCTTTCTTGGACTAAATTGTAAAGGGTTCTTTCAGTTCTTTGAGTTTTATTGGCTGTCATTGATAAATTGGGGAAATTTTCTTGATTTTTTTTCGTGTGTTTTTTTTTTTGTTTATTTGAGGAAAATTGAGGAAAAAAGGAGTTTAGATCAAGAATTCAGTTGAAAAGATTTTGTTTTTGTCTTTCTTAGGCCAAATTCAAATGGGTTATGTTCTTGATTTATTGGGAAAATGTTCTTGATTTTTTTTTTTTTCATGTGGGTTTTTTGTTTATTTGAAGAAAACCGAGGGGGAAAGAGGTTTAGATCAAGAATTTAGTTGAAAAGATTCTGTATTTCTGTCTTTTCTTGGACTAAATTCAAAAGGGTTCTTTCAAGATTTTTATTATGAAGGCCAATAAAGCAGCAGCAAATGCAATGTTGAATCCTACAGTTATCTCTTTCGATCATAAGAGGTACATTAATTTCGGACACTTTGTTTGCTTTACTTTTATTGCTTTTTTTGACCTCTCGCAATAACTTTGTTTCTTTTTTTCTTCTGATCCCTTTACTATTATCCACGTGGATTGGTTTGACTGATAACTATTATTGAAGTAGTATTTCGTATCCCCTGATTGGTTGAGCTTCAACGAGTGAATGTGTTATCTAATCACATAGATTATCTGGGTGATGTTTAGAAATTGATTTTGCTAATGAAATTGGACCTTTTTTTGGTACTGATGATGAAGAAAAGTATTTGGAATATTGATTTTACGGAAAACCCTTTTCTTTGTAAAAGCTTTTTATTGGGTAAAATCTGAAATTTGGATCCTAGTACTGCCGATTAACTGAACTTCACTTATTATTTGGAAGTGTGAATTCATTTTTATTTATGTTGTGAGTGAAAAATGTTGGGAGCGAGTTATATAGCAATGTCTGGTAGAAGTAAATTCTGAGAGTTATAGTAAATGGAAAATGCTGTTGGTAGTATGTTGTTATCTAATTTAAGTCCGCGTGCTATGGATGCTGATAGTAGGTACTGATGAAACTTAATTCAAGTACATTGATCAATCTGAAGAAACTTCTGTTCTCTTGTTTTGCTATGTATTCTGCCTCTTTAGCTGCTTCATGCATCACATTTTTCTTCTTCTTTTTCCCCTCGCTATTGACTCTAAGTGGGCGAGTGTTTTCACTTAAATATATGGTGTACAAGCTGGGATTGGTTAATGAATATTTTCTATGAACAGGGATGCATATGGATTTGCTGTGAGACAGCAACATTTGCAAAGATACCGTGAATATTCAAACATTTACAAGGTGATTATAGAGTTTTAGCAATGCAGAACTCCCACATTTGGTTTAGGAAAAAAGAAATTTTTTCGCCATCTCTTGTTCCCATTGTGTTACACTGCTGCATGTTACTAAGCTAGTTATTATCATCTTACTCTACAATGTGTTTTAACCTCTTTTTGTTTTCTTAACAAACCTTTTTAGGAAGAAGAGGAGGAGAGGTCTGAAAGGTGGAAGGATTTCCTTTTACGGCAATCAGAAACTGCTGAGTTGCCAGTGAATAGGTTATCTGAAGATGATCAAGGTGTTAAGTTGGGCACAGACTCGTGCAAAGAGGATGCTGATACTGATTCTGAGAATAATGCTCAAGCCGATTATATTGGCAGTCAGAAGCCTGGGTCTGGTAGTTCAACTAAAGACGTGGTTGAAAATGTCCTGCAATCAGAAGAGGTACTGCCATCAACTAAGCCTAAAGGTCATGGGATCCAAATATGGACGGAAATTAGACCATCACTCCATGCCATTGAGGATATGATGAGTTTTAGAGTCAAGAAGAATGCAAGTTCATCGAAAATCGAACAAGTTGTTGGAACGGGAAAGCCTCTTCCTCTGATTGAAGAGGCTCGGCCTGTGAAAGGAGCATCTGAAGAGGACTCTGAGGAAGAGTTTTATGATTTGGAGAGATCAGAGTCTGATACCATTCAAGAGGTTTCTGCTGCTGATGACATCAGCGCCTCACCTACAGCTGGTGGTGGTGATGGAGTACTTCCAGAGTCTCTTATCTATTGTAAAGTAGAATTAGAGTGTCTTGTTCAAGGGGGAGTACCAATGTCTCTTAGGGGAGAGGTATAATATAATCTTAGGTCTTCTTTTTGCACATTAACTCATATTTCCCGTCGATAAGCTCCATCTGGTTCCATGATTACAGCTTTGGCAAGCCTTTGTTGGTGTGAAGGCGCGTCGAGTTGAGAAATACTATCAAGATTTGCTTGTTTCAAATGCCAAAGTGGGTAATGGTACAGAGAATGGACATGTTGATTTGGATACTCACAAAAAAGATTCAACTCTAGACTCTGCTCCTATACCTGAGAAATGGAAAGGACAGATTGAGAAGGTTTCTTGATAATGCTATCTTTAGATCCGGTTTCTTCTTTGTAATCTCCTTACTGTTCTTGTGACATCCTAAGCCATTCTATCACTTCATGTGTAGGATTTACCGCGCACATTTCCTGGTCATCCTGCTCTGGATGAAGATGGAAGAAATGCATTGAGACGGTTACTTACTGCCTATGCTCGGCATAACCCAGCTGTTGGCTACTGCCAGGTACTTTTATATGAAATTGTGTTCTTTTTTCCTCTTACCTTCGTTCATGTATATTGAACAAGCTGAATATAAATTATCCTTGACTATCATCTAAAATCATTTCATAAACCTCTGCTCTGTTGGTAATTCTTGTATGGTTGTTTTCATTGCCTCCTAAATCGCGTTGGTTATTCCTTGGTTGTACTGACAATCAATTTATTTCTCTCAAATTTCTGCAGGCCATGAATTTCTTTGCAGGTCTACTATTGCTACTGATGCCCGAAGAAAATGCATTTTGGTAGGCAGAAAACACAGTTGTGACCTTTTCTTTCTCTTGGATGTTGTTTGAGCCATTTGTCCAATATGTGAAAATGAAGTTTCTAGATTAGATGTGTGCTGTTCTCTCTTTATGTTATGCAGGTTTCTTAAATCTTTTATTATTTGTTACTATAAAGTGATTTACTTGGTTGATTCTAAAGAAATCAAATCTTTCAGGACCTTAATGGGCATCCTAGATGATTATTTTGATGGCTATTACTCAGAAGAAATGATAGAGTCTCAGGTAATGATCTTCCTGCCTTGTTGGTTTCCCATCCTCTCTTGAACTGCCAGACATGCAAAATATGCATGTCTTCTTCGCGGAAGAATATTGATTACAAGTTAGTGTGAATGTATAGTCAAATGGTCATAGCTGCTAAAGATCTATGTTTTGACTATTAGGTTGACCAACTTGTTCTGGAGGAGCTGGTGCGTGAAAAATTTCCAAAACTGGGTTAGTCTCTTGCTATTATTTTTCTTGTTACTCGGTCTTTCTTTTTGTAAATAATGACTTTTCAAGCTACTGTTGTTATAGTTATCATGTTCTGATGTTTCCTGTTCGTTCTGATTGCTTTTTGCAGTAAATCATCTGGATTACCTTGGGGTGCAAGTGGCATGGGTCACTGGCCCGTGGTTCCTCTCAATATTTATGAATATGCTCCCCTGGGAGAGTGGTAAGCTTCTTTGATTCAGTTTGATGTTTCTTTATCTTAGGTGTTGGTTAAAGTTACAAATATGCATTGTATGTCTCTAATGCCTTGAATCTCAGAGCATCTGTACTCCTACTTGTTATTGTTCTTGAAGTATGGTATTGTTATTAAACTCAAAATCTGATGAAGTTTTCAACGCCCAGTTCTTAGAGTTTGGGATGTGCTCCTCTTTCAAGGAACCCGTGTAATGCTGTTTCGGACTGGGCTTGCTTTAATGGACTTATATGGTACTTCAAGAAATTTGACACACCTCAAGAAGTCATACTATTGCAATCTCACTACAATCTTTTATTTATTTATTTTTATTTTTTATGTTTGTTTTTTCTATACTTATTTCTTCTAAAAATTTGTGCTTTATTTAGGACCTGCATTGGTCACAACAAAAGATGCTGGGGATGCAGTCACATTGTTGCAGTCGTTGGCGGGCTCAACATTTGATAGCAGTCAACTAGTCTTGACAGCATGCATGGGTTACCAAAACGTCAACGAAACCAGACTACAAGAACTCAGAAATAAACACCGGCCAGCTGTAAAGGTTGCTATTGAAGAAAGATCAAAGGGACTCCAGGCCATTAAAGATTCTAAGGGTTTGGGGTCCAAGCTGTACAGTTTCAAGCATGATCCTGGATCTATGATGGTGGGAGCCGGTAAAACAAATGGTGAAGTGGGACATGTGGACACTGCATCTGTTAATGCCGATGAGTTGTATGTGAGCCTAACAGGAGATGTGGAGATTGATTCTGTCCCAGATCTTAAAGAACAGGTATCTTGATTTTTATTTGCTTGTTGCTTCTTACTGAATCTCTTTCTTCTACCTCCCATGCGTATTTTTTTTAGCTGAAATCTTTTAGTTTGATAACTTGGAGAATAGATATTAGGATAAGCCAAAACCACTCGGTGGATAAATATTGAAAATAATTTAGTAATCTCTCTATTCCCATTTAATTGTCGTTTAGGCGATATATATGTATCCAAATTAATTGTCATTTTACATGTCTTTTATTAGGTGTCAACAATTTATTCCAATTATATCCTCAAGATATCTTTTATTGGAAAAGTTAAAGAGAGGGAGGAAGGGGTATTATTGAAATTGTGGTGGAAAGATTACTATTTGTTTGAATTCTTTAATTTTTTCAAAGTGTCCTAAACGTCCTATATTGAGGAATGGAGGGAGTATGATCTATTGTGGGACGACTCAAGGGTGCATGTTATGTTTTTCATGCAAATGGTGCTTGGACCTAAGATAGGACTAAATATCTATCAATCTTGAGTTTCTCTTATAACTAAATGAAAGCAGAAGGAAGTTGTTTTTCCCTTAGCCACTGACACATTGAATATTTGCAGGTGGTGTGGTTGAAGGTGGAATTATGCAAGTTATTGGAGGAAAAACGGTCTGCTGAACTAAGGTGTGTGAAGTATTTTTCCATATACAAATTTTTCATTTAGATGTGAAGTATTTTTTTAACCGAAGTTGCAGTAATTAAATAGTTTCGTACTAATTCATTCTGTAGTAAAAAATTGAAACCTTTTATATTCAGTTGCGATTCATCAGATTTCTTATTTTTATTGCCTTTGGACATGTATATGTTGGCTTCATGCATCGGGATGTTTTTTTTAAAGGAAACTGAGTGTTCTATGTTTTCTTTGCATCTCTTTCTTTACAGATCTGAGGAGCTGGAAACAGCACTAATGGAGATGGTCAAGCAGGATAACCGACGGCAATTGAGTGCCAGGGTACTTATCTCTTTCTTTTTTCCTTGCACCTCTTATCACCAATAGTATTGGAATCTGCTTAGGCTCTGATGATTGTTTCAGAATTGTGATTGGAGTCTTATTTCCTCTTGGAATTAATCAAGTGGTATGGGATTTACAGTTTAGCATGTCTTATTCAGGTTGAGCAACTAGAACAAGAGGTTACTCAGCTTCGACAGGCTCTTTCAGATAAGCAGGAACAAGAAGGTGCCATGCTTCAGGTATGATTTTATATGCTTTTTGACATTCGAAGGCATTATGCCTACTGTTAAGTCTTTCGATCTCGTATATGTTATCTCATCGTAATTGCATCGTTACCTCAATTTGTAGGTTTTGATGAGAGTAGAACAAGAGCAGAAGGTAACAGAGGATGCTCGTAGGTTTGCCGAACAAGATGCTGCAGCTCAGAGATATGCTGCTTCAGTTCTTCAGGTTTGACTTGTTTCTTGCATATTTAAGGGATTCAAGCACTACTAACATATGGTTCTTCCTATATTTAAGGATATTATGGTAACTTGTTCGTGGTGTAATTACTCTTTTTAATTATTGTGCAAGTCAAATGTGGACATTCGATTTTGGACGGAGGAAGTAATATATGTCTAATAGATATATGCACTGTCCTCATTAAAAAAACAATATATGCACTGTCATATAGGCATAAGTGCTGTTTTGGAGATGTTGTATCCACTATTTTTTTAAAGTACGTGCTGCAACTAAACTTTGGCAGGAGAAATATGAAGAAGCTGCTGCTTCCCTGGCTGATATGGAGAAGAGGGTAATTATGGCAGAATCCATGTTGGAGGCTACCATGCAGTACCAATCTGGACAAAATAAAGCGCAACCTTCTCCTCGGTAAATATCCCGCCCTTTTTCTAGTATTCATGCTATAAGATGAAATCACTGTCCAAGTGTCTACAGAGGTTAACATAAGTTTCTTACATGATGGCATGTTCTTGACGCTTTGCAGAAAGAATAATGTTTTACCAATTATGCCTTTATGATCCTGCATTATACTGAACCTGAATGCACCTCATAGGTCGTCTGGGCAGCAGCAAGATACTTTTCAAGTCCCCGTAAGAAAGATTAGTCTGCTATCAAGACCATTTGGACTTAGCTGGGGCGATAAGAACAAGGTGAGTTCATGGTTCTACCTCTCCCGACTGGATTTTTTTCTCCCTTTATGATTATTTACAGTCACAGAGAAGAGCTTGCTTGAGATGATCATCTGGATTACCTTCAAAGCTCTACCATAACACTTTTGTTTTCTCATGAGTCTGATTAACTATGTTTTTTGTTTTCAAACAAAGATGCCTATAAGCATAAATGGAGCTAGAAACTTCACGGTTGTTGGGGATGGGGAGGTAAATTTTACGTAGTTCTTGGGGTGGGTACTATTGCTAATAAACTTCTAAAATTTTCAAATTTTTGGGGAAAAAAGGATCAGTTTTCAAAATTGACCCCGCCCCCCTAGTTCCATTCTTGCGTACAAGGACTTCTCTTTATGCAGATACCTCGTCACTGGGTTCTCTTTCTGGAATGTCTGGAAGTAAATTGCGTTGTTGAAAGAGCATGGACCCTATAATTTTTCACTCGACTTACAGTTTATCTAATTATCTTCACTCAATTGCTCATAATCCTACAGGGAAAGCCATCAAACGCGGAGGAGTCCAACGATACTAAATCCCCGAATGACAAGCAGAATCCAAGTATAGATCATGGAGAGACCAATGGCATTCAAGTGGAGAATACCACTTAAAGATTCCCCAGAAGATGTCTGAAAAAACATTGATTTTCCCTGAAATACTGGAATTATGACAGTAGGCTGGTTTTATCCTTAAATCTTTGATGTCCCATATGAAAAACATAATCTAGTTTCTATATCTGTATCTTCTTCTCTTTGTCCTCCTCCCTATAGACTAATAGAGTTACATTCCATTTATTATTATTCTTCAGATAGCAGAAATATTAGAGATAGGTAATCAGAAAGAATTGTACAAATATGAGAATGGATTTTTTTTTTTAAGGTGAGCTAATTGTATAATAGTAATAAATTATTTTATTTTCTTGTAAGTATCATAAATATTACTGAAATGGCCTTTTTCTCTATAGAACAAATAGAATATAACATAATCATGTTGATCAAAAGCTAGAGGCAAAAAAAAAAGTGTCCAATATTATGGGCAAAAGGGGCCAGAAAAAAAAAAAAAAAAAAGAAAAAAGGGAAATAAGGCATGGGAACTTTCTCATATAGAAAAATTACTGTACTGAGGTTGGAAAATCACTGCACTGTAGCAGGGGAAAACCTAAAAGATGGAACTATAATTTTACATGCACCCTAAGAATTTAAAACCATATTCCTAATCTGCAGACCACATGTTCATTCATACTCGGATTGACACGGCGATTGTGGGATTGAAAAGGATCATATTTTACTAGTTTGTCAACTCTGACCGCGTTCTCTCAACCAAGGGCATCACTGTTCAGACCTTCTTGTCCTTGGGGTGGATGAACCCTGATCGAGGCCTCTGGATTGGGTTGTATTTCTGAGATGCGAGATAAGTCAGGGCAGTGACAACATCGGCTATAAGAGGACGCATGTTTGGTTGCTCCTGGATGCACATTGCAGCAACAGCAAGAGCTTGATATAATCCTCTTTCTGGGTATAGACCCTGAAGCAATGGATCAGCCATCTGGGAAAACTTCCTACGATCTTTAAACAAGGGACGGGCCTGCAATTATGGAACAAAATAGGAGAAGTCATGACAAGAATGAAAACCTTGTAACACGACAGAATCATATTTAATCAAGCCGAGCAATCCTAATGACGTAAGCCTATGTTAGGGCAATGAAGTAAAAATGAGATCATACAAGGAATCTGCAACTCAAATTATCTGATAATCATCTCCTTATATATATATATATATATTTCAGTTGACAAAACTGTTTAATGATCAAAATCACGAATTTTCAGAATTTGCAGCCGTCCACACATTTTAAAACAGTATAACATAATGATTCAACTATTATGTTCAGTATAGCAAATGCCAACGGGAAATGCAGAATCCTGAGGAATATTTTCATGGTTCAGAATGTAATCATGCTACTAGGATTCTGCTGAACAAATGAAAAAAGAATTCATAGACAGATTAAAATTATCGTATAAAATCTAAAACAGGTGAACTATTCTTAAAAAAACATTTGGGCAGCAACACTATGAAAATTCTCTTACCCAAGCAACCAGATTGTGCTCCCCAACTGATTTTGAATTGTCAATAGCTTTCCTGCCTGTTATGATTTCCAGAAAAAACTGATTTCAATGTCAGCTGTCCTGTCATTGCATATTCCGGCGCACAATATCCATAAGTTCCCATCACTCTTGTGGATCATGTGTCTTATCCCCAACAGGACCCAGTTTCGCCAATCCAAAATGGGATAGCTTGGGGTAATATCCTTCATCAAGTAAAATGTTTGAGCATTTTAAATCTCGATATATAACAGAGGGGACTTGCTTTATCATGCAAACACTCCAAGCCCTTTGCAGCACCAGCTGCTATTTTCATTCTTGTATTCCAGTCAAGGGGCTTTTTATCAGGTGGAAGGTCTGGAAAACCATAGACAACATTATTTTGTCATTAGAAGCTAATCAGTGTTGTTAAATGGCGGCCATGGCGGCGCCATGGCGGGTGGCGGTGGCGGAAATAGGGACCGGCGCCATATAATCCCTGTGGCGTGGCGGAATTGGCGTGGCGGGGAAGGCGGCCGCCTTTGCAGCGGAGGCCATGGCGGCCATAGCGGTGATGGCGGATGCAGGGGTAGGGTTTTGTGTTTTGGGCATATTGAAGGCTGGGATTTTTGTTTTTCTGGGCCAAAATTATGTTTGGGCTTCAAATAGTTTGGCCCAGCCCAAGTTGCTTCAATCTTTCAAAATAAATATAAACCTAAAGCTGCCTCAAGCTTTAAACAAAAAGGAGCCGTTTTGTCTCCATCTGCGATCGGTCACCAGCTCGGGCGACGTGCTCCCGCGACCAGTCCCTTTTTTTTTAAAACTTTTCTCTGCTATTTTTTTTTCCTCTTATCTCAATTTTTTTCTTTTCATTCTCTGCTTTTTTTTTTTAATTTAAAACTCAGGTTTTTTTTTTTCCATTCTCTGCTTTATAATTAAAAATTCAGGTTTTTTTTTCTTCCATTCTCTGCTATTTTTCGTAGTCTTATTTTGCAATCTTTCATTCACTTCTTCTTCCCACAAAAGGTTATGTTGGTCAATAGCATTATTTTCTAGATTACACTAATGCTGTCTGATTTTTCACCAGTTATATCATGATTTTTTCTTTTGTTGGCATGAACTTACTTTAAAGTTGGAACGTGAACTTGATTATTTTCTATTTTAGTTAAAATATGTTACGAGATTTGAAGTGTTTTGGTCTATGATATTATTATATTGATGTTTGTTTTGGTGTTTTTACATATATAAAACTTATTTTTTTAAGGCCGCCATAGCCCGCTACGCCATCCGCTATTTTCTATGGCGGTTTTTTAGCTTTCCGCCGTAGACCGCCATCCGCCATTGATAACACTGAAGCTAATATATCTAAAAACTAGCAATTGAGTCTCAGACAATAATCATTAAAAAGAAAAAGGTGTCAAAAAATTCCTTGTGAATTATTGAAAAAGCATAAAGATAAATAAACAAATGAATTCTTGAAACTTACCATGTAGATGGTCTTCCAATGATCCTAATGGCATGTACTCATAGACCAGGAGTCTTTGATCTCCATCAGCACAATACCCAATGAGGTTCACCAAGTTTGGGTGGTGAAGTAAACTTAACACGAGTACTTCGACAAGGAATTCCCTGTTTCCTTGCAATCCATTGCGATCAAGTTGCTTGATAGCGGCAACCTAGACGAGAGACATAGCAGTTTCCTAATATTATGTATTTGATAGAAGGCATACATGAAATTCTAGCTATCACCCATATACAAATGCTCCATAAGAACAGAAGGCATGAGAAATACAACATAGATCGAAGTCTTACATGTATATTTTTTTGGATGTGTTGTATGCAAGCGAGTAAATATTTTGGCATCTAACATTTAGAAGAATAAAGAGGCTATGCCAGTCACTTGGAGCACCAGAATCTTCCCCATCGTTGAACATCATCTCAAACAAGGACGGTCATCCTACATTTCTGAAAATCAAAGCAAGAAATATATAAATAATGTGTTAACCATAAGTTCAATCCATCAACAAACTAAGCATTCCTTTTCAAAAACTTTTGGGTTCTGCTTCGTAACTGCCTTTTGCTGAATTTTAGTTAAATAGGTAGCACGTTCTATTCTGAAAGGTGCAGTCTCTTATTTCTTCTTTTGTTATGCCCAGCAAGAGTTTGCAAGGGAAAGGCTGATAGAAGAACATGTGCAAGACATCTTTCATATTACTAAAGTGACAAATAGAAAAAGCTTCATGTTTGGCTATAGAACTGTTAATCTTTCCATTGTTAAAAGAACAGAGAATAAGCAATCACATTGTTAACCCAGTTGGGACTTGAATGTGACCGAAACGTCAGGTATAACTTCTCCCCAAATGTACACTCAGCTCCTGTAGCTGAGTTCATAAGCTTATAAATAGCTCCAGATTTTGGCATCAAAGAAAATAAAGAGTGACAAACATAAAGGTCCAATTTGCGGATAATTTTGTCATAACAAGAAACCAAATTGGGACCTGTAAGCATCAAATGCTGAAGAAAATGATAATATCCAAATAAGTATGATTACATTGGGCAATAACACATGCAGGCATCCTGTCAAAGCTGGGACAACAAGATCACCACGAACCTGATTAGTACTCTCTAATCGCCCTTGGCATACTTTGCCAAAGCCACCTTCACCCAAAAGACAGTCGGCCCTAAAATTCTTAGTTGCAGCTGCCAGTTCACGAAATGTGAACGTATGTGCAGCAATATGACCAGATCCCCCAACCCCATCTTTAGAAGCTTCCTTCACATCTAGTGTAGGATTTACCTTCAATTTATCTGCAAACACAGTAAACAAAAGGAGTTGTTAACCAACAATTATTTTGGAAGCTGAAAATGATGAAGTACAGCAGTGAATTGCAAGTAGTTTATGAGTTGGTTTCTCATAGCAAGATATGTATAACTAACTATAATCATCAACAGCTCAATACTGAAAGTGGAACAATTATCTAACAGCACAGGCGGCTGAGATATTAAAATTTATGCTAATAATACCTAAAACTATTGCACTTGTGAAATGTTCCAACACAAAGAAAACCCAAAATTTCTTCACAATAAAGATAAATTAACACCCTAAAATTAATCCCATTTCCTATAAAATAAAACCCATAAAATAGAAATTGATTTAAACCAAATAAAACTGTGAAAATTTAGAGTGATGATGATGATGGAATTATATAGGATTCTAGGGGACGATGGGATTTTGAATGTTCAAGAAAAAAGAAATACCTACTGAAGAAGAGATCTGAAGATGATCATCAGGCTTATTGTTGTTGTTATGGTGGGGTTTTTTGTGGTTCTTTTTGGATTATTTTTCTTGGATTTTCCAGTGCATAGGAACCATCCCATGGCTTTTGAATTTTCTCTCTTCTTCTTCTTCTTCTTCTGGGCTTTTAAAAGTGCCATTCCTCTCTATTTCTTTTCACCTTTTAAAAGGAAGGAGGAAAGGGAGAGGTCTAAAAAAAATGGACACTTTTGATATTGACCGGGTCCACTGGATCATGCGGTACAGATTTGACCACATCACTACATTTCCTTCTCCCTCCTCATTTTGCAGGGATGTGGTCAAATCTGGACTGCATGGTCCACATGGACCCGGTTCATATCAGAATTTTCCAAAAAAAAATAGGCCTAAGAAAGAAATTTTTTGTTGTGGACCTATGTTATATATGGGGTAATGGATCATTTGCTCCACATTGAGCTACATCACCTCTTTTGATAAAAAAAAACCCCTCTTTACTTGCACCAAAATGGGGAGTGCTTTTATTTTTTTTAATAAAAAGAGTGATGTGACTCAATGTGGACCAAGTGGTTTATGACTCCAGACTCCATGTATAGCTCAGATCCACAACAGAATTATTCTTAAAGAGTGTCACTCCTCTCTATTTCTCTCTTTACTTTTCTTATATTTTAAAACCATTATGTTGTGGACCTGGTCTACTAGACCATGTGGTTCAGAATTGGCCATATCACTACAGAATTGTCTCTCTCGTGATGTGGCCATTCTGCAGTGATGTGGCTAATTCTGGACCACATAATTCATGTGAACCAGGTATATATCAGAAAAAATCTACATCTTAATACAATTTTTGACTCTTCTGGCCGTAAGATAATTTTTTTTAACGATTCAAGTTTGTGGGAATACAGTTGTGATTTTTAAACACTTATTACATAAGAAATATGTTACATACCTAAGAACATATGTTCATCCGGATAAAACACTTGTTATAGTGTTAGCACATGTATTCATAATGAGAGAACATATGTTGTAAACATGTAATACATGTTCAAAAAATGTTTCATATGTTCTAAATTTTAGACGTTCAACGTTATAATTGTTGCGCTAGATAATACTCTTTTTATAGCTTATTTATAAGCACATAATCATATATGGAAGTTGTTGAATTGATTTTTCGACAATTCAAATTAAAACAACGCTAATTAAAAACGTTCATAAAACAAAATAGACTAGTGTTCGTGAAATGTTATGCAAGAACCCATCGCAGATTAGTATTTCCATTTCAGGAGTTTTTTTTTTAAAATTTAAATAACGAAATGACAATTATAACATGCTGAAGTTGGTCAGAAACCACCGAGAAAATGGTGGCTAGAGCTAGGCCTGTCAATTATGCTCAAATACTCGGATTCAGACCCAAGTCCAGTGTGCCCAATCCAAGTTTAAGAATAAATATTTTCATACCCAGACTCATATTGGGTCTGGACTCGACAACAATAAGAACTAATAATAGTGGGTCCAAAAAGTATAGGTAGACCTATTTGGACCCAACAGACTCAAGTGATGGAAAAAAGCCCACGCGAGGAAAAATGCCCACGCTATTCTTTTTCTTCCAGCCTCTTAGACCCACTCTCTCTCAGCCTCCTTTACCTTCTCTCCCCATAAATCTCCCCTTCCGGTCAATCATGCCGACGCCGCACCACCACTCTCATCGGAAACATGCCGGCGCCATCCTCTCCTCCCCTTATTTTTCTTCCCTTTTCTTCCACTAACACAATATTTTTTTTCCTTCCAACAAAACAACAAATTAGTCAAATGTTTATTGTCAATCAAACCCAATTTTCCTATACCAAACAAACAGTTTGAAAAAATTATACAACCCTTTCTCCACCATAAGCAATTATTGAAAAATTCAAATCTTTCTTTGATTCATAGCTAGAAAACTGAAGAGAATTGACATCTTGAATGAATTTTCCATTCAGAAGTTTGATATATATATATATATATATTAATTTTTTAATTTTTTTAATTTTTTCGGAAAATTTAGAATATCTATGCCCTAGTATTTTGGATTTTATCCTCTGTGTGAAGAAGAAGATTCTAGAGGGTGTTTAGATTTTGATGTTTTTTTTGGTGTCGGAGGGGATGTTTCTGAATTTGATGGCTTTGCTTCCATGGAGATCGAACTCGCCGACAAATCAAGAAATAGAGAAATGTTTGTTGTTTTGACCTCCCCATTTAATCGCAGGTTTACAAAGGAAAAATTATACGCGTCGTTCTGTTTATGGGTAGATTCAGACTCACTGAGACCCAATCTATTTGGATATAGACCTTAATTGGAAATATCCAGACCCAACATATTAAAATTTGGACTCAAATATTTTTTGAGTGAGTATGGGCCTGAACCCAAAATTATGGGACTCAATGGATCCAATTGACAGCCCTGGCTAGAACTCTATAGGTTGAACGTAAATTATTTAAGGATTCTTTACGCTACGGACGAACCAAGAATTACAAATTGGGAGGCACAACTCAAATTCTATACAATTTTTAAGAGGATGAAAACTATATTATCTAATGACATATTTGAAAATTAAAATATTTACAAGAAAAAACTGTGTTTTCAAAATCCTTGGGGGGCGGCGGCATGCCTTTGAGTAATATTATAAAACAGTTAAGAATATATAAAAATGATGAAAGAAAAGAAAGTTGGAAAATGTTAAAAAGAAGGATTTATAAAATAAAAGAACACACAATTAAAAGCTCTCTCATCATCCAAATCACTAGAGACATTACACAAATTTATGTTAATTATCATAACACATCATCATCCCTAACCCCCCCCCCAAACCCACCATGAAATATACCATTGATAATTGATGAAGAATGAAATCCAAGCCAAGTTATTTGAAATGTGCTTGCAGCTATATCTGGTCACCCCTACCATCATCCTCAGGCATTCCATCCCCGACGTGCCTGCATCACATTCCACGACTCGAACTCAGAAGAGGTACAACAAGCTAGAGAAACTTATATCCATACTGAAATTAAAGAAAATAAGAAAGAAAAAAAAAGAGCGGAAGAGGGAGGAGGGGGTGCATACTCATCACTTCAAATTCTTGATAGTTATGGTAAACTTCACTTGGTTTGAAAATGTGCATTATTGAACAAAAGAGTCTAGTTTTTACCGCGGTGACATGGGAGTCCGAGTCGTTCAGCCATAGTCAAGCAACAAGTTACATTTTTTAAGTTTTTTCAGCCATGGAACCTAGGACTTTCTGGACAATTCTAAATCATGTTATCATGTTTGCAAATATCTTTGGTTGTCAGCTAAACCGTTACTCAATCAAAAGCATCATTTCCATCAGATCATTCTAAGGCTCACAAGTGACAAGTTCATTCATAACCGAACTCATTATCATCGAAAAGCATATAATCCATTCTTCAAAGATTATGTAGAAAACCAGACAAAACAGTTGCCTCAATCAATGAATACAAGATTACATGAACTTAATTGAAAAAGTAAAGCACAAGGTCCAAAGAATAAAGATGTAGCAGTGGTTGAAATCTCAATCACCCATTCCTGAAACCTAGATTAACAGTTTGACCAGACCAGACCAGACCAGACGACTCTATAGTACCCTCTTGCAATGGTTTTCCCATTTCCAGCCTCCTTATGAAGAACCTTGGATTGTTTAACGTCCTAGGACCTAGCAAAGAGTAATGTCTCCCCCCAACCCCCCAACCCCCATGAGGGTACCTTTCTAAGTCAGGACTAAGGAATGTAAGGCATAACAAAATTCATCCGACTAAAATAACAGAAATCAAATTGTTCACCAAGTATCACCGACATGTAAGCAGTTTCTCTCTTTTTTAATATACTATTTTGCAAAGGAAAGCAAACAGATATAAAAGATACTCACCGCCAGGATGAAGTTAAATTGCGAGCTTTCCTATCCAACTGAAGATTTTCTAAGGCAGTTGAAGCACGGACTACATCCTCTGGCAGCTCATCACCATCATATCTCCAGTTATAATCGTCTTTCCTATAGCCCGACATGGATGATCCAGCTCTTCTATCTAAAATCTCAATATGTTAAGAGAAAACACAATGAATGGTCTAAAAATCAGCTCCTTGATCTAAAATATGGGTTTTTCTACTCACCAGATGCCTGGGAGGATGGAAGTGGCCTGTAAGAAGCACCCCGAGGAAGTTTAAGTTATCCATGCAGCAAAAAGTAAAGAGGGAGAAGATGAATAGGAGAATGAAGGGATGACGGTAAAAGTAATGCACCTTCCCAGTGGAGGTAATCCCCCGGTAACAGATGAGGAAGAAGGTCTCCTATTTCTAGATTCCAAGTTCGAAAGAGGCTCTGCGTCCGGGTTAGTTAATCTCCTTCCTGTACCCCTTCCTTGTGACAAATTCTGTAAGAAAGATGCATCAGATCTGTTTGAAAAGCTATCACTTCAATCTGAAGTAGGCAAAACATAATTTCACTACATCCATACAAACTACAAGAAATCATGATTCCTCATGTGAATCAACAAAAACAAATTTAATTTATAATGCACTCGGGCTTCTCACGAGCTTACATAAATCATGTTTTCATTCTCAAGATTAATGAGAAGAAGCAGCAGATCATATCAGCAAACCTGTTTATGATAAATTGTAATTACACCAATATTTTGGCAAATCAGATTTCAGCCGATAAAAAGAGGTTTACTACAAATAAATATAACAAACCTGTAACAGTGTAACTGTTACTCTTAGCCTATTTTATTGAACTGCTTGCCAGTTTGGGATGTCCCAGATGTTGGACACTTTCCATACAAACAAAAGCTTTTAACCATCAGATGTTATTTTAGGCATCACATATAACTTTTATATCTCTAGATTCTAGACTTGACCTGAAATACTCACTAGCTGACATACTCTCCACTGCTGTAACACTATATCACATTTTCAACTCTCACGTGTCCAGTCAGTCTGAACCCTGATAAGTAAATGGGCTAGGGGGAGTATTATGCTATTTGGCTTCACAATTCTAGAAATTCATCATAGTCATCCACAACTGTTTTACAAATATACTTCCTGTCCACTGATTTTCTTCTGTAGATCTAAAATCTGGATAATTTTTAATTTATTGTATTTCAAATGAATAAGCATCCCAGACAACATTACACATGCTGCAATTGCATCATCTAAAGTGTTTGATTAATGTATTTATCATAACATTTAGCATCTATTTTGCAGAACCACTGGGTAGGCAAGAATAAGCAAAATTAGAAAGGCACAAGAAGTGAAAAGATATCTAATTGTGCATAATAATAGAAAGGACACCAGTTGCATGAGTTATATCAAACAAACCACCATATGAAACTGTTTAATGGGCAGAGCACTCTTAAGAGGAGAATGCTTCTCCTTGTTATTCTCTTTAACTAAAAACATAGAGTGCTTTAACAGGGAAGGGTTGAACAGACTTAAACAAAATGCTTGAGTGAAAGAACTGGATAATTCTGTGACAAAAAATTTAGTAGACAAAAGGATTATTTGCATACAACAAACAATAAGAAGTTAAGAACAAACAAAAGAAAATTCCAAACGTTAAAAAGTATATCAGACCTCATATTTTAAGAATCCTTCAAGAACATCTAAAAGCAAAGGTCCACTATCTCCATTCCTGTTTAGGTCATATCCGTTCTTGGAACTGAATTCTTTCAACTCAGATTTCCAAGAATCCTTTGGCTGCAATTTAAGCAGTTATAAGGGTGAATATTTGAGACATTAAAAAGCAGCTGAATTTAACAGCAAAATAGCAAGAAGAAGACAGTAAAGTGAATAGTACCAAATTACACTCCGGCAAGTAAACTTTTAATGTGTGGCTTAGCGAAGCCCAATCTAAATATTCACATACGAGAGCAGTTAATAGTCTTCCTGCATATAGAACAAAACAGGAAAAGTCTGTCACAGCAGAGATCTTCTTCGTATAGTTTCATTGTAAATTTCTTCAACGGAGGACTGATGTTCACAATTTAAAGTTGCAGGGATCAAATAAGAACCTGAAGGAGAATTATGAAGTTGTCTTGCGTGATCATTGCAGCTGCCTAGAAGTGCTGGAGGTAAACCTTCGTCCTTTTCCATTGCCTTATCTTCCTCTTCAATAGCCTCAAAAACACTTGCTCTTAGCTCAGCCTGGTATGTCACATGAAATACATCAACACATCAATCATATGTGCACAAGTTTTTTTCTTCTTCATTCATGAGTTAAATCCCCAAAGAGAATGAAGACAGAGAAAGATCTTTAGCCAATACCTCCATTCCTCAGTTTTGACCATTCAAATTAAAGATCTTTAGCCAAAAAAAATCATTCTAGAAGTTCAATTGAATATATTTTTATTGCTTCTGATTTGATGTACCGTTAACGATCATATTACAGAACATGAATAGAGTAAACAAATAATAGCAGATGTGATAATCTCTGGACTATAGAGTACAATGGCCACTGTCACAGTTCCGATAGATAGAAATATCTTTACAAGTATAACCAACAAAAGAAGATAATCAGGAGAAAACCAAAAAACAAAAAAAAACCATCATCATTTTCACATAAAGATTCAATCTTTAACCTCAATATCTCTTATTGAATGCTTATTTTCCTTCCTCTATTCTCTATCCTAGGTGATACGTCTTCCGCCACAAGGAAAAATAATAATTATTTTTTCAATTTTTAACACCTCTTCCACGAGTTATGGCAACAATACAGCGAATAATGCACGCATTTAACAAATTCATAAATCAATCAAACATATTTAATCCAGGATCAAATTTAAGATAAATTTAACAATTCTATCCCGAAATTTCTTCAAAAATATCAAAAAAAATAAAAATGAAAAATGAAAAGAAAGAAGGAAATGATACTCGGATCTTAGCGAGAACGCCTTTCTTTTCAAGGGTACGAGTGACAAGGGTCTTCAGGTCCATCATTTCTCTGGTGTAATCGTCCATAACTGATTCTTAATCTACTAATTGATCCTTTCTCTTCTCTTCCAGCTTATCAATTCAAAAAAAAACCCCAATTTTTCTCCTAATTAGGTCCTGAGTTCTACTCAGCCTATATTTGTTCTCCTAAGATAGGATTTTAGGTTTAAATATAGAGAGAGGGGAAAGTGGGGGAGTTTGAATTAGGGGGAGTGGGAGATTTGCAATGAAGAAGAAGAGGGGCAAAGGGGGAAAAGTGAAGAGGACAAATGGATGTGGTTGGATGTGATGAATATGGTAAAAACAAAAAGGTTCCTATTTGCGTTCTTCCGGGCCCCGGCTTTGCCAAAGTCATATTTGGCATTTCTTTTGAGAAAATGGCTCCAGACGTACTCACCAGCCCTAGCCTTATGGAAAGACTTCACCCTAACTATTTTAATTTAGTCTCGATAATCTCTATTTATTTTTTTTTGCACAAATAATCCTCCAATAATTTACGGATAACGTGTAGATTCTTTACCACCACATTCGCAGTGGAATCCGGCCAACTTTGACACACGTGCACTGCACATGCATAAAATCCAAGGGCAAAGCCGGCCTCCTCAAACTCGACCCGTCATTTTGAGGGATTAAATCCCTAAACCCGACCCACCATGCACCTCCATTCATCTTTCTATTCATTTAATTATAGAGCTCAATTTGAATTGCCAATCAAGTATTACTCAAGCTGAGACTCTCAACAAAATGTTTATAATTTGAATACTGTCTAGTTAAAAAACGGCAATATGTGACAAATATGCAAACATTTGTGCTGGGTGGGCCAAAGTTCTATTGAAATCTTAGTTGGATTAGTGAAGCTAAATGTTTGTATATCGGTACAAAAAACAAAGTTCAATTTGAATTTAAAATTTTCAAGTGGGGGGACTTGTGCGCCACAGTAACGGTTCGAAACAGAGAAATTTTACACGTACTGACACCTACTATGATAGTACATTAATAGCTGTTAGTGAAATGTTTCTACATATATTAGAATTTTTTTAAATCAATTTTTTATATAATTACTTTTTCTAAAAGTTGTAGGCTAGTAGCGCAATTCACTAATGGTTGTTAATGTTCTGTGTAAACAGGAGTCAGGATACATAATTTTCCTTGTTTGCACCATAGTCGAGTCGGGATTTGTGAACCACTTCGTGTATAATCTCCTACACAAAAATTATTGTTTTCATACTTGTTTTTCATAAATAATTTACTTTTTCAATTATGAGACGAAAAATCTCAAGTAAAAAGCCCATTAAAGTACACCTACGCTATCGGAAAAGATCAACCGAAAACTAATTTTGGAAAAAAATTCTGATATTGCACCCTCAACTCTCTGTTTATATACAAGGTGCAAGAAGTCGATTAAGAATAACCGTTTCTGCTTAGCTATAATTAGCCAATAATTAAGTAAAATAAAATCTAAGTCATTACAACTAAAAATAGTCATAATACAACTTAACAGAAATCAGCATTTGTATAATTTATTTACAATTTGCGACGAAAAAAGTAGTAATATATTATGAGCTATATCACAATGTTTTTTTTATTATTGTTTTTTATATGAATTATACTTGGTGATCACTTGAATGACTAGGCATGGATAGCTTCTTTTTTTATTAATATTGGAAAGAGATGTTGATCCCAAACTTATAGTCGAAAAAACCAGCATTTTCTCCATATCCACACCAGTCCACCACAGTTCCACACTGACTCGATTACAAATTTGTGGCTGACTAAAAAGAATTCAAATTTCTCAATACCACGTTTCACTGCCATCTCAAGGAATAAGTGGAACCATTATTAATCTTAGAGCAGTATATGAAATCAGGGGATGATCACAAAAGCCAACTCGGGGGGCGGGGGCGGGGGCGTGATCTGTATATCGTTGCCAACTGGAGAAGTGTAAAAAGAATAATGTACAAAACGCCTATTAGTTAGCTACGCCATATCTAGCCATGTGCAGAAAATGGGACAACGCCCCAGTCAACCTATCTATTCGGTTCCTCTGCCACCGATCAAGCAATTCCCAGACACGCTTTAAAATCGTCCTGATACAACTAAACCAGAAAACGTGAAGTTCATTGCACACACCATCTATCCTTTGTTTATAAGTAACCATTTACGCCCACGACATTGATCAAGATTTATGTGAAATGACAGTTAATCAATGCAATACAGCTGATTCATGAGTTCCGTTTCCAAAAGCAGAAGCGAAACTAATGAAAAGAACAGGAACCAATTATACAACAGAGAAAAAGGAATCAACAAGCTTTTTTTAAATTGCATATATATCAAAAAATGCAGTCAAATTGAACGAACACTTACATGGCATTGCTATCAATACAACAAACAAGAACACAACAACTATTGCCCCGAACTACCCTCCTCTTCCTCCAACTTCTTCACATAAGCTTGAAGCACCATGATTAAGTTCCTAGCAGGGGCTTGAATAGTTCCGACAACAGCCGATGCAGGGCCCTTAATTGACCCCAAAAGCCTAGCATAAACCTCAGCTCTTGAAGGCAAAGTCTCTAAGGCCTTAACCTCACCGGGCCCATAATATTTCCCTTCAAAAACAGCCCCAGTAAAATCATTATCTTCCAACTTCTTCTCCTTCTGAAATTCTCTATAAGGCTTCAATGCCGCTGGGATTTCGTCAGTATGAACAAAAAGCCAAGCATTCATACCTAAAGGAATTTTGAATAACGACAAAACATATATTCAATAAATATTGTGGGTAGATTGCAAACTCAAAGATCAATCTAACCAAAATATCGAGAGTATGCAGACAATATTCTATGCATCAATTCTCAAGTCCATAGAGATCAACCAATCTAATAATGACTCAAAATCACTCCAACGTCACACAGAATACATAGACAAACCCCTATATATATACACACACACTAGAACTCACAAATCCAAACCCTAATCAAATCTCTCACAACATAACTAGGAAATCTAAATTTTCTAGGAAACTACTAAATCAAATCTAATATACAATAAACCTACTCCCTCCGTCCCAAATTGAATCTACACTTTCTATTTCACTTTGACACAAAATGAATATCCACTCTCTAACATTCAATGTATGTTCTCCCCAAAATCCCATAACTAACCTACCAAGAGATTGCCACTAAGGGGATTGCAAGCTTCACTAAAGAATGAGTCCTCCTAATATCTTAACTTACTTATGGTCAAATTAATTTTCTTAATTATTATTCAACTCAAGTATGGACATTCAATTATGGATGGAAGGAGTAGCAAATACTAAAACTAATAAATCTACTAATAAATAATAAACATGCAATAACAATAAGATACCCCCATTAAATCCCCAATAATTGGGGTATGGGCGGGAGAGGTACCACATTTGACAATAAATACACAAATTGATTACTCTAGAATACCAATGGAACAGGAGGATTGGAGACTGACCTAAATAAATAATAAACTTGAATTAACAATAATGTCAAGCATCCATACCTTTCATACAAGGCTTCAAAGCTTCCCATTGAGTCCCTTCAATAGCTTTATAAACAAGAGTATTCTTAGCAACTAAAAGCTTAGTACTTTCTGGTAACTGTTTCCTGAGTTCTTGAAATTGCTTAACTGTGAACCCTTTATAGCTAATCCCAGCTAAAAGATAGCAATTTTCAAGCTGTTCTTTGACAGTTTCAACTGTTTCCTCTTTCTTGTTCCTGCTAATCGCTGCCCTGATTATTAAATGTTTTCCAAGATTTGGGCGGCGGTGGTGGATTGCGGTGGCGGTGGTGAAGGGGTTTTTGAAGTGGGATTTGAGAGAAAGTGAGGTGGGATTGGAGAGAATGGGTGGGGATGGGGGCTTGGAGGAGGGTAAAGTGAAGAGATTGGCCTCCATTGGAGAAGAAAGATTTGAAGGTGGAAAGAGGAGAGAAGGGGAACTGTGTGCTTGAAATGGGTGGTTTGACCTTATCTTCTGAATAATGAAAAGAAAGTGAGGGTAATTTGGGCACACAATTTATTTTTTTAGAAAGCAATTGAAAGTGGACCGCTTTCTTTGTTTCTTCTATCTTCCCTAGATAAAACGTTGGGCTTGAAACTAAAGTCGTTGCAGTAGATGGAATTAGCTGCAGAGGACTTTCTCTCTCTCTCTCTCTCTCTCTCTCTCTCTCTTTTTCTTTTTTTTTTTATAGGACAATGTGATTGAAAATGGGGGGGTAAATAGAATAGTAAACTACCATGTTCATAACCTTATTCAATGGGCAAAATTAAACATTGTAGTTGGTTTTTATCAAAGATTTGACTACTACTAAAGTGCCAACATCCCTTGAACATTTTGTTTTAATTTAGTTTTTTGCCTTTGAATTAGATGATGCAAAACTTTTTGTTGTAACTTAGTCCCAATTTTGAATCTTTCTAATGATTACAGTAATTTTTTACTTAGCCAAAAAAAAATGTGAATGAAACTGGGGTTTTTCTCCCTCTACATGTAGGATCAGAAAGAGTTTATCATTTCTTGAGCTTTTATAAGAGATTGGACTAAAGTGCCAACACCCTTGAACTTCTTTTTTTTATTTAGTTTTTTACCCTAAAATATTTATTTCTGAGAATGAAGTGATTCATGACAATATTATTGAATTTTAAGTAAGGTTAGCGCAATTTAGAGAGAAAAAAATAATTTAAGCGCAGTTGAGAAATATTTCTATTCAAAATAATAAATTTAAAATAACAAGTCTTGTACATTCAACGTCCCTTGTTAACAAAAAGCCTCTTGAGAGAGAGAGAGTAACCTAATGCAAAACAAAGCTCATCCTTTGGATTTATCAACAAAAAAACAGAGAAAAAATTAGCAACAAAAGAGTGAAAAAGTTCTATTAGAACGACGCAGCATCATTTTACAATATCCAAAACTATCCTTCAAGTATAAACAGGCAGAGCATCCTAGGAGAAAATACCGAAATTTGTAGTTGGACTCCAGATGTGATTCATGAAAATAAGTACAGAAAAAAAAAAGAACTAGTTTCACAAATAGGACATATATGATACATACATATACAAAAAGAGTTATTACAGTATATGCTGGAATGTGTGTCTATCTTACGCAAAAGCTCTGGTGGTTAATATTCAAACTAACAAAGAGAAGAGCATTAAGAAAGGCATATCTACTACTACCTCCGTTCCATAATATAAGTTGTTTTCGCTACATGTCTTAAACGACTTATATTAAGGATGGAGGGAGTACTAGTTTCTCGGAATGGAGGAGGCATACATACTGCCAGATTCCTCGACCTTAGCTGCTGCTTTTTCTTCTCAAATTGTGCAGAATGAGAGGTATTCCTTCAAACAGATGTGACAAGTAATTCTCTAAATCTTCAGAAGAGTACTTAATGTACTTCCCAGCGTTCCTTCCACTCTCTAGATGACTTCCAAATCTCCCCATAAAGGATCTGTATGCAGGAATAAGTTTTTCCGAAATGGATATATGAAGCTCATCCCTGAGCTGAGAATCTGGGACCTTCCAAGCTGTTTGAATTCGATAGATATCTTCAAAACAAGCATTAAAATTCTTAAATCTATCCTTCAAAACCACCTTTGAGGCATTACTACTTAAGCTCCCTCCAATCCCTTCATCCTTCAAACAAGAAAGCACCTTTCTCCATGAAGCTCTAAGATAACTAGTAGCATACTGTCTAATCTGACCACGCCGCCTACGTATCCAATTATCGCCTAAGAGGTTTCGTAGCTCTGAATCTTTTACCTTCTGAACTAAGTAAAGAATGTTATTCATCAAAAACACAAATTGCAACCCAACATCCTCATACATTCTTGACTTCTCCTCAAGATTTAATTCCAAAGACTTAATCAGAGACAGCAAGCGCAATGCCACAGGACTTTCGTTCTCTAGGTCCGTATTATTATCCCTAACATCTATTTTCCAATTCTCATTTCCTAATACTTCTTCCATATTTTCCAATAGCACATTAAGGGTATCACTATAATCAACAAGCAATTTCACATAATTCAGCACATAACGAGTAAGAGGATGAATCTCACCATTTTGTATAGGCCTCCTCGATGTCTCGCCCTTAACCGCATTCTCAAACTCCACGAGGGTTCCAATGGCAGCCTCTGCTAACCCATCTAACACTCCCTTGGCCTCACTGCAAATCATTTCACCAGCTTCTTCATCATTAAAGAGCCCCTGCAAATCAGGCAAAGCATTGGATAACGCATCATACATATCAAGAATCCTAAACAATTTCTCCGACGACCTTCTAATAATACCAACAGCTTCCCCAAAATTCAAGAGCTGGATCATGCACCCTTTCGCCGTCTCTATAAAGCAAACTTCTTTAATCAAATCCGACCCATTAAATATCTCCTCACAAAGACTCTTTTCAGCAGGTAATAGAATCCTAACCACTACTTTAACCGCATTAATCCATTTCTTCATTTTCTCATCCAAAGATTTCCATTCTAACCTCTGCACTTCCTCAATGCTCAGCTTCTCAACCCCAAGAATAGACATGAACTCATCAAACACATCCCGGCGAACACTCGAGTACATCTGGCAACACTCTTTTTCATATCCAGCTCGGATCATTCTTTCAGCAATTTCACTAAGTTCTACAATGCCATCCGGATTGATTAAATCAACCCATACATCATCACCACGGCCGAGGCTGACACCACGGCGGTGGTGGTTGTACCTAGGGGTACCGGAACCACCACTGCCACCGGTGGCAGAGTCAAAATCAGGGATTTCACTCGAGAGAGAGGAAAGTCGGGTCATTGACCCATGAAGCCTTTCCGGGTCAAGAGGGGTCGTGTTCTTGATGAGTATATGACGAAACTCATCTTCCAACCTAGACATCGCCAACTGGAGGGCGTTCTCCGCCCGGTCCATGACGTCATCATCCACCGACGATGACGGTGGTTCAAGAGATAAATCCTCAGTTAATTGAATGATCTCATCAACAGCGCCCAGATAATCACCATCCGGTCCATTTGAATCATCCCACCGCAAGATCAGCTGCTCGGCCGTCTCGAACCGAGGGTCCACAACAGGTCCGACCCCCCTCAACAACGAGGGGAGATCATTATCATCATTTCCGACACATGGGTCGGCGCCACCGGGGTGGGATGAGGTGAGCATGAGGTCAGAGAACTTGGACAAACGGGAATCGAGGGTGGAGAAGAGAAGAATCATATCATCGGTGTTAACATTTTTGGAAGAATTATTAAGACTCTTAACGATATGTTGGGCTGCTGCTAAGACCTTTTGTTGTCCATCTACTGTTCCTGCCATTTGACCTCAACCCAACCCTTTCTTTCTTCTTCTTCTTCTTCTTCTTCTTCTTCCCCTCTCTCTCTCTGTAGGATTGGAAAAGGGGATGAAATTAGGGTTTAAAGAGGGAGAGAAAGGGGGGAAAAAAAATGAAACGGCTGTAAGCTGGCTGGGCTGATGTTGATGATGTTGTTGTTCTGGCCATTTCTGACTTCTGAGTGACAGTGTGTCTACACGTACGTGCAACCATCTTTTCTTTCTTTCACAGGTTTGACACGGTCGAGTTATCATACTGAATACAAAAAATTCAATACAAACTAAATATTTTTTAATATCATGTTATTTGATAATAAAAAAATTGAGGGCTTGTTTGGTGCGATGATCAATTAATTATTTGTTATCCGTTAGGTCACGCGTTCAAATTAAAAAACAGACTCTTTATGAAAATATGAGGCTAATGTTGCGTACATGAGAACCTTCTCTATACTTTGCTGATGCGCAAGTCTGGGTATAATATTGATATTTTGATTACAAAAACATTTTAACTTTTACTTCCTAAATTTTCACAACATGTTATAAAAATCTTATATTTAGAAATGAAGGTAATAATACATTTTTTTTTGTTGAATAATAAATTTTCCATTAATCACAAAATAGCCGAGGTCATTACAATCAAAGGAAAATCTGAAAATATAAGAAAATAAAAGTTATACAATGATTTAAAAAATCATAATAACCGTCAAAAGTCACACTCAATAAAACTTGGGTGGTTAGAAGATACTAATATAAAAATTAGTAAGATAAACAAATACATAATCTTCTTCGCAGCATCTTCATCGCAATCCATTTAACCACAGTGGCAGGAGAAGATCAATTTCAACATCTTCTTTAGTGATCGAAAATTTATAGGATCATGGGCATATCAACCGTCCTACAAATTGCCTCGAGAAGATGTAAAAGGTTGATAAGGGCCCATATCAAGTACGGGTTGAAAGATTTATCATAGGAACATAATGAATAAGTCTAGATATGTGAAGATTTGAGACACATCTAACCCCGTGTCTTGAATCTTAAAAAAAATACTTTAAAAGAAATCTTATATGATTTGTAGTACAAAATAGAGGTAAAATACCCGAATAAAAACAGTAAATAAAATTAACTGGCCAAGATCCGATCATTAACCGGAGCCAATGGTCAAATCTGACCAGTAGAAAAGGCAAAATAGGTGATTGCAGGGAGAAAAAAAAGTTGCAGAGAGGGGGGAAAGGAAGGAAAGGACTCTGTATTCTAAGGTAATAATAATACATATTTAAAAGCATATAAAACCTACCAAACTGAATTGGGTAGTGATTATTGGATCAAAATTTTGGGATTAAATTTGGATAAAAAAGGCATGATGTCACATTAAATTTTAACCATCGTTTACATTTTATACTCTTTAATCCTTGTTTGATTCAATTTTTTTGATGCAACAATAATTATTGAACTGAATTTTTTGATGTTATGCACTATAATTACAACCGGTTAGGCAAGGCACAAACGTTATCAGTCATTGATAGCGCTAGGGCTCCACACGTTTCTTCTTTGAGCCTAATTTTATTGTCTTTGTTGTCTTTCCTACATCCCCATCCTTTTTAAAAGAAAAAAAAATATTTTCTTATTTTTTCTTCTCAATCCTTCACATTTTATAATTTTATAATTTCAGGTTTCAACATAGTATCTCTCTAACATTAGGTTCGAAACTTTCCCATGGTTCATACCCTAGGGACGGATCCACAGAAAGATTAGTGGGGTCATTTTGATTTTTTTTTTTAATTATATATGATATATTTTATTCTATTTAGATAATAAATGTATAAATGACCCCAGTAAATTATTGTGTATATCAAATGACCACAGTAAATTATATTTCTGGATCTGTCACTGTTCATACCAAAATAAGAAAAGAAAGGAAAAAATAAAGATGGTAGAAGCGGTAAAATAAAAGAAATGTCAATGGTATAATTGGAATAAATTGTTGACAACTAATAAAATAGTTTTAAACGATAATTAATTTGGATACCTATAAATCTCTTAAATGACAATTAAATGAGAATGGAGGGAGTGCTAAAAAGTAAGAATTGCGGCAGTAGTTCATAATTAAGTTAAATTATTAATCCTGGACTCAAAAGTAATAAAACTTAAATAAATTAGTCCAAGATAAGGGACCCGGTTTCACAGAAGCGGTCAACATAGATATTGAAAAAAAAAGAATTGCTTATTTTGTAAACATAATTTTAATATGAAGCAGGTCAATTATATCATTTGATACAAAACTGATAACATCTCTACATAATGAGAATGACGTGTTAATTATGTGATGACGTGATTAATTATGTATCAAAAGGTATACGTAGACCTGATTTATATCCGAATTGTCCATTTTTTAAAATAGGGCAGAATTATAAGTGTCATATTTTAAGGGCAATTGTGGTATTAAACCCTTGAATAATCCTCACGCGAGAAATTTCCGCCAAAGAGCCACCATATAACCGTAACTCCAGACTCCCGCGCCGCCCGCAAATTGTGTCATCTGGGAAGAAGCTCCATATACATGAAAAGATGGATTCAGAATCGATCTTTCTGCAATTCAATCCTCCGAAAAGTCGTCTTCTTCCCAACCCAATTCCTCTCCACATCACCAGCCAGTGCCGCCACCAACAGACACCCAGTAGAAGGCGGGGAAGAGGACGCCGGAGCCTCCATTGGAGACGATGGATTTAATGGTGTAATCCAAGATAAAGACCTACTTAGAAAAACACCCAATGGGGGTCTTTTTATACTGGACCTCATTGATAAAGGAGCAATGGATCCAGATGCTACTCTATATAATACTCTCCTTAGACGTTGTACTCAGCTCGGGAAGATTAAGGAGGGACGGATTGTTCATTCTCATTTTCTTGGTTCTGTTTATAGGAATTATGTTACTACGCATAATACGCTTATTAGTATGTATGCGAAATGTGGGTTGCCTGATGAGGCACGGAAGGTGTTCGATGAAATGGCGAACAGAGATATGGTTTCTTGGACTGCGGTTATTACTGGGTTTTCGCAAAATGATAGAGCTGAGGAAGGTTTATGGTTTTTTATTGAGATGTTGAGAAATGGGTTTGTTCCGAACCAGTTTACGTTAGGGAGTGTGTTGAAGGCTGCTGGTGCTGTTGGAGAGAGTCAGGGGAGGCAAATTCATGGGGTTTGTGTTAAGAGTGGTTTTTATGAGAATGTTTATGTGGGTAGTGGGCTTGTTGATATGTACGCAAAGTGTGGGAGAATGGAGGAGGCAAAAATGTTGTTTGATGGTTTAGAGTGTGGAAATGAGGTACCCTGGAATGCTTTGATCTCAGGGCATGCTAGAAAAGGTGAAGCTGAAAATGCAGTGAGGTTGTTTTCGGAAATGCAAAGGGAAGGGTTTCAGCCCACTCATTTTACTTATTCTAGTGTTTTTGCAGCTTGTGCAAGTATTGGAGCACTGGAGCAGGGGAAATGGGTACACGGGCATTTGATAAAATCGGGGTTAAAGCTTATTGCTTTTGTTGGGAACACTGTTCTTGATATGTACGGTAAAGCAGGTAGCATGGAGGATGCAAGAAAGGTCTTTGATCGTCTGGTCAAGCGGGATGTTGTTTCGTGGAACTCACTGCTTACTGCTTGTGCACAACATGGTCTTGGAAGAGAAACTTTGGAGCGATTTGAGGAAATGCTTAGTAAGGGAAATGAACCAAATGAAGTAACCTTCCTTTGCGTTCTCACTGCTTGCAGCCATACTGGGCTTCTTGAGAAAGGACTATATTACTTTGAATTGATGAAGAAGTTCAACGTGGAACCTGATATCTCACATTATGTGACAATTGTTGATTTGCTAGGTCGAGCAGGTCAACTTGATCGTGCAGAAAGGTTCATAAAGGAAATCCCAATTAAACCCACAGCAGCTGTATGGAAAGCCTTGCTTGGAGCTTGTAGGATGCATAAAAACATGGAGTTGGGCGCTTATGCTGCCGAGCGTGTTTTTGAACTCGATCCATATGATTCGGGACCACATGTCCTACTTGCTAACATTTACGCCTCTGCTGGTAGATTGAAAGATGCTGCTAAAGTGCGAAAAATGATGAATGATAGTGGTGTAAAAAAGGAGCCTGCTTGTAGTTGGGTGGAGACTGAAAACAATGTTCACATGTTCGTGGCAAGCGATGATGCACACCCACAAAGAGATGAGATCCAAAGAATGTGGGAGAAAATTATGGAGAAGATCCGAAAAATTGGTTATGTACCTGACACTAGCCATGCGCTTTGGTTTGTGGATGAGAAGGAAAGGGAAATGAGATTACAGAATCACAGTGAAAAGCTTGCTTTGGCTTTTGCTCTTCTTAATACGCCACCCGGGTCTACCATCCGAATCAAGAAAAATATTAGAGTTTGTGGAGACTGTCATACAGCTTTCAAATTTGTGTCCCAGGTGGAAGACCGAGAAATCATTCTGAGAGACACCAATCGGTTCCATCACTTCTTTGGTGGCTCTTGTTCGTGTGGAGACTATTGGTAGTTGTATATTCAACATAGCAGCTAAACCATTAATTACTCGGGACAAGATGTGGTAATGACCTTGTGGTTTTGCAAATATTATTTACAGCGGTAGATTACTGAAACATAAACTTCCTGGCTGAAATATTTTGTTTTGATATCTTCAGTTAGAGTTTTCCACTGGTGTTTTATGTCACATAGCAAGTTTTGGGCCCTGTTTGTAATTGTGGACATATGGAGCCCTTTCTTTGGGAAATGGGTGGTTGGTCGGCGGCAGAGAGAGATGAAGGTAGCAGTGGCGGACGTGGAAGGAGGGAGAAAATAGAGGGAAAAGGGGAGTGGGAATGATGGTCGCCGGAGAAAGAAGAAAGAAACGAAGATGATGAATTGGAGGATACCATAGTGTGGTGCCTATTTTACCTTGCAGATTGGTCACGTTAGTGGGTGTGCAAGAGATTGGCCAGAAACCACCGTGAGAGGTGGCGCTAGAACCATCTTAGAGGCACGCAAATACTCCTGGGTCTATTTTGGAACTATAAATATTTTGGGATCTAGCCATATGATGTGAAATACTTTATGGACCAAACATGTTGTTTTCCCATTTTAATATGCTAAACTTGTCAAAGAGTTCATACAAATGAGTGCCTAGCAAGAGGATTAATTACCAAAGTTCATTTGCCAATCTTATCAATGACAAAGTGGTTGTCATTAGCCACGGTAAAGATCTTAGAATATGGAGTTCATGAATCTGCTGGGAGGATGTCAGAATTCATGACGGTGGCTGCTGCACCAGTGTTCAACAAAACTATCACAGGAGTAGTTAAAGACTTGTGAGAGGGATGATCTGTATTCAGACTTTGGAAGAAGAAAAAAAATCTTAGATTTTTTCAACAAAAGAATCTGTTACATCAAGTCTTAATACGTGCTTCAATACTTTTAATACATATACTTTTTTTTTGTTTTTGATAAATAAAGGATTATCTATTAATAACAAAATAGCGGGGTCATTACAACCTGAATAGCTTCCAAACTCTTTCTCTAATACAACAAAAGAGAAGAGTTGAGAAAGGTAGAAAATCAAATAAGATAGAAATTAAAAGTTACACGAGGTAACAGATAATAATTCACACCCCAAATAACCTAGTTGGGAAGCAACTAAAACTACTATTAATAATTTAACAAACAAATAAAAGATAGTCTTCTCCGTAACATATTCATCGTCATTCGCAATCATTTGATTTCAACCTCTAATACATATACTTTGATGCTAACTAACACCTCTTAGTTATTATTAAACAAGCATGGGGCTCATAAGTTGGGCTTCGAATACGCCATGACAAAAAGGGCAATTCTGTCATGGACCACGTTTATGTGAACCTTGTAATTCAAAATTAGACATGTCATCTCAAAATTATCTCTCTCATCATTCTATAGTAATGTGACTAATTTTAAAACACAATGTCCAATATACCTGGTCAATATCAGAACTATACTGACAAAAATTGTTGAAATTGATGTGATGACCACTTGTATTTAAAAAAAAAAAAAAGTGGGTCAATGAATTTCAAGAAATACTAGGTTGAACAATTTGATTGATCAAAGAATGTGGTTCTCCAATGTCAAATGTTGAATATGGTAAGAAAGTGGATGAGGATAATGCTTATATTCTCTTCCTGCAGCTAAGGAATTGTGTGCTTCACCATTTCTTTGGGACTCCTATTACAAGTGCTCGACACCAATACCAAACTTCTATTGACCTTTGATGGGTATATTCTTGCGTATTCTCCCCATTTCATTAATGGATAAGGTTTTTTATGTGGAAAAGAATTTTGTTGGAGCTTTTTTTCCTAACATTGTTACGATATTGATGTATATATTTTTTTAGCCCAATTTTCATATAATTTCAATCATTTAATTATTAAAATAGTTATTATACTGATGCTGAAAATAATTATTCTTATGATTGAAATAGTAATCATTCTTTTTTTTTAAATTTAATACTCTCCCGATTCAAAATATAAGTTTTTTTAAAAAAAAATTCCCACAAATTAAAATGACTAATCAAGATGATTAAAGTACCCACAATTAATACGGCAAAGAACAATCAAGATGATTAAAGTACCCACAATTAATACGACAAAGAACAAAAAAATTAATAAAGAGTTACATGTGAACTACACATTTCGACCAAAATAAATATAGAGAAAAAATAATGTAGGGATAAATTAGCCAATAAATACATAATTTTTATAAAAATACTTATATTTTTGTAATAAAAAATAACTCGTAATAAAAATTATATTTTGAATCGGAGGAAGCAGTAATCATTCAGTGGGTGATAAAAGAAGAAGAAGAAGGACAAAATGGGGAATAAAGAAAAAGATTGACTAAAACAGGGAAAAGCATAGGGAAGACTTTTAGTACGGAAGGAGCAGAAGCGACCACGTCACTCCCAATGGTCCGGGCGCCACATAAACCTCGTACCCTTGCCGACAACTACTAATCTCCCCCAACACATTCATTTTTTTTTTATCTACTCCATTTATCATTTTTTTATCTACCTTTTTTATCACATATTTATAATATATTATATTTGTGTGGGATTATTATATTGTTAAACAATTATACTCCCCTATTTCACAATAAAGGTATTTTTAGTTACTTTAATAGCGGATTAAAGAAAATTTTATTATGACACTCTTAAGTCTCAACCATCTCGTTCTCTATAACATAAAAATAGCAGGACCATTTTAGAATAAATGTCTTTAAAAAAGAAAAAGATATATTTGAAAAAAAGGAAGAAAAGCTAGAAGAGTTCTATTAAAAAACAAGATTTTTTATTTTTTTTGGAGTACTTGCAAGATAACTAGTACTTTCTCCATTCCTAAATATAAGACTTTCATTACATGTTGCAAAAATTAAGGAAACAAAAAATTGAAGATGCTTTTTTAATTAAAACACCACTATTACTCTCCTAAATATAACTTGTATACCACTAATTCTATTTAATAGAGTAATATTGATATTTTGATTACAAAAACATCTTAATTTATGTTTCATTAATTTTTGCAAAAAAGTATTATATTTGGGAATGGAGGTAGTAGTAGATAAGAGAAGCACCAACTTGAAGAAGCCATTTTCATTTCTTTTTTCCCCCTCCTTTTGGGGACTTTGAATATGCTTTTTAGGGCCAAGTCTATATAGGTCTCCAATTTATTTTTTTTTATGAATAAAAGATTACCCATTAATAATAAAATGACAGGGGCTATTACAATCTGAAAAGTTTCCAAACTCTTTCTCTAATACAACAAAAGAGAGGAGTTGAGAAAGGAAAAAAGACAAACAAGACGGGAAAAAAAAAATTACACAAGGTAACGGAAAATAACCCACACTCCAAGAGGTAGGAAGCAACTAAAACTACTAATTTAACAAACAAACAAAAGATAGTCTTCTCCGCAGCATCTTCATCGCCATTTTCGAACCCCATAGGCAAGCACTTGGTTTCAACATCTTTCATAGACAGCGATTCTGAAGAACATGGGTTTATCAACGATCTAAAGAATCACCTAGAAAAGAGGTGAAAACTCAAGAAAGGGCCCAGAACAGTACCATATAGGTCTCCAATTATAGCATGAATAATATAAGCTTGAATTAAAACTATAATATTATCTTATTACTTGAGATTAGTAATTTTTTTATTTGCACATATTATTATTGTAAAAGGAGTAAAGGTTAAATGTGTCCCATCAATTATTAGTAGTTGATATGGATTGTAATTTCATAAGTATATATGTCATAAATTGTTTAAACGGAAAAGAAATCGAGGCCTAACTAGCTTAGGGTACAATTCCAATCAAACATTTTAAGAAGTTCCATGCAAAAATCAAACCTTGGTTCACTCCGAGGGCGACTCGCTGTCCACTGCTAACGTGGTGATTAATTCGGGTTTGATTTGTAGTTGGCCCATAGTGTGAAGGGTCTGATCATACTTGTTTTTTTTTACACGAAACTTTACCACTGTAGAAAAATCTCACGAGATTTGATGTCTACTAAAAAAATTGAACACTCGTTAAAATTGAGATATATAACTACTCCAATTAGTTACACAAAGTTCGGAGTTCATCAATACAACCTTAATAACCATATTAGAACCTAAATTTAGTTACATGCATTTTCATTTCCGTCCACGATTAAAATATGAATTCAACATGAAAAATACTCTCTCCTAAAGAAGAAGAAAGTTGATCATTCAAACCATGAGGGCACATATTCTTTGCTTGAGCAAGCTTTTTGAACGCCTAAGGCGGAACCCCATGAACGGGGAGATAGTAATGCACCCATGAGCGTGGGAGAACAACCCTGGATCGTGAGAATAAAGTCTCACCGCAACGCTTGGCGGAGTAGATCGAACCCTGACCTCTCTGTCCCTGCCAAGACTTACCCACTTGGGCAAAGCACTTGATGATTTGCTTGAGCAAGCTAGGAACATGATGATGGCAACTTATTGATCATCATCATTCGTCAAATCCTCAAAAGAGAAAGGAATACTCCTAAGAAAATTTTAAGACAAGAATTTACCGTAAGAGGAATGGTCCAAGGTCGAAAGGGCAAATTTTTTATTTTGATAAGTGAATAAATTTAAAATTTACATAAAGGTCAATAAATACAGTACACATAGGCCAAAAAGTCAATTATCTTTTCTATAAATTTGTACTTTTGGTTCACATGTATTGTATTGATTGACTCGAATATAAATTTTAAACTTACTCACTTACTAATAGTAGACAAAACTTCTCGTCAGAAGGGGTCTACCACCTGTCTATAAATGTCAATCAAAATAAGATTCCTAATGCCAGTACTCCACATATCTATATTATTCAATTCCCATGTAATCCAAACCAAAAAAAAAGGGAAAACAATTTCGTATAATCGGTTTAAATATATAAGTATTTATTCACAATGCATTGTAAGATTATACATACATATGAATCTAATATGAGAGAAAGCATTTTAAATTTTAAATAAGTTGACTTAATCAATCAGGGTGGGAATTCGTATGTTTTATTTTTATTGATATTTTATTCATAAAAAAAAACTTTTGTTGATATTTGTGATATTAAATTTTGTGATATCAAATCAACTTATTTAACGAATATATGTTTTGCAAGTACGAACATACCACGTATTTCAAATATAATTCAAAACCAAATAAAATCATGTGCATGTGTAGTCTTCTGGTACTGAAACAGGAGAGTTAATCAGCTAATTATGCTCCTTGATATTCACTCACATGTTAAACCAAAGGGCATTTATTTTATGGATAGTTCTAATATGAATCAGGTTCATTAAATTATATGGTTTAGAACTGACCACATCACTACAAAATGAGGAAAGAGACAGTTATGTGATAACTTAGCTAATTCTAGACCAAAAGATCCATGTAGAGCAGATTCATATCAGAAAATCCTTATTTATTCAGAAATAATAGTGAAGGGGTCATTGAAACTTTTAGACGGTCCAGATTTGTCACTGATTAGTGAAGGGTAATCCTCTTTTATTCTCTTTTTGGGATGACAGTGATTGGTCATGTTTGATTGGTGTCACTGACAAGGGCAAAAAACTCTCTGTCCCCGTTCGTGTATGTCCCCGTATCCCCAACCAATCACAATTCACCATGTGTATATATAATTGAAACAAATATTTATATAGTAAATTCTAATTGGTTAGGGACACGGGGACATACACGGATAGGGACAGAGGATTTTCACCCACAAGACCCCCTGTCTCCATTAAGGTTTCTTCTCTCTCTCTTTAATGTCGAATATAATGCTGAAAATTAAAATTTTAGTATATTTTAAATATTTTTTATTATCCGTTAAAAAATTAACGGTCTAATTTGGATTGAATACTTGTTGTGATTTTTTAACATTTGTTACATAAAATAGGTGTTATATTCATATGATTCAGAATTCTCCACATCAGAATAGAGAATATTTTCTTAATTGTTTATTCCCAGCAGAGAAATCTGAACCACAAATCCACTATAAACTCGGTCAATATCTGAATTTCTCACTTATAAAATGAAGTTTGGAATTATAAAAAGTTAATAAATAGGACTATTACAGGGGTAGGAATCTTCAGTCCACATTCAGTGTCTCAGTCCCCGTCCCACTAATAAGAAATTGAATGTGTTAATTCTTTAATTAAAAATTTATAACCTAAAAGAAATAGTAGAACTCGTAAGGGAAATATGAATATGTGTCAATTATCTATTCGTAGGGATAGATGATTTTTTTTGCCCTATTAGAGGAACCTGATTTTTTCTCCTTTAATTTATTATAGTCTCTGAGTTGTTGTGACTTGGCCTTTTTATTTGCAATTGTTATGTTTCTTTGCTCGAATCAGTGCAAACTCGGCTCACATTTTAGATGAGCTAAAAATATTCACTCGTAAATTTAAATCACCGAGACAAATATTAAATCGAATCATGAAAGATCAAGTCGGTCGGGTCAACTTACTTCCACATCAAACGATGATTAAACTCAATAAGTAAAACTCTACTTCTGAACGATCAATATGACATAAAACAAACTTTTATAAACTATGTAAGTACTTCATAAGCCGTATACAATGAAAACAAAAAAAGAACCATTTTAATAAGATAATGCTAAGCTTGCAAAATATCTTCTTATGCTACCTTAAACAACAACCGACCATATTATATTTTCCTTGCGAAAAGATAGGCATAAGAACTTAAAGAATATTAAATGGTGCGGTGCAGACGATTTTAAATTGAAAGGGGGTATGATTTAGCATAAAATAATAATAATAATAATAATAATAATAATAATTGGAAGGGTATGAAATGAGAAGTATTAAAGTTTAAAAAGGGAAAGAAAAATGAAAGTTTATTTTCTTTGTTATTCTTCTGGGTTTTGATGTACTCATCAATGCTGAAACTAATTTGAATTTGGTTCTTATTTTATTTTTTTTTGACGTCACGATGGGCGATTGCCCACATTGGGAAGAGAGAACAGCCCCACATTGAAGAGAGAGAACACCCTAGATAAGGGAGAATAAAGATTACCGCACGCAGACGGAGAATATCAAACCCTGAACCTCTAGATCACGGGCCAGTCAATGCTCCACTGGGCTATTGGCCTCTTCGATTTAAATTTAGTTCTTAAACATGGCATAAATTATTTAAAGTGAAAATAAAAAACTAATTTCATCAAGAAATTCGGATTTGGTTCCTGATGTGAGAAGAGCAAACTGTTAGCACTTGTCTCAACCTACGATGTCATATATATATATATTTGGATGAAAAAAAAGTTATGAAAGTTTCTTTGAAAGAAAACATCCCGTGGGAAAGCATCACGAACTGGTGGTCGACGTAACAATAATGACATTTGTCGATATCCCACCACCAATTTATTAAGATCATCATAGATTATTAATGCGTGCATTGATGAGACTCATATATAGGAAATACTATCTTCTGTAAAAAAAGATCTAGATTTGTAATTTTTTAGAAGGATTAATGACAATTCGAGCAAAATTTCCTTTCCTTTCTTCTCTTACGCAATTCCTAACTAGTCGTAATTAGCTTGGAATAAGAGGAATCGGTAGTGTATGGGTACCAATGAAACTTCTTCCCCAAATGTCATTGCGTGGATTGGGGCAGGAGTAAAAATTTCATTAGACCAATATAAGTTGACCAAGTGAAAAAAGTTTGGTGTCTCTTAAACAATGTCTTGAATTCGACTCTTGTGAATGAAAAAAAATCTATTGAAAATTCTATCCCAAAAAAATCCGATCGCAAAAGCTGACTGAAATAATTATGGACCGTTAAACATATATAAATACCGATTAATTCTAATATCTTAAAAAATTCAGTTGTCATTTTATGACATGAGTGTTCTCTGCAAAAGGCGATGCTACTTTGTTAGGTCTCGCACATGCACATCTACTCTATAAATGCATCCAAGTTCCAACCCAAGTTCCAACTTTTCTCCTTTATCTATGGTGATGTTAAAATATCTTTTTCTTTTTAATTTAAATTGTTTAAAAAAAAAACTATTATTATCATCGGAGCAAAATATCGGGAAATATTATTTTCAGTCGACACTAGTCTTCTTTAATATTATAAACTTGGGAGTATCTTGTTGCTTTAAAGGGCCATTTTCCCCCAACATTTGGATATGGAATCATTTCCACTTTTTTAGGGGTATCCTTTGAAATTAATAAGAGATTTTTTTTTATTTTTTTTTATTTTTTTTATTTTTATAAACAATTGATATTTTATAAAAAAAATTAAAAAAAAATGTGTTCAATCCTATTTCACCTATAATGGCCAATGAAAAGCTCAACTTACAATTTGGAGCAAATCCACTTATTCCATGGATTGTAATAAATTAAACATTAATCCTCGATATTGCTTGATTTCCCAAAGAGAGTTATACTATTTATACAATTTCATTGCTTAGGAAAAAGATAGAGAATAATTTTTAAATGCAAAGGATATTGAATCGATTGATGGGTTGTTTTATGGCCCTCCAAACAGTTTGTTTGATATTTTCCTTTTGAGGGAGACGAGGGGTGGGAGACTTCAAACATGTGATTATTTATTTTATATTTTTTTAACGAAATTTTTGTCGGCACATACATAACTTATTTTGAATAACTATTCATCACGAGAGTGAATAGTATTTATTGTCTCATATGTAGATCCGTTTTAAATGGTTATTTATTAAAAAAAATACTATTTATGAATCACTATTCAAAGGACTCGCAGTGCATGACACTTTAATGATTCAAAGTAGGATTACATTTGAGTGGTTAACGACGGAAAGGACGAAGTTGAGACAAAATGACCATTTGCAGGGACTCTTTGTGAATTTCTAAAATTTGAAGGACAAAACTGACATTTTTTTTATCATTTACAGGGACGAAATTGAAACTTATTCAATTTTAGATGATAAAAAAATAATATTAATTGAATAGTTTTTAATTATGAAGCAAAATATCTTGTTTTTAGTAAAATCAGTTTGTTTGTATGAAAAAAAATATTATTCATAAATATAAAATTTTGTGTTTCGTTACAAAGCTCTATCTAATTTGTCAATGACCAATAGAGAGAACAAAAAATATGAATACCGAACTCCACAAAACAGATTTGCCTAGCTTGCGCTCTTAGATAAGGGTTTGCAGTCAGTTAAAGAAGGCTAACGTAATTGGTAGAGAGCACTTCTTATTTAGAACAATAGGTTATGAGTTCAACACCCTCTACTACAATGACAGATCCACCTTGCACTCAGTGGGGGCAGCATAAAGAAATTTATTAATATTAGTGTATATAAATGATGTTTGAGGTTCATTTGCTAAGCGAATGAACCCACTTAAAATTTTGGTGACCCCATACTCAAACAAAATTAACACTAAAGAATCAAAATTCATTCCATTTTGATTATTGAAATTTTGTTAGGAGGAAGAATATTATATGTTCTTTTCCTAACAACACAGAACAAGTATTAATCTCTTTAGAACAGATATTCAATAGTCTAAAAAAACATGTGTTATTCCTTCTCAACCTTCATAAAAAAAGTGACAACGAAGCGCAGCTCAGGCGGTAATACGCTTCACTTCCAACTGGTAGGTCGGGAGTTCGAGTCATGCTAGAGAGAAAGTGGGGAACCACCATCAATCCTCCTTTAAAAAAACCTTCATAAAAAATAATTCATTGATAAAAATAATATAAATACAGGTATTTATTAGAAACATAAAATAGTTTATTGGGAAACAAATTTTCGTAGAAAATGTGACATTTTTTAATGTCGCATGTGCGGTCGCCCTTTAAATCCGCCACTGTAAAAGTCCCCTCCGCTCCCCAAACATTTTTAAAAAGTCAGAATTTTTATAGGAAACTTTTACTTTATTTCCTGACTCCGTTTGCAGATGAGTGCTCCCACTGTCTCGGGGCTGGGTCCGTCACTGCTCTACCATAATAATAATAATTATATTAAAAAAAAGGACTTGCATATATTACATTTAGTCCAAGGACCCTTATTTCTGTCCAATGTGAATCAAAAGAAGAGATATAGGTCTCCTAATTATTGAAGGGTAGATATGAAAATACTTAAATACAACCCTTTTTTTGGGGGTAAAAATTACAAAATCCTTTATTAATATTAGCATTTAAGATGATTATCTAAATACATATTCCATTCCAAACTTCGCCAGCCAAAATAAATTAGTCCTTCTTCCATTCTATAATATAAGTTGTTTAGAACATGTAGTAAAAAATCAATGAAGCAAAAAGTAAAATAACTTTTTAGTCAAAATATCAATATTAATCTATTAAATAAAATATCTTATTTTTTATTTTCTTAATTGTTAAACGACTTATATTATTTAACGGAAGCATTAGTAGTTACGACCATATTCACTGAAATGATATATTTTACAAACTATTTAAAACTTATAATATTGTTTTGCAATGATACGAATACGACTTCGATAGTAAATTAATTTATGTAATGATCTAGCAAGTCAATTATTGATTAATACGTACTTGCTTTCGGTTCTTTCAGGGTAAAATTATATTTCTACCCTCGTGTAGCTAAAAAAATCCTTGTCCTCCTACTACTATTGGACTGAAAAAAAGGGAAAGCTTTTTTTTTAAAACCCGACTGGGCGGTTGCCCCATGTAAGGGAGAGATATGTCTCACAAGAGGAGAATGGTAACCCTAGAAAAAGAGATTTTAAAACTTGCCTCACGTAGGAGGAGGGTATCCAACCCCCGCCCCACTGGGCTAGGACACCTTAGATGAAAAAAAAGAAGGGAAAGCTAGGGAAGAATAGTTTATACACACACTTAAAGTGAGGCAGTCATGTTAAGCTCATGACAAAGTGCCTACCCACAAAGAGCAAATGGTGAAATGATTAATCATAAGAAGTATTCTGTTTTTGGAAAAGGAAAAAAAAAGTACCTAACAGAATCATAATCATGGAGGTCAAAAGTGGAACAAACAAAACAAAACAAACTCCATTCCCATTTTGAGAGAGAATTTTTAATTTTGTATGTATTAAAATGTAGTTTGCAAGTTGCCCATAGTAACAACCACACAAACTTTATATATGCCCTTCCCCATCCTCCACCATGAAAAAATAAGATTGACCGGTCTATTATTTCTGATCCCATTTTTCATTCACAATAACTAATTTTTCATACATGTAGATTGAGGCCTACTTAATATATAAAAACCATTCAAGATAATTCATATTCTACCTTCACCCCAAACCCTGCACCCAAAAAATTTAATTCTAGACTTATTTTATTAATTTTGACTTTATTTTTTATTTATACATTTTTATCAGCTCTACTTCCACAAAGAGGCTGCTGAATAATTTTTTATTTTATTTTTGCATTATAAAAGACTATACGCCAAGGGCAATAAAACTAGTCTAAGATAAAGTTTTCCACCACCTTCCGTCTTTTATTTTTTAAAAATTCCTATCTCTCCATAAGAATTAATAGTAATTTCATACTTTTCTTCCAGTATGATTTGAACCCTCAACTTTCAACCGATAAGGTGAGGGTTCGAGTCATACTGACGAGTAATTGTAAATCTATCTTTTGAGTTACAATTCGTTGTCAAAAACTCATGAACAAGTTTTTTTGTTTCAGTAATCACATATTTTTTACAAACATAATTTCAGTTGTTGGATTGCCATTAACTTAATGAATTAAAAATAAATAAATAATTATTCAAGAATAACTTTACAATCACTCGTCAAATCAATAATTTAAAGAAAAAGATTGTACCAACACGGTAGTAAAAATATACTACTATATACCTTTAGCCATACAAAAGGAGGGAAGAAGAAGGGGGAAGAGACCAAATTAAGCTATACACCAACAACCATATTATAAGAGGAAAACAGACAAATCTTCTTGTCTTCTTCCTAAATTATCAATGGCTGGTGGCTGTGGAACATCATATTCATATTAACTCTTTTACTTCTTTAATGTTCTGTCTTTTGTTTTCTCTCCCTAACTACTTTTTCTCTCTCAGACCCTTCATAAACTCCATAGATTTTTTCTTCCAATGAAATGTAAAACCCATAAACAACAACTTTTTTTCATCCCCCATGTGATCAACAAAAAAAAAATCCAATTAAAATGCAGCTTCTATGATCATCACTTAACTGTGAGCCTTCCTTCATTCACACTCTGATAAGATCCCTTCCTTTGAAAAAACAAAACTGTTTTACTGCGTCAACTGCACTAGCCTTCTATTCTTCCTCAGGAAAATATCTGCAACTACCATAAATTGAAGGAAAGAAGAGAGAGATGTTGGATCTGAATGTGGATGCAATTTCAGTAGAGCCCAAGACTTTTCTAGAATCCGATTCCGCTGCTTCTTCTTCCTCCGTCGTCTTAGCTGCTGACGAAGAATCCAATAGCTCCACTACTCTCAGATTCCCTATCCTAAAAAACGATCAAATTTTGGATGATCATGAGAATGATATTGATCAAGAAGAATTGCAGCTTTTCCCGGTGAGGATAGATGATTCGTTAATGTTGAGACCTCAGCATCAGCATCAGCAGCATTGGTTGAATTTGTCGGTGCCGGAGATGGGTTTTCAAAATAAGGCACCGGAACAGGTGGCGGCTCAGCCACAGCAGACGACGCCGTTAAAGAAAAGCCGGCGAGGGCCGAGGTCAAAGAGTTCTCAGTATAGAGGAGTCACTTTTTATCGAAGGACTGGGAGATGGGAATCCCATATCTGGTTGGTTCCATCTTATCATTTATTATTTTTTTTTACTAATTATTATATACTCCCTCCATTTCCTCATACAAAACTTATTTTGTTTAAAAAAACAACTTAATTTTTGCTTCCTTACTTTTCTTAACATGTAATTAAAGTCTTATATTAAGGAAAATGAAGGTATTACAATATAAGAAAATAATTTTAATATATAGGTATTATTGCTTCATTGATTAAACACAAAATCATCTATGTTTTAATTTTGTGTCAATTTTTGGAGGAGAAGATGGAAATGTTATGGATATTTTTTCCTTATACTAGTATTCGAGTGACGCTCCAATTAGAAAGATTAGAACGAGAATGGAGGAAGCATGAGGAGGCCTAGGAAGGTTTGGGTCAATATAAATCGATTAGGACATGTAGCGAAAAAGAAGGAAGTAAAAAAAAGGTGTTTTTTAATCAAAATGTCAATATTACCCTCTTAAACAAAATTAGTGGTATACAAGTCATATTTAAGAGAATAATATTGATATTTTGACTAATAAAACACCTTGCTTTTTTGCTTCCTTAATTTTCGCTGCATGTCTTGAACGATTTATATTAAGGAATTGAGGTAGTATGAATTTGTTAGAATTGAATAAGGGAATGGTGTTGGAAAGAAAGAAATGGCGAGAATGTATTAAGTAATATTAATGATCATACGTAATTATGCAGTTAATTTATGCAACTGATCTCAATTATTTGGGATTAAGACTTTATTGTTGTACTAGTGCTCGAGCATTATTAATCCGACTAATCTAGTTGGAATTCGAATGCATTTTGGTCGAGTTGGCGAGAGTTTCTGCACACATTCCCTTCGCGAGATAGGAGCCGAACTACTCTCAATATACTTCTGTTTCTGCCTTTTCTGATTCTAGTTTTGATGAGGCTTGTGTCTTATGCTTGTTATAATGCTTTTCTTGTCCCCTCTTCATATTTTTTTCTGGAAACTTGAATGATGAAGTATTGGTCTAATATGCATTCTTTATCTTTTGTGGATTCTTATGAGATTGAAATAAGAAAAATGAGTGCATTATGTTCTTCTCCCTCAATGATGATTTTAATTGGGGGTTTTCTATGTTGGCGTACAGGGATTGTGGAAAACAAGTATATTTAGGTAAGATATTCACGGTTCGCCTGTATAATTTCATGGATATATTTGTTATAACAAGTCTCACTATGAAGATTTATGTGTGACATTTTTTTTTGGTATTGAGACTAATTGGTAATGGGGGTTGTTTTAACAGGAGGATTTGACACAGCTCATGCAGCAGCTAGGCGAGGATTTTTCCTCTCTTATATATATATATATATATATATATATTAGTCAAATCTTTCTAGTTTGTCTTACATTTTCTCATTTATTGTTTCAGGGCGTATGATCGAGTGGCAATAAAATTTCGAGGAATTGATGCAGACATCAATTTTCAAATTAGTGATTATGAAGAAGATATGAAACAGGTTTGATTTTGCAGATTACTCTTGTGAATTTGTTGGTTCAGTTTTATGCGAGAATTAGTATTTTCTTGGCTCATTCTTAATGTGATTCTAACTGTATATTTTTCCTTGGAGTTTGATATGCAGATGAAGAACTTAACCAAGGAAGAATTTGTCCGTATCCTTCGTCGCCAAAGCACTGGATTCTCTCGGGGCAGCTCAAAGTACAGAGGAGCTACGCTGCATAATTGTGGCCGTTGGGAGGCTCGGATGGATCAATTACTCGATAAAAAGTATGTAATTGCCCATAGATTTTCATCTCGAACTCTTTCTCGTTACATCCAAAGTTAACAGAAGTCAAAATGTATATCTATAGTTCACAGTTTATAATATGAAGCCTGAAATTAATGTCCTTTCCTAACTGATTGTTTTAGACATTTAAGTACGTAGTTTACAAATTTAGGCAGTTGATTTCAAGAAGTAATGCTTCAGAACACCGTTTTCGTTGTATGAGAAAGAAATGGTTAACTGCAGGTATATGTATCTCGGATTATTCGACAGTGAAGTAGAAGCTGCGAGGCCCTTTTGATCATGAATATGAAATCTAAGTATATTTATTAGGCTTCATCCAACAAAATTTCTGTTTCTCTTTCCTTTTCCAGGGCATACGATCAAGCAGCCATAAAATTTAATGGAAGGGATGCTGTGACCAACTTCGAGCCTAATTCTCGTGGAGGAGATCAGATTACTAGGGCTGGCAAGAATGAAGGTATATAATGATCTCACGCAGATCATGGTTGTCGATATTTTTCCCTCTTGTTAATTGCAGTATAAGAAACCAACAGATTGTTTCACGTGGGAATCTTTGATATCATTTATGCAGGTGGAGGTGACAATCTTGATCTCAACCTCTGGATTTCTCCGAATTCAGCTGGTCCACATGAAACCGATAATTCCAGAAATTTGGACCTTCATTTTGCAACTTCTGAACTACCTGATGGAAAAAGGCTCAAGGTATTTCCTCGTTTGAAGTGATTGGTAATTCCTTTCGTTGTAGGCTTTCATTTCATCCCGATATAGCATTTGCTCTTCGTTCATGTGCATTGGCGATGGATTCCTTTGTTTTAAGAAGATTTTGACCGAATTTACTCTTTTTTGTTCGCCTTTTAATCTTACATGGAGAAAACCAAGTCCTCCATTATTAACTATTATCATCATGTGTGACCTGATAATTATTTCTTTTCTGCATTTGCTCAGGTTGAGAGCTCTTTAGCTACCTCTCATGGTCTAGCAATGGCATCCAAGAGCTCTGTTGTTTGGACCAGCATGTTTTCTGGTTTTGCCCCAAATAATGAGGTAATTGGTATTTAACTTCTTTTTCCTTATTTCTATTTGTAGTGTCCGAAAATAAGAAAATACAATGGTAATGCATCTGCTTGAAATATCTGCAATATGCTCATATCTTTGCATCTGCTTGAAATATCTGCAATATGTTCATATCTTTGCATCTTCTTAAGTAAGAAGATTGTCACGCTCACACCCCATGCCCCCCGAGTTCCATTAGCAAGATATATAACTCATGTTTGGTTGACACATGAATAATTTCTATGTTCTATATGTGCTAAAGAATACTTCTAATTTTATATTTCTGTTTGTTTACTGCTCCAGGAAACAAGAAACATGAAATCTGAAGCCATTCCTTTACCGGCGGCATTCTCAAACTGGCCATTAAAATTCCATCATAACGGCATTATCACTTCAGTGCCATTGTGTTCTTCTGCAGCATCATCAGGATTCTCTTCTCCCACAAATACAGCATATTCACCTGCCTTTCTCTCACCAAACCCCTCAAGTAAGGTAGCCAACACCTTCGATATCCGATATCCTCCAGTGACCCTTAATTACAATTAGCAAAACTGTACTTAAGACATCAGAGGTCCTCCCATCTGATTACAGAAGCCAAGCCACTCCAATTAGTTTGGGATTCATTCTTAATTTCGTCTACGAATCAGGCATATAAATACAAACTGCCATACACTGAAATTATGGTGTGTCCTAAAAAGGGACGTAAATTTGTGTAGAGGCTACAGTTTGGATATAATGCGGAACATGTGTCTTCCTGCACGCAGTTTGTATTGAAATGGTTGTATAAAACTTACTGCCATGTGATTTTGATTGAAGAGAACCTAGACTGGTCATTTCTTCCATGAACCACTAAGCTGTGTTATTAAAGGGTGTGGAAAACATTTTTATTACTGCTTTTCAAAATACCTGTCGAAGTAAACTTGTGAGATTTCATGCGTGCCTATGCAACCGTGACTCCACCCTTCTTGAGGCGGCTGGTTGAGGACTGGTCGGTCTTCATCATGCTGGCGGCTACCGCCACCAACCCCCAACCATTTTTCGATATTTTATTTTACATGCAAGTTAACTCGTCCAAAGCACTGGACGAGTAGTTACTAAGCTAATTGCATGTGTGGAAGCGCTAGTGAGGTTAGGTATCTATTTAGATATACCTGTAACAAAAACTGTCAAGCCCAGACAAAGAACTCGCATCCCCCAAAACCGAATTGAACCAGTTGTTTCATAGGGATACTTTCAGACAAAGGAAAATAAGGCAACATATGGTCAAGAAATGTACAATTGCAGAGAACGATCCCATCCATCTCAGGGTCAAATAACAATCTTACCTTCATCCCCTCTACATTGCCAAGTGATCTCAAGTTTTAACATTTTGTGAGTGTGAATTACATTCCAAATACTCTGGACGCGGCTGTATTGGACATCTGAAACATTAAATCTCCATACCCGGATAAGTACTTGTTGATGCCGACGTCATTTCTTCGTTGGACCTCATCCAAACTATGCTGATACCCATTAGAAAGGTGTCCATTTGTCAATTTCTGCTGAGACAATGGTGCAAAGGAAGATGGCTCGTACTTTTGATATTGATCCGTCAGCTTTGATGAATAACCATATACATTATCCAAACCAGAAAATTGGCCACCAACATGGCCTGGGATCCTCAGTTCCTTGTGCACGGTTGGTGTTTGTTGCACAAAGATCTGAGAATATTTAGAGTCTTGATTTGCAGATGCTGGCTGTTGTTGCATCAGAAGCCAAAGTCTAGTCTCATCATCAAAAGCACTCAACTGAGTATTCGAACTTGACCTAGTACCAAAGCTTGGGATATCGCGTGAATTTGTTGTCTTGCCGTTACCACAGCTTAAAATTGCAGGATCAACATCAGCATGACTGCTATTGTTTCCTATTGGTGGAACTAGAAGCAAGTTGTTCGGCAAAGAGGAATTATTGATCAAATTTCCTGCAAACAGAAGCATAAGTGAGACAAACTATTAGGATTTTACAACAATCACTGCAAAACTTAAATTAGGAAAAATACAAACGATAGAGCAAACAACGACAGCAGCCAAATACCAGAGGAGGTATAGGAAAATCTCCCTGCCGTATCATATGCAGGAAAACCAGGAGGTGCTTCTCTGGGCACTGTGAAACCAGGCGGAGTCAAGCTTGGAGGCTTCGGTGCTGTTAAAAGGAGAGAGATGTTTTTACAAAATCCAACCCGATGATTTTAAATGCAAAGGGTGCAAAGAGATTGGAACTAGTGAATTAAAATGCCCAGGAAAATATATTAAAAAGACCATAGTTGTCAAATTACTTTTCAGATATATCCTAAGAGGAAGCAGCAAAAGGCCTCATCTCCAACCCAGACAAAAAGTAAGTAGCCAACCCAGGGAGACCATAAGATTAAACATTGTGCTATAATATCAAGAGTAGAGCTAATGAGGTAAATCTAATCAATCAAAAAGTCGTCCAACAAAAAATTATTTCCAAAAAAAGGAACCAGAATCAAGCCTGTCCCAGACGAATCTGCAAAACCTGCTATACGTTAAAATAATCTAGTCAAGTCCAGAATGACAAAGAAACAATCTGCGCAAGACTTAGTAATGTGATGAAAAGACATTACAAAAAATATGTTCTCTGACAATAAAATGGAAGTGATCAAGAGTGAAAATCCTACAGACTAAAGAATAAAGGGAAATTGAAAAAACGATGAAGCTTAAACCAAAAAAGGGAAAATTCAACTCTAAATAGAAGTGCAAATTCAACTTAAATAGAAGAGGTGCAAACTGAACTAGAGTTTATGGGAGGAAAATGAACTTTAAACCAAAAGAAGTCAACTTCAAGTACAAGAAGAGGAGAACTGAACTAGAATTTAGGAGCGCAGAATGTTATCAGACTCTTAACCATGTGAAAACTAAGAACGGAAAAAAAAACCAGAAGCAAGTAAGATTTTGCAACTTACCTGGATACTGGGGCTTTGACAAATAATGCTCATTCCTTTCCCTGTAATCCTCAAGGACAGAACAATTGTTTGACACATTACGAAGACTATTAAAACAAGGCTCAAAATTAGCTTTTTCACTTGCAAAGCCATCTCCTTTAGCAAATGAGAGCCCTAAATTCCCACCAGCATAAGAATTCCAGGAAGAACCATTTCGGTCATCGGTTTCATCAAGTAACTCTGTCAACCCATGCGGCAATGTCAAGGTATCATCACATGAATCGAAATCCATTGACATTATATTTGAGATGCTGCTGGTCTCAATAGCACCAAAAGCAGATTTTTCATCATCATTGGCTAAATTGTCATCATGAATCCTTCGCAAATGCTCTACTATTTCTTCATTTGAGAAGGAGTTGGAACTTCGATAAATCATATCTGATTTGGCTGAATTCTGGAACTTTAATTCATGGCTTCTATCATTTAATACTGAATTAACACATGTAACAGGCAAAGAAGACCCATCTTCAAGGCTATGTACAGAATTTTGGTCTGCACTAAAATTACTTGAACTACTGTTCCTCCTATGCAACAATGAAGGACCACCGGAATCCTCTGAAACCTGGGCAGACAAATGATGAAAGTAAACCCCCTGGCTCAAGTTTCCTGAATCCTTTGGTGATAAGTCATCCAAGGCTGGGTCGTCTTCTCCAAATAACTCATCTGCAGCTTCCTTTGGCTCTGTATCCCCAGGCAATCTATTGACAAGGTGACCAGAAGATGAAACTTTATACAGCATCGTATTACCATATGTATCCCCAACCTGATTATCTTTCTCTAGGCTTATAGACGATAAGCCAGAACATAAGTTCAAAATCCTCCTATCTTCAGCAAAATTTTCATCTTTTTCTAGACCAGGACTACTGGGTCGTCCAACTATATCTACAAAAGTAGTCATGTTGTTGGGCACTCCAAAGCCTCCAGTTAAGTGTCCACCATGGGCTAAATCCTGTAGTTTCATTTAAAAGGCAATGCATATCAGGAAGGCAAACCTGTTATGTCAAAATTCATATAGTTTTCCTTCTGATTATTAGAAAAAACACCCTGTTTATCATTGTTAACCTAAAGATATAATATCCTCAAAAGCAGTCAAGAAACATTAGGCAAATAGGAGGTCTTTCACAGTGCCTTACATTTGAAGGGCTTCTAATACTAGATTTTTCGGTGGAAGCACTGCTGCTGCTATCGGAGAATTCATCCGCTGGAGGTGGCAAGACACTTCCTGTGCGCCTCAGTAAATTATTTCCAGCACCAACAATTTGTTGTACTCGATTCCTTCAAAAGAAAACCAGGATTCAGAAACCAATGGCACTTCAAACAATCACAAACAACAAGGCAAAAGCTGAAGAAGCTGAAAAGGAAATACAAGAACCAGAAGATTCTGAACAAAAGGAAACATCATAAACCCTATGGAATAGTTAAGATGAAGAAATTATAATAAAAAATAAAAACCCGAAAAAAGGATACTGTTAGCTATAAATCATGATAAGGACAAAGTTTCAGAAAGAAAAACTAATCCTTGGCATGCGAGAGTAAGTGTCATAAATACGTTGCTGGGTGAAAAACAAAGTCTCAGCAAATTTCATAATCTATATAATTCAAAACCAATTTTTTCGACATAAACATAAATTAAACAACAAGAAAACAGATTCAGTGCTGTAGCTTTTCCATCCTTTACAAGAGGGATTCACTTTATGATTAGTGACGAACTAAAAGGTGCCTTACTTCAGATGGCACAAGAGCCTCCCAATCCCTCCCCAAAGTTAATCCACGCTGCCCATAATTATAGAAATGAACCGTAAGTACTGTGAAATGTAAAATAGTGATTTTGACATCTATACCTCGTGTGAATTGCAGCTGCTTCATCTTTCCCGAAACTGTCTTCTTCAGCCCCAATGTTATGTAAATATAAACAAGCAGGATTATTGCAAGGCTGGAAGAGTAAAACAGTCAAGCAGTCAATTCTCTACATTCGTTTGAGAGTAGAGTAATCAAAAAGAGAATTATGGAACGTTATGGTTGACATCATAAGAAGCAACACCAATCCATACCATGTTTCTTAACCAGGCATGACAGTACTTTGCAGTTCCAAATGACGCTCTGCACGAAGAGATTCCACCTTGTCATTAAGAACAAGAGGTGGTTTGCCAAAAATGAGATAAGTGTAAAGGACAGGTTCCTTACCTTAAAAATCTACCTTCCAGGACAAAACCATGTACTGACTGAATACATCTCAAGGCATCCTCCTCTCTTGAATATGTTATATATCTAAAAGTGAAAGTTGGGAAGAGTAACAAAAGGTCAAAGTCTTATTATGTAAAGGCAAGCCAAAGAAACAGGACCCCGTGGAAGGATTACAACGGCTAATGATTACTATTCATTGGCAAGTAAAACCAAATCACCAGACACAAAACATTTTTAAAGTATGCAAATGTTAAACCAAGAATGTTACATGTAAATTTAAATGCAGATAATATGTTTACATGAAAATTCACTACAGATAACATATTAGTTTTGTTATGTGTTGATAGCTTTTCTACTATTATTTGAGCTTGACCATTTGTGAAACATGTTTGTTTACCCACTTCACATTACAGTACACACTGAAACCACCTGACAACAACTATACAATAAAACAACCATTAGAATATAAGTGCAAATATTTGTAGGTAAAGGTTTAACTGTAGCTATTTAAGAATAAAAGACCCTAACACAGTTCATCAGTTCACATTCTCCTTTTTCTTTTAAGTTTAAAAGAATCCAATCCATACTTTGACGTATAAAAATTGACAGTAAAGGTTTAACTGTACCTCTATTATGAATAAAAGACCCTACCACCAGTTCATCAGTAAGAATTCATAACTTGATTTGTATAAAAACTGACGTTTCGAACTAAGACAAATCTCAATTCCTTTAAATATGTCAGAACTCATAACTTGATATGAAATTTAACATGTACTTCTGATTAGATTCTAGCAATGCATATCTGCATTAACAAAGAATAACCATGTATAAGAAAGGCATGCTAGACATCTTGTGGTTGCACAATTAAAGGTTTCAAAATTTGATTCTTTAACCAAACTAATATATATATATATATACCACAAAAACTTGGTGTTTTACTTTTACATACATAATTCTTCAACAAGGTATCTCTCTCCTCTATTTCTTTCTCACCCCAGCTTTCGGGACTTTCTCATTACAATAACTGCAGAAGTACATAGAATAATGTAGAAAATGATGTACACAGAAAGAAGCATGTTTCCTTTCAATTGCACCTTTTACAAATTTTCCATTTTTTTCTAATGGTTATTCAGGATTTAATATCTTTTTATAATATCCTAAATCATGAGAAAGCATTTACCAAAGAGAATGTGGAATAAGAAACCATGAAGAGCTAGCTAGTAGATCGAAGGTCAATAAATTCCAAATTCAGTAATAGATGAACATCTAGTGCTAAATAAAAGGTCTGGCTGTTTTAACTTGAAAGCTTTTGAACTCACACGCTGCAACTGTCATGAATGAAATGCTGAAGCGTCCCACCAGCTGTACGAGACAGAGATATCTTAGAAATTTTTCCATACTGACCAAAATATTCTTTCCGTTGTAAAAGCTGCAGAATAGCGCAGTACTTTCATGAGAGAATGAATGAAAGTAGATAATTTCTTCAATAATTGTTTCACTTATAATTCTAATACTAGAAAACAGACTGGATATATACACAGATAAGGAGAAGGAAACAAAAGAAATAATAAAGACGTAAAATAAAAGAGACAACAAACAGAAGCTTCATACATCTTCATCAGCAAGACTAAGAGGTAGCCCAATTACATATGCCATTTTCCGCTGAATCACTCTAACATTTGTAAGATCCTTCTTCACTTCAGGAGCTTTTGGCTTGGACTTTGGCGGTTTGCTCTTCTTATTAGAACTTTTTGTCACCATCCTACTCCGAACAAAGAATTTTAAATGTTAAATTTAATGCCAATAATTTAAATTATCAATCCAACACGAGAAGAGAAACAACCTTTCAGAATTTGCTTGCATCACAATAATTTTCTCCTTGTCATAGATAGTTCGACAGGCAGGACAAAGCCCTTCTGTCTGATCTTTCTCTGCCATTTCTATTATGTGATGCCAACACCAGACACACACCTGAGAGGACGAAATGAGCACAAAAATAAAAAGTTAAAGAACAATGAAACCTATCTTCTAGCATATGTCAAGTGCCAACGGATAGAATAGTGTCTCTGCCAATTAGCTTGAAGCAAGTCCTCACAGATTTACCCAAAAAGTAAGAGAAGTAAATGCATATACACAATGACGAAATAGCTAATCTCCAAAGCAATACTTAAACAAAATTACTATTTTACCAAGTAGTCAAAAAGGAAAAAGAAACAAAACCTTCTCCTTCTGCCACATATTCCAGGGAACCTCGGATAAACTAAGCATCCAGTGAAAGTAACAGAAAGAGGACAAGGCCAAAAGGTATGACTTTCTAACATATCAAATAGGCTCATGACAGTCATACTAAAAAGTGCTATCTGGTAACGACAACACAAAGTATCTGTATATAACTCGAGCATAAAGCAAGTAAAAGTCTCGCTTGAACACAAGCTTCCACATTCTCATAATGAGAACTTCCATTTTTTACATGCATCAAACTAGTGAAGAAAACTAAACAACCATAGATGAGTAGTACACTAGCCTAATTCCATCGAATAGAAAACAGAAATAGAAATATGAAGCAGCCTAACAGGAGGTATTTAAGTTGCCTTCCCTTTCTTCTTATCAACAAAACAAAACAAGTCAAAACTAATCAGCTTTCAAAAATTTCAAGACCCAAAGCAAAAATTCACACCTGATAGCCACATTGGCAAGGCTTGAATTGCTGATCCGTCCAGTCCAGTTCCTCGGCACAAAGAGGACATCTTTTCTCTTCTTTGTTGCTCATGATTGCCCTTTCACAAAAAAAGAAATAACACTCCTTCAATTAATAAACAGAAAATTAGGGGAAAATAAACAGATTTCAACTGCCAACTCATTCAAACACAGACATTTAATTTCCTCGGCCTGGCCACAGAAAATTTACACAAAAAATTACAGAGGAAACACAAAAACCTCATTCCTCAAATAAAATTCACTCATAATTTCCTTTCACAATAATAAATCACCCTACTTCAATTAATAAACCGAAAATTAGGCCAAAAAAGAACACCTTTAACTGTAAACACATTCAAACAGATACAATTAATTCCCCCAGCCTGGCGCACAGAAGTTTACACAATAAAGTACAGAGGAAACACATAAAACCTCATTCCTCAAACAAAATTCGCTCATGATTTCCTTTGACAATAAAAAATAACACTATTTCAATTAATAAACCGAAAATTAGGGGGAAATAAACAGCTTTTAACTGTCAACACATTCAAACACATACATTTAATTTCCTTACCCTAGCGCACAGAAATTTACACACAAAAAATACAGAGAAAACACATGAAAACCTCATTCCTCAAACAAAACTCAGAATAAAATTAATATTCTAAGTCAGATCAGAAATACATTGCATTTTCTAAACATAAATTAACAAAAATGTAAACCGTTCCGTAATCTAATCCAAAATGTGATTCAAACCGAAATTAACCCATGTATGAACATTTTCACCGAAGGAGAAGGTACATTAATGAAGAAGCTAGGGTTTTTGAACATATAATTTCATTAATGGTGATAATTATGAAATTAATGAAGAAAACTTACAGTGATTTTTAATTCGGAGGAGTCGGTTAGGGAGAGAGAGAGAGAGAGAGGGGGGAACGCGAAGAACCAAGACAGGAGAGAAACTGTACGGCACCAAGATTGAATTGAAAGCCACAAACAAGATTGAGACGGCTAACGGCATTTATGGATAAATGCCTACGGACTTTTTATGTATGGCTCTATATATTTTAAGTGTTTTTTTATTTTCTTTTTCTCCTTTATCTCATGTGTCAAATGAGACTATGAGAGTATAGCCTCATCCTTCTCTGGTCCGGCTCAGGTGCAAAAACGTAACGCCTTAAGTTTTGTACGTGCCCATAACAAAAAAATAAAATAGCTCATAAAAAAAATTAAAGTAGCCCGTTTATTTACCCATCAAAATTCAAGCTCATTAAAGTAGTCCATCTTATCATCTGACTCAAACAAACAAACAACTAATCCAAATCATCCATTTGAAACAGCCCAATAATCCCATCCCTTCATTTAATCATTTTTTAAAAAAAATGGGTTGAAACGGGTGAATTGTCGGGTCGAATCTGTCTGTCCGAGTCCAATCCGGTCTAAGACAGTCCGGTTCCAAATCCTGGACTGAAACCGACGGTCCTAAACTGGCTGATCAATTCGTTTTTGGGGCATCTCGTGACGTACACATCAAATTTTGATCGTCAGGTAAAAAATGGCGATAGAGATATTTTTTAAATCTTAACACTTGTTGCACAATTTAAAGTTCACAACATTTGTTTTGGTCATACCAACATATGTTCAATATTGAGATCGTGTCTTATGTTGTTGGCAAAAGACTTGTTAACACTAGAATAAACGGGTTTGATTGGATTATGTCTACTCCAAGATGATTAATCTTTCGTCTTAAACTAGTTTTAAACCAATATCATATTTTAGATGACCTAATTTTTAAGGTTTTATATTCATATCCAATCCGAAAAGAGTTTGACCTAGATTAAATTTTAAATCATACTAAACTCTCAATCTACACCGATAATGTGGTACATTTATGTGTTAGTTGTTGAATTAAAAAAAAATGTAAATTTAGCTTTTCTAGAAGGTACAATTGATTAGTATTGATTTTTTTTTATTATATTAATATAGTGATATAGATTAGCAAGATGTATAATGCTTATTTTCTTTGTTTCGTCTAGGTTCATAGCAAGATTCATATTATAATTATATCATACACTTTAGCTTCTTTAGAAGGCTACAATTGTTTAGTATTGATTTATTTATATTTTATTTCTATACACATAACATCTAATTAGCAAGATGTATAATGTTTCTTCTAGGTTCATAGTAAGATTCATATAATCATTATATCATAGATTCGTCTATGTAAGATTACAAATTTTAATATGCTGCGCTTCTCTAAATCATACAATGGTTAATATTAACATGCTTGGTACAATTGTCTCAAATTTGTGGTTTATAAATACATTATTATAATAGAATTATTAATACTTGTTTATCAACTTTCGATCTAAGAAGGAGTATATAATTTAAAGTTCATTGAACCAACTTTTATTATTTGGAAAATTAAAATACTACTAAGTGTTTGTGTATGGTGATAAGTGTATTTAATTTGAAAAATAAATTAATCAAGGAATTAATGCTAGTTTGTTTAAATAATTATTATAAGACTTTAAATATATTATTATACAAAGATACTAGGAAAATGCACCTCTAATTCGTTATTGCTTTCTTGATTCTTATCCTTTTCCTCCATTTTATAAATGTAAATAACAAATTCACAATATTTATGCTCAACTTTTAATAAAATTATTCAAGTAAAAATAAGAATGTGTGAAAAATTTGGAAGAACGCAAAACAATAAACTCTTCATAATCCTTGTTTCATTCAATTATAATAGTGTGAATGAAATTTTCGAATGCCATAATGAACCCCTTCTTAAGATTTTATAATATTAGGATGAAGAGAAAAAACAAGATAAATATTATATTGTGATAATTGAGTAATTATCTTGTGTTAATGTTACAATGAATCTTCGATTCGGAGTCTTCTTCATTAAGAACCATAAATGGTGACTTTAAACACATTAGAAGTGTAAGATTTATTGATCATAATTATACAACTTTTTTTTTCTTGTTTCCCATTTTTTAACAATCTTTTAGTGCAAGTTGAAGGTTCTTGAATGATATTAGGAGTCGGATGACGAAGTGAAAGTAACGAAGATAGTTCACAAGTTGAAGAGGAATACTATGAGGTTGAAGAAGAAGAAGATTAGGGGTACTGCAGTTTTTTTATTATTTATTTATATATTTTTTAACGGAAAACATAATATTATTAATCGATTTAAAAGACTACATAAGGTAAAAGGAGTTATGGAGAATTTTCCACCTACTTAAAAGATGCTCTAAGCTTTGAAGAATGCCTGACCAAATGATGAGTCGGGACATTACATGATAGGTGTACATGACAAAGTTTAGAGAAAAGACTCCCTAAAGTGCTACAGATCACATATAAGGCGCTTGGACGAGTGTTTGCTGGTCTGGCTTTGGTTTGGTCTCACTTTTTTGGGAAATGCTCAAAATTTGACCACTTAAAATAGCGGAAACATTCAAATTCAAATTTTTTTTCAAATAATCGTCCAAATCCAAATTTCGTACTCAAAAAATTGGAATTTGAACATCTCCCGACAATTATAGAGGCCAAAATTTGGAATTGAACGATTATTTCGAAGAAAAAAAATTTGAATTTGAATGTTTCCCGCCTATTTTAAGTGGTCAAATTTTGGGCATTTCCCCCCAAAAAGTGAGACAAAACCAAACCAAACCAAGCCAAACTTTGTCCAAGCACACCCATAAAGTGTGACCGTATGGAGAGAGATCGACATCTAACCAGTAGAAATGATCAACTATGATTTTACAATCAAATTCAATAATTAAATTAGTAAAGCCTAAAGTGCGCACAGAAAAAGGCTCTCCACAATAACTTGCCATTGTTATGATAAAAGAGTCGAATCTTTTTGTTCCCCTTGTTGAGCAAGAAAATAACATTATGGGTTCAATTTCATTTTGATTATAATGTTGACAGTTAAATCAATATGATTTGTTGAATTATTTAATCCTATTATTAAGATAATTTGTTAAAGATATGACATAAAAACAACTATATAATTGGTTCTTTTGGAAGAACTATTTCAATTAGGGATGACAATAGTCCCTGCCTCAGTCTTGCCTCCACATTCTCATTCTCGACTCCGGCCTTATCCATATTGTGGGCAAAAGAATAAAAATCCCTATCCCCACATGTCGCCACCCAAATCTAACAATTTTTTTAAAATACAATATAAATATCTTTTAACTAGCTATTATTTAAAAAAAAATATTTTTTTAGAGCTAATCATAATAAGACGATAGCGAGACAGGGATGTGAAGTCTCCGAAAACAGGAAAAATATTCACCTGACTGCGATTACATCTCTACCCAGTGGCGGAGCTTGATGACCAAAATTTTCAGAAACGATAAATTTTCTATAAGATTTTTTTTTTTATAAATGTTGTATTTTGACCCCGCAAAATAAAAAATTCGCCCTTATGATTAATTCCCGACTCCGCCACTATCTCAATCTCAACTAGAGAAGGACGACACCTAGTTTAGGCGGATAAAAGGAAGGCAATGACCTTAGATGAGTATACAAATGCATGATGGGCCAAACATGAAATTCAAATTATTGGGAAAAAACTTGTTTGGCAAGATTTTTTTTAACTTAATTAGGGACAAATTTGACAAATTTACCAAAACCGTCATGTACTAACACGTGGATAGAATCCAACATCTCTGCTTAGCAATAGTCGCGAGTAGTTTTATCTTGGTAGGCTACTAACTTATAATTTACATCAAAGTCAATCAATACAGTACACGTAGGAAAGAGAAATGAACTTACATTGCACTCATTAGTTTGGATGTAACTTATTAAATTTAATAGCCTACCAAAATAAAATTTCTCAATAGTCGCGGCGTATAACCAGACCCCTCAGTTAACCCTTGATGAAGTAATAATAATAATAAAGAAAAGAAAGCAACCCCACTTTACTTCTCAGTCATTTAGCAGCAGCAGAAGATGAAGATGATGTGGAGAGCCTCCATTTTCGAAGCCCGCATGAAATCCTTTACCTTCTCCTATTCTTCTTCTCTCGAATCGTTTCGAACTCTCTTTACTCTCTCCGCCGCCGCCGCTCAGACCAAATGCATAATTCCACCGACGAGTTCAACTCCTCAGATTAAGTTTCAATCGCTTAGCGTAATCCTACGTCGGGAATCTCATTCGAATCCTAAGTATTCTTTCATTGCGTCGAAAAAAAGCCCTAATTTTGATATAACTAAATGTATTTCGTCAATATCGTCGGCGGCGGCGCCAGCTGCGAATACTTTCGTCTGGAATGATACTCTTCCTTTGGAAGAAGGTTCTATGGCTACGGGTGAGTTTGAAGTTATGGCTTCTGAGGATGATGAGGAAGAGGAGGATGCTATTGCTGGTGCCAAGCCTTCTATTCCTGTTAGGGCATGTTTCTTCTCCACTAGGTTTGGATCTTTCTCCCCCCTGTTTTAGCTGTGGTCTGTGGTGTAATGCTTATCCTGCTTTTGGAATTGATTATATGTTCTATTGAGTTTTTTATTTTATTTTATTTTTTAGAGGAATATTCTACACCTCCATTACTTAATATGAGTCCTCCATTAACATGTAACTAAAATTAAGTAAGAAAAAAAAGGTACTTTGTTAGTCAAAATATCAATATTACTTTCGTAAATAGAACTTCTATACCACTAATTCTAGTTAAGAGAGTCATATTTATATTTAAACTAACCAAGTACCTTGCTTTTTGCTTCCTTAATTTTAGCTACATATTCTTAACAACTTATATTATGGAATGGAGGTAGTATTGAGTTTCAAGGTGATGTTTTTTTTTGGAGAAATATTTTTTACTAGAATTTGTTTTTTTTCTCTCACAAAGAGATGGTTTAATGGAATTTATGCACATTGTATTTTCCCGTTAAACAGAATAAATTGCTACTGTATATAACTCTTAGCTGATAAAAGGGTGGTATAGAGATTTTGAACTGTTGAAGAATGAGGGACTAATTATTTCTATCTGTGGTACTAAGGGAAAGACAGGTTCTTGACTCTCTCTTCCATATTTGCGGATTTTTTTGTTGCTCTCTCGATGTAGAAGTTAAATATCGGTAGAAAATGTAAGGGGAGTAAATAGAGATTACTAGAACTGTGGTTTCATTTTTTCTTTCCTTGGCATTTTCTCATTCTTTTTTCAAGGCTCTGAATTGGAGGATGTGTCGTCGGCAAGTGTCCTCCTATTATAAAATAAATATATAGAAGGGAAGAGTTTCTGCAAGTCTGGAATTAGAAACGGCATCTAATCTCGGAGCACTAGATTGTCTACTTCAATTTTTGTTACATTTTCTATTTCCATTTTTCTAGGGGATGAAAATCTAATTGATTTTTCCTAAAACTTTTGCTTTCTTTATGAAGTCCATATATAACCGAAAGGTTACATTGGAATGGAAAAAAATGCTGTGAACCTCTATATTTTGGTTTTGAGGAATGTTGCACCATTTACTTCTGAATGTGTGACTGTATGGTTTTGTGATTTTGGCAGTGTTGACTTGAGGAGTTTAGTGGAGCAAAACAAACAGAATTTTATTCCGCCCACGTCTCGTATGACAAACTATGTTGTCCTGAGATTTGGTGATGAAGTTTCAGTTCCTCATTCAAAGGTGCGGTACAAGTAGAACCGATTCTGTGTGATCTGTGGTCGTGCAGTGAGCATGCCAATTTTTTTTTCACACTATGTTCATATAACATGCTTTTGTTCCTGAAAACTTTATGATTAACATGATAATGTTATTAGAAGTTGTTAGTAATCACATTCTATGCCAACAAGTACTGACTGAGAGATGGTAAGGACGATATTGCAACCTCAGATTTTTAAAAGGGTCCTAGTGCTAGTAGACTATCATTGGGAAAGTTTCTTTGCTTTACATTTTTTTATGGTTTTTATCTGCAATAAAGTAAAATTTCTTCTCTTTGGGGAACTCCACATGTTAAGTAAAACTTTCATGTATCCATGTCTGTGAAGGACTGGACACCATGATTTGTTTTTTAGTTCTAAGGTTTCTCATGCATTTCATAATAGTAGGCTTTCCTTCAATATCATATATGACTATAACTATATGCAAGTTGGCGATAGTGGTCAATCCATGATTAGTTGGGTCAGGAGTTCTCTTGGTATGCATGTGTTTCCTTATTCTATTGAAGTGGCTTCAGACTTGTGCTTTATTATGTCGTGAGTTGTATTTTCAAATTCCATATCACCTGGTGATTTGGTTGCATCTGCTTTTAAATGTGTTACTGCATAATGCATAATTCCCTCGCCATTATCATCATCTGTTTTATGTCCTATGCTTTCCGTAGAACTGACACCTCTATTTTGAGGTATCCCATGAGAATGATGTATTAGGTAATTGAAATCTCTGCATTTTGGCACTGATATCCTGCTTCCTTGGTGATCAACGTGATGCAGCAGAAAAGCCACTGCAATTGGTCATTCCAGTGAAAGTCTTTCTGATTATTGTTGCTGTTGCTTTTCTTTTCCTTCCAGGATCTGGGTGCTAATTTAAGTGGAAGTGACTGCTGTTACATGGTTGTTTTCCAGTATGGCTCAATTGTCTTGTTTAATGTCCAGGGATCATGAAGTTGATGGATATCTGAAAATTGTTGGCAAACATGCTTCTGGATTGCTCCTTGAGATGCGAAAAGATGGTTAGACACAGAAGTGCAACTGAGAAAGTTTCTTTTCTATGTGCCAATAAATTTGATAAAAAAAATAAGAATTAGAGCACATAACCAGTTTTAATCAAGTGTTGTTAGATTGTAACTGAAATCTGCATTAAACTATTTCTGCTTGGAGATACTGTACGAAACTAAACCATCATAAATATGCAAGTTATCGTTCTACGAACTTGATGGTTAGTGATGAGACTCATGGGAGTTTATAGGGTACTCTGCCACTATATTGTGATTAGGCTTATTTTTTCCCTTGAGGTGGTAGGAGGGGTGGTGGAGAAGTGAGATGGTCTTGGTTATGTTGTTTAATTCACTCAACATTTGCAACATACAGTTCTTTGATATTCTTCAATATGACCTTTTGCAATTTCCTGACCAGCCTTTTTGTCTGACTAACTTTCATCTTGGTCTTTTAAACTAGAATATGTGGTGCGGGAAAAGCCAACTCTGAACACATGGATGCAAGGTGGATTAGATTATATAATGTTGCAATACTTGAACATTGATGGTATCCGTACCATTGGCAGTGTTCTTGGTCAAAGTATTGCTCTGGATTACTATGTATGCCAGGTGGGTTTGCTATAAGCTTACAATTTTTTTTTCTTTTTCCAGGAGATCTTGCTCGGTCTATAGTTTTTAATCGGGTTTTCTTTTAGGTTGATGGGATGGTTGGAGAATTTACTGACATAAACCGTGGTATGGAAAAGACGGGGAAATTTAAAATGCAAAGGAAGAAGCTTTTCCAGCTAGTGGGAAAGGCAAATTCGAATCTTGCTGATGTGATTCTTAAGCTAGGACTATTTGAAAGGTAATACATGGCTTGTTCTACATCATGGACCATTTCTCATTTCTCAAAGCTTTGACAAACATTGACAGATTGACTTCATTATAAGCTTTTCTTTTTACATGCATTTTGCACATTTTAGGATTCATCTGCATTTTCCTTTCTAGATAAGCTTTATGGAACTCTTGGTCTTCATTTTTTAATGTCATAAGAAGTATATTCCGTTTGTTGATCAGATGACTCGGTAACTAGGAATGTTGTATGACTCACTGTGCTTTACATGCTTTGTTCTGTGTGACCTTTTCTTTTAAAAATAATTATGGTGCTCATAGTGATCGTTTACTGAATACCAAAAACTCTTTGCGCCCCGCTTTTCTGATGAAATCATTGAATAAGAATGCTGCATGGACTGTTTGTCTAGGCTTCTATTGTGCTGAAGAGAACTTGACGAGAGTTTACCTTTTGAAATCTGAGTTGTGATAAATTGGGAATTAAATCAATTTAATGCTAAATGTGTCAACCTGTCATTTAAAGTTGAATACTGCAGTTGCATGATCTGGTACATCTCAATTAGAGGGCATTAGTTGCTTAATTGTAAACACTAGTGCCAGCCGTTCCGACCTTTTAATATGTGACAATTGTAAAGCTAATTCGATTCAACTGCTCTAGTCTATCATATAGGGTGCCAGCAACATATACTATATCCGTTGTCTTTGCTTATTGCTTGTGCACAAATCTAATGATCTTATTTTGTTCACCTACCATAACCTTCTGTTTCATCTTGCACAAAGAACAAAAGTATTGGTTCTTCTTGTTATCACTAATAGTAGCTTCTTCCATCTTCTACCTGAATAGTTGTTAGATTTTCCTCAAAGGCCTCTTGGTTTTTTAATGTTTGCAATCTTAAATGCCCTGGATTGTCTAAGGCTTGTGATGTTTTACTTTTTCAGATCTGATATTGCATGGAAGGATGCCAAATATGCTCAGATTTGGGAGTATCTGAGGGATGAATTTGAATTAACACAGAGATTTGCAAGCCTGGATTTTAAGTTGAAATTTGTGGAGGTAATAAGCAACTTCAAACCTGATGATTCTTCCAAGTTGTAATAATTGTTTTTATTTTGACATTTTTACTCCTTTTTTTCTTTTTTGCAGCATAATATTCGTTTTCTTCAGGAGATTCTTCAGAACAGGAAGTCCGATTTTCTTGAATGGCTTATTATTATACTGATTAGTGCTGAAATCGTCATATCTGTTTATGATATTGCCCATAGATCTTCAATAATATGATGATACATTAGCTTCCAATACTAGTGGAGATATACATTTTGCTTACTGCTAATTTTGATCACACTAATGCATATACAGTGATGGTTTTGGTTATCCCCTAGTTTGTCATAGGAAAAGGTTAAAGCAGTGTATATTGAAACACGTTTCGGAAAGTTTAGGAAATTCTTAATTCATGATGTAGTAGTGTCTGCAAAGGCAACTATTTTGACAGGATTTTTTTTTTTTTTGGGGCAATGTTAATTCTGAGCTCTTACACTGAGGGTTGAAGTTTTGGTGTAAATATTTCTTTTATCATCAATTAGCTGGTTCAGATCAACTTGGATTACTCAATAATTGTTGGAATTTACTCCGTTTATGTCTACTTAGAACTTGTATATAATTCCGAGCTCTGGGGCAATGGTTGTAGTTGTTATGTGTTTCACCGTTGACGAGGTTCGATTCCCTGACATAGACTCTCGTGGGATTTTCTCGCTGTGGTAGGGCTCCGTGTATAAGAGCAGTATGGGCCAATCCATCCCCGCTAGCGGTCACGCTACAGGCCAACAGCAGGCCGAGCTCAGATTAGTCACCACGTTGGTGGTGGACACCAGGTGCGACTACGACCCTACGGCATCTGCCCTCTTCAACAGTGCCCCGGGGTTAAACCAAAAAAAGAACTTGTATATAATTTTAAAATATGTTTTTTTTATTTTTTTATTTCTTGTAGTGGTTGATAAATATAATGCCTCCATTTACTTACCTTCTTCCTTCTCAAACTGTTGTAGTGTTAGAAACTAACTGTGAGAGGCTCACCCTTCGAAAGTCGCTTCCAGAACAAGCACGACCAAGCATTCTATCAGACATCTTGCCTTGGGAGCCTTGTTCGTCTTTGGTACTTCAATAGCATTGCGATAAGTTTGACGCTAGCACCAACCTCATTGATCCAACTGGGCAGGTACCACCCACCACAGCAGAGCCCCATTTTTCACTCCCGTAAGCTCGTGACGATTAAGGCCCTGTCATTACGATGTGACTAAAATATCCTTGATGTTATGTACTTCCTCAATTTCAAAATATATGACATTCTAGCATTTTTCCATAGATTAGTGAAGAAAAGAATAAGGGGTATTTTTTTATTATATTCTTAACTAATTTTACTAGCATAACAAAGTATAAAGAATTATATTTATAAGTGATGGTTACTTTGAAAAATAATCGTTAAAATTCGTGAAAGACAAAAAAAATTGATAAAAGGAGAAAAAGGGAAGGGAAAATGCCTTACATTTGAAACAAAAGTACAGAGTAGCATTAATGAAAATCTAATGCCTCAAGAAGATATGTACTTAGTAATTTCTTTTAGATACCGTATTATCCTAATCGATATTCGTATTGATATCTTTTTTTTTTTATGAATCGCTATTTCAACCCGTGTTTCGTTGAAGTCTAACTATTTACTTTAGCCTCCTAAAAGCACTGGCACCTAAAAAATCAACCAGTGACCGACGAGATAAAGTGCCTATCTTTTAACATCTCATGAGCTAAAATTGTTGGGGAATTTTACAATTAACTTTAAAACCAATTTATTTAGTTATGATTTATATTTTTATATTAGTGTACAAATATTTGACCCATCTAATATAATTAAGATTTTGTATGAAAAATTTATAAAGAATGATACACTATATTTTAGTGCATCTGAATGACTTGAACTCGGGGAGTCAAGCGAGGTGGCAAATGACGCCCACACACTCTTCTCAGTTAGGCTTGAGCTATGAATTATGGTAACTCATTATGATATTAGTACAATGCGTTATGATATTAGTGCAAATTTGGAACTTTATAGCCAATGTCCATTAAAACTTTTATAATAAATGTATATGGATCAATATCTATGTGCAAAAAATGGAACATATTTTCCTAAATTTCCAAGTACCAATTTTTTTTTTTACTGCTTTCCACTTTTGCATTTGGATGCATTTGTCCTCATGGTCATCATTTAGACCTATATAAAGAGCATCAAAAGCAAATTCTACACAACAAAAAAGGTAAAGGAAAAATGTTAGAGTGATGGTTGATTATTTTTCCTCCCTTTTCCCTTTTCTACCATTCCAAATCACTGATGAAGAATTCAATACATTTCACTTAAGAGATCGAAGGTTATATTAAATTCTTGTCCATAATCTCGAAAGGGATCCATCCAAATCCACGAATGTCATGTCTTTTTGGATGTGGTTAGAAAAGAAGGTTTGTGTCAAAGTAAATCTAATACAATTATTGTTAAATATTCCTCAAAAATTAGTTAATGAAGTCGAACTTGTGGTCTCTTTATTCTCTTGTCTCTATGAAAACTTGCAAATTTCGGAATTAGTTTATAAATTTGTTGTTTTACCAAACTTGGCTCATCCAAATATACTATATTAAAAAAATTATGTTCAAGTTTTTCACCAAAATCGAACTCTCGTGATTTATAATGTCAATAAAGTTGTTATGAATGTTTGTATTAGGGCTTTTAAGGATCTACAAAGAAAACCCTAACCCTTAGTGCATGGTTTTATTTACCCTAGTCAAACAAATATTGTCAATGAAATTGGCAAGACTCTTGACACCTCTACTCATGTTGGTGGTTTTGTTTTTTCTTTACCCTGGTCAAACAAATATTGTTAGTCCTGAGATAATTAAGGGAAGGCTGTTGAAACTTCTTCTAGTGGTTTTCTGGTATATCAACAAGGAATTTTGTTTTTGGTGGAATGACTGCTCAAAACACTAACCAAGCTTTCCTTGGGTTTCTAGTATCGGGAAAACACTCCCTATGAGTAACAAGATGTTAGTGCAACGTTATTAAAGAAGAAGACTTCGATAATCTCTTGCCTAATGATAAAACCATTTTCATAACCTTCTTGAAAGTTAAAGCTGAATTATGTTGTCATACATAAAACGTTTATTATGTGATAGAAGTGGAGAATTTTGGTCAAGAAGGTCGTAGCCCAGTCGGGCTCCCCTTCGCTCACGACCGAGAGGTCCTGAGTTCGACACCGAGCCACAGCGCCCAGACTACTAACCCCCAAAAAAAGTGAAGAATTTTGTGATATATTATTTTTCTATTAGTACATTTACATCAATAGTCATTGTTTAGGTCTTTTAATTGCAACCCTTTATTATTTCTCATTTCATAATATCAGGTATTAAATTTCACCCTTCATTATCTCTCCTCATCTTTGTGATCATATCTTTTTAGTATATAAAAAATATCATTTTTCATTATTCCAATACCGACATTCTACCATTTGCCCCAAAAGAATAAGGAAAAAAAACACATTCCACATTCTTTCGGGTACATCTATACCATCTCATCATATATAGCAAGATTAAAATTGATGTCGCTGATACATATTGCACGTATATTGCACATCTACTGCACATGCATTATGTTAATAAATTAAAAGACTTTAATACCCATAAAAATTTCTATCAGCAGTTCTTATTTGCGCTAAAAAGAATCCACTTTAAAAAATCATCTTGCCAGCCAACGAACTTAAATTATATATAAAAAGAAGTACTTAGATGCGCTAAAGAGAATCTCACAAGTTAGAAATTTATTATTATAGTCACTTCCAAAAAAGTTAGTAGTTTACATTATTTTCCATCCCTAACATATCATATATTCTCAATGCTGCAATTCTGATAACTACTATAATTATAAATATGCATATACTCTAGTTAAACTCTTCAAATAGACGATTTCTTGTTTTAACATTTTTTTTCACTTTGTGTATTACTGTTTTGTTTTTCACAACCCTTTGTGAACATTTTACGTGTAGAATTTCTTTCATGCCTTTTTTCTTTATTATATTTCATTTTTAATTGAAATGTTTGATATTTAATATTTTAAACGAAAGGTTGATGACATTTGCACTTTATAAAAAGTTCCTTGCACTATTCTTTCCTTTCTTTATTAATAAAATGACTTCCATACCCATATTCATAAAACCAATTCCAAACAAATATCATTAATCTTAATTTTTCTATACGAAACTAAATTCTATCATTTATTAAAAAAACATGTTGAGCAAAACTACAAGGGCTTTTTTGGACTTAACAGTTAACCCTTTATAGTTTTATACGAAATTATAAAATTATAGTAACTCGTGAATTCTCATATACAATGAAATATATCTAAAATAATAAAATGAAATAATATATTTTGAATGATTTTCATATATAATGAAATTATATCTAAACTTATATGAATTTAGTTACTTAACTGAATTGAAATTACAATTTTAAGAATGAAATTATATGTGCTACTATAACTACATTTTCATCAATAATAATTGTGCATAAAAAAAACAATTCAAAAGATATATTTTTTTCATTTCCTATAATCTTTTTAAATCGATCTAAAATACAAATGAATCAGTTTGGAATTAGCTTTATAAATATAAGTATGAAAGTCACTTTTTTATTTTTTATTTTTTTTAAAGACCTCACAGGAAGGAGGTGGAAATTATTTAGCCCCACATAGGGGGAGGACGTCGAACCCGCGACCTCACGGTCGTGGGCAGAGTCCAGCCCCACTGGGCTATGACACTCTTGACAAATATGAAAGTCATTTGCTCATGAAAAAAGAGAAGAAAAGTGCAAGAAACTCTTTGTAGAGTGCAAATAGCATCTTCCTATCGAAGAAATATTCGTATTTTCACTAAATCACACTGGAGAAAGCTATAAACATTGTAAAAAAAAAAATGAATGTTCTAGAAAATCTGTAGACGACTAGTGAGTATATATCACAATTCATTCTCATTTTAAGAGACATTGAATGCTTATTGAATACTCCCTCCATTCCCTATTAATTGTCGTTTAAGAGATATCTAGGTATCCAAATTAATTGTCGTTTAAGCTTCTTTTATTAGTTGTCAACAATTTATTTCAATTATACCCTCAACATTTTCCTTTCTTTTCTTTATGATGTATTAGTGAGAGAGAGGGAAGGTGGGGTAATATTGGAAGTTTAGGTGAAAATGACAACTTCCTTAATTTTCTCAAATTGTCTAAAGAGTCTTATATTTAGGAATGGAGGGAGTATCTCACTATTTTTATAGCTCAATACCCATACAAACTTAGATATCGAAGCATGGTTAGAGCCAACCGCCACTCTCTTTTAACTATTTTGTGCTTCAGTGACACTCCTGTATTCAGGACGCATCATAATTGACGTGCACACCGTCTTGTGCATGAAAAAAATCAATATATTCAAAAAAAATCAATATCGACCGAGGTATTTCAAAATATTCAAGTTGCACTATCTACCATGGCGTATGTTATCTCAAGCAATATACCTTGTGGGTCCTTTGTATCTATATTTGTTTTGATCCCTCGTCAGGCAGAGAAAGATCCTATGACTAATAGATCTCAGACGTCTTCCCTTTAGGTTAAACCAGGAATTGATAGTCCTCAACAGGAAGATCTTGATATAGTCTTCCTTGAACATATAAAGTCTAGTAAACCAGCCTTTCATTCTAGTATAAAACCTTAGGATTATACTCAACAAGACCTATTATCAGAAAAGCTCCAAACATTTCATGTTCATAGAAAAATACAATGCTATTGATTTTGAAAAATATGATGGTAACGCTAACCCGCATGATCAACTAAATTCCTACCAGGCCACTATGTATGCCCACCATCGTAGAGATGTTGTTTTGTGCCCACTCTTCCCCAAATCCCTAAAAGGCAGAGGTCTAATGTGGGTTGCCATACTATCAAATCGAAGTATCAATTCTTTCAAAGAACTACAACAATCATTATTTAAGTACTTTTCCAGTTAGGCCGCCTTCGAAGTGCCAACAAACCATCTACTCACAATCAGATAAAGTGAGTAGAAGAACATTTGGAAACATATTTTCCTCAGTTTGACATAACACCATTGTGAGTGCCTTGAGAACAAATTTTAGATCAGATGGATTAATCTCTTAGCATTTTAACTCCATAAAAAAATATATGATTTCACCACCTGACAAGATAAATTACAAGAAGTATTGTGTTTTTCACAAGAATCATAGGCAAATATTGTGAACGAGGGCTCGAATAACTTACAAGTCCGGTTCTCCAGAATACTTTTTGTCTTTCGTTTCTATGACCATGAGATCTCAGATTCTTAACTATTTCGTTCGTTTCATAATTTAAGTTTTTATAATCTTATGCTCTCTCTTTTCAAAATATAAAATATTTTGGTATTTTTGCATAGATTAATAAAGAGAAAATAAGAAATATTTTTCCGGTTGTATATAGAACCAGATAATTATATTTATAAATGATGATAACTTTATAAAAATAATCTTTAGAGTTCGTAAAAGGCCATAAGGAGAAAACATAAAAAATGCTTTATATTTTGATTCGAAGGAAATAACATTCGAAATTTTTGTACCGTACTGACAACATTGTACTAAGTTATTCAGTAATTCATTTTAGATAGCGCCTTATCCTAGCCAATCTTAGTAGTGGAATTTGTTTACGAAGCGGTGTTTCAAGCATTGCTCCCGTTGAAGTCTAGATTATTTAAATTAAACTATGAATCTTCTAATACATTTTCTAGTACCAAGACTATTATTACATGTGGAACAACTAACAAGCCGGGCAGGGACCGATGATGTGAAGTGTGTATCTTTTAATATCCTAAATAGTTGGATACCGTAACTTCATGGGTTATTTTACACTTAACCTAAAATTAAAATTATTTAGTTATGAATTAGGGTAGCTCATTTGGTATTAGTACAAATTTGGAACTTTATAGCCAACCACCATTAAACCTTTTCTAATAAATTTATATGGACCAATATGTATATGCAAAAGATGGAAAATATTTTCCTACATTTCCAAGTATCAATTTTTTTTTACTGCTTTCCATTTTTGCATATGGATGTATTTGTCCATCTGGTTATCATCTAGACCTATATAAAGAGCATCAAAATATTTTTTTCTAAAAGGAAAAAAAAAGGAGAGAAATAGAGTAATGGGTGATTTTTCTTCCTCGCTTTTCCCTTTTCAACCATTCAAAATCACTGATGAACAATTCAATTCATTTCACTTGAGAGATCGTAGGTTATATCAAATTCTTGTTCATGATCTCGAAAGGGATCCATCCGAATCCACGAATGTCGTGGCTTTTTGGATGTGGTTAGAAAAAAATATTTGTGTCAAAATAAATCTAATACAAATATTGTTAGATCTTCCTCACAACCTAGTTAATGAAGTGGCTGACGAATCTGTGGTTTGTTTACTCTCTTGTCTTTATGAAAACTTGCAAATTTCAGAATCAGTTTATGAACTTGCAGTTTTACCAAATTTGACTCATCCAAACATACTATCAGAAAAACTTTCTGTTCAAGATTTTCACCAAAATCGAGCTCTCGTGATTTATAATGTCAATAAAATTGTTATGGATGTTTGTATTAGGGCTTTTAAAGATCTTGTTATGAAAGAGAAAACCCTAACCCCTAGTGATTTTATTTACCACAGTCAAACAAATATTGTTAGTGAAAATGACAATGCTCTTGACACCTCTACTCATGTTGGTAGTTTTGTTTTTCCTTACCCTGGTCAAACAAATATTGTTAATCCTGATAATACAGGGAAGGTTGTTGAAACCTCTTCTAGTAGTTTTCCGGCATATCAACGAAGGATTTTGTTTGGTGGAATGGCTGCTCAAAACACTAACCAATATTTCCCTGCGTTTTCAGTGGTTATTGGAAAACCATTTCCTATGAATAACATGTTAGATCGACGTTGTGTCATTAACGAAGAGGATTACGATAATTTCTCACTTGATGATAGAACCATTTTCCTAACCTTCTCGAATGGTTATCCTGTTTCAGAAATCGAAGTTAGGCAATTCTTCACAAGGTAAGATATAAAATTAACCGTCCATTTTTATATTCATTCTTTTTATATAAAAAAGTAGACGTCTAAATGTAGATTGATGTACTAAATCTTTTTTTTTCTTAAATGGTATAGTCTAATAATTTTCGGTGTGTAGGAAATTTGGCAATTTCATTGAAGCTATATACATGCAAGATGTTCTCTCTCATCAGCAGGCTCTCTATGCAAGGGTCGTTTCTCGTTCAGCTGCCGCCGTTGATTTGATTGTTGAAGGCGGAAGAGCCAAGTACAACATATATGGGAAGCATGTTTGGGCTAGGAAGTATGTGAAGAAGAACAAGAAGTCTACCACCTAAGGAATTGAATATGGACTGAAAATAGTTGATGATTTTTATTTAGAAAATGAGAAAGGGGGAGTTATAGAGAATAATATAGTGAGAGTTATTTGTTTGTCTTGTTCTTTTTTAGTGGTGCTCTGGTTTTAATCATGGTAATGATTAGGAGCTAATTATTTGGAAATTAATTAAGTCAAATCTTTTTGTTGTAATTTTTTATGAATATTTGTCCTCAACTACTTCATCTTTTATCTAGTGAATTTGAATTTATTTAAAATCATTTTGAAGGACCCATGTAACTTGTTCTTCTATGCATTTTATTATTTAGAGAGAGAGAGAGAGAAAACAAAAAAGGTTTTTTTTTGGTTAAAAAAAGTTCGGGTGGATTCGGCTCAGGTTACCACTGCACGGGTCGAGCGAGGCTTTCAGGGGACCATGGAGTCACTACAGCAGTACAACAAAAAAGGTTTTTGTTTGAAGAATTCTAGTTTTTAAAAAAAATCATATTTTCATTAAACCACGCTCAAAAGAGCTAACATGGTAAGAAAACTAATGTTCTAGAAAATGTGTAGAAGATTTTTAAGAGGTAAGAATAATATTGTCTTAAAAAAAATTGAAAATACTTGGAGATTTTACATCAAACATTAAATAGTAGATAGATGGATATTGAAATATATACACACATTCATTAGCCTTCAAGAAATTTAAGACTTATAAATTCCCTTTTGGAGGAATAGAGTTCAAATGACAGATTTGTTCTTTGCATATGACTCCCTACTGTTTCAGAAGATTAGTTCATAGGGAATTCATCAAATATGTAAGGCTTTGAAGGATTATCAATGTATTTTAAAATTATAAATCAATGTTAGTATATTTGGTGTTTTTTAAGAATAAATTTAATTAAAAAAAGGGGGAATTGTCTATGTGACTGTTTCAAATGGGAAGGGTGGAATTATTTAGGTTTACCTTACATGATGAGCATGAGTAAAAATAGGATAGCAATCGGGAAGGGTCACCCCTACCTTTCTTCGTGCCCCGGCGCAGGTCATGCCTCATTGGTCCGCTTCGACCCACCCTAAACTGTAACTGTAATTTTTACTTTGTTTTATCTATAATACTCTTTTATATGTTTTCTTTTTCATTGAGAGAAAGTTGTTGAGATAAAATAATTATAATTGTCAAGATAATGATACTTTTTAAAAGGGAAAATAATATTATGAATACTTATAATGATTGTGAGAATAGTACTATTATCATGGGGTAGAGATTAACAATCCACATTTTAAGCACGTGAAAATACCTTCATTACATAAAGTCATTAATTACAGTTTAATAAACTTGAAGTTTACAGCGTAATATTTGAAGTATATAGGTATATGTTCAGAGTTAAGTTGTAATCTGTCGGACTCTTGAATCGAGTGATTTTGAATATACTGATCATTCCTCAATTTATTCTTTTATTTACAGTGATCTAAATCTATCATGATTACCCAAATAAAATTCCATAGTTCTCGATTCGATCTCTATTCAAAGCAAGAACAAGTTTCAATCTCCGAGTTTGGAACAAGTGGTTGGGACTTGTTAATATTATACTATGAACGAAAGTCTAAATCTTAAACAATTAGTTTCTAATTTTCACCTTAACAACGACGCTCATGAGTCAACCCAGAGCCCATGTTGGCGTAGGGTGAAAAATTCTCTGTCTCATCAGGTAGTATGCCCCTCAGTATCCCTAACTAAATCGAAATTTACTATATAAATATTTGTTTCAATTATATATACACGTGTTGAATTGTGATTGGTTGGGGACACGGGGACATACACGAACGGGGACAGAGTATTTTTTGCCTTGGCAGCCCACAAGGTAGAGCCGAAAGTGGACTGGGTAGATACATTGAGTCCTGTTATTCAAAATTCCTGGGAAAATGTCCTACAAATTTGTTTAGTCGGGTCAACTCTCCGCGCGTCAGCGCCAATCATGTCAAGTATCAACAGGTTTCTTTTCAAAAACGGCGTAATAGCATCTCCAGTCGACGCGCCGCCACCAGTCACCACCTTACTCCAATCCCACACCGGTAATCGTCTTTCCCCCAACCAACCCCACACCACCCCTCCGTCTTACATATTCTATAAATTTGATTTTTTTAGGGAACTATAAATTTGATCATCCAATTAATTTCTACGAGAAATTTTATCTTTATTCAAAATACCAATTTATTATTATCCTAAAAGTTATTTTGATATATACAATTCTAATTCTATAATATAATTCGTTTAGTAAAATGTAGCTAAAATTAACGAAGTAAAAAAATACTTATTTTTGGTAGTCAAATATCAATATTACTCTCTTAAAAAGTATTTGTATACCACTAAATATATTTGTGGGGGAGTAATATTGATATTTTGACGCAGAATTAACTTGAGTTGACTTTTTGGCTACGAATATTAAAAGTCAACTCATATCAATTTTGTGTCCGCGTGAGTTGACTTTTTGGCGTAAGTGTATGATGTTCTCGAAATAATTTCTAGGATGATGATAAGTTGCTGCTGTGGAGCAATTAGTTAAAGGAAGCTTTTGAATTTGCAGGTGCATATACAACAACTAGAACTCAAGAAAATGGTTCACAACTCTTATTCTGGGAAAGACATTTAAAGAGGCTCTGTAATTCTGTAGAAATTCTCATTAATTCAAAGCCAGAATTTTTGTTCAAGCCCACAAAATTTGATAAGGTTCCATTAGATGTTTTATATTCAAAACCATCAATGTGGGATTCCTTGGTTCGTGTTTTAGTGAATGATTCAATGAAGAAAGCATTACCTTTCGTGTTGTTAGAAGGTAGAAAATATGAAGAAGAAATAGCAATTACAACACTAGTGAGTGGGAATTTGGAGGAATTAGGGGAAATTAAGGATTTAGATGATGGAAGAGTTTCTGGGATCTGGAATGTTTATTTGCATTTTGGTAGTTATGTTCCTCCTGCATTTGGAATTCGAGGAAATGGCGCGAATTTGGCTGTCGTGGGGCGCGGTAGAGATGTTGCAAATGCTAAGTATTCTGATTGGGTTAGGTAATTTAATTTAGTTATGTGTGATTTGTGAATGAATTTGATGTTTTTTTTTTGTGAATTTGTTAGTGTTATAGTAATAAAAAAGTATTAATTTGGAGTGATGTTGATGTAAAATGGTTTAATGGATGTGATATCTTTGGAGTTCTTCTTTATAGGGATAGGAAGCATTTGGAGAAGCTGAGGCCGCCTTCTGTTACGGAGCTCCTCTTGTCTAATGATGGTGATCGCATTTTAGAAGGATCTATGACAAACTTTTTTGTTGTTTGTATTAAGGTGAGATCTCGTGATCTTTGTCTACTTCGAAGTATATGTTATTGTCTTGATTATTCACCACTAAGGTTAAAATATTCCTCTTGTTCCGCGTATCAAATTTCTAATGCTTATAAAATCAATAAGGTCAGACCTAATGGCACTTCCAGAATGAATACTATAATTTAGCCATATAAAGTTCTCAGTGTGGTTTTTCTGCAGAATATTAACCAAAGCCCAATAATCCTGATTCCAAGCTGTCATTTATCTGCAGGAAAACAGTGAAGAAGGTGTTGAAGTGCAGACGGCTCCTCTTGGAGCTGGTGTTCTTCCAGGGGTTATACGCCAAGTAATAATAGAGTGAGTCTAATCCTAATTTTTGCTAGAAGTGTAAGTTTTTACGTGTGTTGATATTTGTTTTCCTCATTTCTTATGTGGAAAGTCACAATATATAAGTTTCCTTTCACCTATCAATTCAAAGCTATTTCCCTCTTTGTAAAGCCAGCCAGGTCTATCTAGAAAATATTTGATGTTTATTAGGTCATTAAGTTCCTAGAAAGGAGAGTCAGTCAGTCGTCGAGCTTGTAGGTTATACACCGTTGTTTTCCTTGTTGACTTATCAGCAATGGAAGCTAACATGTCTTCTGTGAAATAAAGAGCATTGCTTTTTTCTTTTTACGAATGTTTGATGTTATGGAAAAAATGGAACTTACGCCACCTATTTATTATTATTTTTTATATATTTGCCTTTTCTTCTTTCTTTTTTTCCCTTCAATAAGATAAAGCAAAAGACCCACATTTGCATTTGGCGCAGTTATCATCACAGCAAACTTATGCCACCTATGAACATTCCCTTTGATCTTCTAATTGCTGCATTGTGTAACACATGATTGTAAAGTCTTTACGGGAAATGTTTTTCTATTATCAAGTTAATTTATTTTATCTTTGTTACTTTGACTTCATTCTTTATTTTGTTGTTAGACTAACTCTCTGAAGAGTCCTCATCAAAAAGGAAATTAGAAACTGGAAATAAATGTTGATGATTTGATAAAACAGACTTATTCCAAAAAGGAAGCTTCGTTAACCATTTCAGATTTTTGCAGCATATGCTCAAGAAATGCAATCCCGTTTAGAGAAGTTGCACCTTCATGGGCACAGCGTGAAATATGGTCAGAAGCATTCATTACAAGTAAGAGATCTCTTATTTTGATAATAAATTAGGATTTACTGTCTGTATTCTTTTTCCCATCCTGCAATATGAGTCTATAGGTAGGAATAAGTTCTGGTGTTTTATTGGTCATATGCTCACTTTTTTTTTCTTTTTTCTTTTTTAAATTTTATGGTGATGTAATGAAGTTTGGAAGTCATTCCTTTGCTTATTCTCGAGTTTAAGGTCATAATTTCATAATTGTTCGCTTGAGGGGCATGAATGTTTCACACTTAGATCACGCTTGGAATTCATTTCTATGTCCCTTTATCTCCCTATTTGTTTATTTATTTATTTTTGTAACTTTTGAGTTTCCTTTCATGATCACCTTACATTGGTGTTATACTCCAACAGCATAAATACACTCCATGACTGAAGCTCGAATTAGCATGCTATAGTCGCAAACTTGTAGGCCATTCTAGATTCTTACTATCACTCTTTGCAAACCATTTATGGGAGGCGTTAGGTTTCTTGGAATCAATCGTCTGCAAAACGAAAGTCTTAAGATTAGGACATATGCAGGTAGCTTGAGGCTTGTACAGAATGTGGAAACGATTCTTGCACCAACTTCATGGGAATCACTGGAATCGAAAACATGGACAGAAATTACATGGGAGGAGAAACAGTTCCGGGTATGTGAACTTATACCGAGGGCAGGAGGAGGAATTTGAGCTGCTTTAGAAAAACTAATCTTCTTATTTGATCTCTCTCTTTGATTATTAGGAGAGTCCTGGGAGGATCACGTCGATTATCCAGGTATAAAAGATTTTCTAGTCTTCTCATTCAAGTCTCCCTTAAACTCCTCAATGTTCTGGTTTCGTCTATGGTCGTGCACTTTTTTAGTCGATTCCATGCAAATTAGCTTCTTCTCGTATCAAATTATGATTCTACCAGCACATCAAATGCTTTTATTTAAATACGTTGGTAATGTTGTCAAAAGGTGATTTACATTATCATAATTAGGACATTATTGTTAGTTAATTCGATGGCCTATATGGTAATATAGTTGATTTATCAATAGTTTAGTGAAACTATTTCATGGATTTGAACCATCTATACTTATTGTCCTTTTCTACTTTTTCTTGGAGGAGATAATGTCTTTAATTATGTGTTCTTGGAGCAGAAGGAGATCTTGGAATATGCAAGACTTGAATCATGTCCAATTTCTTCATTTAAAGAGTAATAATTTGTTCCGACATTCATTCATCGATTGGAGAAGACGCTGATGAAACGAACTTTCCATCTTAGAAGACGGGCAGAAAATGGTATTTGAATTGAGTTTATGACTTTATTCGTAAAAACTGATCATTTGTTTAAGAAAAATGATTTTGTTCCAAACTATATATAATTTTTTTTCGTGGGGAACTATATATGTATTCAATTAACACATTAATAGGAAGTTTTTTTGAACTCTCTCTCAAGAGAGTTCTCCGACTATGTCGCACAACCTCCTTACAAATTTAGGGTTTCCTATTGCGCCGTTGTGCCTGTTTTTTCAGCCAAACGATGAGATCTATCATCTTCCGGACTCATTGTATACTGATGTCGCCATTATTCAGCATAATATTTGGTTTCGACATATGACGTTACATTTATGTGATGTCATTGCTATAACGTGTGATTAATCTGATACCGTCGTAATGAGGCACTTAATGTTTTTGTTTATTTGACCGGTGGCCGGACTGAGATTTCGTCAGTAGCGGGAGGTGTATCGGAACGAGAGGCGATGGGGATTGAAAATTTTGATTTCGGTTCTGAATGTAATGTGGCGAGAGATCTGCTGGAATGGGGTGTGTTGCCAGTTGAAGGGTGCCTGGGACTGAGAGAGGATGAAAAGTTACCGACACCGGCATTGGAGTCCGGCCGGCCAACTGGTTATGCTACTTTTTAGGCGGCGACGGACGAGAGAAGATAATCGGAGGGCTGGATGAAAAGGGTGTGGGCTGGATGAGTGGGCAGAGTGGATTGTTTTGCTACTGGGCCAGATGGGCTGAGTAATGGGGGAGTGTGGTGTAGACGGGTCCTTTGAGGAATATGTGGGCTGGGTTGCAAGTGGGCTTGATTGGCATTATGATGGGCCGCATGGGAATGATAATATTGGGCTGCCTGGGACTGCTCATGCTGGCCTGTGTAGAATTTTTCTGTCTGTGCTGGTTGAGGATGACATTGCGGAGGTCGTAGATCGCCCCGTCAATGCTCATGAGCAGTGGCGGAGCCAGAAAATTTTCTTTGGGGGGCAAAATTAACATTGACAAAATAAATTCATAAAAGTATATAAACATTGGCGGAGCCAAAAAATTTTTTTTATGAGAAGGACTCTCGAGAAGAAAAATTAAATATTTACAATGAAAATTAAACTATATATCTTGTTTGATTGTTGAATCCAAAAAGAACAAGTTTGAATAAAAAGGCCCCAAAGACCTTTTTTGTATGATTAGACCAAAATAAAAGGCCATTTAGAAATATTATGGGTATTAGAGATGAAGTTGGAGGAAACATGAAGGGCTTATTATTAATTTGAACGAATATTTTTTTATTTTTGATAAAATCTTATATTATAATCTATTAGTAATTATGAATTTTTTGATGAAATTTTATAAATATTATAATCTCTTACACAATTAAGTTTGTTACAATTTTAACCAAAATTGTTAAGATATAAGTGGTGTAATTCCTATAATTCACGAACTAAAAAATCTAATTTTAAATCGTAAAGTGATTCAAAATGTTCACGGGATGAGGTGTTATAAAAACAAAACTAAAATTATAATTTTTTTTGGAAAAAGTTGGGGGGAACCCCTAGCTCCGCCAGTGCTCATGAGTTACCTAATATGGAATTGTTCGGGACTTCAAAAAATTTGGGCAATTCAAGACTTAGTGCTCCTCATAATCGTAAAGTGATTCAAAATGTTCACGGGATGAGGTGTTATAAAAACAAAACTAAAATTATAATTTTTTTTTTTTTGGAAAAAGTTGGGGAGGGAACCCCCCTAGCTCCGCCAGTGCTCATGAGTTACCTAATATGGAATTGTTCGGGACTTCAAAAAATTTGGGCAATTCAAGACTTAGTGCTCCTCATAATGGCTCACGATTTTAGTCGTCTATTCTTTTTCATAATAAAGTCATTTGCAGACTTCATGATCAAGAGTATTATGATAGTATTAGGTTTTATTTTTTGTTTTAAATTAGAATTTATTTCAAGTTTTAATATAAATAAATAATGGGGGCGACCATCTCAAATTTGGAGAAGCATATATAAAGGTAGAGATTTTTTGCAACATGATTTTGAATGGAGAATCGTGAGCGGACGTTTTGTTCGTATCTGGTGTGGTCGCTGGCTAACTACACAATTTAGTTTTCAGCTGATTTTCCCTCCTAGTTTTATGTGTTTTGAAAGTTTGCAGACAAGAACTCTGGCAGTTGTGAAAGGTTTCCGGTTTGTACGTGACTCCGTTTTTGATTTTTTGTTATAAAGTCCGTTTGTAAGGGCATAGTAGTGAATATCTCAGGGAATATATTCTTTACAATTTTCTATTCCCACAAGTTAAGTAATGTTCTGGCTCATTTGTTGACTAGACATCCTCTAAGGCTTGACTTTTCATTTCAAATGGTGGGATCCATCAGAATTCATGATATTACTTTTTCCTTAAAAAAAAAGAATGTATTCAATTTTCTCTCTCATAATATCCTTGCCTCCTCTTGAATTCTACTAAATTATCTACATATTTAAAAAAAAATGAGTCAACAACTTTCCTTTTGGCATTTACTCCTTGTAGTCTCCATTTAAAGTCGCGACTATTATAGAATATCAAAAATTCAATACATACTACTCCCTTCGATTTAAAATATAAATATTTTTAGAGGTTTTTATACAAATTAAAATACTAATTAGATTGACTAAAGTATCCCTAATTAATATTTCAAAGAACAAAAAAAATAATAGAGAGTTGAATGGGAACTACACATTTTGACCAAAATGAATATAGAGAAAAAATTATATAGGGGTAAATTAGTCAATAAACACACAATTCTTGTAAAAAGATCTCTATTTTGCAACAAAAAATAACTCTTAAAAAGACTTATATACTTTTTATGTAATATGTGTTATTTCTTAATTAATGCATGCACTAATCATGTAACACATTCCAGATCCTATGTGGAACACATTTTTTCAATACGTACGGAACGGCTCAGAACAGTTGTTCTAATACTCATGACAAGTTTTTTCAGGCTAAAAACACGACAGATGTTCGGAGGCCGCAGAATAAGTGTCCGTTTTAAATCAGTCAAAATTTTAATCTAATGGACGAGAGAAGTTACGCACGTGTGAAATTACCCCATTCCACACTGAGAGTTACCATGTAACATCAATTTTAAGTCGATAGGTGTTATAAAATCACAAATACATTATAAAAAAAATAACCTAACAATAACAAAAAATAATAATTATTATATACTGAATTTTTTATGTTTAGATTGAGAAGAAAAAGAATTATATCCCTTAGTTGTCTCTTCATCGTTAATCCTCTAGAAAGAAAAATAAATTAACGCAGATTTTCTATTTTTCTCTCTCTTCTCTCCATCGTCCGATCCTTTTTCTCTCTACACACATAAACAAAACAACTCTCCAAAAATCGACCAATCCCCTTCCCCGCGCCAATTCACGAATCCATCAACCTCCTCCTCCTTCTCAACTGCTCCTCCTCCTCTGTTTTCTCCTCTGGTAACTTCTCTCTCATTTAACACTCTCTAATATATGTACGGTTTACGAAAGAGAAGTTAGGTTTTTTTCATTTTGTTGCTTTAATTTTTGCTTTTTTTGTTTGTTTAATTGTTGAAAAATGTATGTAGAGATGGTGATTTTTTTTGATGATTTGGTGATAAACGACTTATTTTTTGTGAATTTTGGTGGTGTTAGTGCTAGGTTAGGTTTTGGTGTTGGTTTAAGGTAAGGATATGGCGGAAGCTGCTCCGGTAAGTCCTGTCGGAGGCGGCATAGAGAGCGGCGGTGATCAAAGTCCTCAGTCTAATGTTCGTGAACAGGATCGTTTCCTTCCTATTGCTAATATCGGTCGGATTATGAAGAAAGCTTTGCCTACTAATGGTAAAATCGCTAAGGAAGCTAAAGATACTGTTCAGGAATGCGTCTCTGAGTTCATTAGCTTCATCACTAGCGAGTAAGCACCTTTTTTTTAAAATTCTAATTCTATTGTGTCTAATTCTTAACTTTCTTATATACTTGGAATTTTTTCTCCTTTGTGATATGTATGGAGTATAATTTAATCAGGCCTCGTATGTTTATTTGTAATTGATTGTGCGATCTTATTAACATATATGTGGTTGATAGGAAATTCTTTTTTGTTGCAGAAACTGCGTATTTTTGTATTTTTCTTTAGGTATATGAAGGAAAAGAAATTAGAAAGTTAGTTATTTTTGGTCTTTTGTACTTTGTATCTTTATATATTTTAAGCTATAACTTCCTGTCAGCTTGATTTTTACATCAACTTATTTGGACAGCCACATAAACAGAAAAATTGCAGAACTTTATTTTACCTTTAGTGGCATTGTGGGTGAAGTTGCTGCATTTAGATAATACTTTGTGCCTAATTGCTGCGTTTAGATAAATAATACTTTGTGCCTAAACTTTTTCAGTTATTGCTACTTTTAGTTTTTGTTTGAAAACTTTGCATAAAAGTTCCCTTTGAAGCAAACAAGTTGCATAGGTACATATTTAGGAAAATGAGAAATTGAGTTTCCTTCATATTTCATTTAATGTTTTATGTAGATGAGCTTTAGTAATGGAGACACTATCTGTTGATTGTGAGATGGAAGCTGAGAATGTTTCTACAAGAATCTTGAATAGAACTTTCTACTACTTCACCCTAGTCGGATCCTTGTTATGAAGTTGAAGGGTATTAAGATATTTCACTTTATTGTGGAAATTTGTGAAAGTTAATCATGGTTGTGACTAATTTAATGGGAGATGGACCTGGCTTGCAACGAACTTAATCGAATGCTTTGTGATTTTATCTGCATCTCCACAGAAATATACCTCTTGGAAGTAGATATTGCATAGTGCTTTGTATATTCAAAAATGTTTTTCTGATTATGTTGTAAAATACGAGTAATAAGATATAACAGACCGTAATTCATGCATATCGACTAAGATAACTTACCTGATTGTTGCATTGTGTTCACTTATTGTGTTTGAAGCTTTCCTTCCAAGTCTAATAGATTTGATACATTCTAGGTTCCACTATGTGATATAGTCTTGTGCTTGCTAATTTTCACGCTTCTTATTTCGGCCATTTGGAGCCAGAAATTAAGTGCAGAAAGAATTATTCCTTACGATTTTTCTACCCCAAGAGAAGCATTCGTGGATTGATCCCTCGAGAGTTACATGTCTTGTAATCAATTTAAGTTTCTCCTCTTTTTAAATTATGTTGCTGCTCTTTTTTTTTTAGAGCAAGTGATAAGTGCCAAAAGGAGAAGAGAAAGACAATAAATGGTGATGATTTGCTATGGGCGATGGGAACCTTAGGTTTTGAAGACTACTTTGATCCACTAAAGGCCTATCTAGCTCGGTATAGAGAGGTAATCAGTTCCTCTTCATTTATATTTTTAGTTGCCTTTTCAATTTCCTAAAATTTTGCAATATGATGTATATTCATTGCTCCTGGTTTGGTTATTCAGTTGCGGAAAAGAAATGTTTCTTAAATATTGCTGGTTTATTTTATGTATTTGTGAGTCTTTTTTTTTGTTGCGGTATTCTTGGAATCTATCATCTTTCAATTTTTTCATTAATAAGCAACTGACTTTTAATCTTGTCTCCAATGACCGGCTGCTTTTGGCTTGGATGATTCGTGAACAAAATTCCTGCAGTTAGAGGTGAGTTAAGACATTGTGGCTGTTTAAATTTTATTATTTTTACATTTTTCTTGATTTATTTCTAACCATTACCAACTTGTTAGGGGGATACCCGGGTTGGTGCTAGGAGTGGGGAGGGCTCTACTATTGAAGCTCAGCTAGGTCCCAATGGGGAGGTAAAACCTACTTTTTATTCCTCGAGTCTAATAGTTCAGCGTATACTAGTGTGCTCTTTATTAGTATATTGAACTCACTTGGATAATTGACTTCATATATTTTGTTGAAATGAACTTTGTGTAGTTTGTTCGTCAAGGCTCGTTTACGCATAACTTGAGCACAAATTCACAAATTTAAGTATTGGTGAGTCTCTCTCTCTCTCTCTCTCTCTCTCTCTCTCTCTCTCTCTCACACACACACACACACAAACCGAAGGGAATCTTAAAATGATAGATATAAGTTTGATTTGTGGGCGAACTTATTCCCATACTCATCTTATTTAGAAGAGATGGCTTTTCATGAGAATGTTTCTCACTCGTGACAAGACATTTTTTAGTTTCTCTTCAGACTCGTGTTTGTCTATACCTTTTCCTGTAATTCTTCTTTGTTTTTCTATCCCTTGAACAGCATTGGATTAAAGTTCTGAAGCATGAAAGCTGTTTTCTTTTGACTGACCAGAATATTGGAAGATTATAGAGTCGGTGTAATTACTGGGTTGATGCTGAAAATTGTTAGGAACTGGCCTGCATAATATGGAATATTTGTATCTCAAGATAACTCTAGCCACATTGTTGTACTTACAAGTATTATTGATGTACCAACTTCATATGAAAATATAAGTTTATTGTACATTTGGTCACTTCTGAATGTGTACTCGGTTTCTACTTTACATGCTGTTTCCCCAGTGCATAGTCTAGTTCTATAGCTCAAAATTGTTTGTGAATATCGGTCTGTTCAAATATCCTATCCTTGGATTCTTTTATGTGCAGATTGAACAGCAATTTCTGTGATCGTAAATTCAACTTAATTGACTTTCTTATTTTTATTATTCTGAGCAAATAAATGAATTGGAATAAAAGCCCCCCCTCCTTTCAAGCCACTTCTCAAAACTTTAAACCAGCAGCATCGGCAGGGAATTAGTTCTGCTGCCTGTATATTATACATTTCTTGCATCATTTCTTGGGAACGGCTTCTATAAAAAGAATCTGCTGGAGTTAGTGGTAGCTACCTATACCTAGGAGTCTAGGATGTGAAATGGATTATAGAGTTGTTTATAACTGTGATCTTCTTTGCCGTTGCTTTTTGCATCATGTGAAATGGATTATAGAGTTGTTTTACCTATATTAAAAGTGAGAGGTGTTGTGTATGCTCAGCACCATGACATGTTTGATATATATCATGGTGACTGCTTCATTCATACGCATTTCCCCTTGTTTTGTAGTTGTTCTTGTTCTGGGGTTTTTGGGCTATTGAACTTATCCTTTTTTAAATTTCTGTTTCTTGATTTCCTCTCTGCCGAGCTTTAATTGTTTGGCTTTTCCCTGAAAGATCGGTGTACAATAATGGAGGTGAACTTGGAAACGCAATTGATAACTAGACAGCTTGTATTACTCTTATTGTGGCATTTTACAATATGTAACGAACTTAAATTTTCGTTCTTGCATGTTCATCCTCTAAGAAACACTCCCCAAACTGCATGTAGATGAATAGGTAAATAACAAAGATTTATCTTTCGGAAATTGATACGTAGTTGAATCTGTTTCAACATATTCTAATAATTGCTAAAAGAGAGAGCACAAGAGAAGTGTTTACAGTTTTGCTTTTTTAGTTTGAGATATTAATTCTAATTTCTTTAGGAATTTTGTAGGTTTGGGAACATCATGAAACTGATTTCTGAGCTAGAGATACCATGAGCAGATGATCTTCTTCCCTACTTAGTTTGATGTGCCAGTGGATAATGTTCAAGTATGCGGTATCTGGAACAGCCTTTTCCCCGCTATAGAGATGTAACTAAACATTTCACCTTGTGTTTATGGTTCATATACAATGTTATTTGATGGCATATGTCAATTTGGCTCCTGGTAGCGTCTAAATACTTTATGGTAGATTGAATTTGAAGGACACATACATATAATTCTTGTTTCATCGTCTTCGTGATTGCCTAGAGATTAATGTTGTAAATTTTGTTGTGCTATTTATGGTTTGCTACAAAAGTAGGTTCATTAAATTATCCTTTCATTGTCACTTATCTGAAGCCTGATCAAGTTTACTATACTGATGCGCCTTCCCAAGCTATGGGATTTTTTTTGGTTTGGTATTAAGCAGACAAGCTCTTTTTAGTTCCCCCCCCCTCCCTCCCTCTCTCTCATTACAGCCCATGACTGACGGAGCCAACTATAAATATTTGCTTTATGGCACAGCAGCTGAGGAATTGTTATTTTTTATTTGTTTTGGCACACAAATTTAACAGATAACCTGGGATTAGTTGTCTCCAAATTTGAAAAGTTCGAGAATATAATAACCAATTTTTTTGTCATGGACAGGTTTCTAAATCTCTAAACAAAAATCATAAACCGTACATGAAACTCTCCATTTAAGTACTACCCTTTATATGCTTGACAAGGTTTAAGAAAACTATTATTTGTTTTTGGTTAATCGTCTATAGCAAGATGTTTGATATATGTAAACAGGTTGTGTATCAAATTTCTCAAGGGTAATTTACACTAACATCCCTTGTGGTTTTCCCATATAATATTCACCTCCCCTCTCGTTTGCAAATTTACAATGACCTCCCTTTTATGAATTTTCTCCCCTTTTCACCCTTAAAAGAAGAAAACATTTACGTGTAAAATATTTATCTTTCTTCTCAATCAGCACATAATCGACGTCACTTTCTCTCTCTTTTGACCTACCATATAATTGCTATTGCTATCACTATTCCTCCTTTATTTTTATTTTTTTAATGAATCCTCCATCTTTACTGTGTTCCCCATACCGATTGATGACTTCTCCACCTTTCTTGACTAATAACCACCACCATAAGGTCCATAGGAACGATATTGATAAAGAAACACATAATAAAACTCTTTGTTCTGGAAAAAGTTCTTCAGATAAATTGTAGTTTTTTGGGTTTTTCCCTCATATTGATATAGCATCATCCTTTAACATAAGAAACTACTAATAGTATGTATTTCATGTCACAACAAAAGATTTGCTGTCATTTGGTCTCGACATAAAGGAAGCTGGGGATGAAGAAACAATTTCATACTCTTTCTTTTAGTTTGTGTTACTTAGGTGAAAGGGTATAAAAGTAAAAGAATAATGGCAAGGGATGTTAGTGATGATAGACATAATACCTAAATGAAGGTCATTGTAAATTTGCAAACAATAATGGAGGTGACTGTTATTTGAAAAAACATAAGGGAGGTTAGTTTAAATTACCCATTTTTAAACAATGGTCTTGAATAAATTAGGTGCATTTGGATTCGTTGTTATAACAAAAACTAATACTCTTTTCATTTCATAATATAAGTCAGTTTATATTATTGAATAGGAAGAAATACTTTTTGTTTTCCTTACAGTATGTGATATTCTTCATCTTGGTGAGACCTAATTGGACGTTGTCCAAATTGTGTTCACAGATTCTAATATTTACTAGGAGAAAAGTCTGATCAGGGATGGCAATGGGGCCGGGTGGAGGCGGATACCATTATCTCCAACCTCAACCCCGCCTCTTACATCACATCCCTATCCCCGGCTCAGCCCCATCACTGAGGGATGGATGGGGATCCCATCCCCATCTTAGGTGGAGGCCTCCCAAACCCAATTGAAGAAAAGCGGGAAATTTTTCTCCCAAATTTCTACTTTCGTCCCAGCGGAGGCTCAACCTCGATTAGAAAAATTAGTGAATTTTTAACCCCAAATAGAACATTGAAAAAATAATGTAGAATTGTAAAATAAAATATTTAATACCTGTAAAACGAAATAACATAATCTAAATTGATACTAGTTTGCTCACTAAATGATACTAGTTTATAGACACCGACCATTTTGCTGCCCAACAACATAATATAAATCACTTTACAAGACATGCGACCTCTTCCAAGAACTAAAGAAGGCGAAGAATTTGTTGGTCTCATTTTTTGACTTGTACTCATTAAATAAATAAATGCAAGACTTTTAAGTTTCTCAATACTATTAGGAGATTCAACTTCACCATATATTTTGGAAACACATAATTGACTAAACTCATCTTGTATCGTGGATCTAACACTAATAACTAAATTCTAATTCAAATGGATTTAAAGAAAGACAAACACAAACACAAACACAAATATCTAAACATCATGATTGTAAATGATTCGAGAATGAGCGACTGAAGTAGGATGGCGAAGCAATGAGTGATGGGGTTACTATAAAGTGTAGGAGAAGGAGGAGTCACAGAGAGAATTTGATTCACGCGATCTTCTTCAAATTTGACGTCTATTTCATTTTTTTTAAATGTATTTTATACTCTTTCTATTTAGTATTTTAGACGGACCAAGCGGGGCGGGGCGAGATATTATTTCACCCGCCTCCGACCCTGCCCCCGTTAGTGGGGCCAAATTCATCCACATCCCCACCCCCAACTTAAATCGGGGAATCCCCGGCCCAACCGGATTGGGCCGTGCCGGATCTCCAATTTAACCGATTCTATTGCCATCCCTAGTCTGATCCACGACTCTTTTAGCATGATACTAAAAAAAAATTGAATACGAGACTTTGTTTTTACAATAACAATTCGCTTACTAACTATTCTAAACTTGTGAGTTAACATATTTTTTCTTTTTCTATTGGTGTCACAATCAATCATATTTTTTCTTTTACAAATCAATTTACTTTTTTCTATTAAAAATTAAGATTTTTTTCTCAAAAAATCAATCCAAATACATCTCTAGCCAATTGTCAGAGGGACTAAGTATTCAATATTTCTCCCTAATGTGTTCTTTCAAGAAACTAGTTAATGAACAGTTAAATAATTGCAAAGCATTTGATTGGCGCCTTCATCACCGGCACCGCACGAAGAAGCAGCCAAAGGACATGGGATTGGTGACAAAGAAATTGGCCAAAGACCCAATCACATAGATTTGTGTGACAAAATGACGTGCCCTCATGTTATGCTGAGGTTCCAGTGTGGAATGCCGTTTTTTCAATACCTACGGAACTTGATCTCATTCGTCAGATTGAAATTTTAACGGTCAAGATTAATTTAAAATGAACACATGTCCCGATTTGTATGACATATATCTTATTTTATGTGCCTCAAGACACATGTCCTTAGACGTTTCGCACGTACTGAAAAAAGCGTTCTGCATAAGATCCGGACTGCTCATGTTATTCTCTTTCTATATTTCTCTCGTCACTTTGTCATAGAGCCGGCATTGTGGGATTGGCCTCACGGTCCTCTCACATGAGTTGGAGTGGAGCCTACATGCAAAGTAGGTCCCGCCCCAACTCATATGAGAAGATTGTGGGCCAGTCCCACAATGACGGTCCTATATTAAAATTTTCACTCTTACACGATCACCTAGAGAGAGAAAGAGAGAGAGGGAGGGAGGGGAAGGATACCATTAAATATCTACGCGTACAAACAAAATACTTGTTTCTCACTCAATCGGAATTGGTAAGGTCAAAGATTAGTTGGGCAATATTCACAAGTACGCAGTGGCGGACGCAAACTTTAAATGCAATAGGGGCACAATCAATATTGACAAAATAAATCTATAAAAGCATATACGCGTTTTAATACTTTGATAATATTCTATAATTACTTCATTATCGATAGTACTTGATAAACATCATAGTCCCATTACACATTTAAGCTTGTTAAAATTTTAACCAAACTTGTTAAGATATGAGTGTTGCTATTCATATAATCTACGAATTAAAAAATCTAATTTCAAATCAAAAACTGACTCAAAATGGATACATTAAAAAATGCTCACGGCACGGGGTGTTACAGAAATAACACTAAAACTAAAAAAAAATTAAATAAAAAATTATTGGGGGAAAGGTACTGGGGCCCTAGGTCCGCCAATGCAAGCACGTGAGGTTCATAACTTGGTCTAAGCCTTACACACGTTGATTGCACGTGAGATGTGATGATTTCCAGGCATTTATTTTTGGACAACTTTGGGAGAATAGAATAGAACCAAAAGGTGGCTCAGTTGGGTGAAAATCCTCTATCCCCATTCTTATCCCCAACCAATCTAAAATTTATTATATAAATATTTTTTTTAATTATATATACCATGATGAATTGTGATTGACTGGGATAGGGATGGGGACAGAAACGGGGACAGAGGATTTTTTGCCAGCTCAGTTGGGATTGTTGTCTCTCCTTGTAATTTCTTACTCATTTCTATCTGTAAAGTACTAACCTCATAAACCTTAATTTTTTCATGAAAATATACAGAGGAAACCAGTAGTATTCGTTATCCCCATTTCAACAAATAAAGGATGTTAATCTTTTTGCATACCTTAAAACAATAAGAAAATAGGGGGTATTTTACGCATTATATATTTTTATTATTAAGATAATGGAGAATAAGAAAATTATATATATAGTACGAAAAATTTGGGAGATAGAAGTTATTAATGGTTTTGGTTTTACCTCTTTGTTACATAACACAGTTTAATGTGGATTGTATCTTTCGAGCTCCTGCATGTAGATGTAGCTATGTAGGGTTAGTAAAGATACATTAAAATACTAAAGTGTATTATACGATGGGGAGGGGGGAGACCAAAAGCGGATGGGGAGGGGGGGAGGGAGACCAAAAGCGAAATCTGATTTTTTAGAGGAGAATATTATTTTACACTATAATTAAGAGTTTTCAAAAAAATTGGAGAGTGGTCGTCCCTTTCCGCTCCTCGTTGAACTACTACTTAGTGAAACTAAGACTAATAAAACTATATATCATAATAATTTGAAGAAGAAAAATTACTTCTGATAAAATGTCAAGTATTTTAGGATGAGAAAAAATAATAAAAAGTCATATTTTAGAATGAATAGATCAAGATAATAGTCGAACAATCAAGTAACTGCCTTATAATTCAAGAAAATAAGTGAAAATCAAAGGCGGAGGCCTCATGACGTACATATAATAAGTTTGAATTTCCTTCCCGTTTCTTAAATTTTTTTATAGTAAATAGGTTATCTTTTTCCTAATAAATAAAAAAAATTAAATAAAAAAAATAATAATAAGTGGAAACCAGTAAAAGTATAGGAATAGGAATAGGAATAGCAATAGGAATAGCAATTCTTTCTAGAACACTTCTGATATGGACCGGGTCCACTGGACCATGCGGTCCAAATTTGGCCACATCACTGCATTTCCTTCACTCTCCTCATTCTGCATGGATGTGGCCAAAACTGGACCACATGATCCTCAGAATTTTCCTTCTTTCTATGAGGCAGCAGCAAGCAGCACCATCCCACGTCCCAACCATCATTTATTGGTTGTAAGAATGAGCAATGCCAGCTCAAATGGTCAAATAAACAACCCGTAATTTGTCCTCTGTTTCGCCACTTCTTGTGCCTTGATTTCTCCTCCTGCCTTTTTTTTTTTTTTTTGCCTTACTCTAAAGGGAAAACAGGTTGGATAGATTGAGTTGTATACCATTAGCAACTCAATATTAGTAGATTCTCTAAAAGAAATACGGATTTTACTTCTGGCAATTAAAAAATAATAATACTTCATACTTCGTTATAAAGTAAATTGAAAATATAAGTATGAATAATTTTTCTTCTACTCCTTTCTCACAAAATTATTTTTTGAAGGGAAATTGGCGAAATAAGTACTCAAACAATATGCGTTTGGCGATAATGGTCCCCGTTTTATTTTTATTTTTTGTTTTTAGGAACATAAACAATTTGCGTTTGGCTAAAATGGTCCTTCCGTCCATCCCAGTTACGGTAAAAATTAATTTTTTTTTTTTTTAAAAACCCTTTTTAGAAACCGGGGCTAATTTGGGAATTTCACCCTAAAAAATAGAACCACCACTACCACTACCAAACCTCCACCACCACTACCACTACCAAACCTCCACCACCACTACCAAACCTCCACCACCACCACCACTACCACCACCACCACCCGCTGCCACCACCACCACCACTACCAAACCTCCATCTCCACCATCTCCTTCTTTCAAGTAAAATCACCTTCTCCACCTCCCACCAAACCCCCATCTCCTTCTTCCAAGTAGAACCACCATCTCCACCCTCCAAACCTTCATCTCTATCCACCAAACATCATCCACCCTCTCCTCCTCCACTTCCCGTCGCCACCACCACCACCACTACCACTACCAAACCTCCATCTCCACCATCTCCTTCTTTCAAGTAAAACCAAATTCTCCACCCCCACCAAACCCCCATCTCCTTCTTCCAAGAACCACCATCTCCACCCTCCAAACCTTCATCTCTACCCACCAAACATCATCCATCCCTCCTCATCCCCTTCCCTCGCCGCCACCACTACCAAACCTCCATCTCCACCATCTCCTTCTTTCAAGTAAAACAAACCCATAAAATAGTGCTCTTTTTTATTGGGTGAATTCAATAGGGTTTTTTTGTGAAGATTTTGGGCATGGAGATAAAGGGGTAATAATACAAGGAATCGGTGGGGGAAGGGCGTGGTGCAAAGTACAGCGTGGGGAAGGGGTGGTGGAAAGGAAGGAGAAAGAAGAGAATGAGATGAAGGGAGGGAGGATGAAGATAGGGGACCATTATCACCAATCGCATATTGTTTGAGTACTTATTTCGCCAATTTCCCAAAAAATAAAACAGCTTTTTTTCCCCAAAATACCCTTTAATTTTGCTATTTTTTCATTTATTTTTTTGGTTGACTAACAGTTGACATTAACTGGGATGGACGGAAGGACCATTTTAGCCAAACGCAAATTGTTTATGTTCCTAAAAACAAAAAAAATAAAATAGGGACCATTATCGCCAAACGCATATTGTTTGAGTACTTATTTCGCCAATTTCCCTTTTTTGAACCACAAATGCATGTTGATGCAGGACTAGTGAAGATTTATTCAACATGAAAAATGTATTTTATAAAAAGAAAGTGAGACCAAAACTAATGAATTTTGCCCCCGCTACCGAGTTAAGCCGGAGCGGGAGAGTTGATATTCCTGGTCCTCCCCGCCCCGTCCCGTCACATTTGTCCTTTCTAAAACACTAAATACAAATAGAAAAACACATAAAATATCTAAAAATACAAAATAAAACGTAAAATTTGAAAAGATACCCAAAATCTCAATCTCTTTCGAGACCCCTCCCTCTTTTAAACCTTTAGGAACCTATTTTTTTACGGAGAAAATTAGTATCTTTTTAGTAGTCTATTTCGTTTAACATGTATCACATATTTTTTTCTTTACAAGTGTGTTCTTTTTAATGGTCGTATATATTTGACAGATTTTTGTTAAAAGTTCATTTAATTTCTTTAGTCGGAACTAACCGAAAATTAGAATTTGGAAGAAAAAAATCCCCTTTTTTACCATTGGGGATGGGCCCCCACTTGATTCGGGGATGGGATCCTCATCCATCCCAATAGCAGAGTTGTGCCGGGAATGAGGATTAGATAAAGTAGGTGGGGCCGGGGCTGAAGATCATGGTCTCCGCCCCCATAGCCATCCCTAAAGCATATCGAAAATTTTGTTTTAATTTAGTTCAAAATGAAATCAGTTACATTGGACGCTCAAATTAGAAAATCGGGTAGAATTACTCGGTTTTAGTTTTTCCTAAACACTCCTACCACTTAGTATAACATTTTTACTTTGATCTCACTAAATTATTTTCCATAAGCAATGTTCTTATATAACTTAAAATAAAAAAATTCAAATTAAAGAATCAATCCAAAACATTAGTTGGAATATATTAATTGGGAATTACTTTTGCCAACTCAGACCCATGAGGGATATCCAGCTAGCACCAGCATGACCCCTTTCACAATCCTCAGTGTAGGCTTATTCTTCATTCTCACTCACATACATTTCACACAAATGTTCCATGGGAAAGGTGATGGTCAATTTGAGTTACCAAAATTGCCCCTCCTCTCCCCATTTTGGGATACAGCTGGCCACGTTAAAGAAGAGATTCTACTCAAGTGTGTTATTCTCCGGTTCGAATTTTACGTGACACTCTTTATAATATTTTTTAATTATATCATATTTATACTTAGAGTTTATCGATTTAATTTTAAATCTTATCCATTTATCGATTTAGCTTTAAAGTTTAAACATTTCCCAGAATTTTAGGGAGTAAAAGCTCAGCAATTCCCTAAGCTTTTTTTGTTTTTTCTTCTCCATTACTACGAGTCAGTTACGAGTCAATCTGACCACACTGAATTGAAATTAGTTGGAACAATATAATAGATGTATACAGGAATCTTGATAACTTGTTTATCCGTAAATTCTAGCTTATATTGTTCTAAAAGTTTATCTAGTAAGGTATGATTAATTTTCTATTTTCAATTACAGTTCAAATATCTTCCAATATAAAAAAGCTATGTGCATATCTTCACATAACAGCCAGCAGTGACAGATGGGCGGTTTGGATCGTCTGTTACATTTTAATTACAAAAAATTTCATTTATATAACCTAAACTAAAATAAGTAAACTTTAAGGGTCAATTGATAAAATTTGGACATTAACGTGATATAATTAAAAAATGTTACATGAATTATCGAGAAAATCTCATGCCTTGGCTCCTCATTGTATTTTAAACCAAGAATTTTTAAGATTTTCAAACTAATCCATCCATATATTTTATTTAAAATTTCACTATCTCCCCTCCAAATTATAGGTACCTTTGCTACACTGCAAAAATAAAATGTCTTGTTTTTAGTTAGTCGGGATTAAATTTGGGTCTATGTCTAAATTTCATGTCCTGACGACCAGCTATGCTGACTTCGCTGGACGTAAAAAAAAAACCTCTCGTGCATGTGATCTTTTTTTTGGGCTCTGTCCTCATTTCTGTCCCTAATCCTGTCCTCAGCCAATTAAAATTTACTATATAAACATTTTTTTCAATTATATATACACAAGGTGAATTGTGATTGGTTGGAGACACACACGAGGACAGAGAATTTTTTGCCCTTTTTTTGGGTATAGCTTCTCAATTTCTTCTTCCTCTTTGCTTCACTTGCACTTTTTTTAAAATAAAATAAAATAAAATTCTTCTTCGTGTTTTTTGTCACTTTAACAGAAGCTGTTTAATTTCCCTTAAATGTAACGACAATGTGGTCGCTCTACAGCTCTAGTTAAGAATATTCTTGCTATAAAAATGTAATAGTATAAATTTACTCTAAAAACGACGTTCATAATCCGTATTGCTACTACTTTTTATGCATTTAAACTCGTGACTTGCGATGTAAATCAAGAGTTGAATACAACTACATAATACTAGCAGTAGTCATGAGTTTTTTTTTTTTAATTGGAAAAAGCGAGATTGGATCACACAACATGCGGATCAACAGTCCGAATCTTATGCGGAACAGTCAAAATTTAATACGTATAGAACACTTCATAACATGTGTTCTTAGACACAAAATACATGACATATATTCTTAAAAAATACGAGAGGTATCGTAAAATCACGAAAAATGTCCTTTTTAAATTAATCTTGACCGTAAAATTTTTAATCCGACGAATGAGGGTAAATTCTGCACGTGCTGAATTTAACCCCGTTCCGCACTGGGGTGTCGGCCAGCAGACATGAGTCAAGAAACTTAAACGTAATAATTGTGGTTAGGTTGTGAAATAACCTCAAAGTTTAATACTCCAAAAATTAAAGTAAATTCATTGGAGGTTAGGTTGTGAAATAATTAAGGCAAATCAAATCTACATGGTACATCGAAAATCTTGTGGATGCTCCAAATATTTATTGAATTATTTTTCATCAAATCCAAAAGAGAAATTGAGTGATCTCTTTCATCAATCAATGGCCGCAAGAAAGACCGGCAGGAGGGCCTTTTAGCTCAAAAAGTAATTTCAATTCAACCTTTGAGGAAGTACCGATAAATTTTGGGCTAGTAATTTTTTATACTCGTTCGGTGTCTCATTTATTGCTTTCTACTAATAAAAAATTGACATGTATTGATTTTTTTAATTAAAAAAATTATTACCTAAAAGAAATGAGTATAACCCGTGGAAAAAGATGAATATGTTGCAAATTATTTATTCGTGAGAAATATAACGGAACACGAAATATGGAATATTGATATTTTGCTTAAATTTTCCCTAATGTCTGACTTTCCTAGAAGAATGGATTATGTACATTTATAATACACGTGTCATATCGCGATCAACTATTTGACTTATAATAAGGTAATTACAATGTTAATCATGATTAATTCTCCTTATAATACTTAATTTTAGAAATGTGTTGGATGAATATGGAACTTAAGACTTTTTTAGTCTGACAGAACTGATTTTTATCAATTGAAATAAGTTTAAGGAGTATTATATTATTCTATTTTAAAATTCAACCGTCAAATTACATTGTTCCAACGACAAATAGTTAATTAATAAATGCAACAACAACAAAGACACAACTTTAATCTCAAGTAATTAGGATCGGCTACATGAACTAATATAAAATTTCGGTGTAGTCGTTCACATTAATACATTCCCTCAATTTCCTTCTATTAAACACCACTACAAGAAAATAGTTAAATAACTACGGACTTTTCCGTCGCTAAACTGAAAATAGCGACCGACCATGAGGTTAGATATTTTACGTTGCTGAGCCAAATAGCGACCGATTTCAAACGGCAATATTAGCGACTGATAATTTTGTCGCTATTTACCGGCGAAATAGCGAATGATCTAACATTAATGTTGACTTTTGACTTTGACGGTGTAACGACCGATTTTAGACGGCCGTTTAGCGACTGATAATTTTGTCGCTAGTTACCGACGGAATAGCGACCGATCTGACATTAATGGTTATTAAAATGACGTAGTTTTATTTCATTTGCTATTCTGTTGATGTATGCAAAACGACGTTGTTTTGATACGATAACATTTTAATCAAAACGACGTCGTTTTAAGTCCATTTGAACCACTTGATCCAGTCAATAAAATGACGTCCTTTCGGTACGTTTAAAACGACGTCGTTTTAATGACTCGTCGCTATTCCGTCGTGGTGATCAAAACGACGTAGTTTTATTTCAGCCGCTATTCGGTTGGTGTATGCAAAACGACGTCGTTTTGATACAATAACATCTGAATCAAAACGACGTCATTTTAAGTCCCTTTGAACCACTTGACCAGTCTACAAAACGACGTTGTTTCGGTACGTTTAAAACGACATCGTTTTAATTTCCAGTCGCTATTCCGTTGTTAGATTCAAAATGACGTGGTTTTATTTCCGTCGCTATTCGGTTGGTCGCATTTTTCATCGGTATTTGGTCACTAGTTGGCGACGGAATAGCGATCGAATATGTATTGGTTTGAGATGGTCAAAGGAACCAATATGAGGGACCATTAAGCGACTGCATATTTTAAGTCTTCATTTGGTCGGTATTCGGTCGCTCTATCTGTGACCGAAAATTTCGATCGCTATTTTCGGTAGCTAAATAGTTGTTTTCTTGTAGTGCACCATACCCTAATCCAAGTATAACAAATCCATATCATTTTGATGAATTCGGTCCAAACCTTCTTCGGTCTCCCTACCTCTTACAACCTCATGCCTCCATCCTTTAAGTTCCCTAATCGGAGCGTCACTCAGTATTCTTTTTATGTGTCCAAACCACCGTAAGCTATTTTCCCTCATCTTTTCTTCAGCGGGTGTAACTCATATTTTTTCTTGGATAATCTCATTTCCCACTCTATCCTTTCTAGTATGCCCACACATTTCATCACAACATACATAATATCTCGTTACACTCATCTTTTCACGGCCCAACATTATGTAACATACAATAACGCGAGTCTAACAACTGTTTTATAAAACTTTCCCTTCAATCTCAACGGTATATTACGGTCGCACAAGACACCCGTTGCACCCTTCCATAACACTTTATATAACACTCACTTTAACAATCTAATAATGACATTTTTTTACCTATAACTTAAATTCTAAAAAGTAAAAAAGGAAAAGAAAAATAAAAGGGTAAGGACGATCAATAAAAAGCCCAATGATCGAAAATCTGACTCGTATTTTAGGTGATTAGGGATCAAACCCTGATAACTACAAAAAAAAATGTCAGATCATAACTTAATTGGTCACATTCACGACACTTTGGAGCTTGCGTAGGGAAAATATCGTGAATTCTAAACATCTCGAAAGCGATTTATGCACATTTACAATTTTTTTACCAGCAGACCATAAAGTCTTTCATATTCTAATTGGATTAACGGTCAGATACCTATTTATAAAAATAAAATAAAATTAAAAAAATAAAAAAAAACCAGCCGAGAAAAAAAATAAAAAAAAACAGCCATACCGAATCTAAAAGAATCCATGTAAAAAATGAAAAGAAAAGAAAGAAAAGGCTGGCCTCCACGTTTACTAACATTATTCGGACAGCACGTCATGTACGTACGTTAAACCCGTTAACGGTCAGTTGGAGGGTACAACAGTTTTATTGGTACGGCGTTCTCCTCCTTTCCCCTCTTTACCACCTTCTCTAGTTTTTTTTGTTTTTTTAATTATGAAAACCACTTTCTCTACTTGTCGGTTTCTCTTCTTACACCATCTTACCCGGACCGGCTATGATGCCAAACTATCATTTTTTTTTAAATATTGGATTATTTATTTATATTTGTATTTGTATTTATATTTGTGATTTGAAGAGAGAAATAATTACTATTTTAAAAAAGGAAAAAAACTATTTATCTCATATATTGAAGTTTCAAAAGCTAACAGTTATTCACCCATGTAAAATAAAAGTTATTCCGCATAATAGTTAAATTGTATTTTATTAAAATATTTTTATTCATTAAAGATATTATTAGTAAGACTTATATATTAGTGAATCATCTTTTCTTTTTAGTGACGGGTACGTATTTGATACGTCTAATCCGGTTAGAATTTTGCAAGACAAATATGTGAAACATGACATATTCAAGGTGCATCTTAGATGATTAAACTCAATACCTTACCCTTGACATGCTATGGGAAATCAAACGAGGTGGGTGTCAGCCAACAAAATTATTACCTCTTATTATATATTAGTGAAACTTGCATCCATTTTCATCAAAAAAAAAGAAGAAGAAGTGAAACTTGCATCCTTTAAATAATTACTTTATTTAATAATAGAAGGTTTTCTAAATACTTTAGCATATATTAAAGAATATGAAAACTGGAGGAATTTTTAATTCTATATCCCTTAAATTTCAGCCACTAACATATCTCTCTTTCTCTATTTCATAATATACATTAAGGTAAAAAAAATAATTACTTTTTTCTTTTACGAAAATAAAAGCTAAAGATTAACAGAGGACAGAGAAATTAAGCCAGCTAGAAGACGATGTAAAGGCAACCACGTTGTTGTTGTTGATGACTTCAACCCAAACACTCCCCCCAACTGTCTCTCTGTTTTTCTCCCTTTTTCTATTCCCCTAAAATATACATTTTAATCCTACTACTATGAACACCCCCTCCCCTACCTAAAAAAAACATCTATTCTTATTCTGTTTCCGATTTTCTATCTCACTGAATAAATATTTGTCATTTATTCAATTTTTCTTTAAGAATTTTACTATTTTTTTAGTTAAAAAATTAACAATGTCAATTTTTCATTAGTGAAATTAGGAAATGGAATATCAAACGGGGGCATAAATATTCCTAGGCCTCCCCTACCTCTCCCTACTACTCTCCTCTCTTCCAACTTCCTTTATATATTTTCCTCATCCCCTCCAAATCTCTCTTGACAATTCCCTCTCTATATCTCTCTCTCTACTAATTGCAATATTCAAACTTCTTCAAGCATAGTGTATACATAGTGGTTTCTTGGAATTGATCATTGTTTTTTTTTTTTCTTTTTTTTTTTGGGACAAGAATATGACAATAAGCAACAACAACAACAACGTTAGTATTAGTAATGGTAATGGGCAGAACAACTTGGGAGACACGAATCTTACAAAAGTGTTTGTTGGTGGCTTAGCATGGGAGACTCCTAAAGAAACCCTGAAAGATCACTTTGAGATATACGGTGAGATCTTGGAGGCCGTCATCATCTCCGACAAACTCACCGGTAGATCTAAAGGCTATGGTTTTGTAAGTACTCACCTTAATTATATATATAAGTCCACCTACTACAATTTAATACTACCAATATTCCTAAATATAAGACTTATAGGATATGTTTCGAAAATTGAAGAAATAAAAAATAAAATATTTTTATAATCAATTCTCTTTAAATAGAATTAGTGATATACAAATATTATGTAAAAGAGTAATTTTTGTATTTCGATTATAAAAATATTTTAATTTTATATTTTATTTTAATTTTCAGTAAAATGCAATAAAAATCTTATATTTAGAAATTGAGTGAGTAGTAAAGTGTTACATATGAAATAAATATATATGTAACACTTTATTTCATTCATATATTTTACCAGATAAATATAAATTTTAAATTTTAAATTTTAAAAAGTGTTACTGAGAGGTACTTAGTAGTTCATGTGTAGTTATAGATCATTAATAAATTGTTTAGTTAATTATTTGTATATATAACAATGCGCAGGTGACCTTTAAGGAGGCGGAGGCGGCTAAGAAGGCCTGTGAGGATGCAGCTCCGATCATCAACGGCCGTCGTGCCAACTGTAATATCGCCTCCCTTGGCGCAAGGCGCCAGCCCAGGCCTGCTGCTTCCTCCAACGTCCCCCCACCTCCCCAACCCCAAGGTACCTTTTTTAAACTTTTCCCTTTACCAGCTTTTGTATAGAACTAATTATTTATTACCAAGATATATATAATCAGTGACGGATGTAGCATCCCAGTCACCGGGAAGTCACATGTCCCACTGAAAAATAATTTTTTTAAAATTAAATATAGTGTATTTTTACTCTATTTAGATAATATATTCATAAGTGATCTCACACAAATAAGATAAATTGACGAATGACCTCACTCATCTCAAGTTCTGGATCCGCCACTGTATTTAATCAATATTATTTTGGTGAGCTTATATCCAAATTTATCAGCTATTGAATAAGAAATTGAAACTCTCCCCCGCTATAAATCTGATCATATTATGAAAAGAGTTGAAGATTATATAAGCATTGTTTATAGCACATTTTCAGTCAGTTATCAGATAAAATAAATTTGTTAGGTCTATTTATTACACATTTTCAGTTGGTTGTCAGATAAAAAATCACGAGGGTTTAAATAATTTGTTCTTTTTATTTTTTGGTGACAAAAAATGGATTTTTTTTTAAGGAAACAATATTGGACCAAGGGCCACATCAGCAGCACCTGCTAATCACGTGCAGTGGTACTATCCAGCTGGAGCACCTGGTGCTGCCCCCTTTCATCATCAGCACCGTCAGGCCGTTCCTTTCTATGGGTAATTGATTAATTAAGATTTCAAGATTAAAAAATTGTCTATGATTATTTGACCCGACCCGACCCGAATTCACTAATAAACCTTTTTCCCCCCAGGTACTCCCCAACCTACATTGCAACAGACATGCCCTACAATCATGTAAGTACAACCTCTCCTTTTGCAAAATCTGTTTTATGAATAATTGTGTATTATGAAAATAAGGAAATTGTGTCATTTGATATTCCAATATTTATCTCGTGATTTTTACAATTTTGATTAATTTTTTTGATTAACAATTTAATAGTCAAATATCTTTTCAAATACTTGAAAACGAAATTTTTTTAATACTAGCAATATTTTCTTTAAAGAGAGGAAAATGTCAAATGTTATTTGTATATGTAATGTGACTTTTATATAGTGTCTTGGTAAATAGTAACTTGCCAGCTCACTTTTTAATTAAGTAAAGGGTCACATAGATAGTGACCATATGACTTGGTAGTCTGATTTATCATTTGATGTAATTGCAGTTTTTTTTTGACGATTTATTATTTAAATATAATTTGCGTATTTGTTTTTTTTCTTTCTATTTTCTTAAAAAATGATTTTCTTGAAAAAAAATTGAGGTTTTTTTTTTTGGTGTATAGAAGCTAAGATACACAGGAGGGTCCTACATGAATGGGCATTTTTCACAAGTGTATCCAAGTCAGCCCATGGTGAGTGCAGCAAACACTTTGATGCCCATCTACCCATTCTATCATTTCCATCAATCCCATACAATGGGCCTTCCAGCTCACATATTCTCTCCAACCACTCATGGCCCAATTCCTTCCGTTCAGGCCTTGATATCAAAGCCCACACCAATGGCCCATAACACCGGTAAACTTCTATTTTCATCATTTTCCCTTTTTAATAAAAAAAATTAGACATTTAATTTAAGGCGGTCATAATTTGTTTTCGTAAATCCCGAGTTTGATTTTCTTGAAAATATAAATAGAGTGATCTAAATAGCATCATTTGATACAAAAAAAAATTAAAAAAAATAATAGATTCCTCTTTTGCTGAAAAATGATGATAAATTTATCAGATGGTATGGAAAGAGGCACATGGAGATCAAACATTTTCATATACTAAAATAATAAAAAAAAATTTATGCAAGTTGCATTACATTATATAGTTTCCTTTTTCTTAATTTTTTTTTTAATAATCGGAGCATAAATAAGTCAGAAGTACTAAGTCAACTATGCTAATCCTTCTTAACTTACCTGGTATTATAATTGTAAACTGATACCTAGAGATACAGTTTGCTTGGCTGTGGAATGAACAGGTATAGTTAGGAGGAGGATGGCGGCGACGCGGCGGAGATGGTGGCTGCTCAGAAAAACATTATTAATTATTAATTAGTCTGCAGCAGTGGCTTATGATCTTATTTCCATTTATTTATTTTATTTTATTCTTCCTCTTTTATTTTTAGGCAATGCTAATTTCTAGAATTCATTCATTCTCTCTATTTTTCTTCCTCTAACCATGTGTATTTCCAAATGGAGCTGAAAAAGAAAAATATTGTAACTGAATATTTATATAATTATATGTATGAATGATATCCCCTCATATCTCATGAGACCATGCTTAATTTTCATGGCTCAAATTCAAACTTTTAACTTCATAACTACTTCTATATTGGTTTAGTTTTCATTTGTGGTGGATGATATAAGTTTGGGTTAAGTTTCAATTGAAAAATTTATCTTGTTTTTTTCATTTTTTTTTGGTGAAAAATGGGAACTTATATACCAAACATTAAAAAATAAATTACAGCTCAAGGACCAAAGTCCCTTTTGACCACTTGTGTGGCCATAAAGGTTTTCCTATACAAAGTGTAAAATTACATTTGTCTCCTATTTATAGTTTATTTATTTTGCTAAGCAAAAGAAGGTGCAAGTGATGGTGATGTACACTTCCGTTATTTCATATTCGGACTTTTATGTTCAATAACAAACATATTAAACTAACTGAACAAACAACAAATATTGGCTCGTCGATTTTTTTTTGATGAATAAGAAATTTTTCATTAATCACAATGTAGCCGAGGCCATTACAATCAAAGAAAAATCTGAAATTACAAGAAAATAAAAGTTATACAATGATTTAAAAAACCATGATAACAGACAAAAGCCACAACCAAGAAAACTTGGGTGGTTAGGAGATACTAAATTAAAACTATTAAGATAAACAAATACATAATCTTCTTCTTCGCAGCATCGCCATCGCAATCCTTGAACCACAGAGGCAGGAGAAAATCAATTTCAACATCTTCCTTAGAAATCGACAATTTATAGGAACATGTGCGTATAAACCGTCCTACAAATTGTTTCGGGAAGATGTAGAAAGTTGATAAAGGGCCCAGATCAAGTCCGGGTTGAAAGATTTCTCCTAGGGAATGAGCCAACAAGTCTAGATCTGTAAAGATCTGAGACAGATGTAATCTCCATGTCTTGAATCTTGAAAAAAAAACACTTTGAAATAACTATCATATGATTTGTGATATAAAATAGATATATAAAAATTAAACAAAAGTAGATAATTGGCCCAGGCCAGAGACAGTGGAGAAAAAAGGAGCAACAGGAACGCCAATGGAGGGGGGAGAGAGAGAGAGAGAAAAAAGAGTGGTACTTTTCTCTTTGCTTTTTCTTTTTACGTTGGTCCGTCAGAATATATTTCATAGAAATTGATAGCACCAATTAAGATTCGATCTCATGACTCCAACTTTACATAACCTTGATCATCACCCGTTATACCTCCTATCTTAGTAGGTAAATGGAAATCGTGCTTAAGCATCAACAGATTTCGTTAGCACTGTATAATCCTATGAATGCCATCTCTAAGGACTTTTTTGCCAACGTTGACGACCTCCAAAATTATCATCAATTTATTGTTATGTAGATTTTGTTAGCTGTGTGATTTGATCCCTATTTCTCTTAAGTGGGTGCATTTTAATTGTGCAGTTGGGTCGGGTCAATAACTCGCGGGTTCAGCTGACCCGAATTGAGGCCTTAATATAAATAGCTGGAAATAGATATTTCCTGATATGGAAATTCATTTCTAGAAGTTGTATCTTTCTCATTTCCCCAAATTTTATGTAATTAGGGTTCATAGTAGGGGTGTCGGCCCGAACCCGGCTCACATACCTCGAAAAAATGTGAGCGTGAGCTTAATATTCAATCTCGCTTTTTATGTAAGTTGAGCGTGAGCTTGACTCCGCTCGAACTCGATTAAGATTAATATAATTAAAATATTATATATAATAATAATAATACTAAATAAAAAAAGAAGACTTATATAAATTATAATTATAATATGTTACTCAACTCAATATTCAATACCCACAGCTTGATTATATTCCACTTGGAAACTAATTCAAGAAAGAGGAAGATCCAAATTTCAACCTTTTGTGTCGAATCTTGACCTTAAAAATCAAGGTTCCTCATCAGTTATCTTTTTATTAGTTTATTTTTCTTCAAGAATTAAGTATCATTGTATTTTGTATAGTTGTATTCTTGTCAAAATTTAGTTTTAAGGCTTATTGTATTATACTATTCTTGAAACAAATTTTTTTTTCGCTAATATAAATTAGCTCGTGAGGCTCGTGAGCTAAGCTCGAGTTCATGTTAAAATGTGAGTTGGGCATGAGCTCAAGGTTTATGAGCTTTTCCTGGGCTGAACGTGAGCTGAGCTTTTCAATTTTTATGTGAGCTGAGCGTGAGCTATGCCAAGTTTAGCTCACATAGCTCGATTGACACCCCTAGTTCATAGCAATAAACTTCCAATTCTCTGTTCATTCTCCTTATCTTTTATGTTTCTTGTTATTGATTGTACAAAATTTCTCAACTAATTCATGCAATCATAACACTTGGTATCAGAGATGTTCGATTTCTCATTCGCGATGGTGTTGGCTCGGAATCAGGCCGGCGAGGCTTCACAGGCGGCGACGATGTCTTTACTAACGACGCTGGAGGCTGCGGAGCTGCGAATACCAGCGAAACAGCAGGTTCGAAAGTTGATTGAATTGGAGAGTTCGATTATTCGAATCGACTCTCAATTTGATGAGCTTCGAAATGCAGTGGCTGCTGTGAGCATCGATTTGGCTACTAGTGAGAATGATACTGACCTTAAGTTTGGTCATATCCTGGAAAACCTTTCTAGAATGAACTGTAAAAAAACAATGTTCCTCTAGGTGAAACCAGTAGAAATTTAGGAAACTCACTCATTGTTAGACAATTAAGACCGGATTGTGGCATAGGTTTCATCAGAATCTAGGTCAATGAATGTTTCCTGTACCAATGTTTGATGCTGGATATGGAGATAGATGAGTATTCAAGCTGCCTAAGTTTGAATTTCCTAAGTTTGAGAGCAGTAATCCTAAGGAATGGTTAATACTGGCAGGACAATACTTTAAACTTCACAGGATTCATGATCTTTACAAATTAGACATAACCTTAATCTATGGGTGAGGCTTGTCTGTGAGGACATAGCTATGTGACTGAGCATGGAGCTTAGAAATGGCCTCATTTTGTATCTTTCTTGTATTCCAAATTTGGCACTAAGTCAATTACTGGAGTAGTTGGTGAGTTTTCTAAATTGAAGCATGCCTCTGATGTCCAGTCTTACATGAGAAGATTTGAAGAGTTCAAATCAATCTTTGTAACTACAGGAACTAGAGTTACCCCAGAACTACTTTATAACTTTGTTATTGAGTGGTATGAATGAGGAAATTAGGGGTACTGTGTACATGCACATGACTACTACACTCCTAGAGAATTTTAGGTTGGCTGTGGAACATGAAATGTGCTTGGGAAGTACATTCAGATCTAATCCTAAGACCTATTCCCCTAGTTTAGTGTAGAAGCTTGCTCCTGCAACTATTGCGACTTCTAAGGTTGCTGCTATGAGTTATTTCTCTGCTAGAGCTACCTCTAAAGAACCTCTTAAGTTCAAGAGGGTTAGCAATGAAGAAATGCAGAGAAAGAAGAGAGTTAAATCTCTGCTTCAAGTGTGGAGAAAAATACTCCCCTCAGAACAAGTGTGCTTTAGTAGAGGTCAATATGATCTACTTGTGTGATCATATGGAGGAGAATGGGGACTCTGAACTTATGAAGGTCCCTCAATTGGCGATCAACTATCTCCTCATTATGTGCAGATATGGGCGGTTTTGGACCTGATACATATCAAAATTATCCAAAAATAAATTATGTCTCAAGGACTAAAGTCCATTTTGACCACTTGTGCGGCCATAAAGGTTTTCCTATACAAAGTGTAAAATTACATATATCTTCTATGTATAGTTTATTTATTTTGCTAAGCAAAAAAAAAACGTGTAAGTGATGGTTATTAATACCCCACTATCTTATATTTAGGCTTTCATATTCAACAACGAACATAATAGACACCAATATCAGTTGTGGTGGAGTGGATGAGGGCTCCTCCTCCCTAAAGAATGATCAGGGTTCAAACTGCGACCATGACATTTGTATGGAGTTATTGATGTTGGAAGGTTGCCCCCTTCTTGGGCCTCTTGGTACATGTCTTTCTCTCAAATTTTCATCCTTGTTTATTTTAGTGACTAAAGAATCCCTATTTTTTAATTGTTAAAATAAGAATAATAATAAGTGGTCAAAATCTATTGCGGCTTTCATGCGACGGACGTGATTATTGTTGCAACGGTTCTGTTGTGGACCAGGCCTACCAAGTGGTCATAGACCACTTGATCCATATTCAACCACATCACAATTTTAATTAAAATAATAAAAACAGGTGGGCCCTATGAAGATTTTTTTTTTTAATGAAAAGAGGTGATGTGGTTGATTGTGCACCAAGTGGTCCACAACCCCACATATAGCCTAGGTCTATATCAGAATTTTCCTTATTGTTGAAAATACTGATTTTTTCGCATGTGGAAATTGCGGGGGATCCGTAAGATATATTCAGTGTTTACCATTTAGAGAAAAAAATAGTTTTTTTTTTTTTGCTAAGTGAGAAAAAAATAGTTGTATGAAATATTAAATATTTTTTTATTTTAAAAACATTATTTATTTTAACTACTGAATAACTTCATCCAATAATATAATAATTATTTAAGAAAATCATCATTTATACCATTTACGTAACTTTCAAAGGCAAGTTATGATCTTTAATTTTTTTAGGTGCCATTTATGCACCTGAAAATTTACAAGGTGCTATTACTGGACAAAATGGGCGAAATCCGGCAAGGACAGATGGCGTAGCACACGTGCTGCTCACATGCACGAAATTCCAGAGCCAACTTCGTCTATTCACTTTTTTTTAATTAAAAAAAAAGGAAAAAAACCCTCGTTTTCCCCTTTCTCTCCGCCTCCTTCAATCCCCCACAATTACCCTCATTTGCCGGTGGTGGAGGAAAACAAAAAACGTGGAACTTGCAGCGGCGGTGTACGGTGAGGTCAGCGTCTGTCGGCGGTGTTTTATATTGGAAAAAAAAATCATAATTATGTTTATTTAGAGTTGCTGGACAGTTGTTTGCTGCTAATAGATTGGAGATTTTTGGTATATTAGCCTGTTAAATTGATGCAAAGTATTCATGTATATGAGAGGTTGTTTTTGGTTCATATTTCAAATCTGATTTTCCTTTATTCAGATTCTTGATGCTCTTTTACTGAAAGTCTTGCTTCTGAGTTGATGCAGCCATGCTAGGATATGATAGATATGTAAGCAAGTTTTTATCCTATCATTTACTGTGATTCTATTTGTGCAGCTTTGTCTGATAGATTTTTGTTAATGCAGGAGGATGAAGATTTAGATGAGTATGAGGAGGATGGTGAAGAAGATGAAGAGGCTAGTGAAGTAGAATATGAAGAGAAGCCATTGTTTACATAAGAGAAATTTGTTGCTTTTGGGGAAAAAATGGGATGGATTGGGTTTATTTCGCAGATGTTTTAAGGTTCAAGATGACCATGATGTTCCGATTTTGTCCCTTGCTTCTCACATGTATAAGCCGCACGTGTGCTATGCCGCTTTTCACTGCCGGATTTGGTCCATTTTATCTAGAAATAGCACCTCGTAAATTCTCAGGTGTAATTTTGGCATCTAAAAAAATTAAGGGTCATAACTTGACTTTCAAAGATACTTAATGGGTATAAATAATGATTTTCTCTAACTATTTACACGTACAGAATAAAACTTGCTCAACCTAATATCAATGTAGTTTTTTTTTTTTTTTTTGTTGTTGTTGTTGTTGTTGTTGTTGTTGTTGAATAATTTTTTTTTTCATTAATCACAAAATAGCCGAAGCCATTCAAAGAAAAATTTAAAAATAAAATAAAAATAAAAGTCATACAATGATTTAGAAAATCATGATAACAGACAAAAAACATACTCAAGAAAACTTGGATTGTTAGGAAATACTACTAATAAAACTAGCAAACTAAACAAATACATAATCTTCTTTGCAGCATCTTCATCGCAATTCTTGAACCACAGACAGGAGAATATCACTTTCAACATCTTCCGTAGGGATCGACAATTTATAGGACCATGGGCGTATCAACCGTCCTACAAATTGCCTCGGAAAGATGTAGAAAGTTGATAAAGGGCCCAGATTAAGTCCAGGTTGAACGAATCCTCCTAGAAAGATAGAAAACCAGTTTAGATCTGTGGAGATCTGAGACAGATTTAACCTCTGTGCAGTGACGGATCCAAAGAAATTGAGATTAGTGGGATCAGAGACGATTTTAGGGGGGCCCGAAAATTTTAAAAATACTACTAGATATGGTAAATTTTAGTAAATTTTATATGTAGTTTGGAGTATTTTATCAAGTTCGCACCCCCTCCCCAAGTTTTTTTTTTTTGTATTTTATCAAACAATATGCAGCATAAAAAAATGAGTGAGAATGAGATGTCTCGCGGGGAGGAGCTGGAAGGAATTGAGACTTGAGAGCTGAGAGACAAGACTATTTTTTATTGAGAGCAACTTGTTAAATATCCCGCGAAGCGGGAAGGAATTGAGACTTGAGAGCTAAGAGACAATACTACTTTTTAGTTAGAGCAACTTTTTAATATCTTATAGAAGACTAGAAACAAAAAGTATTTTTAAATCTTTACAATATTTAAAACTGCTTGTTAAATATCTTCTAGAAACAACAAGAATGGTTAACACCACTGCTCCAATGCGGAATGAATTTTTATCTGTTTGATCAAAATTTTGAGAATGTTTATTTTATTAGTGGGGTCATTAAATTTTTTGTGTGGGATCATTTATATATTTATTATCTAAATGAAGTAAAATATATCATATATAATTAAAAAAAAATTCACTGGGGTCATTTGACCCCAGTGAAGCCCACCTGCATCCGTCATTGTGTCTTGAATCTTCAAGAAAAATATTTTGTAAAAAGTTTCATATAATTTGTGGTATAAAATAGAGGTATAAAAGCTAAATAAAAGGATTAAGATTCGATCATTGGTCGAAGCTAATTACCAAATTTGACAAAAAACAAAGGGAAAAAGAAGAGCAGCAGAAAACGCAGAGGGGAGAAAAAAGAGAGAGAAAAGTGGGGGGATTCAATGTAGCCTTTCATGACTTGCAAAGTGTGCTCCTCGTGAGTTATAACTATTGGAAAATGATTTACTCTTAGAATTTTGGGGATAGAAACCCTAAACCCCCAAATTGAGGGTGTTAAATGACTATCTTACCCCCTACTGGTATAAGGGATTCACCCAACTATAAGGGCAAAAAGGTCCAAAAAATTATTTTAGTCAATCTTTTAGCCAATAATTCTAGTAGCCTAGCAAGATCCATAACTATTATCTGCCACAATAGGAGTCGTGTCACTGCAACAGTAGTTAAATTTTCTATAATAAGAAATTAGATTGTGGCGGTACAAAAAGAAATTCAACCCCTGGTAAAAAAAAAATAAAAAATAAAGCACAGTTTTCGCCTTTTTAAAAAAAAAACCTTTTTACTGCATTTTCCGTCTTCTCTCAAATCCAAAGTTTATTTTTACACTATAGACTCTCCTTCGACACATCACTTTCTACTTTCAACTCTCTTCTCTCTCTATTCTTTTCTTTCTCCCTCTAAAGAAACCCTCAAATTTCTCAAATTAACGTAAAAAAGGTACTGAATTTGCACTTTTGATTTTCTTTAGTTAAAAATTTCAGCTTTTTGTTTCTTGTTTGATGTGTGATGTTCTTGAATTATTGTGTTTTATGCAATTTTTTGGTTAGATTTGCTGTTTTGCCACTAGGGTTTATGTCGATTTTGCAAGATTTTTGTTGGGATTAGTTAATTTCTTGATAAAGTTAATTTCTTGAAATTCTGTTTTTATGCATTTTTTGGGTTGATTTGCTGTTTTTGCCACTAGGGTTTATGTCAATTTTGCAATATTTTTGTTGGGGATTAGTTCATTTATTGATAAAGTTAATTTCTTTGGTGTTCTTGAAATTATGTTTTTTATGCATTTTTTGGGTTAGATTTTCTGTTTTCCCACTAGGGTTTATGTTGATTTTGCAAGATTTTTTATGGTATTAGTTTGTCTATTGATACACTTAAAGTTCTTTTTTTGCTCAGATTTTGGTGTCTTCTATGGATGAGCATGACGGTGAGGTGGGGGCAGTTGTGAGGGTTACAGGGTCCTCTACTGTAGCTGTAACTGTGTCTAGAAGTGATGAAACAATAGAGGAAAACATGGGTGGTGGTGAAGGGCAGGAGGAGGAGGAAGGGTCTTATAATGAGGGAGATGGAGAAGAGATTATGGTGGAGGTTGTGGGTTCTGATGTCTTCGTTGATGGTGTGAGTGGCGATGGTGATGGTGATGGGTTTGGAAATGAGGGATTAGAGGATGGAGAGATGGAGTCTTTTTGTAATGATGATGTGGTTGAGGGTGAAACTGGGTCTCAGGAAGTTGGGGAACTCGAGGAAGGCCAGGTGTGTGAGGGTAGGACTGAAATCAGGGCTGATGAGGAGGTCGTTGGGATATCAGATGGAAGAGATGAGTGTGTTGTTGTGATGGAGAGAGTTGAAATGGTGACAACGAGTGAAGAGACACATGTTGTTGCAAAGAGGGCCGAGGTCACTGTCGTAGGAAAGGTAGAGGAGAAGCACGAGGAAGTGGAGTTGGTTGTCGGGGACAACAACACAGTTGGTGATTCTGTAAATGGTGATGAGGTATGGAACTGTGGAATTGAGGCTACGGCAGGGGTCCAGCAGAATTCTGTTGCAGAGGAAGGGGATGTAAAGGTCCAAGAGCAGGGTCCGAGTTGTGAAGATGTAATGGTTGAGATGAATGTGAATATTTCCAAGACTTCTATAGAAGATGGTGTAAATCATGAAAGTTCTGAATCTTCCGATCATCACACAGGAACTGCTGGCAAAGAAAATGTTGGGGTTGTTAGTATAGAAGAAGCTTCACAATCTCCTTTTGGTGTTACAGTTATTACCGCCGTTGATCAAAATTTACAGTCTTCTGGTGAAGAGCAGCAGATAAAGGATAACCCTGTAGGTAAGAGGGATGGAAATCACGAGATATTGGCTACATATTCACTTTCTCTTAAGCCAGTCAATGATTCCGGAGATTGTGAAGTTGCAGTGGTTGACCTGGTCTCTTCAAGTCACAACAATGAGCTTCTTGACAACGTTGCCAGTAACAGCAGTGTTAGGGATGGTGGAGAAGTTGCTGCTTGCTTTGATTCTGGTTCGTCAGACCAGGTCCGTACCCCACAGGATCAATCTACTGACTTGAATGTGGATGAGCATAAAGTGGAAGATAGGTCTATGAATGATGACTTAGATGTAAGAGAGAAGAAAAGGAAGGTCAATCCCGTAAGCGATCTTCTTTTACGTACTGAACCTGAGGATGCTGCTGGAGAAACACAGGTTGTTGAGCAGGAAAAGAATCTGGCAAGAGCTAGTATAGACTCAGATGCTGAGCCTGAAGCTTCTGGTGGCTCCACTGCTGATATGGATGTGGAAGAGAATAAAGTGGAAGGTAGGTCTATGGATGATGATGACATGGATGTAGGAGAGCATGAAGGGAAGATCAAGCCTGTAAACGATCTTCTTTTATATACGCAACCTGAGGATGCTGGTGGAGAAACACAGGTCGTTGAGCAGGAAGAGAATCTAGCAAGTGCTAGTAGTGACTCAGATGAGCCCGAAGCTTCTGGTGGCCCCACTACTGACTTGGATGTGGAAGAGCATAAAGTGGAAGGTAGGTTTGTGAATGATGACTTAGATGTAGGAGAGCATGAAGGGAAGGTCGAGCCCGTAAACGATCTTCTTTTACATACTGAACCTGAGGATGCTGGTGGAGAAGCCCAGGTTGTCAAGCAGGAAGAGAATCTAGCAAGAGCTAGTAGGGACTCGGATGCCGAGCCTGAAGCTTCTGGTGCTCCCAATTCTTGCTTGGATGTGGAAGAGCATAAAAAGGAAGGCAGGTCTATAAATGAACTTGTATTAGGTGATGAACCTAATTATGCTATTGAGAAAACACAAGTCGTTGAGCAGGAAGAAGATCCAGTAGGAACTAGTGGGGGCTCTGTTCATGAGCCTGAAGCTTCTGATGATAAGAAGAATGAGAACAGAAGTTATTCAGAAGATCTTTCAAGCATGCAAAAGGAGGCAGCCAGTGCGCATGCTATTCCAGAATCATCAAACGAGCCCTCATCGGTTGTGGAACGAGGAGAATGGACGGAGATGGATATTGACGAGGTTATAGATTTCAAAGATGAAGCAACTGGTATTGATGCTGCTACTGGGAACTTCGATGGTAAACCAACAGAAAATATTGACCAAGTTGACATTGCTGACTTCCACATGACTGATGTTGAAACTGATTCAAAAGAAGGCCCCATGCTTGCGGAACCTGTTCAATCACAGTCTGAAATATCTGAAGAGCAGCAGCAGGTGGCTGCCGGAGATGCTGAAGTAACAGCCACAAAAGAAGGCACACACATTGGAGAAGAAGTGTTCGACGGTAATGCGCCTCTCCTTGAGAATGAGAAAGCAGATATTGGTGGAGGTATGGAAAAAGAAGTCGCAAATGAAGCAAATACAGTATCATCCCATGAACAGATCGGTCCAGTTACCTCCGCAGAACCAGTTGAGACTCAAGGAGCTGGTAAGGTTCTAGAATCTGGTGCTTTTGATGGGGGAAGCTCCCATTTAGCTGAAGAGGATGACTTGAAGGATGAGAAAGTGGATGGTTTTATTGCAGAAAATGATTTTTCAGGTAGCAATCCTCCAGAAGGTGCTGAAGCAAGATTACTTGATGCTCCTGTTCAGGTAATGGATTCAGGTGTTGAAGCTAGTTCCTCCATGCAAGACAAGAAACACGATGAAGCTGGTGTATTAGATGATGTGATGCGTGAGGTGAATTTAGATCAGTCTAAGGATACAGCTCTTGAGGATAAAGTATCAACGGAAGGAGTAGATAACTCCGCAATTTCGGATGTTCAGGCTACTTCTGGATCTCAGTTCTCAACGGATTTGATTGGTTTCCATGATGAAGGTAACATTGCCAGCTCATTGCCAGTTGGAGATCAGAATTTTAGCACTATCGATGTTGGTGACGAAAAATCTGTATTCGAAGGAGATCAAACTGTCGAAACCTCAGTTTTTGAAATTGAAACCTTGGGAGAAGCTCCGGATCAGGCTACCAAAAGGGAAGATGAATGCCTCAAGACTGATGATCGTAACCTTTTGCAGGTTGTTGTTTCGGAGTCTGATGAGGGCCAGTTAATGGTCGAATTTGGTGAACAGAATGATTATGGAGAGCAAGGTATGGAAATTGCAGAACATGCTTTTGAGCCAGATGAGTCAAAAATACTGGAAAAGGAAACATTAAAGCCTTCAAGCTCCTTCGGGATACACCAATCAGGTTACCTACAACCACCCGAAAATGAAGGCGAGTTCTCTACATTTGATTTAGTCTGGGGTAAAGTCAGAAGCCACCCTTGGTGGCCTGGACAGATATTTGATCCCGAAGATGCTTCGGAGAAGGCTGTTAAATATTGCAAAAAAGACAGCTTTTTGGTTGCATATTTTGGAGATCGGACTTTTGCATGGAATGATGCATCTGTGCTAAAGCCATTCTGGTCACATTTTTCTCAGATTGAGAAGCAAAGTAACTCAGAAGCATTTCAAAGTGCAGTCTCGTCTGCCTTGGATGAGGTTTCAAGACGTGTCGAGTTGGGCTTGTCCTGCTCATGCATACCAAGGAATGCCTATGAGAGGATTGAATGCCAGATTGTTGAAAACACTGGGATCCGTGAAGAGTCAAGTAGGAGATATGGGGTGGACGAATCTTCTGGAGCAACCTCCTTTGAGCCTGACAAACTTTTACAATATATAAGATTACTAGCACAGTCCCCGTTCAGTTGGGCCGACCGATTGGAACTAACGCTTGCTAATGCTCAGCTGTCAGTCTTTTGTCGTTTCAAGGGTTATCGACCGCCACCTACGTTCATGTCAGTGGAAGCATCATTTGAAACTGGTGCAGGGACTCTTCCAGAAGATGGTGAACAAGTACCTACTTCGTGTCCTCTTAAACGTAAACTAAGCATAAATGATAACTTGCAGCCGAATAAGAAAGAGAGAAATATGTCAGAATTGATGGGTGACGTGGCATACTCTCCAGATGATGAGGATGTTTTGGATGGTAAAGCTTTGGGTAAGTCAGTTTCTACATCTGCTGGGAGAAAAAGAAAAGCAGTTGATCCCGCTATGGATGGATCAGACCGAAGAATAAGTATTTATGCTGCTAAAGTGTCTACCACATCTTCAAGTCCTAAGCCATCCTTTAAAGTTGGTGAATGCATTCGTAAAATAGCAAACCAACTGACTGGATCTGCGTCCATTTTGAAGAGTACTGACCAACAAGGGAGTGATGCTTCTCGGCACATAAGTGATAATTCCCAAAAAGGAGATATGTTGTTTCCAGCTGATATCTCGCTGGAGGAGATGCTTTCACAACTTCAGTTAGCAGCCAGGGAACCCAAGAAAGGATACAGTTTCTTGAACAATATTATTCTTTTCTTCTCGGTCTTTAGGAATTCAGTTGTTAACCAACATGCATCTGAGAGATCGGGTAATGGGAAAAAGAGAAAGGATTCTAATGTTGTTGGTGGCTCAACTGAAGAATTTGAATTTGATGATGTCAACGACAACGACACTTATTGGACAGACAGGATCGTCCATAATTACTCCGAGGAGCAATTGCTGCAGAATGGTGAGAATGGTGATGTAGATTATCCACTAACAGTTGCTGATCCGGATAAATTCCAGAAACCTAGTCGCAGGTCTTACTCTCGAAAGCAATATTCTAATGGAAATTATGGAATGTCAGCAGAAGAAGCTGCAGAAGAAGTTGAAAGAAGGAAGTTATCGCCTGCTGAACTTGTATTAACCTTTGCTGCAGGGGACTCTCTTCCTTTAGAAATAAATCTGAACAAAATGTTTAGGCGGTTTGGACCGCTGAGGGAATCTGAAACTGAAGTTGATCAGGATTCACATCGTGCTAGAGTAGTTTTCAAGAGGGGTTCCGATGCAGAAGTTGCTCATAGTAGTGCTGGAACGTTTAAAATCTTTGGTCCGAAGCTTGTTAGTTATCAGCTTAGCTACTCGCCATCTACCACATTAAGAGTTGTTCCCTTACAGGAAGATGCACCTTGATGCTGCTTTATAGAGGGAGTTTCAGGTAATTATATACTAACTGAGAATCAAATTCCTGCTGAAGGGGAATTATCATCATATCTGCTTAATGTAATAGTGGAGGAAAATTTAAGAATCACGAATACAGTTTAGTAGTTTACTTCTCTAACACAAAGAGGATAAAATATAAAGCAGAGGATAAGTTTGTGAATTTATCAAAGTTATATGATGTTTGATCGCATTATTTGCGAGTTCTAGATTGAAGTGGTCTAGAAAGTTCTCTTAGTTAAAACTCTCTCTATGGAATTATAGTTGAGATATTTTTCTTTTAGGTTATGTACGAGCTTGTCTTCATGTGCTTTCTGTTCAAATTTCTGCATACAACTATCTAACAGCGATTCTTTTATAAACATGTTTTTCTTTTCATTCTCCTAATCGTCTGCTTTTTATGTAGTTGAGAACTCTGGATGGCGTGCTGAATGTTGAAGCTTCATTATGGTTTCCGATAGTCTGCTGAAGGAGGAGGGGTAACTATATGAACGTTTCTGGCTGTCCAAAGTTTGAACTTTTCATGTAAGCTCTTGCATGTCACTTTTAGCAAAATCTATGGCCATGTGTTACCTTTTACTTCAAGAAATACAGTTTCTTCTTCCTGCTTGTGATTGACCCTTAGGATTACTTCGTGAATATCTTACCATTATGAGTTACTGATCTTTCGCTCTTTCTTCTTTTCGTTGTATTATTTAGACTGGAAGGAGCAATATATGAAAGTTTTCGTCCTGACTGATCACGTAGAAGAGAAGATAGAAGAGGAGAATCCCAGAAATTATTATGGCTGTTGTTGTTAAATCATATTTTCTTATTGTGTAGATTTGTGTTTCTTTAGTCATTTATCAATTTTCTAGTTATAAGCCTATAACTCTTCTTTCCATGGTTTTTGTGAAAAGCTGTTTAACCGTTTCTTCTGTAACATATTTTTCCATCCTATTATCAATAGTCATTGCCAAGGATTGGAAATCTCTTGATACTATGTTTGTTATCGATATTTGTAGTTTTACCAGCCATTTTCGGCAGGTAAATTTCAGATTTTAGGATTATGGTGAAACGTAGAGGGGAAAGTAGAAAGAAATTTCAGGGAAACTGAGAGGCAAGAGCTGAAGGATGAGCCAAAAAGGAGTTTTCAAGATGAAAAGTTAAGATGGCCAGTGGTATTTACAAGAGGCTCAGTGCAAAACAGAGTTTTATTCTGCACGTGCATAATAAATTGTAATAAATTTTAGCTATTGGAAGTGAGTTCTGATGGTTGAGCATTTTTTTAGGCACAACGCTCAGCTTTTGAATTGAGAAAATGGGTTCATTTTCTTCTTAACCATTAAATCATAAATTTAACGGTTGAGATTTGTTTGCACGTGCAGAAAAAATACATGTTTTGCATTATAACCAGACTGTTAACAATAGATTCTCTCTTTCTTTTGTTTGGTTACCTGTGAGGTGCCCGGTGTTCTCACTAGTATTGAGACTACTTCGGTCTCTGACTTGTACAGTGTTCTCAATGGTGGTTATCAGCTTGTCGAGTGTCATAGAATCGGAATCTAATGTAGGGGTAGGACCTGGTCTCTAGAGATCTTAAACATGGCATTACCTATTTCGAGCGGAAATGAGAAACTAATTTCGTCAAAAGAATTCAAACTCTGATCCATGATGCAGCATTAGCGAGCCGCGACTGCTCGCCTCAAGCTCGGGGGTTGAGGTCCTCTTCATATGTGTTTTCTCCATCGTTTTTCCACATTTTTTTATCTGTTTGATTTGCTAGAAGACTTTTGTTTGCTTACTTTTAATCCACCTGCCAATATCAATGCCAACATATGCAATGCTCAGCCAATCTATTCCAACCTTTGAATTAGTCTAATCCATGTAGCAAGTCTTAGCACGTCAAGTCTACCAAGTTGGACAAAAATGGCAGCACAAAACAAAACTATGACCATGAATGATTAGGATAGGATTGAAAAGTATTTGGTTTCGAAAATTTTGTTCGGGTCTCTTGTAGAAGTTGAATTGTTTCAAAATCTGAAAACATCTTGTTTTTTTGTTCTGAAATGAAACAATGTTGAAAATATCATTGAGCTAATAGTTCAGTGGTCGAGTATCTGACTAAACTTATAGTTCAAAATATCTTCTTTCGGACAACACTGACAAAATGCTATCCTAATCAGCCTCCCCTGGAACAACCAGAAGATGAAATGAACATAGCACTGAAAATATACACTGGGTCATTGAATCAAACAGCTTCTATGCATGTGAACCTTCAGAGGTGAAATGGAGAAGAGAAATGGACCAACTCTGCTTCAGTTCTTTGTTCTTGTGCTAATTTGCTTTTATTTAGGAGTTTGTATTGCCATAGACAATATTTCAATCACTCAGCCTATGAGAGATTCTGATACATTAGTTTCCTCAAACCAGACCTTCAAACTAGGATTTTTCAGCCCTGAAAATTCGACTTATCGCTATGTGGGGATCATGTTCAATGTTCCTGTACCAACTGTTATATGGGTAGCTAACAGAGACAACCCATTGAATGATTCTGCAGGGACTTTCTTAATCTCAGAAGACGGAAATCTCGTAGTCTTGAATGGGCAGAAACAGATTTTATGGTCATCCAATGTTTCGTGTCTTTCGACAAATTGTTCTGCACAGCTCTTGGATACCGGCAACTTAATCTTGCAAGAAAATGGAAGAATCGTGTGGGAAAGTTTTGAAAATCCCACTGATTGTCTTGTGAGCAACATGAGAATCAGTGAAGCTTCTAGATCAAACGAGAAATTCCGGCTGAGGGCATGGAGAAGCGCTTCTGATCCATCCATTGGAGATTTCTCACTAGGGCTTGAGTTCTTGCAAACCGTACAAGTCCTGATTTGGAAAAGAAACCAAACTTATTGGCGTAGCGGTCCATGGAATGGTAATGTGTTTATTGGAATCCCAATCATGGAATCAGTACACAATAATGGCTTTGAAGTTGTTGGTAAAGAAAACTCAGATTCCGCATATCTTTTCTTTAGATTCTCTATTAACGCCTCAACCTTAGTTTACTTTCGTCTTAAATCTGAGGGACCTATGGTTCAGAAGATTTGGGTTAACGGAAACAAAGATTGGCAAGTTATGAAATCAATTCTTTCAACACAATGTGATGTGTATGGGAAATGTGGACCTTTCGGAAGTTGTAATCCAAAAGATTCTCCTTCTATTTGTACATGTTTGAAAGGGTTTGAGCCAAGGGATAAGAGAGAATGGGATAATGGAAACTGGACCGGGGGTTGCACGAGGAAGAGACCATTGCAGTGTGGGCAAAATAGTAGTACTGAGGGTCAAGATGGATATGTGAAGCTAGCCGGAATGAAGGTCCCGGATTTTGCTCAGTGGAAATCTAACTCGCCGGACAATTGTGATACTTCTTGCTTGGATGATTGCTCTTGTGTGGCTTATACATATTATACAGGCCTTGGATGTGTGCATTGGAATGACAGCTTGATTGATATACAGAAGTTTTCAGTAGGTAGAGCGGATGTAGACCTATACATTCGTGTAGCTCATTCTGAACTAGGTATAAGCACTTCTCTGGCACGTGTCTGAATCTTCTATCCTACCCTCTGTCTCATTATCCGTCCCAATAATAAAACCTGTATGAATAGGAGGAAGCCTAAAGGGGAAAGTTTTAATATTGGGACAAAGCATGAGATAGGGAGTAGGACAGATGATCTCAAAGGCTCCGTTACTAGTGTTTCAATTCCTTCATTGAGTAGTTCATGCATGATTTAACTTTTCACTTGAATGCATAAAGTAGTACATGAATCAGAAAGAAACAATAAGAAGATCCATTTTGGATATATCTATTTCGGCATAGTGTTGACGGTCGTTAACTAGGTGGTTGTGGGCGAGCCTTCTTCATTTATATTATTTCTATTGCTTCTATTTGAAAGAAACAGTGGGGTTGTCCCATTTGAATGTTTTAATTTCAATACCTTGTTAAGATTCTCAAAATTTTATCAATTCTTCTGCCTATGCAGACAATAAGAAGGACATGAAAGCAGTCATTGCCAGCACAATAGTCGTGGGTTTTTTAGCTGTTATCAGCTCTGCTTATTTTTTCTTCAAGTTCTTGGCTAAGCATAGAGGTAATGCTCTTAATTATGCAATGCTTTTGTGAAGAAACGTTAGTGATCTCCATAGACTTACCCTTTAATTGTTTATAAAATAGGTAATAAGCAATCTCTAGTTCAAGATACGGACGGTTATGATCTTAGAAAAGATACATTAGAAGAGCTACCTCTATTGAGCTATGAAACATTGGCTAATGCAACCAATAACTTTCATCCAGAGACTAAGTTAGGGAAAGGTGGTTTTGGTCAAGTCTTCAAGGTAAATGCAAGTTTCTCATTGCCGTAAAAAAAAAAAGCTTTGTTTTTTTGCTATGATTTTACTGATCCATGTATATGCAGGGAAGATTGTTAGGTGGGCAGGAAATCGCGGTAAAAAGGCTTTCGAAATCTTCTGGTCAAGGAACTAAGGAGTTTATGAATGAAGTTGTGGTGATTTCTAAACTGCAGCATAGAAATCTTGTTAGACTCCTTGGCTGCTGTGTTGAAAGAGAAGAAAAGATGTTAGTCTATGAACTAATGCCGAATGGAAGCTTGGACAACTATATCTTTGGTTAGTTATTCCACAAATTCACCCCTTCATAATAGCTCCTAATTGCATTTGTTGGACTGATTTCTTGTAACAATTCCTTTTATTTTTTTCAGATTCATCAAAGCAAGATTTGCTTGATTGGAATAAACGCGCTCTCATTATCGAGGGAATTGGTAGAGGGCTTCTTTATCTTCACAGAGATTCAAGATTGAAAATTATTCATCGCGATCTGAAAGCAAGCAATATCCTTTTAGATGAAGAGCTGAATCCAAAAATATCAGATTTTGGGTTGGCAAAGATTTTGGGGGTTAAACAAGATAAAGATAATACAGGAAGGGTAGTAGGAACATAGTAAGCAAAATTAATTTACTCATGGATAGTTCCAAATTTTCCTTTTTTTGCTTCGCCATTAATGATAAATGATTTGTTGCAGTGGCTATATGTCCCCAGAATATGCAATGGTTGGAAGATTTTCCGAAAAATCTGATGTCTATAGCTTTGGGGTGCTCTTACTAGAGATTGTAATAGGAAGCAGAAACTCCAGCTTTTCTCACGGCGAGGATGACCTAAGTCTTCTGAGATATGTAAGTTCATTTCAATTTCCCATCAACCAAACTAGGACGTACTTTCAGTCGTTTAAAACAAGCGTCTTATGGTTTTTCTAAAGTTTAAAGCCGTTTTGAACTGTTTTTAAATCGCTTTTGAGAAATTACCCTGAAGATGCTTTAGAAAACAGTTTTTTTTTTCTTTTTCTCGGAAGCACTTTTATTTCAGCAATGGAGAACACGCCCTATATCCAAAATTTCATATTTCTTGTCGTTGTCAATGTTTTCAGGCATGGAAAATGTGGAATGAGGGTGATGTTGTAAAACTGATAGATCCATCAGTTTATGAATTTGGTACCGAAATAGAAATCCTGAGACATGTTCAAGTAGGACTATTGTGTGTGCAAGAACTCGAAAAGGATAGGCCTAATATCTCAAATATACTGTCGATGCTGAATAGTGAAATCTCAGAGCTTCCTCGTCCCAAATTACCAACTTTTACAGGAACAGTAGTCTCTTTAGAAAGTAAATCTTCCCAACAGAGTATACATTCTATTAACGGTTGCACTGTAACAATCGTTCAAGCTCGATAGAACATTCAACTATCGAATCTATAGACATTATTTTTCCTCTTCATTCTTTCTTTTGATGACTTGTTAAGATCTTAATACAAGTGTATAATATAAATCTTTTGAATAGTTTTAACATTCATATTAGCTGGGTTTAAAAAAGCGCGCCTGAGCGCGAGGCGACCTGAGGCGAGGCTGAAAACGCCTCGGGGTTTGAGGCAAGGCGTGTCCACGAGGTGAGGTCGAGGCGACGGAGGCGAGCTTGAGGCGCACAAAAATGAAAAAAATTGCATCATATACTAAAAATTTTGTTTTCAGATTTTCTATTTCCTGATTTTTTCCGATTTTTTGTTTTCAGATTTTCTATTTCCTGATTTTTTATAGATTTTTTATTTCAACTATGGATCCTAATGCTCCATCATCGGGTAATGCTCTATCGTCGGGTGACCCTGCAAGAAAATATAGTAAGCAAGATGTCACAAATAGAACTAATTTCACTTGTGACTTTTGTAAGAAAGTAATTAAAGGAGGAGTTCAACGAACGAAACTACATCTAGTTGGAGGATTTAGTATAAAATATATGCTTTTATCTAGTATTTATAATATTGAAATAATGTTTATAATACAAAATTGTATATATATTTAATTTGTGAGAATTTTTGGCAAAAAAAAAAAGAGCGCCTCGAACGTTCGCCTCGGTCCCTCATTGCCTCGCGCCTTTTAAAACTAAGCATATTAGATTGTGGATTTTCAGAATTCAACAGTAATGTCATTGAAAATTAAGTATGCAAAAAAAAAGGTGTTTTGGCACTCCATTTCGAACTCTAATCCAAATATTCCCTCCATTACAAATTAGTATCTTCAACCATAACATAAGTCGTTTAGGAAATGTGACGAAAATTATAATGGAGGGAATATTTGGATTAGAGTTAGAAATCGAGTGCTAAAATTTCAATTTCTTTCACAAACAACTAATAAGACAAACATTTTAAAGAGTTTTTACGTGCCATGATTAACATGGCCAACCCACCATATTTCAAAAGGTTACAAGTCTGTCCCTGTCAATTCCCAAGATTATCAAACATTGATCTTGTCTCTAAATGATCCATGTTGGACTCATATTTGGAAACCTTAATCAATGCAAAGAATATTCATAACAGTTAGAAATGAACCAGTAAAATCTTTATGTCATAACAAACAATTTTATTTTATTTTTTAAAATTTTTAATTCAAGGGGAAAGTAAATAAGCGTCGAACCTTACCCGAGGTTGGAGTGATGCTCCACCAACTACACTGGTCTTTTTTGACAGTCATGTATCTTATTATTTTGCATGTGCACGAACGAGTTTCACAGTTTTTACATGCCTACTTACTGATTGATGTGATGGGAGGAGTTTCATTCTTCAGCTTACTTACTATTATTTGGGGTTTTGCATTGCCATACAAAATATTTCAATCACTCAACCTCTGAGAGATAATGAAACTATAGTTTCGTCGAACCAATTTTTCAAGTTCGGATTTTTCAGTCCGGGAAATTCGAGTAATCGTTATCTTGGAATCATGTTCAATATTGGCCCTGAACTGACTGTTATTTGGGTAGCCAACAGGGACAAGCCTTTAAATGATTCTTCTGGAACTTTGACAATCTCAGAAGACGGAAATCTTGTAGTCTTGAATGGGCAGAAAGAGATTTTATGGTCATCCAACGTTTCAGATTCTATGAGAAATTCTACTGCAAAGCTTTCGGATATTGGAGAGTTGGAATTGAAAGAAATACCAAATGGAAGACCTTTATGGCAAAGTTTTCGATTTCCAGCAGATTCTCTTTTGCCGAATATGAGACTCAACCTGATGGCAAATTTAACTTCATGGGCTAGTCCTTCTGATCCATCTGTTGGCAAATTTTCTCTTGGTCTTGAATCTTTACCCACTGCACAGATTTTCATATGGAATCAGAACAAACCTTTCTGGCGAAGTGGTCCGTGGAGTGCCAACAATGGAGTCTCGATACATGAATGGGTTCAATCTGGTAGAAGATGGCCTTAAAACCTATTTTAGTTACACTTATCAAAATGATAATAAGTCTTTGATTTACCACCAATTGACACCGGAAGGGAATCTAACACTGAAGGCGTGGAAAGAAAACAACGACAATTGGGAAGTAATATGGTCATCCATGGCTAGTCAATGTGATATATATGGATTTTGTGGACCTTTTGGAATTTGTAATCCTAATGGTGATTCGAAAATCTGTTCATGCTTGCCGGGGTTTGATCCAAAGAATAAGGAGGAATGGGATAAGGGAATATGGAGTGACGGCTGCATTGGAAATGGATCGTTACTGCAATGTGGCAAAAACAATTCAGCTTATCAAGATGAATTCAAGAAACTAACAAAAATAAAGGTGCCAGATTTTGCTTACCTTTGGGCAGGTGCTAAAGAGGAACATTGTCGTAGTTGATGTTTAAAAAATTGCTCGTGTATTGCTTATGCATATTATAAAGGGGTTGGATGTATGCATTGGAACGGAAGCTTAATTGATATACAGCAGTTCTCAGAAGATGGAGCAGATATGTTCATCCGCGCGCCACATTTCAATCAGCATGGTAATGTGTTTATCCAACACAATTGTTATGAAGTCCTCGTTTAGCTTGTTCAAGAACGTAATCTGCCATGGTTTTAAAGATTTGCTTCTCATATTAATTTTTTGTACTATAGCATGAATTATTATGTTTGTTTGTCTTTTAATTCTCTACGCTTTGATATTCAGGAAATAAATAACCGAACATGACAATAATTTTCGTGACACTATTTATTGGAGTCATATTTCTTGCTGTATCTGCATACACTGAAATATTGCTTAGTTTTTCGAGATAATGGTCTTCACAAACTTACCTAGAACGGTTTATAAATCGGGAAATAAGCGTGAAAGTAAGATGTCGCTGTTTGGAGCTACATTGGAAGAGTTGCCTCTGTATAGCTATGAAGTGTTGGCTTATGCAACAGATAATTTTGATTCAGCAAATAAGCTGGGAAGAGGTGGTTTTGGTCAAGTTTATAAGGTAATGCACGTTTCTCGATATATTGTTGGTTTGCTCAACCTAGGGACGAAGCTACAAACTTCATGTTGGGGGATGTAATTTTATTAATATGCTTTCTGAAGTTTCAAAATTTATGAGGCTAAAAGATACAGTTTTCAAAACCTTGATCCCACCCCCAGGTCCGTCTATCTTCATTCATTGCATAAGTTGCATTAGAATATAAGTACTAATCATATCTGTATTCAGCTTTACTTGGCAAAAAAAAAAATATCTGTATTCAGGGAAAATTGTTAGATGGTCTGGAAATTCCAGTTAAAAGGCTTTCAAGATCTTCGGGTGGTCAAGGAATCGAAGAGTTTATGAATGAAGTAGTGGTAATTTCTAAACTCCAGCATCGTAATCTTGTTAAACTCATCGGCTGCTGTGTTGAAAGAGAAGAAAAGATGCTCATTTACTTGAATACCTATATCTTTGGTTAGTTGCTTCTAGTATTGTTATTTCTGTTTGCGCTAAAAAGACGTCATCGAATTTGAAGTTCAAAATCTATAATATCTATTCATCTCGTACATTGTTAGATTTGTCAAAACGCGATTTACTTGATTGGAGTAGACGCGCTGTCACGACCCGAAACCAGGGTTGATGACATGGCAGTGCCTCATTGGTTAATGAAACACCAAAGCCGACAAACAGAGTTACTAAAAGGAAATTCCATTATGAAGTAATTCGAAATAAGAGTTCAACAACAGAACTAATTATTAAGCGTGAAATACTGAGTATTACAAATGAAATAGTTCAACAATACTATAAAGAGATACTAAAATATAAATGAAAAGTGAAATAATCTAAGTTATTTAATTGAAGCCGGTTATGAGTCACTCTTCATTGTCCCCTTCCCAAGCATCAACAACGTTATCATATTGCTCATCATCACCTGCACAATAAAGCGCATGGACTGAGCTTCACTGCTCAGTAGGGACCGACAATTACAAGTATCAAATAGGACAAAACAACTAGTTAAGATAACAAATAAGCTAAATAACCACGCTCTTCATGTCCAAGCACTTATACAACCGAATGTACGAAGGGCACCGTGCTCTGTCCAAACGGTACGCACGATTGTATACTTACTTAGACACTACGACACTACGAGTATAGATACCGCTGTGACACGACTTCCCACAATTCGAGCTCAAGTATCTATTCACGACTATACGACAATAACTGTAACGACTCTAACACTTTGCCTTGTTAGGAAGACCCCAAGAAGTTCATATGCACTGGGTTCATTTTCACCCCCTAAACGAACGGGTTCACGCCTTAAGGACTCATCATACATTGTATCATCATCCAATACCTTGGACTCCACAAAACCGTTACAGTCCCAATGATTTTCCCTCATCAGGTGAAGGTCCATGAAGTGCCACGCATGATCCCCGGGATCACCACATTCGCACATTATCGTGCTATACCTTTCGAACGAGTCCTGTCATTTAGTAGATCCTAGACACGAGGTTAAAATAGGGCGACGACTTGGTCAACCAAAACCACTTAGGACTAAAGGCGAACGACTCCGCTATTTTGAAATAATAAAAAAAGGGTTATGGATGAAGTAATCGGAAAGACAAATGGTTACGGTTGTGGAAAGCGGAGAAAGTAGGGAACCGTCGGTTACCTTTTGAATCAAAGTAGCGACGAGCAATTTCGGTTTCAGTGCGGAAAATCCGGCAGCAGTTTCACCCATCGATTTGATTGACCACCTAGTGGAGGTAATAGCAAAATAAGTGGTTTCCCCCGATCCGGAACCGGATTCGGGATCAGCATTTGCTTATGTGATTTACTATTATTATGTCCCTTAATTACAATTTGCATACGAAACGTCTTTTAACGAAACGTACTAAAAATGTAACATAACATGTTATAAAATTAAATAAACACATAATTACATAATCGTACAAAATAATTTACGCTTACGCACTAAATCACACAAAATAAATTACACATAAAATTAACATATAAGTAAAAAGTTACGGTTATCACACATGCCCTCATTGTTCGGCAGTGGGCTTCTTTATCTTCACAGAGATTCAAGATTAAAAATTATTCATAGAGATCTGAAAGCAAGTAATATTCTCTTAGAATTTCAGATTTTGGATTGGCAAGGATTTTTGGTATGAACCAAGATGAAGCTGATACAAAAAGGGTTGCAGGGACATAGTAAGACATGGATACAAATCTTTTTCTTTTGCTCTTCATCTCTATTAACTTCACAGTTATGTGATTTATACCTAAATGATCCGATGCAGTGGCTACATGGCCCCAGAATACGCCACGAAAAGGATATTCTCGGAAAAATCAGATGTCTTCAGCTTCGGGGTTTTGCTACTAGAAATCGTCAGTGGAAGGAGAAATTACAGCTTTTCACCAGATGAGAATGCACTAGGCCTTCTCGATTAGGTAAGTATAAATTTATTTCCCTTTTTAGCTTGTGTGTGTGCATATATATATATATATATATATATATATATATATATATATATATATATATATATATATATATAAAATAGGTTGAGACAGCAGATAGTTAAAAACAAGAAAAGCCTATAAAAATCATGACCTATTGAATTCTGAAAAGCTGAGACAGCAGATAAAGGTTGAAATAGTCAAAAACAAGAAAACTTAGAAAAAACAAAGATGTTAGTATTAGATAATAGGATTAGCTACTTATTGGAGTCACTATGAAACTGACCTGAGGTGACTTTGATGAGAAAAAGTTTTGCATAAAATGTCAAACAAAGAAATATGATAAAGATGTGAGGCATCAAAGGAAAGGGCGTTTCTGTGATCTATACTCTAAGAAGGTAATGGAAATCGCGAATGGTCTGGCTCTTATTCTAGCTTGCTTCGGTTTAGGAGTTTGTATTGCCATAGACAGCATCACAATCACTTGGTCTCTAAGGGATCCTGAAAACATATTTTCATCCAACCAAACCTTCAAGTTAGGATTTTTCAGTCCTGGAAACACGAGTAATCGCTATGTTGGAATCATGTATAATCTGCCTGAAATGACAGTTATATGGGTCGCCAACAGAGACAAGCCTCTAAATGATTCTGCTGGAACTTTGACAATCTCAGAAGACGGAAATCTTGTGCTTTTGAATGGGAGGAATGAGATTTTGTGGTCATCCAATGTTTCAGACTCGGTGAGAAATTCCACAGCTCAACTCTTGGATACTGGGAATTTAATCTTGAAAGAAAGTTCAACCGGAAGAAGTTTATGGGAGAGTTTCCAAGTTCCTACAGATTCTCTTTTGCCGAGGATGAGAATCAGTGCAGCATCAGGTACCAAGGCGACATTAACTTCGTGGAGCAGTCCTAATGATCCATCCACTGGGAACTTCTTGGTTAGTCTGCAAACTCTACCGACTGCACAGATTTTTATTTGGAATAGAACTAAACCTTATTGGCGCAGTGGTCCATGGGATGGAAATATGTTTATTGGATTACCCGACATGGATTCTAAGTATCTGAATGGATATGATCTTGTGGATGGCGGCTCAGAATCTGCTTACTTTACCTTCACTGTTTTAGATGGCACGGTTATGAGTTCCTACTTCCACCTGACATCACTAGGAACTCTAAAGGACAATATTCGGAGAGAAGGAAGAAAAAATTGGGAGTTAAACTGGTCATCGATGCAAAGTCAATGCGATATATATGGAAAATGCGGACCTTTTGCAAGTTGTAATCCTCAGGATCCGAAAATCTGTACATGCTTGAAAGGGTTCGAGTCAATGGATAAGGAGGAATGGGATAGAGGAAATTGGACCGGTGGCTGCAGAAGAAAGACAGCATTGCAATGTAATAATAGTCGAGATGGATTTATAAAGCTTACAAACATGAAGGTGCCTGATTTTGCTGAGTTAAAACCCGCCCCAGAGGATGATTGTGGTAATTTGTGCTCACAAAATTGCTCCTGTATGGCTCATGCATATCATACAGGCATTGGTTGTATGCACTGGACTGATCGCTTAATTGACATGCAGCAGTTTCCAGAAGGTGGCGTGGATCTATACATTCATGTCGCTCGTTCTGAACTTGGTAATATATTTCTCTAATATAAGTCTTGAAACTTCTGTTATGATTCTGATATTCAACATACTTATTCTAACCTGCAGGTAATGATAAGGATATGACGGCAGTCATTGCTAGCACGATAACTATAGGGGTCTTAATTCTACTTGCTGCATCTTTATATATTTTCTGGAAGTGGTCGCCATTGCATAGAGGTAACGAAGGCACTGAATTTGCTTCAAATTTTCAGAAAATGTTATTATTCTTTTTAATGTTATCTATAATTTTTAATAAATCAGGAAAGCAGCAAGTCGACGTGTTATTGTTTGAAGCTGGAGATCAAATCGAGAATATGCCCACAAACAACTTAAAACAGGCCACACTGGAAGAGCTACCTCTTTATAGCTACGAAGCATTGGCTAGTGCAACAGATAGTTTTGGTTTAGCCAATAAGCTAGGGAGAGGCGGTTTTGGTCAAGTCTATAAGGTAGTCTTAAGGTTGTTTCTTGAATGTATTGCTTTTGCCGATGAATTCCATGATAACGCGTAGATTTTACAAATGGCGTCTATGGCAGGGGAAGTTGGTATCTGGCCGGGAAATAGCTGTGAAAAGGCTTTCGAAATCTTCTTCTCAAGGGACTGAGGAGTTCATGAATGAAGTTGTTGTAATTTCTAAACTGCAGCACCGGAATCTTGTTAGACTCCTCGGCTGCTGTGTTGAAAGAGAAGAAAAAATGCTAATCTACGAATACATGCCAAACGGAAGTTTGGATGCCTATCTTTTTGGTTAGTTTATAAAAATTTCCGTTTCAAATATGGTTCATTTCAGTTGTAACATTTATTAATTTCTCCTCATTGTTTCATTTTTCAGATTCGAAGAAAAAAGATTTACTTGGTTGGGAAAAAAGAGTTATCATTATTGAGGGGATCGGAAGAGGCCTTCTTTATCTTCATCGAGATTCAAGATTGAAAATAATTCATCGCGACCTGAAAGCAAGCAACATCCTCTTAGACGAGAAGCTGAATCCAAAAATATCTGATTTTGGCCTGGCTAGGATTTTCGAGGGAAATCAAGATGAAGCTGATACAAGAAGGGTTGTCGGAACATAGTAAATACAAAAAAAAACTTCTCTTGCTTTTCAAATATTTGTAATGACCATTCTAGAGCTCCAGCTTGAACTTAAATGATGTGATGATGCAGTGGCTATATGGCTCCAGAGTATGCGATGGAAGGGATATTCTCGGAAAAATCAGACGTCTTTAGCTTCGGGGTGTTGTTATTAGAGATTGTGAGTGGAAGGAAAAATTCCAGCTTGTCTGTGAATGAGGATGGATTAAGCCTTCTCAAATATGTAAGTATTGACTGCTGAATTTACTTTTTGTTTGAATGTTTCTTTAAGTTTAGTTTTTCGACATTTTCAGGCCTGGAAATTGTGGAATGAAGGTGAAGCTGTGAAGCTAATTCATCCATCAGTTTTTCATCCGAGCATCGAGATGGAGATCCTGAGATACATTCATATTGGATTATTGTGCGTGCAAGAATTTGCAAAAGTTCGGCCAAGTATGTCCGTTATTCTGTCAATGCTTAACAGTGAAATTTCGGAACTTCCCCATCCCAAAGCACCAACTTTTACAGAAAGAATTATTTATTCAGAAACTGAAAATTTTCAACAAAGTTCATATTCTGTTAACAATGTCACTATCACAACTCTTGAAGCTCGGTAGGACATTTTTGTATGGTATTTTCTTTCTTTTGTATCTAAAAAGATGTATAAAATTAATGATGTATGAATCTTAATTGGGTCTCTGAGTTATTGGGTATCTTGGGTCTACACAATTATAGTTTAAACTCACTACTTTTGGATCTTATATTTATCTCGATCCAGACTCATTTGAGTCCCTATCCAATATTGATATGTATATAAAATGTATGTACAGACTTAGATTGAGTTTATATAATACCCGTAACTTTTTGACTACGTGATTATGTCTTTTAATTACGCCATTTCATGTTTTTAATGCTTTATAAAATGTTGGCATGGATTAATTGTTTAATTGTTATGTGTCACTTAACATGTTTATGTGTTATATGTACCTAATTGATGTTTTGGGTTGTGTGAGGACATGAGTGCACCTTGTGTGAGATGTGAGGGACATAAAGAGCAATTAGAATTGAATGGGGAGGGAGTTATGGCTGATTTTCTCCAGCCATTTTGGAGGTTACAAAACTTAGAAAGAAAAGAGAGGAAGAAAAGAAAGAAAGAGAGGAAAATATTTGAGACTTCGAGGGAACATTTGAGTGGGTAATTCTCGTCGGATTTTCGACGCACCACACACGGAAGTTGATCACCTCAGAACGAACTACGCGATAGCGGAAGCGGATTTCCATTTGGAGTTCGGAGTGGAGAGTTATTGCACTGGGCGTCTTCTGAATTTCTGCACAGCTTTTCTTGGTGATTCTTGTTTTTCTTTGTTAATTTTGAAAGTATGGATTCTGCCCTTTTTGTATGTTGATGTTAGAGATATTGTTTCTTATGTCTTAGTTATGAATTATTGAAGCATAAACTGATTTATTTCCTTGTGATTTATTTATTGGCACAATTATTGTGATATGGGATATTGTGGATTATGGAATTGTGATTGTGGGTAATTGGTGAATTGGATTACTTGCTGCCCTATTTTGATATGATAATTTCTTACATGATTGCTTACTTGTCTATTCGTTATTGCTTTACATAATCGAGTCTTTTGGAGTCGTCACTATTTGGTTGAGTCGAGTCGTCTTATTTGGTTTTGGTCGACCGAGTTGTCGCTCCGTTTTGAGCTCGTGTCCAGAATCACTAAATGACAGGACTCGTTCGAAGGATATGAACGTGACTTCTATGAAGTGCGTGGTTTTCATCCCGAGGGATTGTGTGATATATTTGGCACTTCATGGACCTCTACTTGATGAGGAAAAATCATTGAGGCTGTAACGGTTTTGTGGAGTCCAAGGTGTTGGATGATGATACAATGTAAGATGAGTCCTTAAAGCGTGAACCCGTTCGTTCAGGGGGTGAAACTGAACCCGTGTGCTGAACTATTTGAGCTTTCCTAGTTTGGACCATAACTAGGACCGTTACAGTTATTGTCGTATAGCTGTGAATAGATACTTGAGCTCGGAGTGTGGGAAGTTGTGTCATAGCAATACCTATGTTCGTAGTGTCTAAGCATGTGTGTAATCGTGCGTACCGTATGAGCAGAGCATGGTGTTTGTCGTACATTCAGTTGTGTAAGTGCTTAGATGTGAAGAATGTAGTTATTAGCTTAATTGTTGTTTCTCACTTGCTTGTATTGTTTGAGTCTTATTTGGTACTTGATTTTGAGTCTTAAAATGTATTTTGTGTAGGGTTTGAGTCGGTGCAAATTGGTACACTTTTGTACAAGTTTTGCACTTGTTTTTTTGAATTCTGCAGGTTGCGGACGAAGTAATCGTCCTAGGTATCGTCCTGCGTATCGTCCACATAGAAACAGAACCTACTGTCTTTGTGCGGACGAAAGCTCGGACGGACCTGAGGTCGAAACCATTCGTCCACGGGTGTCTTCGGTTCGACCGGTTTGAGTGTTGACAGTCGACTGGATGCTCTGTGTTATGTCTGTTGATTCCAGATGATCTGTGATACCCGTAACTTTTTGAACTATGTGACTAGCATGCTTCGTGTTTAAACAAAGGTGCCAGATTTTGCTTACCTTTGGGCAGGTGCTAAAGAGGAAAATTGTCGTAGGTGGTGTTTAAAAAATTGCTCGTGTATTGCTTATGCATATTATAAAGGGGTTGGATGTATGCATTGGAACGGAAGCTTAATTGATATACAGCAGTTCTCAGAAGATGGAGCAGATATGTTCATCCGCGCGCCACATTTCAATCAGCATGGTAATGTGTTTATCCAACACAATTGTTATTAAGTCCTCGTTTAGCTTGTTCAAGAACGTAATCTGCCATGGTTTTAAAAATTTGCTTCTCATATTAATTTTTTGCACTATAGCATGAATTATTATGTTTGTTTGTCTTTTAATTCTCTACGCTTTGATATTCAGGAAATAAATAACCGAACATGACAATAATTTTCGTGACACTATTTATTGGAGTCATATTTCTTGCTGTATCTGCATACATTTTCTGGATCTGCTTTGTGAAGTACAGAGGTAATGCACTGAAATATTGCTTAGTTTTTCGAGATAATGGTCTTCGTAAACTTACCTAGAAGGGTTTATAAATCAGGAAATAAGCGCGAAAGTAAGATGTCGCTGTTTGGAGCTACATTGGAAGAGTTGCCTCTGTATAGCTATGAAGTGTTGGCTTATGCAACAGATAATTTTGATTCAGCAAATAAGCTGGGAAGAGGTGGTTTTGGTCAAGTTTATAAGGTAATGTACGTTTCTCGATATATTAATGTTAGTATTAGTTAATAGGATTAGTTACACCTGAGCTGACTTTTGATGAGGAACAAAGATATATTAGCAAGTTGGTAAAGAATGTTTCGGTCCAATTGGTTGATAAATGATGAGGAATCTAGATATAAAATTGTTGCATTAAATGTCAAACAAAGAAATATGATAAAGATTTAAGGCATCAAAGGAAAGGACGTCTCTGTGATCTATACTCGAAGAAGGTAATGGAAGTCGCAAATGGTCCGACTCTGCTTCACTTCTTTGTTCTTATTCTAGCTTGGTTCAGTTTAGGAGTTTGCATTGCCATAGACAGCATCACAATCACTCGGCCGTTAAGGGATCCTGAAAACATATTGTCATCTAACCAAACCTTCAAGTTAGGAATTTTCAGTCCTGGAAACACGAGTAATCGCTATGTGGGAATCATGTATAATCTTCCTGAAATGATTGTCATATGGGTAGCCAACAGAGACAAGCCTCTAAACGATTCTGCTAAATTTCATAAACGAATTATATTATGTAATGGAGATAGAAGTAAGTAAGACATTTTTATTCCTCATGGATAATTGGACTTGGTATTAGAGTCAACTCCTTATAGAAAAAAGATGCTAATTACTTTATTATTCGCACTAGTGATTATTATACTCTGATAGCCAAAGTAAACTGCAGCAACTCTTGGATCCTAGCCTTTGATGAAGATGAACTGATATATATTGGCTTCACCATTGGTTCAGTTTTGTTTGGTTCTTCCGTACTGTGTAAAGGTCGTATTAGTGCACAAGGCTCCTGCGACACTAGGATTTGGGGAAGGTCTCTTCCACACTATATCTTATTTGAAAAACCGCAGGCAGGGCAGGGACGAAGACAGAGGGGGGCGGGGGTGGCATTTTTTTGCAATTTTTATATGTAAGTCGGCATACTGTTACAATTTTCGCCCTCCCACGCCAAATTCCTGGCTACGTCCCTCAGCCAGGAATCGGGGGAGTTGACTGCTGAATTCTATAGCTCATTATGAAACTGACTTGAGCTGACTTTCGATGCCGAACAAAAATATATTTGCTAGTTGGGAAATAATAAATCAAAAAGGATGGTTTCTGGGTCTGCTTCTCTGATGCATTTTGAGGGAATGATTCCGTAGCAAACGTGACGGTAATCTAATGGATAACATGTCCTTATGAAGTCACAAAAAATGAAATTAACTAAATCAAAACAAAACGAACTTGCTTCCTTAATTTTTTTTTATAAAAGTTGGACAAATTGTTGTCGCAATTTTATAGACGAGTTAGGACTCCAAAACGACAAATTTTGATCTTCCGATCTCATGAAAGTTGTAGATATGTCTCTTAACTTTCCAATACCTCTTGAATTAGCTCAATTGGATTCCTAAATCGGAATTTATTCTCGTTGCACCAAACAGTCTCAAAGTTGATTTTTACACTGATTAGCTTATCTTCCAAACATTGTATTAAGTGTAGAATGATTCTTATTGTTTCAGTTATTATGTGAACAGTCATTTTGCACATTCATTCTCAAAAGTTATGTCAGTTTTCACTCCATCTGTTTCAATGGTATTCTGGGAGCAACCCTTTGTACATTTATTGCCAAGGTTAGTCTGTCTTCTATATCTCTCTCCCCCCCCCCCCTCCCCTTTACCCCAATTATTGGGGCTTAATCAATAGCACAATTATGTTATTGTTCTCGTAGTTGAGAAAGAATGTTTCAATTCAGAACTTACATTAAAAACTTATCAATCCATGTCACCTATTATAAATTAGTCCCATTTTGTTGATGTCAGTGACTAAACAAGATATATATTTTCAAGGCATCAAAGAAAGTGCATCTCTGTTATCAATCTTGAAGAAGGGAATGGAAATTGTAAATGCTATGACTTTGCATCACCTCTTTGTTCTTATTCTAGCTTGCTTCTGTTTAAGAGTTTGTTGTATTTGCCATAGACAACATCACAATAACTCAGCCTCTAAGTGATCCTAAAAACATATTTTCTTCTAACCAAACCTTCAAGTTAGGATTTTTCAGTCCTGGAAACACCACGGGTAATCGCTTTGTAGGAATCATGTTTAACGTTCCTGTAATGACAGTTATATGGGTAGCCAACAGAGACAGCCCTTTATATGATTCTTCTGGAGGAGAATATTCGGAGAGAAGGAAGCAAAAATTGGGTGTTAAACTGGTCATCGATGCAAAGTCAATGCGATATATATGACAAATGCGGACCTTTTGCAAGTTGTAATCCTCAGGATCCGAAAATCTGTACTTGCTTGAAAGGGTTCGAGTCAATGGATAAGGAGGAATGGGATAGAGGAAATTGGACTGGTGGCTGCACAAGAGACAGCATTGCTATGTAATAATAGTCGAGATGGATTTATAAAGCTTACAAACATGAAGGTGCCCGATTTTGCTGAGTTAAAACCGGCTCCAGAGGAACGTTGTGGTAATTTGTGCTTGCAAAATTGCTCCTGTATGGCTCATACATATCGTACAGGACTTGGGTGTATGCACTGGAGTGACACCTTAATTGACATACAACAGTTTTCAGGAAGTGGAGCGGATTTATACATTCGCGTGGCTCGTTCTGAACTTGGTAATACACATTCTTGTTTAAATTCCAAATCTTTTACGTTTCAGTTGATTTTAAGTGTCTTAACATACTTTATATGATTCTCGTATGCAGATAATAATAGGGATATGACCGCGGTCATTGCTAGCACAGTAGTTTTAGGGGCTTTTATTCTAGTTACCGTCTTTGCATATGTTTTGTGGAAGAGGTTGGCAATGCACAAAGGTAATAAACGCGCTGAATTCTTTTCAATTTTTCGGAAAAGATTATAAATCTTTCTGAAGTTACTTATGTTGGTTAGTAAATCAGGAAAGAAGCAAGAAGAGATGTCATTTTTTGCAGGGATCAAACGGCGAATATGCCCACATATAAGAATGTTACACTGGAAGAGCTACCTCTGTATAGCTATGAAGTGTTGGCTTATGCAACAGATAATTTTGATTCAGCAAATAAGCTGGGAAGAGGTGGTTTTGGTCAAGTTTATAAGGTAATGCACGTTTCTCGATGTATTGTTGGTTTGCTCAAGCTAGGGACGAAGCTAGAAACTTCATTCTAAAGTTTCAAAATTTGATGAGGCTAAAAGATAAAGTTTTCAAAACCTTGATCCCCCCACCTACGCACCCCCAGGTCCGTCCTGCCTTGACTGAGGCTATCTTCATTGCATAATTTGCATTAGAATAAGTACTAATCATATCTATATTCAGGGAAAACTGTTAGATGGCCAGGAAATTGCAGTTAAAAGGCTTTCAAGATCTTCGGGTCAAGAAATCGAAGAGTTTATGAATGAAGTACTGGTAATTTCTAAACTCCAGCATCGTAATCTTGTTAAACTCATTGGCTGCTGTGTTGAAAGAGAAGAAAATATGCTCATTTACGAGTACATGCCAAACGGAAGCTTGAATACCTACTATATCTTTGGTTAGTTGCTTCTAATATTGTTATTCCAGTTTGCGCTAAAAAAGACGTCATCGAATTTGAAGTTCAAAATCTATAATATCTATTCATCTGGTACATTGTTAGATTTGTCAAAACGCGACTTACTTGATTGGAGTAGATGCGCCCTCATTGTTGAGGGGATCGGTAGAGGGCTTCTTTATCTTCACAGAGATTCAAGATTAAAAATTATTCATAGATATCTGAAAGCAAGTAACATTCTCTTATACGGAGAGCTTAACCCGAAAATTTCAGATTTTGGATTGGCAAGGATTTTTGGTATGAACCAAGATGAAGCTGATACAAAAAGGGTTGCAGGGACATAGTAAGACTTGGATACAAATCTTTTTCTTTTGCTCTTCATCTCTATTAACTTCACAGTTATGTGATTTATACCTAAATGATCTGATGCAGTGGCCACATGGCCCCAGAATACGCGATGAAAGGGATATTCTCGGAAAAATCAGATGTCTTCAGCTTCGGGGTTTTGCTACTAGAAATCGTCAGTGGAAGGAGAAATTCCAGCTTTTCACCCGATGAGAATGCACTAGGCCTTCTCGATTATGTAAGTATAATTGTGAAATTAAGTATAAATGCTAAGATATCCCAAGATGGAAAGCTGAATGTTCATTTATTTTGTTTGAAAGTCTCTTGATTTTACTTTTTTCGGAACATTTTTAGGCCTGGAAATCGTGGAATGAAGGTGAAGCTGTAAAACTAATCGATTCATCAATTTTTTATCCGAGCATTGATATGGAGATCTTGAGATACGTCCATATTGGACTATTATGCGTGCAAGAATTAGCAAAAGATCAGCCTAATGTATCTGCTATTCTATCAATGCTTAGTACTGAAATCTCGGAGCTTCCTCTTCCGAAACTCCTTGCTTTTACAGAAATATTGATTGATTTGGGAACTGAATCTTCTAAACAAAGAATGTATTCTGTTAACAATGTCAGTCTCACAACTCTAGAAGCCGATAGAACATTTTCTTAGGTATAATAAACAGGCATTTCTGTTCCTTTTCTTTTCCAGCTTGTAGATGTCTAAAAACTCAAATTCATGAAGTTTTGAAGTCTGAAAATTCAGTTCCTTTTCCTTCTGTCAAGCCCCCTCCATCCTCGGGCTCTTCTGACCCGGCCGTAACTAGCCCAGAAATCTGACCCGAACCTACCATCGGAGCAGAGCCGCAAATGCTTGCAATTGTGCCAGAACTTCAAACCGAGGCCGGGACTTGCTGCGGGTACCCCCCGACATGTAAAACATAGGAATAATAACATGATCATGGCACCCGATTTGAATATCATCCAACGAAGAAGGAAAAATTAAAGGCATCTCTTCTGCCACTGACCCTGTTAGCTGAATCAAAGTCGGCGGAATTGATTGATGATTAGAGAGTGCATCAGAAATTGAATTTTCCAGCAGAGCAACCAGATTCCCCTGGGGTTCAGTTTCAAGAATTGGGGATTCCGAGACCTCCGGTATTAAAATTGGTGAATTATCCTTAGCCGATTCATTGACGGGATCAATAACAATAATTGGCGGGTCCAAAACCACCGAAGGCAATTGTTGGGCAGGCTGAATTTCTACAACCGAAGCCTTACAGGGGCCCGGATCTTTTCGGGTTCCTGAAGCGACCCATACCTGATTTTGGGGTGAAAAAACCGTTAAACCGGAAGTCAATGTCTTGTTAATAGGCGGCGGCAGCTTTGCTTTCTGTTTCAATATTGCCGGCGGCTTCTCCACCATAACATTCTTACCACATTTATTTTTATTATATCCCATCCGCATACAATGGAGGCAATACTCTGGCAATTCATCATAAACAATAGATTGCCAAAAACTCTTACCAGTCTTCACATGAGTAATTCGAATCCGCTGAGGTATTTCTGATAACAATAATGATTTTGGATCAAAAAATTTGGATCAAACAAGGATCAAATAGTATAAAATGAAAATGATTGTTAAAATTTAATGTGACTTTATGCCTTATTGATCCAAATTTGATCCCAAATTTTTTATCCAATAATCACTACCCTTCTGATAAAAGATCCAATTCAACACAAACTTTCGTGATACTCGGTCTTGTGGCGGCGGCGGCATTTGGGGCATCTAGAGCAAGGGGATGACCAACCACACGCCCCAATGAAATAGTCAAAAAACAAGAAAACTTAGAAAAATCAAAGATGTTAGTATTAGATAATAGGATTAGGTACTTATTGGTGTCGCTATGAAACTGACCTGAGCTGACTTTGATGAGGAACAGAGATATATTAGCAAGTTGGTAAATAATGTCTCGGTCCAATTGGTTGATAAATGATGAGGAATCTAGAAGTAAAATTGATCAGAAATAGTTGTGTATAAAATGTCAAACAAAGAAATATGATAAAGATTCAAGGCATCAAATGAAAGGGCGTCTCTGTGATCTATACTCGAAGAAGGTAATGGAAATCGCGAATGGTCTGGCTCTTATTCTAGCCTGTTTCTGTTTTAGAGTTTGTATTGCCGTAGACAGCATCACAATCACTCAGCCTCTAAGGGATCCTGAAAGCATATTGTCATCTAACCAAACCTTCAAGTTAGGATTTTTCAGTCCTGGAAACACGAGTAATCGCTATGTTGGAATCATGTATAATCTTCCTGAAATGACGGTTATATGGGTCGCCAACAGAGACAAGCCTCTAAATGATTCTGCTGGAACTTTGACAATCTCAGAAGACGGAAATCTTGTGCTTTTGAATGGGAGGAATGAGATTTTGTGGTCATCCAATGTTTCAGACTCGGTGAGAAATTCCACAGCTCAACTCTTGGATACTGGGAATTTAATCTTGAAAGAAAGTTCTAGCGGAAGAAGTTTATGGGAGAGTTTCCAAGTTCCTACAGACTCTTTTTTGCCGAGGATGAGATTGAGAGTCAGTGCAGCGTCAGGTACCAAGGCGACATTAACTTCGTGGAGCAGTCCTAATGATCCATCCACTGGGAACTTCTTCGTTAGTCTGCAAATTCTACCGACTGCACAGATTTTTATTTGGAATAGAACTAAACCTTATTGGCGCAGTGGTCCATGGGATGGAAATATGTTTATTGGAGTACTATACATGGATTCTAAGTATCTGAATGGATTTGATCTTGTAGATGACGGCTCAGAATCTGCTTACTTTACCTTCACTGTTTTAGATGACACGGTTTTGAGTTCCTACTTCTACCTGTCATCACTAGGAGCTCTAGAGCAGTATATTCGGAGAGAAGGAAGCAATAATTGGGAGTTATACTGGTCATCGATGCAAAGTCAATGCAATACATATGGCAAATGCGGACCTTTTGCGTGTTGTAATCCACGGGATCCGAAAATCTGTACATGCTTGAAAGGGTTCGAGTCAATGGACAAGGAGGAATGGGATAGAGGAAATTGGACCGGTGGCTGCAGAAGAAAGACAGCATTGCAATGTAATAATAGTCGAGATGGATTTATAAAGCTTACAAACATGAAGGTGCCTGATTTTGCTGAGTTAAATCTCGCCCCAGAGGTTGATTGTGGCAATTTGTGCTCACAAAATTGCTTATGTATGGCTCATGCATATCATACAGGCATTGGTTGTATGCACTGGACTGACCGCTTAATTGATATACGGCAGTTTCCAGAAGGTGGCGTGGATCTATACATTCATGTCGCTCGTTCTGAACTTGGTAATATATTTCTCTAATATAAGTCTTGAAACTTCCGTTATGATTCTGATATTCAACATACTTATTCTAACCTGCAGGTAATGATAAGGATATGACGGCAGTCATTGCTAGCACGGTAACTATAGGGGTCTTAATTCTACTTGCTGCGTCTTTATATATTTTCTGGAAGTGGTCGCCATTGCATAGAGGTAACAAAAGGCACTGATTTTGCTTCAAATTTTCAGAAAATGTTATTATTCTTTTTAATGTTAGCTATAATGTCAACGTGTTATTGTTTGAAGCTGGAGTTCAAATCGAGAATATGCCCACAAACAACTTAAAACAGGCCACACTGGAAGAGCTACCTCTTTATAGCTACGAAGCATTGGCTTGTGCAACAGATAGTTTTGGTTCAGCCAATAAGCTAGGGAGAGGCGGTTTTGGTCAAGTCTATAAGGTAGTCTTAAGGTTGTTTCTTGAATGTATTGCTTTGGCTGATGAATTCCATGATAACGCGTAGATTTTACAAATGATGCCTATGGCAGGGAAAGTTGGTATCTGGCCGGGAAATAGCTGTGAAAAGGCTTTCGAAATATTCTTCTCAAGGGACTGAGGAGTTCATGAATGAAGTTGTTGTAATTTCTAAACTGCAGCACCGGAATCTTGTTAGACTCCTCGGCTGCTGTGTTGAAATAGAAGAAAAAATGCTAATCTACGAATACATGCCAAACGGAAGTCTGGATGCCTATCTCTTTGGTTAGTTTATCAAAATTTCCATTTCAAATATGGTTCATTTCAGTTGTAACATTTATTAATTTCTCCTCATTGTTTCATTTTTCAGATTCAAAGAACGAAGATTTACTTAGTTGGGAAAAAAGAGTTCTCATTATTGAGGGGATCGGAAGAGGCCTCCTTTATCTTCACCGGGATTCAAGATTGAAAATTATTCATCGCGACCTAAAAGCAAGCAACATCCTCTTAGACGAGAAGCTGAATCCAAAAATATCGGATTTTGGCCTGGCTAGGATTTTCGAGGGAAATCAAGATGAAGTTAAAACAAGAAGAGTTGTAGGAACATAGTAAATACAAAAACTTCTCTTTCTTTTGCTATTTCTGTTCAAATTTGTGTAATGACCATTCTGGAGCTTTAGTTTGAACTTAAATGTTATGATGATGCAGTGGCTATATGGCTCCAGAATACGCGATGGAAGGGATATTCTCGGAAAAATCAGACGTCTTTAGCTTCGGGGTGCTGTTATTAGAGATTGTGAGTGGAAGGAAAAATTCCAGCTCGTCTGTGAATGAGGATGGACTAAGCCTTCTCAAATATGTAAGTATTGACTTGAATTTTCTTTTTGTTTGAATGTTCTTTAAGTTTAGTTTTTCGACATTTTCAGGCCTGGAAACTATGGAATGAAGGCGAAGCTGTGAAGCTAATCGATTCATCAGTTTTTCATCCGAGCATCGAGATGGACATCCTGAGATACATTCATATTGGACTATTGTGCGTGCAAGAATTTGCAAAAGATCGACCAAATATGTCTGTTATTCTGTCAATGCCTAACAGTGAAATTTCGGAACTTCCTCATCCCAAAGTACCAGCTTTTACAGAAAGAATTATTTATCCAGAAGCTGAAAATTTTCAACAAAATTCATATTCTGTTAACAAAGTCACTATCACAACTCTTGAAGGTCGATAGGACATTTTTGTGTGGTTTACAATACACATTTTGTTTATTTTCTTTCTTTTGTAGCTGAAAAGATGTATACAATTTGTATAAATCTTAATTGGGTATTTTGAGTTTACACAATTATAGTTTAAACTCACTACTTTTAGATCTTATATTTATCTCGATCCAGACACATTTGAGTCCCTATCCAATATATATGATAGAGTAATATTGGTATTTTAATTACAAAAAAAATCTTAATTTTTTTCGTAACAAATACTCCCTCCGTCCCAAATTAATTGTCCACATTTCTATTTTTTTTTGTTCCAAATTAACGATTCACTTATTAAATAAAGTATGTATTAATGACAATTTTTCCAATTCTACCCTCTCTTTCAACTTCTCATTGAATGCTCTTAGTTAATTAACATAGCCACTATAGGGCCACCCCTATTTTTTGTTGTTCACACCCCCCCTCCCCTCATTTAATTTTTTTTTCTCTCTCCTCCCAAAAAATCTCCCAACTTATTTTGCCTTCCCACCGGAAAACTTCTGCCACCGCCGCCGGAAGCATTTTTTCGGCAAATTTTTTTAGGCATGCGGTCAATCAAATATAAATTTTTTTTTTTTTTTGCAAAATACAAATAAAATACTTGAAAATTTTTTTTGCACTTAATTTTTTTTGCAATATTCCTAAAATATTATTTAGAATTTTCTGGAAAAAAAAATTATTTTCTGGGCCGCGTGCTGACGTCAGCAGGCGGTCTGCCACATCAGGCGGTGATGTGGCAGCCCGCCTGCTGACGTCAGCACGCGGCCCAAATTTTTTTTTCCAGAAAATTCTAAATAATGTTTTAGGAATATTGCAACAAAAATTAAGTGCAAAAAAAATTTCCAAGTATTTATTTTTGTATTTTGATATTATCACTTACGGTATGTAATAACCCATCAACACAAGTTTAAAAAATTTACAATTCTTAAAAAGTTAAATTTTTTACTACAGAGTATCATATAAACTATTTCAAAATAAATGTTACAAAAAATAACAATCAACATCCATACATGTTACAAAAAATAACTCCTTTTTTTTGGGCCGCGTGCTGACGTCAGCAGGCGGGCTGCCACATCACCGCTTGCAAAAAAAAAAAAAATTCTGGGCCGCGTGCTGACGTCAGCAGGCGGTCTGCCACATCACCACTCGCAGCGGTGATGTGGCAACCCCGCTCGCTAAGCGCCCAAAGACACTGCCCAAAAATTTTTTTTTCCAGAAAATTCTAAATAATGTTTTAGGAATATTGCAACAAAAATTAAGTGCAAAAACAATTTCCAAGTATTTTATTTGTATTTTGATATTATCACTTACGGTAGGTATTACCCATCAAAATTTTTTAAAAAAAATCACAAGTTAAAATTTTTTTTTCCGGAAAATTCTAAATATTTTTTTAGGAATATTGCAACAAAAAATAAGTGTAAATAAAATACCAAGTATTTTCTTTGTATTTAGGTTTTAACACTTGGGGCTTGTAATGACTCATCAAAATTTAAACAAAATTACAAGTTTAAAATTTTACAATTTTCTGAAAAATTAAAATTTTTACTACAAAGTGTCATATAAATTATTACAAAATAAATGTTAGAAAAAAAATAACAGTCAACATCTATATACTTGGTCTAATTTTTTAGTAAATCAAGTGACGAAAATTAAAACAATATACTTGAAAACAAATTGACGCTCAAGGTCATTTAAACACTATACTTTATATTAATTGAATTACACATATTCATTATATATTGAATATTAATGAAAACTAATAAATAATGTTCATTGTTCATTAATACAAAATATATAGTTTAAATGACCTCGACGTCAATTTGTATCAGTATACTGTTTTAATTTTCGTCACTTGATTTACTAAAAATTAGACCAAGTATATAGATGTTGACTGTTATTTTTTTATAACATTTATTTTGTAATAGTTTATATGACACTTTGTAGTAAAAATTTTAATTTTTTAAAAATTGTAAAATTTTAAACTTGTAATTTTTTTTGAAATTTTGATGAGTCATTACATACCCTAAGTGTTAAAACCTAAATACAAAGAAAATACTTGGTATTTTATTTGCACATAATTTTTGTTGAAACACCCCTAAAAAAAATATTTAGGATTTTCTAATTTGAGAAGTGGGGTGGGGTGGGGGTAGGATAGGGCGCCTGCACCCATGTAGGCGGGGAGGGGGTTGGGCGCCTGCACCCTCACAGGCGGTTGGGTTAGGGGTGTGCTGGGCTGGGGTCAAAAAATTCGGAGTAGGCGGGTATGGGGTAGGCCGCGTGCCCCCTCACAGGCGGTGGGGGTAGGGTGGGTGGGCTGGGTTGGGGCCAAAAAATTCAATTTTTTTTTTCTAGAAAATTCTAAATATTATTTTAGGAATATTGCATCAAAAAAAATTGCAAAAAAAAAATTTTTTTTTGCTCCAAAATTTTTAAAATTAATATTTTTTTGTGGATATACTCCAATAAGTTCAAAAATGAAAAAAAAAAAAAATGGCCGGAATCCGGTGACCGGAGTTGCGGTTGGTGTTCCGATGGCGGCAGGGGCGGCGGCAGTAATTTTATATGGAGAGAAGTTGTGAGCATTTAATGGGAGAGAAAAAAAAATTAAATGAGGGGGAGGGTGTGAACAACATAAAGGGGGGGAATGGGTATTTTGACCCATTAATTAAAATTATCACTTTCCAACACATTTAAGAGATGTTGGGATGTTGTGTGAGAGGAAGGAGAGAGAAAAAATAAATTTTAAATGAGATTAATAAAATTAATTAGGGGTATCATATACTTTTACTTATATTTTACCATCAAAACCACCAAAACTTTAATACCTGTGCATTTATTAAAGTGAACATATAATTTGGGACGGAGAGAATAATAAAAATCTTATAGTTAGGAACGGAGTTAGTAGCATATATTTTTTTGCCCTTTGATAGTTCAATTTGGCCTGATGATTTTAAGTCAATTGATCATTGCCTAGTGATAGATACCTTTAGATTCTGAACAAGTGATAATTTCATGAATTGAATTTTCATTTTGAAGAGATGGATTTTGGGATAAATTAGATTGAGGGATTTGTAGAGGTGGGGGCGACAATTGCTGTCGGAATTTGCAGATGTGTGGGTAGAAGAAGAAGTAAATGGAGTTGCCGGCTTTGGAGAAGAAGATCTGTCCGGTGGCAGGCCAACGGCCAAGTCGGGTCGGGTTTAAAGATTGAATATTCTTATTCTCTTAGAGTTATAATATTTGCCTCTGAATTTTGTAATTATTTCATTTATATCCTATTTAATTGGATTTTACTAAATTCTTAAATTTATATGAGGGTAGGTTGGTCTATTAAGGGGGTCACTTTGGCATTAACCGATCATTGTGGGATTGGTCCTACGGTTATCTCACATGAGTTAAGGTGAGTCTACCTGCAAAGTAGGCCCCGACTCAATCGTGTGAGATGGTTGTGGGTCAATCATAGAAGGACCATTATTATATTAGAATTTTCCTATTAAGGGGATTTCAGGGCAATCCGTGATCAAATTTGGCAAAAGTAACGGCTATTTTAATTAAAAAGAGCCATCCGTAAATTATTATTAGATAAAAGGCAATAAAAAAAATTGTATTTTGCTAAAAAAAAAAAACACTCATAAATAGATGGTGGCAAAGAGAGCACTTTACTCTTTAAAAAATATTACATCTTGCTTTCAATAAGCATATTATGGAAACTTATTTATGTCATATATATTTTTTTTTTTTTTTTTTTAAACGTACACCTTCCTATTTAAATATACCCGTTCACATAGTAGTTTTATTTGGGAGCAATTTTCCATTATTATAAGAGTTACTCTTCACAATGCAATACAAATGATATTAGAAAAGTCAATTTGTTGAAATTTTTTTCTTCATAAGTTGACTTTTTAACTAAAATGTTTTGCAATTTTGGAAAGTACGATTTTTTTAGATGTCGAATATTATGTTTTGTGAGAATATGCATTCTCCTATATCATGTGTATATTTGGATTTTGTTGGATTAACATTTTGTTTGAAAATTGAATTCTTATTTATGAGAATGAAGATTTTGTATTAAAAATTGGGGTAAAAGGTGCTCACGACCCCTAAATTTTTTTTAATTTTAATTTTTGACCATAAACTAAAAAACACAAAGTTCTTGACCCTAAACTTTTATGGAGTGTTAATGTTTCCATTTCCATCCAATTTACGTTAAATCTAACGGAATAGCAACATGTGACTCTCACATGACTTAACTTAGGGATATTTTAAGAAAAAATAAATTATGACCTAAAAAATCATGTGAGTTAAGTCACGTAGATTTAAAAAATGTCCATGAGTTAAGTCATGTGATACATGTTGCTATTCCTTTAGATTTAACGGTGGCAGTGGATGGAAAGGGAAACATTAACACACCATAAAAGTTCATGCTTCATATATTTCAATTCTGAGTCAAAAATTAAAATCGAAATTTTTTAAGGAGTATGAACACTTTTTACCCAAAAAATTGTGTAGAAGTGATGCACAAATGCATCCACCTATGACCTACCCAATTTTAACTATTGATCTTATCACTCAAAAAGAAAATAAAAAAGAACCCGTCTAATTTGTGAAGCCTAACAGGATTAAATGTGGAACACAGGAGTATTCCGTACATACATAATGCATTTAAGTCGTTAAATTATTCGATTCGACAATTAAAAAATATATGAACAATCATTTTTCGAAAAATTGAACAATTATTCATTTAGAATGATTGTTTATTTTCACTTAAAAAGAAAATTGGCGTTATGGATCAAAAAATTATTTACGATTTAGAAGAATAATTAAAAAATTATGTTTTTCAAAAGTTCTATTCTAAAACAATTTATGTTTAGTGAATTTTATTCTTCCGTAAAAAAAAAAATCTTTCAGTCAACTGTTAATTTGAAATTTAAACTTAGTCAACACTAAACTATAATGACATTTTCAAAGGATAAAATACAGGATAAGTTACCAAATCTACCAATAGAGATGATATTGAAGATGACTTCCCGGGGAATAATACATTTACTAGCAATGGAGATGAGACCTCTGAATCCAAGGCTTCAATATCTGTTTCAAAGGATAAAATTGTAAAATTGAACAAGAGAGATGACCCCAAGATTGTGAATTTTGTAGGTTGAGAAGTATAGTGCACATTCATATTACATCAAAAGCGGTGGGCGGCGGTGTTGCTGCGATGGTGGTCCAAAAAAGTGGGGCCGTCGTATGGGTAGAGGAGAGGGGTCGTTAGGGTAGGTCGGGGGAGGAGAGGGTGATTAACTGAAACTACCGAAAATGCCCCTTATAATTTAGTATGGATCAAGTTCAAATTTCAAATTAATATTTAACTGAAAAAAATTGACAAAAGGATGAAATCTACTAAATATAAATTATTTTAAAATGAAACTTTTGAAAAACATATTTTTTGAACTATTCTTTTAAATTATAAATAATTTTAGACCCATAACACCAATTTACCTTACTTAAAACCTTAACTATCTACCCTAAAAAAAAAAACAAAAATCTAAGTGATCCGACAATTAAAATATATTCGCACGTTTAAAAAAAAAAAAGAGAATCTGTTTTACAATATATTATGATTGACGAAGGCATGGAAAGCGTCAAGGAATTCACTAGAACAACCCACATGTTACGTGTATACCATGCAAAATTCCACGTGTAAACACCTAAGGACTCTAACAGCTGCCAAAAACATCACTACAAAAACCCTCTCCTCAGACAGCCCCTCAAAAAGAAGAAGAAAATCAAAACCAAACTACCGAAAAAAACAAATTAATTTTTATTTTTATTTATAAAAAAAATAATGGGCTCAGAAACATTCATCGAAGTACTTCTTGCAATTCTATTACCCCCTGTTGGTGTCTTCCTTCGTTATGGCTGTGGAGTAAGATTTTCCAGATCATTATTTCTTTAATTTCTTCTTCTTCGATTTTTCTTTATTTTTTCTCTCTTTTTATTTTATTTTTTTTTGTTTTGTAATTTGTCTGATAGGATTTTTAATTTTATTTTTTTGGGTTGCAGGTAGAGTTCTGGATTTGTTTGTTGCTTACAATATTGGGATATCTACCTGGAATTATTTATGCACTCTATGTTTTAGTTGGATAGCGATATTGTATTAATTTATGTGTATATATTTACTATTGTTTTGTATTTCGTCAACATTTTCTATATTTTGTAATTGTGATTTTATGGGTGTGTTTGGATTGGGTCTGGTTTGAGTTTGGTTTGATTTGAAACTCAAACTCAGACCCAAATCAGTTTTGGATTGAGTCTGAGATTTTGTCTGAATATGATTTAACACTTCAGATTTCATTCTCAGACTCAATCCAAAGCTAATTTGGGTCTGGATTTGAGTCTCAAATCAGATCAAACCCAAATTAAATTCAAACCAGACTCAATTCAAGCACACCCTATATTGTTGTATCAAATATGGGATATCATTGTATGTTGAGTTGTTCTTTTAGTTTCCTGTTTAGATGTGACCCCTCTTTTTACGGGAAAGAATCGTCTAGTATGCCCCCCAACTGTTGTCTCTCTATCTATCTCGTCCACAATTCATGAGAATATTTTTTTCAATTTTACTTTTTTAGCTGTTGTTATTCATATTCACTTGACGAGTTCACGAATTGTTAAGTCTCATGGACGTTCGTCATGTAGACATCTCTCCGATTCCACTTCTTTAACCGTCATACATTTACATGACATATTGTTAAGTCTCAACCATCCACAATAATTCGTGATGTGGATCTCTCTAATTCAACTTCTTTAACTTTTTTAGCAATTATTATTTACATTCCTATGACAAATTGTTAAGTTTACTTCTTTCATTCCTTGATATAAATTTTTTTAGGACATGTAGATAAAATTTATTATGAATTAAGAAAGAAGGAAGAATTGTATTTTTTTAATAAATGAAAATTAAGTTGTATGTGAATGTGGATTGTAAAATTCTATCATACTATTGAATGCAAAACATGTGAATTTTGTGAATTCACAAGTCCTATATTATACCTGAAAACATATTTTATTAAATGTTCAATTTCTATACAAATTCAATAAAAAAAAAAGCGAACATTCAATTTCACATGTTTACAGGTATGATATAGGACTTGTGAATCTACAAAATTTACATATTTTATAAAAAATTAACATTCAAAAAATAAATTAACATTCAATTTGGCACGAAAAGAGTTTAATAGTCTACCTTCTCACAGTTTACACTTATTGCAAGAAGAGCATTCTTGAAATCATAGTTATTGAACATACAAATTTGGAGTATATTTGATCTTTGAGAGAAGTTCTTTAATAACTACTTCTACCTTGGAACTGTGCAGATCCTGCTTGATGATGATCATTCCCGGTACGAAGTCAGAAATTTGGCGTTGAGAGGTAAAAATTGCAATAACATGTTGACTACATATAAAAATTGCAAAAAAAAAATTGTAAAAAATGTGGGGAGGGGGTGGGGGGAGGAATTTGATAAAATATTCCGAATTACATATAAAATTTACTATATCTATTAGTATTTTTAGAAATCTCGAGGGGGCGATTGCCACCCTGCCTCCTTCTGTCTTCGTCCCTGATCATCCCCTTCAATCTGAATTCTATCAGCGTTTAAGAAGTAAAAGCAAGATTCAGTCAGAAATCTTCCAAGCAAAACTTTAATTCTAACAATCACTATTCTTATTAGTTTTTTTTTTTTTTTTTTTGGTTAAATAGCGAAAATATATAGCATGCCAAAAGAAACTCCCTAGCCCGTAGGGATAGGGACAAAGTTGTTACAATTAGGTCTATCTAATAATACCTCTTGTCCATACCCTGCCACTATAAGGCTAACAAAAGGTTGGGTATGGATAGAGGTATCAGGAATAGTCCTAGCAAAAAATTGTTATTACTCCCTCCATTGTTAAATATAATACTTCCATTATATGTTGCAAAAAATAAGAAAGAAAAAATTAAGATTTTTTTTTAATTAAAATACTAATATTATTCTCTTAAATATGACTTATATATCATTAATTTTATTTAAGGAAGTAATATTAATATTTTGATTACAAAAACATCTTAAATTTTATTTCCTTAATTTTTGCAACATGTAATAAAAATTTTATATTTAAAAATGGAGGTAGTATTATTTTGAATACTGATGTTTAGTTCCGACTCATTCAGTTGAGATCTAGAAGACATTTTAGCCAACAATATCGAGAATTCCTACAAATACGTGTTCGCTCTCTCTCTTGCACTAGACAGGAGCTAAACTCCCATCCGATTACCACAAGGAAAATGTTTTTTAGTTAAAATTAATTGGGTAAAAACTCAAATATCCTAAAATTTTAAAATTTTCAACGGATTAATTACAATAATGTCACAAATTATTTATAATTTTGTCACAATTTAAACAATTTATTCAATTTATTTTAGCGCCTAGCATTGTCCTTACCATAATAGCATAGTGTGTGTGTATATATATATATATCAAAATTCAAAGTGCAAAAACCTTGAAGAACATTTGCAAAAAGAGGAGTCTAAAACCATACTAACTCCATAACTTAATATAAAACTTTTACGACTTATAGTGAAAATTATGACATTTTTTTAATTAAAATATCAATATTATTCTCTTCAATAGAATTGGACGTATACAAGTCCTAATTAAGAGAGTAATATTAGTATTTTGACTAAAACTGTATATTGTTTTTCGCTTCAAAAGGGAAGAGCAGAGCAAAAGTAAATGTGGTTCAAAATTCCTTTGATGTTCTCTTAATCTATATGTCTTCAAAACAAGAAACATGAGCCAATTCTCTAGCCACCAACCTTCCTTTTGTTGATTCCGCCTATGATGCAGTTGATGAGTTCCTATTGAAAGCAGAGGTTTTGTCTATCAATGGCGTTCTGGAGCCCAGTAAAATATAATTTTCAGACACAGGATTAGGCGAAAAGCTAGGTTCTTTGTTCTGGTCATTTGAAATGTTTTTCCTGCTAAACAATGGTGAACTGATATCCATATGATCCTCCATGCTGCTGTAACCATTCTGGGAACGACCGTGATTCTCATTTCTTTCCAACTCCTTTACCCCTTCATTGCTCAAATCAATGCTGTCGAAATAACTACTTAAATCATTAACTTTGTCCTCCCAATGGGTTTCTTGGTTGGCCTTCTTTACCGCGCTTTGATTCCTGACTTCTCTTTCGATCTTCCCTTCATCTCTTCGTGCCTTATTCTCTGTGCCTAATCGCTTCTTCAGCCCCTCCTTAACTCCTCTGTGATTATCTTCACATTTTCGTGGATCAACGTTCCTGGATTTACGAATGTCATGTTTCGAAGATGCAGCTGACCAACTTTTCATTGTTCTTGATACTCTTGGTGAAGAATTCCGAATCTTTTTGTCAGATGAGGCCGTTCTGGTACCCTTGATGCCTGGAGCAGAGTGCAGTAGATGATTTTCTTCATTTGCTTTCTTCTGTATGCAACAATAAACATGTTAAAGAAATCTTGATCACTAAAATTTGCATTTTTGAAAGAAAAAAAATCTAGAAAGAGCAAAACGGATAAACACCTCATCGAAAAAACCAATCTTAGGTGATGGCTGGCGAAGGCCTGATGGTTTGAATTTCTTTCCTGGTTCCGTAGAAGTAAGACCATTACCAATGACAGCTTCAATGTTTGTTTGATCTGGAGACTTTATCTCATCGCATTTCAGGGAAAGAGACAAATTTCGTTGTGAAGTACGTGGTTTATTTGAAGAACTCCATGTTATCGAAGAACCAAGACGAGCATCTAACTCATTGATCTGTTTCTTGCTTCTTGATCTTGATTTAGAAAATGACATTTCAGACGAACTCGAAGGTCTCAATTCTTTGCTCTTCTTCAGGACTCTCGGAGTTGTTTCAATTAAGGAAGTCGAGGCATACAATTTACTTTTTCGAGACTCAGTTTTGCCAGAATGAATTTTCCTAGACGAATCACTTAAACACGCAATTTTGGTCTTGTCTGATCTCTGAATTCCGCGTCTTTGGGAAGATGGTGTAGTTTTCTAGAAAGCGAAGTAAGTTATTCAACTTCAGTAAATAAATAGTACTAACTCGAAGAAAAATGAAAATTTGTTAAGCACACCTTATTTTCAGGACTAGTAGTATCAATCTTCCTCGAGCCTGGAAAGAACAATTCCTCAATTAATCAAGTAATGCAAGAAGAATAATTATTAAAGAAACTAAGAAAATACATACTAGAAGTTTGATTGGAATGTATTATTTGATAAAAAAAAATCAAAGGAGCATTCAAAGTAACAACCATATAGATTATCTCCAATTTTGTGCAATGTGTTTCGAAAACTTTATTAAGAAAGATAAATAAAGTCCAAGCATATTCTTTAATCTCATTAAAATTATAAGGGAAATCGATTCTACAAAGTATTGTTAAATTAAATAGCTGCCATGGCGGATGGGAGTGGGCGCATATTAAACCCGTGGCGGGGCGGATTTGGTGTAACAGTTATAGCGGGTGCTTTTTCCGTGGCGGATATGGCCGTTACGACGGATATAGTCGTTACGGCGGATAAGGCTTAAATAACAGTTTTTTTTAATTGGTTTTGGACCTAAATTAGAGATGGGCTTAAGCTATTTGCTCCAACCTAATTTTGTAAAAGTTTAACAACAAAAATAATACAACCATAAACATAACTGAACCCTAAAAAACAGCTCATTTCTTTGCGTCTAAAAAAAACATAAACAAACTATCTTTCTCTTCTCCCTCCTCTCCACATCCGGTCAAGTCTACCCTCCGTGACCCACCTTCGATCAAGTCTATGTTATGTTGTGTTTGATTTTGACTGTTTTCTATCATTTGTTGGAATAATCTTACTTAGAAGTTGAAACGTGAACTTGATTATTTTCTATTCTAGTTGAACTTATTAACAGTTTATTGTGCTTGGTTTATGATATTGTTATCTTTGATTTTTTTTAATGTAATTTATTATTCTTAATTTAGTTGATTATTATATATTGTTATATTAATATAGTTGATTATATATTACTTTTTAAGGTCGCGGCTACACCATCCGCTATTTTTCTATGGCAATTTTTTAGTTTTCTGCCGTAAAACGCCATCAGCTATTGATAACACTTACTCCACTTACTACAAGTAAATTGAAATATGAGGAGAAAACTTACCATTCACGTTAGCTTTTTGTGTCTGATCTGCTCTTACGTATGTCTTCAACTGGGTTAAGTCCTTTATTTATGAAACTTAATTCATCAGGATCAAGAACACCTAATAATAGCAGGAACATATTAACAGATAGGACTTGAACAAATTCATATTTGGAATTAGAAAGATGTAGCGTATTTTTTGTTAGGCACCTGCACTATTGAAGAAGGCGCTATCCCAACCAAGACTTCTTCGCAAGTAACTTGGTCTTGTTGGCGCCATAAAAACATCAGGTGACAAATTATCTTCCTTTTGCAAGATTGTTTCTTCAATATTTTCGCGTTCTTGACAGCTCTGGTCGAATGATTCTGTAATAAAGATTTAAGTCAAGCTGAATTAAGACGTCGTTTCGAGTCAGTCGCAGTAAAAAAATTTATTTTATTTTGTGCCTATAAAAGGAGTTTTTTTTATCCGAATGACTATGTTTTTGGAGAAAGGGTATCATGTGACATACTTTTAAAATTCGTCTTTTGAAACAAAACGGATTTTCGAGAATACGTTTTTTATTTGACGTGGCTTAGGATTTTTGGAGAAAGGGTATCATATGACATACTTCCAAAATCCGTCTTTCAATCAAAACGGATTTCAGGAATACGTTTTTTATTTGACGTGGCTTAGGGTTTTGGAATCCGCCACGCCAAATAAAGCGGAGGAATACGGATATGTTTTACTAAATTCTGAAAAAAAATTTAAAAAATGTGTCATGAAAACAGAATCTCAGAATCCGTCTTTTCTTTAGAAAATTCTAAAACACGTCAGATTCTTGAAATCTATCTTTTCCAAAAAATAGATTCTGAAAATTCGTTGATGCAATCATAAAAAATAATAGCATGTGATACCCTTTCTCTCAAAACATTGCAATTCTAATAAAAAAAAACCTCTATAAAAGAGATCTTAATCACGTTTCCTAAGAAATATACATAAGAACGTCGATAAATTTGGTGCCAAAATTCAGAACTGTAAAGACTGAATTGATCTCAAGAACATTGATAAACTGGAATTATCAGCAACATATATAAGAACTATTTAATACATGATTCAAGAAATGGAATTTCTTGTTCACAAATCAATTTCAAGAAAAAACAACTAAAGCAGTGACAGAAAAATTCAAGAAAAAAGCTAAAAAAAATCAAACCCGAAAGTCGAAGATCATCAAGAGAATCAAACAGAGGAGAATCAATAAGAAAATCATCTTCTTTAGAAAAATCAATCAATCTTAGCTTTTCCCCGCCAAAATCATAGCTAAAACTGAACTTTCTTTCACTATCATCCATCTGCAAACCCAAAATTCGAAACCAATCAAACAAATTTTTTTAATTTTTTTTTTGGTTTTTCAATCCATTTGTTTGAAAGAGGTTTTTTTATGGGGGTGGGGTGGGTTGGGGATGGGTTGAATCAAATTAAAGAATTTGAAATTGAACAGAGCGTTACGAAAGGAAGAAAGTTAAGTACTGATCTGGAAAATTCAAGATTTATTTCCTTAGTTAGAAGAATTAAATGTAGACTAATATTATAAAAAAGAGTTAATTTCCCGCTCCAAATATATTCTCCTGTTTTAATGATTTAAAAAATCAAAATTCGTTTCTTGAGCTTGAATAGTAATAATCTTATTGACTGGGCAGGTGTTTCGTATGTGTCGTTAGATCTTTACTGACGGCTAAGATTAAATATTTTATAACACTTATTATTTTTTTTTTCTAAAAAAAAGTGATTACCGATGTTAAATTTTTATCTGACAACTGACAAGTTTCCCGAACCTACAAAATTTAACTATATCCGGACTGAAATTGAGCAGATTCCCCACTATTTGCTTTGTCATTCACAAGAAATGGTGGCAAATAATCGCATATACCCTTCTGTGTACCCATTTCTAATAGTATATAAATTACGTAAAATTTTATCATTGGAAGTTTTCTAAAAGAAAATTACTTCTCCTGAGTCCTGATATTGAATTTAATATTTATGTTGTGTACGTAAAATTAGTTAAAGAGTTTTAAATTTGATTAATATCAGTGATTTTCTCAAAAAATGGCAAAAGTATCTTTTATATTTATATACTTGTAACTATAATTAGCTTCGATTTTTCCACTTGCTACTCCAATTTGAGTATCTCCATACTTGACTTTTGAAGTCAACAAATTAAGTTCCTCAAATACATTGAGAATAATATCTCAACTGGACTTTAGTCAAGTAAAACTTAAAATAAACCCCTGAATTGGATGTAATGAGTCAATTTGGTCCCTACTCTAGTGGACGTCCCCAAACCTAATGACACATGGAACATACGTACATCTTATGTGATTAGGTCAAGATAAAGCATTGATTAATTTCAATTTGGTTCTTGAATTTTATTGGTTTAACACCCGGAGAAGTTTGGCATATCTTAAGTACGATTTGATGGTCAAGCCTTTTGAATGGAAAAAATTCCGCTTGAAGCTCTGCCCCTAAAGAGGTTTGACTGTAGGTGCATTCCGAATTAATCATAGATCGTAAAATAGACACGAATATCAGCTTAGTCTTAGACATAATTACCAAAGAAAACCCTACACCCTAAATCCTAAACCTAAAACCCCAAAAACTAAATCCCGAACCCCTACTCAATCACATACAATCTCAAACCATCATTGGCACTTCTATTGGGTTGTCACTGTTCAAATTTATACGATTGACTTTAAGGGCACTCAACACTTTCATTGTTATTTGAATGATCCGAACTAAGCTAAGTTTGTTAGAAAATTAAAAACTTCTTCAATAAATCCTAAGCTACGAACATTTTGAATCCTTCAAATTGATTTTAGAACATTTTCCTTTTTATTTCCACTAAGGAGTAAATTAGTCAGTTCTCGCAATCATTTACTCCCTCCGTTCCTTAATATAATACTTTAATTACACGTTGCGAGAATTAAGAAAGTGAAAAATAAGATACTTTGTTAGTTAAAATACAAATATTATTCTCTTAAATATGACTTGTATACATCTAATTTTATTTAAGAGAGTAATATTTATATTTTGATTAAAAAAATATCTTAATTTTTACTTCCTTAATTTACGCAACATGAAATAAAAGTTTATATTAAGGAATGAAGATAGTATTTAATTATTTCTCACGCCCAGACTTGCACCTACTCATATATGGCCCAGTGAATTCAAAATTCTAATTAACATACTATATTATGATAGCTTGTTATGGTATAAATTTATATAAATTAAGTAGAAAAAAAAAATTGACCTGTAATCCCTTCAGAAAATTAATCAAGAAATTAATGCATAGCCTTCATTTCAGTAAATTTTTAGGATTAACTGAATATAGTCTCAAATAAAATTTTCTCCTTTATAAGCATAGTTTCTATCACCCAATAATTACAAGTGTCAATAGGTTCTTCACGAACTATAATTTATTGCACCTATTTTAAATAACTAAAACACATTCACTCTCACAAATCTTACTTCACTGAGAGAAAGAAAGTCAAATGTCTTCTGTTTTGTCTATGCCCTTCTTGAGCGAAATGATGATCGTCCCCAAGAGTCATGAATCGTTGTTTTTTATCGACATGAGGCATTTGTTGTCAGTTTTATGTGTAAGAAATCATGAGGAGGTAGGGTTTTCGAATTTATTTAATCATTTTTTACTCTGATTTAATTTAGTTTTGGATCGATTTGATAAAAGTTATGTGGATATGTATTCTCTATTTTAAAATCCCCCCCCCCTTCCAAATTTGATTCTCAGGCATATAATTTTTTCAATTCTAGGGTTGAAAGTAGAAAATTTCATGTTGCGAGCAAATCCTAGGTTAGAAGAAAGAATTGATAATAGATCTATTAAAATCGAGGTTTTTTTTTTTTTTTGATTTTTTTTATTGTTAGGTGATATATAAGTATATAGGTCTGTAAAGTGGGGTAGGGTTTGTTTTCCCTCTTGAAAGTAAAAAAAAAAAAAAATCTACCAGGTATGAAATTGTGGTGTCAGTAATTTATCAAGGATTCCTAAATAAGATGTTGAAAGATTTTTTTGGATTCTTGGATTTTTGTAGGTTGGCTGTTTTTATCCACTAATTAAAGAATATATCGTTTCATGGTTCCAAAATCTAACACAGCTTTGAAGAAATTTGACCCAAAAAAATATTTAGATACAATTTTCTTTGAAAAGTATTTGAGAGGAAAATAAATGAGTATAAATCCATTTAGTTTCTTACTTAATTACATGTTGAATGGAAACAACATAAATTAATCATGTAAGAAAAACTAGTTCTAATCAATTAATAACTTTTCCTTATTTAATGTTATAGTGACCTGATTATAAAACACTAGGAGAAAGGCATTTAATTTTTCTTCTAATTTGTTTCAGGTTGTATTAAGTGGCGATACAATTAATTAAAATAAATATATCTAGCATATCGTGATAGATTTTTATGATGTTCTCTAAAGGAATTATTTCCAACATAATACAGAGATGCCATTAGTTGCTAAAAAGTTTTATTGTAAACCTTTCATATTTAAAAAAAAAGTACTAACGCCTTTCAAGAATTTTTTTTGAATTAATTAAGACGAGGTATTGATATTAAACCTATTGTCATTCGAATTTTAACTATTTTATTTTGGTTCCAGGAAGAAGTACCGATATATTTACTTGTGCAACAACCTTCTTTCATCCTGAAATATCCCTATGATATTTGTCCAAAGGGTTTTGCTATTGTGCTAAAAGGGAAAGCAACGGTAAGTATGATTAATGCTAAATACTTATATGAGGATTTAATGTGTGTTAAACTTTTTAACTGATTTTTTTTTAACTTATAGGAAAGCTCATATGGAGAACCATTTGCCAAGGCATCTTCTTCAAGGGATGAGGATATCATATATGACGCTGACCCTTTATCTTTCCGATTCCCTGGTGGTTCTGAAGTTTATCCTTATGTAAGTCAATACCTATTCACTTATATTCGAATAACAAAAGTACAACACGCAATTATGTGACGTTTTTAGGTTATATGTGTCTTTATTAGGAAATCTTATAACTTGTTTGAAATATATTCGGCAGGGGTCTATGCCTACTCCCCTACCACTACTTGTGGCTTTATTTAAAATGAAAAAAAAAAAAAACTAAATACATTTATTGATATATGATAAAGTTTCTTCATCTCTTAGAGTCTAATAAAATTTCCTCTTCTCCTATAGCTAAATTATGAAGGAGATCGCTCACTAGTGACCGACAAAATACCGGTTGTTGTGGATTATTACGGTCAACTCTCAGTAGATGATAGACAACGCAATTGGTATTCCACAACGAGAAAACGTCCTTCCACCGGAAAAAAAGATACGGTAATAGTATACACAATGCAAAAGCTTCCTCTTATATAATTAGTATGACTGGTAATATCTAATTCGATTATCAAAATGTTTTTTCTGTTGCAGTTTTATATTCATCTGCGATCTGATTTACAATTTAGATCATTGGTCGAAGTTTATTGCTTCATTGTAGATGGAAAGCGTCCTGGTTCTACTCGTTTGAAACAAATAAAAGAAGAAATAAACCAAACTGATCATGTAAGTTGAAAAATATTTCTTGATTCTTCTTATATGCATTTGTTGAGCCTACTAATGAACTTTGTGAAATAAGTCGTATTGAATATATATGTCGAACTTGTAGGTTCCCAAGAAACAAAGAGGTTCCATGTTGGTTGATATGAAGGAGGTTGGCATGTACGATCATGATAACAAATTTATTTATAGGTGGCGAGTGATCACACCCCAAAATGCTGAAACATCAGGTTAAATAAACTAGTTATCTCCATTTCTTTCTCGTACCAACAAGTAGATACATATAATATACTATGCATGTCTAGTTATATTCTAAAATTGAATAAATAGCATGAGTTGATTTGAATGAGTGCAGGAAGTAGAAAGAGAAAGAGAGAAGAAGAGGAAACTACTACCATTGCTGCTTCAGGAATTGCAGAATCTAAGCTTTATCCTCTTTATGATTTTATTTTAAAGTAATTTAATGTGGGAAATTAATGCTGGTTCTTTTTATAAGACTATAAGTACTTCATATACATGTTGATTTACAATTAACTTTTAACTATCAGCTTTCATATTCCTAATGAATTATTAACTTTTAAAATTTATGTTTTTTTATTATTTTAGTGTGTAGCAAATTCATATCGTATTTATTTCTTTCAATTTTTTGTCAACACGTGCAGTTACTCAAAATTCAGAGTTATTTCCATTATTTATATCATCGGGTGGGTCTCATGTTATATCCATTTATTTCCTTGATATTTGTTTTGAGTTCCATACTTAGGGGCCTCATGTTATTATTATTTTTTTTCTTTTTTTTAAGTCTCATGCCATTAACCATAGACAATGATCTTTTTTCTTCCAATAGTGATTAATAATTTCTATATACTCTCTATCCCAAATTGATTGGTAAATATTTAATTTGTGACGGGATAAGGTAATTTTTAAATTCTCTTCAAAACGAATTTGATGCTAGTACTTTGTTCGGTTTTTGTGGAGATGGATTATGTGTTAGATTGATATTTACATGCAATTATTTTCTCATTCTTTCCACCAAGGAGGACATCAACACTTTCTGTGACAGAAGGTCTCTTTAGTGGTTTTGAATCTACCGTCTTCATCTTATGTCTTATTATTTGTTTCATTTGTATATGTTGACATATGTTCCCTCATTTTTCCTAGAGTTTCACAATTTATTTTAGGTTTATAAGATCACATAAATTTTATATTAATTCATGTAACCGACCTCAATTATTTAGGATTAAGTCTTGTTGTTGTTGTTGTAATATTAAAAAAATAAGTACTTCGCAACTTGTTCATAATAAAACAGAAAATAAGACAAAAAATTCAAATCGCTATTCCAAGCGGTATAGAGTTTCATCTTTAGAGGGAAAAGTTGCTAAGGGCAGAGGCACTTTAGGTCATGTTCCTAGGTTTTTCGTTAAGGTAAAGAAATTACACGCCTATTTAAAAATTACTTGATCCTTGGAGAATCTACGAGGATCAATCCGATAAAGAAATGAACAAAATTTTGGAAGATCTAGGGGTTTTGGATCCTTCTAGAATTTTAGTTGTAGGTTAAGGTTTGATCCTTGCGAATACCTAGTCCATTACGCTATATTATCTTAAGCTTTTGTTACTCTTGATTTTATTACTGGCTTAATGATCGGAGTAGGTTTTGGAAGTTACCCCGTCTTTTTTCTTTTGTAGGTAGTCAAATTCAGGGCTGTAAACCCTATAAATTGGCTCACACCATGTTGTCACATCCATCATCAATTATCCAAAGAGATGCCGAGTTATAATTATTACACCAAGTGAAATACGGACCTGAGAATCCCAAATCCACTAAACCGTAAAAGTCGACAACATCCCATAGCTCTTTGCGATATTTTAGTTCCGGAGAAGCATAAATAGTGGAAAATACTTAATCTATCCCCTAGAGTTATTGCAACTGAAGCAACTTTGATCTTGAATTAATAACACCTCTAAATTGATTGCAAAACTATCCCAAACGATCCAAATACCTCTCGAGAACCCAATAGCTTCAGCTGCACAAAATCTACGTAGATGACCTCTTCCAAGAATTCGAGTAACATAATCACTGGATACTCAAGTTTCAACAAGCACCAAAATTATGGGTTTATTATCTCGACCAATGGCCTTTCGGCTGGATCAATTGGGACCCGTTTGCATCTCTACCCTATTCCAGGGTGTCTTCTGCCAATTCTTTTTCGGGCTGGTTATCTTTGCCTCGCCCACCTCCTGAATGATTTAGATCAGTCAAAAAATTTCGAGTGTCAACACTAAATAATTAGAGAAGTATATGTTCTTACTAATAAAGGGAAATGGCCATGTGGATATGCCAATTTCGATAGGGAAGAAATTACTCTCAACTCTCTATCATATTCTTAGGAATATTAACGTGGTAGTTGACGCCCTCGCAAATCATTCTTATGATGCTGGATTTAAGGTGTCAGTCTAATCTTTACAGATGGTCCAACCTCATGTCTCTTAATTATGTAGTAGTACCATGTAGTCCTTAGTGCTGTATAGCTTTTGTAATATTTGAAACAATATCTCATAAAAGTTTCATATTTACATTAATTTTTGCAAAAATCAACACGAATTTTAAAATTTCAAACTCAATCTCGTACTACCTTAATGCTTTTTGTCTTTTAAGTATAAAAATTTATTTGTCTCCACCTTTTAAGAGGTTCTATTATATCTCCTCATACTTTTCTCTTGTTAGAATAGAATTGGTAAGAGAGAGATGTGCTTTCTTTGAAAAAAAAAAATTAAAAATTAGTTAGAAACGGAGGAAAAAAAACAAAAACAAAATTCTTTTTCTTATACAATAGTCCGGATTCTATGTAGAACATAATTTTTTTTCGCACATATAAGGACAGATATTCTGTGTTCATAACAGGTGTCATGCACGACATGTATCGTAAATTAGGGTCAGTATTCCTTTTTAAATCATTCCTTTTTGTCAAAATTTTAATTTGACAAACAAGAGTCTGTTCCTCACTGTTGCCGTAGAGATACTCCAATATACGTGAATGCACGATCAAGAAGGAAAGTCAACGAATCAGATTTTATATTTTTTGAATGTAAATTTAATATTCTATAATATTTTAGTACTTTAGTGCACATGCTTGCACATGACCAATGACACGTTTAAAAAAAAAAATTAATAATAATAAACTTATGTAAATACAATAAAACTAAAAAATGATCCAATCAAACTTGTATAATATCCTTTGCGAGGTTCCGATTAAAATCCATACACTTATGTATAAGCCGTTTTTTATATACAGTTTATATATTTCCAACGATTTACATGAAGAGAGTAGTATATAGTAGAATTATATATGCTTCATAGACATGTGCTCCAAATAACCCTAAGGTTTTGAATCCGCTATTAAATTTTTTTGTCTCTTAAATTATGAATCGGATATTTAACCACCAAAATAAATGTATACTAGCAAACAAAAAAATTAAAAATTAGTTTGAAATGAAGAAAAAAATAAGTTTTTCCTTATACTCCAATATGAACGATCAAGAAGGAAAGTCAACGAAGATTATATATAATTTTTAATGGAAAATTAATATTCTATAATACTGTAGTACTCTAGTGCACATGGCCAATGACACGTTTCACAATAATAATAAATTTATGTATAAAAAATACAATAAAACTAAAAAATGATCCTATTACACTTGTATAATGAGTGTTGGACGCTGAGGTTCATATATCCGAGCCCTCCTCTTTATATATTTGTCTTCTTTGTTTAAACATTGAACCCAACACACAGAAACAATGGGGTGCTCTAACACTGCGGTGATGTTTATTTTCATCCTTTTGGTTGCCGGAACTGCCATAAGTACGTAATATTTCCTCCCTCCACAAATTAAGTGTCAACTTTTTATTTTTTATTTTATTTTTTTGCTTACGATTATTTCTTATATTGTAAAATGGAGAAAATATATATACAAGTGTTCAATGATCCATATATTGTAGATTCAGGTGTAATGGTGATATGTATTGTATATATATATAGTGATAATATTTTGATTTTTGTCATGGCGGGATTATTTTCATGTTGCAGATTTAGGCGTAACAATGGCTCAAATAAGTTGTCCTGGCGGCCCGATCGGCGATGCGATTTGCTCGGCGTCCTGCCTCGTCCAGCACGGAAATACTCATGGCGGGCACTGTACTGACAATGGATTATGTGTTTGCAACTAGCTTAAGAACTCTCAAAAAGCCACCACATAATAATAAAGGTTGTTTTCTCTTTAATTATAAGTTCTTGGGTTTATGTCTCTCTTGTTTACGTTTCTACTAGGGGTGAAAATCCTCTCTCCCCATCTGTGTATGTTCCCGTGTCCCTAACCAATTAGAATTTACTATATAAATATTTGTTTTAATTATATATACACATGGTGAATTGTAATTGGTTGGGGACACGAGGACATACATGGACGGGGACAAAGGATTTTTTGCCTTCTACCAGTAGCCAGTTAGCAGCTCGTGCCTTTGATCTAGGAGAAAATGGGAGATGAAACGAGAAAATAGAATTAGTCCCACTTTTGAAATACAAAAAAAAGTATTTCGATCGTACTGACAAATACGAGTCTTGTATTTAGAAATATGGCTGAAATTATTATTTGTATCATAGAGATGAGACCGAATCTATTGATCTGGTTCACCTCCCAGTTACCCCTGATCTGGCTAGCAATAAATTGGATTCAAATTTGGTTGGAAGAAAAGATAATTTAAGGATTGTTCTTTGTTTTTTTTGATGTTTTCTTTGACCACATTGCTTTGAGTTATAAAACGAGTGCAATTTTTTTGTGATACAGATTGTTCTATTTTTTTAAATTTTTTACCAATACTCATATTTATAATACTCAATCATCTATCTCAATTGTTGTCTCATTCAATATTTTAATCTTAAAAAAGCTAACATGTATTCATAAGATTATTTCTCCTGTCATACTCTAGTACAGGAAGCTTGTACTTTACTCTTCCGTCCACCCGAGCCGTATCAGCCATGAGACAACTTAGGCCATTATCTCAGACCCCGCCAAAAATAAAGGTCCCCATTTTTTAATGGGTGAGAATATTGACAGAGCACTTCTCCTGCTGCCAAAGCACTCTTTACTTAGATACCCAGATTACCCTTGGCCGACTCCTAGATCTTCCAAAATTTTGTTCATTTCTTTATCGGACTGATCCTCGTAGATTCTCCAAGGATCAAGTAATTTTCAAATAGGCGTGTAATTTCTTAACCTTAACGAAAACCTAGGAACATGACTAGTAGCGCGCTGCGAAATTTTCTTTAGAAAGCATAATTAACATCGATAAAATAAATTCATAAAAGCAAATAAATATTGGCGGAGCTAAAAAATTTTTTTGATGAAATCTTATAGACTAGTAGTTATTCACATTTTGTTCACCATTTTCACTCTACCTGGCCAAGTCTTCATAAACCTCCAAGTCCTCCCGGCTTCATATTGTGGACTTTTTATTGTGAAATTTTTTATAATTTACAAGAGAGCTCATTGTGAATTTTTTTATTAGTAATTTTATTTTTTAGTCTCTTACACACTTAAATTTGTTACCATTTTAACCAAAATTGTTAAAATATAAGTGGTGTCATTCCTATAATTCACAAACTAAATAATTTAATTTTAAATCGTAAAGTGATTCAAAATGGGTACAATAAACAATGTTCACGGCATGATGTGTTACAAAAAATAAAACTAAAACTAAAACTAAATAAATAATTTAACTTTAAATCGTAAAGTGATTCAAAATAGGTATAATAAACAATGTTCACGAGATGAGATGTTACAAAAACAAAACTAAAACTAAAAAAAAAAGTATTTTTGAAAAAAAACTGGTGGGGCAAGTCCACTGTGGCTCCGCCACTGAACATGACCTAAAGTGCCTCTGCCCTTAGCAACTTTGCCCTCTAAAGATGAAACTCTATACCGCTTGGAATAGCGATTTGAATCTTTTGTCTGATTTTCTGTTTTATTATGAACAAGTTGCGAAGTACTTATTTTTTTTTAATATTACAACAACAACAAGACTTAATTCTAAATAATTGAGGTCGGTTACATGAACCAATATAAGATTTATGTGATCTTATAAACCTAAAATAAATTGTGGACCAATAATTGAGGATTATTTTAGGTTAAGAAATTTATTTTACATGTAGGATAAAAAGTCAATTCTCTTTCATGTGAATTGACACTTTTGACCTGCGTATATTGCATTTATTGGTCTGAATACAAGTTTTAAATTTATTCATTACCCACGATAAAACTACTCAGCTTAACAAGTCTCAAAACCTTCAACCGCTACTACCACCACCACCAAAACCACTACCATCTACTACATAATAAATGTTGTTTGTTGGGCAACTGGTTGGAGTTGTCATATACCTCACCGTTGATGAGGGTTCGATTCCCGCAAGGGACATCGATTCTCGTGGGATATTCCCGCTGTGGTAGAGCTCCGTAATTAAATTGGCGGTTTGGGTTTGAGTTTGAGTTTTGGCGGGAGAAATTCAAATTCAAATTTTTTTCTTCAAATAATCGTTCAAATTCAAATTTTGGCCTCTAAATTTGGCGAGAGAAATTCAAATTCCAAATTTTTTAAGCCAAAATTTGAAATTAAACGATTATTTGAAAAAACAATTTGAATTTGAATTTCTCCCCCCAATTTTTTAGCTTCTCCCGCCAAAACTCAAACCCAAAACCAAAACCAAAATCCAATCCAAGTTGAGCTTATATATATAGGAAAATGATTTACTCCTATAATTTCGGGGATAGAAACCCTAAATCCCCAAATTGAGAGTGTTAAATGACTATCTCACCCCTTGCTGGTATAAGGGATTCACCCAACTATAAGGGCAAAACGGTCCAAAAAACTATTTTAGTCAATCTTTTAGCCAATAATTCTAGTGTATATATATATATATATATATATATCCTAAATTTATTAGGATATATGTTACTAAAAAATCCATCAATTTTTCTTCTTATTATTATTTTCAAGTACCCCATCATGGAATTCACAAAAAAAAGAATCGTCTTTTGTAAAATTTCAGAGGAAGAAATGTTCCCTCTTGGTTTATTGACGTCATTAAATAGATTACAATTCCTAATCCTAAGCTAAGCCTAAGCAACCCTAACTTCAAGTATAATTGATTACACGGTTTTACATACCTAACTTAGTTAGGTTAGCTTAATTTTATTTTTGGTTTGTTTCAAATTAATTGTAATTTTTTTAAATAGAGTAAGTACTTAAATTTAGTTTTCCAATTTTACCTCTACACTTAATACTATTACTTAACTAAGATTGACAATTTCTAATACAATTTGAGGGTGATTGTCTAGTTAATAAGAATTAATTAGGTAATTTTTACTTTCAATCTTGTTTTATCCATATTAAATTCATCAAAATTTTAATACCTACACATTAATCAAAATAGAACAATTAAATTAGAATGGAAAGAGTAACAAAGATTAGCATCCTCTTCAATGAAAATTCTACCCATTTGTCAAATACAACTTTCTATACTTTTTATCATTTCTTATCTCTCCAGATTTGCATGTTGTCATCCTTATCTCTTCCATCAATAAACTACAAATCTGTTTTGTTGATTTGTAGAAAATTCATTGCATCTAATAATGAACTCTATTATTATTATTTTTTGTCCGAGTCCGGATATCCATTACTAACAGATATGACTAATTCTTCATTATGTAAGTTTTCGGAAGTGAGAAATGACCATTAAATGCTCTCCAATTTCATTAATATGAATCGAACTTATAACTTTATGTTTAAAAAATTAGATGAGCTAACATCACGTCACACCTCATGATTAATGGATTCTTTGTTTAGAAGTATCGTTTGTGTTGAATAGTCATCAATCAGAAGTCGTCAAAGTCGGGAAAACTAGTTGTATCTTTTGTTTTTCTCCCACTCATTATTCATATCAATTTGCATGAATGATAGGAATTGGATGGCCAAGTGGGTAAGACTAACTTCACTTGAGCGTTTAGGTTTCAAATTCGATTCCTGTATCTACTCGTTCATTGGGTAATAATTCTCCTCCTCTGGTGAGGCTTAAAAAAAAATTGCATGAATGCAGTGGCGGAGCCAGGAATCTATCATAGGAGCGCGAATTTTTTACTGAAATTTATTAGGGGGTCGAAATACAACATTTATAAAAAAATATCACAAAAAAAAATTCCTACAGAAAATTTGTCGTTTCTGAAAATTTTGGGGGCGGGGAGCCACTGCATGAATGCCTTCGGAATTTGGTTGTAATACATACTCCTATTCCTATCATAGAATTATTCATTTTTATACATGTAACCTAAAAGAAATTCATGAATTCTAAGAGGAAAAAAAGTAAGATAGGTACATGCTTTTTTTAAAAATGAAACATTTATCACACATCTAAATGTATAATAAACCAATAGAGAGAATATTCAGCAAAAAAATAAAAAATAAAAATAAAAAAATACACTCTTTTTACAATAATTTTCATTAGCCTTTGTGGTATAGATTGACCACATTACTATAAAATAAAATAAAATAGACAAATTTATTATAATATAAAAAAAATTTAAATTACAAAATTTAAAGAGACATATAAATGAGAACGGAGAGAGTAAGTTTCAGTTATTAATTAAGGAATATTTAAGAATTTTTTGTTATATTAATTATTTTTCAATCATTTTCTTAATCTCAGTGAAAACCTCAAATATTTCAAACAATTTGGATAATATATTTTATTAGTACTCTAGTTCCCATGCATGGACGTCATAAAAAAAAGCACTTTTAAAAAATAAAATAAAAAATAATATCCAGCACCTATATAATAAGCATTGGTCCGTGAGTTTCTCAGTGCCCTCCTCTTTATATTCTTCTTCTTTGTTAAAAAATTGAACCAAACACAACTTACAATCAAACAATGGGGTACTCCAACACTGTGGAGCTGTTTATTTTCATCCTTTTGGTTGCCGGGACTGCCATAGGTATTAATCCCTCCGTCCACAATTAATTTTCAGTATTTTATATTTAGTGAACCATTATTCGCACTTCACATATTGTTAATAACATTGTACTTACCAACACAAGTCGGCTCAGTTGGTAAGGATTCGGCACGTCCTTACAATGGTCAAGTGTTCGATTCCCGCTACCGACGTGAGGGCTGTGTTGGTGGGTGATCTGTAAGTACCCTTGTAAGCGACCTATGGTCCAGGCCCGTGGTGGTGACCGGAGCCGAACCCACCCGAACTTTAGTTTACCAAAAAAAAATTAAATAACATTGTACTTTAATATTTATTTCTTTCAATTCACATTTTTGCCATCATTTTTATTGAATCTCGTGTCGAGAAATTTTTTTATTGAAATATTGTGAAAACTTGTTCTGAGGTTAATATTCTATTGACTTTCTCCCTAGGTTTCTACAATTCGTGCATATTTATCTGATTAAGAGGCCTTTGGTCGCCATGATTTGATCCTAGATTTCCTAAACACCGAGTCAGACACTCGACTATCAAACTTGAGTGATTAATAGCACCTCTCTTGATATTTTTTTTTTCTTTTTGTTTACGGTTACTTTTTATTTTGTGAAACAAATTAATATCACATTTTAATTTGATACAAAAATGGAAGAAATAATTTGACCATTTCGTGAAGTTATTATTTTTATTTTTATAAATAAAGAAAAATAGTGATGATATTGTTTAGATGTGTTGTCATTGAAGGATTAATTTCAATGTTGCAGATTCAGGCATAATATTAATGGTGGAGGCTCAAACTTGCAAACCGGGACCGACTTACGCTGCGCTTTGCACATCTACCTGCGCCAACCTGTACAATAAGCGTAATGGCGGCTACTGTAATGCTAGAGGAGTTTGTGCTTGCTACTAGCTATGAATTCTCATAACCACCACCACTCCCATAATAAACAGATCAAATATTCTGTCTTATTTTTGTGTTTTATTTTTATATCATTAATAACAAATTGTTCAACGTCAATTTTTCTTTTTAATATCTAAAATCTAAAAAAATAATAAAATCCCAAATGAAAAATGTAACGTTTAACAATAATCTACAAATAGAATAGAAGATATGACAGAATCGGTAGTTGCTCTTTAGTTGGAAGGGTTTATGATATAAGTTGTTTATCATGGAAATCACCCATGGGGGGGGGGGTTTAAAAGAAAAGAAAAACTGAATTTCTTGGTCACTGCAAAGGCAATCAACTTAGGAGCATCGGAAAATAAGAAAATACATGATGTAGTACGAGCTTCAAATCACCAAAGATTTACGTAAAATTGGCATGTCAAGAAAAGAAAAAACATACTTCCTCCATTCCTTAGTATAGGTCGTTTAGAACATGTAGCGGAAAATTAAGGAAGCAAATAATAATGTATTTTGTTATTCAAAATATCAATATTTGTTATGAAATGGATGGAATTCTAGAGTGAATTCCACCACAAAACTAGAATATAATATAAAGATGAAGTAGACAAAACACAAGAGATAGGAGAAGTATTTCTATATTATTTCATGAGTTCCTTTTACATCAAAATAAGCCCTCTATTTATAGGGTTAGAAAATGTAGGTTATGAAACCTTTCATAATGGGTAGATAATGGAGCTTGAATGTGTAGGTTATGGACTTCTTGTAACTCCTCTTTCAATAGAGAGTTAAGGTATCCATAATGTTGAAGGGGTTATGGAATAAGGACTCCAACCTTAATATTTTCATAACACTCCCCCTTTGGAGTCCTTAATAAGAATATGCCTCGTTAAAACCTTACTAGAGTAAAAAACCCAAATGGGGAAAAAAAAACTTCTCTAGTTAAGGAAAAAGAGTACATCCTTCTTTATATTTTACTCCCCGTTGACTAGATCCCTTAAGATCTCTCGCACCGACGCATGCCAATCTTATAAATCAACTTCTTAAAAGTTGAAGTCGGTAATGTCTTAGTAAACAAATCGCTGCATTGTTACATGATCGAATTTGTCGCACTTCAATTTCACCTTTCTTTTGAAGTTCGTGAGTAAAGAAGAATTTAGGTGAAATGTGTTTTGTTCTATCTCCCTTGATATATCCTTCACTCAATTGAGTTATACAAGCAAACGATTATCCTCATACAATATTGTAGGAATTTCTTTCTCAAAAGATAAATTACTATTCTCTCTAATATATTGAATCAATGACCTCAACCACACACATTCTCGACTTGCTTCATGAATAGCTATTAATTCAAAGATGATTTGAAGATGTGGCTACTATAGATCTGCTTTTGTAGAACGCCATGATACAAGCAGTATCGCCACAAGTAAATAAATAGCCACCCGAGAACGTGTTTTATGAGGATCGGATAAATAACCCGCATCTCGCATATCCAACCAATGATGGTTTTGATTCCTTAGAATAAAATAATCCGAGATCTATTGTTCCTTGGAGATACCGAAGGATATGTTTAACTCCATTCCAATGTCGCTCGAGTAGGAGAAGAACTATATCTTGCAAGTAAATTTACCGCAAATGATATATCGAGACGAGTATTATTTGCAAGATACATTAGTGCACCAATAGCACTAAGATATGGTACTTCAGGACCAAGTAGTTCTTCATATTCCTCTCGTGGTCTGGAAAAGGATCTTTAGTAACATCTAATGAGCGGACGACCATTGGAGTGTTTAAGTGGATGTGACATATTCATGTAGAATCTTTTTCAGGACTTTCTTAGTATATGTTGATTGATGAATAAGGATTCCATCTTCTAGATTATCAATTTGTAAACCAAGACAAAAATTTGGTTCTCCCAAAATCCTTAATCTCAAATTCTTTTTGTAAATAATCTCTTGCTTTAAGAAGCTCTTCAGAGTCCCAATGAGATTAATATCATCAACATATATTGCAATTATAACAAAACCCGATTTCGACCTTTTAATGAAAACACATGGACAAGTTGGGTCATTCTTGTATCCGTCTTTTAATAAACTCTCACTTAAAGCGGTTATACCACATTCTTCCGTATTGCTTTAATCCATACAGGGGACTTTAGCAATTTAATAGAATACTTTTCTCGAGTGCTTGACTTACATGTTTCGTGCATGCTAAATCCTTCAGTGATTTTCATGTAAATTTCAAGATCCGGATTCCCATACAAATATGCAAAGAATTACATCCAAAAGACGCATATCGAGATTTTCATGCACTGCCAAACTTACAAGGAATCGGAATGTAATCGCATCAATTACAGGAGAATAAGTCTCATCATAGTCAATACCCGGTATTTGCGAAAAACCTTGTGCTACTAGTCGTGCTTTATATTTCACGACTTTATTTTGTTCATTTCGCTTTTCGCAAAAATATCCATTTATAACCAACGGGTTTTATCCCTTCTCGGTATTCGGACTACAGGTCCAAAAACCTCACGCTTTAGCAAGTGAGTCTAATTCCGATTGTATCGCTTCTTTCCATTTTAACTAATCCGGCCTACGCCGACATTCTTCTATTGATCTTGGTTCAAGATCTTGATCATCACTTAGAATATCTACTGCTACATTATATGAAAAAACATTATCCATAATCGTATTCATACGATTCCAATTTTTGCCAGGAGCAACAAAATCTATGGATTTTTCCATGTTTTCATTAATCTTAGATACATGAACCATCGATCAATAATTTCTTGGTTCGCTCTTACTAATTCTTTCGGAGTATTACTTTGATCATTTAATCCTTTTCTTTTTCGAGGATTTTTATCTTTAGAACCAATTGGTCGGCCACGCCTGAGCGTGTTTTGGAATCAGTAGCTATAGAGCTTATACTTTGTCCTCGCAGTGGGACATCTATTCGCATAGGAGCATCTATAGCCTGAATATGAGATTTGGTAATTCTTGTAGAGTCGGAAAAAGCATCAGCAACCGATTTGCAATTCGTTGCAAATGAATTATTTTCTAAACTTCAAGTTCACTAGTGCCTGTCCGTGGATCCAAATGATTTAATGATGATGTTTTCCATGTAATTTCATTCTTTTGTTGTTGATTTTCTCCCCCCAATGTGGGGAACATTGTCTCATCAAAGTGACAATCAAACGAAACCTACCAAGAAAGACATCGCTCGTTAATGGCTCAAGATATCTGATAATGGAAGGAGAATCATATCCCACATATATTCCAAGTCTTCTTTGAGGACCCATTTTTGTACGCTGATTTGGAGCAATAGGGACATAAACTCCACACCCAAATATTCTCAAATGAGATATGTTCGGCTCAGAGCCAAACGCCAAATGTAGAGGAGAATATTTCTGATAACTAGTTGGCCTTATGCGAACTAGTGCCGCTGCATGCAAAATAGCATGACCCCAAACCGATATCGGGAGCTTTGTTCTCATCAACAAGTGGTCTAGCAATCAATCAGTAGTCGCTTAATGAAGGATTCTCGCCAATCCATTTTGTGTATGAACATGTGCTACAGGATGCTCAATTGTTATACCAGTTGACATGCAATAAGCATCAAAAGTATGAGAAGAATATTCACCAAAGATTATCTAAACGGATTCTCTTGATGGGATAACTGGGAATTGTGCCCTTAATCTAATTATTTGAGCAAGTAACCTCGCAAATGCCAAGTTGCGGGTAGATAATAGGCAAACATGCGACCATCGAGTAGATGCATCAATTAAGACCATAAAATATCTGAAAGGTCCACATGGTGGATGAATAGGTCCACATATATCACCATGAATTCTTTCCAAGAATGCAGGAGATTCAACTCCTACTTTTGGTGGTGATGGCCTAACTATTAATTTTCCTTGAGAACAAGAACTACATTTGAATTCACTTGAACTTAATATCTTATGACCTTTTAATGGATGGCCATGTGAATTTTCAATTATTCTTCGCATCATTATGGATCCAGGATGACCCAATCGGTCATGCCAAACTATAAAGTTATCTGGATTAGTAAACTTCTGGTTTACTAAATGATGCATTTCAATAGCACTAATTTTTGCATAATACAAGCCAGATGAGAGAGATGGTAGTTTCTCAAAAACATATTTTTTTGTTAGAAACGTTTGCAAAAAATACATAAAAATTCTGCATTTTGATCATTCATCGTTTCAATGTGATATCCATTTCTGCGAATATCTCTAAAACTTAATAAATTTCTTTGAGACTTTGTAGAGAATAATGCATCTTGAATGACCAACATAGTTCCTTCAGGTAAAAATATACAAGCTCTTCCGGAGCCTTCTATTAATTTTGCACTACCATTTATGGTTTGGACACTAGTTTCTCTCATATTTAAAAAAGAAAAATATTTCTCATTTTTAAGTATTGTGTGTGTTGCTCCACTGTCAATAAGACATATATCACTATCTCCAATCTTTAATTCGGAAGAGGGAACAATAGCCATTTTCTTTAACCTCCTTTTGATATAAGCCTCAGATGTAATATAGGAATTATTAACCGAATTATTTTTCTTAAACTAAAGAGACTTCGTGCTGATAACGTGTTATGAAATGGATGGAATTCTAGAGTGAATTCCACCACAAAACTAGAATATAATATAAAGATGAAGTAGACAAAACACAAGAGATAGGAGAAGTATTTCTATATTATTTCATGAGTTCCTTTTACATCAAAATAAGCCCTCTATTTATAGGGTTAGAAAATGTAGGTTATGAAACCTTTCATAATGGGTAGATAATGGAGCTTGAATGTGTAGGTTATGGACTTCTTGTAACTCCTCTTTCAATAGAGAGTTAAGGTATCCATAATGTTGAAGGGGTTATGGAATAAGGACTCCAACCTTAATATTTTCATAACAATATTACTATATTAAATAGAATTAGTGGTATACAAGTCTTATTTAAGAGAGTAACATTGATATTTTGATTAACAAAGTACATTGCTTTTGGCTTCCTTGATTTTAGGCTTTAGTTACATGTCCTAAAGTAAACGACTTATATTATGAAATGGAGAGAGTATATTACAGTTTGAAGATATCCCAGTGGGAGGAAAGTTCACTACTACTCTTCCAACACAAACACCACCTTGTTCTTCTCTCTGAAGTTGTGTGTTGTGTGATCAACAACCTGACACAGACAGTTGAGGGACTGTTAGATAATTCAGCCAAGTTTTCATTTATTACATGATATGACTTCATGGAAAAACATTTTCTTACTTGGATCTTCTTGGTATCTAAGCATGACCATTTAGGAGAAAATGTGCCAGTAATTTATATGAAACGTCTTGTTTACATATTGGTTTGACATCTAAGGAGTAAACCAGAAACGTTTATAAACGAAAAAAGGCATCCTGAAGTTCATCATACAGAAAAGCAAGGTTTTCAAACAGAGCATTTTTTTGGGAAAACACTAAAAACTCATCTAAATTATCAGCATCAAGTACCAATATGCCTCAGAGAGGAGAAGCAACACTATGATCCCGCTAACATTTTGTCGCTCATATCCAAGTGACAGTCTTGAACTTCCTTACATTGAATGGATAGATGCTAGTTTTGCAGAAAGTGTAGGCTAAAATCATACTTGTAATCAGGCCAAGTCAAACCAAACCTCTCAAAATCTACTAAATAGTATGTCCAAATTATGAAACTTTATCGTCGTAAAGAACTATAAAGACCGTAAATCACCGAAAGCAGTTAAAAAGTAAGAGAAGCACTCACATTAGTGTTGCTCAGTTCTAGGTTATAGAAGTGCATTTCCTTCTCCGTAAACAAAGGTCCGGCATGCCATGTACCACGATTCAGCTTCAGAAACTTAGGACCAGAAATTCTAAAAGCGCGAACCTCTTCAACAGGAGGAGGCACATAAAAATGGCCACAATTTGATTCGGCAATGTTAGCTCCCATTGTGGCCACAATAGGGTCTACAATTGATGGTTTGGCAACCCCCAGATACCAGACATGGCCACCAATTGAACCGAGGCATTGAGTAACACTAGCATGATGTGTTATCGTTGAAAACTTGAGATTCCGGTCTTTAAGATGCATAATGTAAAACCTGGTAAACAAAGACGGAACAAGAACTTTTGACTTTTTGAATAACAGGATCTATAAAGAACTTTTCAAACATAGGGGCCAACTAAAAAAAATAAGTGATTGAATTCCTAGAAAATTAACACTTATAGGAACATTCAAAATCTCAGGAGTGGCGGCCACCATCAGCCGGCTTGGTTCTGTTTAATTATGCTGGTAAATGCATTGTTAGTTATTCATGATCATTCAGAGAAATCTAATAAACCCAAAAAACCACACATTTCTTGATTCATTGATCATAAGAATGACACAAAATTTAAGGCCCCGGTTGGGGAAAGTGCTCAATCAAATTCAAAAGTTCAAAATTTCTGTTTTTTAGAGTTTTCTTCTGCTCTTAGCAGCCCATTAGAGTAAGATGTCCAGTTCATCTCCTACTGTCTCCATTGCAAACTTACTTTTTCATGTCCCAAATTAGCTGTCTTTTTGTAAATTCAAGACACCAATTATTCATTTTTCCCAACATTACTCAAACAATTTTTAATTCAACAATCACCAACATTTATTGTGTTCAAAGCTTCTAGATGGTTATTTAGTCATTTCAATCACAAAATCTAACATAACTAAAACTTTGATTTGGGACAACTAATATGGGATAGAGAGAGTGCTCCCTCCGTTCCTTAATATAATACAAGTCGTTTAGGACATGTATTAAAAATTACAAAAGAAAAAAATAAGGTAATTAGTTAGTCAAAATATCAATACTACTATCTTAGATATGACTTGTATACCACTGATTATATCTAAGAGAGTAATATTGATATTTTCATTAAAAAAAACCTTATTTTTTACTTTATTAATTTTGCTATATGTCCAGTGAAGGATGATAGTAACATTTATCTCCACCCAACACCCATTGAACAAACAATAGTTTAAAAGAATAAGTACAAGAAAATATGATAACACACACACACAAATTAAAGAAAGGCACCAATTTTCCAAGAGGGTTAAATCCATGTAGCTTTAAAACTCTGTAAATTGAAGAAATTAAATAGAAGAAAAAAAATAGAAAGATGTGAGGATTGGGAGTTATTAGGGTGGAAGGAGAAAGAGAAATTGGACCTAGGGATACCACGGGTGAGGTCAAGGGAAGCATCATTTGGGCCAAACTCTTCTTCGCCAATGGACTCAATGACTTGCCCAAATTCTTTGAAGCTTTCTGGAGTGGCTTCAATTGGTTTCAGCTTTATCATCACCGCTGCCGCCGCCGGAGCCGGAGAAGAAGACGAAGACGACGCCGTATTCTCTGTAGTTTCTACCATTCTCAACTGTTAATAATCAATAGTTCAATTCACTACTGAAGCCTATACCTGTGGATTGAGGTGTGAGAATATTTGATTGCCACGTGCACGTCTAGACTGCCACCTCCGCTTTTTTTTAACCAATGTTTAACTTTAATCCTTAGTCACGTTTTTAATCCTTAGTCACGTTAAATACGAGACAGGTTATCCACTTTTTGTGTTTCCTGATAAAAAAAAATCGGCAATTCGCTCATCGTGACGTTAAAAAAAAAATCAAAAGCAAAAAATATGTTGTAAATTTGATAGTCAGAAAGATTAAATAAAAGAAAGACAAGATATTGAAAGAAAGTTTGATAGTTACATTTTTTTTTGTTTGTTAAAATAACGTTTGGGTGGGTTCGGCATAGTAAGTCTCAGGGACTATATATCAATTACAAGGGTATTTATAAATCACTCACCAACACATTACTCACGTTGGCAGCAGGAATTAAACACTCGACCTTTGTAAAGACGTGTCAAATTTTTATAACTGAGTCAACTTGTGTATATGTTGGTAAGTCGTTACATTTGAAATAGTCTTGCTGTGCTTGAATCAAATTTTTAATCATTACATGTGAACATGGACGAAGACAAGGGCAGTGGCGGCAGTGGCCTCCGAGATTTCAAATTCGCCCCCTCCCCACCACAAATGTTTTTTTTTTCTAATTTTTGTATGTATTTTGACATACTGTTGCATTTTTGGACCACAAGGTCCAATGGACCTGGTCCATTGCATAATTATCCAATTGGATGAGGATGGGTAAAAAAATCCAATGCATTTATTCATAGATAATAATTTTTTTTGCTTTTCTTTTATATTGGGTATCCATAGTTTTTCTTGTAGGTGTTGCAAGTGGTGATGAGGAAAAGGAGTGAGGGGAGCATGTGAAAATGGAGGGGAAGATGATGAGTTTAGAGATTTTCTCATTAATTTATATTGGGTATTCATAGTTATTTTGTTTAACAATTGAGTACCCAAATTTTTTTTGAGAATAAGTTAAAATTCTGAAATTCCCTTAAAAGTATCCTACATGTGAGAATGTAAATGATTTGACAGAAAATTAAACGGAAGTCCTTTAATGTAAGGTCAAAAAAACATAAAGGATAATACAAAAATGACTAAATAAGCGAATTTGTCTATAAAAAATTGAAAATTATTGATGGGTAACAAAGATACAAATAAATATGTTGGCCAAAAACTCTAAAACTTAAATTGTTCACAGGTAAAAGAGTGGATTCTCTCTATGGAATACGACAGCCTTCAAATTTAGTGCACGTGTCTTGTCCATTTATAAGCTATTAAAGAAGAATTCGTTTTTGGGAAATATAAGCAGAAGCAATAATGCGAGATTAGTAAAATCTCGTGCTATATTAAGTACATATATAGGTAAAAAATGTATGTTAAGAAGCAATGACTCGCCCTAAAGAAGTTAGGGTAATACTTCATCCGTTTCCAATTTTATGTTGGTTAAATATATTTTATCAGTTTTTAATTATTTATCACCTTAAAAAATTAAGAAAGTATTAAATAAATATATTTTTTTAAAATTTACCCTTACATTTCATTAATTCAGTTTACAACTAATTTTAAATGTCTTAACATAAATGTCTTAATTGAAGCGTAAAAGTGTTTATATATCTTTAAACTAATATATCTCAATCAATTTCTTAATTCGAATGCATTATTTAAAAGCGACAGATAAATGGAAATAAAAGGAGTAGTACCTAACTAAAAATAAAGCGAATATCTTTGCGCTTGGGGCAATAACGCAGCTAGTGAGATTTTAACTGAGGCGCATCTACTGCTGGTTGAAAACTATTTCCAAATCCCCTCTTGGGCCTGGACTTGTCTCAGTGCCTTTGAGAGTTTTTTTGAAGGGCTCTTGGGGTAAAGCCCTAAAAAAAAAAGCGAATTATATATTTTTTCATAAAGACCTCTTTGCCCACCCCAAGAGGAACATGTACCTCTAAAAAAATCTTCCAGACTATGATAAATCTCAGAATTAGTCCTATACATGTAGCCAACAATGAAAATTGCTAAAATAAAATTAATATTTTAAGATGTGTCTCATCTCATCTGAAATAACGTTACAATAAAAATAACAATAATGATTGTTGGATAAAAAAATTAGGATCAAAGAGTATAAAATGAAAATGATTGTTAAAATTTAATATGACATTATGCTTTCTTAATCCAAATTTGATCCCAATTTTTTTTTCCAATAATCACTACCCTAAAAATAATTAATATTATAACATGATATGCATCTTGTTAGGCTCAATAAACAATAAAGACATACAAGCTTCAACAATAACAGAGGCTTTTTTAATCAAAAACAATAACAGAGGCGTAGGCCCATGGCGGAAAGCCCAGCGCGCTAAAGGAAGAAACCTCAATCAGCAAATAAGAGTTAAACTCTAGGCCCACAATTGTAATTAAGATTCGAAACATTTGGGAGCAACAAATATGGGTGAAAATTCTCTGTCCCGTCCGTGTATGTCCTCATGTCCCTAACCAATCAGAATTTACTATATAAATATTTATTTCAATTATATATACACATGCTGAATTGTGATTGGTTGGGGACACGGGGACATGCACGAATGGGGACAGAGGATTTTCTGCCAACAAATATCACGTATTTGCAGGATTTCATTCTAGCATGTCATTATGTCTGTCTCCGTTTTTAATTAATTGATATATTTAATCTTTTTCACACAGACCAAAAAATGATTAGAAGTCATTAATTACTAAGAAAAAAAAATTTAAATTACCCCTAATTAAAGTATGGTTTGATATGAATGGATAAGTGTGAAATTGTTGGAAACACTAAAGTATTAAGTAAAGTTGACTAAGGGTAAAATTGGAAGAAACCTGCCAAATGTTTATCAAATTTTGAAATGTATCAATTAATTTGGAACATCCAAAAAATGAAATGTATTAATTAATTAGAAACGGATGTAGTAGATTCCAAATGTTTATCAAATTTTGAAATGTATCAACTAATTTGGAACATCCAAAAAATGAAATGTATTAATTAATTAGGAACGGATGTAGTAGATTCCAAATGAATTAATCGAGTTAAACACTTATATACAGGTCAATAAAAGAATCTCATTATTCAAAGTTAGGAGAGAAAAAATATCATTTTGTTTAGATTTTAGAAATCTAGCCTCATAAAATAAAAAAATAATAATAATAGAGAATTGGTCCCATAAGGTATTAATTTATTGGTATTCTTGATCTTATACACATAGATTAAATTTAACAAAAATGTACCAAAAGTATAAGGTATTTGGTAGTTGTCTACTCAATGGGAGGATTAAAATAGTTAGGGACATTTTGAGTTGATTGGTTAAGGGATGCTTAGTATGACTTCACTCCCCATTATTCTCTTCAAGTCTTCAACTTCTCTATTCCCTTTTTAGATGCCCTAATTGTCAACTCATGGCCCATATCTCATCCTTTGTGACACTTTCAACACTTCTTTTTTTCTTTTTCTTTTTTAACAGTTCGAATTTATACTTAATACTCCCTCCATTCCTAAATATAAGACTCTTTAGACAATTTGAGAAAATTAAGGAAGTTGTCATTTTCACCTAAACTTCCAATATTATCCCCCACCCTCCCTCTCTCTCACTTCTTTGTCATAAATAAAGGAAAATATTGAGGGTATAATTGGAATAAATTGTTGACAATTAATAAAACAACCTTAAACGACAATTAATTTGGATACCTAGATATCTCCTAAACGACAATTAATAGGGAATGGAGGGAGTATGTATTTAACTAATAACAAATCAAACATATAAATAAAATAAAGTAACTCATGTCCCATATCTATATGAAGGTTGAGATTTGAATTAGGGTTTATATTTGGATTATTTGGTCTTAATCGTAAATGTAAAATTGTTTATAAAAGAAAATATTGAACAAAAATCAAATTGATTGGATCTCGGAATGGAAGTTACGAGTTTTCTAGTCCTAGTGAATCGAGTCAGTGGTAGAAAAGAGACTAATATTGAACAAAAATCAAATTGATTGGATCTCGGAATGGAAGTTACGAGTTTTCTAGTCCTAGTGAATCGAGTCAGTGATAGAAAAGAGACTAATACAAATCTATATATGACTGATTAAATCATTTAGTGTCATGTGTTGATCATACTTAGTTCAAAAATACTTTGTTAATAAAGGAACTCATCAATTCATTATTAGGTAAATCTCGTCTCATACAATATCCCACAAATTACACAAAAAAAAATTGTAAGGTACACGAAAAGTGGCATTAAGAATGACAGAATCAAGTAATGAGAATTAATGAATTTTATAATAAAGATTTGTGAAATTATGCGTCTCTTCATTTTCAGAAAATCTTTAAGAGAGGTTTCCACGAGGCATAACAAGTGCTTTGTTGGATATTCCCTATTGGATATCACAACTTTTATAGTTAAAAATTAAATAATTTATCCTTTGATTATGCTTTGCTAATCCAAGAAAATACTCGTGTCTCCAATTTGCTGTACAATTTTGACCTACTTCTTTTTTCATTTTTTTCAACCTTTATTTTTTCCTCTCGTCACCTAAATGCCACAACAACTTACTTAGTGCCATCTTTTTCCTTTTAGAATCATTATGTACATATATGAGTCATGCACAAGATATTAAAAAATATTAACTCTCCCGCCATGCTATATATTTTTTAACTCTTCCCGCCATGCTATATATTATATATATATGGGACTTGTTCTTCATCGCTTAAAAGCAAGCTCCTTATATTGGTTTGTTTTAAATAAATTATTATAGGTATTTTTTTAAATGTTTATTGATTCAATTTACAATCTAAAATAAACTTAAAAACCCGATTTGGAAAAGCGTCTCATAGATTAGCTTAATTTGAAACTAAATTTTTTACCAAAAAACATAATACACGATAATATTGAATACAGAATATTCATATGAATATTTTTTTTTTTATTTCTTTCTTGATCGGTTACATTTTTAAATATTTTTTTTGCACTTTTAGCATTTTTTTTAACAAATGAGAACCGCTCACATGTGTAAAAAAAATCTTCTCTTTTTTTTTTCAAAAGTTCAAAAATAGGAATTTTGAGATTGATTGGCTTTACACCAAGTTGAGAAGTGTGATATGGACCCTTGTGCATGTTGGGATATATATGAATATCCCAAAGTGGCATACAACTTAACTAACTACTACTATTACTATATCCATTAATGTTGCGCTACAGAGCTTCAAAGCAGCCCACACATTGCTCTATATATTTCTCCGCGTACGCAGCAAAAACGATCACGCGTATCATCATACTACGTTCATACATACATGGCTTGCAGTTTCATTTTCACACCCTAAACTAGGCGAATCTTATAAGATTCAATGATATAGAATGATCAGGGGCAGGCCAGAATTTGATGTTAGAGGAGCCAATTTATTTTTCTTCGAGTTATTATGTCCGACTGTTAGTTTTTTTTATCGGTTTCTTCTGTTTAAGTTATCAAGGTTGAAGTTTTAACTAGCCTCTTAAAAAAAGTCTTAACTAGCCTCCTAAACAAAAATATTATGAAATGAGGACTTTCATCAATTGATTGCCTTATTCTACATTTAAACTCTTTAAAGGAAATTACAAATTTTAATATATATATATATATATATATATATATAATCAGAAAAATATTATATTACGAACTTGAAAATTATTATTTTAAATTAAAAGTATTGTGTTAGCCTTCCTTAATATTGTGTTGATACTTTAATAAGGGTTTAAATTGAGATATAAAAGCATCTATCATTAATAAATGCTGTATTAGAACTATGATAATTCTACAAAGTCGTGAATAATATACAAAGGGTTTTATAATTTTTTTTCTTTTAATTAAGAAATTTCATCAATTTCATGGGTTCCATGCATGGAATTTCTGTACAGAGATATTAAAGAAAAGTAACAAAATGTACGAAACCGTGTAATCAAGCTGAGATATGTCCTACATATCAATGCAGAATGGGACATGGAACATATGACTTCCCTGAGGAATACAGAATGAAGACAACAAGAAGAGGACTTAGTGGAAAGAGAGTTTGGGAAAATTCCAAGGTAGAGCGTCCTTGTGAGACTGACCCACAATTTTCTTACATGAGTTGGGGTAGAACCTACTTTACAGGTAGACCTGGCCCCAATTTGTGTTAGAAGGTTGTAAGGTCAGTCCTAAAAGGGCGGCTCAATGCCCGACTGACTCAAGAGTTTGGTGTTTAGTACATGTGGGTTCCGTCAGTAAAAAAAAAAATCAGTCGTCAAACTTTTTATTTGATAATTGAGAAGAAAGTGAACATTTATTCTACATTAAAAAACAAAAAAAAAAGTGTTTTTCCTTAACAGAGTTCAACAATTAAAAGAGAGTGAACATTTATTCTCCACACGCAAATGAGGTATTTCTCTTTTCTTATAACCTTAGAATCCTCAAAGTCAAATGTGAAAGTTGCCATTCTTTTTTTCTACTTGTAAGTCTACTTTAGGCTTGACGTGTGATTCCAAAGTTTTTAATTAGCAATTTAATTTGTGCGACCTTTTCTTTTTTCTTCATTTAAAAATTCCCACTCTTTATAATTAATATATAAATTATAGTGATCTTGATGTCATTACATTACCATCAAAGGCAATTCAAATAATTGAACTAATTTCGCGCTGTTTTGGCATTTCATTGGTGACTAGATAAGTACACTTAAAACTGTATTAGTTACCATATAACACTCGCTGTAACATTTTAATTATGAAAAAACTCTTTGTTTAATTCGGTTTAGACTTGAGATCACTAACTCTTTAATGTGTATTTGTGTAGAAATATATTTATATAGATGAAATGCTGATATGATCGTGATCTTCACATTTAAAACTCATACAAATAACATTTGAGTTTTTTGAAAGGTATAAGTTTTGTACACTTGCCATGCACAAAGATGTGTCTATGTAATATTTTTACTCTGATGCTGTCATATGAATTAGATTTTTAATTTTTTGAACTACGAATTAATTATTCGACCACAAAATTATTACATGAATAACAACTGACAGGCATTTGGTAAACAAAAATACTTGGTTACACCAGTGGAATAAAATTAAACACAACAATATTTATTAAATTAAGCAAGAACAATAACATAATCAACCCTCTCCGGTATCACCTCATCAAACTTGTTTGCTAATTCTATCCCCAAGGTAAGCAGTATCTAATCATTGGCCCGTCAAGGGGTAACCTAGTTTCTGTTCCATTATATATACATATAGAACGGATAATTATGTTGAGCTTAGCTAATTTTATCTTCGATTTTTTAAATTTTATCCAAGAAAAATACAAAAATTTGAGTCACTCAAAATGAAATTTAATATTGCAATTATCAAGTTTATCTTAATGAAATTTTAATTAGATTAGTCGAATCGATAATCAGATAATGTAAATGGATAAAAAGAAAAGTGAAAGTGTAAATCTTCAACAACTTCCACCATAACTATGTTGGACCAAATTTCCAAAGCAAGAGAAAAACAAGAGACAAAAATCACATTAATGAGGAGAAGTTAAGAGTTTGTCACTATCTTTTTGGGGCGTGAAATTGAAATCTCCAAAAACTCGTTCCACACGAGCCAGCGGTTTTTCACCCAACTTTGATCCGAATTTCGTAAGAATTTTATTTAATAAACTCTCCTCTAAAAAAATTAAATACTTTTTTTTACCTCATAATGACGAATGAGTATGTCGTTGTCTACTACAAAAGTTGACTAGAAATTATTTAGATCAGGTTATCAAGATTGAAATTTTGAGGCGAAATAAAAAGTTAAAAAACTCGTAAATAATATTTAATAATAGGAAAATCTTACAAAATTATTTTAATAATATTTAATGATAAATTTATAACAATAATATTTCATCTACTGACAAAATCGATAAGGAATTCAAGATACCTAACCACCAAAATTGATTAGAAATTATTTTCAGAACAAATTAATGTCGAATAGTTGACAGCAGTAAGAACAAAGTATGACTGAGGACGGAGAAGATGGAAGTTTTTTTATTCAACCGGGTCTTTTTCTAATTTGGTCCCCGACCCGACCTAACCCGGCTGGATTCAGACAAAACAAGCGCACCGGATCATCTGATTCAATGATTGTACGAGTCAGATCATTGATACTTCCCGATCCTTTCATCAACGATTTTTTTCTTTCAAATTTAACTCAATTTATTCATTTAAAATTGTAGAATCGTCCGATTCTCCTATCAACCTCGTGATTTTGAGAATCTTTGTTTGGATTATTATAGGGTATATAGTTTGATGGAGAGTGATTTGAAAAAATAAGTTTTGGTCACATAAGAAATTATTGAAGTTGTTTTAAATCTGAAGCAACTAGCTTGACTGGTGTAGGAGATTCATAGCGGGACTAGGGATTATTTATCAATTTGGATTTTATCATTATATTCACTCTGTAACAATTCTGACATAAATAATTAAAAAAATATTGTCTCACTGTCTGTAAATCTTATATGTTATTTTATATTGTTTTTTGTTTAATTGCTATTTATTAACATAAATAAATATTTTTTTCAATACACTTAAGATCAAGGGTATGATTATATCCATTTTGTTCAGAAAGGCTAGCGTGATTGATTTTACACTTCATATAGATTTTAGATTTGACATTATCTATCTCAATTATAATAATTTATTTTTAAGAAAAAAATTGATTTTCCTATTATCTCAAACGAAAAGAAAAAAAAAATGGTAGTCACTATGTTGCCACATAGCAGGCTAGTAATTACTACTTCCTCTATTCCTATTTAATTATCGTTTAGGAGATATATATATATATATATATATATATATATATATATATGTATCCAAATTAATTATCATTTACATATCTTTTATTAGGTGTCAATAATTTATTCCAATTATACCCTTAACATATCTTTTATTGGAAAAGTGAAAGAGAATGAGGAAGGAAGGGGTATTATTGGAACTGTGGTGGAAAAATTATTGTTTTTTTTTAGTTCCTTAATTTTTTTAAAGTGTCATAAACGACTTATATTGAGGAATGGAGGGAGTATATGGTAGTTGAAAGAATATGATGTCTCAAATGTGGCAGTCCAGCTCCTATACGGAACGGATTTTTTTCATTATATACGGAACACCTCAAAATATGTGTTTTTAGCTTAAAAATAAGTGTTTGCGCTAACATATGTTATAAAAATCATGAACATATGTTTTTTTTAAAATTAATTTTAATTCAATGAATCATTTCCCGTTCCGCACTGGAGCCGCGGTACAAATGTGGCTGCATCCAAATAGTCTAATTACTGGGTAAACAGTCGGTACCCAACGGCAACCGACCCGGTTATTCTCTTTCGGACAGCAAAGCTTAACTTAACCACGTGTAATTCTTTTATAGCTAAAACTAGCAAATTAATTTCAAATATTATCTTTTTTAAGCATTCATTATTACTATGTCTAATAAATTTGGTCCTGCAAATTCTGGTTGAACATTGTTTTCAATTTTCATTTGGAGAGTTTTGTTTTTCCCTTTTTTTTTATAAAAGAATAATGAGGAAAAGTATTTATTTTGATAATTATATAAAGTATTTTAATATTTTTTAAATGCATGATTTTTTTTTTTCTTTCTTTTAAGTATGAATCATCAGTCTTCTGTTTAGTTTTCTAGAAAAAGCTTATCAACTTTAAGGTCAAAGCAAGTGGATTATGGAGTGTATTTAGCAACAAAAAAAAAGTGGATTATGGAGTGCATTATCCCAAAATTTTCATATTGCATTTCTTTTTGTCTTAAAGGGTTTTCTTTTTTTCTTTTTTGAAAAAAAAATGGGTCTTTATTTTATTAAGCACTAGTTCTAGTAACTATATTGTTTTCCCATAAATTAAATAAATTACAGAAAATTTAAGTTGCCAAAAAAAATCAGATGAATTGTTAAATTCTCCTTATTGGGTTAATTAGATTGAAGTACATACTCATTGAGCACAATGTACTCTCTCCTAAATTTCTTTTGAGGTATGGAGGTAGAGAGGGGAAAAGGATAGACACGCGTCCGTTGAATATTAAACTTTTAGTCTAATAAAAAAAATGTTTACCTACTAAACTGTTGTCTTCAATAAAAAGAGTAAGGAAAAAAGACTCCACTTTTTTTTTTTTAATCTTTCACAGCTAATATTTCGGTTCAACCCTAGTTAATACTATCTTTAATTTCATAATATAAATCGTTTAAAAAAAGTAATAAAAATTTAAAAAGTAAAAAAAAGTTAATTTGTTAGTCAAAATATCAATATTACTATCTTAAATAGAATTAGTGGTATACAAATCTAATTTAAGATAGTAATATTGATAATTTTTTTTTTATTCGGGGAGGGAAAGGGAGGGAGTAGGGGGGGGGGTGTCGGACATGGGACCTCACAGTCTCAGGCAAAGTGCTTCCCCATCGAGACTGCCAATCTCTTGACTAATATTAATAATTTGACTAACAAAATAACTCAATTTTTGTTTTTTTAATTTTTATTTCATATATATTTTAAAAGATTTATATTATGAAAATGTAGGGAGTAACTAATAGAACTATTTGAAAAGAGACTTAAGCAAATAGACCCCAAGTTTTCTAGATCTTTATTCAGCACGAACTTAATTAGTTCCACATATTTAAAAAAAAAATAGAAAAACTAGTTCCACATGTTTATATTTCTTCATAAGAGGTTCTAGTTGAGGGGTGAAAATTCTCTATCCCCATTCCTTTCTTCATTTTTTTTCCCAACTAATTAAAATTTACTATATACACATTTTTTTTCAATTATATATATACGCAGGGTGAATTGTGATTGATTGGGGGCAGTAATGAGAATAGGAACGGGACAGAGGATTTTTTGCCCTAGTAGGACCACTAGAGCCGTTCCTAAAGGCCGGTAATTGGCAACTTGTACTTTCCATATTAGTTTGAATCTAATTTTGTCTAAGGCCATTTCGGCATTTCTTGTATTCTAAATTTATTTTTTAAATAAGTACGTCCGTAGTCTCCCTGATCCCCACAATTTTGTTAGTTTTATTATGAAAAGTGACTATCTAAAATTAAAATAATAGAAGAAATCATTTTTCTTAACTTTTTATATTGTAATTTAAATCAAAATTGCATATCTTTTTCTAAGTTATTATTGTAGACACACCTAAAATATAATTTCTTAGAGATGCATCTAATTATCATGATTAAGTCAGTTAATCACTTTGCGGCCTCATTCCATTTTTAGATACTTTTGATTAATGCTAACCAAAGCTTAAAAAGCAACTTTTTTTTAATACCTATAACCAGAAATGGTTTGCAAATTAGAAGACATGCGTCAACAATAGACAAAAATAAATGTTGTAAAAAAATAAATGAAATTCCTAGCCAAGTCACACTTTCCTATTTATTAATGACGTCATTCTCGAGTATTATGACGTTTGCTGATGTCATAAAACAAATTTCTCGGGCCCTTTTCCACACTATATATATTGACTCCTTTGTTGTACCCATCCAACTCACAAACCCCATCAAAGGATACAAAGCAAACAAACACTACTCCCCCCCCCCCCCAACCATTACAAACAATGGAGTGCACCACCACCACCACCACAAGCACCGCCACAATGGGCGGTGGTTCGCCTCGTTCATCACTCTCACCACCAACATCATCTTTTTCGTCTCCGGCGACATCTCCAACAAGGGCTGCTCCTTCCTCTCCTCCACCAGTCATTCTCAGCCCTTGTGCTGCATGCAAAATACTTAGAAGAAGATGTGTGGAGAAATGTGTTTTGGCTCCTTATTTTCCTCCAACTGATCCACTCAAATTCACTATTGCACACAAAGTTTTTGGAGCTAGCAACATCATCAAAATGTTGCAGGTATGTTCGGTTTTGAAAATTGTCCCAGAGTTTTGTATTGTTCAGTGACAAAGACAGGGGCGGGTGGGGTAGTCACCTCCGAGATTTTTAAAAATACTATTAGATATAGTAAATTTTATATGTAGTTCGGAATATTTGATCAAATTCGTCTCACAATATTTTATGTGACATACTGTGCAATTTTTCGCCCCAACCCAAAAGTACTGGCTTCGTCCCTGGTATTGTTAATCTAAAGGAAATGTAAGTACTTAATATAAAATATTGTGTCCATATAGAGTCTTGGCGGATCTAAGAGAAAGATGGTGGCCCTGAAATTTTAAAAAATTCTATATTTTATATAATTCTTTGATATATATTTCGCCTCTCAACGTAAAAAGAGCTGCTTAGAAAATATGATTTTTCTTGCAAAAGTTTCAAGGACCTATCATGATCATTCTAGGGCCTATTTTGGTTTTGACTAGAATTACTTTTCAAGGGGTTTTAAGTGTGGAAAACAAAATTAACGATGTGAAAGTGATTTCTCCATCCATCTAAGTGGATTCACTTTAACCAACACTGTATAAAAAGAATCATAAATTCTTGAGCCACTTCCAATAAGTAACTTTCTACTTTAAGAATTGCCCTTAATTTATCCTCATTACTAAACCAAGTAGTTGAGCTTTTCCTTAAGTTAGCTCAAGTAGAATTAACAGTAATTAAACCTTGAAATGAAATTTAGTCAATTAAAATTATTTTATATACCCGGTCAGACTATGATTTTGAACACAAAAAATTCAGTAAATACTGAAGTTTTTTTGTCGTCAAATAAAAAATTCGATGATTCATATTTTCTGGAGTAAACATGTGTTGTGATTTTTTAACACCTGTTGCATAAAACATGTGTTATAGCCTTAGGACAGGTGTTAATCAGGAGAGGGCGTCTATTGCATAGGATGTAACACCTGTAAAAAAAAAAATTCAGTATGTACTGAATTTTTGGCAATTAACGTTTATATATATATATATATATATACCTGCCTTACCAAAAAAAGAGGAAAAAATGGTCCAATTCAAAATATTTTTTTCTTCAAAACATGTGCCCATTTTTCCTTGTCTACTGTTTTCAAAGTATAGAAACTAATTCTTACTAGTTTTCTAATGCATGTTGGACTTCATCATCACTTAGAGTAAGTAGTACTAGTATTTTTTTAAAACTATTCAACCATGATCAGTAATTATGTGACAAGCTCCCCTTGCAAGGGATCCAAGTATATTAATGTATCAGATTAGTTGTAGACAGTAAAACGGACAATACATAGCTCACTCAATGGCTATGTTTTACGTTTTCAGGAACTTCCCGAGGATCAAAGGGCAGATGCAGTAAACAGCATGGTATACGAGGCGAACGCAAGAATTCGCGATCCAGTGTATGGTTGTGCAGGCGCAATTTGCCAACTTCAGAACCAAATTAGTGATCTCCAAGCAGAATTAGCTAAGGCAAAGGCTGAAATCTTGAACATGCAATGCCAAAATGACAACTTAGTATCCTTAATCTGCATGGGAATATCACAAAATAATCAAGAAAACATCGTTATCTCAGAAGGAAATCCATGCGAGAATACAAACATGTTTCTTGATGATGCAAATATCTATTCGTCATGGGAACCACTTTGGACATGATCAGTGTGCTCTAAGTTCACATCTGCAAGTGAGAACACAAACTAGAAAACCGAAGGGGGCGAGAAGCTTTATCTTGATGTAGGAGCAACTTATCATCATCCAAAAAAGTTATTACTGGACGGATAATTGTAATATATATGAAAAATAAAATTTCACTAGTTGGTTCACCTTAATTGACCTTTTTACTCACATGTATTATTGCAAACATTCGACAAAAAATATATATCTTTTAAAAGTTGATAAATTATTCCTGGACCAAGAATATTACTAGTCAAGAAAGATTAAGAAATGTAGTTTTTTTTTTTTTTAATATATATTAGGAAAATCAGCCTATTTCGTCCCCCACAAATTTTTGTTTCCCATATAATCCTCAATGTTTAATTTCAGCCTATTTAGGTCCTCAGAAATTTTTGTTTCGCCCGTATAGTCCCCAATGTTTAATTTCAGTCTGTAAAGTCCCTTATCTATTTAAGAATGCATATAGAGGTTCCACCACCTCTTATGCGAAGGACTTAGGGAAAATTAGGGCAATAGAATTTGGGGTTTCCTTTTTATAACCATTTTTATAATGATTTTTTGTATTTTGTAACTTTTATAGATTGAAACTGACTATTATGTCCCCTGCTCATTAAGCACGTGGATGGCATGAATTTGGGGCTACCCTGATTCCGCCGCAGAAGATGTGGTGGAACCCTTATATGCAGCCCGTAAATAGATAAGGGACTTTACATGATGAAATTAAACATTAGGGACTATACGGGCGAAACAAAAATTTCTAGGGGACTAAATAGGCTGATTTCCCTATATATTAATATAAGATTTTCTCCAACCTATGCAAAGGGCAAAAAAATCCTCTGTCCCCCGTTTTTGTCCCCATCCCTCTCCCCAGCCAATCACAATTCACCATGTGTATATATAATTGAAAAAAATATTTATATAGTAAATTCTGATTGGTTGGGGACAGAAATGGGGAGAGGAATGGGGACAGAGGATTTTCACCATATCCAAAGGAAAGAGATGGGAGAGAAAGAAGGGGGAAATAATTAAAGATAAATATATATAGTGAAAGAGTTTTTTTTTTTTTTTTTTAATTTTAGCTTATTTATTTTTGTAATACTAATTTTAATGGACAAGGCTGAACAAAATGTTTGGCTTTTTTTTAGTTTGTTTTTCAAACTCTTCATTGACCAATCTAAACGTACTTATCAAGCAGGTTGATTTATGGCGCCATTGTTTGGTTACTTCAACTAATTTAGTCAAGAGTAATAAGTCACGCTAATACCCAGGGACGTAGACAAGCGGTGGAGATTTTTAAAAATCCTAGCAAATATAGTGAATTTTATATATATTTCAGAATATTTAGTTAAATTCGCCCCCCAACATTTTTTATTTTACAATTTTTATATGTAGTTCATCATACTGTTGCAGTTTTTCGCCTCTAACCTAAAAATTCTGGCTTCGTCCCTACTAATACCCCTCATTTTTGTTCCTTTTTTTCTTTTCTTTTTTGTTGACAAGGGGAGGGGTCGGGAGGGTAAATAATCGTTTGTCTTTGTGCATGTCTTCATTCATTTACCCAACCACTCACAATTCGTCATTTGTTTATGAAATTGGAAAAAAATGTTCTCACTTCGAATTCTGAGTGGTGAGAACATGTATATGGACATGTATTGAGATAGACGCTTTTCACCTGTTTGGGAGCCGCCACTTTTTACATTTATTGTCAAATATTAGCTTTATCTTCTAATTATTCATGTATAAAATCTCAATTATTAAAAAATTAATGTATTATGTCATTATTATTGTTGACGAGGGGAGGGAATTTTTTAGGTCATGGCTCGATGTCGACCTCGTGACCTCTCAATAATGGGCAGAAGTGTACTGCACTGAGCTACCCCTCTTATGAGCCCTCATTTTTGTTCCTAGCTCTGTAGAGAATCTTGGGTTCCATGTCCTTTTAACCTGTTCTATTTTTTTGTTTTTCTTTAGAAGTACTTTTAACATGTTTATAGTAGATGCGTAGAACATGCAAAAATGACACTGGTTCAATTACAAACAAAACATCATGTCGGCATTACACGTTTACTGCAAGAACATGAGAATAGCCATTTATCTCTTTTAGCTTTCACAAAGGACCGATTTATCCTTTCTAGCATGGTTACTTTTCTTTTTTTTTATTTTTAATGACAAAATTGGATATCATTAATGAATATCAGAAAAGATGTGTGGTGGGAGGAAATTTAGAGGACTACCAAATTATTGTGACGAGGTCCTACACCTCATAGCATATTTTGATAATACATCAGTAGAAACATTACACTATCATAGTTACTTATACCATACAACAAATAATAAGTTTATAGTATATCTTCTATTTCAAATTGAAATCAACATATGTAGAGTAATATAAACAGAATAAATTCATTATTTCTCTTCAGTCCAACAATATTGTTGCATGTAAAATATTTTCATTAATTTATTAAAACATGTATTTGAAGATTTGGAGTCAGTTTAGTCTCTCATTAGACAATTTTTCCATTCATAGTCATAGCTACCTGAAAAACAAAGTCAGAGAGTCAAATGGACTCAAAGTTTATGGTGAAAGAACGTTTAGCAGCTGTGGAGGCAACACTCACTAAATCATAGATAGAACTAAAATTGTGGCTCAAATTTTGTAACGGTTTTTATGAAAAATATTGGGGGACTGAATTCAAAAAATAAATGCCTAAAATTCTATAAATAATAAAAAACCCAATACCTATAAAAATAATTTTAGAAAATGTTAAGAGTAGCGCAGACTTTTAGTAATTTATTGTTCAAATTCAGGAGATTCTCCAATTATTTATTCGCGGTTAAGATCAATTATATTGCACACTACTCGTATATATGATGGTAAAACAAAGCTATTTTTATTAATTGCTGCTAAATATATCGGAGAATTATTTTTATGCTACAACAAAGAAGATTAATTAATCTTGATATATACTATGATTGGTTAATCTTCTTAGCATCCTTCATGCAAATTTTTACCGTTTATTATTGCAAGAAAATTAAAGATGCAAAGTTTAAAATGTGTATTGTAAGAATGCAATGATGATAATATTATCTTTGTACAATAGTTTTAGACCGTTGATAGTTAGTCCCAATTGACCTGTTATTGAAGATTCTTCATAAACTAAATTAATTAACTGTTAGGTTTCTTCAGATTGTCAATCTATGGCCGACAATATAAATATACTTTGCAGTTTGATCAGGTGTGGAAGTTTGAAGCAGCAGCCATGATGGAATAATAATATTTTATCCGTTCGAATTTGAATATCAGATATAAAATTTAATAATTATGTTTAATTTAGAATATAATTAAAATCTGCATTGAACATTCAAATACAAACGGAGGAATCAGCTTATTTATATAATTGTATATTTTTTTTTTTGGTGATAAAATTTTCCTTAGACAAAGAACTAAAAAGAAGGAAAGATTTTCTCACTCATTTCATGACCTAGCATCTGTCCCATTTATATAGATATTTATAAATTTACTATCAAATTTCAAATTATCTTAATATGAGTGTAAATTTAGATTATGACATTTAAATTGAAATGGAGGGAGTAGTTCACATTAATGAGTTTTATTGCTCATTAATGTATGTATTAACTGCATATATATCAACTTGTAGTGAGTGCTCATTCTGGAAATGCATTCACAAACTGAATTTCAACGAGTCTCCTTTCAATAAATCTGTCATTGCCATTTCCAAATCAAATAATTTGGTAAATTAAATCTTCTAACACACAGAATTTAATAAAGGGGTGCTTTAATTACAATTAATGATCACAAGGTCCTTAACCCAGTGGGGCAACGGCCTGCCCTCGATACTCTTCCCGCCTCATGGGTCGTGAGTTCGATACCCTCCCCGCGCATGGGGCATGCTTTAAATTGTCTCCCTTTTTAGGGTTATCTCCTCCTCCTCTTTGTGAGGTGCTACTATACCTTTGGGGTGTACGCCCGTCTGAGCTTCAAAAACAAATATTACAATTAATGAATAGATCAGTGGGAACAGAAAGACCCTTGTTCTCAAGTCTGCTGTTGAAATTGTTTGACCACTTCGTACACTTCACACACATATACATATAGGCTTTTGGTTTTTAATATCGAAGAGTTATGTCAGAGATCTCGTTCAATAGATTGTCGTGTAAATTCATCGTGTCTTCACATGGTGAAGAAAATTAATTTTTTTTCTTAATTATTTACTTTGACTGATGCATTTTTTCTCCAGTCCCATAGGATCAATAGTAATTTCTCGAATCTCAATTTATCAGTTAGAAGAAAAAAAAATGTATTAGTGGTTGAACTACTCTTCATTTTTGAAATACAATGTCTATGCAGGTAGAGACATAAATCGGGTGCATGATTTTTTTTGCTTTATGCAGTCTTTTCCTTTTGTTTTCTTAGAAAAATTCTGTTGTGGACCTGGGCTATATATGGGGTTATGGACCACTTGGTCAACATTGAGCCACATAACCTCTTTTGATTTAAAAACCTCTTTACTTGCACCAAAAGGGGGAGTGTTTTTATTTTTTTTAATCAAAAGAGTGATGTGCCTCAATGTGGACCAAACAGTCTATGACCCCACATATAACCCATGTGCACAACAGAATTATTCGTTTTCTTATGCTAAAGTCCACTATATGCTGGAACTCACAGTACTTATAACTCACGCTGTTTTCATTTAGATTTTACGCCCATGACAAACTAATAGGATTATGATAAATTAATCATGGATCAGAAGAAGAAAAACTATTTTTCGCTCGAGACTTTTTTTCTCTCGAATTTTTTTATACCAAATTGTTGGACTTTAAACATTTAAACAAATAAAGTAAGATAACAGAAAAATAATAATACAAAAATAAATAAAGAGACATCAGGAATTTATGTGGTTCCATCAATTAATCTACGTCTATGGGAAAAGGAGAAGTAACACATTAACTTTGTGGAAAATTACAAATAATGGGAAAACTCTCTCAAATCCACAAAGTTCAAACTCAATACTCTCGAATATAATTAGTCTCCGCTACATGCTCATAACTTAATCAAAGTTCAAAGCCCAAAATCTTTCTCACATAGTGTGATTTTATTACGGCCTAAAACTCATAATCTTTTGTACACTTTATACCACTCTAACCCGAACTCCTTATATAGGAAATAATATAAGAGTAAGTTTTCTAAGAAATTAATATATGTCCAAAGACTCTTCTTAAACTGTGTAGGAATACGAATCAAATCCTGACAATATAAAATTTTGTACTTAAAAATTTTCAAAAATAATTTCATATCTATTTGACTTGTTTTAAAACCGTTCCATAGCTTTATCTCTATTTTTTATTTTTGTGTAATAACAAAAGAGAAAATAGTCCCCCCATCCATCACCTGTTCTAGAATGGAATCCAGCTGAAACTCACGTGAACTTGGGTACTTGGTGGATCGATTCCATTGTGGGACAAAATTACATGACAAAGGATATAGAAAGAAGGGTGAAAATCCTCTGTCCCCATTCCTATCCCCAACTAATTAGAATTTATTATATAAATATTTTATCCAATTATATATACAAATGATGAATTGTGATTGGCTGGGGCCAGGAACGGGGACAGAGGATTTTTTGCCTAGAAATATAAGCTACAAGACTATTTTTACAAATTTCTTTATTTTCAATTCTTTGTCAAAATTCTTCAATAGTTTCCAAAAACATTGTTTTCTATAACCCCCAGAAGACCGGGGAGGAGGGTTGAGGTCTTTTTTCTCTTAGAACTCTAAGTCCTTAATAAGCTTGAATTTGTCAATTTTCATTAGAAAATAAAAGAACCACACAAGAAGGCAAGACATATATATATATATATATATATATATATATATATAAAAGACTCTCAACCAAGAAGAATACATAAGAAAATGAGGTCTTCATAACATATCTACATGGAAGTCACTTGAATGCCAACTTTTTGTTTTCTTTGATTTTTCTTTTGAAAATTCTCATAAACTTATTTAACGTGCAATATTTTCAAGTCATTTTGGCAGCATACATATGATGACTTACAACTCTCACAAAGTAATACTTAGCAAAATTTCCACATATTCATGACCATTTTCAAAGTATTAGAACCAACTTGGTGAAGAAAATTAAATCTTCTAATTCTTTGTACCTTTTTTTTTTTGCCTTTTTTCTTTCTTGTTGGTGGAGAGGAAGGGGGTAGGGGATGGGACCATGGGGTAAGGGCTTCTAGACAACCTGTAGGAAATCTCCAAAGTGTCATGTTTTTTCCTTAATTTGAGGAAAGAGAATTCGATCACGAAATATGTGGGTCGAATGTTAGACCACATGGCAGGTGTTGACAACAAAGTGTCGTTTTGTTTATGACATTCTGCATGTAAAATTATCAATAATGTATATGACTAATAAATATTGGAGAAATTTTTCTATCTAGAATAAGAATGTCTTTTTTATTTCCTCGAAAAAAAAGGGAAGAATATCTTGTTTAACAGCTTTCTAGTAACATGATAAGTTATAAAATTTTAGAAACCTTTTAGCATGTCTGAGATTACATGATGAATGTAATTAACAATGATGTTTGGACTCCAATCATCTTTTGATAAAATTATTTTGGTCTTATTTAAAGATAGAGAGAGAAGAAAAAAAAAGGAAGGGAAATAGGATAAGATAGCGTTTAGATGGAAAAACTATAAAACTTAGTGTGAACGGGGATAGAGTTTGAATTAGCGGCATAAAAGATAAATTATTTATGTGAGATGTGGATCGAGAACGTAAAAATTTTGGAGTCAAAATCAATCCAAATGCATCCGAAAAATAATTAAAGTTATGATGTATCACCTAGTTTGGACAAATCATGTTTTAGTATTGAAAATCATTCTTATATTGTATCTAAAAATAAACTATGAATTCTATGGCAACTGGTCTAATTAAATTTTAGTTTTCTATACACGAATAAATAAGGAAAAAAAGAAAGAAAATATAAGGTGTAACAACATATTTGTAGCAAGGACACAGTCTTTAGATTTTCTTACAATTAGCCCCAAAATTAATTACATTGTTTCCGTTTTGCCCATGTATTTTTATTATTGTATAGTTCAAGATCAAGTAGAGTAATTTCTGCATTCAACCATGACAATAACCTTCCACATTAAAGAGTTTGTTGGTAACAAAAATATTCCAGTTGTTATGAGTTAATTAACTTGTGCTAAATACCATATATAAAATCAAAATTTTGGTGCCAAGAGGTCCATCTGGGCTATGATCTGCCCACGACCGTGAGGTCGAGGTTCGAAATTTCTCCCCTACATGGGGCAAATAAAAATACTCCCTTTTTTGGGCCGTCCTCCTCCTCTGGTGATGCTAAAAAAAAATAAAAAAAAAAAAAAATCAGAAGTTTGGTCAAAATTGATAAAATAAAAAAAATAGTTTGTGAAATGTATTTTTTTTTTTTTTTTGAAAACCTTGTGAAATGTAATTAAGTATATATAATCAAATTGCTTAGAATTAAACCAAGAATATATTACATTGGAAAACAAACTTCTAGTTTATTATCCAAGTGAACTTAGAATCCTTGATTTTGATACAATTAATGTTACTTTCAAGGAGTTTTTTTTTTTTTTTCGTCATTTTTAAGCAAATTTTCAAAATATTGTGCATTTAATGTTTCTTCCCAAAATATAGAAATCGCCCCTACTTATAATATATTAACTTAGAGCTAGTTCGAGAAGAAATCGCACTTGAAGAGGCGATTTCAAATTTTTCAGAGGCACTTTCAAGGAAAATCTGAAATCGCCGGCAAAGGCACTTTATGTATTTCAATGAAGTGCATCTACCAAATGAGATTTCTATATTTTGAGAAGAATATTAAATTTCACAATATTTTGGTAATTTCAATTAAGATTTATTATATTTTGAGAGAAAAAACTCTACTTTCAAGACCCTTAAATTTGGGATGTCCTTAATTAATTTTGTATTATAAGTCAGATACCCACCTACCTACCATTAAGCTTAATTAGTAGAAAAATATTTAATTGACTAATGCAGGTTTCTATAGCTATCAAGTGGTGGTTGACTAATTAGAAATTGGTATATTAAAAAAAAAGCTCCCAACGATAGGGCAAAAAATCGTATGTATCTAATTTGTCTACCCATGCATGTATTTATCACTCGAAAATTCACTACGTGGACAGAAAAAATATGTTTTCCTTACGGATTTTACTATTGTTTTTTAGGTTATAGATTTCTTAATTAAAAATTGGCACTTGTCAATTTTCTATTTATAGCACATGCATGAGGTACACAAGTTGGAGATAGAGGATTCTTAGCCCAACGATAGTACTTGGATTTTAGAATTCCCCATGATTGAAAAACTTATTTAATTTACTAGTTTAAGCTCAATTATTTGAGTTTTTTTTTATATAGAAAATTTATTATTTGTTAGCCCTTGTGGATGTGACCGTTAACCAAGTTTTGAAATTGAGAGACTTTATAAATCATTATATAACAAAGAATTTTGTAGGTTCTAGATTTAAGACTAGCAATATTGTTTTAATATATCATGTATTTTGTATTTTGTAGTTTTGTAGTTTTATATAGATTTTCTCAAAGTGTTTGATAAGTAGCCTAACTCGACAAAGCAGAAATTGAATATAAATTACCTGATCAACTATTGCATATGTATATCTGTTATAACGCCAAATTGACGTCCTGAGTCCAAAAAACAATTTATTTTTTAGAAATAGGGTACATAAAATTATGTTTTTAACATATTCTATTCTAATTTATTTTATGATAGAAGATGTTGAAAATATAATTAGAAGATATTAAAAACATAGTTTATAAATCCTGCTTCTAAAAAATAAATTATTTTTTTACCCAGAACGCCAATTTGCCCTGTTATAACAAGCTTAGTGTCCTGTACTTTCTTTCTTCTTTTTTTTTTCCTTTTTAAATGAATAATATACTCTACTGAAACACAAACAAAAAAAATCCATCAAGGAAGATTAGAGCATTTGACGTAGTATCTCTAACTCGCAACAATAGATCTAGAGTTCGACACGCTGCCTAGATTAAAAAAACAAAAAAAGTTAAAAAAAAAAAAACATAAGACTTATGACTATTGCCTGACCTTCTTTCCCTTATTCATTCCACAGTACAAAACCTGACTTTGAGATAAATTATAACTTGGCTCTTACAGGAAAACTCAGAGAGATTGGCTCAATTAAATTTAAGTATCAAGAACCAAAAGCTGCACATAAATATACAAAAATTACATAATTCCCGAACAATTGAGAGATATCGACGAATAGTACTTAACCATGTCTTGCTAAACTAATCTGGAAAATAAATAATAATAATAAAACTCAAATTTCCAGCATTCAAGACATGCGATAAGTAAAAGAAACAAAAAGTTAAAGGAGCGCAATAGTTATTGCAATTCAACGACACCTAACCTGCAGCAGCAGCAGCTTCCTCGCTTTTGACCATAGCTTTCCTAGCGAGCTCGTAGCCAGCAAAGTTCATGGCACCAAGAGGGGCGATCCAGAAGAACCTGGGAACGGCTCCTTTAAACAATCCGAGGGGTCCTTCACGACGAATTATGGAGACAGCTACAAATGATAATGAGAGAGTCCTTCCCTGTTGAGCAGTCATCATCCGAGTCTTAATCACATCGAATGGTGTTGTCAAAACAGCAGTTAAACCACCAGATAAAGCCCCAACTGTGATTGTTTCCCAAGGTTCCAGTTCTCGACCAACGAGCTGCTGCACAACCTAAATCAGAAAATGGCAAATGATACGTGTTACATATCAAAATGTTTATAAAAGGCGAACCGTTATGTTATATTAAACCACTCTCATGGAACACTATCACATCACAAATAAATAATAAAAAGCATGCCAAACATCATCCAGTCATGTTCATCATAGACGTGTATCTTTGATAACAAAAGAAAACTCCTACGACTAATTAAAAGTGAGAAGACGGACAAAAGGCTTTGAGGTTAGCATGTACCAGTGAAAGAAAGATTCATTTGAAGGATGAAAATCATTACCTTTTTTGATTCAGCATACAGGCCCATTCCCGCAACATAGAACGGGACCTCTCTGAAGAGAGTGGCACCAGTTCCGCGGAAAAAGCCTTTAAGGCCATCTTGATTCCAAGTGCCAATGATTGCTTCCCCAACATTATCAAATAATCCAGCCTGCAATCTTTGCTTCAAAACCTCACATGGTATCCTCACTGCTGTTCCAAGGACAGTGCTACAGAATGACGCAATAGATTGTACCTAACAGCAACAAGACTGAAATTAAACTTCTCGATATCTAAATAACATGAGATCCTTAATTCTTGTTATAGAGCATTGTGGAAATATTCCTCCCTGAAGATATGAAGTGATCATGCGTTTAGCCAGTTAGTATATTGTGCATAGCCCAGACACGAAGCATCAGGCTGTTATTAAGAATTCCATAACTTTTAAGTCCTCGTCATTCATCAGGGGAATTGAGCATTATTGTGTATATTCTTTGTTCCCTTTCTTCTTTAATTTCCTTGTTTTACTTATTACTTTACTATTCCTTGTCTTCCTGGAAGAAGAGAAGATTATGGGAGAGAAGGCGGGAAAGAAGGGGAAATTTTGTAAGGCTTATAGCGCCTCAATTGAGATTAGTTGGTTCAATTTACAGATTGCACAAGTTTAGAAGTATAGGCGTACCACGCACGAAAAGATAATGCTCATTAGAGAATATACTTTTGCTAGTTCAGGAAGATCCCTAGAAAACCAGTGAAGATATCAACTGATCCAACAAGAGAAAACTCCTAAATTGGGGTAAATTTCAAGTAATACAAAAATGCCGTATCCTAATCTAGCATTCAAATGCTTCCTCCAATATATGCAGACAAAAAAGAAAGGATCATAGATGTCGAAAAAATTGCAAAATGAAACAGGTTTGGATAAAATCAAAGAATCATATGGCCAACAGTAATGATTAGAAACATGAAGTTGATGCTAATGCTCCATCACATGGATATGGGATGTAACAGAAAAAATATAATAGTGATAATAATAATTTTAAAAAAAATGTATATATACCTGTAACTCAGGGAAGTGTTGGAGCAACATTTATCAGTAAAAGCTTACTAGCTTCAAAGATTCCAGTCCGTAAACCATGACTGCATTTCCAAGTAAACTAACTGAGACGATAAAGATACCTATACAGTAATACCATTATACACATATTTTTATTTTTAATACATATGATAGCATATATTAAATTGTACATATTTATTTTATATTGTAAAAAAAAAAAAGAAAAAGAAACCGAGAAACAAACCTTGAAAATTGTCCAAGAATTGCAGGAATTGAACCGCGGTAAAGTCCGCGAACTCCATAGTCTGGAAGCTTAGCCAAGATTTCAGGAAAAGTAAGTGTTGATGCTTGTACTCGAGTCTGAAGAAAGTTAAACAGATGTAAGATTATCTAAGCCTTACTATACCTGAAAAATGGAAATTTAAAACAGAAAACTATATGATACAATACGCAAGTTTTGTTTCCAGAATCAAGTTACATATGCAAATCATTTCATCTAAAAAGGGTTGAAAAGAAAGGGACCTACTAACTTGTAATGTAGCGCCTTTCTAAAAATAATAATAATAACTCGAATCATCAGAACAACTTCAGGGATTGAAGGGGAAAAAACTCAAAAGGATTTTAAAAATAAAATAAAAGGATTCGAGGCAAAAGCACAGAATGCTCTGAAAAGGAAACAAAGAATTTCATGAAACCAAACCCGCACAGCACACGTGGGCACATTTAATTGCCCAGCGCTTGCTGCATGGGCGAATGCAATGTACTCACGTGTCATGCATTGAGCAAAAAACGCGCATGTGCATCATGTGCGAGCCCAAGCAGCAAGGGCAGGGCACATTGCATTGACCAGCCTGTGATGCCCAACCACAGATTTTGAAGTTTCCCCCCCAGATCTAAGCCATTTTGTATAGAAATTCAACAAAAAAAAAAATCATAAATAGAGAATATTTTACTAATCTTTAATGGAGGAAATTTGCTGGAATATGCTCGGCTCAGGAAGAATTATTAGAGAGAGAAGCTCTGAGAAAACGTTTAGATAAAGCAGAGGAGAAAATGCAAGGGCCAAATAGGTAATGCTTGTTGCATTTAGAAGAACACTTCTTGTTAGTAATTATGAAAATAAATGCTCTACGAGGGGAGGCCAAGGTTGCAAGTTTTGGGAGAAACTTAAATCATAACACACTGGAAACTATTTCTACATCTAGGACAGGACAACCTTAATTGTGTCAATGGGGTGCATTAAAGAAGTCGACAATGCGCATGACAACCCTCCTGCTAATGCTGACTTCAGGACACTTCCAGCAGGTATTTCTACAGGCGGTGGAACAGCAACTACCGTAGCTGCTTCAAACCAAATACTCCTGCACATTTTATGTAAGTTAAAATCAATTGTAATCAGCAAGTTGCAAAATTATAAATCCACAGAAATCAAATATGAAAAGGTAACAGAAATAAAGATCCGATAAGGTGATGTGAAACTGAATTCAATGATCTCAAAACGTTGTCCACAATAAAAGACGGGTAACATTTTAAGTTAGAAATCCCTCTCACCTTGCATCTTCTTGTAGCCGATCTGATGGAAGAAGCAGCATGAAGTTCCGGAAATGTCCGTAAGAAATAGATTCTTCTGTATCGGCTTTCAGAAAACGCATCATAGCAATAGCATTGTCCTCATTTGATGGAAGTCCAGCATTCTTCAATGATTCTAAAATTTCACTTTTCTGTAGTGTCCCAGACTTGCTCAAACAGAGGCTAGTATAGGCTCGAAGAATGGTTGGTTCCTTCTGCTCCATCAACGACAGGAATTGCTTCCAGCCAACTGATTTTGAGAACAGATGACTCCTTGTACGGCGCATGAATTCACGTGCATATCTCCGCGGCAGCTTTCTTTTTCTCATAGCAACTTCAAGATCTTCCAAATTAACTTGGCCATCTCCATCTCTATCTAACTCCTCAAAAAACCTCCTTCCTGCAGGAATTTATTCAGAAAAAGAATGTGACAAGTGCCAAGAAAGTGATATCCGAGGCATCTCAGGATTACAGTATAAGAGAGTTTATAATTCCAGAAAGAGAATCCGTGCCATAAACTGAAGCCCACAATTTCCTCTCTCGACTTAACCTACATACGTTGAGTTCTTTCCCTTCTTTTTCTACACCTTTTAAGCAAATCTTTGGTTAATGCAGCCATTTTTTGAAAAGGAAAGCAACTCAGTGCCAGAACACCGACTTAAGGACAATCATAACAGGTTAACTGACCCCATGACGGCACAAGCAAAGAGATAATTCAATGGTTGCAATTATTTAAACAATAGTGACTAAATTGAACTAATGCCTATTAATGCTCCTTACGTATGTTTCAAATGTAAGTGTTAACCTTCGACTATTTTACGTGCTATTACTGCCCCTAACTATTTACCGGGTGCTATTTATGCCCAAATCCGCGAGAGGGGCGGCGTTGCACATGTGCCACTTGCACATGCGATTGTTCAGGGGCAAAATAATCATTATCACCTGTCATCTTCAACCTCCAATTTTCTTCAAAATTCAATCAATCATTGAAGTTCATCACAGAGGATCGGAATCGCTAGGGTTCCGCTCCGTCATTGGCTCCAGCTGCAATTCTCCGGTGATGGATCGAAAGAGCATAATTGAAAAATCCACCCAAAAGAAGGAAAGCTTTGTCTTGCAGAGTTTTGGAGATAGAAGATTTTTTTACTCAACTCCTCTCCAAACACAGGTACAAGTGCAAATCCCTCATCCAAAGAACACTAGACATGAAAAAGGAAAATGGATTGAAATTTGAATTAAACTTACCAAAAACCCAGAAAAAGGAAAAGGGCTTGAAATTTGAATCACAACTCACTTCATCACAATTCTTCCAAATCAATCGCAACCCACTTCACCATAATTCTTCCAAATCGCAACTCACCATAAGGCTGGCGACAGAGTTCAACGGGATATATGGTTGGGGATTTCATATTTCAATGGGTGTTAGTTGTTGGAGCATTTGCACCCTGAATTGGGAGATGTGGTTTGGGGAATATTAAAGATCCCACATAGGCTAGTTTGTGATCTCATTTGGAATTTATATGGTTTGGGCAATCCTCCCCTCTGGAGGTACCTTGTGAGGGAATGAGTTAGGCCCAAATCCATTTTTAACCTGGTATCAGAGCCACCTAGTCCAATGTTGGGCCCCCATTTGATGTTATTGTTGTACACGGTCCAGATGTTCAGCTCTGACCGTGAGGGGGTGTGTTAAAGATCCCACATTGGCTAGTTTGTGATCTTATTTGGAATTTATATGGCTTGGCTTGGGCAATCCTCCCCTCTGGAGGTATCTTTTGAGGGAATGAGTTAGGCCCAAAGTCCATTTTTAACAGGGAACAAAAATCAAATTCATATGAATTTGCCCCTGATTTCATACCCCATAAACAGAATACAATTCATATACAAAAAGCTAGAATCAGCCGGAGATGCTTTCTCAATGATGCTGTTTATGGGGTATATGAATTTCATATGAATTTTCCTCTGAATTTCGGGTTGGTATCGGGTATGAATTTGGGTCGGTGGGCAACCCGTTATCATTCCCTTGGATTGACAATTTTGCCCCTGAAAATGTGCTTGTGCGGGCTGCACATGTGCAACGCCACCCCCTCTCGCCGGATTCCGCTGATTTTGGGCATTAATAATAGCACTCCGTGAATAGTTAGGGGCAGTAATATCACGTAAAATAGTCGAGGGTTAACACTTACATTTGAAACATACGTAAGGGGGTATAGCCATTAGTTTGACTAAATTACATAAGGAGAAGCTCAGTTTATGCAACATCCACGAATCAGAATATACCGAGAACCACGGGAACATTTTCCTTGTGTCTCACATAGGAAATTGTTCATGTAATACACAATACGAGATATCATGATGCCTATTTGAAACGTTATAGCAGCTAAGAAAGTCACAACAAGTAATTTCAAAAGGAAACTCAAATGAATAGACAGTTTCAAGCTCTAAGATAGTTATACCTTCTGCTTCTGTATATCTGAAAAAGTCCTGGACAGAGAATAACTTCTTCTTATCAGGATGGTCTTTTGACGGTCGTCCTACTTGAGGTAAAAGCTCAATCAGTTCTGACAATGATACAGTAGAAAGAGTTGATTTCAGCCTTTCAACGTTCGACAAGGGAATGCTAAGTAACCCATTTGCAAACTTTTGTGCAGAAATACCACCACTCTCTCCGGCACTATTTTCTCCAACATCACCCACTTCCTTATCAGAAGAAGTAACTCCCATAATACTGGCCGGGACACCTCTTACTCGAGCAAATTTCAGGTTTCCTAAAAATCCATTCACATCAGCTCTTTTACCTTCCAAAACACTAGCAAGTGCCCTGAAATGATCAAACTGGTTCGTGGGAAATGTATCACATTCTGAATCCACATCCTTGTTTTCACTTTCAGGCTGAAGAGCATCAAGCTTTTGAAGATTGTTAACGAATTGATCAAACACAAAACCGATAAAACATTCCAAAGACAAACTCTTTTCTTCTTTTCTGGCCATCTCTTCATCAGAACAACTCATAGCAACTCTTCCCTTAAATTCCTTCTCTTTATCTTCAGACAAGACATACATTTTTGAGCACGAGTCATCAAGACCAACATTCTCATCACAGACCTTCTGTGTCCTCCTTTTCCCGGACCTAAACGTGGTTGGGATAGATTGAACAAAGCCATTAACTATCAAAAACCATGCCACTGGAAACTGCAAGCAATTCACACAACCCCATTCCCCTTCCCCTTCCCCTTCCCCTTCCCCACCATTTTGAGTAACCCCATCACCATATCTCTCTTTCAACCCTTTCCTACCCCCATATTGAGCCCCATTATTAATATAATTACTATTCTTCTCATTACCCTCACATTTCTCTGAAAAAATTCCCACAAACATCTTAATTGGTAACTTTATTGACAACCCTTTTTTCTTTTCATCACTAATTAAACATTTTCCACCATCCCCACCTACAACACCATTACTACTCTTTTTCTTGAGATTCAAATCTATCATTTCTTCTTGATTCTTGAAATTACCACCATTCTTGAAATTTTTATGAGGCCAACAATGCTCAAAATCCTTAACAGCCTTTCTTAAACTAGATTCTAATGGTGAAAAGGCACTTTTCACTACTTGAATTGAATTCAAAAATGAATCCACAACCGGGTCATTCCCACTCCCCACCATCACTCCAAAAAAAAACTTTAATTTAATCCTCCCCAATTGTACTTAAAATCTCAAAAAGATTCAATATTTGAGCTTCTAACACAAACCCCAGAAATCCAAGAACTTAAATAATCACAACAAATCAATTAATAACAAAATAAAGAAAAATCTCCAATTTGCAAGGACAGAAAGAAACTTCGTCACCAGTTCTTGGGTGCGGTGTAGGCTTCAGTGGATGATGATGAAAGCTGTAAAAATCAGCTGGGTTCTTGTCTTATATATGGGTTCTTGTCTCTATATAGACAGTAAAATTTAGCTTGATAAATTCTTAGATATGGATATATGAGGTGAAAATTGAAATGGAGAAAGGGATTGCTTCTAGGCAGGATTTACTTCTATTTCTGTTTTTTTTTCTTGATAGAATTTAATGTTTGCTAAAATATGAATTTGGGTATTTTGGCTAGAATTTTTGTTTCCTTTTTTTTCAAATTATTCTTGAAAGACAAATCTAATCTAAAGTCTATGGGATAGACATGATGAAGAAACTGATCCCAAAGCTGCAAAAGGAGAAGAAGAGACTTTATTTTTATTATTTTTTAATTTAATTTTATTATTACGAAGAGGAAACGAAATATTGTCTTCGTTACATAATATATGTCATTCTAAATACTTTAATATGCATTAAGAAAATGGGAAATAAAAGAAGAAAAATTTTATTATTATACTTTCAAGTTTTAAGCATCTAAAATATTTCTCACTCTCTTCCTTAATATGACTCATTTTTAAAAGATTAACAATAATTTCTATTTTGAATTAAAAAGGAAAATTAAGGATATTTTGTATTGGGTCTGATTTGAGTTTGAAACTCAAACTAACACCCAGACTATATTTGGATTAAGTTTATGAATGAAATCTCAAAAGCTAAATAAATGAGAGTTTAATTTGAATTTAAGACTAATTTGAAAATGAAATCATAAATTTCAAGTTGAGACATAATTCAATGAAACCTTAAAAAGACCTATGTGGTAAGTATGGAGTAATAAAAGGGAATCTCCAACCCCGAGCTCAGGGGTAATTGGTTGGAATTGTTATATGTCTTACTGTTGACGAGTGTTTAATTTCCTCAGTGGACATCGACTCTCGTGAGATTTTTTCACGGTGGTAGGTCCTCTCCTGCTACAGGTCAATCGTATGTCGGATTAGTCACCACGTTGGTGATGAACATCGAGTGCCTTCGGGATGAAAAAAAAAAAGGAATCTCTGGTTTTTTAAGTATGGAGAAGGGTTAATAATTGCACTACGGCTCCTATGTGGAACAGCTTTTAATCCGCACATGCGGAACAGTTTTTGGAAAAATATATATATTTTTTTTTTGTAGAAAGGTAGAAAATATATTCTTTTTGCTTTTTTTTTCTTTCTTTTGGAATGGAGTATATTTAATTATTATTATTTTTTTTTTTTGGGGTGAAGTTTTGGATAATGAAGAATACAAAAGGATAAAATGCTGAATCAATGTCCTGTAGGATAGATGACACTTGGGGTCCAATTTAGTACTTGTTCATTAATAGGTGTTTTCTGTTCGGCATTTAATCCTAAATCCAGTATCTATCCACTTTCTAAGTTTTAACCTTTTCAGGTGTAGTTATGATGACATATCAATTTTTTTGAAAGCAAGACAATAATTTTGTTGGTTTCGAAATGAGATTTTTATTTTAAATTTTGCAAAAATTAGATTACTTATAAGATAAAATGTAAGATAAGATTGTTTTTAAGGAAATGCAATTTAAGAGAGCGTTGTTATATGGAGTTCTTCAGAATATTTGGACCGATTATAAAAGAATAGCAAGTTTCGTTAGCACTTATTTGCTAATATGACTAATTGAAACACAACAACAACAACAATAGTATAACCCATTAAGTCCCCAATAATTGGGGATATGGGCGGGGATGGGTAAATGGAAAAATATGCACACAAAGTTAGAAATTAAACTCATTATTTTACAGGGGTATTATTATCTACAAACTCACTTTTTACTACTGATCATATGCGGAGGGAGAAAGGTATGCATAACTTTTGCATACGCCATATTAGGGTTACAATTCATGTATCGCAAATATCATAAAATTTGCCCCTTTAGTTAAAATTGGCGATAAAGTTTTAAGACACAAAATAATCAGAAAAAAGGAAAAACAAACATTAAAATTGGCGATATGTCTTTCATGTGTGTCTAAGCAAATGGTAGCATTAAATAACGTGAGTTCTCAACTTCATACATGTGCATCCTTTCGAGAAATGTGTCATGTTGGCTCATTTTAGGGGATATGCTCTATATCTTACTTGCTTTATCCTTAAAATTCTTTATTTCTACATGTTCTCGTATATACTTTTATAATTATTTTTTATTACATAATTTGTCACGTGTATATGAAATTTGATAAATATCTATAGAATATGACAAATTCTGAATTATATATATATATATATATATATATATATATAAAAGGACATACGATTTTCACCCGTTAAATTCACTAGAATTAAGGTTAGGAATAAATTTTACATCCATATATTTCTTGAACAATAAATAACATGCAAAATTTTAGTGTAGAAGAGTTGTCTCTCAAATAAAATAGGTAGTAGAATTTACATTATCCATATTTCTTTCCTCCAATCAATTGTCTAAAGCTGCTGGATTAATAGCTCAATAGTACCAATTTCAAATCAAAGTTCATCAATTCCACAAAACTTCAAAAACTATAAATAAATAAATTTTAAAAAATCCATTCCAAGGAAAAATTTCCATTGCTCTTAACAATAACAACAAATGAAATGTTGTCCACTTATTCACAAATCAAACAAAAAATACAGCCCATCAAACTCCGGAAAAACTAGTCAATCCTCGGTGAAAATTGTCTGTAACAATGTATATTCTCATTTTTGTATTCAATCACTCAAAATTTGTCATGTGTATATTTTTTTTAATTATATATACACATGATGAATTATCAATGGTTGAGTACAAGAACAAGTATATACACGAATACAGACGATTATTGCCACCAGCTGTGACTTGCTAAGGAAACTACAATCACTGGCGGAGCTAGGTGGGGGCCCCCAATTTTTTTCCAAAAAAAAAAAAAAAAAAAAAAAATTATAATTTTTGTTTTGTTTTTATAACACCTCGTCCCGTGAACATTTTGAATCATTTTACGATTTAAAATTCGATTTTTTAGTTCGTGAATTATAGGAATTACACCACTTATATCTTAACAATTTTGGTTAAAATTGTAACAAACTTAATTGTGTAAGAGATTATAATATTTATAAAATTTCATCAAAAATTTCATAATTACTAATAGATTATAATATAAGATTTTATCAAAAATAAAAAAAATAGTGTACAATTTATAGTCATATAGACTACGAGTGGCGTTTGAAAATGAGGCAAATTTATGGGATTCAAGATTTAAGTTGGAAAATTTTGATATTAATTACGGTTCATTAGACTATGTGGTGTGGACCGTGTGGTCAATATTCGTTCACATTAATAACAAGCCCTCCATGGTTCCTCCAACTTCATCTCTAGTACCCATAATATTTCTAAATGGCATTTTATTTTGGTCTAATCATACAAAAAAGGTCTTTGGGACCTTTTTTATTCAAGCTTGTTCTTTTTGGATTCAACAATCAAATATGATATATATTTTAATTTCAATAGTAAATATTTATTTTTTCTTCTCGAGAGTCCTTCTCTTTGATGTGCCATGCACGTTAATGACAATGAAAACTTTGTAGCTTTGCCATTTTTTTTTTAAGTCAGAGGACTTGGAGGTTTATGAAGCACTGATCAATAGAGTGAAAAGGGTGAACAAAATGTGAATAACTCTAGTTTTTAAGATTTCATCAAAAAATTTTTTTGGCTCCGCCAATGTTTATATGAACTTATTTTGTCAATGTTAATTGTGCCCCCCAAAAGAAAAATTCCCGACTCCACCACTGACTACAATCACCCATGAACCCTCCAAGCACTCTTATTGGGACCCACTCCGTCGTCAAGAACATGCGCTTTGCCGGTTTTTCATGACCGGCAGTTGCATCTGTGCAGTGACGAAGATAGGGGCGGGTGGGCAATGGCGGAGCATAAGAGGGGCAAGGGGGCCACGAATTTTCAATTTTTTTATATACTAGATATATATCCAACAGTTAAATTTTTTTTTTATACTACGGCCCACCCAAGAATTTTCAATTTTTTTACTACGGCTCTCCCTAAACTTCAATCCTGCCTCTGCCACTGCGGATGGGTAGTCGCCCCGAGATTTTTAAAAATATTACTAGATATTTTATATATAGTTTGAAATATTTGATCAAATTCCCTCCAATATTTTGTGCGACATACTATTATAGTTTTTCGCCCCTCAAACTAAAAGTTTTAACTTCATCCCGATCGGATTTTTGGTACGGTTGTAATTAGCATTGATCTCCATTGCATTGCAGCCCTAATCAAAGCCATTTTTTTAATAACTTTTTATTTAATTATTATTTTTCTATGAATCAAGAAAAAGATGTGTGGATTTATTTATTTATATAGTGGGAGGAGTTTGCGAATTTGTGGGGGTAAAAAGGTCATTGGGGTAAGATTAGAGCGGAAAATATCTTATGTCCCGAACTTGTGTTTCATGTTCTGTCTCAATAATAATAAATTTCAAGGGTCAATTTTTTTTCTAAAATAATCTATAACCTAAAAAAAATTGGTAGAACTCGTAGGTAAAGTGACACACTTAGCAGAATATTAAAAGTAAGAAATGAAAGATGGCACAAATATGAGACACAATATATTTTTCCGATTTAGAGGGTTTTTTTTTGTGTGGAAGCACTTGTAATTATATAGAGAGAATTCTGGAGAGCAGTTTATAATCTGAGACTTTTGCGGCATCTCAACAAATTAACATCCATACATGAACGGCTTTTTCTCGTGAATTTAGATTTAGGTCATATATAATTTCATTTATTTTTTTTCTTCAGGTTTTATATCTAGTTTCTCTAAGAAGATGTCATGTACTTAAGTTTTTGTTTTTTTTTTTTATAAATTGTTTATTTTAAAAGGATGCTTAATAGTTGTTCCCACTCCCTTCTAAAATGACTCGAATTTCTTAGCTTGCAATTTATTAATAAGGGTACAGATGATGAAACATTAAATATAATGGGATGGAAAATCCCAACTGAAAATTCTTACAATGTCATATTTTCTTGGCTCAAATAACAATTCTCATCCTCCAAAAATGGAAAATTCTAATGTGGGGTCGGTCCTTGTGGGATTGGCCCTACAACCATCTCACATGATTTAAGGCGGGACTTACTTTACAGGTAGGTTCCACCCAACTCATGTGAGGTGACTGTGGGGCCAGTCCTACAAGGACCGATCCATGCCAAAGTAACCCTCCAAAAATGTATAAAAATACGAGCACTCTTACTTAAATAAATTTTGAATTTGAATCAAATTCTCGTCCCCTTGATGCACAAAGAAAAATGGACATTTGACTTTTTGAAAGCATTCCAATTGTTGCTATAACCTAACTTAGATTACAAATAGTCCAGATTGCAGTGCAGGTACGAATGTTCATTCACTTGACTATAGTAACCATCTATCCAAAGAAAACATAGTAACAAATAACGCAAATGTATTGTAAATTTCTTTTATCTTTATTCAAAAGCATAGCGGGGATAGCTCAGTTGGGAGAGCGTCAGACTGAAGATCTGAAGGTCGCGTGTTCGATCCACGCTCACCGCAATTTTGCTTCCTCTAAAGGCTTTTTAGAAAATATTTACAAAAAAGTTGAGAATATTGGAGGCCAACTGTACTTTTCAAAGTCATACTCACACACAGATTCCAGTTTCATGTTAACTGCAAAAGGTCAGTAATTGCAGATACAGGGCCTCTATCCGAAAACCAATGAGAATTTCTAAATTTTTAAATAGAAACTCTATCCAATATCTTACGCCAAAAAACGGGTTCCTTACTTTGAAATGAAATGTGGTAGATGCCTCTATGTGGCTCAAACACAACTCAAATATAACAGATAGTCCAGCAATTTGATTCATTCTGCTGTAAGTCCTTGGAATATGGTATCCAAAATTCAAGTTTCTGAAATATACTAAATTTTTTTTATATTTTATATTGTCATGGTTAACAATTAGCAAAGAAAGAAAAATAGAATAAATTCCTATATGTAAGTGGAAAAATAAGCTTTCTATTAATATCAAATTAATAAAATTAACACACAACTTGTATACAACAATGGAAAAAAAGAAAACGTTATCCCTCAAGGTGAACTTCATCACAAATGGAGCCAAATAAAATCAAAGCATTCTGTAACAAAAAATGCAAAGAAAAATCACTAGAAATCAGCACCTAGCTCTTAAACCAAAATCAAAATAACTTAAAATTATTCTTAAAAGGAAGCCTTGAGAGGTTGCGTTAATGTTTTCTAAGAGAGCCGCCTTTTCTCTACCTTAGGTGGACCGGAGTGCCTTCTTGAGGAAGCCGGAGAACCAGAGAAAGACAGCTTCTTCTTTGTAGAACTGGAACTAAATGATGCCCTCTCCGGTGTCCCATTCTTTTCCAAACCCAAAGGACTAGGCCTAGACCTGGCTTTTGTAGATTTTGTAGGAGAAGGGTAACTAGGAGATGCAGGTGAGCTAGCAAGACTCTCATTGTCTCTCATCGATGAACCAATGCTATGCCTCCGCTGATACTCTGGCTGAGGGCTGCACATGCTTCTTGAATCTTCATCTGTGCCATAGTTACGTCCCCTTGTTGTACTAGGTGACCTCAGTTTCCCGGCTCCCATTGGTGAGGCCGGTGTCCTTGATCGAGGAGTTGAAGGTGATTGTCGACTGGGAGGGCGGCTTTGTCTTGGAGTAGATGGCATTGGCAAAGTCTTGTTACTATCACGGCAGGACTGCGCTCTCTGGAGTTCAGCGACAGAAACAGCTTTGCTTGGCGTGCTCTTCACAGGAGGAAGGTCAGTATTAGGTTCTTTTTCTGATGCTTCTTTTGGTTCCCAAGGCCGAGAAGCCATCCACCGCTCCAACCAACTCCAACCCCAATTAGGATTATTTTGATCCATAAATGTCTGCTGCTGTGTAGGTCTGGGATTATTCCTCCAAGTTTGCTGTTATACAAATTATTAATTTTCTTCAATTCTAAGTCCAAAGTTTGCATAAAAATTCGGAAACAAACAGTCTAGTTACCCCCTCAACCCTATAGTTCTAATGTTGTCAAATGTTTCTGAAATGAGGACATGAACAACAATAACATAACTAATTTAAGTCCCCAATAATGAGGACATGAAAATATTAAAAACTAGGAATAGGACCTACCGCGACAAATTTATAGCAGTTTGGATAAACGTCTAAAAATTAAGATACCTGATGAGTGTTTGAATAAGCTAATGCCTTTTCTCTTCTATTAGCAGCCTCCTGCCTCCTCTGTAGCTTTGCTTCTACTTGCTCTTTTGACCCAGCGCCGTCATTCCAATTGTCTCCATTCTGATGTAAAATATTAAAACTTTTAGACCAGAGAAAGCAAGAAACAAGAGACAAGTTTCAAGTTTCTCAAAGATTTAGCAGCCGAAACAAGTTCACATCTGAATAAGTACAGATTTGTCAACTCATAATGTTGCAAATATCTGATAATGGCACCAATAACAAACAAGGATACAAATGCTTGTAACAGTAAGTGTAAAGCTTACAGATGCTCTCATCTTCTCAAGCTCTTTCTCACGCTTCAGCTCGAGCTGTTTCTGGAAAGACTCATTCTCCTCCGACATTCTTATTCTTCTCGCATGAATTTCAGATTGCACACGAGCTAGTGTCTGCATGCATTTTAAGGTAACTGTTGCCTGACGTTTGACAGATTGCCCTTCAATCATGTTCTTCAACCTAATTAGCCCTTTCAAAGCCCGGAAAGCCCTTCTGGCCTGTGGAAAGCATCATAAACAAGAAAAAGCAACTAGGATATAAGAAAAACCACCTCGCGCGTAAACATTCTTCATGTAGGGCTTAAAACAAACAAATTCAAGATATTTGCAAATATATGCTAAAATTTTGAACCGGATTAAATTTTGTGAACGAAAATGAGACTTATTTATACTAGATGGAGGCGAGGGGACTATATATAATCAGGTGATCCAAATATCGGAAACAATATTCTCAAAGGAAATGAAACTTTAAACAAGTAAAACTTTCTAATATTTTACTCCTTATCTCACCATGTATCCTCGAAAAGCTGTTTGAATCTTGACAGCAACCATTTCCTCTTTTGACTTGGTAGAATTACGGACAACATTTGTGAGCCGAACAACCTCAGCAGCAGCCATTTCCTCGTTTGACTTGGTAGAATTACAGACAACATTTGTGAGACGAACAACCTCAGCAGCAGCCATTTCCTCGTTTGACATGGTAGAATTACGGACAACATTTGTGAGCCGAACAACCTCAGCAGCAGCATTAGCAGCCGCAACAGCTGCTTCTGCTGCAGCAGCAGTGGCAAGAGGAACAGAATAGACTTGCTTATTCTGCTCATCCTCTGCTTCAATCAATGTCTTCTGTTCCTCTTCATGAGGAGAGATAACCGCAGGAACTTCCAATGTAGGTTCCGTTTTAAGTTCAGTTTGAGGTTCAATTTGCAAAGTATCGAATTCTTGGCTCTTCTTTCTCCCAAACCATCCTTTTGATTTACGCGCTTTCTAGACATATAAACAATGAAACTATGAAAAATCTTTTAAAACATCATTAGAAACTTTTAAGGAATTTACAAATGTCCAATACCTTGTCTCTCTTCTCCTGTGAGTCTGAACTCAGTGCCTTCTTAACTGCAGAAAACCAGCTCCCTTTCTTCCCCATTCCTAATCATTAATGGGAAATATTTAATATTTTAGACAAAGATTAGAAAAATGCCAAAATTGGAAAAGTACTAATGTTGAATGATAACAAATAAGAGCAAAAACATTCATCAACTCATGCTTCTGATGAATCAGGACATCAGAATTTCTAAAAACAACTCTCCCCGTTCTAAATTGAACGTCCATTTTCTTGTTCTCCCAAATTGAATGTTCACTCTTTATTCGATTCCTCGTTTCAAATATTTTAAGAGAAGAAAAAAAACATCAGATACCAGACATAGCCTACTCCATTTGCATTCCCAATTAACATTTTTAACAAGACACTTAAAGAAAAAGCATGTTGGAGGTGGAAAATGAAAGAAAAATACATTAAATTTGCAAACCCATGAAGCCAAAAAGAATTGCAAAAGATAAAAAGACCTCAACCCATTATAAAATTCACCATCTTATCAGAACCCAGAGTTGAAAATGCATCAACATTAAAAATCACATTCTTGAAGAAATTACACATCAATATTTACATCTTCAATGGAAAAATATAAAAAACAAAAAAAATTAAACAGAGATAATTGTTTGAAAATTGTGAAAACAACATAACAATGGGATATTTAATTTTCATATGATGGATGATTAACGCACCAGAAGAAGCTACTGATAATTTCAGATCGCTGGAATTTCTTGGTTTCTCTTAAATTAAAAGGGAAATAAAATTAAATAAAAAAAATGTCGAAATCAAGAGAGGGAACGTGAACGCATGATACAAAAACGCGTTCTCTAATGAAGATTATGAAGAGAGAGAAAGTTTTAGAAGAGAGAGAAAATGTCCAGAGGAACGAAATCAAAGGGATGAAGAAGAAGAAGGAGAAGAGGAAGAAACCTTCAAAGGTTTGATGAGACAAATAATAATGGTTGTTTTGCAGAGACAAAATACCATTAACGGAAATGGGTATTTTGGGTATTTTAGAAAAACCGTTGTGTTGAGTTTGAGGTGGAAGAGAGCAGTCCGGCTCCTGTGCGGAACGCCCAAAGTTCCGCACCTGCGGAACCATCCTAGCCGTCGGATGGAATTTTGAACGGTCCAGATCTGGAGAGAGAAAAGTTGCGGTGACAATAAAAAAATAATAAAAAAAACAAATGTTATATAATAAAAGAGTACATATGTCATTTTACAAATAAATGATTGGAGTTCAGGAGGAGAGAGAAAAGTTGCGGGTGAACAAATAGCATGTTCTTCTTTAGAGAACACATGTTTTTGAGTCTCTAACCAAAAACATGTGTTCTGCAAGAAGAGCATGTGTTTTTGTTCAGCTGCAACTTTTCTCTCTCCTCTCGAGAACTAAAAAAGTAACTACTGCAACCGTCACATCGATTGGGTTACAGGGAGGAGAGAAAAGTTGCGGGTGAACCAAAAGCACATGTTCTTCGTTAGAGAACACATGTGTTCTCTAACGAAGAACATGTGTTTTGGTTCAGCCGCAACTTTTCTCTCTCCTCGGGAACAAAAAGTAACACGCAAAGTTTATCCCTAAAATACCCCCTATTTTGATACAGTCGTTGAATCAAAAAGTATAAAATCCAGCAGTGCAGGGATCGTAGCGCACTGCATCTGAAATTTTCGAGTCGCATAGAAAGCCGCGACGGGAAGAGAGATGTTTTTTTTTATAGTGGGGTCCAGTAAAGGATTTTGTAGTCTTGTTCTGACTTATTAGTAGTTATTGAAGGTATGCTTGAATTAAATTCGATAATTATAATTGGGTCTTTCTAATATGCCCGAAAATATGAATGTGTTACTTAGGTAATAACTTTTTTTTTGAAGTCAGACGGACGTACACTTTAAAGGGGAGAGTAGTACCTCACAAGAAGAGGAGGATATAACCCTAGAAAGGGAGACAATTTAAAGCATGCTTCATACGCGGGGGAGGGTATCGAACCTTGAGGTCGTGGGCAGACCGTTACCCGATTTAAAGAACTTGTGATTAAATAATAATTTGGTAGTCGAATTCTGACTCGTAATTCAAAATGTTAGAATTGCAATATGACAACTTCAAAAAAAAAAAATTGTTTTAAAAGGCAGTTTAAGTAGTAGATGGGTGATTGAATACCACTCATTGTTCTGAAAGTCAAACCCCATTACTTATTGAAATCTAATATATATTAGGGTGAAAATCGTCTGTCATCGTATATATTTTATTCATGTACTCAATTAATTAGAAATTGCTATATGAATGTTTTTTTTAATTATATATATATACACAGCAAATTGTGATTGGATTGATACAGAAATAGGGATATACATGAACACTGATGGTTTTTTTTTGTGCCGATTATCACTAACAAGAAATATCTATTATTCCCACACACACAAAAACCCAGACCAAACGGTCTAAAATAGTTTCCAAAGATTTTTCTTCTCCAACTTCTCATAATTTGTTGGAATTATTAAATCAACCTTATTATTATTTAGGATAATATTTAATTTTGGTAATTACTAGTTTTATTGTATTAGGATTGCTTTGTTATTATTCTAGTCAGATTATATTTGCTATATATCTTCGAGATTCTAGGAAGGTTTTTACTCGTATAAATAGGAGGGCTTTGAGTGTGGCCTGGAGTAACATTTTGGTGTGGCTAGAATTATTGATTTTTGAGTTGATGCATAGAATATTGTCTGCTCCTCACTGTAGTATTGTTGTGAGATTTGATATCTCCTTATTTTGTACTCCAGACACTCACCACCCAAAATGATTTATTCTTCAATATATATATGATTCCGCGCATTAAAAATTCTACAATTGGTATCACAGCTAGTGTTATGTGATGAATCCCTATATGATGAATCCCTATGTAATGGATCCTCGTTCTTTGTGTTGTCCAGTTTTTGTCCTTGATGACAAAAATTATTTTGATATTTGACAAAAATTTATGTAAATTTATTTTGTGAGTCTTGATTTGTGGAAGATTATTGAGGAAGGTTTTGAAGAACCTCCTTCCAACCACAAATTGACTGATGTAGATGAGAAGAAACGGTGTAAAATGTCTTTGTAAGACACCAACTCGATACTAAGGTAACATGAGATGTTGCAAGACAAATTGTCTATATTAAATCAGCAAAGGAGATTTGGGCTTATTTACTAACTATTTATAGAGATAATATTTCTTTTAAAAATATTGTTGGAAAAGAAAAAGTTAAAAACGATAAATTGTTAAAAGTTAAAAAGTTACCTTATTGCTTTGTCCTTTAACTTTTTATCGTTTTTAACTTTAACTTAAATTGGTGTTGCACAAATTATTTACATCAAAAGAAGTTGCAATGGATATTTTTGCTCGTGATGGAATTGGACCGGATTTATTGCTGAACTTGATTTAAGGGAGGCAATGTTGAAATTATTAAATCAAGTTTATTATTATTTATGATAATATTTAGTTTTGGTAATTACTAGTTTTATTGTATTAGGAATTGTTTAGTTAGTATACTAGTTAGATGATATTTCCTAGATATCTTAGAGATTCTGGGAGAGTTTTGACTCATATAGATAGGAGGGCTTTGAGTGTGGTCTGGAATAGCATTTTGGTGTCCTTGTTTTGTACTCCAAACACTCACCACTCAAAATTATTTATTCTTCAATATATATATGTTTTCGCGCATTAAAAATTCTACATAATTTCTCTATAATCAGCTACTCACCTGCTAAATTATTATCTAAACGGCCTTTTTTTTTTTCCCCTCTCATCTTCGAAGTTTTCATGTAGAAAATTGGTCCAAAATTTTCTTCAACTCTGTTATGGATGTTTACAAGTATACCTTTCCAAGGCATGCAAATTCTGCATTCTAAAATGGTAGATTAGACCATTTCACAATGAAAGGAGGAAAGCTTAGTCAATATGAAAGTTAAAACCATATGATTATGGTAGTTCTTAAAAACAGTAAAACACTATCACTTATATTTTACACAAATCGGTACATTTCTAGAACAAGAATGCCCAGCAACAGCAATCTTTATCATGATTTCGAGCTTTCTTCTACTTTTGCTCGTTTTGCTGGAGGGACATTATCGTCTTGGTCTTCATCCTCGCAAGGTGTTTTCTGTTCCTTACTAGGGTCCTCCTCGCGTGGTTTTGCCAGAGGAGCGCATCCATCACCTGAAGCGGATTCCTTACCACTTTTGTCCTGCTCGACGGATTCTGGTTTCTCATTCATTGAGTGAGCAGTTTTGTCTTGTGAAAGAGAGGGTTCATTGGGATTTAGGCCGGGTGGTGCCTTCGACTTTTCTTCAGCCATTTCCCTTTGCTTCTCGAACATCTGTTGAATGTACCTTCCCTGCTCTTCAATTCTCAGCTGCAAGTTTCTTTGAATCTGATGGGCAAGAGCATCTGTTAGAAATGTGCAAAATACAAAGGAAAAATTGCAAGTATATCCACCGTATTTTTTTAGAGAACTTGTATAATTAATCGCGCTATTTTGAAGCAGAAATATGACTTGATTCGCTTAATAAGTACATAATAATAGCCAACATTCTGAAAATAAACAACCATTCTTAATAGCCAACAAGAATTAATTCTACTATAGGAGTTTAGTTATTCATATGAATACCTCAAGTTGTTCATGGAGTTGTTTCTGAACTTCCATTTGTAGTCTTAATGCTTCGGTTATTCCCATTGTCCTGTCACCAACAATATTAAACTTGAGATTTATGCGTAACTAGATAAGTTAATATTTCGTTTCATTGCCAACACCCGCTGAGTACAGTGATTCAGATAATGACCCCCCTTCAGTTAATAGAGCAATTAAGCCCATAACTCGTGCTTCTAAAGCAAATGGCTTCTATTTTAATACTAGCAGAGCATCTAAGAAACTCACATTTTTAAATCCAGAGAAGTCATCTCGGTAACAGGACTCGATTTCTTCTCTGAAGTTCCTGAAAGAAGAGAAAAGAAATCCACCATTATTCTCATCTTGTATTCCTCAAATTACAGCAAGAGAAAACCACCAAAAAATGACTTGTTAATTTCTGGACTGATAGTAACGGTTTAATAGAAAGGTATGATTAAAGAGGAAGCTAAGAGAATATAGAAAACTAGACTACTTTTCAAGACTTTCTAAAATAAAAAAATTGAAACTAGACTACCTTCTGAAGACTCCGGTTTGTATCTGGCAGTTCGGTATTTCTGAAATACAACAAAGATGACTGATTAAAAGAATGGAATTCATGAATAAACTAAAAGGAAACAATCCTCAATGGGGACAACTCTTCGAACCTGTAAGTGACTTTTCACATGATAGATAGTTAGCCCTTCTTTATTCATAAGCTTCAAGACGCCCTTTGGAGTAGCTCCTGTACATATTTGCAAGGTCATAGGATTTTAAAAGGAACAAAATCTCAGATATTCATGAAAAGATTTACAAAGGTAGCAAGAAAATTACGCACTTTCACTGCCACCAAGCTTATTAACAGCTTCCACAAAGATTTCATGAAGCTCCGGGGTCCAACGCATTCGAGCCCTTGTCATTGTTGCAGCAGATGTTGGACTAGTTACTGGAAAAATTTGTCCAGATTGAGGAGGATTCTGATTCTGATTCTGGGCCTGGCGTTCTCGCACAGGCAGTTCGGGTAACACTTGTAATAGCTGATATGTCATGTGCAGAAATATCTAGTGAAACTTCGTATCATTTCATCTTTATAGCTTGATAATCATTTCCATCTATGTAAAACTTAGCCAAAAAAAAATCATCTTTGTAATAATTTATTTTAGGAGAAGTCTTATTCCACAGGGGATAGATGTTCTAATGATGATTTTCATATAGCATTGCACCCTTAAAAAAATTAACAGTAACGTTTTAGACCTCAATTTGGAAATGCATGATTAGAATTATGATTTGATCAAGAAATATGGACCTGTTTGATTATAAAGTTTTCAGAATCAGCATCAAGGATAAAGAATAACACCTTTGAATCTGGATCAGGAACATTGACATCAACAAGAAGATCACTCCAGTTAGAGTCTAAAGGGTCATCAACGGATATTAACTGGTCTGCCCATTCATGCCAATCAGTCCTTTTCGGGTGGTCTTCAGATGCCATAACACGTGAAAGGCTTTCGACTTGGCCATTCTGAATATCCCCAGAAAAATCGTGAAAATCTTGAACAGATTCTGTACCCCAGGAAACATCATCATTTCCTACAAGTGGCAAGTGGCAAGTGTTCAACTGTGTAGATTGATCTCCTGCAAAGGAACCAGCTTCCAAAGATGCCCCAGAGGCACCCATGTTACTCAACGTTGCCTCGTTCGTTCTCCTAATAAATAGTGAAGGTTTCGCTTCCATGTTTTGCCATCAACTGCAAAGACGAAATGCTTCTGAGAGAGTTCGATTGCTAACGCGGCACTGCGAATCCAATGAGAATGAGGAGGCCCTTATCTTCCTAACCAAAGTAGTGCTATCTTTCAACTATTGTAGCATCTGCTAAAGAAAACAACAAACGAATAAAACACTTTTTCCCGGTATTGCATTCAGGATAAGTAATAAAACACTATCAAAGTACTCCCTTCGTCCGTCCCAAATTACTTGTCAGAAAACCAACTTTTTCTTGTCCCTAATTACCCGTCATTTCGTGAATTGAAGACAACATTTATTCCTTTTCTTTTCCAAATTTATCCTAACATTTATTAACTCGAAAAACACAACATCAAATTATATTCAAAGTTTCAACATGGTTTTTCTGTCATTTGACTCAATAAATCAAACCTACTAACATTTCCTTAATATGTGTAAAAGTTGGTTTTGGGACCTAACCATTATCACCAGTAACTTGAATCTTCTAGCTTAAATAACAAAGCTCATGAACAGACAGAGAAGAAATCTTTATCAATAAGACTTTTTATATGACAGTAGCACCAGAAGCAACAGAATAAACAACCAAGAGAATGGGCAGCCATAACCTGAACTAAAACAACTTCTTTCATCATCCATCAAAACAGACAAGAAAGTAATACTTGAAAAAAAAACAGCAAAAAATTAATTACCACAGTTATTATATCAATCATAAATCCAATTCTATCAAGTGGGCCCCCCTCCCCAATCAACATTCCCCCAGACCAGAACTCCCATCCACGAATAACAGAAAAAATTGTATGTCCCAACTGATGTCTACTCATAATTCGCCACGTGCATGTTCCTCCGATTACACTTTTGCAACTGTCATTATTCACAATCACGTGGGAAATGGTTAGTGTTTGGGACAGGCGTGATAACACTTGGGGGACAGACCATTTTTTGCCCACGAAAACCTTCATTTTCCTACTATTCCGGACAGTAAATTCAAGAATTATAAAGTCATGCTATTTTTCTCAAAACTTATCACAACCCAGTTCAATTCCAACACATTCAAACTTCTTCCCCCCATACCCCCCTCCTCCTCTCCCCAAAAAAAAATTTTAATTAAAAAAAAACTCCAACCAAAAGAAGAAAAAAGCAAGAAAACAGAGAGAGGACTAATGGGATTCATTATATTTGAATCTGATACATATATCTGTGTAAAGCAGAAGAATTTAAGTGAGTTTAGATAATAAAAATTAACGATAAAAAAAAAAAAGACAAGAACTGAATAACCTTTGAAGCTGGAAAAGGGAGAATCTGATTGGGGAATCGGGAACTTGTGGCGGCTGAGAGAATTATGGTACTACAGTTGAAATCAAAGAGAAACTTAGCAGGAATCGTAAGTAGAAGCTCCAGATGGGATGAAAGTGTTTTTATTGGATACGAAAAAATCAGAAAAATGCTGACTCTCTAATTTCAGCCAAGCCAAATGATTGATGACGACAATGGAAGTATTTATTTTTACTTTTACGTCCTTAGTATTCTTGCAAATGTTCATTTGTCACCCCTTTTTCTTTTTTAAAGAAAATGAATGAACCTTCTCATTCCCTATGGGGTCCCCGCCACTGCTTCGCTCTGGATGAGCCAAGTGAAAGAATTAAATGGCGAGATGTATATTACTGGAGACCTACCTTGAGTTGTTCATTAACCAATATTATAGAAAGAATTGAATTGATTAGTTCTATAATAATATGCTTTATTTGTTTGATTATATTGAAGTTTGTGATTGGATAATAAGTGGAAAGGAAAAAAAAATCAAGAATAAGTAATTGAAAATATACGTCGAGTGGTTCTATTTTAATTGATTACACTTGCAATTCTTTTATATTTGCTCAGGCAAAGTCGTACATTCAAAATATTTTTGGAGCGATTAATGTCACCAAATTACTGAATTTCTTACCAATAATTTACAATACTTATTTTATCTTAATCGAATTAATCAAGTTAAATACCCGTATTATGATCACAAAAGTAATTGGGGACGATCTTTAATATTAGAATTATAAAGGGGTGTATTTATTATTTGACCAAGTAGAAATACTAGCCGTACAATTTACCATCTTGTTGATGTCATAATGGGTAAATATTGTCGTTTCTGACTTCCACCATATGCCGACTTCCACCATATGCCGTGCCGTGGGCCAACATTTTTGCGTGCTCCTTATGCGTTTGCTTTCTTCTTAGTCCCTACAAATGTTGCATACAAGTGGGGTTACATTGAATAAAATATATTTTTCTAGTAATAAAATACTAAATTATTGACTACTTCAAAGAAATGACTTCATCTCTATGATGATAATCCCACTGGAAATTCCGTCCACTTTCTCCCAAAAGAAAACAGCTTCTTGATCCTCATTATTATTATTTTTTCAAAAATATGTTTAACATGCTTTAAGAATAAATCTCTTTTCATTATTTGTCTCTTTTTCTTCGAAAATCAGCAACTTTATGTTGAAAGAATATATCAAATGATAATATAAAAAAAAAAAAATCTTCTAAAAGTAAAATTGGCAAATTTCAAAACATTTATTGGCAAATCATTGTATAACTGTTACTTTCTGTATTTTCAGATTTTCATTTTGATTGTAATGGCCTCGTCTATTTGTGATTAATGGAAATATAATTTATTAAGAAAAAAAAAATTTCAAAACATTTGGGAGAAGGGTACGGGAAGGGCGAATTGTATTAAAAGATATATCAAATGGAAAAATTACTTTGCCTCCACCTTCCTTAATATTGCTAAACGACCTAGAAAATCTTACCATTTATATGAAATGGAGAGAGTACACTAAATTATTGATTATATATCCAGGAAATATCAAGCAAAAAGTTTTTAAAGAATATCATATGTTCCTCAAACATTCTTTTACAATACAGATATTCCTCGAACATATCTATAGTTCAACCTACAAAAATAGTTGTCACTATAATTCCAAAATCTTTAAAAAAAAATAAAAAATATCCACATCAAATTGCATCCTACCAATAAGATTAACCAAGTCTGCCATAGTTTTTCACAACAACAAAAACAAACAATGCATGGGGGGGGGGGTTGGAAAATTCAATTCTAGTAATGTCATTGTGGGACTGACACCCTATAGTCCCCTCACATGAATTAGGTCAAATTCATGTGAGGGGTTGTGGGGCCAATCACACAAGCACGGTCCAAGAATTGAGTGATCCCGGTTTGGTTGGTGGTGGTGGGGGGAAAGGGGTTCAGAGTATCCAAGAAAATGAAGCATTCTGGTCACAGAACTCATGTCATCTGTTGGAGTTCTTTTCCTCCCCATAATTAATAGAAGGCTTCAGTTTAAGGCAATTCCTTTGGCTCCTACAAGAATTAAGTCAAAAAATAACTTGGTTTAGACCATATATATTGCACGAGAACGTTCACGGATAATATAAAAAATGCAGATAACAATTCGCATTCTGATAATGCAAGTAGTTTTCGATTTAGAATAAGGAAAACGAATTAAGAAATCGTCAAAGACAAGTATGATGTAATAATTTTATGAGTAGGAACGAATGAAATTTCGAATATAACGAAAAAATACTAACTTTTGCCTTTCTTGTCACGGCAATAAGGGCTTCCACAGCTACAGACAAATGCTTTGACAGGATGTTTATGATCGTTGAAGTCGAGCCCATAATCCTACAAGTTCACATTGCATATAGACGAAACAAATGTGATTCCAGTAAATCCGATACATAAGTAAGTTGCTTATAGATTTATAGCTTAGAATCTAGATCGACCCGAAGTCGCGACAAATATGATAACGTGACTTGAAGATAATAATGCAAAAAATTTAAGTGAAAAGGCAGAAGGGTTGATGTTACTCACCCATGTAAGTTCTTCGAAAGCTTTCACTTTCCTTTTAGTGAAAAATGCAATCTGCGCATATAAGGTAAATATTTATAGGCTATGAACATTTCTGAAGCAATTAGTGCGTAAAAAAAAAAAACAATACGTACATGATAATAATGGTGATCAGGTGTCTCCACTTCGACAGGAATCTCAATCAAGTTTCCATCAAAACATCTGCATCATTCATAAGTTCGGATTCAATTTTATATAATACTGTAATAAGAAGAGAAAAAAAAGTATATTTACGAGACCTGTGATTTATAAATCGGGCAACATTGCCATAGTAAGTTGAATCCAAGCAAAGTGCTTCTTCATCCTCTAGAACACTTTCTGAGCCCCAATCTGCATCAAGAAGTACTGGATACGTGTGCTTTTCTGTGCCTCCACTCTGTTCATTTCGTTCATAGAGCTCCGTGTTGGTCAAGATTTCTCCGACATATTCACACACGAAGGCACCTTCAGGGAGCTCTTCAAGTGCTCGAAGTCCCCAACCTTTGCCCTCATGCGTCGCGAATACCTAAATATGCAACCAACACGTTAGACATCGAATACTAACTACTATAATAATAATAAAAAAGAAAGGGAGTTTGGAGCATGGTGCTAACCTGCAATCTTCGGGTTATACCTCTCTGCACAACGCGATTTCCACACTTCATATTGCACCGGCATTTTCTCCAGCATTCTTTGATAAACCTTTTAACTAAATGGCCTTTGCATTTTTCGGGCTCATGATGCCTACTCTTTACCCTCTCTAGTGGGCAGTCGTCCTTGCAATAAAAAAGGGGGCGAGTATCCGGATTTAGCTTCTCTGAAATGCGATCGTTCAGGAATTCTTTTCTGAGATTCCCTTCTGGTGTATAAGCAAATTCTCCACCCGTATCACGAGCACATGCGCAAGGGATTGGAGACGAAAGACAATCCCCTGAACAATTTGCACAACAATCGTCGTCCGCGATTCTAGCCAACGAGACATGGACATAAGCACTTTGATAGACTGTATTGTGAGGAATGTAAACAAAATCCGGAAGCTCCTCCCTCCCGGTTTCATCCAACAATGAGATTTTCACCGTCTCTGTACCATTTGTAATGTCATCAGTTGAATGGACTGGTCTTCTCTTGTCACGGCCTTCTCTACCGACATTCTTTTCTAGATTGGCAGTCCTAGGAGGTTCTCTACTTGGACCGGCGGGAAATTTATGCACCATCACTAGTTTATGCACCATAACTACATCATCATTAGCTTCATAGCGCTTAGGTCGTCTCCTTTCACGCCTAACCATATCTACATCATCAGTAATTTCAAGATGATTAGGTTGTCTCCCTTCAGGCCTAACCATATCTACTATATCATCAGTAGTAGTAGTTTCAAGGCGATTAGGCCGTCTCCTTTCAGGGCTAATCACATCTGCATCATCAGTAGTGTCATCCATTTTTCCTCTTGGCTCGGGTTCACTAGGTGCTTGATCAATACACAATTCATCTGGTACACTCCCAGAAACTAAAACATCTCCCCCTGTTGATAATGAGTATATTAAAAGATAAGAGCTTTCATTTGTTTCAAATTGGAGCTTAGCATGAAAGAAATAGAACTAGCTTCACCTGTAGGATTTACTGAAACTAATTGAGATGACTCTGCCAATTTCTGTCTTCTATTTTGATTTGTTGATGACCCTTGATCTGGAGGTGTAGCTTCATCTGGCTTCTGTAATGGAGGTTCTTGTACTTGAACTTCATTGCTCTTAATCATCAAATAATAGTAAAAAATCAAACTACATGTTTATATGTTATGTGGGTTACATTTGAACTAAGGGGTGCATTAGAAGAGTTTATAAGTTGGGGGACTTAAGTGTAGGCTTTAGGAATTTTTGGGGTTGATTTGTAGAGTTCTAAAAAGATTTAGAAGTGGAGGTTATGGCTGGAGAGAGGGGGAGTTATCATTGGGAGAAAGAAAGAGAGAGAAAATAAGTGCAAAAAATTAGAGTGTTGTGAGGTTTTCTGAACAATTTACTTAGCAAACGGAGTCGGAATCGAGCGATTCTTGTTGCGTTAGAAAGGTATCTGAAAGGGCTTCATTTGGGATTTGACGGATCTCAGTTTCAAGTGGTAATTACAATTTTAGTAGACTGGATTCTGTCATTGCTTGGAATTCAGATTTCAGGAGTTATTTTGCTTAAGTTTGACAAGTAAAGATTATCCACCTTTGAATTTCAGTCCTTAAATCAGCATGAAATGTCATTTTTACAGAATTTACTAATTTGATATGAATTGGATTTCATTCATGTTTTCTTTGCATTTAAATCGGATGAGGCGTTGATGTTATTTGTAATTGATTGTGCGTTGATAATTAAATATATTGTGTTTGATAATTGCTACGTGATTGATTGTTGTTTTGGAGTCTAAGTGTATGATTCCCAACTAGAGCTCTTGTTTGTCGATGATCTTAGTCCAGAATATCGTAAAACTTATTTTGTTAAGTGGCCGGGAGCACTATCAATCAGTTTAGTTTATCAGACTCGGTTACTAACGAGGATAAAAAGTATGGCGATTAACAATTGTTTTGAAGCTCACAAAGCCGAGAGATGACATAACGGATATGTCCCCAGAGCCGTGTCAATCATGAGGCAACTTAGTCTATTGCCTCAGATCCCCACAAAATAAAGGCCCCCAAATGATATAATTTTTTTAATTTTTTTTTACTAAAACTTCACTTAAAAAAGAAGAAGAGAGAGACTCCATATAATTGCATCTCACCCATTGCCCACTAAACATAGGCCTAGCCTAAGTCCATTGAGAGTCACTTTAAAAGTATAAAAACTTAGTGGGTTTCTATTTTCCATCATTTTCATCCCTAAAAAAATTTGAGTCTTTCATTCTCTTTACTCAACGTTCAGTCTAAACAAATTACTAGAGCGTTAAAGGATGATGAATTAAAAGATTCTTGTCTCAACCTTGAAAATTCTTTAAAATTCAATGAACATTAAAATGTTGTTGGATTTGATTTTTTTCAGAATTAAAAGTGTTGAAAGAAACTCTTAATGTAAAAATTAATACTCCAATTGATGTACTAAATTACATTTTAAAAAAAAATTCTTTTTTCAAATGCATGTATTATTTATAGAATTTTATTAACCAAACTTGTGACAGTCCTTTCTGCGTAAAGATGGTTTTCAAAATTAAAACTAATAAAATCTACTATATTACACGATAGATTGAGTATATTATCTATTAAAAATAATTTATTAGAACATTTTGTATATAAAACTTTAATAAATAATTTTGCAGCCGAAAAATCTTGAAAAAAAAACATTATTTAAACTTTTCAAAATATTTTTTCAATATAAGCTTTTGAACAAATTTTGCCTTAGGCCCCGTGTTCCATTCACACGACCTTGTGTGTCCCTGAATGTCGGCCCCGTCGTTCAGAGGGTAATAGTATCCAAATACATGTTAAGTTCTGTCTGGCCCTCCTTCACGGGGATATGAACCCTTAAAGGCTGTTAACATGGATTTAGAGTCATACCCAGACAAATGAGCTCAATTGTGTGAATGTTATGTGTTTCTCATTACTAGAATTGTATCCGATAGTTTGACATGAATATCCGTTTGAAGTGTGTGAGTAGTTCATGGTGCTTGTAGCATAATTTTTGATATGTTTTGTGTCAGATTAGTTGTATCATAAAAAAGTGTGTGAGCATGTTATGTGTTTGATTTGTAAGTGTTATGATGTGTTTGAGAGTCAAAATGGGGTATTTTGGGCTGAGTTTTTCAAATTGTGCAGAAATCACTTTTTTCCTTTGTTAATTTGTAATGAAAAAGCCTGCACTGGATCTCGGTCGACCGCTTATTCTATCTTCCGTCCAAACTAATGGAGTTTTGCGGATGACTGGTAGTGGATTTCGATCGACCGTGATGGAAATCCCATCGAACGGATATACTGCGGTCGACCTCAATTAGCTTCGGTCGCCCGACTTTTGGAAAAATATTTCTGTCCTGATCTTGGATGACCGGTTCGGTTGACCGGAGCTTTTCTACTATTCCGAACCTATGTTTTTGTCTTTGTTTGGTTTTCCGTTTTGTTTCGTTTAAGTTATGTTATGTACTGCCTTAAAGTATTTTGTAAGTTATTCTGATAGACCTTTACAAATTATTTGGGATTGGAAAAATGTCTTTTGAGTCATATTTGATGCTTCATACTGCTTACTGAGCTTGTTAGCTCACCCTTTATTTTCTTCCCTTTTTGCGGATGAGTTTAAACCTTGTAATATAATGGCTATTGAACACTTGCAGTTATTAGTATTTCCTTTTATGTATTAGAACTTATGGATGATGTATTTTCTTTTTTAAGTAATGACAACTATTGAAGTTTTCTTTTTAGTTATCGGGTTCGAGTGCTTCATTGCCTTGAAGTGATGCGATCATCACTCGGGTTACAATTTTTTAACAATAAAATTAACACATTACAATTTTTTATTGATAAGATAAGGAACAAAAACACAGAATGAGGAAGACGATTCTTAACAGTAAAAGGATGTACAAACCTCCTCATTTTCAGCTTCGAATATAGCATCAGCTAGTGTTCGATAATTCTCCTCCTCTATAAGTTCCCATTTCCCGTCATACAATTTGAGCAGACGCTTGAGGATTGGTTTGACCTTGTCTGGAGCAAGGCCTATGGCACTCATTGCATCAAAAGCCTTTTTAACTCTTGGATTCTGCCTTGCCATTAATAAATACTCTGCAAAAAATCTATCAAGTTTAAATTTGTTAAGAATCAATAAATAGCTATCTTTTCCTCCAGACTATATGCTCCAATGCTTCGTCTTTAACATGCGTAACTCAATTTTAGAACTGACCTTATGAGACTAACTCTACAACTCCTCACATAAATTGAGCGGAACTCATATCTGCAGGTAGACCCTCGCCCAATTCATATGAAGTTTGTGTGTCAGTCCCAGAAGAACGGTTATAAGATTAAAACACAGATATTCAACTTGCTCGAGAAGGCAACAAGCATAAATAAGGAAAACCGCGCATTTCACACGTAAACTAGCCAATGCATTAATGAAAAATCAAACTCATATGGAATGTTTAGAAATAAATAATTACCTGAAAAGTGATTAACACGCGAATCAACTAAGTATCTTCAACTAAGAGTGAAACTGCACCAGCTTTGGTAGTGAATCTGTAACAACAGAAAAAAACATCTTAGTAGTAATCATGGAATTCCATGACAAAGCACGCTATAAACATCCAATATGAGTGATCAGAAGTAAATCAGAACTTGTCACAAGCCGTGACGGATCCTGGACGTGAGAGTAGTGTTGTTACTTGCTCATTCACCTTATTTGTGTGGGGTCACTTATGAACTAATCATCCAAATGGAGCAAGAATATACACTATATTTACTTAGAAAAAATATTTTTTTTGCGGGACACGTGACTCCGATGACGGAACACTACGTCCACAACTGGTCACAAGTTCAAACTTTTTGTGTACAAAAAAAACTCTAGTCGGAACTATGTCCCCACACGGAAGACAACCGTAAGAGCGAATTTAATTATTGTGAACTGTAAAACCGTCAAAAAATACCAATATGTCTTAGACTTTAAGATGAAAGATAAATTAGTACACAAATTCTATCAGGAAAATTTTGTTATGGATCTTATGTTACAGAAATTCAACATCAAAGATAAATAATTGACATCGAAGGCATGGTAGCCCAGTGGGTAACATCCACTGCCTGTGACCGAGAGGTCCAGGTTCGATACCTCCCTCACACAAGGGGAATGATTTAATTGTCATTTCTTTGGGTTCCCTTGTGTGAGGTCTTATACACCCCTCACGGGGCACCCGCTCAACGGGACTTCTACGACACCCGCTCAACGGGACTTCTACTACTCCTCACGGGGCACCCGCTCAACGGGACTTCTACGACATCCGCTCAACGAGGTCATCTACTTCTCTCCTCACGGGGTCTTCTACTTCTCCCCTCTCGGGGTCTTCTACTTCTCCTCCTCTGGCGAGGTCTTATAAAAATAATTGTAATAAACTAGACCATACTTATAAATGGTCTAGTTTTTTTTTTTTTAATAAAAAAAAAAAAGATAAATAATTGACCAAATATTTCTTATCTCTACCATGTGATAACAAATACATTTTTGAACCACATGACCTATAACAGAATTATTAATCAAAGAATAACAAGCATGTCCCGACTCCTAATATTTTCCACATAAGCACATACTCCCTACGTCCACTTTTAGATGTCTCAAGTATACCCTTTTCACGTTCATTTTTTGTTGTCCATTTGTGATACCAACAGGGTCCTAATAACTTTGCATAAAAAAACCAAAACAAGACCCTAATAACAACTAATTTCCAACATTACCCTTATTCACCAAAATTCTCGCATACCATTCACTCTTTCAACCCCTGAAATACAAATTGTCAAAAAAAAAAAAAACCCAAATACACGTCGACAAATTGAAAAAGAAAAAGAGTGCTGATTTAATTAAATTAATGCAAGGGCAGCATCGTCATTTAAGTTCATAATTCCTTAAAATTCACTAATTCATTTCTCCCCCACCACTCAATTCATCATTTGGATGGGAGGAGAGAGAACCATCTCTCGTTGCAAGGAATCTTCTTCCGTCTCCAAACAATGTCTCAATCTTTATTTTCAGTAATAAGAAATTAACATATATTAATTTATTTATTTTTTAAATATTGGAACCCGTAAAGTCAGAGTGAAGATTTTTTTCCCATCTCTCGTTAAATGACATAACATCTACGTAATGCCCATTCTTGGTAAGCAAGTAAAATACTTCTAACTTTCAACATATCTCTCTGATGGTAAAAAAACAGAAAAAAGCAGTAAAAAACTTTATTTTCCATTTTCTTTCACAAAACAAACTTTGTATGTCGTCTACCTAAGTAGGAAACAACCCACATTACTCGATCCCGAGACAAAATTTAAAAGAAAAAAATAAAAACAACTAAAATTCTCCAAGAACAAACCCAAAGAATGCTTAAAACCCCATTAATTTTACAGATAAAGCAAGAACTAAAAAAAAATATCCTTGGATCATTTCACGCCCACAAAAACATATATCAAAACTAATAAAAAAAAACCAAAAAAGGAAAGAATCATAGGGCCCAAAAGGAAAACCTTTCTGGAATTCACAGTAAAATTAACGTCTTTATTCAAGCTCCTTCCGTCGTCATTCCCAAGAATTCTTCAAAAAAGAGATGTCTTTTTCACCGAAAAACAAGTTAAAAGTTAGAACGAGGAATGCATGGACTCTGTGTAATTGTGTGAGAGAGAGAAGAGAGAGGAATCCAAAGAGAAGAAGAAGAAGAAAGGAGTGTACTTACATTGGAGTTTTCGAAAATGGCGGCTGATGATTTTCTTGCTCACTCACAAATTCATCTGAATGTGTGTATTTGTTTAAATTGGGAATTATTTTTCGCACTCTTATTTTAGCTTTTGCACCCTCTATCTTTTTTTCTTTTTTGTTGCTATATGATTAAAAAGACTGTAATAGCCTTAGTGAACTCGAAAATTTTAAGGTGGACTTTTCACTCGTAAAGAGAAGATGAGGGTATTATAGTCTTTTGACTTTGTAGAGAAAGTGGGGTAGGTGAGTGGAAGAAGTTAAAAGATGAGTGAGAATGTGTGGGTAGGGTGAGAAGGTGTTTTTTAGGGTTAGAATTGAGGCGCTGTGAGTTAGTTTTTCTTAAAGCATTCTGTTTGATTATCAATCGTTAGATCACATCAATTTGATCCAACGACTAGAATTTCGAAATAGAATAATAGCTATTTTTTTATATAAAAGATGATTTCTCAAAAAAAAGAAGAAGCTATATTAAGAAATTATTCCTTTCTTTTTTATCTATCTTTAGAAAGATAATACTAATATATATGGTATTTCCACAACGTATAATCTTTTGCTTTATTTCAAGAATCTTAAAGCATAATAAAGTATGCACATTACTATAGATTTAATAAATTCTATAATTTAGCAAAAAATAACAATTAAATTATATATATTTTATCTCGTCTACTTTTAGCTACATCTTTCTCAAATTAGGTATGTAGTAAGAACAATTTTGTTTAGTACGAGAGAGTGAGAATAACTTTCTCCGTTATTGTTTATTATGGCAGCTGAAGTTTTCTCTAGGGGTCTGGATACCGCCATCTATTATGGTCAGCTTTTTCCATATACATTACCAAAATACACCATGTAGGTTTCAAATTTGAGCTTTGCGGATGATGTAATTGTATTCCTTAATGAGGCGAAGAAAAATGTGGAAAGTTTTGTGAAATTCTTGAGGCGATATGAACTGGTGTCTGTTCAACGCACCAATGTGGGGAAATTTGCTTACTACTTGTCCTTTAAAACGGGAAATAGACAGTCGCAAGTGATTCAGTTTGTAACGAATTTTGTTCAGGGAGAGTTTCCAATCAAGTATCTTGGATGTCCGTTGGTTAAGGGAAGAGCCCGGGCGGAACATTATTCCCAAATAGTCGAGAGCATCTCTTCCCGTATTGAGGGGTGGCAAACTAAATTTTTGGACATAGCTGGCCGGCTAATATTAATCAAGCATGTCTTTAGCTCGATGACGCTATAGAATTATATTAACGTCTAAGACTCTCAGTTTTTGTATTTGGGTTTTTGCTTTGTTGGTTGGATATTTATAATTATGCATATTCAGCTGATATATGTTTTACACATACCATAAACGTATTAAACTACCTTATAATTTGTTTTGTGGTGATATAATAAAGTTTGTTATGCCACATGTAAGAATAATTTCAATTAAATATTATTAGAATGAGAAACTAGTTAATTACTTATAAAAGACGTAAATTGATTATTATAAAGTAACTAAGATTTTTCACCAGAAAAAAAGTAACTATGATTTATATATATTTTTTTTTCCCTCGGGTTTTCTTTCTTATAGGGTTTTTCTTTTTTGAAACCAAAACAACAAAATTTCGTTTTTTAGAATTCTATTTTAGTATAAACAGACATAATCGTAAGGATATTCAAATGAAAGGTTTTAGTATTACGTGTAGAACCCCTCCTCAATCCCCGAAGCTTTTCTCATAAATTGATAAAGAAGAATTTTTTTAGCAGCATGATGTAAGTGTTCGATTATAGACTGGCATGTTATTTCTATGGCTTGAGGTCTACAAGGTAATATCTTTCTTTCCATGTTGGAGTGAGGCATCTCTTTGAGGAATGGGGATAACACAGCAATAGCTTCTCTAGTCCCACACCAAAGGATAAGAGAAAAAAGAGAAGACCTTGGGTTTAAACCGGCACTGTAACTAGGATAGTTTTCTCCTTAACAAGACCTGAAAAACCAACATTTTATTTTTCAAGTTAAATCTACTAGTATAAAAATGAGTGGAAAAATGATTTTTGTTGTTGTGGAATAAGAAGCCTCTGTATCTTTATGCACATATTAAATTTATGCATAAGGTTGTGTCAAAAGATAATAAAAAGTGGTAAAGTTAGAAGAAACTTATAATTACATACCGGCGCGACTAAGAGGGTGTTCGAGGTGATCGACCGCACAAGTGTGTGTATTTTGTGAAAAATAAATAAAAATTCTAATTACTTGAGCTTTTTTTTAGGTTGATAAGTACCATTAAATATTGTTATATTTTTTTTTACAAACCAGCCCACTCTATTTATAGGTAAAAGCCTAAAAAACGTAAAATATGTTATCTTTCTTCTTTATATATATATATATATATATATATATATATATATATATATATATATATTAACATGTTGTTCTCTTTAGTCTTCCAGTTCCTTCACAACTTTTTTTTTCTTAATTTTATATGTTCTAGTTTCTACTCTCTGATTTACAATTATATTTGTCCAGTTCGTGATCTTGTTGACTCCTTACCAAAAAAATTTCAACATCGAAAATTAGCCAATTATGATAATACAATTCTTTCAATCCTCCCTTTTCATAACAAATCAAGTCGATGGAAATGGCTTTAACAATTGATGGAAATGATTTGAATGTGTAGCTTAAGTTGCTTAGAGAATTCTTACTTAATGAAAAAATGAGACCTATTGATATTTTGATGCTCTTGAAGCGTGTAGATTATTTTCATAACGAAATAATTGCATGCAGAATTTTGTTGACTATTCCGCTTACTGTTGCATCTGCGAAAATGAGTTTTTTCAATATTGAAGTGAAGTCATACATGCGTTCTACAATGTCTCAGGAAAGACTCAATGGATTAGCGACAATAGCAATTGAGAATGATCTTTTGGAGCAAATCAAATATTGAGATTTAGTTGATGATCGAAGGCATGGTAGCCCAGTGGGTAAGATCCACTGCCTGTGACCGAGAGGTCCAGGTTCGATACCTCCCTCACACAAGGGGAATGATTTAATTGTCATTTCTTTGGGTTCCCTTGTGTGAGGTCTTATACACCCCTCACGGGGCACCCGCTCAACGGGACTTCTACGACATCCGCTCAACGAGGTTATCTACTTCCCCCCTCACGGGGTCTTCTACTTATCCTCCTCTGGTGAGGTCTCATAATAATAATTGTAATAAAACTAGACCATACTTGTAAATGGTCTAGTTTTTTTAAAAAAAAAAAAAAAAGATTTAGTTGATGATTTTTCTTCAAAGAAATCTAGAATGATTGCTATTTTCATGTGAATAAAATTTGTCAGTATTTATATTTTTAAAATTTTATTTAAAATTATGATACAATTGTAATAATTTTTTTTTGTTATATTTACTTGAAAGTTACTTTTCTCAGAATGATTGAGACGGCTCTGATTACATATATTACCTAATAACTATGATCATGTCATGCAATATAAACTTGCAAAACCACGTATAAATTTTCAACGAGACATTACTTGCTAAACATGTTAACACCCATATGGTCTATAAATATTTAAAACTTTCAAAATAGTTGAACATCTCATTAAAATTATATTAACGTCTCGGGCTATCGGTCCTTGCCTCATTGGCTGGATATTTATACTTATACATGTTCTGACGAATATATAATTAAACTAAGTTACGAATTGCTTTGTGGTGATATAATTAAGCTTGCTACGTACACATGTAATAATATTTACAATTAAATATTATTAAAATGAGTACCTAGTTAATTACCTATGAAGGACGTAACTTGATTATTACCAAAAGTAACTAAGATTTCTATTGTTTTTTTTCCGAAGTGCTAAGGTTTTTCTTTCTTGAAACCAAATAAATGAAACTCATTATTTAGAATTCTATTTTAGTATAAATCTAAAGAATTATAGAGATATTCAAAAGAAAGGGTTTAGTATTACGCGTAAAACCCTACTTCTCATTAGAAAGTCGATCAGCTTATTTCACTTTTGCACGTATTTGAGTTTAGTTTAATCCGATGGAGTTAGGGAGGTAAGCTATGATTAGCATGCTCCCTATTGAGCCTCCCCAGAGCTTTTCTCATATATTAATAAAGAAAGATTTTTTAGCAACACGATGGAAGTGTCCGATTATAGCCTGACATGTTGCTTCAAGGTCTCGAGCTAACTGTGATAACCGTAACTTTTGCGTACGTGATTTTTGACGTGTAATTTATTTTTCTTGAGTACCTGTGTAGGCGTAATTTATTTCGTATAATTATGTACCCACGTGTAAAATTATTTTTATAACATATTACATGTTTTATTATGTGTACGTTTTATTGAAGGGCGTTTCGCACACGTATCTTAATTAAGGAACTTAAATTGTGTTTTCACTTAGATGATGGTTTGGAATTAATTAGAAATTTAATTGGATTAGAAAAATCACCACAATAATTATATAGAAAATAATGAGAAAAAAAAAGAAAAGAAAAACGAGTTGGCTGGGATAATGAATTAGAAAAGGAAAAAGAAATATTAAAAGAAGTAAATGGGCATAACGTGGGTATAAGGGGATCGTGGGCACGGGGGTTTTATTTTCACCTCGGGAAACGTGCCAGCAAAATACAAAAGAGGAAATGAAACGGCTTGTTGCCGTGAAGAACACAGAGGAAAATAAAGTCTTTGAGAGCTTTAATTCTAGCAACTTTGAGTGAATATTTGAGTGAGCAATTTTTGGCGGATTTCGGCGAACCTTATATGAAAATTGATCAGACGAAACAGGCTACAAGGGCGTGGAAGCGGATTCATATTTCGAATTCGGAGTTGGAAGATATTGCGCTGGGAGCATGGCTGGTTTCCTGAATTTCAGTTTCTGCACAGTCGCGGTAGAAACGGCGTACAGGTAACATACGAACTCCAATCGGAGTAATTCTTTTTGATTTAAAAACTAGACTGATAGGGCTATAATCTGACCGGAGGGATCGTTATTGTAACCGTTAGATTTTCCGTAATATATGTTTGAAGTGGAGGGCAGAACCAGATTTTTGTACGATTAAATATATTCTGTCCAGAACTTCGATAGGACGATTGAGGATGCTATCGACCTCTGTTTTCGACCCACAACATATCGATTTTGAAGAGAATTGAAAGACCTTCGAGTGAGCGCAGACGGATCGTGAATCGGAGGTTCCAGCAGAAAGTTATCGCCCCCGGAGTAAGCTGCCAGGACTGATTTCGGATTTTTGTGTCTTATCGCGTTCGTAAGAGGTAGGGACCCCTACGTCATTTAATTCTCGCATGTTACTGCACAGTAAAAGCGGATAAACTATTTAATTTACGAAATAGATTCACGAATTGTGTTTACTACTTTCGATATTGCATAAACTGTTTTGGGCATGATTTAAATTCATTATAATTTGATTCGTAAATTGATTATTGCGCTCTTGTTATTGCCTTATGTAAATTGTCATAATTAACTTATAATTGTGAATTATGGATAATACTGATATACTGTTCTGACATGTTTTTATAGTATTTTATATTGAAAAGCATGAACTGCCTTGGAATAATTGTTGTCGTGTTGGGTTTTTCGTTGGCTTAATTGAATTCCTGAATTGTTAGATGACTTGAGCATGTCTATATCTTAATTTCAATCGCTTTCATTAATTGCTAAAATGTTATAAATTGTCGTTGCACTATATTTGTATATGTTCTGTACTGGGGACCGTTGGGAGTCCTTTCTGTATTTGCCTCTATTAAGGTCGTCTTAATTGGTGTTATTGGTTGTCCTAACTCGGGTTTGGTCGACCGAGTCATGCCGCCCTTGTGAGCTCTTATCTAGGATCACTAGTTAGCGAGTTCCGTCCGACTTACGCTCCGCTTCTGCTCTGTTACGATATATGACCCCGAGAGGTCTTACGCTCACGTTACATCTTTGGGTCTTCATCTAGTGGGACCAATCATTAGATACTGGTAGTGGTTTGTGGAGTCCCACGATGAGGGATGATGAGACAATGTAATGGATTGAACCTTAAAATCAGTGCCCTCGTCGTTTGGGGGCAACCCGAACCCACAAGTTTTACTGAACCGTCCTAGTTTGGTTTATAACTAGGACCACTACCGTTATTGCTGAGTAGTAGTGAATAGATAACTGAGCTCATGTGGTGGGATTGCGTGTCATAGCCTTAGCGATGTTCTAAGTATTTAAGACGAGTATGTGATTGGGTGTACCGGATGGGTAACGCGTGGTGCTTGTCGTACACTCGGTTATGGAATCGTTTAGGTGCAAAGAATGTTGTTAATTGCTTAATTGTTGCATAATATGTGTTCGTCCTTGTTTGTTTTATACTCGATTGTCTGACATAACTATTGGTTTGTAGTGCATGAGTAGTATGGGATGATCATGTCATGAATTCCATTATGGGATGTCAGATTTGATAAGTATAGTCGAACATTTGTTTTGGGTCTTTAATTGCTGTTTGCTTGGAATCTATTTGGTCGCATATGATTTGGGATGATTGGGTATTGTGTAGTGCATTTTTGCACAAGTTTGCATCTCATTTTTCTGGAAACCGCAGTGGTGCGATCCACATTGCATTGCTCGAACCATCTGTGTTGTTCGGATCTGTACTGTACTGCACTGCACTTCCCTGCACTGAGTTCTGAGTCTTGTGAGACTTGGATTGAGTCGTGTGCATATACTTCCATATGGGTATTTTGGGAAACGGGCATATGCATTATCACGTATCCGATTACATTGTATCCATTGCTGTTATGCCTATATATATTGCTATTGTTATTACTGTTTTTGGGTCCCTACTTAGCACCAGAGCTCAGTCCATCCGCTTCTTATTGTGCAGGTGATTATGAGCAATATGATGATGTTGTTGATGCTTGGGAAGGGGGCTACGAAGAGTGATCCTAACTGGATTAGTTCACACGTGTTAATTCATTTCATAGTTATTTATTTTGGAACTTGTAGGTTCGTTCAGATGTAATAACTTAGAAACATTTCATTTTTAGAATAATGCTTACGCTAGTGTTTTTATTACTATTTATGGATTTCATAACTGAACTGCCTTAATTAGTAATCTCTGACTGTGGCTTAGGTGTTTCATTAACCAATGGGGCACTGCCATGTCATCACCCTGGTTACGGGGTGTGACACTAACACTAATATCTTTCTTTCCTTGTTGGAGTGCGACATCTCTTTAAGGAATAACATATATTGCAATAGCTGCTCCTAGTCCCACATCAAGGGAAATAGAAAAGGAGAGAAAGCGGGTTCCGACCGACATCGCAACTAGTATAGTTTCCTCTTTAATCATACTCGAAGGTTCAACATTTTATTTCCCAAGTAAAATCTACTAGTATATAAAGAGTGGAAAAGGGGATTTCGTTTTGTGGAATAAGGAGCTTTGTATCCTAAATGCACATATTAAATTTATGCATAAGGTTGTGCCATAAGATAAAAAATTGTATAGTTAGAAGAAAAATCACTTCCCACCTCTTATATTCCCATCCTTTCTAATAAAGGAAACTTAAAATTAGATACATTACCTGGCAGTTCAAAACAAATATATACATACATTACCTAAAAAATGTGATCATAACATGCAATATAAACTAGAAAAACCACATATAAATTTTAATTTGTCGTTTTGATTTTTAAATCCCGTTTACACATGAAGCTTGAGTATATTACTTCAGATTGTTGTCATAACCAATTAGTTTATGAACATTGCGAAAAAGAACCAGACAACAAACGATAATCATCCTAGTTTGTCTCGTTCGTTAGTTATATCAACCATTTTTCAAGAACTTTTAGAACAATCAAATCAATCCAAGTATTATGCAACATATGTGGGAGACGAAAAAATCGCCATCTTAGGCCTTTTCCAATGCAGAGGCGATCTAAGTAATGATGATTGCTACAATTGTGTTAATATACAAAGACTTGAATAATTTTATAGACACAACTTATTATCAGGAAAAATCATGTGTAAAACCTTCTCAAATCATCCTCAGCATACGAATTACGATATTTCTTCTGTGAAAGAAGCATCTGTTTTCTGTTCTTCTTCATGTTACTAGCTCCACAGATTAAGGTAAATTCAAAACCTTTACCAAAACACGAAAACAGCCCTCCTTCTGATTTAGTTCTTCGTCTTGGCTTCACTAATTTCTTGTTGCTATCACGATCCTTTGAGATTGGAGTTCTTTCGTCAAAACTCCATTTTACACTCCTCGACCTCAATGGTACATCATCAGGGTCAAGTCCGAGGTTCTCTTCAGCTACTACACCTTCTGTCCAATCATCAAAAATCGAACTCCCATAATCTTTTTCTCCTGAATCATATATCCCTTTCTTCAAATTATTAGCCACTTCTGATGGTAAAGGTTTCATGCCTGATGGCGCTGCTGATCCAACTGAGGATATCGTCTTTGATTGAATCTTGGCTGGATCTCTAGACTTATTAAATTTATGTTCAAAAACCATCATTTTATCGTAAACGGGAGATTCTTTTTTCTCAACTTTTTCTTCAATTTTCCATTTTCCATTATCTTCCCCCTGATGAGAACTCTGATCATTCAATCCGATTGGAGAAACGCTTAATTCGCTAGGAGAAGCTGTCCTAGGGCTGCCATTGTCGAAAATGTTGATTCCGACGTTAAGAATTCCTCGTAAATGACCCGAGGGACGTCGAATTTGAAGAGCAAGGGTTCGCATGGACGGACTATTATGAATCAGGGGAGGTGAAATTTGGTTGATCATCAGGGTGGCTGTTCCAACAGGGAGATCTCGAAGCCAGGCGACATTTTTTATTTCAATGGTTATGGCAGCTGAATTGGAGAGAAGAAACCGATCTTCAACACGAAAAACCAGCTTGTAATTCCAGGTGGGATTTGTATGACCATGATGATCGATTTTGGTGCTTAATTTATGATCAGGATTAATCCAGGCCACGGCGAATGTACGGAGCATTTTTGAAACAGGGGGGAGATCTTGGGCGGAAATTACATTGATCTCTATGACTTTGAAGGAAATTTCAAAAGCCATTTTTGGAAGATGATGATGGAAATGGAAAGGAAAAGGTCGACGGAGATAATTAATTTCAGGTGAATCTGGTGCTTAGGCGAAACTCGTCATCCAACTTGAACGACGAGTTTGTAACAGGCCGAGTCAGGTCTAGGATAGAATTTCCTGACGAGAGATGTTTTTTTTGGTTTTGCCAGAAATGTCTTCAGGAATTCAAATTCAATGATGATATCATTTGTAAAATTGAATCACTTGAATACGTGAAAAGATTTTTTTGGTGAAAGAAAGTATATCAAAATCTTGAAAGATTGATGAAAAGAATTTTGGTTTAGGAATTTGATAACTTTATCCAAAGTGAATTATATTATTCACTTTGGATTGGTTTTTTGTCGGAAACTTTTTTTATCTTGAAGATGAAAAAAGTGAATTATGGTGGAAAGAAAGTATTTGACCTAAAGCGGAAAAAAAATGAAAAATGTACTCGTATTCGTTGCGTATATGATTTGATATTAAACAACCCAAACTAACTAAATGACATTATTCAATGGCACAGTTGTTTGTTTATCATTTATATGTTGTTTAAATATTCAATTTGATTAGAATGTTGATGCATATCATGCCTATATTAAAAGTTCTTTGTGATTTAGTTTTAATTAAAAGGTAATTAATGCACTATACATAAAAAAAAAAAAACCACTAAATATAAAAAATCAAAATTTCCATTACTAGTTTTATTCCAAGTGTCTGTAGATTCATTATAAACCTTTGAATCATTTGTGTCAAATGGTCAATTTTCAAATAGAATAATAGTTATCACAATAAAAAATAGCTATTACTTTTTTTATGGTAGAATAACTATTTTTGCATGTTAAATAAAAAATCGATGATTAAATTACATCTGTTGATAAAAAGATTCATCAATTCCATAATTAGATTGCTAAATATATAGTGGTGTAGCTTATCGGGAGTAGAGGAATAGTTTATAAAACTCGTGTATTATAATCCATCTATGAGTTCAAATTTTCATTTGAAAGAGAAAAAAAATGACAGGAAAGATATACTAAGACAAAGACATATGTTCGGTTCAAATTAGTAATGCTCGCGGTTGAACAATATTTGGTCGGTATATATGAAACACTTTTTAGACATATGTTAAAACACGCGTAATATTTAATTTTTAGATACATTTACTTGTTATAAGAAGGTTGTAATAGCCGTTCGCTCTTTATAAACATCTATAATTAAACATGCAACATTTATATAACGTAACACATGTTTAAAAATCACAATAAGTATTTCAAAAGAAAAAATTAAAAGCGTTAAATTGTTTAATTCAACCGTCCAAAACAGTCATATTGTTACTTATTTATTGAAAGAACGTGTTTTGTAAAGTAATATATCCATTACACTAAAATTAGACAATTGATATGAACGATATGACAATATTATTAATTTATTAAATGTTAAACAAAATTTAGCGGTAGAGAAGAATTTGGTTTGGAAACATCAATTATTATCAACTAATAACCAATTCTCCAGGCAAATTATCAACAATGCATCTTCAACCAATTCTCATTTACCTTGGTGGATCTGAATGTCTTCTTCGTCGTTCTCGCGGTGGTCGGCGACGAAATGGACTCAAGCGATACCTCTCCAGCCACCTCTTCCACCGTCACCACCACCACCATAGATTCAACAACTTCCAAAAATAACAACAATTTCCATGTCCTGGAAATTAGTTTAATTTCAGCTCAGGATTTACCACAAATCTCGAAAACATCAATGCGTACGTACGCAGTAGCCTGGATTAATCCGCGCCACAAACTCACATCTTCAATTGATCCAAAAGGCAATGCGAATCCGACCTGGAACGATAAATTCGCTTTTTCTGTAGATAATGAATACCTAATTTTTGAAAATTCTTCGGTTACGATCGAAATTTACCATTCTACCTCATCCTGGTTCAAATATGGCCTTGTTGGAACCGTTAGGGTTCTAATTTCGGATCTGATTACTCCATCGGCGATGAATAGTACGAGATTTGTTGCTCTTCAGATTCGCCGTCCGTCGGGGAAATTTCAGGGGAAACTTAATATGGGCGTTGCTCTTATGGATGGTTCGAATGGGACTTTGCCGCCATTTTGCGAGATCAAATCCCTAACGGAAGATAACGATTTGGATGTTTTGAAGAAAAACGGTGACGTTTTTGACGAGAATCATGAAAAGATGGATCTCTGGCAATCTCATAGTTTAGGGCATGATGAGATTGTAGAAGAATTTCCAGAAAAAGGAGGTAAATATTTTTTTTATTTTTAAAACTTTTTTTGATATACAGGGTGTGTTGCTTGCTTATAAGCAGTTGGCCCTGATTGATATATTCTTAATTGCTTATTTATTCAGGTATTGTTTTAGAATAATTTGTGCTGAAATTAATTTTTTGACTAAAGAATGATAATATATGGTGTTACCTCCATTTTATAATAGAAGTCGTTTATAACATATAATGAAAATTAAGGAGAAAAAAACAACATATTTTGTTAGTCAAATTATCGATATTACTTTCTTAAATAGAATTGGCAGTATACAAGTCATATATTTTTTTTTTTTGAGCGCCCGAAGGCGATTGCCCCCGAAGGGGAAGAGCAGAGAGTACCTTAGATAGGGAAGATCGAAGCATGCCACATGCCTGGAGAGGGAAGATAAGCCTCATAAGGAGGAGAATTATTTGCCCCATTATGGGGAGATATAGGAATCGAACACGGGACCTCCGCCCCGTGTTCGGGTAGCCTTACCACTTGGGCTACCCGATTCCCATCAAGTCATATTTAATATAGTAATATTGATATTTTTACTCACAAAACACCTTACTTTTTGCTTTCTTAATTTTTACTAATTGTTTTTAACGACTTATATTATGGAATGGAGGGATCATTGAATATTTTCTCCTTTTTTATCTCTCTTTGAATTTCATTTTGAAAAATAATTATTTAAAATTTCAACGAATTTTTCTGCAATGAGAACATTTCAACATATGCAAAAAAAAATTGTTTTTGGCACTCACTTTTTTTAACAGCTTAAAAAAGTTTCAATAATGAAGCACGAACTTATTGACCGAAAGGAATTTGATTGAACCTAAGATTTATCTTCTAGTATGAATTGCTTTCATAGGCAAAATCAAAATATGTATTTTAAAAAAATATATATTACAAAGACAAAATTTGAAAAATATGTATATAATTAGAAGACAAGAATGTTAGGGAATAACATTTTATTATTGTATTTTTGATTGTTTATAATTGATTGAACTATATAATTGTTACATGAGAAAGGAGGTAATGGATCAATGTGTAATGCCTCAGAATTATGTTCTGATGTGGGGCCATCAGCATCCGTAGTGGCGACGGAAATAGCACAACGGTCACTTCTGCTACAACCAATCGGGGTTGCTAGCGGAGGAAGAGGAAGAGGGCAGCGGGAAAAAGAGGCAGAAGACCTTGGAAGCTCTATAGTAGAAGAAATGACAATTGAGGAAGCAACTACTAAAGGGCTAAGGACATCAACAAATAATTTAGTAACAAGGTCGAAAAAAGAGATTCCATTCCCCCCAATATTGGAAAGAAATGATAATTATGATGTTATAATATCGGATCATAAATCAAAAAGTGGACATTTGCGAAGACATTCAGATGGAGGGTTGTTTTCTTGCTTTGGAAATACATATGGATTTGAATTCACCATTGTTTGTGGTGCAAGTAATAAACCTAATTTCAAAGAAAGCACTAGATCTAAGAAGAGGCCTAGCGCCAGTAGTGAGGCAACTTCAGCTTAATTAGATTAATCTACAAGCACGGACGGGTGGAAATTTGGGGTGGCAGCAACCCTATTTTTATTTTATTTTATGAAATACCAGTTTTCTATTGAAATGTGGATTATTATATAAAATACTTTTCAATATTATATTTCGCTATTTGTAACCAATTTTCAAGTCCGTAAATTAAGAGGGGAAAGCGCGACAAAGATTTATTTGTTGATTTTTTGAAGTAGATTACAATCTCTAAAGAAAATTTTAGTTGGTTGGATGATCCTCAAATTCTCCTTTGCAGAAAACTTCAAATTTTTTATGTCTCTCCAGATCAAGATATCGTGAAAAACGCTTCGAAGAACACGAAAAATTATCCGAAGATTTCTTGAAGACTTCTTGAGAGCTATTTGCTTGCTCGATGGTTGTCTCTAGCTTTGATTACCTTTGGTGTGTATCTAAGTCTCGGGGAGAGCTCTATTTATAGGCGAAGAATAGATTTTCCTATTACGTGTGACTAAGTTTTCTTTTTGGATGACCTAGTAAATTTAATTCATAAATTAACTTGAGTTATTTCGATCCACCCTTGTTTAGCTATTAGTCCAAGATAAATTGGACTCTCTTTCAAATAGTCTTGGAGATAATTCGAAATTACTTTATTTTATGTATCCTGATTTAAGTGGTCCATTAGACTTCTTTAATCAATTAAATTTAAGTAACAAAGGCCAAATTAACTTTTTTGTTTATCTAATTATAATTAAATAGATTTAATCATTTATTTTCTTCAAATTTTACTTGTCTACACTCCCTTCTTCCTTCAAGGTTTTTTAGATACACTAGTATACATATTCCATTATAATATTGGAGTTTTTATCTAAATAACATTGTAAATTGTAGAATTATTAGCCACTTTGATCATCAACGTTTTTTCGTCTAGCCACTTTGGTCAAAATTCAAGTTTTTTAACTTATTTCATCATTAAACATTTTTCGGCCTGCCATTTTGGTCATAAATGATTTTTTTTAACTTTTTTCATCACTAAAGTTTTTTCTATCTGCCATTGTGATCAATAAAGTTTTTTCATTCTGCCATTTTGCTCACTAAAGTATTTTCATTTTGCCATTTAGGTCACTAAAATTTTTGACCAAAATGGCAGAATGAAAAAACTTTAGTGATGAAAAAAGTTAAAAAAAATTATTTTTGACAAAAATGGCAGGCCTAAAAATGTTTAATGATGAAATAAGTTAAAAAACTTGAATTTTGACCAAAGTGGCTAGACGAAAAAACGTTGATGATCAAAGTGGCTAATTATTCGTAAATTGTAGCATATATGATTATAAATTGGCTCAAACTAAGACTCCAATGATGCTTAGGTAACTTATATAGCATACACTAAATAATAATAAAAAGTTTGTCATGCACTCTATCAGTAATACTAAGACGTGCATATGCAAAATTCCACCGGAATATCTAAGCTTTGTTTTAGAGTCAATTCAATTCTCTTAAACTACTTTTTTTTGGCGAAATCATAAAATATGAATATGATCTTCAATCATGAAAAATATTGTTGTTTATAAAATAAATTGGCAAATATGACTATTGTAATTACTTCTTTACTAGACCAATAATTATTAACAAATAAGTCGTCATATAAAAGGAAACTTATTTAAGAAATCAATTATCTCAAACAAAGTTGACAAAAAAAGTAATATATTATAAAAGGAGAACGATCCGATATTTATTCCAACAAAGTTTAACAAAATAATAATATCTAGATCACATAAGTTTCTGACCACGAATAATTATATCGGGAGCACGTATAAGTACTACATTACTAATAGCTTTGACCACAAACCCTAAATTTCTGCTACAAGTGTCGATGTTGATATAGTTTTCACTTTCTACTTTTAAAATATTTATAAATAATGCAAAAAATTATCCCCTATTTCTACTTTTAAAAGGTCAAAAAAATTTATTAGTGTTATCATAATTATTTAATGATTACTAAATAAGTCATATTGTAATTAAGAAAATATTTTATTAGTATTAATGAATCATTATATAATGGACTATAAAAGGAAAAATATAGTATAAATTAATAAGTTAATTTTTAATTAAATATGTTACCAAATAAATCATTATATGATATAAAAGAAAAAATTAATTATTAGGTAAATTATTATTTTTTAATCCTTTTGCAGCATATACTAAACAAAAATAGAGAGTAGTATATAGGATTATAAATTGGCTCAAACTAAGATTCCTATGATGCTTAAGTTACGTATATCATAAAAAGTCGTACCATTGCATAAGACTCTCGTATCATCAGAGTTTGGGAAAGTCCTAATGTACGCAGTATTGTACCTTTATTTTTTTCATAAAGATGATGATTAAGTATATCATACACTAAATAAATAAATAAAAGTCTGAGTCAAACACTCTAGCAAAACTCCATTGGAATATCTAAGTTTTGTTTTTCAGTTAATTCAGTTCCCTTATACAACTCTGTTTGACGAGATCATGAAATATGAATATGACCTTCAATTAATGAAAATATTGTTGTTTATAAAATGAAGTGGCAAACATGACTATTGTAATTACTTCTTTAGTGGACTAAAGATTACCAAATAAGTTGTCATATATAAGAAAATTGGTTTCATAAATTAATTATTTCAAACAAAGTTGTTGAAAAGTAATAAACTATATATAAAAGAAAACGATTCCATAATTATTCCAACGAACTTGAACAAAATAATAATATCTAGAGCACGTCTTTATAAGTACTACAATACTAATCGCTTTGACTACAAATTCTAAATTCTTACTCTGTGTGGAACACATTCTCCTCAACTAGTAAATATAAAAGTGCTTAAGTTTGGAATTTTGAAGAATATTTGATCCATTGATCTCGAAATTAAATTTAAGAGTGAGATTGAATAAAATATCGTATTGAGTTTTTTTTTTTTTTTAAAATGTTAAATTATTTGCAGAAAGAAAGTTATCCCAAATTTAAAAATTACGTCTAGTTCTACCATAAAACAGCATTCAAGTACAATATAAAAGAGAAACCGCGAATTATTAGCCATTTTTGTCACCAATGTTGTTTGAAACAGCCACTTTTATCCTTTTTAACTTTTTTCAGCCATTTTTGTCACCAATGTTGTTTGAAACAGCCACTTTTATCCTTTTTTCAAATAAAATTCTAAAAAAACATCAAAATTGATAATGTGGCAAAAAACTATCATAATACCTCTCTCCTGCAGGGGTAAAAATGGAAACTTATTGTATGAATGGCAGTGACGGATCCAGAACTCGACATCAGTGGGGTCAGGGACGATTCTAGAAGGGCCCGAAATTTGTAAAAATACTACATATGGTAAATTTTAGTAAATTTTATATGTAGTTTGGAGTATTTTATCAAGTTCGCCCCCCTCTCCAAAAAATTTTTTTTGTATTTTGTCAAACAATATACTGACATAAAAAAAATGGTCGAGAATGAGATGTCTCGCGGGAAGGAATTGAGACTTGAGAGTTGAGAGACAAGACTATTTTTTATTGAGAGCAACTTGTAAAATATCCCGTGAAGCGGGGAAAAAAAATTCACTGGGGTCAAATGACCCCAGTGACCCTTACCTGCATCCGTCACTGATGAATGTCTATAAGTTTCCAGTTTTACCTCTGCAAGAGAGAGGTATTATGATAGCTTTTTGCCACATTATCAATTTTGATGTTTTTTTAGAATTTTATTTGAAAAAAGGATAAAAGTGGCTGTTTCAAACAACATTGGTGACAAAAATGGCTGAAAAAAGTTAAAAAGGATAAAAGTGGCTGTTTCAAACAACATTGGTGACAAAAATGGCTAATAATTCGAGAAACCGCAGATCATTGACCCATAGCAATCTAAGACAGTATCATTGCATTTCTTTCCCACAAAATCACAACGGATCTCATTTGTGAGCGGAGGATGCGCTACTACCATCCTAAAAATAAGTTTTCTATAGCAACACGATGGAACCAAAGGAGGAGACTGCTACTCTCAATATTTCAAAAATTACTTTATAGATATCAATTCTTTCTAAACTTATTACTCACTTTTCTTTAGATTCATTTCTCAATATTTTCCGACAACATTTCGCCTCTTCCAAACCTAATATTCTAATAGCATTAGCAAGAGTTCTATTGAATGCCGGGGACATGAGCAAGAAACTTTTAGATAGACCGGAAAGGGTTTGGGATCACCAATCTCCTTACTTGTTGCATATTTATACATTCTTCTTTCAAATTTTATCATTTTTTTTTCAATTTATAAATCTTTAGAAAGAACAAGACAGATCATTGATAATGAGATAGAAGAACAAGTTCCTATTAGGCAAATGCCCGTTAAAAAAGAAATCCATATAGACCTACCAAGATCCAACAGTAGCATCCTATAAGGTTATTTGAAATATAATCATCTTTCAAACAGCAAGAAGCGAGTAATTTCCTATAATGTTATTTTAAATATAATTATCTTTGAAATGTTGATATTAAATAGGCAAACAGCAGAGCAAAACTTGGATCAGCACTCCCGAAATTAACTCCACTTTCCTATGGCCTTATATATTTATTCAAGATACTAAAAAAACATGATTAGGTGAACAAACAGAAGATATTCGAAATCGCGAACTTCCAGCGTCCGCTTCGCTTCTCTGTCATTCACCAGAAGCCTTAACGCGGGCCTATTGATCCGATTATAAACCTTAAAAGAATGTAATGTAATGTAATATAAGATTGAAAGAAAATTCATGGATTGTCATTTTTCCAGTTGCCATTTTCGAACCGAAAGTTCACTTCACTTGCTGCCTATCCTATAAATTGAGGTTCTCCCATCTGATTTCTTTAGCACATTCTCCACAAATAGTGTGCCGACCCCTCCTTATCCCCTGGCTTAGGAGGGTGAGCTGATGCGCTTTCTTTGTGCACTTTCTTGGAGGCACTGGATAACGTCTATAAGGATGAAACCTTTTGCTCTCAGGTTCATCGGGTTCTATCTTAGGAGGTTCAGGCTTCTGTTCATATTCTGGTTCAGCAGATACGTTGCCTTGCTCATATGCAGACTTGTTATGATGCTCAAAGGGATCGTCATCAGCATGTGAAACTTGTTTGACCTCCTGCCACTCAAAGTTAAAATCTTTCCTGTATACTTCCCAAGCCAAATCCTGCTCCTCTTTTGAAAGCTTTTCATCTTCATTCTCTTGCAAAAGAGTTTCATGTTCATGATAATTTGCAATCCACCTGTATGCAGTATAGAAATCTTAATCAGTCCTACTTCCAGAAAATCAATACGTGACTGCACTAAATAGCAATTGCTTTTAGTATAAATGTACCTCAAGAAAAGAGTGTAGTTTCCCTAAAAAATCAAAAGTATAAGATAAAAGTGCCTCTCCAAAATGTATTCTTATATAATTTTACCAAATTATGATGTAGGTATGCCGGAAAAGATTCAATCCTCACAAATCTTCAGGTGAACACAGCAAATAAAAAAACTCAGTTTGAAACATAGTTTGAGAAAATATTTACTTCTAACTAGTTATAAACTAACCAAATGGTCTGCCATTCGAAGTTACCCAATACAAGGTTAAGAAGCCAAAAGCAAGAGAGATTGATTTGACATGTAATTTCTCACGTGTCTAACCAGAGAAGTAAACTGACTTTTAGCTTTTGGACTTATCAACTACATTTGCTATGATCCTTTTTCGTCACCTAATTAAAATCAATTATATTTGGAAGGCATTACTTGAAACTTTGTGACCCTGAACATAAAAATCTCTTTTCATATTACAATCCCTCAGCGGTTTTCAGTAAAAATGCGCAGAAAATCAATGTGGAACAAATAAAGAGAATCGAGGATATATAAATCTCAAAATTCAATCAAGTCAAACATATATTATTCTTATACAGATTGTTATTAAACATGCCCGAATGTGACGAGAAGTTTACCTGGGGTGATGCTTGTCAAGCAACTTTTGCATTAGCTCATCGGAAGATATGCCGCCTTCAGGACAAGGGACCTCCTGATTTGAAGAACTTTCAACATTACAGCTTTCCATCACTTCAGCCGCATCAATTTGCTCTTCTTCCGACTGGGGAAAATATGCAGGGTCTTCCTCATCACCAAAATGAAAAAGATCCAACATTTCCTCCTTTGATATAGTTCTGTGAACTTGTTGCTTATCAACCACCCTTGCTGCAAGTCCTTCCTTTGTCACCTGTTTGAATATCCTAATTGGTTAGGGCCTTGTAGGAAATAAAAGAATCTATGGTTAACACTTCAAATTGTTTTTACCTGTCGCTTATAGATTTTTTCCTCCATAGTTCCATGAGCCAGCAGCCGGTAAGCAAACACAGGCTTCGTCTGTCCATACCTGCAATAAGAGGAAATGCTATACTCGTTTGTATCCTTACAATATCAAGGAACTACTTTATTCCCTATGTTCTTACCCTAACAAAATTCTTGCTGAAAGTGTACTTTTAACGAAGCATACCTCCAAACCCGATATATAGCTTGAAGATCGTATGTTGGGTTCCATGAACCATCAACTATGATTACACGATTAGCAGCAGGAAGATTGATACCCAGAGATCCAGCTTTAGTTGATAACAGAGTACACTTAACTCTGGTATTTGACGGTTCATTAAAACTCTCGACGATTTTCTGCCTTTCAAGGCCATCTGTCCTTCCATCTAACCTATTATGAGCATAGGCCACAACAGAATAGACAATTTCAAATTTATACCAAAAGAAAATGAGATTGCTAAGCAAATCCAAAGATAACACACCAGTAGCTGCTTAAGATTGGAAAAACAACCGTATTACAGAGAAACTAGCAAATTAAGGACGCAATTTGCCAGTAATGAAAAATCCAAAGCAATTAAGCAGATTATTTTAATACACAATCTATCATAAGGAGAGGAATGACTCAGCATTTTATGTCAGTTTATGCATAAACTTCAAACAAGTGTAATGAGCATTTTTCATGCATAAAAGTTTACCCGTATTAGACTTTCTTAAGTTGAGATTAATTTACTGAGGTTCCAAGCCAAAGAACTCCAACTCATGAACACAATAACTTGAGTATCACTGCTACACTTTAGAGAAGAGTGCGTTCAAGTATAATACGCCATGACAACCTATTAACAGCCCTATGTGAGATCATGGAGCTTTAGAAAACAAAGGCAATAGAAGCCATATTATGAACACAAAAACTTTTCCTCCCAATATAGGTATATGCTGATGTAATTAGTTTATGTACCCTGCTCTTTAGCACCCAATTCAATATAAGTAATGAATAACAGAGTTCTATAAAGTTCAGTGATGCTATATACAATATTTGCCAGCAGTTTTATGATGGTAACCAGATCATATTTAACAAAGATGTTTTCCCTTCGATTCATTAGGACACCACATACTCATGTATTTTACTCACAATTACATCAGTACCACTTCGAAAAGCCATCAAGTGGAAAAGTTTATCCTCGTGGAAGTAGGCAGAATAATTCAGCAGAAGGATGCTAAAGGAAAGGGCAGTACGCCCAAAAAGATTAATTAAATAGACAATGACAAGATGAACTCATGAAAGCAAGTTCCAAGGAGACCGAAACCTCAAGTGAGGAAAGGTTAAACAAGATACTGTGTTTATATGCAAGAATGCTTTAGTAATGCTCAGCAGGCAGCATTAAATTAAGTAGAAAACAAAAGTATGACTACCTAATATAATCATGACGGCAGTTCTAAATTTTAATTGCTTAACACAGTTTTAATTTTTAAAGTGTCAAGTTCTCTGAAGTGCTTGAAATATGAAAACACACCTGTACCAGTCTTTTCCCCGCCTCCAACATTTCCCTAGTTTCTCTTTACGAGTCAATTTTGAAAGATAAAGCTCAATCAGATCCAGCGTCGCTATGCTCTGGCTAAACACCAGCACCTTGTCACCTATATCAGCACACATTTTCAGAATATCAAGCAGCAGAACCATTTTGCCACTGTATTCAACCTCCTTGTAGTTGTCCTGTAGAAGATCTCTCCACCAATTCTGATAAAATTTTAAATAAGATTCACAAACATCAGCAGACAAAAGGCCTAAAAAAGAAAAGGAATGGAAAGCACGGCATCAAGAGAGTTTATCTATTAACAGACAAGACGAGATTTTTGAAAGGTTAGAATAAAATCAAGAAGGTACGAACCTCGTGAAGATAGCGATTTTCATTTTTGCGGCCTTCTAAGTTGTTCCCCAGCTTCTCTGGAAAATTGGGGGGCGGGGGAAATAAAGCATGTTATATTCTTTTATGCAAAGGAAGAAAGATGACTTATCCTACGCAGTAAATTTGAATACTATTTCTACCAGAAAAGCTGCATTAGATAGCCAGCAAAATGAACTTCAAGAAGATATAATAAAAGATAAGTCAAGGAACTTTCGGAGATACTGGCGTCTCTAACTGGAAATCCAGTATATGTGTTTTCAACTCTCAACCCTGAAAGATGTGATGGGCATGTATTGTAATAGTACATAACAGAGCTGCCTGAACGAAAAAAGACAAATATTCTACATCGGGCCTATTGCTACCTGAATTAAAAGGACAAACATTCTACACCAAAACTATTGCTACCTGAATGAAAAGGACAGACTTTCTACATTGAAACCCTTTGCTTGAGGCAAAACATTATACAATCTAATATGCATTTTGAAGACACGAAAATTTGTCGCCATAGGTACTCTAGAATTTTCTTCTCCAGTAACAGACCACTACTACAGTCATCCTCTTCCCAGCCAGGTGTCCAAAACCACCATCCTTACAATTTCCATCACTGCTCACCATCAACTAAAGCTAACAGATACCAATACTTCATTGCAGCCATGCCCACACCAGGACCTCCCAAAGGTAATACCAAAATAAGTAGTAATCTAGGTACACTGTATGACTAGTACCGGCAAAACGGTCGAGCCCCGCCGCGGGACACCCTTAAACGGGTTGGTGCAGGGCGTGTTTTGGCGGGTCAGCAAAGAGGGTGTTAGGATCCTCCCGTCGAATGCCCGCGGGCAAACGGGCCGGCCTGCAGACCTTTTCTCTCTTCTTTTTTTTAAATATAAACAAAATAACTTTTTATTCAATTAAACTTTGAGAATCTAAAAAACATATAAGTACACTCCATCTACAAAAATAAGACATCAGAAAATCACAGATTCACAATTTCAAGATATAAAAATCTAAATAAAGAACAAATTCTTCAACAGCATAGACTTTGAATCGCCTCAATGGTTGATTCTTAAAATGTTATCTTGTCTTTGTCACTTCTTTATTTGTTGCCAAAGGCTAGATACTACATATTTGGAGAGGATATGTCGGTGTGCGAATTGAGGGCCGAAATGATATATATATATATATATATATATATATATATATATATATATATATATATATATATATATATATATATGTTAGGATTTCTTTAAAAAAAAATAAGCGGGCCGGCCCATTTAACTAGGCCCATGTCCGCCCATGTAACTCACGGGGCCGGCCGACCTGCGGGTATTTGCCCGTGTTGACCACACTAGGTATAACAACATAATATTTAACAAGTAATGCATGGACTTGCAATAGGCAATGTAAAGCACTCCCATTCCAAGATGTTATACAGAGAATGTCATCGAATCTTGTCAAGTGAACATTAGAAAATCAGACATGACTAAATCCTGGTCACTTATGAAGTGATAAATTCTGTGGTATCAGAGATTTGATGTAACAAGAAATTTTCATCTTGCATCAAAACCATGCAATAACTTGATTTGAAATCCCAGCATTAACTTTAATTTGCCTAGGAGTAAATTTCTAGACAAGGTTTTCCATTCGTAAACTTGAAATATCCAGTACAGAGAAAACAAATGCTTTCAAACATGAACAACAGAAAATCTAAGAAGCACAGAGAAAAATTCAAGCAACTAGATACACATAATCACATGACAATTTGAGAAATATTACCTCCAGAAATGACATTGTCATCCATGTTTTCATCACTGGAGCAGTCATCAACTAGAAAATTCTCAAAAGAATCTTCTCGTCTACTACTGTCTTTGTTTCCTTTCATTAATTGCAAAATTCCAGGATGGTTCCATATCTGCACAGAACAGACCATAATGATTCAAGTGAATAAAAAATAAAACTAATGTGACCAGTATAGAGTATGACGAAAATTTACTCAAGACCAGAACCAGTAAAAGAACAGGTACCAATGATGGGAAAGCATAAATGGAGATACAACGTAATCATGTTCAATGATCCTCCACAATAGGCATAGGCCAAAAAAAATCTTACTATTGTTTAAGAGACGGAATTACCTTTAGACAAGGGATAGGAAAAAATAGTTTAGAATCCTATAGAAAATGGTCAATATATCAATTCACATTAGACGGCTTTGGCAGGAAACTGCACTAAAAGGTCCAAATACTTTCCAACTTCTATGAAAGTTTATACTTGAATTGAAAACAGTTACGTACTTTATCTAAAGAGCCACAAGAAAGGTAAAGACATGTATGAAAACTAAACTACAGGATCATGAAAAGCTTCCCGTTTAATTTTTAATTTGTATGTTGGCAGGAAGATCGTAACTACTAGTTTTCTTGCTATTCAGGTCTTTTGTCATCGAAATCTAGTAATTCTTTAAGGCAAATAACCACAAGGAAAACTTTCAGTAACTAGAAGAGAAAAGGCCAGGGCAATGACTGCTAGCTTCCACCTTCACCTATTCCTCATAATCTCTATACACAACAGAAGCCGTGCAAGCATGCTGCATTTAAGTTTGCAAAACACAACCTACAGAAATAAACCGAGACTGAACCTGAGCTAAGGCCTGGTACCCAGCGAAAAAAGAGCGCTTCGTAATCGTCTGTCCAGAAACCTTCTCTTTTGTGAAACCATGTACCCGAAGAAATCTTTGGTACAACTTCCTCTGTAAAGGAGAAAGCTTGACAGTTAATACGAAAACAGTTTTAGGGGGCAAAACTTTTTTCACAACACTCATGTCCATCCTCTGAACAAATCCCTTTAATTGCTCATAGAGAATATGAGATCTTTGGTTCATAATCTTCACATCATTGGCAGTAGAATTGGTATGTTGACCATTTTCTATAGGATTCTGGAAGCTGAAATACAGCAAAAGAGAATTAATTAGACACAGAATACAAATGGAGAAGCAAACGAGCAAACTAAACAGCTCAGCAAAGAAAGCTTGCCGGTTTCTGAACTCATGACTGCTACCAAGAAATCCTTCTCTTACAAAATCAACCATCTGTTCCAAATAAAATCCATGTAAATCAGATAAGTGGCTTAGGGATGGAGCCAATACAAAAATAAAAAATAAAAAAACATAAGCGTCTAGAGCTTACACAGTAGTATTCCATCAGATTGTTTTGAAGAGGTGATCCAGTTAATGCAATCCTTCTTTGGCATTTGTTTTGTTTCAAAGCTTGGGTAACATCAGCCTTAGTGTTCTTGATCATGTGAGCCTCGTCACAAACAAGAATATCTGGTCCATCCTGACAAACATTCAAGTTTCTTCAAGACCAAGCTACAGATATGAATGCTGAAGTAGAAGATGGGAAATTGAACGGGACAATAACCACTCTACTGTGGAAGTACATGACGAGAAATACAAGAGTATTACAAGGACTGAGCAGTCAAAATCTCTTAGAAGTACTAATGTATTCTATATAAACTTACTGGATTTAGGCAATGACAACCAAAATTTATTCTGAGTTCACTCAATTAAGGAAATGTCAAATTGTTTTGGGATCTCCTAAAAGATATCACATAACTAAGTAGACGGTTTGGTCAAGCCTTGTCACAACTGTAAAGTTGCTGTGGTATGAGCTATATGGTAAATGACAAGCTTTCTCCTGTAAAGGTAAGTGTATATACATGTAGCCTTATCTAGAAGCTGATGAATAACAGGAAATTTTTTTACATGTAATTTAGTCAAATAACAAGATTTGCCAAGGGATGAACTGTGCCGAATTAATGCCATTTTAAATCACCCAGGATGCTGGACCATGACGAATAACTAGAATTGTTTTACATGTCACCCAGGGGAAAATCTGGGAATGTGGATACATAGGTACCAGGCCAGATCTCCTTTTGAAGCAGAAGCTCATGCTGCTCTTATAGCTATGGAAAAGATTCAGTCTCTACATTTACTTAATGTTTTATTTGACGGAGACTGTTTAAATGTCCTTAAAAGTCTCAAAGGACACTCTTCTGATTTGCATTGGACTGGTATTGATGTTATTAAATCAGGTAGAACTTTATTGTCTAGGTTTAGGCATTGGGATGTTGCCTATGTTAATAGGAAGGCAAATTCCGATGCACATAATCTAGCTCATTGGGCTAAAGGGAATCTTGTAATAGGAAAGGTAGATCCATCTGCTATTCCACCTTCTGCTCTCTGTGATAGGGGAGGCACTTTCTGTAACACTAATCTTGATCTGGCTTCATCAATAGACTAACTTTTACTTAGCAAAAAAAAAAATTTAGTCAAATAACAACTTTGAAAAGAAAGAGGAACTCTTCATTCAAAAAATGGCTAAAAACTTCATTCAGATTTTAGAAATGAAAAACCGATAAACAATTTAGCAGTTCCCTAGGCAGATGTTTGGCTCATAACTGACAATACCCCAAGGAATGTCCAAAATAAGAAGTAAACCAGTGGAGAAAAGAAAATTCTTATTAAGTTTTCAACTAGCAGAGACCAACTATATTTGAAAATAATTCCAACTCCAAAGTACTATCCACAGTTTGTCTTCCTCACACAGATGGATTCAGTTCAAAGAACAAAAGTACCTGGAGGGCATCAGAAATTTCCTTTGCTACTTGGCGATCTTTTATTTGCTTCCCAAGAGCCAAATTTCTGAAAGCTGTGTAACCCATTAAGAAAACACCACCTTTGGATCTCCATTTAAGGATCAACTGAGATCTTCTCTCCCTTGAAACATTGTTCAGAAAAGAAAATCTTAGCAAAACTATAACCATGACAGAACATCAGAAACTTAAAGGAACGCATAGTTTCTAACTAAAAGTAGCCCTACAATTTCATCTAACACAGAAGTATATGAGGATAAAGTTTCCACATGGAAAATTTCAATCTTCATCTTTTAGAGGGGAAATCATGATACATCTGTAGAACAGCTAGATTAGGCAGTAAAACTATCTATAAAGAAGCTTCATGTTAAATCATGAGTGGGAATTAGCCCTCTTGTCAAGGCTTGTGAGGACTATCTGTTACAGTTCACTTCAAAGTTATACAAAATCAGAACTTCCAGGAAGCATTTACAGAGATTCCAAAGCAATCAATGATATGATAAAAGTAAATCTGTCCTAAGCCAACCTTGGAACATCTTGGAGCATGAAGACACGCAGAGGCTTCAGTTCAGATGGTTTCCATTTAGTGAACTCATTTCGCCAATTATGCAGGACACTTACAGGTGTCACAATGAGCACAGTTTGCAATCCCAAATCCACACTTCTCATAGCAGTATACAGGAAAGCAATGACCTGCAAGAGAATCCCGTAATTTAGGGAAGAAAGTTCTTAATTGGAATGTCTATGACATGTAATCCAGGAATGCTGAAAGAAAGAATAACTCCAAGTTCCAACGTATCAGTAACATATGATATTTAGACTAGTCACTTAGGCCCTTCACTTTCCAAATACATTAAAATATAACTGACACACAAACATACATACACACATGCATACACTAAGCTTCTAGAGTTGTAGTTAAAAATTGGTAGAGAATCTTAAAGTTTTCTCATTATGGAAATATAGTCTTAGAACAAAAGGTTAATATGAAATGGAACAAAACGGAGAAGTTGGTAACGAAAAAGAATGGAGAGAGTGGATGGATATTGTTTGCATTACAAAGCAGGAGACGGGTGTTTTATTCAAAGGTATCAGTCCCCATTATAATAAAAACCTGTGCAACTTCCTATGCCTAATAAGATGTTGGCCAACTTGTATTTCTGATATCCTACAGAATAATATATACAACGAAAATGATAAAAGTAGAGCTTCTCGTTATGTTATCAATCGTTAATTCATCACTTCATGAGGGGAAATGCTATTTCCACAACTTGCAAAAGGAAAGTACATGTAGACATGGAGGAAGGAAGAGAAAAGGGACTAGATGATGTGATTAAAAGATAAACCAAAGTATCACTTCAAGAAGAACCCATACCTGAAATGTTTTACCTAAACCCATGGTATGTGCCAGAATGCAACCAAGACCCTTGTCTCCAGATTTTACTTCTCTAACTGATTGAATAATATTCTCCCACATGAATCGAATCCCAGCAATCTGCATTAACAAGCAAATAAAAATTCCATAAAAAAAATCTATTTATCATAAAAAAAAATCAAGATATGTTAAGTGTCATTTAGTGAGAGAAAAAAAAAAGCGGTTTGGATTGTGAAAGCTTTTATTATTATTTGTAGGAATGTTAAATATGTAAATTTACAAATTACATTTCACACCAACAGTTTAAAACTCTAGAATGAGGTGGTGATTTGGGAGAAATCAGAGAAAGAGGCCCTACAAAACACATATCGTTCTTCGCTAGTTAATTGAAAGTGTGACACATACAAGTGTCGGGCCTGTTGGTGAAAAATGTGTGTCTAGCACAAAGATGTACTATTGAAGTGCTAAATGCTTAAATTACATGCACATCAGACATTTTACAGCTTTTTGATGAGGTAGGAATTAAAATGATCTCCAAAGATAAAAACCAAAGGAATAGATGTTCCTTTAAAGCCACTTGAATAAAAGGCACAAAGTAGATACTCGACATAAGAAATAGGCATGTGAAGGAAACCACATTTCAAAAAATTCATTGAAGACACTAGCTAAGTCATAATAAACACTAAAAATAACTACTATCTGTTTCAACAAGGATCTCCAAGAGAGCGCAACCATGGAGGTATAATTGGAAGAATCGTGGTATTCCCTCTGTTCAAAATAATTGTCAATGTACAGACAAGGCATACAGATAAGGATTTGGAAATGTCATAGATAAACATGTAAAAAATGACAAAAATAGCTCCATCTAAGAAGTGAGATAATGCTGTGTAGGAAATGAGTAAATTTGAGCAGAATTTCTCTCAGAAAATGTGGGAAAGTTGTTTTTCTTGGAGTTTTTTGTTTTGAAAATGCGAGCACATTTCAGATCTGATAGTGCAAAGTGCCAGTATTTGACTTGGGTCAAAAGTATGCTTGGCAATTATTAAGGGTAAAACTGGAAGAAACCTAATAAATAAAATATGCTATCGATTCAGAGCTTTCAAGTATATTGAAACGACAAAAATTGCAATTTTTGACAACTATTTCCAAGTCGAGGGCGTATAAACAGTGAAACAAGTCCACAAAGGAAAGAGAAACTCATCACGAGACCATGAATTGAATACAAGCCTTTAAAATTCTACACTCACAAGATAGAAGAAAGAAAAGAAAAAACTGAACACCAAGAACTTCATATAGCATTTAAAATTCTACACTCACAAGATAGAAGAAAGAAAAGAAAAGAAAAAACTGAACACCAAGAACTTCATATAAATAATATAAAAGAAACAAACACAATCTATAGTTGATGTTAAACCTGGTGAGTTTTCAGTTTCACTGAGATGCTGGGAGGAATCCTTACAGGCTCTTCGCCTTGTTCCCTGACAACGTTAACAATGTAACCTGTCAAAGAATCGCCAAGGACTTCAGCATTACCACCTTCAGATGAATTCCAATTACAGCTACCAGTCTTCATCATGGAAGACCTAACAGAAAACTGTGCCCCCAAGGACTTGAGACGTTCTTGACGTTCCTGCAAGCAGTAAAAACAGTCAATTGAAGATTCAGATAGATCAGACAAGACCATTTACCATCATTTCAGTATTGGAATTTACCTTTTCAATTGCAATTTTCCTTTTGGTCTCTTCGCCTAATTCTGTGTCATCAATAATTCTCCGAATCTTCTTTTTTTGTCTTTTCCGGTTGCTGATTAAAATACAAAGATTCATGATTTAGGCTGCTTATAGACTTCCAAATAAAAACATAACTTGAATGGCAATGATATCGATTTCCAATATAAAGAATAGCATGAATCATGAGCACAGGCAAAAAAGGGAACATCTAAAAAGTAAATCAAAGACGGACTAAAAATTAAGGATAAGACAGATTAGATATTTGCCACTCTTGGGGATTTATCTTGTTCTAGTAACTTTTTCATCAACTGAAAGATTTGATTGCAGAAGAAAATCAATTTACTGTAGAAACTAGGGCGTTAAAATCAAAGAGAAATACAACATACCTGATACCGGTTCGGAGAAAATCATCTGAATTATCTGAATCCGAATCTGAACTTGAATCTATCCGACTTTCAGATTCAATCAACTCTTCTGATTGCGAAGTCAAATGTTGCAGCATGCTTGGATCACAACGACAACACTTCCAACTTGATGTGTGGACTTCTAACAAAAACTTTTCCCCAAGATTCCTCTTTATGCAACGAATACAGAACAGCGTTTTACACGATCTACAATTTTTTAAGTCTCTGCTTTTTCCACACCATCCACAGTAGCATTCAGAGCAATCGTCCTGCCATTACCCTAGCGTTAGCATATATACATCATAAAGTAGGAACAAAAGCATTAAGTGCAAAAACGGCAATAATTTATTAGCCAACAGAAATTGCTTAACCACTAATACGCGTAACGTAAACCAACCATTACTCAGAAGCACCACTAGAAAACAAGGACATAAAAGAGTCCCAGTAAGGTAAGCTTTACTTAGGGTGCATATGAATTAGTTTTTTGTTTGAGAATTGTTAATGAGAGGGTAAGTGGGGTCCAAAGTGAAAATTTCACATTGGAGTTTGGAATGAAAGTGTAACACAAATGCACCCTAAATAAAAAATAAAAAAATAAAAAACTACTTTGGAACAGTGTAGTCAATCCCGGATAGCAATGCATAGAGGCCGACTCTAAAACGCCATAACAGGATAACGGATAGTCGTAGCGGCGCTATTTGAAATTTAATATAAATAATTAAAAAAATTCAAGACAACAAGGAAAACAAAGTCATGCTTAAAATCATTAAATCCAAGATAAAAACATAACCAAAGCCATTAAATACTAGAAATTCCTAATTTACCCATAAGTTTTTACCATTGTAAAGGGGAAAAAAGGGCTTTTAAGCTCTTATCCAAATAGTGCCGCTCAGTGTTGTCAATCCCGTATAGTGTCGCGTAGCCACCGACCCTAAAAATGCTATAGCGGGATAGCGGTAGCGGCACTATTTGAAATTTAATATAAATCATTAAGAAAAATTCAAGACAAGGAAAACAAAGTCGTAACCAAAATCATTAAAACCAAGATAAAAAACATAACCTAAGTCATTAAATCCAAGATAAAACATAACCAAAGCAATTAAATTCAAGAAATTCCCAATTTACCATAAGTTTTTGACAATTGTAAAGGGCAAAATGGGGTTTTTAAAGCTCTTGTCCAAATAGTGCCGCTATTCCCGCAACACTTATGCGCAACGCTATGAATGGGTCTGTAGCGGTATATGGCTGCTCTACACCGCTTTCCGATATAGCACCGCTATTATAACACTGTTTTGGAATAATAGCCCACTATCCTTCAACTAGTTTTAGTGCCTGGCCACTGTCCCTAAACTTATTCACTTTTTAAAATTGTGACATACTTCGACTTTTTTCCTATCTGCTTAGATCCCAGTCCTACCACCCACTCCTGAAATGTTGTCCGTCAAAAAAAAAAACACACTCATCTCATGCCCAACCCAAGTTAGAGGTTAACAATGTGCCTAATTTTGGGCCAAAATCATACTTTGCCATTTTCCCTTTTATATCTTCTGTCTCTCACCAAATGCCCCAGAAATCTTCAACCATTTATAGTTGCTAGTGCCACCTCTCCCTTTCCCCAACTACTGACCTAGGTCAACAGTGAAAGCCTACCCTAAGCATACCATAAACCCTGAGCCACAACATCCATCACTTGTAAATGTGAAAATTTTCCTGGCTCCCACACCCTCCCAAGGCCGTGCTCGTCTCCATCTCCGAAGTAATTTTCCATTTGAGGCACTTCAGAAGGTCTGAGTAAACCAGAGATAATGGATCATGTTCTCTTTGAAAAGCGCACAATAGGAGTGGGAAGGAGTAATGGTGACAGAATAATGCATACAGAGGGAGAGAGCAGGATAGTCGAAAAAAGTTAAGGACAGAGAGGGGTGGTAGGAGATGAAGGAATTGGCGGACAATTGTTTGAAGCTGCTAGGCCAATAAAGAGAAGAGAGAGAAGAAGAAGAAAGCAGAAAAGGGGAGAAAAGAAACGAATAGGAAAATAAAAAGGGGGAGGGGGAAGCAACAACATTCTCAAACCAGGTTTCAGGGATGTTACCCCTCTAAATTTATTTAAAGGAAAGGATTTTGTTCAATTTAGCAAGACATAACAATGATGAGTGGCAGGAGAAATTTAGCAGCTTGAAAAAAGCTCAAGTGCTAACAGATACTAATAGGGTGTAGACAAGATAGTTGGCTAAATTTCCTATTTTCCAACTTTTTTAGTTAAAAAGAAAAATCCTTTACAAAATTTATGTACATGACTTTGAAAGGTAAAAATCTAAGAATCGGACTTATTGAATATTGAATAAATCTGCAGCTCACACTGCTGATTGTACTCGATCCACAGAAACACAAGATTCTTTTGTCTGACACCCATAAACTTTCACATATAACATATAACGGAGAGTCAATCTACACTCACAATTTTGTTCATGCCGTCTAGGACTTGAATAATGATGACAAAAAGACTCCTGAAAAAAGATTAACAACCTAAAGCAGAAAATGGAACAAGCAAACAAGAATCAAGGTACTACCTTGGCCTGCATCTTGGATTCCATTAAATCTTTGCAGTCTACACATACTAATACTTTCAGAACAGGATGCAGGTTTACTTGCCAAGCCACTTTATCACAAGCAGTGCAGCGGAAACTTTTATTCTGATTCTTTGGTTGAGGATAAGTAGCATGACTTGTATCGGATACACTGGAGTTGGGAGAAGTAGATCTATCGCCAGTGACAGGGACTTTACTAACAATGTCTGGTTCACCCGGGGCATCTGAACACTCCATGGAGTCAGTTAAATTAGGACAAGCAGATTCAGTAACCGGAGAAGAATCTCTTTCAACCACCCCTTTCTCCTCATCAATCCGAAGAGCTTCCTGGTCAAATAAGAAACGAAATGAGCTTATTGGTAACAAAAATCACATCCGAGAGAAACCATACGTAAATGACGCGAGACTATTGAGAAAAAAGGGCACATCTATTTCGCACCCTTGCATATGAAAGCCCATATTCGCCTATATCACGTGGAAATAGACTACTTCCGACAGCCAACCATATTGGCTAAACAAATAAATAAATTAGAGAAGGACAAAGCAATGAATTAAATGGAAAATTAGCAACAAATTTGCAGAACAATTGGTCATTTTTAATTGATATGAAAGTGAAATGCCAAACACAGTCTCGATCATTCAGCATATTAATAAGTGAGTTTGATACCCCGCATGTCAATGCCCGAAAGGGCTTGGTAAAAAAACCTTAAAATTATAAATAGAAGATAGCAATTACTTCATCTAGTAATAACTAATAAATCATCAGGAAGGTCAGGAAGACATCACTAAAGTACAAACAAAATCCCTAGAATACATCAGCAGAGTCCAATGGGAAAATACAAACAAGAAGCAGTTGATATAATATACCTTTTTGCATCTCTTCCTGCGTCTCCTTCGCTTCAAACGGATCTGAAGTTTCTTATCTGCATTTGCATCATCTTCCTCTTTAACCTGTAAATTCATCTGGTAAGCAAAGTCCAATATCTAATTTGCCTGCTGTATCAGTGCACATGGTTTGCTTCACCAAATCCAAAATAACACATCAAAGAAAAATGAACAAATCATGAAGAAAGAATGACAGTGGAAAGCATGATTAAGTGATGAGACATTGTGTGAAAGAAATCTGTCCAGTTACCATTTTGGATCCGCATATCATGGCTCAAACTACCCTCGATTATCCAACTTGTTAGAGCTTTGTATGTAATCAAAGTTTAAAAAACAAAGGAAGAAACGGTAACTCCACAAAATCTCATCAATATCATGAACAAAATTAGCTATACTTCAGTAATTATTATCTGATTTCGTCAACAAAAATAGGAAGCCTACGAAACTTTTGAACTAAAACACTTGGACCTTATTTGTTGAACATAAATTGTTTCCAGAATACTGTAGACTATAAAATAACTTAAAAGCATATATATGTTAGTCACAGTCTCATAATTTCTTTACTTTGAGAAAGATCAAAGTAAAAGCAGAGCAGAATATCATGTTATTGGCAAGTCTCCGCATTGGTAAAAGTTAGGATGGAACTTCTTGCTCCCCAATCACTTCAATCAAATATGCAAATAAGCACCATTCAAATTCAGAAAATCAATTAATCAGTAGAGAAAACTTCATTTTTTATACATCATCATACATATCACGTACAGGAAAAGAGACTGTAGTAGATAATACCATTGACAAACCTTCCTAAAGTTTCTCTTTTGTTCTTCCGTGAGGTTCAGGTCTCCTTCATTTCCTATGGCATCTTCTATAAAAGGATGAGTAGAACTGCCATCAATCTCCTCCACCTGTTGAGATCAGAACTAAACAGGTTTAGAATACTTAAAAAAGTTGCTTACTAAGATAGAGGATAAGTTGTTGTGTACTTTAATATCCAAGAAGAACACTACGTTAAGGATGTAGTAAACATGACGAGCCACAAAACGGAAGAAAATAATTTAGTATTCGTCAAACAAAAGAAAAGAAGAAAACACGGACACGCGCGCAGGTCTCTTCCTTTTGCAGAGGAGAGTGATGGAGATACAGAAAGAACCTTAAAATTACTATCTGAAGGTAAGCCATTGGAGTTCTCTTGAATTATAATCACAAGACAGAGAGATTCCTTTCCGAGTTACTTTAGCTATATTTTATTTTTAAAATTTTGATACAAAAATAACCTTAAAAGTACTATTTAAGTCGAGATAAACCCTTGCAGTTTTCTTGAAGAATAATCACGGCAGAGAAATTCTTTTCAAGTTACTTTAGCTACATTTGAGTCTAAAATTCTCAAGCACAAATCCAGTTCTGAGAAAAATGATTCGCTAATCTTCTTTTTTTTACCTTGAGCTTGACCATTCAGATGCTATGCTATGGTTCATTTGTGGAGGAGCTCAATTGTAAACCACACATAAGTGAACTAGTAAAGTTCAATAAGGTTAAAAAAAAGATACTATGAGCACAGGTTTTTAGCATGATTAAACAAGGACAGAATAGCAAATGAAATTCAGTCCCTTGTAGTAATTTATTGCCTAAATACACATTTGGTTGGCAAATAATTGTGATTAAAGGCCTTTATGAAGTGTGTAACTAGGGTTAAAACAATTTCTGCTTAAGCCTTGCTTCAATCTTGGAGATTGGTATTGGTGAATGCTAGCGAGATATGCTTGTAAATAAGCTTCTCTGTAAAATAATTCTTTAACAGTAGGATAGCTGGACAAAGTCTATCTAAACAAGAAAGTTTGCTGGAACTTCTCTTGCAGCAAGGATAAATACAAAGTTGGCAAGATTTCCAGCTAATATTGGTTTGATAGAAAAATTACAGGCAAACCATGACAAGGATTTTGCAGTGTTTCACTATTTCCATTCTCTGAATGAACCTTCTCAAATGATTTTATTGATTTGCGGCCCTTACTTCAATCAAGGGGAAAAGGGTGCTTCTAATATCATGTACCTTATTAACTTACTACAATGATGTCATAGGCATCTAGATTATCATTGCCAAGATTTAAGATTACATATTCTTTTATGCACTTTACATACACAATGCATGTGTGTGTACATCAAAATTAATAAATTTCTCTAACAAGATGTGTTTATTTAGAAAATTATGTTTGCCTACGTCATTATAATATCTTTACATAGAGTTTAGCGTATAAATTATATTTACATATATAGACATGTAAATATCCATAAATCTCCATATATTTGTACTTATAGTACTTTAACATTTTATACAGTACATAGTATGTTAGTGTCTTTCAACTCTAATTATTCTCATTGGATATGCATTGATCAGATCTGTATGCATATACACAAAACTATGGATCCACAGGTTGCTTATGATAACCTAGATATGCAGAATATGGTTTTAATTATATATTAAATTTAAAAAAAAAAAGACTATATGACTAATTTCTAAATATACCATATCCCAGGTCAAGATTGGGCTTCTTGGACATATCTAGTGTGAGCAAAGCTTTGAAACAGAGTCATGCAAAAACTAGAGCTTAGGCTTGAGCCCAGATGGAAATCTGCTCAAGCAGCCAAAACACGCATAGATTGAATTCCTGTAGCCTTGGGCCAGCTGAATTTGAATATAATGAACCATTGCAAAAAGAGGAAGCAGAGCATACATACAAATTAAAAGCCAGAAAATTAGCTGCAAAGGAGTAAGAACGCACATAACTTTGAAAATTCTTTTATATGTTTGGATATATCTTCAAAAAATTAATGCATAAACCAAAAAGCAGTAGCAGATGCAACAAAAACTAAGGGACGTTGTTTCAAGTAGCACAATATTGATGCTACCAAATATTAATATGAAAAAGCTGGGAACTCACCACATCAACTCCAGGAAATTGTAGACCCAAGTCAGCAGCTTGCTGCGGAGTGCTGGCCAAGTAAACAGAAGCCCAATCTTTGCTGCCGAAGGATATTTTGTCTGATGATGACTTGTTAGAGCACAGTTTATTAAAAGAGGACCAACCCACATCTGAACCACCACCAGCAGCTTCACAGCCAACACCAAGTTTCTTCTCCAGAAAACCACTGGCACCCTCCTCCAATACTTTGCCATGCCGTCTGTCCAACGTAAAGAATGTCTGTTAATATAAGTCAAGCGAAAATGTTACAATAAAAAGGGAGGAATACATGCCTTTTCACTGGCCTATGGATCTGAAGATAATCTTCAGCATCAACAATTGATTTAGTAGCATCACTAGTAGCCTGAGAGCCAACCCAGTGAGTCCTTTTCTTCCAAGCATCAGTGGAGCAACCATGGGGAATCTGACTTTCAATCCACTTATAAAGTTTTGGGAGTTCAACACCAGCACCATCAAGTTGTTCCTGTTGCATGAAACAATCGTGAAGCGAAGAAGCAGAAATTAAGTAAAGCAGGTGCTATATAAATTTCTGCAAAGAGAAAAGCAAATCTACTGATGAACCTAAAATCTTTTAAATAAGCTTCTAAACAAAACTTTCCTTCAAATGTGGCAATTTTTTGGAGAATGAAGATAGTATTTGACATGTAGATCTAATCATCAGAAAGAAGGGGTATAGTAAGAGAATTAGAACCCATAAATAAACTAAAGTTTATCCCTTTATAAACCTATCACTCCAACATCCCAGAAACAGCTGGTACCAAGACTCATTGCCCAAAGTAAAGAAAGAGAGAAGACACTACTCCAGAGCAAGTAAAAGAAAATGCACAGAGCAAACATCAAAAGATCCACATTATTTGGTTCTTTGTGCATCGCCCAAAAGACAGAAATCCATGCACGTTACGATAAAATATTTTCATCATGTGTACTATTGCTGTATTGCAAGAACTACGGGGGTTAGTTTCAACATAATGTATCACATTATTGAACAAGCTCACTTTTACTCAAGAAATTAAACAAAGTACGTATAAGAACCCCCACACTCTTCAAAAAAGAAGAGTCCATTATTGATATTGTTTTAAGGACTTAACCTGCATTATTGGTTTTAATTTCAAGACAAGCTTCAATTTTACTTAAAACCAATCATCTTGGTAATGTCTTACCTATACAATTCATTGAGTTGTACTCCATTAATCCCAAACTATGTATTAGAAATTGAACTCAGTTAGCTTTCAGCATAAATTTAAAGAATACTTGCCAAACTTTTGGCGAAAATAAATACCAAATGCATCGACTAATTGATCCAAAAAGGTAATAGAAAATCAATTTCAAGTGCCACTGCAGGAAAATCACAGTTTGGCCCTCGGATGATAAAATAAAAGAGCATTGAAGTTGGAACAAGGTTTTTACTAAGAAATAGCAAAACTATGAACAGTATAATAGTTCTAAAGTGAGAAATACCATACATGTAAATGACCACTCTCGGTCTCAAGCTCATCTAGCACAGCCTCCCATTCTTCCTTGAAAGCCTCCATTTCTTCATCCACCTCGTTCTCCAACTATATTAACCAACACATTTCAATAAAGCAACTGAAGAGGGGACAACAAAGCCAACTTTAAAATCAGAAAAAAAATGAATAGAAAACAAAAAAAAAAAAATACTTCATCTCCGCTAAGTGTTTCCCCCAATTCTTCCCTAACATCAGCTTCCACTTTCGCCAAAGATTCCTCTTCTAGCGATTCTTGCGCCTCAGCAGCCTACCAATTCAAAAAAAAAAAAAAAGGTAAATTAAACTCCCGCCCACTACAACAACAATTTTTTTCTTTTACAAAAAAAATTAAACTTTAACAATTAAGCGTTTTTTTCCGAGTCAGAACTGTTGTGCCAATTAGGCTAGCCTTCCTTTAACAATTAAATGTACCTTAATCTCGACTTCTACAAGATCATTAATAAGTTCTTCAATTTCTTGCTCAGACAACTGTTCCTGAAGAAAAAAAACATTAGCCAAAAAAATCATACAAATTCAAACAAAAGATAATTTTTTTTTGTTTGCATAATTTGAAGAAGAATGATTGAATTGCCTCGGGATTTTGGGAAGCTTGTTCGATTTCTTCATCACTGTTATCAGAATCATCATCGATGAATGAATCATATGAAGCCGAAACTGAAGGATTATCAATAATTCCATCATCGCGGTTCTTCTTCTTATCTTTTTCATCATCCGCCATTTGTAGGGTTTCAATAGCAAGTAATTAAGGACATTGAAGAAGAGAGTAAAGTTTGGGGGTTTTAGAAGAGGAAAACGGAGGGAAGGAGATTTGGGGATTTTTTTTGGTAAAAATTGCAAGACCCGTTACTTTTTTCGATTTTAATATTTAATCCTGAACTAAAATATATAAAAAAAATTGCACTTTCACTCAGAGGAGGAGATACAGGAATCGAACTCTGAACCTATGGCCCAAGGGAGAATAGCCTTACCCACTTGGCTATTTGATTCCTATTATTAAAATCTATTTTTTTCAAAATGTCATCGAATTTAGTTATATAGACCTATTTTATTTAAATTTAACAGTAAAATTAGATAGTATGACCAATATTAATACTTTATAAAAATTCAGAGTTAAAAATTTTGCATTTTTAATTTATGGTCAAAACTCAAAATTGATAAAGGTTCAGAGAACATGGACACATTTTACTTATTTTTAAGGGCGCCATTATAAATGGCAAAAGGAGATCTCACGACGTCGTTTTCGAAGAGCTTTTTTTTTACTAAGTCGTTTCTAAGAGCGTTATTACAGGTGTAACATTTTGGCTCCAAATATACTACTGAAGCGTTGCTGGAAGCCAACGGGACGAGAGTATCTTTGGGCCTCTAATAATCCGTTTGAATTTCTGTAAAAAAGCCCAACTTTTATGGATCTGAGTTCTGGCCTATTACAGTCCAAGGGCCGACATTTTGGGCTCAATCCACTGCTGTCGTGGGTGGTAAACGAGCTCGAACCAACGGACAATCATAGTTTCGAGCTCGGTTTGACTGGAATTCAATTATTATTTGAGTTCTTTGACTTACGTCTTGAGTCTGAAATTTAGTTTGCATTTGTTCAAAATATTAGTAAGTCAGGGCGTCTCAATCATTTTGGAGGCTCCGTACTAAATTCTAAAATGAGGCCTTATATAATCGAAGAAAAGTAATTTTCATGTAAATATAACAAAAAATAATCATTACAACTATATCATAATTTTTGTCCTCCAAAATGTACAAACAAATTTTAAAAATATAAATATTGACAAACTTTCTTCATTTGAAAATAGCGATCATTCTACCTTTCTTTGAAGTAAAATCATTAACTAAATCGTCATCTTTTATTTGCTCAAAAGATCATTCTCAATTGCGATCGTCGTTAAACTATTGAGTCTTTCCTGAGACATTGTAGAACGCATGTATGACTCCAACAACTTCAATTTTGAAAAGCCACTTTCTGCAGATGCAACAGTAACTGGAATAGTCAACAAAATTATGTATGCAATTAATGCGTTAGGAAAACAATCTACATGCTTCAAGAATATAAAAATATCAATAAGTCTCATCTTTTCATCGTACGAGAATTTTCTAAAGCAACTTAAGCTTCACATTCAAATTATTTCCATCGATATCAAGAAGAAAGATAACCTATTTCACGTTTTTAGGCTTTTACCTATAAGTAGAGTGAGCTAGTTTGTCCAAAAAAAAAATTAACAATATTTATTGGTAGTTGTCAACATACAAAATCCCAAAATACAAACACACACCCTAATATATATATATATATATTGTATTGGAGCCCCCAATCATTGAAAGCTATGTGCGGTCGATCACCTCGAACACCCTCTTAGTCACCCCTGTCGTAAGCAATTTGAGTTCGACTCGTTAATTACCTTCCAAAAATTCATTTCGAACGACATGGTTAATGTGTTTATACTCGAATTGTTCGTATAAATCTTACTTGAGTTTAAAGTCAAATTTGTTCGACTAACTTCTTCTCTAAAACATATATTATATAATGAAATATAATATATTTTAATATTAATAATTAAAATTAATAAATACAAGCAGACAATCGAACGGTTCGGTTCATTTCTAGTTAAAATTTTAATTTTAAAATTAGAGAAAATATTATACCATATTTTTCATAATATTACTCAGTCCGATAAAAATCCCGAAGTCTTGAAACATGTAACACTCAAGTCTTGAATCGCTTTACATCTCTAGAAGGCATGAACGAAGTCAAGAAATGTATTTTTGAGGGCGAAAAACTGTAATAATATATCGATTTACCTATAAAAATTGTAAAAAAAAATTGAGAAGAGAGGACAAACTTGATAAAAATATTCGAATTACATATAAAAAATACTATATTTAGTAATATTTTTAAAAATCTCGAGGCAACTGCTCCGCACTTAGAATTGTCCCTGGGCAAAGGTAGCAAAATGGAAGAGTGTTAGCGGTCTAATTCAAGCGGTTGCGCCTTCTTTAGTAGAATGGTCTACTGTGGAAACAAAATGGACCACAATTCCTATGTACAATTTTCAAAGTCATCAAGTCAATGCATGTAATTAAAACCTTGAAAGAAAAAACTTCCTTTCTCTTTACGTAAAATAATCTATCACTTTGAAAAAATGAAGAGCCAAAAAGAAAAAAAAAACAAAATTGATTTTTTACCACATGTATGATTTCTACATTTAAATACATGAAAACGAATGTTGACCTACTCTTTTGTCCCTAATGATTCATTCTTGGAGTACAAAGAGGTGGTCGATGACATATTGGTCTAGTGACTAAGATTAATGTCTAATGACGTAATGTTTTTGAGTTCGAATTCTCTTCTCTTTCTTAAATCTTCTTATTTTTTGTAATATATATGGAAAATTTCTGATATAGACCAGGTTCATGTGAACCTTGTGATTCAGAACTGATCACATTATCGGAAAGTTGTATTTTTTATGATTTTATAGTGACGTGGTCAATTCTAACCCATAAGGTTCAATGGATCTGATCCATATCAGAATTATCCATATATATGTTTCCCTTCCTGGTAATTAAAAAAATATATATATATAAAAAGAGTAAAAAAGGTGGTTCGTTCTTTATTTCACCATAGGAAAAAGATTAAGATAAGATTTCATTAAATCAATAAACAAATAATTAGTTGGCCTAAACCTCCTCAGTAGTTGCAGTGAAGAGAGATTAAAATGACAGTACAAAGAAGTTTAAAATGTTATTTCGAGTGATTTGCAAAAACAATCCTCTTATTTGTTTTGTTTATAGCAGCCTAATTTTCAATCTATAATTTCACTTTAAGTTTGATAACTATTTTTCTTTTATGATCTCTGTCTCAATTCTCAACCACTAGTTCTCCAGTGGTGTAGCGGAATCTTATAGATCGGTGGTGGTTAATATGACACATAACTACCATAGAATTTACGCTTGGGACCAAAATCATTAAAAAAAATGTGAGACTTAAATTAATAAAATTATAAATTAGTTGCTATAAATAAAATAGATAAGACTTGTTTTTGCAAATTACTCAAGTTATTTTAATAAGTTGAAATTGACAACACAAAGAAGCGTTCTTACCTTTGGAATAGGGAATTCGATAGCAATGTTATCATATAAAAACTCAAAATGATTTGTACTTTTTCTCAGATTGAGTCAAAACTGTTAATGTCTTCATGGAGACTTTACAAGAGAAAATATGTTAAATTAAGGCCATTCATTACCTACCACAAAACATTTCATACCAATATTGGTGTTTACTTGGAGAAAAAATATTGTTTTTTTACTAAGAAAATCATACTTTTCAATTTTAGGTTTTCTTGTTCTCTTAGGTTGGTTCAAATTTATAGTTTATTAATAAGAAGTGATGGGCATTCATTAAGGCACCTATATATGATGGAAATATCTGATATGGGATCAGCATCACGTGTGATCATGCTAGATGCAGATTTAGCCACATCCCTCGCAGAATAAGGAGAGAGAGGAAATGCAGCTGATGTGGTGAATCCGGGACCAGTATGGTCCCAGATGGGACTCTGATCCACTGACGTGAATAGACCATATATGATTGCTTTTAGCTTTATTGACTTCTAACCAAAGACGAAGTCAGCAAATCTATAATATATAAAGTTATGTTAAGTTGGGGATAAAAAGTTGTGGTGATAAAATTTAGCATTCTATAAATTGTCCAATGAAAAGTTTACATGTGGCAATCTAAGAATTGATTACTCTCTAAAATGCAATACCTCATCAGCTAATAATATAAACTGAAGCTTTATATAGCTATGGAACTTAAAATAACCGAATTCTTACTCATGTATATAGGAATTCTAAAAGTCTTACATCATGAAATAGATTTAATGTTCCAAGAAAAAGAACTGAATTCTTATTCATGTATATAGGAATTCTAAAAGTCTTGCATCATAAAGTAGATTTAATATTTCAAGAAAATAACTGAATTCTTATTCATGTATATAGGAATTCTAAAAGGCTTGCATCATAAAGTAGATTTAATATTTCAAGAAAATAACTGAATTCTTATTCATGTATATAGGAATTCTAAAAGGCTTGCATCATTCTTATTCATGCTTATGATTAAGCATTATTCTAGGTGAAAATTTTAAAAGGCATCTATATTAATTTTAAGAATATGAATAAAACATAGGTTACATATTATTATTTTATTAAAAAAAAAGGTTACATATTATTGCGGTTTTTCCAGTTTTTGGCATTATAATTTAATAGTCTATTTACTATCATTCATTTAGCCAAATGAAAAGTCAAGTAGAAACTCATAACACAAAATCACCAACCATATAATTCAAAATCAACCATGAATTCTTCAACAAAAAAACAAAACAAACATTATTGGGAGAGACCAGCACCCTGCTCCATGATAAACCATGTCTTTATCATTGACTCTTAACTATCTACACAAGTGGGGTTTTTAATGTAGTTATGACTCAAACTGAATATTTACAGTAGGAACTTTGAAGGTCATCCTCAAAGGGAAAATCTGGGAGAAAATCATCTCTCCCCCGTATGTATGTCTCAATTTTTATACTCAACTATTCAAAATTCGTTACGTGGTCATTTCTTCCAATTATATATACATATGACGAATTGTGATTGATTAGGTATATGAATAGAGACATACACGGAAACAGATAATTTTTTACTGGAAAATGTGGGTAGCAAGTCTACTTTTGCTTATTTTTTTTTTCCTACTAGAAAAGAAAACAGAAAAATGAGTTTAAAAATCAACAACCTTCAATAAATGCAAAAGATGTTTTGCATTTCTAAGTCTTGCCTCCTCTAGAAGTTTTTGTGATATATATAATATATATAGGTCTAAGAGTTTTTCAGTCAACTTCACAAATCTGTCCATCTCTTTAATTTGGAGGACCGTAAATTAGTGGGACAAATATCTCATGGCTGAGTTTACACAAATTATCACCATCAACATAATTATGATTCCAAACTCTAAAAGCTAAAAAACAATTTAATTGCTTTGCATGATTTATTACATCATTAATTGCTTCTAACTTCAAAAAGTAAAACTTGTAAAAACGTATGTTCACTTCATTAGGTTCATATGTTTTTGCATTGATATCCCATTATTTTCTCCATATTTGGATATTTACTTCCTCTAGCAATTTCTTTTTCCAGTCAAAAGATGTGTTCTATAGAATTTACTTTCACCTACTAATATTTTCTAGAGTAGGAAAATTTACCATGCATATTGTTGGTAGTTGGAGTCCTAACATGGCGGTTCAGAGGAAGGTCCAAGTGCTTGAGCGCACAAGGCATCTTAAGGTTCCCAAAATTTTTGTATACATATATACATATATTAAAAAACTATATGCGCAATTCTTTTGAATTTGGCTCTCCATGACTTAATAGTTAATACTCTGATTTATAGTATTTTTTTCAATTAAATTAGAATTTTTTTTTATCATATTTACATAAGAGTTTTTTTCTCCGGTTATACATGGTCATTTAAGTTTAGCACAAGTCTAAAATGATTGAGACTATCATGAGTGCTAATACTATTCTCTATTATTCTTTTTCCTTCACTTTTTTCTCTGTAAAGTTTTTTTTTTGTTTTTTCTTATTTTATCGGGGTGGTGTGTTGAATTCGGTACTGTTAGTCAAAATTGTTACACCGACTGCGCTAGCATATTCTTCTGCATGCCTATAAGAGAAGCAGATATGACACAGATTTTCAACCAGTAATTACTGAGTCTTTATGATATTGATATTTGGAGTCAAGCTTGACTCCACATGGGACAATATTAACACACTGGATTTGTGTATAAATAAAGAATTGCTTGAAGTTTGAGAAGAAGAAGAAAAAAAGACATGAACTTCAATATGAAGTTCTTACAACTTCTTCAAACATTCATGGAAAAACATAAAGCTTATGTTGTAATGATCTTTATACAATTTGTTTATGCTGGAATGTCTTTGTTGTCCAAAGCGGCAGTAACAAAAGGCATGAATCCTTATATATTTGTTGTTTATAGACAAGCTTTTGCAACAATAGCTTTGGCTCCTTTTGCTTTCTTCATAGAAAGGTACTATCATTAATCTTTTGCATGTAATTTCTTCTTATTACACATTCACCAAGTAAAGGAAAACTTTTTTTTTTTTTTTATGTATTTTTATGATAATCATATTCTGAATATGCAGAAAGAATTCTCCTCCTTTGTCATTTGTACTACTCTGCAAGATTTTCTTGGTTTCTTTATGCGGGTACGTATGTGGTTCCTTCTTTTCGCGTTTATCTGATTCATTTTGTATGGAAAAGAATAGATATTCATTTCTTCACGAACAGTTGTTAAAGGGCTGTTATGCTTTAGTTTGCATCATCCGGCTTATCATATGACATGATTTAGTCTGTATAGGAAAGCGAATATTCAATTCTAGACGAAGGAAACGTTTTTTAAAGGTTGGACACGATTAGTCTAGATTATTCGGCTTATCATCTCACGTGATTTAGTAGGAAAGTGGACATTCAATGGTAGACAAATGTAGTAGTTGTTATTTTCAACGTGATTTAGTCCAGATCATCCGACAAGATTTAGTCTGCATAGAAAAGTGGACATTTTCTTTAATCGCATTTCTCGTAGTGATTTTTGCAGGATTACTGCGAGTTTAAACCTTTACTATTTTGGGCTCAAATATGTTACTGCAACATTTGCTACAGCATTCACCAACACAATTCCAGCTATTACCTTCATCCTTGCAGTTTGCTTAAGGTACAAAAAAAACTTAATAAGTTAGGGTGCTGAGACATATTTTTTTCAGTACGTGTTGATGCCTTATTAACAACTGAGTTAAAAATGAATGGCCGAAATTACAGCATCACGTGTCGAAAAAAGTGAGTCTTAGCACCATAATTAGATCTCTTACAACCAAAATAGTGAATCCTCAAACACAAAATGACAGATACATTTTTGTGCATTATTAATTTTGAGTATTATATATTTCAGGATTGAAAAGATATCAATACAACAAAAACATGGAATAGCTAAGGTGTTGGGTTCTTCATTAGGTCTTTCTGGGGCTTTAATTTTCACATTTCTAAAAGGACCATCAATTTTTCCAACCATGGATCACAATAATTCTTCAAATCATTTAGCCAAAACTTACACAAAACAAGATTGGATAAAGGGTTTTTTGATTATGCTCTTAGCCAATGTAACATGGTCTTTATGGCTCATAATGCAGGTAAATTTTTCTCATTCTCATTCTTATTATTTTTATTTTTATTTTTGGGATTAATAAAATTTACTTAAAAAAAAAATTCAGGGTATGATCATTAAGCAATATCCATCGAAGCTACGTCTCACGACGTTACAAATCTTCTTCTGCTGCATTTTATCAGCAATTTGGGCTGTGACTCAGGAAAGAAGCATTGAATCATGGAAATTGGGATGGAATATCAGTCTCCTTTCCATTCTCTATTGTGTATGTCTTCTCCCCATATATGAAATGTCTGAGATTACGGTATGATATATATAAGCGTTAGGCCCAATTATCCATTATCGAAATGAGTTACCCATTTAGCATAGCGTAACCACGGGGCATGACACTAGTACATGTACTAATAATCTCTTAGTAGCTTGACTTGATTGTTAATAATGATACTACAACGTCCTGCCATCCCATATATGAAATGTCTGGGACGCGATATTATCGACTAATTATCTATTAGTAGCTTAATATTGTTCATAATGCAGGGCTTGATTGTTACTGCAGTAAGTTACTGGTTGCAACTCTGGGTTGTGGAGAAAAAAGGCCCTGTATTTACAGCAGTGTTTAGTCCTTTGGCACTTGTCATAACAGCTATTTTCTCTGTTCTCTTGTTTAAAGAAACTCTACATTGGGGAAGGTTAGATTTTTTTTAACCTTTTTACCATATTGAATCTTTGGATCACTAATATTGATGCTTTTTTTTTACTGCAGTTTTTGTGGGGTTATGTTACTGGTGATCGGTCTTTACGGCGTTTTATGGGGAAAGCATAAAGAAGAAGAAAAGGGAGAGACAAATGAGAAAGAAGTAGAAGTGGAAGTGAAAGAGGAGAAGGAATTGAAGTCCATTACATGTCAAAAATGACCATTCCTTTAGAAGAAAAGCAAAGAAGAGTATATAATTAAGACTATTAGAATCTATAGAGCAGTAAATTCTTGTCTACAAGATCAGCAAAGAAGATATAATTACTTGTAATGAGCAGTTAGTTTTTTAAATATAGACAGTAAAATGAATACCCTAACAGGGTAAAAAAAATCAATTGAAAAACATGTTATATAGACTATTGAGAATTTTCACCTTTGTAGTTGATCCATATTTGCCAAATTGATGAGTGAAAACTCCTGAGAAGCAGTTTTGCAGTAACTTTTTACATGGAATTGCAAAATGTCAAGGAAAACTAGCACCGTTTATATGAAATAAAATAGCCAAATCTTAAAATATAAAATGGATTAGAATAATATTCTTTACCAAGATTCTTTTGAGACACGGTGACCAAGACTTGGTACTTGATCTTCTCTCTCGTAGCTCTCTTATATGTTTGTAAAAGTGATGAGATAAACGCACAAAATTAGCGAGTGGAGAGAGAGACCGAACCCTATTTATAGAGTTAGAGTGACCCCTTCCCATCATAGGTCATTAGTAGGCTCCTTAGTTCTTCCTCTTTGTAACTCATATAATTTATACACCATAATCTTCATAATCTCTAATGTCACGAAGATATTGGAGATAAAGACTCATAATGTGAAATAACACATACAATGATTACCCTTCAATTGGAAGATCGGTCTATTGAGTATCCTAGAGGGGTAGTCGAGGATATTTTAGTCAAAGTCGACAAATTTATTTTCTCTACAAAAGGTGTAAATCATGACCCTTATTGGTACCTTTAGAATAGTAGAGATAGAGATAGAGATTGGGGCAAGGAGGTGAATGGTGATGGACCAGAGACCTATTATTCTGAGTCGTAAGTATTAAGTCAAATATGCTAGTCTTTCGGTATATCAAAAGTTGCACAACAAATGTTGTAACTTTGGTTGAGGACCAAAAAGGGTTAGAGCAGAAAATTAACATTCAAAAGATAATAGATGTGATCACTGATTCTGAGATGAATTATTTGTCGCATCAGCAAATCTTGAAAGGATTAAACTTTTATATATATATATATATACAAGAAACAACAGAAACCTGTAATTTAACTAAATTTCATTGGAAGAACTTACCTTTCTCCAATTTCATTGAAAATTTACATATCAAAGGGGGAAAATGGATCAAGAGAAATGATATACTAACTTCATTCGTCGTTTATGACACGTAACGAAAACTAAGGCAGCAAAGAAGCAAGGTACTTTATTAGTCAAAATATCAATATTATTATGACTTGCATACCACTAATTATATTTTAAAAGAGTAATATTGATATTTTTATTAAAAAAATACCTTATTTTTTGTTTTCTTAATTTTCTCTGCATGTCCTAAACGATTTATATTAAGGAATGGAGGTAATATTTCTCATAAAAGGCCTACAACTGGAGAATGAGCAAATATCAACTTATCTTTGTTAGTAGCAGCAGGGCTAAATAAAACCCTTATTCTGACAAACACTTTTCCTTCTTGGCTTAGCTTATCCAAGCATAGTGATAATATCTCTCATTGAAGGTCTTTCTTTAGAAAACTTTGAAGTACAAAGAAGTGCAATTTTAAGGACAATAAGCATTTCTTCTTGGACATGTTTACATTCATGTCCATTTATTTCACAATCCAATGTTATTTCTGCTGCTTCTTTTTTCTTCAATTTTTGTCTTATCCATTCAACAATATCAATTGTTTCATCTCCAAAACTTTGGTCAAATGGTGTTTTACCTGTCAGTAGCTCAAGTAGTACCACTCCATAACTATAGATGTCACTTTTCTCATCCACTTTCAATGTGTATCCATACCCTACAAATTCACAATGATCTTATATTAATATCCAACTGTCACGAGCGTTTGTTACACTTAACAGTGTAGTATAATAGTATACATACTAGATCAGTTTGTCATACACCGTTAAACGTATATGATAGGTAGTACACTTTAAAGTGTATATGGTATTTCATTGATATGAGGTCAACAACAGTTGAAAATCCAATTGTTGCGGGCGATTATCCACTATATAGCGTACTTAGTACACTAAATAGTTAAGAAGTACAATATATGGTGTATGCAGTGCACCGTTAGTATATGTATGTACCATGTAGATTGTTTCATATACGTATACACCATATAGTGTTAATAGTGTACTACAATTGCTATATAATGTATTTTTTCGCTATGAAATGCACCTATTACATTATATAATGTTTTAACCAGACGCAACGGTTGAAAATCTAATTGTTGCAAACATTTGGTACATCATATCAAATAGTCTATGTGGTGGTCTATTAGTGAATGCACATGCATCTAGTGCTTATATGCATTGATTGATGTATTTTTTACACGATGGAGCTATTATAGCCCCCATAGATCCCTTTTCTTTGCCCTCTAAAAAAAAAAAAAAGAAATTGTTTAATTGAAAAATAAGAAAAAGAAATAAAGTTTGCTTCTCATCCATTGGAAAAATTTCAACTCATTTAACGATACTCTAAAAATCATGGTTCAATCAACAAAAGTTAATTTTTAAAGAAAAAAGTTTAGTGAGGAAATTCGAGTTCAATATAATGGACTAAAAATCAAATTCACACATTTATTTAATAAAAAATCATTCTCAACCCCTTTATTTATAATGTTGTCAAATTTTAAAAACTTCATAAACTTTCAATGTGTGGGATCTCGAATAGTATTGAAAAGAGAAAGAATAAAGTAGAATTGGAAAAAATAAAAAATTATTAAAAAATATTAAAATGAACAATTTCATTAGAATAAATAAAAGATGTTAAGATATACAGTATAGGAAGCTGATTTGGGTTATAGTTTGAGTCTCAAATCAGAACCAAACCTAATCCAAGCAGACTCATCATTAATTTAATAAATAAAAAATTATTTCAACAAATCATATTTTTTAAACTAATTTTAAAAAAAAACTAGAAAAATTACACGTGAGATGGTGGGGCTTATGGTCGGTTATAACTGAAAACAAATAGGTTATGTAATATAAATATATATAGTTTGGTTGGATTTGGATTGTAACATTTTTTTTAAAAAAAATCGAATGTTCGGTTTTAATTTAGTTCAAATCGAAACCAATTCAATGCACCGCTCAAATCGAAAAATTATTTTGAATGGGTTTGGGTCTGTTTGAATCAGTCGGTTTCGATTTTTATTGAACCTCCCGATTGGATTAGATAATTGTTTTTTATACGAAAATTTAAAAATAATAACTTTTGCTACTTCATATAAACTATTAAAAAATAAAATAAAAAATCTCGAATTCTCTCCAATTCCAATAGCTATAGGAAGCGCCATCGCCGCCGGCGGTACCACTTTTTGACATCCCCCATTTGAATTCTGATCCAAGAAATCCAAAAGAAAGAATTCTTATGTATTGTTCTTTTCTATGGTAAAGTTTCTTGCTTTACATTTTATTTCAATTGATTTCTTTTTTGTACTATTCATGAATCTTTTACCGTCAGATAATATTTTTGTGTTAAGTTCTTTAACTTTGGAAAAAAAATTAATTTTGTGACATTTGTGTTAAGTATAAATATATGTATTAATTTGAAGATGGAGAGCGAAGAAGGTGCAAATATATATAATGAGAAGGTTTTCCAGATCTTTTCAAGTTTCATGGGAAGGTTGTTAATTATCAATTATCTTCAATTGATAAAAAAAATTAGTTCTTAGCATATCCAAGTATGAATTTGTATATTTATGAATTTTTTTGTGTCAAATTTTCCAATAGGATCACCAAATTTGAGGATATAGTTGATGCAGGAAACAAATATCTTATTGGATTTCAGCAAGGGCTTGGTAAGTGGCTTCAAATATTATCACAGCTATTGAAAAATTGTAATAATTTTTTTCCATTATTTGCTTATTTTGATTTACCTCTTCCTTACTAGAGTTTATTCGACGGCTTCCGATTGACATGACTGCTGAAGTGGTTAAGAACATTGTAACAGCTAATAAGACTACAAGGCTTTCATCATATATCGAAGCCGGATGCTTTAATCCTCCTGATATTAAACAGAATATGAATAAGTGTAAGTGTCTTCGAATTCTTTATTTTGTGTTATTGAAGTTCCAGAATATTTATGTCCTCATTCTTTCTGTTTTTTTTTCTTCGTATCGTTTAATTTCTTAATGAAACTCATTGCTTCGATGTCTGTCTTTGGTATGTTCATATTATAATTGTTTTACTTTCTCGATTTTCTGGTATGCATATAAAAGTATCTACGTGCCATCTTGGACTCTTGGACAGTCTAAATAGAGGTATGTTCACTCATGGCATTATTAGCATTATTGCGCCCATCTCGACATCTCAGAATAAGTAGCTCTGGCTGGAACCTAATGGTTTTCTATAATTATTGTTATTTTTTTTTTTCAGAATTTGTTTTGCTTTAGTTTGTCCTCTGATCAAGTAATGCTAGATTTCTTCCTAACTTCTGTGTATTTTTCGGCTGTTCTTCCTGCCTTTCCCCACTCAAATTTTGTACATATTGTTACTGATATTTAGCTTTCCTGACATGTTGATACTCGTATATGAACTAATTTTATCTTCTATTTTCCATGTGATTACAGCCAGAAGTGTAGTGAAGGAGCTTCAGTGCCTTCTCGATGATGCTACAGCACTGGTGCAAGCTTACAATAACAATTTGCCAATTTTCCAGGATAAAGATACTGATTTTGACGAGTCTTCCTTTACCACAACATGTAACAGAGTATGGTTGTCCTTATCGTTATGTCTTTGGTTATTTTGGCGATTGTTTTCTGTTTCTTGTCCTCCATTTTTTGTTTGGTTTATCTTCTGGTGCATGAACATTTTGATATGCATCTAACGAGATTGGGAAGGAAATCTTATACCAGTTTCCCACCCAAAAAAAAGAACTGTAACCTTGGCTAGTCTATTTGAACTGCGAGGTTTGAGTTGAATTTTTCTTACCGTGGAGTATTGAAGTCTTTTCAACGATAAAAAAATGAAGAGGAGTGGAGGGGAAGAAGCTAAAAAGGGAGTGCGATATCATTTCCAATTATTAATATAATTATACTCCAAGGCTTATATTCATGAATGGAAATGAGATAAACTCTTCTCCCACTCTGTGCATGTACAGGTAGACCAGAGCTTAAATGGAACATTTTGTGATATCGATTTCCATCTCATGAAAAACAAGCATCTCTTTTCCCCAAGTTTATATGCTTGTAATGTCGTAAAATTTCCCTCTCACTTGAATTTTATATTTCAACATTTAGTTTAAAGATATAATTGATTATCTAGTTGATGGCCATAGTTATATGATCCAAGTTAGAGAAGCTTATTACCTTCGATCTGATTGACCTATCTCGTTTTCCTGGATGTATCCCCAGAAACCTGGAATTACTGATTACGTTGTCTTGATAGCTTTTGTATACGGAATGGTCAAACAAGACTACAAGATGCAGGTAACACTTGCTCCTTGCTCTTCAGTTGATTTTTTTTCCCAGTAAAATCTTTTTACATGATGCATCCATTCTATTACAGGAAAAGATTATTACTTCTCTTAGTCTCAAGTCATCTTCTGGGGAACTAGAGAGTTATTGCCTGATGTGTTCATTGAGGCCTTTTATCGATGATGACATCATGCAAGAAGCTTGGGGACTTATTCCATAACCGCCTCAACACCATTGCTTCGCAAGCGAGATCGAGACCAGCCTATTGTATAGTATAGGGCGTTAAGCACCTGCGGCGGTTCCCAGTGACCACTTTTTTCGACTCAACATTTTTGGCTTTTTTTGTTGAAAGATGAAGAGCGAGACAGAGAAGAAAGGGGAGGGCACGTCAGTGAATCAGCCAGTTACGAGAATGAAATGATGCCCCAGCCGAGACCAATCTATTAAAATTGCTTTTAAACTTGAAAGAATTTTTTTTGGGGGCTTCCGCCTTGCCTTACACACGGAAGATTGGATTGCCTGAATCACGAGTAGTCTTCGCTTGAAAAGGCATGCCTTGCCTTTGTCTGGGCCAGGCTGCTAACCAAACGATTGCACAAAAGGTTCTAACCCATAGACCTAAAGGAACATATGTGTACTGTCCTACTACTATCAATAAACCTTTTCTTCCCTATCGTAAAAAAGGCCATAGAATTTCTCGATTCTAACCCAAAGTACTTATTAGATCGAATGTACTTGTTCAGCCATGCACTTTTTAATTCAATATCTAGGAACCCTTTAGTTCAAGAGTTCAGGACTTCTTCTCGTGGGGCTCTTTGATAGAAGTCTCCTTCCTTCTGTGAAGGACAGATTTCTTAGATGCAGTGGGGTCTTCCAAACAACTAAAGAGAGCGTATTCATCATCTTCCGGGAAGAAGGAACTAGAGGGCAAGTTGATTACTCTTTCCGGAGGCTCTTTCTTTCGACCTTTTGATCATATATTTGGGATAAAGAAAGATGAAATGAAAGAGCTATTCTCATAGTTAGAATTTGCTGTTTGTTTTTCAGTTGATTGGCGATCAGGCTAGTTTTCGGATCATCAGTCAATAAACTTTCTCTTTTGAGATTTCATTTTACCATGTTAAATTAATACTGGGGACACTGAGGATCGGATTATGAATCTGAGTTCCATTTGCTGGTATACAAAATTGTTTTGTTTCCAAAGGTACATTGCGTTCGCATAAAAAAAAAAGTGGAATTGTACTTGTTAATTTCAGTCAATCAACTTTAACTCTCGATGTATCACATTTCTGTCAAACACTCCGTCCTATAACATGAACCAACCAGTTAGGTTTAGACTATTAAAAAAAAGGGTTAGGTTTAGACTATGCTAATTGGAGATGTTAACTGTTTAAAGTACCTACCCATTTGCAATAGGTTAAAAAGTGACTTTATTCTTGTGAAATTTAAGACAAAATTTTAGATTAAAATGCAAAAATAGAGTGACATGGAACTCAAATTGTGAATCCAATATGGAATCAATATTCGTTATGTACGTGCAGAATACATTTCAACTGTCGAATGTTGATTTAAGGGTTGAGTTCTTCTGTTAGATGTGAATATACATTGGGTAAAGTGTTGTTCATAATAGTACGAAATGATAAATATTCTCAATCGTTAGAGAAAAAATTAACAACTAAAATGGTACATTCGAGTACAAATATGGTGTAAAATACGTTCTTTTTATTAGACAAGGAACAATTTTGACTGTTATGGGCTGTTGAATACATTTTTTTAACGATCCAAATTTTTTTGGGGACACTTGTTGTAATTTTCATACACCTGTCACATAAGACAAATATTACATGTCTGAGGGTATTGTTTATAACGAGATAATACATGTTGCAGTTTTAAGACATGTCTGTAACGAGAGAATATTTGTAAAAAGATGTTCAATATATATTGAAAAAAATAGCGTTCAATATTATAGTCGTGAGCGGTAAAACATCGGTTGCGCACTGAATCAAAAAGAGGAACTATCTAAAAGAAAAGGCAAGGATATTGCAACAATGACCAAGAAATTGGCTCTCATTTTGTCCTAATGGTCCTCTCCACAAAAATGGGAACTGGAGTGCTTCTTCAGTTCCCAACTGCTCCTCCTCCTCCTCCTAATCTTCACTCCTTCCCCACCAAGTACGGTGGTGGGAGAACTCGTGGTTCTGATTCCAACTGGGATAATAGGACTACCCGCCGGAGGAGGAGGAGGAGCTACAAACAACAACGCTCTAATTATCAAGATTATGAGGAAGAAGAGTTTGGGTTTAGGAATTCTTGGGGAAAGAAGAAGAAGAGGTCTTGGTGGTCTGATGATGATGATGATGAAGAGGAAAGTGTTGGTGGGTTTGGGATTTTTGAAGGAGCTCTTGGGTTTTCTTCCTTTTTTAAGGTATTTTTTATTTACAACACTTTCTATTTTATTGAGCAATGAGAAAACTTTCCCTTTTCATTTTCTTTCATTTGAGTCCCAAAACAATTGTTTCTGATAACTGATAAGGATTCATATAAATAGAAGAATTGCCAATCAGTGAGGCATTGGTCCACTCTCCGCTTCATGTAATAGATAGTTCCCTCCCCCAATTAAAAAAAATATAATTAGAAGAACTCAAATCTTTGTTGAAAGTTACTTCCTTTATTTGAGATTAACTGTCACAATGTAAGTAAATAAACAATAATAATTGGAGAGAAAACGAGATAGAAAGTTCTCAACTATTATCTGATTGTCCGGATCATGTCCGGTTTTTATTCGCAAAAAGATAAAGAGCACTAAAATTTCAAAGTTTGAAATCAATCTCTCTTTATGCAGGTTTTTAGAGCATTTGGTTGGATGGTTCCAGCTGCCATTGTCACAATGCTGCTAGGATCTGGAACAAACGGCTTCGTCATGTCATTAGCTCTTCCTCTGGCTCAGTCAGCTCTTTCTTTGATATTTGATGCAGTGTGGCGAAAGTCCAATGAGAGAGCAAGATCGAAGCCCAGAAGACGAAGGAAGAGTCCCTTTTCTAGAGGAGCAGGTAACGGAAAATCAAGTAAAGAAAGAAAACAATATAGCCAAAGTGACAGGAAGAGCGGTGCCTATCAATCTCGAGAATCTGCAAACGATGTTTCAGCAAAGACGGGGGAGAGGAGCAAGAGTTTTGGCGGATGGGATGAACTCGATAAAGAAACGCCTAAAACCTCCACAGAGCCTTACCTTTCCTGAGATCATGGACTAAGTTATTATGAACATATGATATCCATTTTGCTATTACGCGATCGTTTACAGTTCTGGTAATTTCCTCTGTCAAATCAAATGGATTTCCTCCCTTTAGGTGCATATACTACAATAGTGAAATGTATAAGATTTAAAGTAATTTTTTCCAAATATATATCATAAACAGATAGGAATTGTTCCTTGTTAATCAACCTGGGACAGCCAATTAGCAATGGCTTTATTCTTGTGAATAAATTTGAATGTCATGGCTACTGTCTTCAGACTCTTTGATACCCCATCCCGAATGAGATATATGTAAGATTGATAACTGGTATAAGAATATGGACCATTCATGATCATCTCAGACATTTTATGCAATATTTATAGAATTTTATAACAATGGCCTTAGTTGCCTCAAGTGTTACCACTGAGCATGCACCTTCAACAAAATCCAAGTCCAACTTACCACCGGCATATGATATGATATACCAAAGTTCAACTCATCAATTTTCTTTTGCCAAAGAAAACAAAAAGAAAAAACTAACAAGCTCATTTTTTTTTTGGAAATATTCTCCTTGAATTTACAATAAACACAAGGATATTGTGTTAAATAAGTGGCCTAAGTAGAGGTTAGCATTAGCGGGCGCTCTTGAATTCATGAATCAAAGCTCCAACCTTGGCAACTTTTCTCTGCTCAATTTGACCAGTTAAGGGACACTGCATCTCTGTCCAACTGATCGGAACCATTACAGCACCTAAAAAATGCTAGAAAAAGTTAAAACTCAGATTTCTAGTACTTAAAAGTAGAATACTTTATGAACTCGGAAGGTATAATATGCCAGTAAACATTAGACTTTCATTCTGGTAAGAGGCAGAAGGCAAATCAAGATCAAAGAATTACCAGAAAAGGCAATTAATTATAACAAATCACTAAAAAGCCCATGCCAAAACTCACTTTTTTATTGCAGCAGCTTTAAAATAGCCAAAGAAACAAGAATAGAGAACCATTAAGAAGCATTCACAGAGTATAAATTCATGAACCAAAAGTCAGAGACATTTCTAGAACAAAAAGAGACATATATTCACTTAAAAATGAAAGCTTAGCTATGTAATAGGAGAGTCGATCATGAAATTTAAGTTTGAGCAATATGACTCAGAAAGATCTAGTAAAGAGAACTCTACCTGCAGAACTCTCAGCAGATACTACACCAAGCTCATTTTTTCGCAGTTGATAGATAATATGCTCTCGCGTCCCCAAGTGATAGCTTATCAAGAAGACATTAAGGCAACAAACTGAATCTGTATACTGAATCACGATCTACAGTTGAAGTAGCATTTGGTGATACATGTTAAAGATAAGATATCCAGAAAAGGGAATAACCATAACTTAGCAAAAGGATTCCCAAACCCAGAAAGGTATCCAGCAATACCTAAACCTCTCCCGTCAGTACGTATTCGGCTTTTGATTGATGGTATGCAAGAGAAGATAAACCGCCTCTGCAAACTAGAGTGGTTTTTATGATTCCCAACTTTTGAAGGGAAAGCTTACTCATCTCAGTGAGTTGGGCATTCTACAAAATGTCTAATATAACAATCTAGTTTAAGATCGCCACTGCTAATACCAAAAAAAAATTAACTTTTCGAAAGCACATGATCAGAAAGCTATAATCTGTGTTAACTTCAGAATACGACTCCGAATTTGGGATAGCCCAAATGGGAACCCGAACCTATAAGAACGAGACAGAAGGAGTAAATCATTAAGAAAAGATTATTCATCAAGGTTGTGAGACGATAGTGCCTGCTGTCGATAGTCAGAGGATAATAGTATTCTCACAGATTAAAGGATACGACTAATGCTTTAACAATATCACCAGGCCGGAAGGATGAGTGCATATCTACCTTGTCAATTTCAGTAGCTCTAACATCTTGCTGCCTGGTTAGGAAAAGAAACATTATTATTTACAAGATCCTGCAGTATATAGCATTGTTGGCTGGCGTTCAAGTCTCATATAAGGAACTAGCACAAGATAAGTAAATATCATAGTAGACTATGAGAATATTAAAATATATACATAAAAATAGTTGCATAACATTTTTGCGCTACAAGCAACTTGTACACGCATCTAGAGATTTAATAGGTCCCTTGATGATTTTGCCTCGCCAAAAACAGAACCGTATACTGACAATTTGCCTCACAAGTGAGAATGTAGTGAAACATCTAAAAAATATAGAAGTTTGTCAAGACAAAACTTCTCCAGAAAAATGAACTGTTTGAAGCAAGCACAAGCAATTCCCCATCTGAAGCATTTCCCTCTCCTTTAAAGGTCTGGGAAATATTCAATCTCAAGAAAGCGAAAGGCCAAAACCACAAGAGTTGAAATTCTACAAAACTCAACCAGCATATAGCGCTAATATGGTTTCTAATACTTTACCAATCACCTAGTTGAAAGATCTGTGTGTGTGTGTGTGTGTGTGTGTGAGAGAGAGAGAGAGAGAGAGAGAGAGAGAGAGAGAGAGAGAGAGAGAGAGAGAGAGAGAGATCATTCACATACCGAATGGTGCCGGTAAATTTTTCTTTTACAGACTTGGGACCAACACACATGATATCTGCCGAAGCCATTCTAGCCATCACTTTGGTAACCTATCATAAGAAATATAATAAACGAAAATGGAAATACATGAGAAAAGGTCCACCAGGAAAACTATGTCAAATATATGCCGCATAACGAGCACAACACATAATATTTGCAAGATAACCTAGTTTCTCATAACAACAATGTCTTTTTCCAAGTGCATTTGCGAGAAAAATACCAAAAGCTACACAATCAATGTAAGAGATGAGTTATTCTGAAGAAAATTAACCTAGAAAAGAGAGCGTAAAAGGCGTCTTTTGATCGGTAATCCAATTTTTCATATGTCCAATGACAGGAAATGATTTATATAAATATTTCAGTCTTAAGAGTTTCGGTGTGCTAAACTCTCTGGCTAGAACACCAACATTTTGAAGTTCTGGTTCTAGAGACCCCTTTACCATTGCAACAAAAATGTACTATGAAATGCTGCCTTTAATGTCCAAAATACTATAACTCAAATCCTCGTACTGACCAGCAATTGACAAGGAAAAGTATCAGACATAAAAGGCTTACCCGGGCAATCACCATAGAACCAGGTTCAGGAACAGCACCATGGGCTTTGAGACCAATGACTTCTACAGTAGCTCTCTAGTAGATGATCAACAGTGACAAACATAATCAGAAATTACAATCAATTATCCACCATCATAAGTCATAATTAAAAAGGGGAACAAAAAATGCAAAAGATAGCTCTCTTTTAAGAACACAAATGGTTAGATCAAAACAACCACCTACATTTCTCCAAGATTGGGCTGAAAATAAAGGAAAGATAACAAAAAAAGGTGAAAGATGGCTCTTTTAAACACACGATTCGTTGCCTCCTTATCCTCTACATAGCTATATATTCTGTATTTTTTCAATTCACAAATCTAAGAACAACTTATCATTTCATAATTCTTTGCAATAAAATTGGCAGGGGAGACCTCTTCAATTATTCAAAAATCAATAGATTAAACGAAAGAAACTTAAAATACAATCCGAGGGATTTGGATCCTTCCAGTGCAAATTAAATAGTGGAGACATTGCCGGTTGGTGATAAAGTCAGTTGAACACTGACTTGGCAAAATCTCCGCATTTTGGACACCTCTCCGGTGTTTTATTTACGGGAGAAGAGCCAAACCCCAATCTAAGGGACTTGAAACTAACTATTTGAGCAACAGATCAACCTAATTCAGCAAAGTTATTCACAGTGCAACAAAAATAGATTTTTTTTTTTTACAAAAATCCGAGAAATTAAGAACTCATGAATTCAACTAAAATTTATCAATTCTCTTATCATCTCTGAAGCATATAACTAGGGTTTAAACATCATAAGCTTCATGCAAATTGCAGCTAACAACAAAACTAGCACCAATTTCGAAAGCTAAAACAAATGAAACAAAATTGAAAAGCTTTCCGAAAAACCTTATCCGGAGAATCAGCCGGAGCAGCGACGAGAGAGAGAAATCCGGTGAGTGCAGCGTACACTTTTCTCTTGTCCGGCGATACATAGGCGCCTTTACCTGCTTTGAAATCCGACGCCTTTCCTAATTCTTCTCCCGGCGTCACCAACCTCTTATTCTCCGTCTCCTTCATCGTCTCCGGCGCCGCCATTAGAGAAGTTTATAATGTTTATCAGTTCAATTATTTTTGCCTCCTTTTTCTGCATTTCTGGGTTTGAGGGTTTTAAATATTTTGGAAGTTTTAACTGAAATTACGAAGTTACCCTTAAGATAATACTCTTTTATCATATTTCGAAATTGGTCCTTGTACTTAGTGCCTGTAGTATATGAGTATTCTAGATTTGGTTTATTAGTAAAAGAAACTTGAGGATAGAAACATGAGTTCGAGCAAACTTTTTAAAACTCAAAATATTCTTTTTTCTTCTTTTTTTTTAGGGGTGGGGGATTCGAATTTGAATCTGTGCTTGAAACTTTAACCTTTTTTTTTATTGGGGGAGGGGACCTATCTATTATAAGAAACGGGGGATTCAAGAAGTGGGGAGGGGATTCAATCTGATGACCTCTACGTCATGAGGCCTCAGTCTTATCTACTAGATCAATGCCTCATTGACAACTTTAACCCTTTAAATATTAATAAATTTTTTTAAAAATAATATATTTTTAATAGAATACAAGTTCCCAAATATGAGCTTATGCTTTTGAAGAGGTTAAAAAATTATCTTTCTTTTAAGATAAAGAGAACACCAATGAGATATTGGTCTAATAGACAAAATTGATAACTCAAGACGTAAAAGTCTTTAGTACGAAACACTCGTAAAATCTAACTTTTATTCAGAAGGTATGGCATGGTTTGAAACTCTTTAACATGGTACTAATTACTCATGGTGAAAGTGAAGACTAATCTAATAAAAGAGATTTGAACTCTAGTATGCAATATGACACTGGTAAATTGCTACCACTAGTCCCCAAACTCAGTTAAAATGATTGATCATTTACTCAATAGTAATAAGTCTTTAATATATCGAAGTAAATAATATGCAAACAACACAATGTAAACTATCTAGCTAGTTGTATCTAGTAATGGTCTTTTTCACCATTTAAGTAGGTATCTAGTTGTAGTATGTGGTGTGTGTTGGAGTGGGTGGTGATGGTTGTGTACCATAAAAGCAGCAGCCATTGACATAAATTTCTTGCTTCCAAGTTCTTATCAAAGAAAACTTCCAAATGTCTTTCAATGAACTGGTAATGATCAATTGCATTTAGTTTGATGTTTCCTCTAGTGCTAGTACATTTTACAGGTTACTCAATCTTATTATCGTTTTTGTAGGACTCGTCTCACAGTCCCCTCATCACATTAATTGAGCGGAGCTTACATTTACAGGTAGACCCCGCTCAATGTATTGTGAGGTGATTGTGAGACTAGTCTCACAAAAACAGGTTATATGATTAAATTTTCCCATTTCACCCTATCTAGAACCTGACTAATGGTCCTTCCTATTGTACTCGGAATATCTCTTCAATGCTTTTAAAACCGAACATTTAGTTAGTAAATTTGGTCAAAAGGCCAAATATCCCCCCTTGAACTCAAAATGTTTTACCAACTAGCAAGGGTCCTAGCTCTCAATGGTGTGAAAATCGCCTGTAACCGCGTATGTCCTTATTTTTGTACTCAACCAATCAAAATTTGATGTGTAAACATTTCTTCAAATTATATATATATATACATGACGAATTGTGATTGATTATATACAAGAATGGAAACATATACATGAACAGATGATTTTTTGCCCTCTCAATGAAGGCTAGTTAGTATACCCTGTGAGAAAAAATACGAAGCACACATAAAATAAAGATCCAAAAGTACAAGAAATTAAACAAATAGATGCTATTTCAAGACAAGAACAATCCTTCTAGTTGAATAATGCTATTTTCTTAGCCTGTTTGATGCTAATATCCTTATTTACTACATACATTTTCTTACTACATAAACCAACAAATAAAAGAAAAAATAAATACTATTGAAGAATCACTGAATCAGCACAAACATGGTTGGAAATATCATATCTTCTTCTTAAAAATTTAATACCTACTAAAAAAAAATTAATTTCTTCATGATCATCATATATAAACTTTTTTTACTAATGATTAAAAAAGAAAAAAATATATTAAATAATTTTTTCAAGGGCATAATGGGTTTTTTCCAGGTCCACCATAGTAAAAATGAGTACCCCATTCATTGTTATAGGAGCTCTTGATATTGTAACAATTGGTATTTTCAGCAAGGGTTGATATATCTTGAATTGAGGTGAGGCTATTATCGGAATCCACAATTTCAAGGTTTCTAAAATAACTTGATTTTCCAAAACCATCATCAGCAAAATGTCCTGAACCCATTTGAGTTGATGTGTGTTCCCCATTTGCCCTTGAGTTCACTACTTCCCCACCCCATTCCACCATTGTTGCCCTATTTGCTAAGTGTGTAAATAGTTCAGCTGGCCAATATCCCACTAATGTCTTCTCACCCATAACTCATCCACCAATTCCCTATCTTTGGATCCTGCATTTGGTTAACATACCATCAATATATCGTGTATTTGGACAGTGTTTTGTTTCTAAACTCAAACGTATGGTTTTTGTATTTGGGACCCACATAATATGATTTATTAGGGGCTAGTTCTGATATGGATAAAGTCCATTGAGAATCAGAACTGACTAACATCACCACATAAGGAGATATACATCTTTGTGATGATATTATCAGTTTTGGACCACAAAGTTCACATGCACTTGGTCCATATCAAAAGTTTTTCCTTTATTAGGGGCAAAAACTAGGGTTTTTATATGTTACTAGAATATACCTTCCAAACAAGTATGGTGATGTCGTATTGATTTCCAGCCTGTGAAGAGAGTGGAGAAATAGCAGCACCAATTGCAATCCTACTATTTGTTTGCACAAATCCTGAGCATAGAAGATTGTAGCACCCTGTTGCTTGATATGCATCACTCTGCAGTTTATTGTGTCACACAACTTAGTTAATTTATGGAATATACTTTCTTAAGGTAAAATGAAGCTCGTGCTTGACGCGATAATTAAATCTTTATTTGTTATCTGCTAGGTTAAGGGTTCGAACTCCGGAAACAGTTCTTTTATGAAAAATAATGATAAATTTGCGTACATCGAGACTTCACTTAAACACTATTAATGCGGAAACATTGAGCACGACATTTTTTAATTTTTAAGTTAAAATAAAGAGAAAATGAACTTCACCCTCCCCCGAATAAATAAATAAATAATCAAACTTGTGTATTACACGTTATACAAAATTTCAATGTACGACCATATTTCTTGAGGACCATATCATCATCGTCATGAATGCGCAAGAGACATCATCCATGTGCAATAAAACCTTACACTTAATGAAAGTCATTAATTAGTTAACTATACTTATTGTGACATAAAAATAAGTGCCATTAATTATGAAATGTACACTGTCTAATAGTATTTGAAATCAAGAAGAGAGAAAAACTTTGAACATTCACTTGTCCCAATTATCTTCTTGTTTTTTGAAGATTTCCAAGAGAGATTCCTCAGGTTCTTTCATTCTTAATGACTTATTCAATTTAGATTCCATGTATTATACGTACAATGTTACATGTGCCTGTTGAATTTCAATTTTTTTTCCAAAAATACAAATGAAATACATTTTCAAGACATAAATTATTAGTGTAAAAAAAATATTAGAAGGATAAACAATTTTTTTCTTTCGAAACCCGTTAGGGTAAAAATTCATTGCATATCAGCTTGACAAGTTTGAAATAACAGAATGAGGGGAATCGAACTCCCCTATATGGTTAGAGACAAGTCTCATACGACCTGACATATGAGTCGGAACATTTCCAAAGCATTTAACAAATGAAAGTGCGAGACTTGAGAGGAAAAAAAAAGATCTAACAAAGCTTTAGCCTCATCTAGAAGGTGTCCAAGGATTGAGAAATGTCCGATGTACGCAGTTTTACTCTTACCTTTCTTACGAGACTGAAGGGTGTACATAAAGAGGGGGAAAGTAAAATAAACGGAAGAACCTTCAAGGCACGGCACTCTTTATTCAAAAAAAATAAATAAATAAAAAAGCAGGCACATCATTCTATTAAGTCAAGGATACATCTCAATTTGAATAATTAGTTATTTTTACTAACTTGATGACAATTTTTTTCTTAAATATTCATCTTAAAATATAGTGTTTAATGTGGGAATTACGGGTTTGGATATTTTAATTAGATTGCTTCTGAAGAAAGAAAAATATCTTAGTTGATTATTTTTGTACTAACTACTAAATAATTAATTACTTTCAAAGAAGGAAAAAACAAACCCTACTGTAATTAATTAAGGATCCTAGACAAAAGTTGACTTTGAATATATACTTTTTATTGTTATTGTTTTACTTATTATTTTCTTTTTCACAGGAAAAGATTGACTTTGTTAACCTAGAAGTCAACAGAAAAAATGGGAATACAAGAAAAAAGAAAAAGAAAAATAGTAGAAAAAGGAAGGAGAGAGATCTGACCGTCCAATAAGTGAACAATCTAGGCCTTGCGTCACCATACAGCTCCGGACTAACCTGACTAGTAGAAGTATTAAAAGCTTCATAATTTAAAAAAAAAAAAATTAAAGTAATTATTTTTTTCTAAAAAAATATAATAAAGAGTTAGAATTGAGTGATCGTCTGTGAAAAGGTGCAGGAAATGGAACGAGTACCTGCCAGCCGGCTTCAATGCTGTTAAGATCCCCGTCGAAGGATCCCGAAAGAACCCACATTTGTGATAGACTAAACTCGTTGACCACTTCTACTTGTGGGTCCCACGCGTTTATCGTCGCCCTTGCTCCGTATATCTCTTGGGATGATCCAGTATATCCTATTGCATGCTTTGCAAAATTAAAAACAAAAATATTTATCAAATTAATAAAATTTTCCATCACACTCAAAATATTCAAAAATTATGTAATCAGTATTAGTATTATTGAATACGTCTAAAATTGAATGTTCACTTTTATAATAATATAAAAGACCGACTGTTTACTGATGGTGGATGGTGGAGATGGGGGTGGTGGGGAGCATACCTCATGGCCATTGCCGCTAACAACATCCGGCACTTCCGGGCGTCTAGCAAGCGGAACCCTAGTTTGTTTCTTGCCGAAATGGTACAAGGATTTAGCTCTCAACACATCATGCACCGTGCTACGTCTAATCGGAACTGTTCCCTTAGGGCATCTAACCCCATTTTCATGCCAAATTTGCCAATTTCGCCCTCCCAATCCTCCATTTCTACTACTATTAGTCTCTTTTACAGTTTCCGCCATTTTCGCCTCCTTCGGCATCTCCGGTCGAACTCTCTAAAAATTAACAAAAAAAAACATTTTATTAAAAACATTTATTATTTACCAAATAAAAAAGAGAAAATAAAAATTAATAAGGAGAGTGGTTGGTAGTTGGGAGCTTATTATTAAAGAACACAAATTTATTTTTTTGCGTTACGTTTTGTCAAATAAAAAAGTTATTGGCATAGTATGTAGTGTGTATGTACATTGTGCAACTTTTATTGGACATTTTTTGGAATAAGGTACCTGGATCTTGTGATTCTTGAGTAGTGGATGATCTAAAGCTGGTTGCTTTTTCTTATGAACACAATCAATGATATCTCCATCTGGGCTCTGCATATTCAACATTACATTAAAAAAAATTAATAATATACTAAAACAAAATTTTATAACTCGGTCCTAATTGTATTTTGTAGTTCAGGAGGTTAGGAGTTGATCGACTTATAATACCTCTATAGAGAAGACAGCAGGCTTGTTGATGTGGTTCAAATGTTTTTGGATTCTAGCAAGTCTTAAGGTACTAACTTGCCTATATTTTGTAATGTTTAAGGTTGAAGAAAAAGCTTGAGAGAAGAATAAGAAAGGAAGAAGAAGAAGAAGAGATGAAAAGGCCATTGCATTCAGTGCCAAACAAATTAGAGAGAAATGATATTCAAAATGGAAGAAAACAAAGAGAAGTCAGTAGTCAAAGGATTTCTTTATAACCCCTAAAAAGAAAAAGACAGCCTCAAACCAAGAAGAAATGAAGCCAAGAAAATGACCCTTCTAGTCCTCTGAATAAGATGAGAAAGAAAGGGTTGGTGAAGAACAATTAAGCTGATGACAGGGTCATCATTGTCTGAAGCTGCTGCTATTCATATTTATACTATATGGGATACATCTAGCGGAATATGAAAAAATCAGTACGTACGGAACGCTTCAGGACATGTGTTTTTAGACATAAAAATAGAACCAGTGTTCTTAAAAAATACGACAGATATCGTAAAATAATGACAGATTTCCGTTTTAAATTAATTTTAACGGTCAAAATTTCAATCCAACGAACGAGAGTAAGTCCCACACCCGTTCCGCACGAAAGCCGCAGCGATTTTATATCTCTAAGCAGAAACTACAATCAAGAAGAAGAAAGAGGAAAGAAGGAAAGATGGAAGAAGGATTATACATACATAAAATCGGATAACGAAGCACAGTTTAAGCAGTAAAACTTCTAATGGTTAAGTTGGGAGTTCGAGTCATATAGGAGCGGAAGTGAGGTCCTCAGTCTCCACACCCCACATCTCACTGGCTTTCTTTAATTGCGCACCCCAACCCCATCTCACTATTATAAATTCATTACTCTTCTACTGCTACCACGCAATACCCCTTCCTACGCCATTAATACTATTTCATCTTCAAAACATCGCATGGCTTATAATTACTACTTACCTTCTTTCCCAGTCCTCTACGTTTTTATATTTCTTTTCTTTATAGTTTATCCATGCACTTACTACGCTAGCTGTGTCAGCATATAAAATGGACTAGTAGTGAATTCCTTGGTCAAAACCCTCCATCAAAATGTTCGACAAATTTTCAGTAGGAATCTTATGTTTCGTTCGGTGTCCCATTTCCTTTTTTTTTACTAATAAAAAATTGATATGTATTAATTTTTTAATTAAAAAATTTATAACATAAAAGAAATAGTAAAACTTGTAGAGGAAAAGTGAACATGTGACAGATATCTATTCGTGCGGAAAGGAAACGGGATAGAGAATGTGGAAAGAGAATTTTTTGACAAATTTTTTAGGGTGGTAGTAAGGGCAATTTTTCCTCTATTAGCTACGTGTTTCCGGGTCAATTTGATCCAACGTGAGTTTTTTTTTTTTTTTTTTTAAAATATGTTATTCATAAAAAAAAAGAGTTTTTAATTAAGTGAATAGTTGTTCAATTGGATTAATCAGTGCCAATCTTCTGTCTTATTCACTATTTTATTATCAAGAAGTTGCCAAGTGTTTTTTTTTCTTTCCTTAAAAAAAAAATTATAACTTAAACGAAATAGTAGAACCAAAGTAGAAAGTGTGACTCATGAGAGCAATTTACAAATAGACTGAGAATGTGGTAGAAGATTCTAAATCCTAGATGCCTAGACTACTAGTTATAAACTAGACGAATAATTATTTCCAACCGTTGTATCAATAATCAACTCTCGAGATTGCGTCTGCATATTCTGAGAAAAGTAAGTATAAGAAGTAACTTGATTGCAAATATTCTTCTTACAATTAGTATTTCGCTTGACAACTTGGGAAAGCTGCTAGATTGATCATTTGTACATTTATATTTAAACTTATTATATGCATATAAGACAATTACTATATTTGATTTAGATGTCATCTTAAACTTTTAGATAGTACCACAAATTGAGTATTCATTTTTTATACAAAACAAATAGGAATGTGAATATTCACTTCCGAACAGAGAAAGTAGTATAGATACGAATATTCAGAAACCATTTTTTCACTTTTAGAAAGAAAAAAAAAAGATTAAAGAAAAGAAAGGGGTTTGGAAAATCTTTACCCCTACTTCTGTTTGCTGTTAGGAGACACTAGAAACTTAGCAACAAGAAGCTCTTTGGGTGGACCCTTATTTTAGGACTTCTTTGCTTTGATTTTTAATTTACTCTTCACTTTTCTTAACCCCAAATTTACGTATAGAAGTGGGTTTGTAAGGTATGTTGTTTTGCTCATATCTTTTAATTAGTTAGAAATATAGAGTATATATCTACAAGGTTAGTGTTATTGTGGAAAAAGAAATGTGCACTGCCTACAGTTATGATGTCAAAAAAAAAAATTAGCCTAGTTAGCAAATACTTTAGACTCAAAAAAATATGTTTCAACAAAAAATAAATAAATAAATATATATATATATATATATATATATATTTGTTAAAACATATTTTTTTATTAAAATGTCAACATAGTAATAAAAATATATTTACTTTTAAAATTTAAAATAGATTAAAACTACTACCAAGAAAAAAAATATTTATAAAATTACTTGCAATAGAATATTTATGACTAAATATGAATATGTTACTATGTAAAATGAATGTAATAATTAATTAAAAGAAGGGTATAAATGTCAGTTACTATTTATTGATGATTCCAGCTTCTCCTAGAAATGTCATTCCATAGGTTTTGGTGTGGAATAACCTTTCCCACTTTTTCCTGGAATTGTAATTCCCGTGGAATGATCATTCCCACTTTAAATTGCTCAACCAAACACTGAAATGGAGTTGTAATTCTCGTGGAATGATCATTCTCATTTCAAATTACTCAACTAAACGCTGGAGTAGAAAGAGAAGTGGGAAAACCCTTTCTATTCATTTCTATTCCCGCGTACCAAGCACGCACTATGGATTTTGAATGATGAAAATTGACATATAAGGTAAGGTTTTGAATGAGAGGAGTTTCATGAATTAAAGGAAATGGAGACCTTATTATTGATTACCAAGATCACATGGAAGTAATCTTATCTTCTTCTTCTTTTTATGTTTTTGGGAAGTTGGTAGAGTTCTATATTTTGAAAATGATCGATTACGTATAGGAATAGAAAATTCTTCAAATATTTTAACAGTTTACGAGATTTCTCATACGATATATATATATAACTAAATTTTCATTAGAGTTCGTTAGAATTAGATTTTAGATATATTTTGTCTAACGCATATTCAGAGAATATGTTAATTATGAAAGTATATTATAGTAGATGGTAATTTAAATATATTAAAAATCCAAAACTTTGTCGGGGTTCTATTCTCTTTGCATATCTAAAGCATAGAGTCCATAACACATGAGCAATCTCCCTTGATCTGTGGTACTATGCGCTCATCTCCATGTGTTGGCATATTAGTCCATTTATTTTTATTTCCAGAAATCAAGAAACATATCAATAATAATAATAAATGAAGAACATCTAAGCAGAAAAAAATGAGAATATTTAAATAGGGTTTGTTAATCAATGCTGTAAGCTTCTATTCTGGAATCTCGATTTCAACATTAGATTTGTCAGTTTCTGTTCAATCTCCAAAACCTGGAACTCTGCCATTTTTCAAAACCCCATTACAACTATGAGCAACCATTTTATACTATTTAGAAAAGAGAAAAAAAAAACAAAACAAAACTAACCATTTTATGTTTTTGCGTATTCGAGTATTTGACCCAACTAATTCAATTGACATATGAAAGCATTATAGTTTGATAGTAGAAAATTCCACAAATCAGCAACATTAGTTGTCCCTAAAATTTCTCAAACTTACTCTAAACCAGATGGATAGTATAACATGCAAATTGGCCTTTTTTAGATTGTATTATCGTCCAGGGACGATTCCACGGGTAGGGTATCGACCTACCCAAGATTTTTAATATTTCATGTTTTACTCGTATAAATATTTGAAATTTTACAAAAGATCGCCTAAAATATTACCTTTTCGCCCACAAAAAATTCTAAGTTCTTTCCACGACTCCTTTTCGTTACACAAAGTCCTCTGCAAGTTGGCATCTAAGGCGATCATCGATGAGGCACAAAGTGCTTTTCCCCACAATCTCCTTATCACCAATTTGGCTAATACGCTTTTTTTAAGAACCACCATTGATATGGACGGTTAGATTGTTTGATTCAAGGGTTCAAATGATAGTTGTCCGAAACATCCATTTGGAACCGCCGTTCTAAAACCACCACATCTAGGGACTTGGATCAAGCAATCCAACAACTTAAATCTATAAAGATGTACATATAAATGAACCCTATAAACATATTAGCATGACCGAAAACAACACATGAAACAAGAAGTTAGAAAAACAAAAAGGAATAAGCAAGAAAGTAATTCAAAGCTTAAAAGCAACACAGTCATAAGGGAGGTCTTTAGACCACACGTTTAAAAAATATACATAAACACTCATTTACTAATATGGGCAAAAACTTTCTAATGAATCTTACACTCCCAGAAAAATGCTTACAAAATAATCCTCTTTAGTATTTTGGGATTTAGCCTTTGAATTCCCTCGTTACTAAATCATCGTTATCCTATAGACAATTACAACAAAAAAGTAAAAGACTGAGTGGTGAGAATTTGTATCTATCGCTCTCTTTCCGGACGTTTGTAGGTATGTATTTCTCTAGCTACAAAATTTCCACGACGAAACTAGGCTTGTCCTCTGTCTGGTTGTCCTTGTGGAAATTGGTTTCGTGGCTTTCCAAACTGTTCCACGGAACTTTACAGACTGCTTCCTGTATCATCGTCACTGTTATCACTGTCGTCACTGCATTATCATAGCAAGAAGAGCGTTACTAATAATATAGAGAACCAAGACACCGTTTCACCATTTCTCTAGTCTTGGTTGGTACAAAGAGGGATAGCAATTCATAAAGGAAAGCAAGAATATAACCAGCTATAGAAAGAATGTGATCTTTAAAGTCAGAAATCTAGCTTGTACCAGCAAAAAAATCTAATATCTTGATTCGCATTTCCTTTGTTTTTTTCTTTTTGGTTAAATTCTTGATTTGCATTTCTATTCAGATAAGAATCATAATGATTTGTGTATCTAGTTATCTACTCTTATTGTTCCTATAAGTTAGTTTACCTGTGTTCGGAAAGCTTTGATATCCGTCTAGCATCCAAACCAGTAATATATTTCTGTGCAGCTTGAACATTGTCTGCCCCTGGAAAATGACAGCCAGGGTATATTAGTTACAGTAAGCTATGTAAAGAAGTGACTATATTGATTGGCCCAAAGCTCTTGATTAAGGATCAAACTACAAAACCAGCAGTTTGGCCCATGCCAGAAAAATATGCACCAAGATTATTTGCGGGGGAAAAGAGTATTACCCTTTGCTAATTGGAAGGCATGTAAAGCACATCTCTCTGCAGCCAGTCTCACAGGCGTACTTCCATCCTTCAAACATTCAGCAAGCACAGGGACCGAAAATTGAGGTATGAATTGTAATTGCAGAAGGATTAGCCTGTGATAGATATTCGATCATTTAATTTGTTAGAAAACAACAAAATTTCCGTTGTAAAGAAGATGAATGGTTTAAAACATACTTTAGCAACTGCTTTCAGGGAAGATAAGGCTCGTCTTCTGACTTCACTAGAGTCATCTTGCATTGCCAACACAATAGAGGCCAGAGTTTCTGAATGTGCAGAGCTGTTAGAGGGATCACTTTGAACTTGATGAAGAAGAAGCCTACCGAGTGCCCTCATTGATGATTCACGAACAGGAAACTGTAGAGAGTAGAATCATCAGAGTTTGGTCAACAGTAAAATGTCCATGTATAATAAGGTAAAGGAAAATATCACACACACTTCAAGTTACTCATTCTGTTACAGTTTTTTCAACTTCAGACTTCTGAAAAATCTTATAGGTAGTAATACAACTTTTGACATAAAAAGAGCATCTTTGATGTGTTCTCTAATGATAGCAGAAGCAGTAGATTTGTAAAACATCACTTCAGAGTACAGGGTACCAACAGTTGATGATTCTCAGTGGCTAGCAACATCTCAAAAGAAGTTTCCAGGTGGAAAGTGCAATTTCAATTTCAACCAGAAGAGTATAAGTACCTTTTCATCTTTCAAGTCAGCTTTGAGGCAATTGACAACTGTAGGAAATAAAGGAGAGGCACAAATCACAGCAGGATTTTGCCTAAGGATGGCAGAGATGGTAAGCACTGATCCATGCCTAGTAGCCCAGTTTGGAGATGATGCTGAAGCTGGAAATTCCTCAAGTACTTCCGAGATTTGAACATCTTCCAAGTACTGCAATAACAAGCTTTTCAGCCAGAGAGTCTCGAGTATGGAACAATGAATAATAAATAAGCCAGAGGAAAATAAAGCTACAGCAGGTGGTTGTTTGGATGTCAACCAATATACACAATTTGGACAAGTAAAAGATACTCAAGCTTGAAGTGAACCCATATTTTTGAAGCAGATCTGGTACCAACCTGAGACATTAAGCCAAATATACTAGAAGAAGAAGTCCGTAGTTGTTCATCCTCACTATAGATCAAATCCTTTAGAAGTGTATAAATGCGTGTTCTGACAACAGCTCCCACACTCTGGCCAGCATGCTTAACAACGCCTTTTAGGGCTGTTAAAATTGCCTCACGGACTCCAACATCTGGTGTCTGTTTAATCATAAGTCAGCTTAAATTCCATCATATAACTCAAATATTACACGGGAATGGTGAATGACAAAGTTACAAGTACCTGCAAACCAGATAACAGATCACCAACCAAAGGGTCAACTCTAGTGCTGAGGGCACTGAGCTTCCCAAGAGCAAGGGCAGCACTTGAACGGACAGTCCTGAATTTGAAGTCACAAGAGAGCATGATTTAAAGAGACATGCATAGTACTTAAAAACTAATGCAGCGTATTAAGCATGAAGTAGATGTTATGAATTACTTGAGTATCATCCACCCGAGTAACTGAGTAAATAAATTGGCAGTGTTACATCTTCACTAAAATATAACTGTACAACAGTAACAAATGGAATATTGTGAGCTGACCTTGTATTGTCCTGAAGACACTTGATAAAAGTCGTTTGGAGCTGAGGGAGAAAAGGTTTTAATGCGCTCCCACCTTTTCGAATAATGATGCTCAGAGTGGAAAGAATTGCACTCTTAACCTGCCAGGGGAATCGGTCGCCTATAATACGAATCAGAGGCCTAGAAGAGAAGTGAAGATTGAAGTCAGTGGGAATAAATTATCTAAACAGAAAATGGTGGAAGGGAAGGAGGGTGGGTGGAGAAGGTCCATGCATAATTTACTCATTTCTAGAGTGGCATTAAAATGGAGGACAATCTAAAAGAAAAGGAAACTACAGAGAAATAGTTCCTAATCCCTCTTCTTCCTATACGGACATAAATTGCACAAAAAATATTCAAAGCATTTTGACTTTCCACAGCAGGAAAGCAAAGGTCGTGGACACTCAATTGTATCCATCGAAACGGAGTTGTAAACAATTTAAAGCTATTAATGCTTTAGCTTGTAGTTGAAACCAACTCCAGCCTTGTGAACAACAGCAGTAGAAAAGCCTCGTAAACAGTAGTAGAAAAAAGGAAATTACAATGGAAAAAAGGAATCAATGTTATATGGACAACTTTCTTCTTCTTCTTCTTTTTTTTAAAGAAAAACAAATTTTGAGTTTATAGAGGAGGGAGTGCGAACAATTCTGCTGTTTGTGGACTTTCCAGAGAATTTCCGGAAAGTACAATTTCTTACTGTTCAACTAGTTGGTTGATAAGAGTGAGTAAGCAATTGAAATTAATTCAAGAAAAGCGCGCTGAGGTAGTGAAGTCAAAATGATGGTTACGAATGTTGGCAAGCAAAATGCAGGTCACAAATACGTGATATTCACTTGTAAAACAATACTTCTAACAAAGCTTATATAATTTCATTATCCATATAGATCATACCCTGTGATTGGGATTACAAACTCCTTCAGAGCTTTTTCACTTGTAACTTCAATCAACTCTCCGAGACCCACGGCTGCTTGTTCTCTCAGTTCAGCTGATCCACTCATTAGGCCCTGTGGATATTATTACATAGAAAATATTTAAATTTAGTGAAACATGTTGGCATATTTGTCATGTAGTAAGAGAGATCCTAAGGAACATTTGCGGAGAAAACAAGAAGATTTTCAATCGTTGGTTAGTTATTTATCCTTAGAAACAAAAGAAGAGTACACTAATCCATTTTATCAACACGCTGGATGCAAATAGGTGATGACAACCTGCATGTCTACATTTTCTTATGCTCCTTCCATACACAGCACATATCTCAATGGAAGCCAATGCCGCAAATTATAGTACTATGCTCAAGCAGATCTTTAAAACAATCTGAAGAAAATTATCAAGCATTTCAAAATGTTTGATTTGAGTGAAACGCAATGCTCAACTTGCAACATGTTGATTATGTACAAAGATATACCTGGAGAAAGATGGGAAGCAACGGCTGAAGTGCTTTTGGAAGACAAAGTCCAGGTATAAGGACCGGTCCCCCCTGCATTTACAAATAAGAATGTTTAACAATTAGGTAATTTAGCTCGAAATAACAAGCATAACAAGTTTTATATTCAAAATAAATTCCAAACAGAAAATGTCTCTCTCTACCTTCTTTTTCCTACGTTCTTTATCCCTCGAGGTAGACACTGCATCACGAACTAACTTTATGTATGACGGAAGAACCTCTTTAGGAATGGAACTTATAACTCTTGACAAAGCTTCCCAAGCAACCTGTCCAACATGTATTCAAATAATATATAAACTGAAGTTTAAATTTTCTTATAAAGAAAAAAGAGACTCAAAGCTCTACCGAAACTGTCTGCGGATCTGTGTCACTAAGCAAAACAATAAGGGTGGATATCATGTTTGGAGATTCATCGACCAGGTACAATTTGCTATATTTGAATAAGTAGCCGATTAGATATGCTGCACTTTGTCTGATTGAAGCCTGGAAAGATAAGGAGGAACTAAGAAATGTTACAAAATTAGAGGTATTACACCGGGAGCGCAAAAAATCTGGAGTAGAAAATTAATCAAAAATCATGCCTGAGTATCCCCAACTGCCTTAAGAAGCTCCGATATCAGAGCTTCTGTGCCTTCCTCGTCGACGACCAAGACAACAGTTTCAGCAGCTTTCTTTGACAAATTTTGAACTTCCTATAGCAGCAAAAAGTTATAAGACATTAATAAGAGAGGCCAGACCAATAACATCCACCAGGGAAATCATTTAAAGGAAAAAATGTTTCATTAAGAAACAGGAACTACAAGGTCACAAATAATGACTAGGTTCTATACCTCATCAGCATCACCCATAGCAGCTAGCAAAGCAGGAAGTATGGTACTTAGGTGAAAGTCAAGACCAGGCCCTGCAACCTCTGCTAAAGCTCCCAAAGCATGTGCATTGAAGGCACTGGAGGCGTTTACACAATTTGGTATACGTGATTAGTAATTTATTCTACACCAGAGACGAGAAGTAAACTGGAAAACATTTACATACGTCAGTGGGAGATGGACAAGCTTGGGGAGGATATGGGGCAAAACAGCTGTTGTCCTAACACTGTAAATCGGAAGAAAAATTATAATTAGAATAAGTTAAGAAGAATAACACATAGAACACTAAGGAAAAGTAGTAAAATTACTATAGCAAGCCAGCAATTATATAAAAAGAGTATATATAGAACCTCAGAATTTGTTTTAGGCCATCAAGGGCTGTGTCAGAGGTTTTATCATCCTCCAAGGCATGCAGTAGTGTAGGCACAATCTCGTCAATTGCTTGCAATCCAGCACTCTGCAAGTGTGGTAAATAATAAATCTCCAAAGCCCCAAGTATCACGACATAAGTGAAATTCCATAGGATAATTAAACGCAAGGGAAGAGTACCTTATAAAGAGTACTGAATGCTTGACCGGCAGACTCGCGAACCTCAGGCGTGCTTTTAAAGGAATAGAAGGATCCTCATTAGATGATAAATAACAAAAGCCAAACCTATTACCTTTCACCTTAAACATAACGGACAAGCGGTCAAAAAATACCTATCACATAGGGCAGTCCTGATAGTAGGAATAAGTTCATCCATGAAACTCAATAGCTGGCTCCTACCAGCACTACCCATCACTTCACTTAGACCAATGCAGACACCCTGTATTGAAGCAGGCACTTTTATCAAACTCTCTTGATCGTAGTGAATTTTTTTATTTAATGCTTAAACTTTATAAATGCACATGATTAACGTCTATGAAAGCTTCCAAAAACACTCTCTTTCGGTTATCTTTCATCCCAAAACAAAGCCATTTAACAGTTGGAGAAAGTTATGGAAGAGAAAGTTATAAGAGGTATGAGAAGCCTCACTTGTCTTCTACTAGGATCAGGGTCATTTAACCCCTGAGACAAAATAGGTATAATTAAAGGCAGTACTCTTTCTCCAAGCTTCCTAACAAGCTCACCCAGTGCTCGCCCAGCAACCTGGAAATCATACATAACAATTTATTTTCAAACTCCATAAATTATCAAAAGCAAATCTCTTAAGATCAATGCAACTAGAAAAGTCCATTCGAACAGAAGATCAAACCTGGCGTCTTTCGGAGGACGATGAGGCAAGAGAACTAATTAATGTGCTCATTAGAACTGGCATTATTTCTTTAAGGGTCTTCGGAGTATTTGCAACTATTGTCTTCCATACATGCAATGCAGCCTGAAGAGAGTACGGTTGCATTCACGTAAACCCCAACCTTAACAATCTGAAAGGAATCTAAATTTAAACGGATCGCTCACCTGGCGCACTGTGATGCTGACATCAGTCCGAACCATATACAAGGCAGCAAGAACTTCATTACGCTTATCCCTCCCAAGCACCTCAATGATAGCCCTTCCCTGTGCTTCAGTACTAGCACCTTCATCATCACTCCCACCCTCAAGAAGTGCTTTTCCAGAAGTTCCAGCAACCTAGAAGAGAAGTTTAAGAATAAACAATATTACCATGTACCCAATAAGGCAGTATCACCGAGAAAAGAAAAGTGAAGAGGATATGAACCTTGAATAAGAGATCTCCTAATAACTCAACAGAACTCTGCCTAATACGCCAATTGTCATTGAAAATGCCATCCTCCACAGCGGGAAGAAGCAGAGGCAAAGACCTGTAATAAAAGAACAGAATTAAGAACTTTGTAGTTGGACTTATTATGAGATAAAATTCTATAATGAATTCACATTCAAAGATTAATAAATGAATTCTACAATATTAGAAGCAAGAGTGAAATTCTATATTCAAATCTTTCAAAAACACTCCGCGGCATTCAGAGTCTTAGCAGAAGCCTGAATATTTCTGTATAATCACTTAGAAAAGAGGTACTTCTTGCAAATAAAATCAGACTGGTGCATTGGGGTGGCCAGGTGGAGGGGACAACAGTGCATATCATGAAATATGGAACAAACTGATAGAACCAGCCACAGAGTCACTTACGTTGTGGCATAGTGTTCCACCAGAATATGCCCAGCACTCAGTGCTGCATCACGCACTGATTCATTCTCGTCAGCAAGGCCTGGATGAAAGCAAAACTCATATGGTATCTTCCATGATAACAATACTTTCAAATATAAAACATAAAGAAACATGCATTAACCATAATGGAAGCCACCAAACATCTTTATTTTGGCGAGAAGAAACATACCATCTAGGATGGCTGGCAGAACCTGTTGCAAGTAGTTCTGGAACTGAACACCTAAAGACCGTGGAAGATACTGCATAAGAAACCATTAGTTAGCACTCACCAGGATTCATGTGTATTACCGTGTAAAATGGATAAATTAGTCCTTACTCGGAAAAGTGTCAAGTAACCATCACGGACTGATGCTTTCTGGTGTGAACAATTGCGAATTATATCTGGAAGTATATTTTCAAAATACTCTCTTCCTAGAGCGGACAATACCTAAAGATACACAATTATAATATGGTCATTGACGAAAATTTATGACATATCAGGCTAAATGTTTTCCTCAATGCACTCAGACAATGCACTCAGAGGCTAAATGTAATTTATCAGGCAATGCACTCAGACAACATATCCATATGATATACAAAATCTTTAACCAGTATCAATAGAAAACAAACAGAACAACGGTTTTAGAACTCAATTACTATAGCTGGACCTATCTAGTCGTGCACATGATTTTGCTATAAAAAAAAACCCATTGAAGTCAAACCAATATCAATCATCAAAAGGATAAGGAGGATCAAGCAGTGGATATATCTGGGATTTTCAAAAACTTGTACATTCCTCTCTCAATGTTATCAGTGCAAGATTTCTTCTTTGGCAATTATTATTCGGCCACATACAAGGATCCTGTTGTATAACAAAGTGTATGTAAAAAGGTCGTACCCAGTGCACAAGGCTCCCGCAGGGTCTGGGGAAGGTAATTAAGAATAATAACTTACAGTAACATCTAAAATAAAGCAAATAAGAACAACACATAAAACAGCATTAACAATGCTTCTCTGAGCCTTGAACGTCTGTGCAACACTACATCACATAGACATGATGACAGCAAGCTTCCAAGGAAAATGAGAGCAGGGATTCTATACGTTTTTATAGAAGTCAGTATCATGACATTTCAGTAAGAAATTGAAAATGGTCTATTAAGTGCGAAAAACTAAAGTACAAATAAAAGTAACGACTTCAGGAACACAAAAGAGAAATATGAAGGTTATACGCCTCCAAAATTCAGAAAACAAAATCAAAAGGTCATTCAGAATATCTGCAGGATCATCCAAATAGTACCGATTGTTTAGTTGTGCAGATTGTGCTCTTAGCAGAAGATTGAATTCTTATAATCCATATATTTATAAATGAACCCAGTTAGAATAAAATTTAAAATGGTCGAAAACAGGTTTGAATATTTTCCTTCACGTTTAATTAGAATATGTGAAATGATTGGCAAGCAAACTCATTGGGATTTTACTACTTGGTTTTTCATAGTGATCGGGAGACAGCAGGCCACAAACATATTGATTTCCAAGGAACCAATGTTAGTTTTCAATCCAGCAAAATAAAAACCAACTTGTTTGCCCCTAAGATAGGAATGAAAATTACAATTTGGATTTTATTTAGAAAAGGAGAAAAGGAAAATCATGGTAGCACAAGTGAACAAATAAATAAATAAACAGAACCACAAAAAAAAAAAAAAAAAAGGGAAATGCCCTCAAAAAACAAGTATAGCATCTGAAAATCTTATCAAGAACAAACGGACCAGCCTTTTCTTTAATCAGTGGAAGAAGCGGATGCATAGCAATATGTAGAAAATGATAAATACTACCTCACTCAGCCCTTGAGCAGCTCCAGAGCGCTCAACGTTACTACCGTCAGACTTTAGAGTCTCCAACAACCATGAAACAAGGTCAGGGAAGTGCTCTTCACCCAGTCCCCTTATAAGAGATCCGAGAGCTCTTGCAGCAACGGCCCGCACCTCTGGAATTGGATCCACAAGAACCTGTTTCATTTCAAATGTGTGAACACCTCATCCAAACTTCATCACATGGAAATATCTATTGTCTCTTTCACTTGAAAATTTACCTTTTTCACTTCAGGAAGAAGCAACCCGATATAGGGAATCATGTCGTTCGGTTCCGTCACTAATGAGCACATATTTCCAACAATTTGTGCAGCTTTCTTTTTAGTTTCAGCACTCCTTTCTCTAAGTCCTCTATGTACAAGTGGTACTAGCAAAGCAAGTGAAGGAGCATCAATTGAATTCACAAAAGTTGTCTGCAGCAAATAAGAAAGCACAAAAGTCAAGATGGGAGAGATAATGTATAGAGGATAGACAAGTTCAGGAAAACTTTGCAGAACTTTACTTGGAGGAGAATATCGAGGGAGTATCTTGTATATTCGTTGGGATCTGTGAGACCCATGAGGAGAGTTGGGACCAGTGCAGATATCTCAGGGTTCTTTATCACACTTCCAACCTAAGTAGTTTTGGTAATAAAAAATTAAAAAATTAAAAAAAAATATATATATAGTCTGGAAAAGCAAACATGCAAGTAAAACAAAGCATTTATTCTTTTGCCAATCTCTTTACAAAGTGAAAAAAACCCGTACCTGTTGAAGAGCTGTCTGCCCAGCTGACTGAACCTTTGGATGAGTGTCCGTTAGTACCTGCAAGAAGCTTGAATAAGCAATTTGAAAATGGAAAAATACCTTACATTCTCTATAATGAATTAACTAAACATTGAATAATAAAAAGACCAAGTAAGAAGTTCATAGTGAAATAAACCTCTGTTAACTTCGGCACAATCCTAGGGAGGCACTGAGACAGTTGCTGTGGAGCACAATAAGCCATAGCACCAAGAAGTTGCACGCTGCTTTGCTTTGTCCTCCATGCTTTATCCGCTAGCCCCTAGAAATAAAGTAAAATTGCTACATATGTATTAAGAACTTACTTTAATATTTTTAAAGTTTTTATTTATTTAAGGGGAAATAAAAACATCTGGCACGTAAAGGAAACTGCTAAAGACTAACAAAAAGAACTACATTCAGCAAATCCATAGGCATGGCATTAACAGATTGAAGCACCACATATGTCAAAAAGAATTGCCAGGCTAGACTACTTGTGCCCCCACATTGGACTATCAACACCACCCGGAAATGCTCATCTTTGATGCAGGAACAAAAAACAGTACAACTAAATCCGCAGCAAATTTTCCATTCCAATCATAACCTCAAAGAAACTTCCATTCATAGCAGAAGACACAGATTAAGAAAATCAAACTATTCCAGCCTCTTGGACAAAATATGTCAACGATAAGAAGCTGAAATTATCAGACAACGTTTGAGCGAAACTAAAAGAAATACTTTGGAACAAAAAGACTTTCTTCCATCTAAACATATACGTTGACAGATTGTTAAGCATATAGGTGCATAAATTGACTTTATTGTTGTTTTGCAACATTATCTGTAAAGCAATATAAAGCAGTCGGAAATATGTTGAGCTATGAAAACTGACGTTAATATAAGGTAATAATGTAGGAACCTTCAGAAGGGATGGGAGGACAAGCTTCACTCCTTGAGCAGACAGTTGAGACATCATTGCACGAGCAGCACCTTCAGCAGCTTCCCGAACAGCCATAACTTGGTCAGAGAAAGAAACCAGAAGTAGCGGTAACATTTGGATGACATACCTGTTTTTAATTATCGCATTATCAGTCCCTGGACCAAAATTTCTGAAACCCTTCCCCCTCCAGGGACAAGGGGAAAACAAAGGGGTCAAAAGGATAGTTATCCTAATAGTATCTGGAAACAGAGTTTTTATCTTTAGATGCAGTAATGCATACATACGGCTCAAACAATCTTCCCAGCTTCTCACAGAGGCACTCAAATGCCAATAAAGCTCCTTCACGTCTTTTTGCCAAGTTTCTGCAATTTCAAGTTAATATAAATTCAGTTCAAGAAAATACTGCAGTATAGGGCTCATCTAAACGCATGCCCCCTAAAGGAACCAACCTTAGAACTACATGCAATACCTAGTTGCAGCACCATAATTTCCCCTTCAATAAAAAAATAAGATAAAGAATACACTTGCATTATAAGACTAGTCTAAAAGCATACCCCCTAATGGAAACCACCTTAGAACTGCTTGTAATACCTAGTAGCAGTACCATTCAAAACTCAAACCTCACAAGAACATACAATCCCATTACGACACATGACACATCAAAATTTGGCGAGAGAGAGAAAGTTTCTACTCATTAGAGCCACTTTCTAGTACACCTGTCAGCAAGACCTTCTTGTAGCACTATCGCGATGCCATACTTCTTCAGACAAGATATTCCGAATCCCTTCACCACACCAGCTAGTCCAAATGCTGCTCCACGGCGTTCTCCATATTTATCACTCTTCATGAGCCGATCCAGAATTCTAGAAACAAGAGCTAGTGCATCCTCCTATTTGAAGACCAGAACAGGGGAGCAATAGAAAGGAATTACAAGCAAGTATAACATCCAGTGAAAACATACGCAAAGGAATACTTTGAAGTCCTTTAAAGAGAAATGAACCATTACTTCAGAGGCAAGATCCTGAACACACCTGCTTTGATTTCATTAGTGGAGAAAGGCAGGATGAAACTGCACGTTGAACTGCTTCAGAAGGGGTATTTAACACGTCCAACAACTTATCTACAACAGCAAGAACCTTGGGGTCATCCTGTTTGAGAAGCAAAAAATTCTAAATTGTAATCATGTCCTCAGACTTATTCCAGTATGTTGTAAGAGAAACAAATTGGTACCTTCTCCAAATGCTTTGCTAAAGCTCCGGTAAAAATAACGACGCCTTCACGGACTAAATCATACTTTTCCTCATCTGATGCCTGAATAAAGAAAACATAATCATACCATCACTTGATGTGCAAATTTTTTTTGTTGAAAAATTGGACTTGGGCCCAACTCCACCCAAAAAGCTGCTTCAAGCAGGGGAGGATTGTCCAAGCTGAATAAGGAATAATTTACGCACAAACTAGCCAACTTGGGATAATAAACCCAACACACGCCCCTCATGCACAGGGTTGGACATTTGGAGTGTGAAGTTTGCACGAATTGACATCTTCGGCTGACCCAACATTTGACTAAGTAGCTCTAATACCATGTTGGAAAATTGGACCTAGGCCTAACTCCGCCCCAAAAGGTACCTCGGGGGCGGGGGAGATTTCCAAGTTTGGTAAGGAATAAATTTGCATGCAAACTAGCCAATGTGGGATAAAATAATTCAACAGTTTTCCACTCTCCACTTAAGAATATACTTCTATTAACTGTAGAGACCGAAGAACAAGACATGCAAGTGTATAGAGGTCATGCTTCTTGGATATGAAAAAACTTTACTAGTAAATGCACAGAAAATTGTTATAACATTCTTTCAATCACAACCTTCTTGTTCAAGTAGTTCTCGAAAATGGGAAACAACAACGACACATTATCTCTTCCATGCTTGTCAATAATTATGATTCCAGCATTGATCATCCTTCCACGAACATCTGCATTGGAATCAGCCTGCAGTCAAAAGCACTGTAAGCTTTTATGCTGTTTAAAAACTGATGATATTAGATCTCAATTTTCAACAGAAGTGCAATAAAGGTAGCATTCTATAAATAACATGACACCACAGTACACCCACATAATCGTGCAACTTACAAGCTCGCCTTAGCAATGTGAAATCAGCATCCAATTTCATTGACATTCACGTGAGAGTATTCAGCATATTAAACAACTTTATGCATATAAATCAAATCCAGTATTCAATAAACATTTATTGATTAATTAAAGTTATTTAGCAGCCCCCCCCCCCCACAAAAAAAAAGAAAAGAAAAGAAAAAGGTTTACTAGAAGTTAAAAAGGTTAATGAAAATTACAAGGAACCTTTACAGCAAAGAAAAACGCAGATTTTACCAGTGCTCTTGATATGAGGAATGTCATGACAACAGGAAGATCTTTTGTCCTCAACACATCTGCCAGAGAATACAGTGCCAATGCAATCCCTTGTCTGCCTAGCCAACCAGCATCTATGTTGTTGTCACTTGCACCAACGTCATGGATGTACAATGAAAATAAAGTAGAGAGGCATTCCTGCAAGTATCCGTGATCAATTAGACAACTTTATTGGTCAGTGGTTAGAAAGATTAAAACAAGGATATCAAACCTACCTGTATAGTATCTGGGTTCTCATCCAGAGCTGCAGCCAATGCTTCAGCAGCAGCAATTCGTACATTGTAGTTAACATGGGAAAGTGCTTTGAGAAGTCCAGAATACTCTGTCCCAAAGTCATACCCATACCTGTCCCATATATCCTCCGCAGTTTGTGCAAACGGACTAAATACAAAACAACAGCAATTATCAGTCAAGACGAAAGCGCTAACAGCTGTATTTTGTTGTTCTGAACCTATTCAAACAAACTGGAATGGCCTTAAAAATAATTTAGTACTTAAAACAAAAAACATTGTCAGCTACTCTCATTACCAAATTAGGCCCCGACAAGGACCGTAGATATAGCCAAAGGCTCCACAGTAGTAATGTCACAAATCTATAATCAAATGATTCGAAATGAAAGTTGTGTTTTAGCAGCATTAAAAAATCTACTAAAGGAAACAACTATAACGCTAAGAAATTTATTTTAGGTTCACAGTACCACATTAATTAGACCTTGACAAGGCAAGCAGATAAAAGAACTAAGAGATAAGAAGAAAGACACGGCCACTACAGTAAATCAAAACCAAAACTCAAGAAGGAAAAGATGCACAAGAATGCTTGACCTTTTCAGGATCATGCAACGCAAGCCAGATGCTTGTTGCAACCTCTACATTTTGTGGAATGGTACAGCTAGAGACAGCAGGAACGCATTTTACTGCATTTAAGCAAGCCATTCTGACATGAACTTCTTTGGCATAGACTCCAGTCATAGCCTACAGAAACACCAGAGTGAAATTTTAAAAAACAAAAATAAAGAAGGGAAACCCGAGGGATTAATGAATCAGACTGCAGAAACAACTAATGATAAACCAAAATACATACAGATGCCACTTCATCTGGGTGCAGCCCCAGGCACAACTCATTTAGCGCTGGCCCAATAGAAGCTTGGTAAGCAGGAACAATGCCAAGAACATGATATAGAACCTACAGAAATAGCATGTGCAAAACCAAAAGGAAAAATATGAAAAGGAAACCCAAAAAAAAGATTTTGCGCATAATTTTTCCAACAAAAAAAGAAGGGTTAAATAATAGCTAGAGGCATTGGCTGCATACTGATAGCATTCGAACCCTAGGTATGGGTAAAAAGGAATCCATATGTAAATACAATATCCGTAAAACATCATCATGAAGTCCAGTCTTCTTGGGAGATGAAAGGATCTTCTCCATTATCTGCACGTTCAAAAACAAAATCAGGAGAATTATGCTAGAAGATGGTGCTTTTCCAGGAATTAGAAAACCACTAAACACAATTGGCAAGTACGAGGTTTTGAAAACAGTTACAACTGTTTTTCTGGTGGGCAAATGGAGAGGAGAAAATAGGCATGCTTGCCATGGTAGCAAGATATCCATGCTAAATATCAAGAGCATTATTGGTTTTACATGCATGTGGTTGTGCATATGCCGTTTCTAGTTTAAAATGGCAGTCCATCCCTACTTGATATTCTGCCAGCCAGACCATAAGAATGTGAAGAAAAAGAACTTACCGGGAAAACAAACGTAAATGAATCCACTGGAAGAGGTCCAGATTTACAGGAAATTGACAAGCCATTTATCACTCGCTCAAATAGACTCAAAGACGGTGTTTCATTGAGCTCTCCATCAGCACCAGAAGGAATTGGGTTCCCAGGCAAAGTTAGCCTCTTCTGTAGCAATAAGCCGTAATGCAGTTGCAATTTCAAGAGACCAGTTGCACAGGGGAGGAGAACTGCATTTGGCAAGCTGCACCATGGTCTCATAGGCCACATCACCAACTATTGGTGACCGAAGTAAAGGGCTAACAAAATTGACCTAAAAATAGACATTGAAAAGTTGGAAAAGGATGCCACACAACAGGCACTTAGGCAGTACACCACCTAAAGTTCAAACTCCCAGCCAAAATTTATGCAGTTCACACTTTTGGGATGCTTGGAGATTCGTTAATTAGCTTTTCCTTGTTCTCCTCTTGTTCCATTTCTTCCTACAACAATATGATATTTTTCCTAAATGCTGATTCTAAAAAAATAAGGTTCATTAACTTTATTTGTCCATAATAATCTCGGGTTTAAATGGTGCAACTATGTCAAGGAAATAGGAAACATAAAAGATATAGATAAAAGATGAACAATACCATAAGACTGAATTACCAAGTGGCTCTTGGAATAGTTTCTCACTCAACCAGTCTAGGTATCTTGATGAAAGGAATTGAATATGTAACTAACAAAAAGAAAGGAAAGAAACATCATATCAAATCGGCAAACCAGCTTTTTCACAAATCACAGACTGTATTTCACATTATTGAATTGTTCAAAAATTCCCAACTCTGCAATACACACCTTCCCCCATCCTTCTCAGGAAAACCAAAAAAGGGTTTCTTAGTTCAGCATGAATATGGAACAGTGAAGGAAATAAGTACAGTTTAGCTGCAGAAACAACTAGCATAAAAGAAAATGTTAAAAAAACATATTAAACGTATGTGAAGATGCAACAAACAAAATTCAGAGTCCACAAAGGCAAATAATATAACAATATGGATGCAAAAGAACAAGAAAACTAGTTAAAGAATTGCAAGAAACTAAAAAAGAAAACTTACCAAAGAAGGCAGTTGACTGTGTGCAAAAATAGGATTAGCAGTTGCCATCTCTCCCATAGCTCTCAACATCAAGGAAAGATTCTTTAGAATAAGCAAAACTCTTTCGCGTACAGATGACTCTTCCTTCAGCAGCAATTCGCGTGCTTCTTCCTTTGCAGTCTTTCCCTTGTCTAAGAACCAGAAAAGTGTTGGAGAAATAAGTCAAAACACTCAACAATTGTTGCCATCCTTTAACAAAAGGTAATTTCAAACATAAACAGATAGAAAAATTATTGGACGTACCAGCTTTCTTCATTAATTTACCACCATCTTTTTTCCCCACAGCAACAAGATCTTTGTTAGAAGACTCACGCCTTGCTGAATGATTGGAGTTAACTATGTTCTAAAGTCAAGAAACATTCACCTCAATCATCTATACATTCAAAGATATAGTGTAGACTGTAGAGCTATAATACAAGAGAAAATAATATGCACTTACTGAGGTATCCTGGTCCTCGTACAATCGAAAACGTCCTTTCGCTTGTTTTATATTCTTAGAAGTGACAGACTCGGCTACATAAACACCTTGCTCAGTGGAAAGCATCCCTTCAGGAGTATGAAATATCTGAAAGAAACTTGCAACATATTAGTAACTTTCAGGGAAAAAATAGAAGAAAATATACAATTGAACGAGAAAATATAATTTATGACTGCCAAAGTCAACACAAAGGGGAGTGAACATATGCATAAAGATTCCAAACCTTCCTTAACAAAGAACTAGACAAATTTTGATAGCAACAACTTGAGGGTGAGAAAAAAATTGTTCAATTTGAATTACAGAGTAAGCGGACTTCACAGGACACAAGACACATAAAGCAATTCAGCTAAAATTATATGTTCTTAGAATTACTATAATCCCCATAAAAGAACTAGGTTAACTACTTGGGAATAAGCTGCAAAAAAGAATGAGAACGCACCCAGTTCGGCACAAATTTCAGAAAGCTGCAATTTCAACTGTTAACCACTGTAGCATGATACAGCTATTCCAAGAAAAATAAGTAACACAAATTACATAGCTTACATGAATCTAGTTATGGGCAATATAATGAATAATTACATTACCAAGTATGCTCGTAATTTTGGATAAGGTTCGCAATATAAAAGTCAAAATTGTAACCACCACTTAAGTGAATGTATACAGTCAATAACAAAAAATAGCATGGACAGAAGGCAACCAAAAAGATGAATACCTACAGCTGAAAATTGTTTCTCCTGATATGGCAACAGAGACTAAAAATCTTAACCAGAAGAAAGAGATATCATGATTTTAAAGCAGTGACAGAAAATACGACTTCACTGAACAAAGGAGAAAAAGATTAGCCATTGGAATAGTGGGCCCAAAGTAGTCCTTTGGTTGGATATTACTGCAACACTACTTATTGATAAACCCTTTACTTTAGGTTATTTGGATTCAATATTAAAACAAAATGGTGTATGTATAACATCTCTCGATGGAGTAGTAGGAGCGTCTTTTATTTCGTTATGAGTACAATAAATGGATTTATAAGTTCTTGATACGTCACATCCACCAAAGAGAAACATTTTTCTCTTAAGGAAACCACAGTCCAATGAAACAGGGGTGATCACTATGAACAGAATATTCTTTGCTTTTAGATAAATGAAAAGGCATGTGTAAGACAATAGAACCCTACAACATAACAAACATATGCATGACAGAAGATTAAATATCTTCCCCACGAAAATGAATGAGTATGACACTTCCAATCAACTACAGGTTTAGAGAGAGAAAGTCAGAGAGAGAGGGAAGGCCACGCTAGTTTTAGCAAGATAGCAAGTAGAAACTGTATGTATACATGAAATTTGACTTCACCTGAATATCTTTCTCAGTGAGAGTATCATGGGCAGAACGGTCCACAAGATTCTTAAAGAACTGCCAAAGAAAAGGCAAGAGTTAAAACTCCGGAACAACCCAAATATGGTAACCATGACTTGCTCTGAAAATTTTAAAATAAAATAAAGCTGAAACCTTTTCAAACTCTGCATAGGTATCTCCTGGTATTATAGACATCAAGGTTGACAATGAATATAATGCAGCTTCTTGTTGAAGGTAGTCAGAACTCAACAATCCCCTAGAATCCAGCAAGCCCTAATAGCAAAAGAAGAGAGGAAATATAAATAGGAACAATTGATCAGTAAAAACACTGCACAAGTAACACATAATATAACGTTATTCATTTAGAATATTTTGTCTATGCAACTTCGGGAGAACAGAGGAGAAGAGAAAATATAGGATATAGTAACAGCATAATATGTTAATCCAACACTTAAATATATCTTCAATAGTTGCATAAGGAAAAGGGGAAATACAGCTACTAAAGATACCAACTTTAAAAGATTGTAGAACGATAGTAAACCATAAAAATGGACCAATTGATGATGTTTGACATCCAAGCCCGTGGTACGCTCAGCAGAAATAGAGCTCAATACCAAATTAGACCAACAAGCTAAGAGGAATAACACGATAATAAGAATACTCTCTAGAAAAATACTAGCAGATATAGCTAGTTGAAGACAAGATACTTATTGTGTGACTAAAACAGTAACGGGCCAAGAAACATTATTCTTCTATAAACCGATCTGAACCGCACAGAAAATCAAGCCATAACCTGCCTCTACAAACAAGGTTTGAGAAAATTTCATAGATTGAAGTACCAATTCTTCATAAACAAGGATAAGAAGTACTGAAACAACTTGTTCTTCAGTATCTTGCCAGCCTATGACATGTACAAATGGATTAAGGAAAGAAAATAGAGAATTCAGCTGGTGCGATTACTCACCATCCATACCCCTAGTGCATACGCCAGGGGGTTAACTTGTTACCCACCACCAACCCACCCCCACAAAAAAAGAAGAAAAAAACTAAGTGGATGGCAATCAAGGGAAGGAAGAAGCATATCTTTTTTTCTCAAGTAGATATGCCAAGCTCTCAACAGATAAAAACATGAACAAACAGCTTTAATGGGATCATTATTCACCTTGCACAATTCAACAACATTAGCACCGACAAGGCCAATGGCATCAAAACCATGTGTTTGCAAACATTTTTGCACTCTCTGCGAAAACAGAAAGTATCAGTCATTGATTTTATGTCCAAGGTAAATCAATGGTAGAACAAGTTACACCATAATTATTGAAACACAACCTGGCATTACTGAGTGCACACAAAATGAAATGAAATCATTATAGGAGGTAAATAGCTAAAAGCAAGCAGAATGTGACAGTCTCATATGACCTGTGAAGACTGAAAAGCTCTTTGGTGCTAAGGTAAGCTTCTTTGGAGGACGAGTCACACAAATACTCGGTGTTCTTTTTTTTCGTTTCCAATTTTTCATTTCTACCAACTGTTGAAATACATGACATCAATATAAGTGGTATTTCCTGGTCACCCTCCAAAAACTAACCAAACATTCATTTTCCAATCTAACTTTTATCAGTTGGGTACCGCCAGTAAATGGAGAAAACATGGAAGATTAACATATTGTACATAAAGGAGAATCAAATTGTGCCATCTTCCTGTCTTTTGTATTCTACCAATTCTTAGAAAGCAAATGGACCAACATAGACTCGAAAGAGAACTCCATAACAGGTAAAAAGTTTTGGTGATAAGTTAAGCGCAGTTATTGTAATATAACCTTTCGTTATCAAATGACTATAGAACTCCCTTCCTCAAAAGCTATAATGCGAACCAAAAGCATAAGAGACTCTTGTACTGATAGACCAATGCTTACAGAAGAGAGAGCTAGAAAGAATACCTTCCACACTGCATTCCTTTTCGATGTGCCAACAAGGACCGGATGATGTGAGCAGCAGAATAGCTGCACCCATGCACTTGGGGCAGCAGCCAAAATAGCAGGTGCTACTACAACCAAGGCCTTCACCAAAAGTTCACCAGGTGGGAGAAAGGGAACTTGAGCATCAGATAAATTCTCTGTGTCGCTACAAGCCAACCAACACAACAAAAAGAATAACAAGAATTAAGAAAAGCACAGAAGCAGACCACTGAGAGAAAACACAACAAAAAGAGTAACAAGAATTAGGGAAAAACACAGAAGCAGATTACAAAGAGAAAATAAATAAATATTACTCTCTGTTTCAAAATATCGGTCACTCTAGACGGAGAGAGTCTTCCCACAAAATAAGTCATTTTGCACTATAAGAATTTAATGTTATTTTCTCAAACATTATATCCCTATTTACTCTCATCATCATTTAATAAGGATGAGAGATAAAGGTTAGTTTAGGTACTCTAATTAGAAAAACATATTGTTTTTAGAACCCTTAATATGTATGTACAAGGCTAAAAAATACTTATATTATGAAACGGCGGGAGTAATAAACACCCACATTACATCAAAAAATGATTACTATCTTGCTGAGTACCACCACATGCAGCAGCACCTAGACCTATTTTATGTGCAATCTCTCAAGATGAAAAAGGCACAACCATAATATGCTAACAAAAAAAAGGTGTATCCCTCCCTTAACAAGAAGAAAAAACTATGAATTGTGTGTGATAAATCAAAGTTTATCTCTGACAACCTCTTTACATCATATTAAGACCCTGGCTTAATCACTTATTTCGAGAAGAAAAACTCGATAATAGATTTGGTTCACAAGGTCTTGAAACATCTTATCACAGTTCTGTCCAATAAGGACTCATGAAAACATACTGAAACAGAGTGAAAGAGCTTTTAACATACAACTTACCTCATTTTCATAAGAAACGCTTTTTCACTGATAACAGAGAGATAATTTGAAAATTCAACCAAGATAGCTTCAGATAATTGTGGAACAGCAGCAAGAATCTTTTTGGAGGAACCATAAGCTACTTTTCTGATAGTCCAGTTTGGATGGCAGAGCGAGAAAAGCATAAACTGAAAAATACACGAGTTAAATACAAAATATCCTTTTATCATTTAGAATGGCTCCAATTACAAGTCATGCTAACTAACCTGCAAAAGTGCACTGATGGAAAAGGTCTCCAATACTCTGCAAAAAGGGAAAAAGATCATGAAATGAAGTACCATAATTCTTTCTTTTCATATCTGTTTAAGTGCCAAAACATTATAGCAAATAGTAGTAACAATATAAATGCATTAGAGAAGATATAGTGGCATTCCGTCATGTCACCAAACAAGTACAAAATAATACCGATATTTTGGATTTTAAGAAAGGTTAAACAACCAAATCCCCGAAAGTTCTTCAATAATCTATGGGCCATAATTTGCAAAAAAGAGACCTAATTTTAAGCAGACCAGAATATTAAGCTCCGCGTGAAATCCTAAAACAATATATCTGAATTGACATTACATGAAATCATGTGTGTTACTAGTCTTCATGAAACAAGGAAAAATAATGAGAAAGAGTATTAGACTAGAGTAACTTTTGAAGACAAGGAAAATATTACGTTTGGAACATGAAAACCAACAGAAATAATTATCTTTGTCTGAGAGGTTAAATTACTTATCGAGAAGGATTGTGCAAACGCAAAATACAGCACAGAAGTCAAGGAAGGCTAGCATAGTTGGCTTAGCAGTTACGATTTAGAACGATAGGTCCCGAGTTCGACACCCCCTACCCGATAATAATAAAAAAATTAAAAAATAAATACATCACAGTACATATAATACAAACATCACTTGGTCCTCCAAACTTTTGCCACAAATCTTCAACAAGGTCAAAAAATGATTTGGAGACTTTAGATATTTCCACAAGCTATAGAACAGTTAAACCCTCTAACTTGACAGATAACTTCTCAGAGGTAAATACATTCTTTGCCTAAATCAATACTATTTGATTCTGAATCATAACTTGAATGCTGCAATACGATCATTCATGTTTTATATACTGAAAACAAACCGAAGCAGATGTTTTAGTTTGACTAGCCTCAGGATCATATCACTGAATCCATATGATATCGAATATCTCTCTCTTCCTAAATGGGGCATTACATATAACTTCGAGAAGGGTATATAAGAAAAATGATTACAACATTCAACATGTATCTGAAAGTCTCTACACTATGCGCATTTGTGACCCTTGGAAAAACACTAAATAAACACAAACCTTTGATGATGATCAACCAACAACACCTCAAAAAGGTCAATGCAAGCCATGCAGTCTTCAACTGTGAGTTTTGATGCCTGCATAGCATAAGAAGTGCATTTAAGCATTACCTTTTTTTCTAATTGAAAAGGATAAGCTACGAGACTGCCACTCAAAAAGAAAATTAGAATTTAAGTTGAAATATACGTTCCATCTTTTCAAGCATTAAAGAATATACTCCCAGGGTTTCAGGTTTAAGTTCTTTTAACGTTTTATGATGTCACGCAAATTGCTTTTCAGCTCTGGCATAAAACAATTTCTTATGATAATAATCCAATGATAACAAATCCAAAAGAAACCAATATGCCATGTAAATACGAAACAGTGTCAAGGTCAATCTGAATAACCATATTTGACTCCAGCACTTGAATTGGACCACATAAATCACTGTTTCACAATTTGTCAAATCAAGGGCTTCAAAATTCTCCATTCTCCGATAAGAGAAAGGTGAAAGGGCACAACTAAGCAAAGAAAGCGCAGAGAACAGATATTTTTCACATGAAAAAGTTTTAAAAATATAACAGAAAAAGTAGCATTCAGAAATCGTAACAAAATGAATCTAAAAGTGCATAGTGAGAGATGTTTAACAAATGCTTTCCGTTACTTATGCAAAACATGCAAAGCTTCAGAAGATACTCACTAGAGAAATTGGCACCAGAGAAGGTTCATTCTGAGATATCAAAGACCAAATCTTTTCCTTGGTCACAGTCTCATCTACAGAAAGAAGGGAAATGACAGAGCATTACAATTGTGTCATGGATAAAAGTTAACTTAGTACACTTAAAAGAAATAAAAATTTAAAAAAGTTCTGTCAACAAAAATAGGGGAATTACTAATTAAAAAAAATTGATAATACTAATAATAATAAATTATAAAGAGGCAGGCTTCACTAATAGAATAGAACCTGCTTTAACATCAACAGCAACAATTTTCGCCACACAAAGTAATGCATAAATACCGTCCAATCGCTGAACGGCTTTTGTAAAACCAGTTTTAACCAATTGGAGGAGAGGTGTCAGCAAGGAAGACATCTGAAGCATAAGATGTGAAATCTCTGAGTAAGTAAGACGACAAAAACACAGAAGCAACTACACACAAAAAGTATGAAATATCATAATCATGCCAGTTTCTTAACCTTGTATACAGCATCATTATTTTTAAATATTACTCGCAAACAACGAAGATGACCCCTTCTTAGTGCTTCTTTCTCCATAAGACCTGAAGAAATGAATGAAACAACATCTTGCTGTATAGATTCTGCAGATCTTGCTGCCCAAGAAGCTAAAGAGGATAAACAAGCAAGCTTAACCTCCTCATTCCCTGTATTGATTTGTGGACGAGGACAAAAAAAAAGAACATTAATCAGTAACTCTGTTAGCATATTATAGAAATATCCCCACAGAAGGACTTGGGGGAAGTGTTGTGCTCAATAACAACAGCAAGATGACCAAAAAAGATGAGAACGAAGAAACTTGCCATCATCCTTGTAACATGATGAGAGAAAGCCACAGATTGTTGAGGACAAACTATTGAGGTATTTTCCTTCGGGAGCATGTGATATTTCTTGCGATGCGTTAATCATCCCAACCCTCTGGTAAGGAAACGTCAGTCTCCCTTCTGAGCCTGTTCATATATCAAGCTCCATAGGGAGCAGAGTAGCATTGTTTTGAGTTAACATAATCAAAGTCGCATTAAGCAGCTAACTCAGAGAGAAAGAACATCTAAATTTCAACAGAATATCAATGTTTTAACAGAAATAGAGATTCCAATATACACACCTCCAATAACTGATTTTACTGCAGTAAACATTTCTTGTACAACATCTGGACTACTAGACTTTTGACTCAAGCACCTTACAATTTCTAAGGCAACAAGCCTTCTCGCTTCATCTGCATGTCTAGCCTGTGATAAGACAACTGGAAGAATTTCCATGGCATACTTGCTCAAGTCGAGGTTGGTAAGTTGCAAAAGGACCCCAACAGACTCCAATACAAGCTCAGGATTCCGTTTCAGCATCTTAACAGAAGCAGGGATAATAGTACTCTTTAAGTCTTCATGAGACAAATGCAAAAATAATGGAAGAAATGCTTCACTAAGGCCCTTCACTGGCTTCTCTTTTGCATTTAAAACGGTGTTAACATAGATATCAAGGAAGGATTGCTGCAAAACAGGAACCAACATACAAGCAGCATTAAATAAATAAGTCCATGAAAAGAATTCCGAAATCTCGAGCTCCAAAAGGCGTGAACAATACTCCCTCCATTTCATAATAGAGGTCCTTCTACGTAGTTTAGCATAGATTAAGGAAGGGGGGACAATAGAAACATTTACTATTATGCCCTTAAGTCTTAAACACTCAAATTATCTCTCTTTCTATCTATAATATGGGTAAGGGTAGTTTTGGAAAAACATCCTTAAAAGTTGGAAAATGGCCTCTATTTTGGCAAGAGAAAGATAGTCTAAAAAGACCTCAATTATGAAACAGAGGGAGAATATATCAAATAAATATGTAATCATTCTTAAAAGAAGAAAATAAAACAAAATATGTAAGTGACTTATAGTGAAATAGATTAAGACATAAGAAACTCTCACCCTCCACTGGTTGAATAAAACCAAATTAGAACTTGAATATTCCAGAAGCAGATGTACAAATTCAGGACAATCTTTACATGAGATCCTTGAATTTTTCAATTCCTCCATGTAAGTCTTGAAAATATCTGGTGACTGAAAAGGTAAAAGAGATTAACAAGGGAAACATAAAAAGAGCTTGATAAGAATCACTGGCCTCAATCTATAAAATAAATATTACAGAGAGATAAAGAAAGACAGTCACAGTAGAAGGGACCTTAAAGAATAAATGAAAAAAAGTTTGCTTGCAGGCCCTTTTTATGCGAAATGATCCTTGCATTGCGATTTGAAGCATTGATGCCTGCGCTTGAGCTACTTTACAGAAAGCATTCTTTGACACGCATGTAAACTGACTTTCAGTTAATAGAAGACAAGACCACTTAAGTAGTCTATTGCAAACTTTGTATGATTGGAACTTTAATTGCTTTTCCATTGTCTGTACAAGGGTCGCAGCAAAGCTTTTCATAAATGGAACTTCAATTAAAGATTTTACAATCAAATCATCCACAGCTTTCCTTGATCCCCGATCATCATAAATAGCCAATGTCTTAAATATTAGTTCTACCAAAAGGGATGCAAAATCGGCCGTCATCTCTGCAGAGTTCAAAGAACACCGAGCATTAATTTTAAATAAGGAAAAAAATACTTGAAATGATAAAACCTGTTCATTTAGCACAAGTTGGCGCAACACTTCTGACTCGTGACAAAAGGTCACGGATTCGACACCCTTGCCCCCAATATTAATACAAAATATATTAAAAAAAGGACAAAATGAGAGTTCATGTAAGTGATTATTGTGATGATGGAGAAAATGAGTACCTGAAGAATTCTGAGCACCATTAGTAAGAATGAAAGGAATCTGACTGCGGAATATTTGGATTCGACGTTTAGTGGACTGTGTCGAAACTGATGAAGCAATAGAAATCAAAGACTCCATTTTTTTCTCAAAACGGAATCAAATTCAAATTACTACACTTCGGAAAAGTTGCATAAGATTCGAAGCATGTAAAAGAATTCAAGATTGTTTATAGAGATTTTGTAAAGGTGAAAGGGAAGAAGATGATGATTTGGAGCTTTTGGTTTTTAGGGTTTTAGGAGAAGGAGAAGGAGAAGTGCAGCAATAGCATGCGCACGTCTTTAAAAGCTTTTTCTTATTATTATTTTTTTTAGTAGGCGGCTGTTATTCTTATTTTGAAACTAATCCGAATTTTAACATTGTTGATACTGATATTACAAGCGTCTTTAAAATATGGCTACTACTCAAAGTAAGATCATGTCTATAAAATTCTTACATCACGCTCACAATCGGGATAATATTGAATGCTAAAATTCGATTTGAATCTTCTTGTCCGTGATGCGGCATCAACAATTAGCTGACTGACAACGAAACGCAATTTAAGTAGTAAAAACATGTTTGATACGCTAAAATATAATGGAATGACGATTTTAACTTCTCTTTCCATTTTAGGGTGTGCTTGGACAAGGTCCGACAAACTCAAACCCCAAATAATTTGGATAGATTCAATAAATTTGGATTAGCCCATATTTTTTACCCAAGTTACTATCCGACCCGGATGGATATAATATAACCCAACAATAACCAAATGTCAACATTTCTGCCCAAAGTAACCATTCCATAATTATTTATAAAAAAAACAACTTATACAGCTCTGCACAAACAAAAAACAAAAAAAAGCAAAAAAAAATCTATGAGCTTCATTCCATTGAAGGCGAATTTTGATATTATTTATTCTTCAAAAACCAATCTATACAGCTCTTGCTCAAAAAAAAAAAAGTGAAGAATCTGTGAGCTTTGTTCGATTGGACGTGAATTTTGAAATTATTTATTGTTAAAAATCCAACCTATACAGCTGATTCTAAAAAAAAAAAAAAATAAAAAAAAAGGAAATTTGAATAGTATTTTTGGGTTATATCCACCCGGATTGGATAGTTGGATCAAAATATATGGGTATATCCAGATCTCTTGAGTCTCTATCCAAATCTGGTTTGGGATTTGAGTTTGAGACCAAAGCAAACCAAACCCATAACATACATTGTCCAAGCACACCCTTAGTGATTGGTTTGACCAATTTAGGTTGAAAAGGTCATTCAATGGCCAGGAAAAATTGGAATCATCAATAAATAGTAACTGACATTTATATCCTTATTTTAATTAATTATTACGTTTATTTTAAATAGCAACATATTCATATTTAGTCATATATATTTTATTTCACTTAGTATAATTTCATAAATGATAATTTTATAAATATTTATTTTTCTTTGTAGTAGTTTTTAATATATTTTTAAATTTAAAAGTAACAATATTTTTATTACTGTTTTGATATTTTAATAAAAATTATGTTTCCATATATATATATATATATATATATATATATATATATATAATGTCAATGTTATTTAAGTAAGATTTTGTAAGGAAAGTTTAATTAGGTTTTATCGTTAGTATATGTTAAAAGGGCATTTAAGTCATATTGTGTTTAATTTCATTCCATTCTGACATTAAAATATAGTTTTACCAAACACATAAAAAGAATCGACATTCTATTTTGGTTTTGCCTTTCAAACACTAGAATGTAAAGAGAATTCCGAAGTTATTTTAGGCGGAAAGTCATTCTGACTGGAAAGGGATTTCATTCCCGCATAACAAACGTGTTGTAAAGATTATTCACCTTCAACCACAGAGATTCATATAAAAAAAGAGGTGAAGAACCGATATCGATCCTCCTTAAAAAAAAAATTCATTAAAAAAACACAGCGGCTTGAAGCTGGGTTGCCTTCAAATGGGCTACTATGAAATCTCATGGGTCAAACATTTCCTTCCCACCACTTAAAAAAACTAAAAATAAATCAAGTATATAAATGCAATATTTTATATTGTTATCGGAGTAGCAGTGCCTTGTTGGAAAGATAAGTGGGAAGTACTAAGTTAATTTGGCTTTCTTTGACAATCCCTTTTGTCTAATATTAGATGTCTATTTTTTTTTAAAGCATATATTGTATGCATAACAAGCATTAAATGGTGTACTTACAAATCTAGGACAAATGTCATATGAAATACTTGAGTATCATCATCTATGTTAGGTATAGAATTCAAAATACAGACAACTCAACTCACCATGTTATGAAGTTGAAAATCCTGCTAAAAAATAAGAGATTTCACCATTACTAAAATCGATAAATGCTTAACTGAAAAAACGTATGTCGAATCTCCCCGAAGGCTATCATCAATCCATATCTCAATGAGTTGAAGAGCAAAAAATTTCATTCTCTCCATTGATACCAACGGTAATCACAACAAATACATAAATTTGATATTCAGATAAAAAATATATTACTCATTAAGAACTTTTGACTTAAATGAGTTCTTTACCAAAATATACTTACCATATTCAGTACTTTAATCGATTACAAATAGAAACTTGACTCGAATGAGTCCTCTATCACATGTATACTTTGATCAATTACAAAGCTTCTTTTAAACTTTAAATAATATATAGTTTAAAATAATATATAAGTACAAGTCATAAAACATACTTTATATTTGACATAAAATTTATTCATACAATTTTAAAATCATCTGAAAAATTGAGAAGAGTAAAACAGAAAAATTATTTTTCAAGCAAGCGAAACCATAATTTAATTTCGGAGTGAATTAATGTAAAAATTACACATTAGTTGTGACAATATTGAGATTAACTCATCGAGTCCTAGACTAGAAATCACTTCCATAATTCGACTTCTATAACTGAAATATTAACATAGCCACAAAATATTTTTAGACACAATTATAATTTTAACACTAGGATCAACCAACAAATAAAGAAAACTTTATTGGACTTAGACATGCAAAATAACCCTTTAAAAAAAATACAATTAATAATAACAGCGAACTAAGTAATTTTTTTTTCTGCCAAAATGGTGAATTTAGTCCTCAAACATAGAAAGCTTGGTGATTTTGGTCCCTATTCTATATTTCTTTGTTTTTGGATCCACAAACATATTGCGTTTGTTGGACATGGTCCTTCCGTCCACAACTGTTACGGAAAAAATTAATTTAGATTTTTTTAAAAAAAAATCCTACTAGAATCCGGGGGTTAATTTTGGAAATTTACACAAAAAAAAATTACAAATTGGTAAATTTAGTCCCAGAACATAGTACGATTGGTGATTTTGGGTCACTATCTTCATCCTCCACTGTTCTTCTTCCATCTAACTCATTCACCCAAACTTTGTTCAATTCCCTTTTCAACCTTAAACCAATTGAACTTATGAGCTTCAATTTTTTTTCTTCTTGAAATTACAAATTACTCATTCCTTTTTTCGTTCTTTGATTTGGACTTTTATGGATTATTGTTAATGTTAATGGCCTTTGGGTGAGTTGAAGAAGAAGAAGAAGGGTAGAGTGTTTTTTCTGGGTGGGTTGAAGAAAAAGGGGAGATGTGGGGTGGGAATACCTCGGGTGCGGGGTGAGGTAAGTTGAAGAAGAAAAAGGAGAGAGGTGGGGTGGGGTTGCGTGGGTAGAGGGGGTCTTTGGGTTGGTTAAAGAAGAAGAGAGAGGTGTAAGTTAATTTTAGTGTTTTTTAAGAAGAATAGTGTTTTTCCCAAAATATCCTTTCAATATAGTGTTTTTGAATTAAATTTTTGTTGACTGATTGTTGACTATCACAGTTGTGGACGGAAGGACCATGTCCACCAAACGCAATATGTTTGGGGACCAAAAAACAAATAAATATATAACGGGGACTAAATTCACCAAAAATGCTATATTTGAGGGAACTAAATTCACCAATTTGCCTTTTTCTCTCCTTAAAATAGAACTCAAAGTAGCACCTTTTTTTTTTTTTTTTATTTTTTTATCAATTGTCCACAAGGAAAATGATTTTTTTTTCTTTTAAAAAAGATGTCGGAGAATACTTCTCTTTCTTTGTTCAGCACTGACGTTTGGAATAATTCTGATATGGACCTGGCCTACCACTTGGTCCACATTCAGCCATATCACGGTTTTGATTAAAATAATAAAAAACAGGTGGGGCCTTATGAGAATTTTATTTTATTTTTAATCAAAAGAGATGATGTGGTTAATTCTGGACCAAGTGGTAGGCCCGGTCTATATCAGAATTTTCCTGAGGTTTGAGGCAATTTGGAGAACCATGAGGATACTAAAAATAAAAACATAAAGATTAAATTGGATAAAGTATAAATAAAAGAAAATACCTCTCCACTAGAAGGAAAATAAAGCCACAATAAAATTGGCTAAAAAAGAGATATAAGACTGTACAAAAAGAAGATGGTAAAACACTGCAACTATTGAGGGGCTTCATCTGCAGCACCATCCTTTATCTGTCTGGCTGAAAATGACTCTATCAATAGTTTCATCCGGAACCTTGATTCCGCTGGTCTCCAAGTCTGCAACTATGGCCACAGCCGCGTCAAGTTCCCCGAGATCAAGACATAATGCGATGATTTCATCGTATAAAGGGCTGAAAACAGAGAGAAGCAACAATATTTATCTCATAGGATGATTCTACCTAGTGACATGCACTACGGAGAATTTGTATCGCAAGATTTTGTTACCTGCCAAATACATATCCCAGGCTGTGTGTAGTCTGCAAAATTTTCAAAAATGCTGAAGGCAAAGGTGCTCGTATAGCAGCCCGCAGTATCATAGCACAATCACCAATGGTTGGCGTTCCACCCAGTTCTATTACCTGAAATATTTAACAGAATTAATCTTACTGAAGAAGAGATGCAACTAGGTCGCAAAGGGATTCATCAGTCATCCAAAGTTATCAGTTGAATCTTCAAGGAAATTCGAAAGAGCTAATTCAGTAAGCAATTAGCCTCCACAAAGATTTGCTCAGTTAACTTTTCTAGGTGGATGCAGAACATGTATAACCTGATGATATTCGAAGATGAATGTAAATTCATCACAATGATGTACGCCAACACATCCAGAACGAGAAATCATAAGAAGGGAATTTTATTGATTAATAGACAGTTTACATAACAAAAGCTTGTGTACCTGAAGAAACACACAAGTCGGACATACAAGAAGCGGACGAACTAGAGTTATAGCTAGAAATTTACTCTAACTGGTCTATAGTTTTCCTCCGCCAATTATTTTTACACTTACAACCGTCAAAACTTTCTGAATTAGTCTATAACTCACTCATTCTTCACAATCTAATCTCATCTTTACCAATCTCTTGAGAAGACCACACGCCTATTAAGTTACTTTTCATGCACAAACCATCAAATCCAACTTTACAAATAAACCTCATTGCCTTTTGCAAAGAAATCACAAGAAATTATATGAACCTTCAAAAAGAAGAGGAAAGTGAGTGTGGAACGTACTTTAGTCATTATTTTAACTGCCAAATCGACTTCCCACTCCTGAGACCATCTCCGAGGAGCTTTGTTCTTCAGTTCCTTTTCCCATGTCCAACCCCAAGCATCAGCAATTGTATACATATCTGATGCATCAAACACTCTTCTATTTCTCAACTCCTTAAATGCTTCATGTATATCCAGAGGAAACCAATCATCATCATCATCGACCTGTGTTCACATGTAAATTCAAAATAACAATGCCCAGTATTGCGATCTTAAACACAAGAACACAACATAATCCTGACGAATAAGCACATCTGAAACTGCTTCTCTTCTAAAGTTGGTTTCAGGAAAGATGACAAGAAGTAACGTAATACTCTTCACAGTTACGAGAATCTTGAAGTTTTAAGTTCACATAGACATTCTTTAGTATTAAATGCTAATGTATCAGCAAAATTAAAAAGCTTGATTATTAGGTTATAAGTTAGATACCTCGGCTGCCAATCGAGAAACTCTTCTTCTTGATTTTCTTGATGAGCTAGTTTGATCAGTGTCTTTCAACAGCTGCACGCCAATCATTTGAAGAGGCTTAGCTGCAACTTCCTTGTCCTTTACTTGCTCACCCACATGAGTTTCACTTTGTTCCACTTCTTCCTCCTCGTCTTCCGCTTCATCATCTTCAACATCTTTTGCATCTACATCTACATCTACAGCATCTACATCTATAGCATCTATATCATCTATATCATCCGAGGCTTCAGGAGTTTCTAAATCATCTACTTCCACTGGCTTGCCATGATTTTCATTTAATCCCTCTCCAAGAAAACGGCGTCTCCAGAATTCCGTATTACCTTCTTGCAATTTGATCCTTGATATTAATTCATCCAACTCTTCATCAACCTATAACATCATTGGCACTAAATTCATAAGTAAACTAGCACCTGGCTCTGAAGATATGGCTCACACAATTGATACAAGTATTACTGGCAGCAAAATAAGGAATTGAATCCACAAAGAATTAATTGCAAAACTAACCTCTTCTTCCTCTTCTTCAACAGGAGGAACCCAGAGTGGTCGACCTCTGGAACGGTTTATCCTCCTTGCTTTTTGTACACGCTGGTAAAGTACATTTCTAGTGCCATCGGTCGGCAGATCTTGAGCTTCCAGTTCTTCCTTTAGCTCTGAAACTATCATTTTACTAGCTGCTTTTGGTTTCAAGGCACTTTGCTCGGGACCTTTAATAATTTTCTTCAGTCTTTCCTCAACTCTGATATAATCAGATTCAGATATATCCCCCAATATTGTCGGTCCTTCATTCCATAAGGTTCTTAAAAGCTTCCGATGATGTATCCTCAACTCCTCAAGACATCTTTGTTTGAAGGACGTTTCCATAGGATTAGAATAAATAAATCCTTCGGCATCAGGATCCAAAGGAGTTTTCCCTCGTCGAGGAACCCATCGCTTCCGTTCACCTGTAAGCCCACCTTCTTCAACATACCTGATTTCAGCACCAAGTTATATACAACGTTAACCAGCTACCTATAATAATTGTGAAGCGTAACACTCATAAAATATAAGGTATCTTCTGAAGTTATTTTAAGAGTCCTACTAAAGTAAAGTCTTTAAACAGTGGAATGTGTCAACATGAATAGAGCAAGTTTTGGACATCTGGATAACGTTTCAGCTGAATAAAGGACCCAACAGAAAGGATAGCACATAAATAACAAGAAAATGAAAATTTTTTCTCCTGACCTCGATAACATGATTTCTTATTATGCTTAAATGGCACATAGAAATACATAAAAAACTAATCAGGAAAGAATGTGAGAGTAAGGTTTGCAGAGATAAAATAATATCACAATTGCCACTGACTACTTTCAGTTGGATTATAAAATATAATTATATGAAATAAGTTGAATGAACCGGGTTATTACAATAGTTTGCCATGGATTAAACAAATATAATGGACAACAAAGACAACATTTCTTCAACTTTTTGCATGTCTATCTATCTCAACGTGCTTTTAGTTTGAAACACATACCTACAGATACAACTACCATCCTTTTTCCCCACTTAATACAAATAATTTTGTACCAACACCTAATCGAGCACATCATCAATTCTGGGGAGTAGTACACTAATAATAACAGTTTTTAGAAATTTATTCGAATGAGAAAACTTCTGATGATTTTCTAAACATAACAATATCTAAAACTTCAGAAGTAGAGACAAAACTCCCCCCCCCCCCCCCGCACCGACACTGAATACAAGAGTGCGGGAGAATGGAGATAAAACAAAGAGAATTAGCAGCGAGGCTCCAAAATCCAGATATTTTCTTTTAGAAGTTTTAAAGGCCAGAAAGGTTTCTGAAAACTTTTAGAGTAGTCTGTTGAACAATTTCTCCCATAATCATTCTTCTCAGCAGCTCTAGAGAGTTAAAGTTTCAACCTCAAAATCATTAGCTCTCAGATTAAAGACTGACAATTGAACTATACATCTATAACAAATCAAATAAACACTTGAACTGGTTTATAACAGCTAAAGATAGATAACAAACATTTAATTTACATACCTCGCTATGTAATCTATCTCGTATCCAAGTTCAGCTTCTTCTTGTAAAGGTTCAATCCATGAACTAACTAGCGTCCTATATTTTCTGCTTAAAACCATGGCTCTTGGTGGGAATTGGTTGGTTATCTTTTGCCATAGCTTCTAGGGCTTCTAGCAACTCGACAATTCTTCCTGAAGTTGATGACACATAGCAATTATACTTCATCACAAGTTCACCAAAAGAAATCAGTAAGACAGGGAAAAAACAATAAAATCCTCAAAATCAAATTTCTTGAATGAAAAATACAAAATTCAAAAGCACGTTGTGCCTCTTTTTCAACCTAGGAACTATATGTTCAGTGTCTTCATTTTGTTCCTTCCCTATTGGTGCCCAAAATTCTGAAATTGAGTTTCTTTTGCCATCTGTTCGTTGATCTCTTAATTGATTGTTTCATTCTGTATTATCTTTTATGATGACTCCATCCCATTCAGAAACTTACAGATGCCATATACACACATATCTAGAAAACATTCACTTCCCATATTTTTTTCTTAAAAGATTATAGGTCACAAGATCCTACTAATTTACTTCATTGTGACCACAGATATATATATAGCTTCCTTTCTAAAAAAGAAACAGATATCCATTTTGTCACACCGAAACTCTGTGAACTGGGTGAATATGTTGCAAAGATTTTGTCCTCTTTGGTTTTTCTTTCCTGTTTGGTGGGGCAATGGAGATGGGGGGAAGGGGTGAAAGAATCAACAGAAGATGTCAAAAGGAAGGAAAAAGAGGGAAAAAAAATACCTTCTCTACATAATGCTCGAAGAAACAGGGAAAGTGGATCCCCATATTTGCCCTCATTATGCAGAACTATTGTTCCCCCTTCAAAGTTCTTCAGAGCACGAAAGTGCCGGATTGCCTCTCGCACAACGCAATATTTGGTAAAGCATTCTATCAACAGCCTGGGCAAGAGGTTTATGAGTCAACATTTGTATCAGCACATATTAACTAGACTGAAAATTGGAGGTATATCAAAAACATCGAACCAAAATTACTTCTTTCTCAGCGATCCATTCAAATTAGCACCAGTAACCATTAAAATAGTTGGCGCTTTCTAGAAGGAGAATGGGAGCTTCAATTATTTATGTTTCTTCATGGATGGAACATTTCATATAATCCTGACTACTACATAACAGATTTATAGTGCCCAAGATCGGAAGAGGAGATACATTGTTACTTGATCGGAAGAGGATATCAAGAATGAGAAGAATCTCAGCGTTTAGAGTTTTCACAGATGAAAACATGTGCAGTACATTGTTACTTGACAAGTGCAATGGCGGCATCATGCAATGGATTGTAACAAACACTACCTACCCACCCCTATTTAAAGTAAATGACAATTTGCTTACGTATGAGTTCTCATATTAGGTTGCAAACGTTTGTGGTCCTCAACCATCATGCCAAGTATCTCTGCAACATCTTGCACCCTGCATATAATAACAAATTCAGTAACATTAGCTTGAGAAATGTAAAAGAAAAGCCTTCAATATCCAAACATTTGGCAGTAAGCTACAAATATCCGTCCAGCAACATGCATATTAGTAGGATCTCGTGTTATAGTGATTGTGTTAGGTTCTCCATAAACTTGAGCAAAATGAGAAATTCTATACAGAACAGAACCATGCAAATTCTCTATTCTATACCCTTTCTGTGTCATGAATCTAAAATTGTCACCAAGGAAATATGTTAGCAAATGTTGATGAAGGTTATGGTCTTAAACTGCTTTATGATGATTACATGATGTTGACTACAATAACTTTGCTTCAGAAGATAAATTTTGAGTTAATCATGATAAAGATGGGAGAATTTTCCAGTGGTTTATGACAACTGGCCCACGTGGAAATTGTCAGAGAAACAAAGCACAAAAGCAAAGAAATTATTAAAAATTCACCTGTCATATGACTCAGCTCTTGTATATGCTTGGATCACCCAATTGTATGTTTCTGTATCAGGTTTCATATAATCTGCCAACCAGATTCAATGATTAGTTCACATACTTTCTGACAAGTGGTCATGACAAGCTAAGAAGAATACACTACAATAGGAGAGAGGTTCAAAGACAAATATTCAATTGTCTAAACTTGCTAAACTTAATTTAACTGTCCAGGAGGCTGGTTGAATTTTATTGCTTTGTCTTCAAGTAAGTATCAAAATACTCAAAAGTGTTCTAATCTCTAACAAAATGAAAAGGATAAATGGCTCATCATTTTAATTTAAGCAATTATATACATTAATTCAACCTAATAACTAAAAATATGACCGATTAAAGGGTTCAGACTTCAGATATGGCCAGAGAACAGCAGGTTCAGAGCATAGAAAAAAAAATTACCAATAAAAAATATCAATAACTTTTAATTGTGGAAACTAGAACTGAGAATAATCATTAAGAAAAACATAATGGCCTCTCCCAATCTATCTACAGTGATGGTGTTGCTTTTACATGCTAAACTACTTACAAGTTTTTTTCTTTTTTCTTAATTTGTTTAAAAAAAAAGAGCAACCTTCGATTGAGGGGTTTTGGTATGGAACCCTATCGGATTAATATAGAGAGGGACATAGCGCCTAACCTCAAGATAGATGGGAATAAATCCACTCCTACACAACATTTCTAACGTCAATTACATTATAGGGAAACCTATATGTAATTATTTGAGTGCTAAAATTATCACAATTCCAGCATCCATACATATATAAACATTTCCTCACAGAAATCTAGTATGAAAGAAATGTACGAGAGCTGATAAATCAGGAGCAGAAAAGAATGGTCCAATACAAGCTCAAGAGGGTGTACAAGAGGCAACGGACCTTCTCCATATTCCATATTCTCAAATGTTGCAAAAGCAATCTCTGGTATACCGCAAGTAGCCTCGCAAAAGACGAATGGTTCCATAATAATATATTAAGCATTTCTAACCAAGAAAAAATCTTCACGCTAAGAGTTTCTAAGGAGAGAATGATAAGGTGATTAGCACTTCCAAATGACATACCTGCACACTCAGAAGACAATTGAAATGGAAAGTAGTTGCCATTCTTCCAGCTGCCTCCATTTCATAGGCTATTGTTAATGCATTTGAATGATCGGCTACTTTACAATCTTCTTCAATTAGAAGATCGTAAAGCTCATCGGTTGCTCTTAGCCCACCCTCTGCACCCTTCAGGAAGACCTTGTTGGCATCTTCCAAATGTTTGCTTCTCACTAGCTCCTCTAGTCCACACAACATAAACAACTCGAATAAATAATGACAAGAGGGGAATACATCACAGAGACCATCAATCACGACAGGTGTTCAAGTGTGCTCACCAACAAGGACAATCCAGGCTTTCCTAATGTCAAAATTTAATTTCTCCATGGCTGCCAGAATTTCTAGGCCTCTACCGGCATGACCTTTAGAACCAAACAAACGGATCAAGGCAACAAAAGTTTCATGAAGTGGCCGAATACCTTCACTCAACTCTCTTCTAAGAGCATGCATCTGCATTATGTAGTAGCTATATGATGAGTTAACATAAAGCAAAATATATATTGCAAAATTCTAATAATATCTGCACAGAGAGGATAAAGAAAAAGAGAATAATTACAGCGCCTTCCTCGTCGCGTTTGAGGACATGAGAAACGACCAATCCATGGAAAGAGCGAGGTCCAGGAGTAAGTCCAGCAGCAATCATATCATAAAAAACTTCAGAAACTCCGGAAACATTCGCATTTCTCGCTCGCGCCATTAATTCCTCCATGAAAACGAATCTAAGCAATTTCTCGGCACTCGTAGCCGCGGAAGCCAATGAGGCGGCGAATCCACCCGTTTCATCTTCTCCGATATGTGTTTTGTGTTGTTGAGATTGTTGTTGCTTTTTCCTTCTGGTTCTAGTTCTCTGAGGTTTTGAAGAAGATACTGAAGCGAAAACGAGTCTGTATTGAGGAGGATTGGATTGGTTAGGGTTCAATGGGAAGTGAATTGGGAGACGAAGGAGGTTGGCCATGTAAAGCGGCGGAAATACCGCCGGCGTTGATTTGGATAAGGTGGAAGAAAGAAAACGTGGGGTTGGACTTGGAGGAAGGGAGCAAGGAGAAATTTAAAATGATTTATGAAAAATATTTATTTTTTTAAAAAAAGAGGGACAAAGGAATGAAAGGGTTAATTCAAATTTAATGCCTTTAACTTTTTTGTATTTGTAATTAAGTTCATATGTATTTAACACTATCAATATCGTCTTAAATTTTGTTAAAATGTGTGGGTTTTGTAACATTCCATTTTAATTACCAGTGTGGTTTCAATGCCCACCCCATACCCCGAGGGAACTCCACCCCCACCTCTATTCTTCTTCATCAATCAAAAGCTATGAATTTTTAAGTCTTGACTTCAATTTTGGCAAAAGTCGTAGATTTTCAATAGTCTTAGCTTCAATTTTGGCTAAATCCATGTATTTTTGAGTTTTTCCAATAGCCATGGACGGAGGAGGGAGTGGGGAAGAAGAAAGAGTGATTAGGGTGGAGTGAGGGGGTAAATGGTGTTTGGGGCGAGTTAGTTTGTGGTGTGGCATTTGTATTACCAAACTACTGAAAATGCCTTTCAACTTTTGGTTTGACACCATAAAAAATTTCAATTCATAGTTGACTAACCACTTTTTGGACGGAAAGAATTTAGATACAGATGAAAACTGTTTTGGGATAATAAAATGAAAAAAATAATGATTAGGGACCTTATATCAAGTTCAAAATTGTTTAGGGACAAAATCTATAATTTTGCCTATTTATTTTTCTTCTTGGTTTTTTTGAAGGTATAAAAATTGTCGTTAAACCCTGCAGCGGAAGCTAAAACCCCCTTCTTCTTCTTATTCCGCCTTCATCTTCGCCAGTTGATGCCGGACTGCCAAATCTTCATACTCCGGCAACCGTACACCGCCTTCCTCCTTCTCTCTCTCTTTTCACCGGAATGATTATCTTATAAGCTTTCTTCACCATCGAGCACAATCCGTTGGTTGGTTCAGCTACAATTTTTAGGAGCAAAAACCAGGTACTTAAAAAATCTACGTGGCTGCAGTTTTCCTTGAAGTTTTTGTTGCTGAATTGTAATATAAATAGTATTCTCTCCGTCCGTCCCAAATCGAATGCGCATTTTCTAATTTAGTTCGTGCTCCACTAACCTAACCGATGAGTATTCCTCCTATATGTAACTTATTCATATCAAACTGTTTTTTTTAATTCTTATGAAAGTCAACTGTGCACATTCAATTTGGGACGACAAGTAGTATATTTACCTATATATGCCTTTGGAATTGCTCAAAAAAAGATACTTTGGAAATGATCTAGTTTCAATCTCGTTTTGGAGTGTCGGTTTTGGATTGAATATCATTATAGGACGAGACTCCTATGTAGTTAATTTCGTTTGAAGGTCGTGCTTGGCGCGATGGTCAAGTATTTACTTGTTATCCGCTCCGCTAGGTCACGTGTTCGAACTCCGAAAACAGCCTCTTTATGAAAAAAAATAAGGGTAAGGTTGCGTATATCGGGACCTTCCCCAAACCCTTGATGATACGGGATCCTTGTGCACTTGGGTACAGAGCTAGAACTTTGACTGTTGGGGGACTTAAAGTTACATTGGAGTTTGGAGAAAAATGCTGCAGGAGAAATTTAAAGAATAAGTGACTAAAGGCGTAGAAAATTAATGCATATAGAACAATTTTAAAGAATGTCGGCTTGCCAACCCCTGGCTCTGGCTAAATTGCTGCTATTCTGCTCAGTGCTTATTCATGCAGTATGATCTTTTGTTAAGTAATTTGTGATTTATAAACAGAGGAAAATGGAACATGTTCTAAGAAGTTAAAAGTTTCAGTTATTGTGTGATTATGGAAGTGAAGGTGGGTGTTGGTGGTGCTGGGTTTTGGTTAATGATGAAAGAGGTGAATAAAGAAATAAGAAAAACTCCCGAAGAGAGTACTTACTATGTGTGTGTGTGTGTATATATATATATATATTTGTGTCTGTGTGTTTAAATGCATTATTAGATGCTAATTTTCTTGCAAAATATTGTTTTCAGTATAGAGTACTCTAGGAGGTGACGGTTGGAGAAAGACAAGTTAGATGTTTGCTTTGCTGTTCTGCTCAATCAAGTAAGATTTCATTTCCTGGAAGATATTTAGGGACATTGATTGTTTATTTTCTGTTCTTCTTACAAGAAAGGGGGGGAATTGATTTCTCAAGAATTATTATAATTGTAATTAAACGTGTCACTCATGAAAAATGAAAAAATTATTTTTTCTCTATTGCTATATTTTTGGTGATTCAGCTTTGTATTACATTTCTTCTTGCTAGTACAGTTCTCCGCTATCAAAGAAGATTGAGCTGAATGATGATTATTGAGATTCTAATAATGAATAAGTGTTCTGAAACAGTGAAACTTACCTCATTAGTAATTTGCAATACACTTAAATAATTTTCATTTTTTGTTCATTTGTTTTTCAATGGTTTTCCTTTGTTTCCTTCATGAATTTTATGTGTTCCTACTTTTTATTCTTGTGACTTGCAAACTGGATGAATCACTTGCCCCTAGTTCCGAGTTATGATAAATTCCTCTAAATACTGCAATCAGTTTTCCTAACACTTATCCTTTTAAATCTTTTTTTTTGCCGCATTTGAAACTTGTGCAAATATTTTTGCAGCTTCCGTATGAAAAACATTGTATGTCTTGTTTACCATTGGCATCTGATGGAGAAGCTACCTGTTATCCCGTAAGAGATAGTCCATGTGTGAATAAGATTGTACAGTAGTTCCTTGAGAAGGTTTTGTCTTTGTGAGTAGCATTAATGTGCACGTGAAGAATTTGCATTTTGACACTTCCTGTTTACAAAACATTTTTTTCTATCCGCTTGCAGCAATAACCTTAAGAAGGTTAAATTTTCTCAGCTTTCTATCCAGAGAAGAAAGTTTTGCACTACTGGCAGTGGCCTTTCTCGCATTATCAAATCTACAGATACGCATTCTGTTCTTCGAGCCCCGAGTCTTCAGCACTGGTTCAAAAATTGGCAAGAATTGAGAAAGCATAGATTAACAGCAAGTACCTTTAGTGCTGCGATTGGGTTTTTCCCTGGTAGAAGAGTCCAGCTATGGTTGGAGAAGATTGGGGCAATTGAACCTTTTTCCGGTAACTTGGCTACATGTTGGAGTAACATCAAGGAGGAAGAAGCTCTTGAAAGGTATAAGCTAATAACTGGGAATACGTTATCCTTTCCTCATTTTCAGGTTTACGGAAACACAGATCATGACGATGATTGGCTTGGAGCTTCCCCTGATGGAGTAATTGACCAGTTTGTATATGATTTACCTTCTAGAGGGGTTTTGGAGATAAAATGCCCATATTTCGATGGTGATAAGACTAAAGCTTACCCATGGAAGCGAATTCCTCTTCACTACATTCCACAAGCTCAAGGATTAATGGAGATATTGGACCGGGATTGGATGGACCTATATGTATGGACAATGAATGGAAGTAGTTTGTTTAGATTACATAGAGATAGGGATTATTGGGATTTTCTAAAGATAGCTTTATCTGATTTTTGGTGGGAACATGTCCAACCGGCAAAGCAGGTGTACAAAAGTTCTGTGATCACAGATCCCCTTTTCGAGTTAAGATCCTTCAGGCCAGAATCTAGGCATAAATATTTGGGTTCGTTAGTGTATGCGAGTAAAGAAGTTCTTGATAACTCTAGTTTAGTGATGCGGGAGATACACGGGATACTGCAATATGATTAAAGCGGGAAATGGAAAGGCCAGATGTTAAGCAATATTATAAATTACAGAATGAATTTCATAGACTGAAGGAATCTTTCCTGAGATCTGAAATGGATGTGAAATGATATTGGATAGGGGAGGATATAAGCTACAATTCTGTGGATAAACCAAACAAGATTCATTACATGAGAAGAAACACAAACCATAAATGTCAAACTGAAAGGTTTCACTGGAAATTCTTTAAATCTTCAAATATATCTGTTCTCAATGATTGCTTTATTATCCAAGTAGATTTAATTTTTGTCTGCCCCTTCTTTTTGAAGATTTTGATAGGCCTGAAATCTCACCTTCACCAAGAAGGCAATAGTGGATGAAAACTTTATTCGTGTTCCCTCAGCTGCTATTGAAGTTTAAAATGGAGAAATCTGTCTCAGGTATGAGCTTCTTCTCTATGGTCACTACTTTCTAGTAGCTATCTATAGCATTTATTTTATTTTTGTTCAGCTTGATATCTTATATTAAAACTCAATAACCATTTGTTGGTAGATTGCGCGCTGCATAGCCAGGGGATGCGTGTCTGCCATTAGAGCATCAGGTATGAGGATTATATGGAGACTGGAGTTATAAATAAGAGGAATTGTATCCTTAATGTATGGTGAAAGACATAGGTGGCTTCAAGAAATTTGTTTCTCCTTCAAACAATTTCTCAATTTCTGCGAACCAAAAATCTGAATTCCTAAACTACGCTTCAGTGGCCATGGAAAATACTTGGAGCATCAATGGATGCCCCCTCCAAAAGATTAGATCAACGCCAATTTCGATGCCCGATTTATTCATCAAGGTGAGACAGTTAGTGCTTGGGCATGGGTACAATCTAGATCACCTTTTGAAGCGGAAGCGGATGCAGCTCTATTAGCCATGGATCAACTGGAATTCTTGCATTTCACCGATGCCATTGTAGAAGGTGACTATGTCAATGTTCTTAGGAGTCTCGAAGAGCTTATCAACGATATAGTAAATATTGGTAAAAAAAATTCTGTTTATGAAGAGGAATTGGAAGCTAGACTATGTCAATCGAGATTGTAATACGCAAACTCATAACCTAGCTAAATGGGAAAGTGTAATCTTGTGTCCGACACAATTGCTCTATCTAATATCCTCTCTACGGTATTTTTGTGATAGAGGGGTGACACTTTTTATAATCTTTAAACTTTTAGTAAAGTCCATAATTGACTATTATGATAGAAAAAGCGGAGTCGGTATAAAAAGTGAAAAAAAATGTGACGGAGTTATGTATGGTATTTATTGTGGGGTGTCAGTTTTCTCCGACTTATTTTTCAGGGCAGGCAAAAATGCATTATTATCCAAGTATATAATACTACAATTATTTAGGGTTTAAGACATTTTTAGTACCCTTAAGTTTGTGCAATTTGTCAATTGAGTTACAAACATTTTGCAATTGTCAGTTAAGTGATATTTTCCTGATGTAGGTCAAACAAATCAGTTCCTGGAAATTTACCAATACCTCAAGTAAGGATTTCAAATTCAAACTGTCTCAAAATAGCCTTCACAATTGACATTTTCATTCCCAAGCCATGACTTCTCGTCTTTTATGTAGCCACAAACATAATCTCTACCTAATATTCAAGTAAAAGATGCAACCATCTCCCATTGTTCTAATCTAAATGAGGACGTGCATTAAGAAGAACTATAAAATCAAATATTGTGACAAGTTCAACAGAGAGTGAGTGAAAAAGATGGCAAATGAATTGCATGAGTAAGGAGAAGTGACTTTTTTCAGAATAAGAAGAGTGGAGGAGGAAAAGCAAGACGCGAAGGAATTCATGGTATAGAAAGGATGAAAAACTTGATTGCAAAACTTGATTTATACATTTTATGAGTGAATCAGGTGAAGGAGAGAGAGAGAGTGAGTGAAAAGATGCAAAAGGAGTTTGAATATATAGTGTTGTTTTTTTTATGTAAAAATGAATTTATCCTACATATGATCGTGATGTTCGGAATGATTGTAGTCCAATTTAACTAAGATTCCTTCATATTACCATAACGTTCGAGATACTTTTGTAGGGAATCCTGGCCTGGAAGAAAAATAACAACCGTGAGGACTATTTTGGCGACTGTTGAATATTAAATCCTTATTTTCAGATATTGACAATTTTTTAAGGATTGATTTAAAATTAACCATTCGACCAACAACAATAAATTGTCACTTGATCGACAATTGCAAAACATTGGTCACCCAATTAACAAATCACCCAAATCAAAAGGTACTAAAATGTCATTAACCCAATTATTTATTTTCATCAATAACAAGCAAGAAATAATATAATTAGTCCCACAAAATGATGTAAAATTTAAATCAATTCAACATTATTAGAGTTGAACAACAAAATTAAAGGCCATAATGTCTGATCAAAAGATCCACATACAGCAATACAAATAATAAAAACAGTCCTAAATTCATAATCAAAGACACAAACAACCTTAAATTCCTGAATCCAAAGCCTTAATGGTACTAAGGTTCATGGGATTCATGTACTTTAAGGTGCTATTAACCAACATTTGCACAATCAATCTATTGGCTCTTTCAGTAGGATGAAATGGATCCCAATACACATATTTGTTTCTATCAGGGCACAAACTTGAGAATGGTGTGCAAAGTCCGAGTCCATTGTATGGTCCTTGTCCACAACATGCCATTTTCGACGTCTCGAACCCTGTGTAAAAAACGGAATAAAAAACACATACTAAAGACATTAGTCACTAGAGATTTCTCAAAATTAAATGGCGTCAAAATATGTCTTTTTATGAGTTTTTACACAAATTAATATACTAATCAGAATGACTAAAATACCCCTAATTAATACTCTAAAGAACAAAGAAATTAATAGAGAGTTGAATGGGAACTACACATTTTGACCAAAATGAATATGGAGAGGAAATTATGTAAGGGTAAATCAGTCAATAAATGCACATTTTTTTTGGGTAAGATTGAAATGAATAATTACCAAATAATTTGGGGTTGGTTATGAAATCCATATTGACACCATTAGCATTTGCAGCAACAAATGCATCTTTTCGAATCTTGCCATTGATTTCCAAAAGCATTTGAGTTAATTTGGGGTTGAAGATTGCTGCTGCCCGGTTTAATTCCTCCGCGCATTCCCCATTGTTGCTACGCGCTGCCAATTCCGCGGGAACACAACCTAACGGTCCTGTTCCGGTCACGATGATCCTCCGAGGTCCTAATTCGTATAATTTCTGCGTACAATTATTCAATTACATAAAACAAAACCGAGTAAATACAAACAATTTTTTTCAACTCTACAACAAGAAGTGTACGATTCTCATAAAAAATACAAAACTTAATTAAGATATACATCCAAAAAAATTACTAAAAAAATATCAAAAGTCAAAAGTCGAAAAAAATATGCACGCAAAGCCGTAACAAAATAATACTTAGCAAAAAAAAAAAGCCGTTACAAAATAAAGGGCTATAAGTCCACCAAGAAATTATGAGTGAATTAAAACAATAGAGACAAGCAGGGACGAAGCCAGGAATTTGATGTTGGGGGGCGAAACTGGTAAAAAAATTCCAAAATTCTTGGGGGCAATAAAAAAGGCAAAAAAATATTCTTGGGGGGCGAAATTGATAAAATTTTCCAAAATACACATAAAATTTCGATAAATAGTAGTATTTTTAAAAATCTCCCTGCCCCCCTGTAATCGTCCCTGGAGACAAGAATAAGAAAAAAAGCCACTTTTTTTTTGTGAAATAAAAAAAAGTCACTTTATGCATTTAATACCTCTGAAACATTACTCCTTTTGTATCGCCATGTTTACATAAAATGGTATTTTGAGAGTAGTCACTTTCTGCATTTATTGTCAAAAATTAAGCATGTCTCCTATACAACCCCGCTCATACCCCCAATTATTGAGGAATTAATGAGTTACTCCCTCCATCCCAGAATATCGTTAACATTTGAACTTTTCACACATTAAAAATCTACTGAAATCAGGGACGAAGACAGGAATTGTATTTTTTTTTTCGGGGGACTAAAAATTGCAACAGTATGCTGACTTACCTATAAAAATACAAAAAAAATAAAAAAAAATTTGGGGGGCGAACTTGATAAAAAATTATGTCTAGTAGTATTTTTAAAAATCTCGGGGTGCCCTAGAATCGTCCCTGATTGAAATCTATAACATTGAAGACAAAAAAGATGTATATTTTCCTTCTTTGCCCCATGAAACACATTAAAGACATACCTTTAGAAGTTGATATAGTAATAGTTAATGAAGGGTAAAATTGAAAAATATGCATTAAATACATATTGGTAGTACAAATGTAAACTATATTTTGGGATAAAAAAAGACCCAAAATATTAACTGTATTTTGGGATGGAGGGAGTATATTGTTGTTGCTGAAATAAAAAAAAGTCACATACCATTAGGATTTTTTGGTACTCAGAAATGAGTAAAGTGCAATATTCTGGAAGTTGATATTGTAGAGACCTTAAGGAGTACGGTACCAAATAATAATTATTGACAAAATCATTTCCTCCCAATGTAATTAAAACAAGTGATTTCTCTATCAGCTTTGTAGTGTTTTCTTCCCCTATAAGTTGGCTAACCCTTTCTTGGTACTCTGCAAAGTACTCTAACTGTTGATATATTCTTATAATATTCACCTACATATAAAAAAAAATTAAAATAAATAAATCAGTACTGAAAATATTCAAAAAAGAAAATATAATTTTTTAAAAGGGTTATTATATATATATATATATATATATATATATATATATATATATATATTTGGACTTACAAATTGGAATCCAGTGTCATTGAGAATGCCAACCCCAGCAGAGGCAAAGTTTGCACCTTGAAGTAATTTATCTCCTGTAAGACTTGGATCCAAGTATGCTAAAATGGGTTTCAAGCCAAAGTATTCACCTGGTGAAATTGGATTAAATAAAAATTAATTAATATACAATCCCTTTTTTTTTTAACCAGGAGAGCGAGGAAGGGATCCACAATGTGTCAGATGAGTATCGAATACGAGACCGTCTGGTCTTGTAATTGTACACATCTTTTCAAAATCAAGAATCTCATAAGAAAATGTTTTTTTTTTGTCCTTCAATATTAAAAGGGTTGCATGCAATTATAATTTTTTTTTTGTAAACTTGATCATGAGAGATCAAGATTTACCACACATGGTTATGATAATTGAAAACGATAATCTCATTAATAAAAAAAATTAACCAAGTAAGTCCGGAAGGTTGTAGCCATTTGAAAAGCGACCAGTCGGGGTATGCGTTGGATAATCAATGCCATAAGGAGGTGCATCGGCACGAGCAGGGGTAAGCAAGTAATTATTATTCCCATGATCAACTAAGGAATCACCAAAGACGAAAAATGCCCGTTCTTCGGCCATGGCCGGAGAGGGAAGGCCGGCTAGTAAAATCGAGATTATTAATACTAAGTAGAGATTAGCCATTGGCAAGGAAGGCATTGCAAATGTGATGAGAAAGCTAGTGAAAAAACTTAAGAGAGAAATGGTTAGTTTTAAAGATTGGTAGGAGTTGGTATTTGTTGTGGCCTTTGACAACTAAGATAAGTATCAAATTAAGCAAAAGATGGTCAAAGAAATTTAATGGTTTAGTTGTATAAAGAGTTTTGTTAATTAATGTATTCACTTCTGGCTTCATTTTAAGGAAAATTATTTTGTTATATTAAAGATTAATGGTGCTATTAAATATAGAGTAACAAATATATATATATATATATATATATATATATATATATATATATATATATATATATATATATATATATGCTCGTAATATACGAGTTGAGGTACTAGTGGATCTTGCAGTTGTGTACCATTTTAGTTCCATTTTAAAATACAAATTTTTTATTTTGAACCCTACATATTACTCATAAATAATTCAATTTTTCGATTTTCAATACAAAAGTTTCAAAAAATTCTCAAACTAAAAGTCAATTCAAGTACACCATTTGAGATAAAAGGAAAGAGAAAGAAACGAGGGGAGAGGAGCGATTCGGCTATGGTGTAGAACGATCAAAATTCAGTATATATTGAACTAATCAAAGAATCCACTCCGAAAAGCCTTGATTCTCAAAAGAACCATGAAAGTTAAAAACCTCACATTATATTCTAAAAATATATTGCATATCAACTTTATAATAATGTTGGTGAAATCTCCTTTATATAGGAAAGATTTTAGCCAAGACATATTACAAATACTAATTTGATTTGGACTCTTAAAGAAAAAAAAGTATAGTAAACTAACAAAACAAATACTAACTAGTCAAATCCTAATTGAATTTGGACTCTAACTAAAGAACAAGTATAGTAATTAACTAAACAAATATTAAGACTTAAATTAAATAAGTAATGGACAATATGTCCTTATTTAAGTCAAAATTTGGAATTAATAAAAGAACCTAATTCAATAATAATTAAACTTGAAAAAACAAAATTAAAATTCGCCTAAAAATGTGGACAATATGTTGTAGCAACTTGAGAGACGATTTAGGACTCCAAATTGACAGAATCTGATCTTTTGATCTCATTAAAGTTGTAGATCTGTCTCTTAAATTTCCAACACAACTTGAATCAGCTCCATTGTACACCTAGATCGAAAGTTAGGCCCATTACACCAAATTGTCTCAATGCTGTTCACAAGGATAAAACACTTAATGTATAGCCTTGGGACAAATATTCATGAGGAGAGGGAAAATTCTGATATGGACCGGGTCCATGTGGACCATGTGGTACAGATTTGGTCACATCCCTGCAGAATGAGGAGAGAGAAGGAAATGCAGTGATGTGGCCAAATTTGGACCGCATGGTCCAGTGAACCCGGTCCATATCAGAAGTGTTCTGAGGAGAGAACACATGTTGCATAGAATTTAACACATGTCTAAAAAGTGTTCCATATTATAATGAATTTAAGGTGTTCATCACTATAGTCGTGGTGGGAGAGGAGACAAGGGATTGGATTTATTATGTTTGTATTGATTGTTTATAAAAGAAAGGAAATGAAAAGGTGGGAGAGGGAGAAATTAGTTTTTTTTTTTTTTTGCTAAGTAAAATGTTAACCATTCAAAGAATCCAAAATCGGATCAAAATTACAAAGAGTTCCACCCCTATCACAAAGCACTGAAGGAGGTAACAGTGTTGAATCTAAACGTCCACTAACATTGTTGGACTTACCCCAGTGAGCTATATTATGTGCCAAAGCATTAACATCCCTATTTACAAAACGTACTTTCCAAGATTTAAACATAGCAAGCAAGTGTATGCCTAAATTAATATGGTCAGTACCTGTCCAATGACACTCACTAGTGTGACCCATAAAACTTTTAAGCACATTTAGACAATCCCCTTCAATGATAGAAAAATTGAAATTCAAAAATTTCAACTTCTCCATTGCAAATATAGCAGCTTGAGCCTCCGCTTCAAAAGGAGAACGTGCCTTAAATCTGTTGATCCAAACACCTAAAATATCTCCTATCTCATTTCTGATAAGGTAGGCACTAATTGCATTGTCTTCATCAATAAAACCCGCATCGAAATTTACTTTGATAAAATTCTTAGGTGGAAGCTTCCAAATAAATTCCTTCACATTCAAACCCCTCTTGAGCTTTCTATTAATGGCCGCTTCCTAGTAGCCTTTTGCCTTCACTTCAATCTGCCTCAGGAACACGTCTGGACTCTTCAATTCTTTGCCATGGAAAATCTCATTTCTATACATCCAAACTTGCTCCACCAACACTGCAAAAAAATTTAAAAATTCAGCTCCTTGATTAGTTAAAATAGGAAAACTACTTAAATTAAAGCTCACTTCCCTAATCAGTTTTAGCATACTCCAACTTTGATAATCTTCCATCTTGAGTTTCCATTTCGAGTTCAACCATATGCCTTTGATAAAAGGGCAATTAATGAAGATATGCTCCAACGTTTCCTCCTCCAAGTGACAAATGATACACTCCACTTCTGGAATTCTAAATAAACTATTTAGTTTATTTTTGGTAGGCAATGCATTGCACACAATTCTCCAGATCAGAGTGCCAAAGAATCTTCCAGTAGTCTCTGTGAATGTGAGAAGCCCCATTGAATCTAACATTATTAACATACCTATAAGCATATTTGACAGAAAATTGCCCTGTCGAAGAGAGCAACCAAATCATAGTATCATGTTCCCTTGAGGGAATGATTTTAAGAACAGCTTTAGCTGTTTCCCGATTAAAATTTTGAAACACTAAATCCCTGTTCCAAGTGTTTGTACCCTGAATCATCAAGTCCTTTACCAACTCAACTGAATTATAATTCCTTTGATTAAGAGATGCTCTGCAGCCACCTAGTAAGGGAATCCAAGGATCCTCCCATACTCTAACTGAAGTATCCACACCAATCTTAATGCAAATGCCATTATTCAAAGTAGCAATAGATTTTAAAATGCCTGCCCAAATCCAAGAAGAATTTCTCATATTTACCCCTATATCAGTTAACTTTCTGCCTTTCAAGTACTTAGAACTCAACAAATTTACCCACAATTTCTCCGGATTTTTCATCATGGTCCACCCCAATTTAGCAATACAAGCCCTGTTCATATCAAAAGTTTTCCTAAACCCTAGTCCTCCTGCCAACTTAGGTACACAAATAGAATCCCAGGATTTCAAATAAAGATGCCTGCCACTATCCTCTTTAAAACCCCACCAAAAATCCCTAATCATGCTATCAACTTTATTACAAATAGAAACATGAAGCATATAATTTTGCATAACATGAATAGGTAGAGCCTGAGCAACAGACTTAACCAGAATCGACCTACCAGCCTGAGAAAGAGCAGCCATCTTCCAACTAGACAGTTTCTTCATAAGTTTATCAATCACAGGAGTAAAGACAGCCTTTTTAGACTTACCTTTACAAAAGGGAGTCCCTAAGTACGAACCTTTGTGATCACATTCTAGCATTCCCAGCATAGTACCTAGTTCCTCCCTTATCAAAGGCCCCACATTATTACTATAGTGAGCAGCAGATTTGTCAAAGTTAATACTCTGACCTGACCAACTTGAGAAGAGGTTAATAACCTTCATAATCTCCTCCGCTTCCTCCAAGTTTGCCCTACAAAAAATAGTGAGATCATCAGCAAACATCAGATGAGAAATGCTAGGAGCTGTTCTACTTACCTTAATTCCATGAATAATCCCTTGAATTTCAGCCTGTGAAAGCATTCTAGATAACAAATCAAAAACTAGAGTAAAGAGCGCTTTGAAGAAGTCTTTTTTCTGTCCAAAAGTGGACGAAAACGGAAGATAATGAAACTAGCTTAAATATTTTTTTGTTGGTATTGACTAAATAATCCTTATTCAAACTCAATCTATTCGCACAAATAAAGTCAATTATGTCAACTAAAAGTTTTTTTTTTCTTTCTCTCTCAATATCTATCTAAATATCAAATTGAGTGAATTCTTTTCTTTTCCCCTCCCATTTCTATATCATCCCATTTTTTTTCCCTCTCACCTTATTTTCTATGAAAACATATTCTTAAAACGGGTGAAAATCGTCTGTACCCGTGTATGTTTTTATTTATGTGCCTAATTAATTAAAATTCGCCATGTAATCAATTTTTTTTATTATATATACACATGGTCAATTGTGATTGGTTGGGCATATAAATAAATACATAGATAAATACAGATAATTATTTGCCTCTTAAAACGGTATCATTGTATCATCCTCTCACAAAATTACCGCGGGCCACATGCATTTAAATGTAGGACATACGTGGGACTCAATATGGTTTTATAAGAGGAAACCAGTAGTATTATTTTAGAACTATTTTAATTTTTGTAAAATATAATAAAAGTCTCCTGCCCACTACTATCTAGTTAGGTAACCGTAACAATACGGTATGGATTTATTAAGTACACTAACAATTTAATATTCAATAATAAGGACGCTTACAATTCATTGATGAAAAACAATCCACATAAATCTCCAGAATTACATTCAAATTAACAACATAAATAAAAAAAAGTTTTTTCTACTATTTGTAGTGTTTACCTAATTCGGGGTGTGGACTTTTATCTGTTATCATGATGGTCTCCACCATTGTATACCTTTTATTTTCTTGTATTTTCTTTTTATCTTTTGATTGTAATGACTTCGGCTATTTTATGATTAATGTATAATTTCTTATTTAGCAAAAAAAAACAACAACAACATAAATAAATAAATTAAGACAAAAGCTTCCCACAAAGCAAAAACAAATAACACAATTAATTAAAGAACATTAAAATTAAATTAAAAGAAATGTCTTGGATGATGATCAAGTCCTAGATTCCATGATTGCTTTGACAGTAGTGAGATTCATGGGATGCATGTACTTGGAATCACCAGTAAAGATCTGTTGAACAATAATCCTATTGGCTCTCTCTGAAGGATGGAATGGATCCCAAAATGCATAAATATCTCTGTTGGGACACAAGTTTGATAATGTTGTGCAGAGACCAATCCCATTGTACGGTCCTTGTCCACAACATGCTATTTTTGATGTAACAAATCCTGCAAAACATCAAAACACATCATCGCACGGTAGCTAAGCGGTCATATCAAATGATTCAACGACTGATATTGATTCAGTACAGTGACTCTTAGCATTAGAACCAAAATGACCCGATTCCACATCGGATATATATATTTGGTACCCTTCATCTAAGGAAAATTCTGATATGAACCGGGTTCATGTGGTCCGGATTTGACCACATCCCTGCAGAATGAGGAGAGAGAAGGAAATGCAGTGATGTGGCCAAATCTGGACCGCATGGTCCAGTGGAGCCGGTCCATATCAGAAGTGTTCTTCATCTAATGACTAAAAAGTTACTATTTTCAGTGTTTAGTTGAGTAATAATTTAAGAGTATAACTGAAAAAAATAACCATAAAAATGCATTAATTTCTGAAATGTGTCAAGCAATTTGAGATATCTAAAAAAGTGAAACGTTGAAACAATTTGGGACGGAAGTAGTATTACTTACCAAATGCCTGAGGATTAGAGACAAAGTCCATGTGCATTGCCATTGTATTAGCAGCCATGAAAACATTAGATCCAATTTCACTGTTTATATTGCTAATCATGTTTGTCAATTGTGGATTGAACAAGGCAGCAGCACGCATTAATTCAACTGCACATTCTCCATTTCTGCTTCTCTGTGCTAATTCTGCTGGAACACAACCCATTGGTCCTGTTCCTGTTACAATTACCTTTCTAGCCCCCAACTCATATAACCTCTGCAACAAATATTAATTCAATATCACCTTATCAACAATAAGAAATATAAAAAACTATACAAGTACTACAAATAATTTATTTCAAAGTACTTTTTTCATACATCAACTAGGGCTGATTCAGTAATTTTGTCTTGAGGACGAGCTATACAGAAACGCATATCAAAGAATAATACATAAACAATTATTCAATTATTTTGGAGGACCAAACTTAATATTATTAAAAGATCTTTAATTTTTTTTTTAAAGGTAAAATATACATTTTTTAAAAATCTTAAAGACGGTCCTAGATCCGTTATTGTACATAAATGAGAGAAATGTGGATCCAATTTTGATTATTTTGTATGATTAAAAATATTTTTACCAATTACGTGACTGCCTTACTTATATATAGTATAAGTAGCACTATTTCATCTATGAATGTGGTAGCTGGTGATGAAAAAGCAGAGAGATAAGTGCCCACGATTCATAAATGATGTAATAAAATCATATGAGTTCTTCAGACCTTGTTCAGTCTGTACTTGGAACATGCAAAATGGACAAGCAAAATTGGTCTGGTGGTCTTGAAATTTAAAAACATGTGCATTTTAAGCTATACAATGCAATGTTTATATAAAGTGGTTTAGTATATGTAACGAAAATTAACAAAGTAAAAAGTAATATACTTTGTTAGTTAAAATAACAATATTATTCACTTATAAAGGATTTGTGTGCCACTAATTATATTTAAGAGAGTAATATTGATATTTTGATTAACAAAGTATATTATTTTTTGTTTTTTTAATTTTCTTTACATATTATAAACGACTTATATTATGGAATGGAGGTAGTGATAGGTATCATAAAAGTATTTTGCGGGGTTGGAAACTTGGAATGAACACTTCTGATATGGACCAGGTCCACTGGACCATGCGGTCCAGATTTGGCCACATCACTGCATTTCCTTCTCTCTCCTCATTCTTTAGGGATGTGGCCAAATCTGGACCACATGGTTCACATGAATCAGGTCCATATCAGAATTTTCCACTTGGAGTTGTTGGCTGAAAGAGATGGAAAACATATTTAAATTTTTTGTCACATAAATGCATATATAAAGGTGGCTGTGATAATTGATCACCACAATCATGCATTACTCTATCCTTCTCACCTACTAAATGTACATTTCATAATGGTGTGCCACACTTTCACGTGTAAAAATTGCATGACAAATTTCTATCTTCATACTCTTGTCAAAACGAAAATATTTTTTACATAATTCTTAAGAATAAGAGGTCAATTTTATCAATAATCTTTCTGATATTTACAAAATTTATAAGAAAAAAGCTATTTTCGATTTTTTTTGGGATTGGAGACGGAGTTTTGTAATTGACTCCTTATATACTCCGTACGTAACACTATATATTCTCTATGACATTCCTCATTAACGTTAATCTTTTAGAATTTAAGGTTCTCTTGTTTAATCAGAATATATACAAATAAAAGTTTTATAATCAGGAATGTTACAGAGTATTCGAACTGCAAATAAAAGTAGATAAAAAGCAGGATGACGATGAGAAGAAGAAGTTACCAGGAGAACTTTGCGATATTCAGAAATGAGATAAACAACATAATCAGGGAGTGAGAATTGGCGAGATCTTGCAGAGAAAGGGACCAAATAGTAATTGTTGACAAAGTCATTACCACCAAGTGTGATTAGAACAAGTGCATCATTTACTAGACTTTGAGTTTCTCCTTCTCCAATTAGACCACCCACTCTTTGCTGGTATTGTTGGAAGTACTCTATTTGCTTCCCTATTCTGATTATGTTCAACTGCAATTTATATGGATTATTAGTTTAATATAATTTGCATTAATTTTGGAATATCAAAGACAATCATTTTAGAAGCATTTATATAAGACTAGTTGTGAGTTTCTACTGGCTCAAATAGAAGGAGTTTGGTATCCCTTAATAAGGTATCGAGTTCGAACCTTGTAAATGAAATAAACTCAGTCGAGAGCTTTGCCCCCGAAAGGGATCCAACTATAGGAGCTGACCGGATTAGTCGTGAACGGTTAAATAGTCACGGATACAGATTACCTTACCAAAAAACAGTTGTGAATGCAATGATTTGAAGTATCTATAACATGGCTCTAAAAATGAAAGATAATTTGTCTACTTTTTTTTTATTACTATTTTTTTAACTTTGGACCGAGAGAGAACACAGAGAGACAAAGAGCTTAGTTATTTTGACCGAAAATAAAATTTTATTATATTGACTTAGAACAGCCTTAGTATCGTCGATAGAGTCTGATTCTTATTTCATGATCGTACATGGTAGAGTAGTTCTTGAAAATGAAACTACTAGGGTTTTATAACTTACAAACTGAATTCCAGTGTCATTGAGGATTCCAACTCCAGCAGAAGCAAAGTTTGCTCCATTGAGAAGTTGCTGTCCAGTCAACTGAGGACTCAAGTAAGGTAATGGTGATTCCATCCCCATTTGCTCTACAAAGCACCCACATTATGCATGCATCTTTATATAATTACATCATTTTAACCGCAAAACAGTAATGGTAATAAAAAGTAATAATTATTTATTTTTACGAACGGAAAAAGTGAGACTGAACTGATAATATCAGGAATGTTAAGGCCATTAGAGAAACGGCCAATGGGTTGATGTGTAGGATAATCAATGCCGTAAGGAGGCGCGTCGGCACGAGCACTAGTAGCTAAATAGTTGTTGTTGCCATTATCAACGAGCGAGTCACCGAATACGAAGAAAGCTCTTGCTTCACCAAGAGGAAGAATTATTGAAGCAATTGCAACAAGTAGAAGAAGAACTAGGATTATTAGGGTTGAGCTACCCATAATTTTGTGCCTTTGGAAGCAAGGTAACACTAAGGAAATATTTTGATATGAAGGAAGGGTGTGGTTAGAAAATGGAAAGACAATGTGGGCTTATATAAGGTTATAAATTTGATGATAGAGCTTAAAATTAAACCATAATAAATGGTAAGGTGGAGAAAGTTGGAGAGAAGGACCACTAATTTAATATACTAGCTTATCACTTCATATAATTACTTTGTCGAGGCTTTAAAATCTGAAATGAAATCACAAATCAGAAAATTTCAACAAAAGTAAAAAGAAAGAAGGTGATGCGTACCGGATAAATGGGCTCATATCTTCTTTTTTTTGCCTTCTAAGTAAGTAATCGGATCTCAACTAAAAGAAAGTAATTTGCAAGATAAAAACAGTCAAAGGGTGGTTGGGGGGAGGAGATATTCTCAACCACTCTCCGATACTTAACATAACTTTTGAGAGAAAAAGACATCATGAAGAGAGTTCATATTAGTCACCTATTAAAAGTAGTCGGATACTATTGATGGAAACACAATCCCATAAAGAGTTGAACTTTATAGTAGTGAACATAAATCGGATATGTTTAATTAACACATGTCAATTAATACCGGGACGGGTCGACCCGTATTGATTCCAACCCGAAACCATTAATAGATCTTGAGCAAGAAATCACATAAGGTAATACTAACAAAGAAAGGGATCGTGGAACTTGGACGGTGGAGGACGGGTGAGCATCAATCTTCTTGGTCGGTAAAGGGTACTTTATGGCTAAGTTTTTTTATTTTTATTTTGTGCAGTCTATATATGATTATGTATCCGTGAGAATGCAGAAAAGTGAAATTAATTAAAAAAAATTCAAGCAAAATTAACCACTCCCACTGTTTCACAATATAAGAACTTTTTTTTATATATAATCTTTTTGCATAGACTAAGAAAAAAGAAAATAAAAAGTTCTTTTTCCTTGTTCAAACATAATTCATAGAGAATGAGAATTTTATTTATGCGTGACGGTAACTTTACTGATATTTTATCATTATGAACTGTTTTGAAAAGTGAGTAAAATGCTAAAAGGCATTATATTATACAACGGATTGATTAAATTTTATAGCAAAAAATGCTAAAAAGCCTTATTTTGAAATTGCTTCTTATTAAGACTGTTTTCTACATTACTAGCCACTGATGGTGATTGATTTTTTTTATGCAGATGGGGATGAAGGGGGGCGATAAATGGAACATTTTGATGCGAGGTGCCAAAATTTATTATCTATGATAAGAGAATTCTCCAACAAAAAAATGCCAAATACTTCTTGCTACTATTATTGGGGTCATTTCAGCATCCATCATAATCAAAAGAGACAACAAAATCAAGCGTTATTACCTAATTTATTAAAAATTTGTACTTCTGATCTCAACTAGAATTTGCATGTTTTGAACCCTAAATCAAAGAGAAAGAAAATCTTGGAGTTTCATCAATTTAATGATTTGACAATTGTGGCATAAATAATTAGGTCTTTGTCTATAATGTTTTTTTGTTTTTGTTTTTGGAGACTGATAGTGATTATGTGGTCTTTTAAATGAATCCCATGTCTACTTCAAAATCAATCAAAATCCTCAAATTGCTTGAAAGCTAGGCTCCTAACTATATAAAGTAGAAAATTAAGAATTAAGTTCCATTTTCCTCTAGAACTTCATAACCTATAAGGATATTTAGGACCACTTAGTCATAAAGTCACACTCTTCTCGATTTTTAATCTTCTAATACACTCTTAAATAAGTTATCTAGTACATCAACTAAATAACACTATGTGGAACTATTTAGTCAGTCTATAGTACATTTGAGAATATTTTAATTGATTTACTAAATAAAATATATGAGAGTGCATCATAAAATCTTGAGTGAGACTTATTCTCATAATGAGTCAGGATTCCCATCTTTCATCTCATTATCTTATGAAGCTTTTACACGAACTTCTTGTTTTTACATATATATATATACACAGTAAAACCTCTATACAATAATACTCTTGGGATTGGACAAAAATATTACTATTGGGAGGTTATTCTTAAATAGAGGCTTACATATAAAAATTATATTTTTTTAAAAGTAACTAATATAAATTATACGACACTTAGAAATGTGTTCCTTATATTTTAAAAACATGTGTTCCTACACTATATTAGTTAAATACCAATTACACTATACTACACAATATTTAGGCAACTACTATACATGGTTTATAGATGTGAAGCCACATACAATTGAAAACTGCTTCAAGCACTGCAAAAATTCGAACAGATAGTGCGGATGACTGAAGTTACTACTGAACGCGCAAGTTTAAGGATGCGATATTAACCCAAAAAATTAAGTCATTGTCACTGCATAATTTTAGACAAATATTTCATATCATCTTAAGTTTAATGTAAAATTGTTAAATAATTATGGATGTTTTATATAGATATATAAATATATTTAAAATTTAATGTTATTTTATTACTATATGGAGGTAAATTTCTTGAGGGTCCTAAAAAAACATGGAATATTACAAATGTAGAGTTTATTCTTATTTATAATTGGTCTTAGAAGTTAGGGACCATCATTTTTTTATTATTATAAGGAGTTTTATTCTTATATAGAGTATTCTTATATACAGGTTTGACTATATATATATATATATATATATATATATATATTGGAGCAAGAGTTCAACATAACTACCCTTCATTTTTACCAAATGTATCAAACTACTCATAAGACCAGACTTAAATATCCATTTTCTTATAGTAGGTTCATTTTGTATAAAAAATGAAGCATTTTATTTCAATAAAAAAACTATTATGAATTGTCACGAGGGAGGGAAGAAACTTTTGCAATAATGCAACACTTTTCTTTAAATTATTGTCTATGTATGTATTATTAGTCCGACTAATATGATTTGCATCTGAAAAATACTTTAGCCAACTTAATAAAAAAAATTACAAATTTTTAACAATTGTCGCCCCCATATACTAATAGAAGTTAAAACTCTTAATATTTGATTGAGACGTCTCACCTCTTTCTATGAAACTAGGCTCATTGGTTATACATGTAACACCAAGTAGTAGGACTATATATAGGAGTATTATATTACTTTAGGCATTGTGAGGATGAGGAGAAAGCATATTGAACATTAATAACACCCACAGAAGATAAAAAAAAACATGGGTTGCCCACAAACTCCCTGACCAACAAAGAAGATCAAGCTGGCCCTTTGTACCCAACTCTTCAGGCTCTTAATTTCTGACAGTAACAAGGAGCTCAAATGACATATGGGATCTCTGGGATTAATTTTGAGGACAGAATGAGTTTTTTTTTTAATAATTGCTGTTTCAAGTACATTATTATTATTCAATCTGGACTTTCATATATTTTGACCATGTATGATTTAAAACTATATGTTCGAAGCCATAAGAGACAATTTTCAATTTATGTTCCACTCCCACGACACTTTTGAATGAGTTGGTTTAGGCATTGACATGATTGTTTGTCACTATTGTGCTAATACAATCTTGATTGATAATTTTTTTATTATTTAACGGTTAAAAATAAATAATAACTGTTAATAAATAAATATTTAAAAATAATTATCAATTACATGTTGAAGAATAACCGTTCAAAACTATCATCCAAAGGTTTATATTGTTCCGCACGGTGCAGAACTTTCCTTATTCCGCATAGGAGCCGGAGTGTTTATTTATGTGGTCATTTTAAACTTTGTTTGGGGCAGAGACAAGTATTCTCATTAATATCAAACAACTGGGATCACTATATATGCATTTTGTTCCTTTTTTTTTTTCTTTTCCATTACTTACTATCTTCTTTCTTTTTCTACGGGTTAAATAAAATAAATAAATAACTAAAATCTATCTCAAATGATAATTAATCGACCACATGATGTTTTTTTTTTTTTTTTGTGACAATTGATCGCCGAAATCAGTCATTCTAATTGTTATATAATATTAAAAAGAGAAAGGGGAGGACATGTTTAGAAAGATCAAAGAATGATGAGAGGCAAAAACATTTTGGCTATAGACCTATGATTGAACATGATGAGCTCCTTTTTCAGCAGGATCACTTAATCCTAGGATCGTCCTGATGAGATTGATCACACCACATTCTCGCGTGAATTGAGGGGAGTTCACATTTGTAGGTAGGTCCCGTCCAATTTATGTGAGAGGACTGTGGAGTCAGTCCCACAAGAACGGTCATATGATTGAATATTCCAACACAGCGGGAGTGACAGAAGTAATAAGAGGGACAGACATTATAGGAATGAGTATTCCAGACGAAAAATTCTGATATGGATCAGGTCCATGTGGACCTTGTGGTCCAGAACTGACCACATCATCACAAAGTTGTATCTTTCCCTATTTTGTGGTGATATGACCAGTTCTAAACCGCAAGGTCCAATGGACCTACTCCATATCAGAATTATCCATTCCAAAAGCCCAGAATTGCATGATTCTAATGGAGACGACTATGCCTAGAGTAACCTGCTTAATAGAGTAAACCATAGAGAAAATAATAATACTAATAATATGTTTTTATTATAAATGGAGGCATCTTAAGATGTAAATCAACAAATTATGTGAATAGAATAAAATAAATAATTTAAAGAAAATAAAGCTTATTTAAATCTATAGACACAATATAGTTTAATTGTTTAGCACTAAGACCATAGCCCAATTATGGTGTTGATCGCTGCTTTATTTTACGCTGTGCAAATAAATCACAAATGTTGATATTTAAAGTAACAGTGGAGAAATATATATTTTTTAAATGCTTATTTTCACTAGAAAATAACTATTATTAGGGGTGTCAATCGAGATATGTGAACCGATTTTGGCATAGTCATGCTCAGCTCACATAAAAATTGAAAAGTTCAGCTCACGCTCAGCTCGTAAAAGTTACAAACTTTGAACTCACGCTCAGCTCACATTTTAATGTGAGCTGAAGTTAAGCTCAAGAGCCTAATGAGCTAAATTTATATCAAAATCATGTAGCAAGAATAGTAAAATACAATTAGACTAAATTCTTATAAGAATACGGATATACATAATACAATTATACTTAATTCTTATAGCAAGATAAATTGTTAAAAAAGATAACCAAAGATAGGATTTGAGAAAGAGGGAAAATAAACAATACGTTTTGCCTCCAGTTTTTATAAGTCTTTTATAATTAGAAGTTTAGTATTATATATAATATTTATAATTATCTCTTATTCGGGTGCGAGTTTTAACCGGGCTGAGCGGGGATTAAACTCACGCTCGCCTCACATAAAATTCGAGTTTGAATATTAAACTCACGCTCATATTTTTTCGAGTTATATGAAGCGGTTCGGATTAACTATTATTTATATATTTATATTTTTTACAAAATGGTTATTTTTAGTTTTAATCTCAAATGTCAATTGTTCGATCCCTCAAAACTTTAGCTTCCTCAATCTGAATTTTGGTATAACAAATAATCCCTCTGTTTCATAATTGAGGCGACTCTTGTTAATTTATCATAGGTTAAAGAAGAGTAAGATAGGAATCGGGTAGCCCAAGTGGTAAGGCTATCCGGCCACGGGACGGAGGTCCCGTGGTCGATTCTTGTATCTCCCTTATGGGGTAATAAATTCTCCTCCTTGTGAGGTCAAGTTCCCTCCCCAGCTTGGGACATGCTACAATCTCCCGATCTAGGGTATTCTCCGCTCTTCCCCTTCGGGGCAATCGCCTTCGGGGCTCAAAAAAGAAAAGAAAAGAAGAGTAAGATAAGAATTTGTGTATCGTTATATTATTAACTCTCTCAACCACCATTCTATTTATTTTCTCTCTTTTCCTTAGTATGGATGAGGGTGATTTTAGGAAAATATTTTTAAAAGTTGAAAAATGACATATACTTATAGAATAAATTGAGAGGCTAAAAATACTCCTATTATGAAACAAAATTAGTACTACCTCCATTTCTTAATATAAGACTTTCATTACATGTTGCGAAAATTAAGAAAGTAAAAATTAAGATGTTTTTTTAATTAAAATATTAATATTATTCTCTTAAATAAAATTAGTGGTATACAAGTCATATTTAAGATAATAATATTGGTATTTTAACTAACAAAATATCTTGTTTTTTACTTCCTTAATTTTTGCAATATGTAATGAAAGTATTATATTAAAGAATGGAAGGAGTACTAAAGAGGAGGAAGGAATGGGTATGAATTGTGGGGAAAATTCTGATATAGACCTGGGCTATATGTGGGGTTGTGGACCACTTGATCCAGAATTAACCACATCACCTCTTTTGATTAAAAAAATAAAAAATTCTTATAAGGCCCCACCTGTTTTTAATATTTTAATCAAAACTGTTATGTGGCTGAATGTGGACCAAGTGGTCCAAGACAGAATGCTTCGAATTGTGGTGAAAAGATTATTGTTTGTTTGAGTTCCTTAATTTTTTCAAAGTTTCCTAAACGACATATATTGAGAAATCGAGGAAGTAAATTCTAACTTAGCAAGAAAAAAATAAAAGCAAATGAAAATAGTACCATTAAAAAAGGCCCCTTTTTCTACGGGGTAAAAAGAATGAGAAAAATACTTGTCACCAAAAACCATGGTTTTTATTTTTTATTTTGGTTTTTGGTTTTTTCCATATGATTTGTTTCCCTCCAGGCTCCTTGTGGTCAGGGTCCTTCATTCTTCTGGAGGACCCTTTCCATCTCTTTTTTCCTTCTTTTCATGCAAAATTTTTCTTTATTTTTTCTTCTTTGTAATTTTTAAATCAGATAAAACTATTCACATTTCATGCATGGTGGTTTCATAAGCCTATAAGTTTGCTGTTGTTGCATTTTTTATTTTTTGAGAAACCTGAGTTTCAATTCATTTTTTTCCATTTCAAGTGAACGCGTATATTTTTTCAATTTTTTTTTGGTTACATTTCAAGGGAACGCGTAATTTTGATACCATTTTTGGCGAGGATCAAGAAATAATATGAGTTGCTTCCCCTGTTTTGGATCCAAGAAACAGGAGGAGCCCGAGGAGGTGCCCGTTGCTCAGACCAGAGACGTTCCACCACCTTCACCTCCGCGGCCTGGTACATCTCCCTTGTGGTGCAATAGGCTCTTTTATCTCTCGCTGTCTTGTCTTTCTTTCATTTCCTTTCCTGCATTTCTTTTTCTTGATCAATACCACATATGTTTCTGCACATTGGCTTCCCCCCGGCTGCTTTAGGCGCCCGGGCCTGGAAATGGTTTGATCACATTAAGGATAATCCTAGGTTTGCCTCCATTTATCTTATCCAAAAGATTCACAAAATATTAAGGCTGAAAACATTAAGTAAATGCACACAAACACAATAGATACTCTGCACCAGTGACAGGTTACTAAGTAGTTAAGAACTGTAAGAAGAATCGGTAGTCAGTAAAATAGTTATTCTGCTAAACTTGGATTGGCAATCAACTCCTTGAGAAAGGGAGAGCGAAAAATAGGGCGAGACGAGCATGTCTAAATACAGGAAATTCACTGCCATTATTATATTAGACAGTATTTATTGATTACCGGAAAACAACAAGTGAATATTGCAAATTATGACAATGTTGTTGAGAACAGTATACAACTCCCAAAATCAATATAGTCTAGAGTGTTTTCTTGTGGTTCTTGTTTTGTATTAGAATGTTGGTTACATGATCCACAAAAATGCCAAATTGAGGGGTAACTGGGAGTCAAGAGGCGGGCTGGTTCTATTAGTCCTGGTCCCACCTCCTCCTACATAATACTCATTAATATTGACTGCTGAGTGTGTCCTCATTGGCCTTACATCTACATGCAATCGTCCAGAGGATATTATGTGAGAGGGAGGTGGGATCAGAACCATTGATACTTGTCCACCTCCCATTTTTCTCGAATGGAGTTAACTGATCCTTTGCCTCTTTGGCAGCTTGATTAGATAACTCACATTTAGTTTCTCACTTCTATTGGTATGGAGGATCTAGTTTTCACTTCCTAAGGAAATTTTTTTGTATGCAGTGTATCATTTTCTCCGAAAAAATACTTCTGCAGAATGCCATCTGAATCATTGATTTTCTTTGTTTCAGTAAACAATGCCCAAAATCAATCAGCAGAACCCGCCAGCAAGAAGGATACCAACAACGAAAACAAGGATGAACAGAATGCAGCAGCAAATGGAGATAATAATGGGGCAAGAACGTTCACATTCCGTGAGATTGCCATGTCAACAAAGAATTTCAAACAAGAATGTCTAATAAGTGAAGGAGGATTTGGAAAAGTATATAAAGCAACGCTTCAAAGTGGCGAGGTAATATAAACTTCAATAGAAGGATGACTTGATACAATCAAGAAAACCAAAATCAGTAATGATCCTGTGTTTTTACTAGGTTGTGGCTGTGAAACGACTAGATAGAAATGGAACACAAGGGAACAAAGAATTCCTTGTCGATGTTCTGATGTTGACTCTTCTTCACCACCCGAATCTGGCTGATCTAATAGGATATTGTGCTGATGGTGATCAGAGGTTTTTGGTCTATGAATACATACCGACGGGTGCACTAGATAGTCATCTATATGGTACTTTTAGTCCTCTCCTTCATTTACCTTCTACATGGTCGCTCTTAACGTTTCCAATTGTTTCCGCACAAAGCCTAGTAGCAAATAGTGTTCAGTCAAAGATAAATCTCTATATATATTGGCCTAAAACTCCAAGAAACATAAAATGTTATTGCAAAAACTTTCACGATGTTCATATAAAAGATGCATGATTTCATCTTAGCTTTCTGTAGACAAATGAAACTTCCAGGTACTGTATCTAATGCACTCAATAGCTGTTTCACTGAATTTGCAGATTTACCAGACGATAAAAAGCCTTTAAGTTGGGAAACCAGAATGAAAATAGCTTCTGGGGTAGCTCAAGGGCTTGAGTATTTACACGAGAAGGCCAATCCTCCTATTATATATCGTGATTTAAAACCATCAAACATTTTGATGGATAAGGATTTTAACCCCAAATTATTTGATTATGGACTTGCCAAGCTTACACAAGGAGACACAAAGGCACACATATCGCCAATTATGGGTAGCAACTGCTATTGTGCTCCTGAGTATGAACGAAATGGTGAACTAACCACTAAATCAGATGTATATAGTTTTGGAGTTATTCTGCTTGAACTCATCTCAGGACGTAGAGCCTTGGATACTTCAAGACCAACAGAGGAGCAGAATTTAGTTACTTGGGTACTTAAGTTTTACCTCCCCAATCTTACTTTTTAACTAGCATCTCATTCATGCAAGAAAACGCGATAGTTTAAATCAAGCTTTAGACTTTATATTCCAACTAAACTATGGTACTGTCTGACTGGTTTTTCCCGTCTATCGTTGAATAGGCACAACCAATTTTTAGGGATCCAAAGAAGTTCCCACACATGGCAGATCCACTTCTTAAAAAGAAGTTTCCAGAGCGAAGCTTAAACCAAGCTGTAGGGGTTGCAGCAATGTGCATTCAAGAGGAGTCATCTGTTCGTCCATTGATTGGCGACATAGTAGCTGCTCTTAGTTTTCTTGCAGTTGCTCAGGATATTCCTCCTACGCTACCAAGTTTAAACTCGATAAATATCCATCAGAAAAGTGTTAGCTCAAGTTCAAGCAGCAGCAGTTCAGGCGACGATTGCAACCCAAAAAGCAAAAGAAGGTATGATGAATCCACGAGTATTGGTTCCAGTTCCAAATACAAATCAGGACGGCAGGAAAGCAGGACGGGAAGTCATTCAGAATCAGAGGAAGAAAGTTAAAGTTCAAGGCACTAGCAATGAGAAAATCCTAGCAGGAATGTTAAAAGTAATGAACTATTGTGCTCATCATGGACTATATGATACATTTCTTCTCTGCAAACCTTCGCGATCAAGTTAGAATATTTGTTCCCATTTCTTCTTGCAGATACCTAACCAAGAAGATGGAATCTGCAATGAGCCCTGTAATTAATTTTCGAAACTAAGATCGAAGAAGCAGGAACCGTAGTTTTCAATCTTGAAGTTAGATTTTTCTGTTTGCTTTATTCTCAGAAATCTGTTACCACGATTTCAGTCAATTAGGCAAATATTTTACATGGCTTTGTCCAACAAGTTCTCTAAGTACATAAGAAGAGTTGTCGTAGAAACTTGGAGAGTTAAGTGTTGCTCCTTCTACCCGGGAAAAGATGGGCATGCTTCCAATTACGGTCTAGGAAACGTAGTTAATACCGTTAAGGCAATCATTTTTGTTTACCATTTTCCTCGTATATATTCGTCCACTAAGACTTACTAGATCACTCATATTACTCCATTAAAATTGGAGCCTTGCATTACTACATTATTCTCGGAAGTAATCATTCATTAATTCTTTTAAAGCAAGGCTAAAGCCATCAAAAAGTTTCGATTGGGAGCATCGATGTTCTACTCTTGTATTTACTAGTTCAAGTAGAATAATTAACTACTGGTGATTTATTGTTGATAAAGATGTACATTATTTAAGGAAATGTCAGGAAACTGATTAATTAACTACCGGATAAACTAAAAAGGCAACTGAGTATATTTTTCTGGGCTAGATGGAATAATTCCCAGCAAAGGTAATGAGGTGATTTTCTATATTTCCTAGCTATCTCATTTAAATAGTTGTAAAAACGGAGAAAAGGTTGAAAAGAAATTGAACCTGCACTCTCATTTCTATTCCTTGAATTTGTATATTACTTTCTAAAAACGATATAGAACTTCGAAGATCTCCTATTTAAGATGTTTGAAATGAGGGACAACAAAGATTTGAGGAGAAGAATAACTCTAGATAAATATTTAACATGCAGTCCATATTACCAGCAAGAGATCTAATATGCTTCATCGTATTCTACTTCTGGAGTTAAGTCACAGGAGCGATAAAGACAAGGACGTCCATACATTCAGGAAAAATAAAAGGGAAAATAGAAAAATAAATATAGAAAGATGTGAATCAGTTCATGAGAAAAATAGAAAGAGAAGAATACAGAGAAGCAAAGAACCAACATATAAAACAATAAGGAATTCTGAGGCACCTAGCTCGACAGCATAGCTGAAACTTTTTCTCGATCATGTCAAGTAAAACAATAAGAAATTCTATGTAAGAATTTAGAGCATAATGCTCTTAGATTCCAGATTGGTCATTATAGCACGTAGAAAAGCATCAAAGTTATTTTATCCATAATAAACCAACATGTTTTAAACATTGTAAAAAGCATGTGTATACAACTTCTTGAGTTTAAGATGAATTCTTATTTACAACTCGGGTATAGCTGACCAATTCAATCCTGCCCATGCAAGGTATGGATTCGTACACAAAATCTCGAGAAGCTTTTTCTTTGGTATAGGTAAGATATCTAACCTGGTCTTGACTATTAGCTCCCGAACTTGATTTTCACTCTGGCGGTGAGCATATTACTGTAAATCCAACAGAGCCAACCGAGCGATTTCACTATTCTGTCTCTGCTGGTTGGAGCCATCCCATCTGTACAAAGCAGGGTTTAATATAAAAGTACAAATCTAAACAAATGCATATATTCAGAATAATTTTACCTTCCATGCATACATAGCAAAAAAGGCTACGGTATCTGCAGACCAAACAACTGCAAATGATTTCAAGAAGAAGGGGATGATAACATTCAGCAATGGGATCAAGAGAAAGAGATAATTGAGAGCTTCTTTCTCATTCTTTGAGCAATCTCGTGCACGTAGGGATGGAATAGCTGCAACAACATGAGATTGTCCTCTTTAGAAGAAAAAAACAGGCAATTACTGTAGTATATATCGCAACTTTAATGACGGATGGCACGAATGTTAAAAGTTACAGGAAAACTATGGTCATCAAGAAGATGTTTAAATGGCAATATTTTTTTACACAAGAATATAAGAGAGTAAATCAAACGGAATTTAATTTTCAAATAATTTAATCTAAACAATGCATATGGTGCATAGTAAATAATTTGACAAGCGAAGAAAATAAATCCACTTGACGACAAGAATTGCTTACTGAACATCCAGATGGACCACATTCCCATTAGCCTCCATATGTCTGGCTCATTTGAAGGGAATATAAGATTGAATGAGAGAGCTCCACCGAGCAACATTGAAATATAACCTTGCACCTCAAAAATGGTATATAATGTACTTCCAGGTACAGCGGGATTTTTTGAAGCTACAGAAGCCCTAGGAGCAAATGTAGCAGCTGTCTTTTGGACAACCTGCCATAGACCGAAAATAAACTATTATACACAAATTTCCATGTCCAATATAACATTAATCTTAAATAATTTGACAAAAGAAAGATTCAATAATTAAGACCTATCCTGTTCAGAAAGAGCTATAACTTCGACGAAACTGCAAACGTATGACGGTTAACTTCATCAGCCATTAAGCAGAAGACTCTAAAAATTGGAACTTATTAGAAAACATACTTAAAATGGATATACATACTTTCCCGCCAAATTCATCATTGGAAATGATAATCTTTCTCATCACCCTACAGACAAGTTCATAGCAACCAGCTTTTAGTTGTCAATTAATTTTTCTCTTCACTCTACATTTTTTTCTCCCCCTTTTTCCATATATAATACATATTTGTATATCTATATTATAAAATTAGGAAACTACTGTATTTCCTTTCAGTTATTCCATGTTTGCAACCAAAACAAGTCTACATTATACTACTAGTTTACATCATATTAAGCTACCTCCTCATTTTCTTGAGCAAATTCCCTTTTTTTTTTTTTCCAATTACTCAATTTCCAGTAAACCTTTGTGAAATCTCTTCACAACCCACATTACAACACATTTAAATGACAACTTATAGCATTATAAACTCATGTGAAAACCCAAGAAATTCCAAGGAATTCAAAGAAATAGTTAACAAGAACAGAAAAAGAACTGATCTTTTTTTTTCTTTCTTTCTTTCTTTTACCTTTTTAAGGTCCTCATCAAATGGAGTTCCACTAGATAAATTCAGGGTCTTTTCTTGAACTTCTACTTGATCATTTTCTTGTGGGATTGTTCATTTCAAATCCACTGATTTCTTGAATTTTTTTAGAGCCAGTGGACTCATCTTTGATCACAGCTACATTTTGATTATTATCCAAGTCATTTGTACTTGCTTGAACTCTTGTGAATCTTCTTGTGCTTGAAAACTGAGAATTTAACCCGTAATGTCTTGTGAAATTCGAGTAGATTAAAGGGTTGTTATTAAAAAGGTTGGAGCTTTTGCAAAAAGGAGTTGATATTAGACTGTTCATGTTCTTGTGGTTATGGCGAACTTGAAAACCCAGGTAGAAATGGAGGGAGATAAGGTAAGAGGTTCTGTTACCAAACGACATCGCATCATCTTAGCCCCTCTAAATTATTTTGGGATTTGTAGGTCTGCAAACGAATGCGGTTTATTTCGAATTAATATCCGTTTTTAACTTTTTCGTATGGAATACGAATCCGGATTTTCATAATATGTGTTATCAAATCCGTCCATTTGAATCCAGATCCAGTAAAACTCGTTTAAAAAAATCTAATCCTTTTCCGGATCAGGTACTTCATGTTCATTTGGAATACCCCTTTGGAAAAAGAGCATTTTTAACTGAAATAAAGGTCAGACGGAAAAGTGACAAAAAAATTGGACGGAAATCCTTATTTGGCCGATCGTAAAAATATACAGAATATTAAAAGTTAAAATAAAACATACATGACGTTATTCTCAATGTCAAAAAAGATATAGGACTAATCAAGCTATTTTGCCATAAGATATTTATTAGCTACATCACATCTTATTGGCCATTGATATGAGAGGAAGAGAAGTAGTGTATTTTTTTATTTTTTTTTTGCCAAGTAAAGAGAAGTAGTATTTGATTTTGCATTGAACAGTGGTATTTCTTTCCCCCTTCCAAAATTAGAGGGTGCTAAAATGCTGTCTGTGGAAGGAGACATTTATTTCCCCAACCAAACGAGGTAAATAGCTCATCTTGGATCAATCAAATAGTCTATTACAAAATGTACATTAAACAAGTGTGATTCAAACGTCCAAAGAACACGAGCATGGACTAAGAACGCGCAGCAGAAACTTCACCTCTCTGATCCGGTAAAGGACTCAGTGTTGGCTCCAATACTGGAATTATTGGAGCTCTAGTCCTTCTTGTTACCATCATCTTCAGACCTTGTGTTGTGTGAATTGTTGCCCCGGTGGTCATTTCAACCTGTGGACCAATAGGAATCACGTTACTGGAATAATATTCGAGCTTCTTAAATGGAGAATTTTAGATAAAGAAATACAAAAGTAATACTCACAGGGGGAGCCCCAAGTGCCATTTGAAAATTAAAGCGTCGCACAAGCATTGTAACTGCAACTATGTTCTGCGACCAAGAAGAGATTAGATTAGTAAAGACTGAGTTTCATCCTGTACTCGAAACGACAACTTATGTATGATGTGAAATCAAGAATTATATACAAATTATAGGTCTAAACTTCAATAAATTTTACCTCAAATGTAGCAAACATGTCTCCGACACATTTTCTTGGTCCTCCACCAAATGGTAAGTAACTGAATCAATAAAACAGAACAAATTATCCCATTCTTCCACTTAATCTACATCCCGTGTACATACTAAAAGTATATATAAATTTATTATCGGGGAGGGGGGGTGTCGAACCCGAGTCAGAAGTGTTGGGACAACTGCGTTAGCTTTAATTTTCAAGAATACACTAATTTTCCAAGAATTTGTTGACAGAAACTAAAAGTGAGTAAGGTTTAACCGACTTCAGATTCTAATGGAATGCTAAAAGCAAAAAAGTTTTATGCACTCAATATCTCGGAATCAACTAATGACACGAATATTTGGGCTGCTCATTCAATTACTAAGATTTTAAGATACAAAACTAAGAATTTCAAAGGAAATTATCAGACCTGAATTCCTGGTTGGTCTCATTCGGATTTGGTCCATCCAAAGGCCATCTTTCTGGATTAAATTTATCTGCATCCTTCCAGCGTTTGGGACTACGATGCAAGTTCCAAACAGAAATGAAAATGTCTTCACCCCTGTGGATAAAAAAAAATAGTTCATTCAAAAATTCTCATATATTATGATGATTCCTCGAGAACATTAGAACCAGAAAAACTTTGCTCAGTCAGATCCACCTTTGTATTGGGTACTTCCCAAGCATGTCTTTTTCAAGAGAACGGCGAATTAGAACAGGTGGCTGTGGATACAGTCTCATGGACTGCAAAGTCAAAATAGGAACATTTATGACAAAATATATAAAAGCTACCGGAGTTACGACTAGACTTATACTTGTATTATAGTGGATGTTTCTCACTTCATTGATCACTCGTGTGGTGTATTTCAGTTTCTTCATGTCTTCAATGGTTGGAAATCGATCACCTAGAACTGAATCAACCTTGATACATAAATTTAAGAGGCAAACATATCATTTGATACATATAATGGCCTTGGTAACTGAGGTAGTGAAATTTAATAGATTGCAAGAGTTCCAAACTCACCTCATTTTGAAGCTTATCCAACACGCTAGGTTCCTGAAATTGTCAAAACAAGAAATTGAAAGAAAAAAAAACCCAAAAAGAAAACGGTGCTGAGGCGACTTAGAAGAAGATGTACTTTTGAGAAAAGTACTTCAAGTATACAAATGTAAACTTTACAAGGTGAGGGTAACTCAAGGAAAATAATCCTTAAAAATTGGAAAAACCCATATATTCTGAGAAGAGATGAAAAACCTAAAAGGCCTTCTATCATGAAATAGAGGGAGTAACACGTTTAAGATCAACAATTATTAAAGAGACGTTTGGCAGCCAATGCTCGGGCATGAAGAAATATGGTTCTTAAGTCAGCTTGAAAGCATCAGAATTGAAATGGTCCAAAATAATGAACTAAGCAGGATATAAAGAAGGCATAAAGTGTAACTAAGCAGGATAATCAATCTACCTTGGAAAGAAGATAAAAGGTCCAGGTCAGAACTGCTGCAGAAGTTTCATGTCCAGCAATAAGCATTGTCATCAAGTCATCACGAAGTTGCTTGCTCGTGACCTAAGCATTAATAAATAAAAATCTTTCGAGAATAAATTATTTGGAAAAGACATGTCATGAAGTACAATTTCAAAGGCATACATCATCTCCAGATGCTAACAGAAAATGAAGGATGCTAGGATCTTGTTCGTTCATGTACTCCTCATGAAACTGTAGCTCTTCTTCGTCTACCAACCTCTGCAAAATGCATTGGGAGAAAAATAGCATCAAACAAAGATATCTGCTTTAAATAAAGATATGTGAGTGGCATCAAGAATCTAAATGTAGTAACCAATCAAAATCCTAATTCAATGGTGGGTGGAACATGCATCAGAAGCTATATCTAAGCAAAATCAAATAAGACGACCAAAGCAGCTAAAAAAGGATGAAAACATGAATACTTGGGAGAAGAGAGATAGTTGCCTAAATATATCAGCTAAAAGTTATTCTGCGAAACATTTCTAAATTTTAGATCATTTATTTTTACAACTATTATCACAATAAATTACATTGAACAAAAATACATAGTTCCATTACTTAATTCACCAGCCTTCACTAAATATTGTTCAAGAATTCAATGAATACCCCGAACATTTATCTATCATTCTCATGACAATGGATTTGTATCGTTCCCACTTCTTGACAGAAATAGTAATCATAGGAGAAAGACAATTTGAGCCAGAAAAGTTCCTCTGGCTAGTATAAAGAACGTTACCTTACATATGGTAATCAAATCATTCAATGTGTCATTTACTAGCTTGAGAGCAGTCTGGACCTTCCTTTGTTTTGGAGAAATATCTTTCCAGATAGGAATCTCCCAGAATGGGATCGGAGCAACACTTCGATCTTCTGCTTCCCTGAGTACAGTATATACAGCCTGAAACAGACAAAACCAGAAAATCAAGAAAGGGTAACAGTGGCAATCATGCCCATTGTCGGGAATTGGAATCAACCGACAAGTTTCCAGAAAAGCCACTTCCTTGTGATATTAGATTGATACAAAAAATAGTTCGATCCTGGGCAGCAACATTTGTCACAATAGTTTTTATCTTTCGCCAAAAAAATGATACAAAAGGTGGCACAAGTACCTCGACTATCCCAGTATCAACTGTTAAAGAATCAAAATCATAATTAAACAATGCTTTCCCAATGATATCCAATGTCAACCGCGAGAAAAGAGACTCCATCTCTACATCCTCGCCATTAGAAGCAGCCTCATCAAGCTTTCTGCAAAGCCTATCTGTTGCCCGTCCAAATAAGCTGATCATTGCTGCTACATACTGCACTTTGCAAGAAAGCAAGACTTAGTAGAACTACAAGGAAATATCTCAAGATTTTGACTACTTCACTAGAGCAATTAACATAAATTTAGTCACTCTTAAGTGTGAAGTTCTAATTCAAAGTGAAAACTGAAAAGCCATTAGTAGTTAGTCATACCTTCTGATGTAGTGCTGGGACTATAGCACGTCGCCTGACGCGCCATATCTCACCATCAGCAGGTATAAGTCCCTTCCCCATTACAAAATCCAAGATCTCAGCAAGAATGCCCTGGTTAGAGAAGAATTTAACTTCAATTCGTAGTACAACATTTCACTTGTACCTTCTTTACCCAAGAAGCATAACAAGGAAAATACTACGCCCTCCATCCCAAATTGAATCTCCACCTTCCTATTCATTGGACATTCAATTTGGAATGGACAGAATATAATAAGATACTAGCATATAGGTTTCAGTTGCTCCCACCTTTGAGTAAGCCTTTGAGTTGTCTTTCAAAATATGTTTAGCAATGGATGGATCTGATACAATTAAAAACGACTGCAATTGACAAATGGATCAATAAGATTCAAGTAGCATGCATATAGAGAAATAAAAAAAGGTAGATTTGAAGTGAAAATACAGACTTTCGAAAAGATGGTTTCTGACCTTGGGACCAAATGTCAACCGAAAAATCCCTCCATAAGTGAGGAAAAGCTCATATAGCGGAATGAAGAAGGCCTCACTCCTGATTGCCTGTATTGCTCCTTTTGCCTCAGGAATCCTCGGATAATCTTCACCAGCACCAATTTTTTCGAACAAGGACTCAATAAACTCCTTCGATACCCCCAATTTCAACAAAGAATTCTTGAGCAGTGATTGAAATCTAATACAAAAGCATTCAAAATAAACTAAACAAGTATGAGACTAAGAAATATTGACATGTTTACAATCTATTTTCAACAGTTTTGAGCCCCTAACATAAATAATTGAGCAGAACCCATTTCTTATTTCCTCTTAAATTAGGAAAAGAATCAATCTTTTTTTAACAAATTGGCAAAAAAAAATCAATTCAAATCAAAGATTATCATTGAAACCCTTCCATACCCTTCTCTTTATTCTTATTCTTTAGTTCGAATTCCGAAAATTGACAACTCTTTCAGGTATAAAATAATAAAACATACCCAGGTTTTTCAACAGTGAATTCCCCAGAAGCAATACGAGCAGACAATTCAACTCGCCGCTGCTCTTCAAGAAGCTTTTCCACACTCTTCACACTATCTTCCATAGAATCATCACTTTCCACTACTACTAGAATTCCCTGCTTTCCCATTTTCATTTGAATTACTATTATTAAAAGAACACCTAATCACACCCCAATTTCTTGAATTCCCTGCTTAAGAGAAAAAAAAAATCAAAAAACCCAAATCACAAATAAATGTAACAATTCAAAAAAAACATGAAATTGGGGGAATTTAGAACAGAAAATCAAGAAACTAACCTTGAATTTTGGAAAATGATGTGGAAAGGGAAGATGGGTTTATAAATGTGGGTTTGAATTTCTTGTTAAAATGGGATTTGGAATGTAAAGAATTATTGATTGATAATTGAATTAGAGGAACAGTGGCAGCCATTGAAGTGTGTGTGAGAGAGAGAAAGAAAGAAAAGATGATAATGCCAAAGAGAAATTATGGGATTAAGAAGGAGAGTGTTTTTTTACTTAAATGTAATGTGGCGGCTATGGCATCACTAACCGCTAACCAACAGAATAGGAATCTCCCCCAGTGCTTCAATCCATTAAAGTCTTGATACCATTCTTACAAAATAAAAAAGAAAAAAAAAAACTATATGTTCTGATGAATAAAACTATATGTTCCCTCATATTAAAGAAATAGTTAAAATATAAATATTACTCTCTTAAATAGAATTTAATGTACGAGAATTTAATATAAATATTACTCTCTTAAATAAAATATAAATATTACTCTCTTAAATAGAATTCACTCTCTAACAATGTACATTGCTTTGTTCTTTCTTAATTTTTGTTATACGACTTATATTATAGAATGACGGACGCAAAATCCCAATATCACTACAAGTTAAAGTAGCATACTGATAAGAGACTAGCAAAGCCTCAATCAAAATACAAGGATTAATATTGTTTAACTCTATTCGAATCATGGTTTTACTGACCCTGCATCGAAACTAAAAGAGAGGTCATCATGTTCAGAAGAACCTGTGAGTTCCTTGACTTCCTGTTTACACGTTTAACTACCTTTATTTCTGTAGATTCTTCTATATGTTATTTAATTTACGTTTGCTTTTTGGTATTTGAACATATTTCTGGTACTAGAGGACCTATCCATAATGTTATAATGGTAGAGACCTTTATTGGCTTGGCTTTTTATATTCTGTTTTTTTTTAATTGTTTAGGAACATAGAGTGGTCGAAAATGTGAAACCTGAAAATCATGAAACGGAAATTAGTTCACAGTCGCAAATCTTCAGTCAGACGAAAGAATTTCCCCTGGCAGATGACTCGACTCTTCCGCCACCTCCATCATTAGGTATCATATCTTTGCTACATTCTCTTTCATGTTACTCAATTTGCATATTTGATTAAAAAGTTAAAGAAAATGAAATAATTGGGATGATCATCAGCATGTTGTTTTCCGGCAAAATAGCCTAATTAGTCTTTTTCGTATTTTGAATTTGCCGATGAAATCACTTTCGTTTAATCTTTACTTTTAAGGTCCTGGGTGATTTTATGTTCTGCCATTTAAGGACTGCCGTTCAGAAATCCGTCTTTTCACCGTCTGTCCAGTCATTCGGTCAAAGAGCCCAACTTATAAACTGTTGTTGGGTATTAAGTACTAAAATACGAAAAGGACTAATTAGGAGATTTTGCCGTTGTTTTCGTCATGTCTTCCTTGTTTTTTTATTTAAAAATTCTTCCACCAAAAAAAAAAGAAAGTACTCCCACTGTCCGAAATTGAATGTGATGGAGTATAAATACAGAATGTCTTTCAAAACTTCTGCTGTCATTCCACTTCTAGAAAATATTGTCTTCATTCATGAGGTCCAAGTCGAGCCTGCATTTGACGCAACAGTTGCAAAATTCATGATGACATGTTCTGTTGTTATGATCTCTTCGTTCGGTTTTGTTTCACCTGGCAGAATCTAAGGATGATGAAATGAGTATAACAGATCTCCAGAAAAGTATTCAGAGTTTATACGACGTCATCCTGAGGGAGAAGTTAGTTACTGCTCAATCAATGCTTCTTGCTTTAAGCAAAAAGAATTCACCATCATCATCATAGCCAAGCCACAGAGTACTAGTTTCCACATTATCACTGTGGCATTATTATAGTAGTGGGTATACCCTTGAAAGCCAGATTCTACTCGCAATGAAAGATGAAGCTTCCACTGCAACTGCTGATTTTTGCCTGCTACGCGCTGCAATGAACGAAACTCATACAAAAAAAGGCATATTTTTCACCACATTGAGGACCCTCTTTTTCTTTTTTTCTCTGTAAAATTCTTTTTGATGGTTGTAATACATAGTTATTCTTTCCCTAGAGCTGAGAACTACTGAGGTGGGGTGGGGTGGGGTTAGCCTTCAACCAAAAAGGAAAGCAGCAGTTTCACATTGAGATACCATCTCAACCCAGCTATTGTAACTACTGCAGTATTGTATGAATTAAAAGTGTAAAAAATGATGCTGTTTGAGAAACTAAGTATAATTTTTTCGCGATTTGGAAGGATTAAGATGCTGTTTTATATCAAAGCATACCCACTTGGAATCATTTATTAAATCTATTTTTGATTATTCTTGTCTCTTGATCTATTGAGATTGTTTTCATCACAGGCAAAAGTATGTCACAGAAAAGGCAAACAAGATGCAAAGACAAAAAAGCTGTGATGAAAACAACTTAATGATCAACAACTGTAACAAAGGCGAAAGTACGTCACAAGAAGTGAACCCGGAAAGGAGAAGGGCGAAGTGAATGGAGTCTTGAGATGAAAATAACTTCTTCACAGGGATGAAAAACATCCCAGGTTGACCTCCTAAGCCACAAGGATATGAGGAGCAAAAAATGGAAGCAACTCCAGCTTCACCCTCTTGCTCAAACTTGGGTCTCTTTAATCTAGGTTTTCATCAGATGCCTAACTGTCAAAACCCATGTTTCTGAATCTCAGATAGTGTGTCATAGCATAAAACCCGGGAACTGATCCTTGAGCTGGTACAAGCCACAAACTCTCCTCTTTCCACGATTAACTCGGAGAGTATTACACCCCACTCATCGGTAGGTAGCAATTGACCACCTTCCTTCTCAAGCATGCCAAGCTAAAGAGTGACAGGCGTTTCCATGTCACCCGACTAGGTCTAGCTCAGTCCATTGTTTACTTCGATTGACTGGTTCTTGGAAGATTTGCATTTCTTGGCTGAAGTCCCAAAGCATTGGCAAACATTCTCTTTGCAGCGCCCATATGCTCCTGTCTAAAGTTAGCCTTATGAATGTCTGTCTCCCCTTTTTCTTTGCAGGAAGAAACCGATTTAGGGGTAGCAACATCTTCCATTAGTGAATTTGTATGAGAATGTGATGATGAACTGCCCCCGCGGATGGTTCCCTTTTGCTTATCACATGACTTGAGATGTTTGCCATTCGCACCATTCTTCTCCGAAGAAGTTTGTGTACTGACACTGGAGGAGGCTCCTTCCTCCTCCTTTTCTCGGTTTTCCAGGGTGTTATCTTTAGCATCACTTTTCGGAGACTTCCTTACTGAATGGTCTTATTCTTTGTCCAAGAGCATGCGCTATCATACGCCGGGCAACTATAGGACTGTGTTGTGGCCTTTGCTTTACTGGTTCTCCCCTCTCATATTCATTATCTACAGAAAAAATCCGTTCACGAGCTGCCAAATAAGCTGCTTCTCTCTCCTCTAGAGAGAACTCAAACTTAGGCGTTTCTTTGTCCAAACCTGCTTGTAAATAGACATAAGATATCAGACCCAGACTTGTCAACTATCGAGCTGAGAGCTTATTCATATGCAGTACAAAATAATGCTCGATAGGCATCAAATTGGCAGCAATATACAGTTTAAACAGAAGTTATAAAATGAAGATGAATGAGGCAAAACATACTATTTATCAACTCTCATCCACAGCATTACCAAACAACAAAAAAACAAATAAGTCCAACCATTTTAACTTGTCAGAGAAGCATATATAATAATAAAAAACTTTTTGCGCTTCCAGTAAATGAAAGGTGTATTCCAACTATCCAGGTTTGCTTACATTCACAAATAAACTAAATTAAATAGTCTTTTAATACCATCAAGGGCTAAGGAGGCAATATTGGTAACACACAGGTCTCGCATTTGGCAGGCTGCAGTTGATATTTCAAATTGGTAAAACTGAACAAAAATGTTTAATCTTTGTAAACAAATACTTGGAACCAAGCACCCAGTTGGCCAGTCGTATCTTTTCCCACTTAACATCAAGATCTGAGCATAGAATTCATTGAACTTTCTTTTTTTATTAGCTTTTAAAATAAGGAAAGGGCTATTCAAACACCCTCAGTGAGTCCTCAGTGGAAGTCAAGTAAGGAAGTATAAACCAAATTTACTAGAATTTTCATAATAAACGATCAGCTAAAGAAACTCCACAGGTATTGGAAGGTATCAAAATATCTGTATTCTGTAATTTATTTCATTTAGGTTAAAGACTCCAGTAAGCACCGTAATAGTTAACAAGTCCCCCCTATACTCAGTAACTTTCTGAGGCAAATGCCAACAACATAGCACCAGACTATTCTAAAATGCTGGAAGAGGAATAATACCAGGTAAATCTTTTTTTTCTTTTGGCGACTTCTAATATATTTGGAGATTGCAATTCATCATACTGCCAGAGCAAATCACTCAAAAGAATGGAAGGCCTGCAAATCAATCCCAAGGTATATCAGAAACAATGTTGTAACTGTAAAAGTTCAAAAATTTCAAGCTTAGAATGCCACCAAATAATGCTTAATAAGTATTAGAAAAAGAAGTCAAGAAGGTCGTAGCCCAGTGGGGCTCCCCTTCGCTCACGACCGAGAGGTCCTGAGTAAGAGTTCAACACCGGGCCACAGCGCCCAGAACACCCCCACCCCACCCCCCCCCCCCCCCCAAAAAAAAGTATTAGAAAAAGAAGAAAACATTTATGTGGATTTGTCTACTTAAATCCATCAATAGCACAAAATCTTCAGATAAACTCTTAACCCTCGAAATATTTTATACTCCACGAATGGAGCAAGCCACCTAAAATATTTATCGAAGGCATGGTAGCCCAGTGGGTAAGATCCACTGCCTGTGACCGAGAGGTCCAGGTTCGATACCTCCCTCACACAAGGGGAATGATTTAATTGTCATTTCTTTGGTTCCCTTGTGTGATACACCCCTCACGGGGCACCCGCTCAACGGGACTTCTACGACATCCGCTCAACGAGGTCATCTACTTCTCCCCTCACGGGGTCTTCTACTTCTCCTCCTCTGGTGAGGTCTCATAATAATAATTGTAATAAACTAGACCATACTTATAAATGGTCTAGTTTTTTTTTAAAAAAAAAAAAGGCCACCTAAAATATTTTGTTTGGTTCATTAATATTTTCTTCAAATTTTGTTACCTTTCTGTACTAAATCTGATTTTCCAGCAGAGCCTTCTTGGTTCCATAACCTTTTAATTCTGATATCTTAGAAGTTCTAGATCTGCAAACTATATCATGGTGCCGGAAACCAATTTATCAAAGATAGAAGCAGTAGCACAATATTCCATTCGAAAATGGGATTGACTAAAAATAGAACATATCTTCATGATCTATATTAAAATTAAATTCCCCTTGCTTGGTATCATGTTCTTCCTGACTTGACAACAAAAGGAGTATCCAACCACCAATATCTCCTTTACCAGATCCTCTTTCTTAAGTACCCTTTTCCATGGAAGCCTCTACAAGATTTCTGGACCAATATCACCATGATAAACATGAGATTCTAATGACTTCCATTGCCAAGCATATAAGAAATGGTGATGAACAAATTTTCATCGATAATTTCCCCCTTTTAGGAGGAAAACATTCCTTTTCACTAATATACAAATTCAGGATCACAGAAGAAGATAGAAAGGAAGTAGGTCAAAAGAGTATCACCACAAAAATTAGAGACCGGTTTCTAAGTTCATGATTCTGAACTTGGGAAAAAAGGCAGTGTTGTTAAGGCACACGCCTCAGTGCGCCTTTGCGCCTCAGCTCCAGGGATATAGCCCTCAAAATCTCAGGCGCGCTTTAAATTAGTGAGGAGCGCTCCTTGAAGAAAATGCTCCAGGCGCGCCCAAATTAATCTGATTTTAATGAATGATTGCTTGGAGAGTTGGAAAATGATGAGCGAGTATTTGAAGATTTTGATTTAACAAACCTTTTAACCTTTCATCAACACCTCCTCACTACATCAAGTCGGGTCGCTGCTCTCCAATCCCCCTTGATCAAAAAACACTTAACGACTTACTCTTTGTTAAGTACAATAGAGCTTTACTTCGTCGTCACACATTGAAGGATAGATAAACCCTATCTCGTTGAACAATATTGATGATTGTAATGAGTGGTTGGTTGGAGAGTTATAAAATGAGAATTTGTTGTTTGATTATCAAGTTTTCTTTGGTCCGAGGTTTCTGGGGCAGCTGGAGTAAATGAACCACGCTACCCATCTAGGTCAAGAGGAGCTTGTACTTCTCATTCTCAACCTTCACCTCCTAATTTAAGACCATCTTCTTCTTCATATGTCTCTTGCTTTGATGAAAATAATGAAGATGAGAAAGAAGAAGAATCTCCATTGGATAAAGAGAATTACGTCGAAGACATTGATAATGAAGATGAATTTATTATGTTTTGCCTAAATTTGCATTCTACTAATATATCTATAATAATATTTATTCAATGTGTGTCTTTTTTCGAAAGGCGTTCGCCTTTTTGTGCCTTGCGCCTCAAGGCTCCAAGCCTCATTTGCGCCTTGGCTCGCCTCAACGCCTTGACAACACTGGGAAAAAGCAACACTGGTTGAAGGCTGAAGCTCATATCTTATAGACCCTTTTCCCATACTATTACATTTAACCCATATTCCATGTTCCAAAGAAGATTAAGAATTTGCAATTCTCTAATTAGCAGGACTGGTCTGATACAACAAGACACATTTGAACCAGTTACTAATGTAGCCTTGAAAAGAAAGCTTCAATGTAACATTTTAAAAAATAAATATAATAATAACAAAAGGGAAAAAACCACACACAAATAAACACATGGAACTGGAGCAGTAACAAAGGATTGAACTCCTATCAAGATGAATGGTGACAATCCATGTAACAAAAACCCAAACAATGCCAAATATATTTGGTTATGTTATACAAACATTTTTAAGAAAAGTCAGGCCATATGTTACATACACTGAAGTCTCTGGACAACGCTCCAAAACCAAGTGCCTATCACCTTCTTCACCCACCGAATAATGAGAAAATCTGGAATGAAAGACAACCATTAGCTTTCTTGATTATGAGCCCCGACAAAGAAAAATCAACTATCAGATGACACAGATTTCATTCAATGCTAGTTTAGAGACAATACCCAAAAATTTCAGCAAGACGATGTATCAGAAGTCGACTATAGGAATTCATAGGTTCGAGCTCGAGTATATCTTCTGAACTGCATATGACATGATTGAATCTTGTTTAATTTTCTCCGTAAGAGAAATACTCTATTCCTTCCTTTTTCTTTAAACAAAAATCCAAGGACTGGAATATGAAATTTTTATATTCTCAGACAACTTTGAGAAAGGAAATCCGTTGTCTCACTGAAGAGTAACGAAACCCTTATCGTTTATGCTGAATAACAAAACCCTTGTACAACAAAATACTATCTAGAATCATTGATTGTCAATAATCAATTTCTAGGTTCTAGAAAAATTCTTTTTGATTTAGCGTTCTACTTTTGTTAAAGTTCACCTATTGTATCAGCAATTGTGCTACCTAGTATCATCCTGAAGGAAATTCACGAGGGCGTCTTCCACAGAGAGAACAAGATACTTGCAAGGAAGATTGTCTTTAATAAGAGAAGACAACTCTTCAACCTACAACAATAAGGGATTACGGCTTAGTCCAGTTACACCAAAGATACTAATTTGCTAAATTCTAAAGCATGAAAATGATAAAAAAAAATACTGAATATAATTAGTTTCTTTAATAAGAGAAGACAACTCTTCAACCTGCAACAATAAGGGATTACGGCATAGTCCAGTTACACCAAAGATACTAATTTGCTAAATTCTAAAGCATGAAAATGATAATAAAAAAAATACTGAATTTAATTAGTTGTTGAACAGACTGTAAACGAAGATTGCTAAAAAGCAGAAAAATCCAGCAAACAAAGATTATCATTTGGAAAAGTTGAGCATAAAAGACATTATTCAATTAGCTTCAGTACACCAACAAGGATTCGCCGATTTGTAAGGTATCCTGATGTCCCTTAAGCAAGGTCTGGGGAGCTTTGTGTATGGAGAAGACTTTGTTGGGAGCTCCCCATTCGCAAGGAGCCCAAAAGCAGAGAGGGCAAGATTAGTCGTAGACCGTAAAACATACACAAATATGGATTGGTCTCGTACAAAAAAAATTAGCTTCAATACAACCACATTCATACCAAGGACAATCTAGGGGGAAGGAGGTGGCGGCCACCCCCAAGATTTCAAATACTCTTTTTGTTTGCTTACCCAATAAAATTTGTAAAATTCAGAAAGGTTATTAATAAAATTTACTTCTCGCCCCCCTCCAAATTTTCGCACCCCAAACCAAAATTCTAGCTTCGTCCCTGATTCATACCAAGGCCAAAATTACCAATACCAAAAGATAAGAAAAATAAAGGGAATTAGATAAGGAACCCTAGAAATAACTTGGTTCATTTTAACTTCACTCCACAAATTATTAGAAATTCTCCAACTAGAAGAACACTAAAAACACTTCCTTTTTACTCGTTTCTTTTATCAAATACCAGTAAAAAAAATCCCCCAAAACTTTTACCCCCCACCCCAAAAAAAAGTCAGCATAAATTTAGTATATATTATAGAGAATTACTAGAAATAAAAAACAAAGAATTATAAGTATATAATTATAGAGAGTTACCATGGCAAATTCGGCGAGACTCATTGCAAAAAAAATGCTTGTGTTCTTGTTGGATCCTCCAATGCGACTGACTCTAATTTTAATTTTGATTTTTGTAACTTTATATATATATATATATTATGGCCGAAATTCTTCAGTCCGGTTCCTATGCGGAACAGTTTTTTTCCGCACATACGGAACAATATCAGCCGTCGGATGATATTTTGAACGGTCCAGATCTAGAGAGAAAAAGTTGCGGCTGGACTTAAAAAATTAAAAAAATTCTATCCAGATCTGGACCGTTAAAAAATATAATCTGACGGTTTATATTGTTTCCCTGCAGTACGGAACAAAAAGCTGTTCCCGCATAGGAGCCGGGAACGGAAATTCCTGTGATAGTTGGTTTTTTGGGTTATAATAACAAAATTGCCCCTTACTTCCAAAAAACAATTAAAAAGACAAAATTGCCTTCTAAGATAGGGGATTTTTTTTTTTTTTCCATTTTGGTCTTAATATTGAAAACTTATCAATTTCATCTCTAAAATTGGCTGAAACTGTGTCAATTTGGTGCCTCGACTCACGAACGTCTAGAAAATTAACGACGGTTGTGGAATGCGTACATCTTATGCGATTGGGTCACAATAAATCATGCGAAAATTTTAATTTGGTATCTAGATTTGAATGCATTTTTAATTAAATTCTTAAAATTGCGAAGATGTATCAATTTAATTTTTGAGGTGACGAATGTAAAATATTTAAACCCTAAATTCTAACTAATTCTTTATATAGTAAACTCAATAACCTAAACCCTAGGCACCAAATCCTTAACCTAAACCTTGAACTCTATCCCTATATCCCTAACCATGAACTCTAGATTCTAAACCCAAAATTTGTAGGGTTACAGGGATGAAATTTGTCACTAAATTTCTATATAAGCGAAAATATCCTCAATCCTTCACAACCCCTAAGACTAAAGGAAAATGTACAACAATTTCGTTATCATAGTTGCTTAGGGGATCTCTCAATTTATCCTCACTGGTCCCATTTTTCTCCCGTTCTCTTTCTTGAAGCAACTGTAAAAGAATAGGAGTTGGAGAATAAAAAGAGTATGAGAAGAGAATTTATAGTTCCTATTATCTTATCTATTACGCATTCTCAAGCCAATCCCGTACTCATATTTTTATTTTTATTTTCTTTTTTCAATTAACCTTCTTCTCATCTCCATCTCTCATTTCTCAAGCGAAAATGCTTTTATATAAAAGATGATCAACTCGGCGGGCATCCCCCGCAACGCAAACACCATTATTCGCCACCACCCAAGAAGCAAAAGATTCTAGAGTCTAGGTTTCTGTTACGGTTCCTTTAAAGTAGCGGATCCTATTGGTGTTGACCCAACAACGAAGGCGTCCCTGGGGTGGATTGCTTTGCATATCCCTTATTGTTTAGCATTAGATTCGGAATTAGATAAACTGGAGTTCTTACTTGACTTGGTGGATTAGTTAAGCCCAAGTTTGTTAAGATCGCAATTTTGACTCGGAATTGAAGGGGTCTAACAAATAGTAAACACGAAGAAAATTCAATAAAACTATTAAAATAATATTTAATGATAAATTGATGTCAATAAAGACATCATTCTATATGTTAATAAGCAAAAAAAAAATATAACAATACTTCAACGGGAAAAAAAATAAGAATACCTACAAAATTACAAAGTTGAAATTAAACCACAAACTAACAAATGATAAACTTCAGACCAAACCAACAATTCATAAGGTCTTTTAATCCAATTAAATTTCACAACCATTATTGATTTTTGATTGAAAATTGAAAGTTGAGAGGATGAACGATGGATTTGGGAGTCTGAGACTTGAGAGATTTTAGAGCTTGGGATTGAATACAAGCAAATATTTATTTTATTCATTACCTACCTGGTTGAAGAGAGGCAAGATTAAATTGTACCAGATCATGCGATCCTTTCCTATCCTCCAACGTTTTTTAATACGATTTAACTCAATTTATACTCTTGATATCGTATAATCGTACGATTTTTCGACCCAAACTCGCGATTTTGATTGATTAAGCCTAAGCCAATAGCTCGTCTCCATTTGCTTTGCCAAATAGAGACTAAAAGAAGATTCTATTTATAGGCGGTAAAAGGGTTTATAGTCTAAATAAAATTTAGTTTAGGGACTTGAGTGCAACAACTGAAGACCTAGACATCTAATTCCAAGGACAGAGGTGTCTTTTGAGCATAATTTGCTCTGGCAGGATGGTTCCTGCCCTGCCAATATCGCCAGTCAAAGGAAAAAAGTTCACTGGTGATTGTTTTGATTCCACTATATCCCAAAAACTCAGAACTCAAAATTGTCTGTGGAAATTCAACTACTTATTTCTTGATGGTTTTCTGGTTCCAATTTCATCTGAATTGTGTCAGAAAATCATCTTAATTGAAAACCCAGAAAGGGGAATTCTATGAAAGCAATGGCTTCTTTGGTGGGTTCGGTTTTATTACCTCTGAATTTATCAAGAAATATGGATTCTTCTTCTTCTGGGGGGTCTACTACTAAATCTGTTGTCTCTTATGATTCAAAGTTATTGAATTTGTGTTCTTTTGGGAAAAGGAAGATTGTTTGTGGTTGTGTGGCTCCTCATAGAAACTTCAGACCAGCTGCTGATTCTGATGGATTTTCAGCCACCAAGTTCAATGTAAAACTTAATTTCGAATTCTTGTTGTTTCTTTTTTTGCATTTGGGGTTCTGGGATTTATTAAAGTTTCTATATTTGTTGCAATTGTTGTGGGGGTTGGCATCATCACTATATTGATTACTGAATTGGGGTGTGTTTTCTAGTCTCTTTAGATTATTTTGATGTGATACAGAAGCTAAACAGTGTCTGAATTCATTAAATATGACAATAATTATTGATTTCATTGGCTAACAGCGGGTCTTTATAAAGTTTTTAAGTGTTTTAAGATTCTGGGATTTCTTAAAGTTTCTAACTTTGCTGATTTGGGGGCAGGGAAGGGTGTTCTTTAAAGATGGCCTTTTGGAATCATCACTATATCGATTACTGAATTGTGATTTTCTTCTAGTCTCTTTAGATTAACTATTCAATAAATGTGACAAGAATATTGACTTCATTGTGGTATTTCTGTCTTTATAAGACTCAGATTCTAGGAACTTGTGAGTTTTTAGGTGTTTAAGTGTCTTAAATTTCAGGAGTTTGTAGTTCTGCTATTCTAATATTGTAGGATGTAGGGATGTCTGTTCGGACATCATGGTCATTCACTACAGTCCAATAGTTTTGGAAGTCTATGCGCCTCATTTAAATAGGAGTGTTCCTGATTCTTGCAAATCTTGTTTAAAAATTCTTCATTTCAAATAAACAGTTGAAAGTTGAGTTTTTGTTCGCTTCAAATTACGATTGGATCGTTTCATAAATTTGTTAAATTTTATGTATGAGGAAAGAGAATGCAAGTGATTATCAGTGTGTCTTCAATTTATGATTTTAGTGGCATTTTGCATTGCCTAGTGCTCTGGCATTATAGGTTAAAATAGTTTCGGTTACATATTTGTAATCAGGACTGTCATAATTGAATAATGCAATAGCATAAAGTACCTTTATTTCTTTGTTTCCCTGTTTTGGTTAGTTGCTTTTATTGTACCGTTATCATTCTTCCCTCTCCAAATGTCAAGTTGTTATTTCTCTGTCGTTACTGTGTTTTTGGTTCTATACAAGAACTTTTGTCATTTTTCTTACTGGTGCTCTGCATATTGAAGTAAGTGAAATAAAATAGTTTTGTTGGTATATTGATTGTGGTTGCTAGGATCCATCTAAAGCTGAGAGTCTGCACACGGTGCGGGAGCTAGAAGATTCTGATGTGCTTATCGAGTGCAGAGATGTGTATAAGTCATTCGGCGATAAGCATATCTTAAGAGGTGTTAGCTTCAAGGTGAGTTTCAACTATTAAAATTTATCCCATGGAAAAGGGTTCTTTGATGCTTGATGACATACTTCAGCAAAAAAGTTTCTTTGATTACCTTTTAACAAATTTCTACTTTGTTCAGTCACACATCTACATAATTGTACTCAATGAAACCCATTGATCGTAGTTGAGAAAGGATAAGCATGCCCTTGATGGATTAGACATCGAAGCATTACGTCGCTGTCCAAAATTTGCATCTGAAAGCATAATTTTTAGTATCTGTAGTGCATGTAGTAAAAAAGTCAAACGTCTATATAATTACAGACACGTGGTGGTTACAAAAAGATATTCTTATTGCTTCTGCTTCCATCTTGCATAAATTTGAGATACATTACTTCTTCATAAGTTTTGGAAGAAAATTGTTTGGATATGTTACTTGAAAAGGGATTTTAACATTTAATTTGGGACAGAAGGCTAACTGGTTTATTGACCGTGCTCGCTACTTTAGTTGAGATTAGCAACAGATATCTGTAGTTGAGCAATTAATAGTTCATCCGTTTCAGCCTCTTGCAAACTTAATTTATTTTCACATCATAGTTCTTGAAGACCTTTTCCCCGTGTGTAGATTAGGCATGGAGAAGCTGTCGGTATTATTGGGCCTTCTGGCACTGGGAAATCAACTATACTGAAAATTATGGCTGGTCTTCTTGCTCCAGACAAGGTAGTTTTTTAATGCAATTCTTTGCCTGCATTTTAGCTTGGTGTTCTAATGAGCTGTGCCTGAATGTGACTTTTCCTCCTCATGATTTCAACCACCGAGTATAATGCGTAGGGGGAAGTTTTAATTTGCGGGAGAAGACGTGATGGTCTGATCAGTGACGATGAAATTTCCGGCCTTCGGATTGGCTTAGTGAGTAATTCATGATTGTTGTTTTATGAACTATTCTGAGATTTTCTTTGTAGAATAGTATATGTAATGACATTAGTAATTTCCGTGTTTGTAACAGGTTTTTCAGAGTGCTGCGCTTTTTGATTCTTTAACTGTTCGGGAGAATGTTGGGTTTTCTTTTGTAAGATACTGCCTGAAATTCTTTGATAGATCTTGGTATTTTTTTCAAAAGCTATAATTTTTATATCGAATCGCTATATATTCTTCTTGATCATAACAGATATGAGAATTCCAAAATGCCTGAGGATCAAATTTCGAAGCTTGTAACAGAAACTCTGGCTGCAGTTGGATTGAAGGTATGACCAATTATATTACTTCAGGAAATGTGATCGGTTAAAGGAAACTTTTCAATGTTCTTATACGGATAGTTATTTTCTTTACAGTTAATTCGTTTTGGATATGAAAAAATGCGAGAGGTAAAAGGGAAAAAAAATAAATTCAAACTGTATTATTGGAGTTATATGACTTAGCTTACACATATCCATCTTCCAGAATTCGATCCACTTTACTACACCATCAGGTAGAGACAATAAGGAATATCTAAAATGATGCTTTGTGTAGGGAGTTGAGGATCGCTTACCTTCTGAGCTGTCTGGCGGAATGAAGAAAAGAGTGGCTTTAGCTCGTTCAATAATTTTTGATACGACAAAGGATGTAATTGAGCCGGAGGTATGTCTTAAATGGCTTTCTCTTGAATCAGACTACACATTCAGTTTAGAAATATTGGAGCGTAAGTGAGACCGTGTGTCTTGTGGGGAGAACGGAGAAGGGGCAGAGTTTTACATTAGTTGAAGGAGAAAAAGGGATGGTTGGTTTTCATCTTATAATCCTTTGATAGTTTGATAGAAATATTAATTCCTTTGGAACGTATATCTTCTACGGGGGATTTTATTTTTACAATTTTTTTTTCTCCCTTTTGAGCAGGTGCTCTTATATGATGAACCAACAGCTGGACTTGATCCAATCGCATCGACAGTGGTTGAAGATCTCATCCGCTCCGTTCATGTGAAAGGCGAGGATGCTCTTGGGAAGCCTGGCAAGATCGCCTCTTTTGTTGTCGTGACTCATCAACATAGTACTATCCGAAGAGCTGTCGACAGGTACGGACTGCCTACCATGCAAATCTTGAGTAGCTAGCTTCTAAATCTTTGGCACGGGGGATCCAGTATCACTACCTTGTCCTTTTCCTTAAAAACTATTTCTTTTTTCTTTTTTCTTTTGTTAGGCTATTGTTTCTCTATGAGGGAAAGGTTGTTTGGCAAGGAATGACTCATGAATTTTCATCGTCAACAAATCCTATTGTGCAGCAGGTGATTCCGCTTTTAGAACTTCGGTTATCTTTGTTTCATTCATTGTCCTTTTTAAGTATACACAGAGTTCATGATTAATATGAATGCTTTGGAAAGCCTTATCATTGAGTTTTGTCATGATTGCTCTAGTTTGCATCTGGGAACTTGGACGGGCCTATTAAATATTAGCTTATGAAGACACGAAGACGAGAGTATACACAGAGTTCCAAAGCCTCGGATTCTAATGAGGTTCTTAGCGGAGAGTCAATCCGGAAAGCTGAACCGGTTTCTTTTACCTGTCAGCATATCGATACGGACATTGTATTAAAACGAAGAATTTCTCCGCCTCAGCGGGACATGCCACGCTCATCGCGATGGTGCAGTTGTTATTTTGCTGAGCCTGCAGCCCTAAGGTGGAGGTGACAGTACGGCATTTTGGGTTATTAATATTTTTCTTTTACCTTTGAGAGGAAATGCAGGAAATCGTTCCTATAATTATTCTTTCTATAATAGTCGAGCTCATCCTTTTGTGTCATCTCGTTGTCTTAACCGATACCATCTGTAAGAACAAGACATCTACCATTAAAATCTAATCATGTATTTTGAAACTGACGAGGTCGAACAAGTGTGGTTTTGTAGCACTTTGATTAGATGTTGATTACATTTGTCCTATATTAGAAGCAGTGAAACACGGAAAGTTGTCCTAAGATAAGATTGTGAAATACTATAAATTACGGTTCTATTATACGCGAAATTACCTTGTTTATGTCATAGCTAGTTGTATTATCTGTGTGACATTGGAATATATCTGATTATCTGGTCTGATTGTAAGTCTGTGTACTCATGAATGAGGCTAATCTCAATGATGAATTAATCAAATGTTACCTTAGTTGATAGTATTAGTGTTAAGAGTTCGAATCTTCTCTATATGGTTGGTTTTTGGCTCTCTGGAACCTTGATTTATTGAGGCATATCGCGCAGTTTATATTCTTCTACACAGGTCCTGAGAACTAAGCTTATGGCGATACTCGTGACGAAACATTATCATGGCTCTATTTGGATTGGGTTTGGGTTTGAGACTCAAATCTAGATCTAGGTTTGGATTTTGGCGGGAGAGGCTAAAAAGTGGGCGGGAAATATTCAAATTCAAATTTTTTCTTCAAATAATCGTAAAAATTCAAATTTTGGCCTCTAAAATTGGCGGGAGATGTTCAAATTCCAAAATTTTGAGAAATTTTTTGGAATTGAACGATTATTTGAAAAAAAAATTGAATTTGAATATTTCCCGCCCACTTTTTAGCCTCTCCCGCCAAAATGCAAACCTAGATCTAGGTTTGAGTCTCAAACCCAAACCCAATCCAAATATACCCCATATCATCATACATATATTAAGTGTCTGTGTTGATTTGGAAATTTAATTTTCACATTTCAATAACGCACTTGTAGATTTTACGACAAAATGTTATTCTCTAATCTACTACTAAACGGTTACGATTAATTATTATTATCCTCTAATTAAGTAATAATTCGTAAATAAAGCTGAAATAAGTAAGTTAGATGGTGATAATTAAAAGATTTCATTAGTATAATAACTAAAGATTTTATTAGAAAAGAAGAAACCAAAAAGATCTGATGATGGTAGAACATAAGTTGTTTTTCTTTTAAGGTAATGTCGGAACATACTTTATGGTTCACATAATTTAGAAATGTGCTATCCAGTTGGTGAAGAGATAGATAGATTGATGATGTTGCAAAAAGCTTAGAGTATTGATACTTTTGTTCCTCATTAATTAGTATATTATCAAGTTAGCACGGTTGGTTGGTGCAGCATTTCTGATTTAGAATTTTAGCATTTTTTATTTCTGATTTAGAATTTTAATTTCGGATAATTAAAATTTTAAAAATAAAAGAGGTTAATATTTTTCAGAACCATCAATTCCGAATTTGTGCTTTGAAAATTGATACAGGAAATAGACCTTAGGAACATCGTTTGAATGACAAAAGAATAATTCTTAAAAAGAAGTTGCGTAATACTCCCTCCATTCCCATTTAATTGTATATGTATCCAAATTAATTGTCGTTCAAGGCTATTTTATTAGTTGTCAACAATTTATTCCAATTATACCCCTCGACATTTACTTTTTTTTCTTTGCCTCTGCCATCCCTATTTTTTTTCTCTTTCTTTTCTTATGCTATAAAAGTGAGAGACAAGGGTAGTATTGAAACTTTTGGTGAAAATGACAAATTCCTTAATTTTCTAAAATTGTCTAAAGAGTCTTACATTTAGGAATGGAGGGAATAATTTAAAGGAAGAAAAATCTTAATGGTTCTTTGTAATTATTGTGTAAACCATAAGTTTCGAGTTCGGCACAACTTACTTTGATATTATTAATAATAATAACAAAAAGAATTAGCTGAAAGCAATGGCAGCTGCTGGAATCATTTTCACTGTCTATAATTGTTATCATAAAGCATAAACTTGTCGAATCAAATAATAAAAAATCGAATGTCTTATTCTTTATAGAGTGAAAAAAAAGACAATTTGTGAATTAAGCAAAAAAGCTATACAATCATTCGTCAAAAAGGTAAACTCAAGTTGTGACATTTTTATTTATTTATTATCATTTAAAAAAAAGTTTGATAAAGAAAATTAAAATTACCATGCAACATGCGCCGATTCAATTCAATCTTTGAATGAGGGTCGAGAAACAATAGGCATACCATCAAACAACCTAAAACTAATTATTAATTTGATGTCTATTAATTCTTCATTAAATAATTTGTCAAGAAAGATTATTGTAGTTGATTAATATTTTCAAGTTAGAACCATATGTCCTAGGTCTGACACTATTGTCTTGATAATAATAGAAATAAGACTAACGGGAATACATATAGTTAGTGGAGTAGAATGTGTCTTTTTGCCTTTTCAGAGGGGTGCAATTTGAAAGATACGTGAAGATTAATAGGACTCCATTTTGGGGCAAAAAATCATCTGTACCCGTGTATGTCTCCTTTTCTATATCCAACCAATCACAATTCGTAATGTGTATATATAATTGGAAGAAATATCCACATAGAAAATTCGTATTAGTTAAGTACATTATTAGTAGGGACAGACGATTTTCATAGGGGTGAGCACCGAATTCGAATTGGCCAATTCGGCAATTTGAATTAGATTTTTTCATTTTTTTCTACCTCAAAAAACCGACCGAATTCGAAACCGATTTCGAATGGACTGAATTCGAATTGGCCGAATTGGTGAATTCAGAATTCGGTTTAGACCGAATTGGAGGGTATATTTTTTATTATATAATATTTAATTATTAAAAATTCAATAATAATATTTAATTATATAATAATAATATTTAATTATTAAAAAATTCGAATTCGGCACACCAAATTAAAAAATAGTCAAACCGAATTCGTCCCAAATTCGACCAATTCGAATTCGGTCTTGGCCGAATTACCAAATTCAAACCAAATTACCGAATTCGAATTGCCAAATTGAATTCGAATTCGGTCGGAATTCAGCAAAAACCGAATTTGCTCACCCCTAATTTTCGCTCCATTTTGGCCAGCATATGGATTTTATGCTCTTTTATAGATAGATGATCAGGAATTATATATGTGGTAAAGACCCAATAAACGTCCCTCAAATTCACAGCTCAAGAATATTATTTCCAATCACAATTTTTTAGAACTTATTCTGAACGGTAAGAGTTGCGTTGCGTCTCTCTAATTAATATTGAGATTCTATCAAATGTGAGGTTTATTTTTCTCAGCAATTCAAGCATTTTCCGTTATGTGTTGAAATATGAAGTCCCACATCGAGTGTTTAAGGAAGATCCAAATAACTTATAAGCTGTGGGCTAACACCTCTCCTTACCAATTGGTTTTGAGAGGATATGGAGGCCCATGTGCTAATTTTTACATGGTATCAGAGCGGGCTTTTAGGCGGGATGATGGGCTCAAAATGCCCAAGTGGGCTCTAATGGTCACCGTACGACCCAAGAAGAGCGGCAGGCCTTAATTTGACTCTCATCTCGATGTGAGGGGGAGTGTTGAAATATGAAGTCCCACATCGAGTGCATAAGGAAGATTCAAATAACTTATAAGCTGTGGGCTAACACCTCTCCTTACATGAATTAATTTTTACATTATGTATGCCCTCTTGTATATCCAATTGATATTATCGATTTTATTTTAATTTTCTCTTTTGCCAATAAAATTTGTAAGGTTTGGGCATATTCTTCCATCGAATTAGGCTAGATGAATATATGTTTTGCCATAAGCCTTATAAAACATTACTAAAATTGCATAAAGAAAAAAACATTATTAAAAGAACCTTAAATAGTACGAGAGATTGCAATACCCATGACACTCTAATTAAGTCCACTTGAGCATATATACGTAGTCTTGATATATTTTAAAGTGGTATGTATTAATTTTTAATTTGGTCTTTAGTCATTTATTCTTTAAATTAGCACGCTCAATATTTTTTGAAAAATTATTTTTAAAATTTTCGTTTCAAAAGTTAAATTCTAACTTCGTTTATGCCTGCATTACAAGTGAAATATAAATATATACGTACACTACAACTACGAAAGTGTTGAACCATTTACTACATAAATGAAAATAAAATAAAATCCGTAAATTACTTCAAAAGGTGTCAAAATTCAAGGCTCGGATAATAGGCCACCACCGTCCCAAGATTTTGAAATTATAATTCTCACCCTTAGAAAAATAATTATTTCTTCCAAAATTCCTTCTTAAAATGTTGAAAAATATTTTATATTGTCCTTTAATATGTGTTATTATATAACTCGCCCCTTCAACGTTGAATTGCTAGATCAAGGATGAAACTCGAAGCCTACTGGTTAGATGGCCACAATCTTGGCTAAGTCTCACATTAGCAGAAATTTTTATAGTAATTAAAATAATCTTCTCTTTAATTTAGAGCACGTTTGGTATGCTGAAATGGAAAAGTCATAATTTCCACAGGAATGATCATTCCAGAAAGAACTTGGAATGTTTAAATTACACTGTAACTTATTTGTACTTCGTCACAAAAATTTTATTTCTCTTGGCAAAATTTCTTATATATTATTTCATAAATATTCTATTTAGTTTTCTAATCCACAAAATTATTTTTATGATAATATTGACCTATAATATAAATTTTATTTTAATAATTAAGATATTTTTTTACATGTGTTTGATATATAATGTCAATGCTACTCAAGTAGGATTTTTGTGAATGATATATTTAATTATGACTTATCGTCATTATATACTATTAGGGCATTTATGCCATATTATGTTTAATTCCATTCCATTCCATTCCATTCGACATTGAAAAATAGATTCACCAAACATAAAAAATGAATCAACATTTCATTATGTATTTTTCTTTCCTACACTGAAATGAAAAGAATATTTCGAGCTCAATCCAAATAAAAAAAATAATTCTGCTTGGACAGAGATTTCAGCTCATTTTAACGTACCAAACATGTAGTTAGTACTTACTTCTTAGTATAGAATATAAAAAAAATTGGTGATATCAAATATTGATGAAACTATGAATATGTCTGCTAGTGTTAAGAAATTATTCTATAGAATCTTCTAGAATTCTTGGCGGTATTGTGTGGTATCCAAAATTGGCAATCTTTACCACATTTTCTACTAAAAAATTCTTGACTATCATAATCCTGAATTTTCTATATATGATGTAGCTTAGTTTCCTTCTCAAGTCTCAACTTTTTTCATGCTTTTAAGAGTTGTTTATTGATTTGACCTTTTAGTCACAAATAGTTTCGTGAGTTTTTCTTCTATTAAAATGTTGTTCATTGCAGAATGAGATCACTATAAAGTTATCTTTTGATGATGAGGTGTTTATATTGGATAGAAAATTGAATGGCGTTAAATTATACTCTTACTTCATATTTATTTTGTATAAGAAGATAGATATTTAGATTCTTACAAAAACAAAATAAATTGTGAATTTGACAATATTTTTTAGAATTGTTATTATTAGCTTTGAACATTAATATTATAAGCGGTATGGGAGTAAAGGATTATTATCTCGTCCTATTTAAAACCAAACACTCAAAAGTTCGAGTAAAGGAAGAATGGCTAGATCTCCATATTCATAAACTTGGAAAGATTTTGTGCCTTATAGTGGAGAATTGGCTGGGATCGAGCTTTATACATATTCCTATCGTTCAAAAAATATGTCACGTTAATTTTTATTCTTCAAAAGTATTGTTTTCCTTAGTTCATACATTTGTATCTTGACTTTCAAGATATATATATATATATATATATATATATATATATATATATATATATATATATATACACTAAAAAAAATTTTCTTAGAAGAGATAATTATTTGTGAGATAAGACGTAGAATTAAAAAAAAAAAAAAATCTTGTATAAGAGTAATTTTTTTTGTTTAGTTTAATAATGAAACCTGTCTATTTTTCCATTTTTTTGATATTGAAACCTATCAGAATTTCATAGTATAATATTCCATCCGTTTTAAATTGAATGTCTAGTACATTTGATTTGTAAAAACAATAATTTGACCATTACTGTAATATCTTTAAATATATGAGGAATCATACACTAGTGAAACTTACATCCTTAAATATATAGAGTTAGTTATTGAAGTTTAGAGAGAAAGCAGTGGCAAATTCAAAGGGGCGGTGTGACAAACCGTTCCCAAAATTTTGAAAAATATGTTTTTAAGAAAAATCCTTTAAATTATCAGGTCTCACCCCCAAATGTACAAATCCGCCCCAGATATCAAATTGTTTGATCCGTCTCTGAGATATCATTTTGAGAAAAATTGAAATAGAGAGTAGTTATTTAATTTGGAACGGACGAGTAATATTTTCCCGCTTCATATATATATATATATATATATGCTTCTTTCCATTTTTACCATGTTAGTATAAGACAAAATTCTCAATGCAAATAAGTTTTACGTAAGAGAATTAGTGCAGTCTTTCAAGCTCGATAAAAATTCCACCTGATTGGGACCCAGTATGGGCTCAACAATAATTAGACAAAATGAATGGATAAAAAACTGCTGGATCTCATTCCTTATTCTGTACAGTGGGGCTCTTATGCAGAACACTTTTTTTTTCCGCACATACGAAATAGTTTTTTGTCTTTGAGAATATCTATTTTCAAGTTAAGAACACATGTTCGAAATAAGTGTTTTGAAAATCAGAACATATGTTCATTTTTCAAATCAATCTCAGCCGTTAAAATTTTAATCCAACAGTTGAGATTCCGCCCCGCATGTGCGGAATAAAAGGTGTTCCGCATAAGAGACCGCGTTGTGTATTCTGTATGATATTACTGACCACAGAGAAAAAACAAAAAAAAAACAAAAACCAACACTGATGGCTACCTCACCTTACTATGCACTCAACTAATTACCTTACATCACGTTTTCAAGAATAAGAATCCTACAAAATAAGGAAGCTAATTAATGGCCTTAGTTAATAGGGCACACCATTTAATTATCTCCCTATTCGGTGTTACATACGTGATCAGAAATTGTCACATGTTAATTTTTCTTTTGAGAGTTCTACTATTTCTTTTACCTTATAATTTTTTAATTAAAAAAATAATGTGTTACAATTTTTTATTGACAGACAATTTTTACCAAGAGCTAATAGGGGATAGAGACTTAGAGCCACAAGCTCCGATGGTGAAATCAGTAATAAGACTATTTAATGATCGATAAAATAATATGGTACAAGGAGAAACCATGTATTTAGAATAAAATTATATAATTTTTTACGACTATGTAGTTCAAAGACTCTAAATTGAATTTATGATACTGTAAGATATCTTACACACTTCATTATTCTTAAAAATGTACGAGGGTTGAGGGATGGTTTATACCTTATGTTCTTTTGTAAGTTGACATACATATGTGTGTATAAGATAGAGGCATGATCAACACCTATACGTATGACCTAAGTTGATATATATATATATATATATATATATATATATATATATATATATATATATATATATATATATATATATATATATATGGAGGCATGATCTAGACCTAATATGCCTTAATGAAAGTTGACATATATATGTTTCTATTATTCTTTAGACGTACGAGGTAGATGGAGGGTTTGTATACCCGCCACTGCTATAGTGTTGAACACTTTAAATTTAATACATATGACACTTTTTGAACAGAGGTTACATACTTTTGGACATATGTTAAATCTCATCCAATAATGGTTCTCTCTTTATGTACACATGACATAAGGCTGTAACATGTGTTTTATCCTGATGAACACTTGTCCTTAGACATTAAATGCATGTCTTATGTAATAGGTGTCTAAAAATCACAACATATATCCCAAAAAAAAATTTAGGCAGTTAAATATTATTATCCAACAATCAAAAATATTCATTATATATTAAATTATGATTGTTATGCACCATAGCAACTCCGTTATATACCACTTTGTCTTGAACCTAGCCCCCCAAAAAATAAAGAACAAAAAAAAGACCACTTGGCATGCATATAAATGCCTCTACTTTTCTCTTGTTCAAAACATGTTTCATCTTTTCAATATTGTCTCAAACTTGGATGCTCTATAGAAGACCTAATTAAAGAAATTAAAAGTTTCTTTGAAGAACATAAATATAGAGTTATTATAAGTTGAGATATTTGAGAAGATGATGATAGGGTGGGAAGATATTTATAAGGTTATTGAGGCCACAGTTCCACTCTACTTTGCTCTAATTTTAGGGTATGGTTCAGTAAAATGGTGGAAAATATTTACTCCAGAGCAATGTGACGCCATAAATCGTCTTGTCGCGTATTTCACTTTTCCTCTTTTCACCTTTGAATTTGCAGCACATATCGATCCATTCAAAATGAATTATCGAGTTATATGTGCCGATGCAATTTCAAAGGTGATTATTGTTATTGTTTTGGGATTTTGGGCTAAGTTTAGTACCAAAGGAAGTTATTGTTGGTCCATAACAAGTTTCTCTTTATCTACACTAACAAACTCTCTTGTTGTTGGAGTTCCTCTTGTTAAGGCTATGTATGGTCAAACTGCAGTTGACTTAGTTGTTCAACTATCAGTTGTTCAAGCCATTATATGGCTAACATTCTTGTTGTTCGTCTTAGAACTAAGGCGAACTCGAACTGATTTATACTCAATTAGTGAATCCCACGTGGCTGATTCGAGTAACGCTGACCAATCTACCAAGGATTTAGAGGGAAATAAGGATGTTTTAGCAGCTACTAATAAGCCATCTTTCTTTCCATTGATGAAGGCTGTTTGGTTAAAGCTTGCCATGAATCCCAACGTGTATGCTTGTGTTATTGGCATAACTTGGGCATTTGTATCTAACAGGTATACATAAATTTTTGATCCATCTGAAAAATTATTTTAGGAATTCGATTTGACCAGTGTAGTTATTCTTCCACAGGAAATTAGATAATGAAGTTATAACCGACTAGTGGCAAAAAATCATCTATACCCGTGTATGTCTCTATTCATGTATTAAACCAACCACAATTCGCTATGTGCATATATATAATTGAAAGAAGTGTCTATATAGCGAATTCTGATTGATTGAGTATAAGAATAGGGAGATATACGGGGAAGACAATTTTCACCCCAACTAATAGGGTAATTAGAGGGTGGGACAACTTTATTGGGTTGAGCCCACCTCCTCTCAAAATCTTCACACTCTTTAAAGTAGTGAAATTTAGCCATACTTTTACAAATAGAACCGACTAAAGTTTTTGAAAAATGGGGTGGGCCAGACCCAATGGAGGGACACCACTAAAATTTTCCAATTAGTGATACAACCCTAATCAACTCTTACATTGTACTGAAGACTCCGACGAGCCAATATTCATGAAATTGTTTGTCCCTATAATTGTCCTTATACATGTTCATACCATTCAGAATTCGACATGTGACAATTTTTTCAAATTTCATATACACGTGACAAATTGTAAGTGATTAAGTATAGTCAAGGGGCATGTATACATGAGGACATACGATTTTTTTCCGTTCATCATATCAATTAAGTGCCTATTTCTTTTTTACATGAACCAAGTTTTATTATTTGTGGAAATTTTTTTAGGTGGCATTTTCAAATGCCAACTATTATGGATGATTCTATAACGATATTATCGAAAGCTGGAACTGGAACAGCCATGTTTAGCATGGGTGAGATGTTAAAAAACATATGTGAATATTTTCATTTCAATTTTTTCATTGCATGCATGCATATATATATATTAATTAATTTTCCAGCCGCAGTAAAGGAATATACTAACTATTTTGGAATTTCTTTTCCAGGGTTGTTCATGGCGATGCAAAAGAAAGTAATAGCGTGCGGTACAAGTCTTACTATTTTTGGGATGGTTTTGAAGTTCATTGCTGGACCAGCAGCCATGGCAATTGGGTCCATAGCCGTAGGTTTGCATGGGGATGTCCTACGTGTTGCTATAATTCAGGTCTCTAATCTCCTCTTCTCATGCATATTTGGTAGGGGTCAAATGAGATCAACTCCCGCACCGGCGCGGAACTTACCTCGTCCGTCGGATTAAAATTTTGACGGTGAAAATTTATTTAAAATAGGACACTTATTATCCGTATGTGCAGAAAATATGTTGTTCCGCATAGGATCCGGACTATTCAACTCCATCCAGTGGCGCAGCCAAGAATTTATCATTGGAGGCGAATTTCTTACTGAAATTTTTTAGGGGGGCAAAATACAATATTTATAAGGATATATCACAAAAAAATAATTTTTTCCTATAGAAAATTCGTCGTTTCTAAAAATGTTGGGAGCAGGCACCCCCTCCCGCCCCCCTTGGCTCCGCCACTGACTCCACCTCTTATTGTTTGTCCTGTTATTAAGTAGTCACTGACACCGTCAAACTGACCGATCCAGTCTGGTTCAAGACCAAGTCCATACAGACTTATTTTAAACGGATCAGACTTAGTTCATCTTTTTTGCGGACGGTCAAATGCCTAGGTTTCATACACAGTCCACTTAAATTCCGTGGATTATGGACCGGTCCACGGGTTCATTGACTTTTTTAGTATACGATTGAAGAATTTTTTTCTAAAAAATGTATATATTACTTTTGTGGACTGGTCTATATCCGATCCATAAAGTCCAAATCCAAATAGATTCGGACCCAAAATACCTGCTTTTAAATGAACTTGAAATTTGAATTCCAAGTCCAATCCATATAAAACGGTCCTGGATTGGTCTGCGGACTTCAAGTCCATTTGACAGTGCTAGTTGTGTCATTTATTTTTTAAAAAGGAAATGTAGAATTAAAAAATAGAGGAAATAGTTATTTGTCTTATAAAAATAGTTTTGTTTGTTATTTCTGTCACAAGTAATTTTACTGTGCATTTTATGCCATAAACATAGTTTTGTGTGTTATTTCTGTCATAAATAGTTTTTCGATGTTGTTTCTGCCAAAAAAAAAATTAGACATGTTATAAGTGACATAATGCGACATATTCGATTCATACCCGACCTGACCATTGACCCGACAATCTCTTTTTCATGGCATTATAATTCAAAGGTAAAATTAGCAAACCATATAATTCTAATCAATTCACTACCACCCGACCAGGCTAATGGTCGAGTCGTTTCATGTAGACGTGGACATTTTCCTAGTGTATATATAAATCAAATTCCATTACTGTTTTAAAAATTGGACATTATAAATTTTAAAAATTGCTATTTATATAACTTTATTTTCTCAAAAAAAAAATGCATATACTATTTTTTTTTTTAACCATTCCATTTGGTTCTTTTGTAGGCTGCAATACCACAATCCATCACGTCCTTCATATTTGCTAAAGAATATGGTTTACATGCTGAAGTAATTAGCACTGCGTGAGTAAATACTTTTTATTATATATTTTTCCCAAATTGTACTAGTAAATTGGCTTTTGTAATTTGATTTATTATTCTTTTCAGGGTTATTTTCGGCATGATGGTGTCCCTTCCGGTGCTGGTTGCTTATTATGCAGTTTTGGAGTTTTTGCACGGATGAACCCTTTTAAAAATTTCCTAGGTTTTGGATTTGGGACTTTGTTTACTCCCTAAGGAAAGAAAGAGTTAAATTACATTGGCAAAAGCATTGATTAATAGATCTACTAAAAACAATTCAAGGAATCATTAATAAAGACGACAGAGTTTGGAGACAACCGAGGCATACAGTGTTTCTACATGTACCGCACGTAAGACCACGCAATTCTATAACGTTTTTTTATGGAATTTATACACAATTTCCTTAAATAAATTGAGTGGAATTGGTCCCACCCAATTAATGTGAGGAGACTGTGTCAGTCCACAATAACGTTATATAATTTGAATTTTTTCGCAGATAGTGTAAATATATCCAAACGAATATTTTAATTCGTTCTAATAATAACTTAATAATTGAATGGTTGGAGATTCTTTGTTGGAGATTTGCCTTGGTCATTACATGATTTCAGTAAACACGCATATCCCTGACCTTTCTTTCACCATTCTCCAATGAGACCAATAATATTTCACATGTTCCCAACAGGGCATAATAATCATTATATAAATTCTTATACGTTAAGCGGACATGAAATCCGGAATAAAATACATTGAATTAATAGGAAAAATAAATAATGTGTACAAGAAAATTAAATGATTCTAGACAAAATCTGCAATCACTAAAGCAAGCACAACATGACAAAGCTCTAAAAGACAATCAAACATGGCTGATTGTTGTCAAGGAGGCCGTAGCCTAGTGGGTAAGCCTTTATCCGTGACCAAGAGGTTACGGGTTCGACACCCTCTCCCTACGTGGGGCAATAAAAATTGTTAACAATGGAATATCTAAAATCATTTTCATTCTTGTAAAGATTAACAGGCAATGGTGGTTAACTTAATGGAATATATAGAATCATTTATAATTGAATACTTAACTCACAATTCAGACAACTAAAAGTTGGTTTAAAATATTCCCAAAAAAAAAAAACGTAATAGTCAACGTGAGATAATTATGTTCTCTTCGCTCTTTCGGTAAATTACTCCGCAGTTAATGAGCCAACCCAACTGCCACCTACAAGAAGGCGGTTGCGACTTTGATACAAAACGTCAGTATATACTGAACACTGCAAGACAAGTGTTGTATATTTTTCAACAAGTATTATATCCATATCCCAAATTATCTGTTTACTCTCTATTTTGCGCGGAGATTAAGGTTCCACTAAATTCCAAAGTAGAAAACGGTAAATATCAAACATAAACTTATTTAACTTTATTTCCAACTCAATTATACCTTTTTACTCTCTCTATTATTCTCTTTCCAACACTCAATGTAAGAGGTAAGATTGGAAAAAACACCATTAATGACCCATTTGTTTAGAAAGTGGACAATTATTTTAGGACAGACAAAAATAAAAATGTGAACAAATAATTTGCGACGGAGGGAGTACATCTCTATGCAAAATGTGTTATGTCTTCATGAACACTTGTCCTAAAAAAATACTCAAAAAAATCTAAACCGTCATTTTTTAATCTAATAATAAAAAATAACAAAAAATATTCAATATATACTAATTTTTAAAGTTCTCACCATAATCGGACCACCCATTAGACCCTTAGCATTTAGGGGGAACCACCTTTCTATCTATATACATCACAATTCACAAATACTAGAAATTTCCTTCCTATCTATTTAATGATTTAGGTAATTGAAAGCTCTCTATGCTGTAGTAATAACCTTATTCATTCACAGGTCCAATAATGAACCTCATAATATCACTGCTCTTGCTTGAACATAAATGGATAGTAATTGCCATCATGTCCCAACTAGCTAAACAGATGCTCCCTCCTTATGCCCCCCAAAGATCAGGAAAATCTTCCAAAAGAATCCTCCTCGAGGGATCAATTGTGATGTTCATTATTCATATGTAAATACGACCATAAACACAATTAATGGCATTATGCCAAGTAAAATAGAGATAAGATCTTAAGATATTCTTTTTGAATTGCATCTCGGTCTTAGATCTCTAGACTCAATCTCATATTAGTTTCAAATTTAAATCAAATTCTACAAGAGTTAATGCTTCAAGTTTCATTCAAGCTGAATACAAAAAAAAAATTTATGTCTCACCTTAAGTTTCAAACATAAGTCATACCCAATCCAAGTGCACAAAAACATAGGAAGCAGCAAAAAAGAAAGAAAAAAAAAAGCACATGTTTTGGAGAAGTGGAAATATTAATTAGACCCACTATATATAAAGCATAAACATTAAAAAAAAATGATTAATGATCCAAACATTCAAAATATACAAATCATAACTAAATCCCACTCACACGTATACTAAGTATACATCTCCTCTAAGCAAACCTTAAATCATCATCATTACTATATAATCTAAACAATTGATTGTTCCATGATCCAAGTATCACATTACTACAATTAAATAAACTAAGTGCTTCTTCCAGCCATATTTTTGCTTCCTTCAAGAAAAAAATGAAAATTTCTCTCTACTCATTAGTTATGAGTATTTTTCATCATCAAAAAAGACAAACATACCATCAAGTAGCAAAAACATGGCTGATCATTACTATATTTTTATTTTTAAACTAATCTCAAATCAAAACCGATCTTTCTAAATGATCAATTCTTGAGGTTTTATATCTAATATTCAGACTCAATTATTTGACCTCGGTCTGAATTTCGAGTTAGACCAAGCCAATTACCCATATAAACAAATAATAATTAACTAGAACAGATATTCTTCCCATTCACACTCCCAATATTAGCATGTCAAGAAACCTCTCCCCCCCCCCCCAGAAATCTTTTAAAGAAATTTGGGACCTTTTTCCTTTTTTTTCTAAAGATGGCATCCAAAGCAATTACAGGTCTTGGGAAGAAAGGAACAGAAACCAAAGGGCCTGTTTGGAATGTTGCAAGTGATGGCATAGCAACAAGGAGTTGGCAAGCAGTATCCACCTTTAGCACTATTACTACTACAGCAAGTGCACAATGCACAAATCTGAAATCCCCCAAGCTTCCTCCTTGTTTCATTCACCATCAAAACCATCTCCTTTCCTTCCTCAATTAAGGGCACCATTCCATCCTCCTTAGCAGCAGTGCCTTTTTTTCCTTCCAACATTGACCCATTTGCCTAAAAGAATTTGACAAAACAGAGATTAATTCCAATTCCCATTAATGGAAATATATGCAAGAATTTAACAATTTTAGTAAGTTTTGAACCAATTTTGATAAGAAAATTGATGGGATCTAGGAATTAAGAATAGGGTTTAGACCCCAAAGGAGAGAGAGAGAGAGAGAGAGAGAGAGAGAGCAATTAACTCACATGTGAAAGATCTGGTTGATGGAGAGTGAAGAAGAGTAGAACAATGAAGAAAGACAAGAGAACCCTACAACAAATAGTAAAAGGCATCTTTTCTTTGAGTGTTTTAAGTGTTTGTAGAAATGCCTAAGAGAAGAGTGAAATGGTGATGTGGATTGGGGAGTGTGGTTTTTGGAGGTGAGTTTTGTATTAGTACATCATAAATAAAGTAGTTTTAAGGGGATAGGGGTTTAATAGCATTGAACTCTTAGAAAGGTGTTAAATTTCAAGATTTGAAAAAAAAATTTGTTTTTTTCTTAGGAAATGAGGTTAGGAAGAGGGAAGGGAAACAGAAAAAAAAGTGAGAAGGGAAAGGAAAGGAAAAGGAAGAGAAATGGGGAAATAGGGAGGATGGAATGGAATGAAAGATGAGCAGAGTAGAAAGGACATACTGCTAAAACTGTTAGCAGTGTAAAAAGGGTTCTTGCCAACTGTTTACTATCAATATTTTGTGACCTATAAAGAATCTCGTATATTTAGATTTAATACGGAATGAGTATTTTTAATATGCGAATAAAATAAAAGAGTTGTTCATACTATTCGAAGAATAATTGTTCATCATATTTAAAACTCAATCATCAGATTAATTGATGTGAAAGTTGAGATTGTTTTCTGCGTATATGGAAGAACCGTTATATTATAGATCCAAAATCAAATTCACGAGTCTATTTGGAAGATTCAATTACGATGCTGGAATTATCTTTCTTGGTATATGCTAATGTAATCTCGGCCAAATAATTCTTAATTCAACAGTTAAAAATAGATGTTTATCAAGTTTAAAACTTTCAAGAACTACACCTAATTTGAATAGTTATTTACCAATTTAAATATTTACGGATATGATAATTTTTTTATTATTATAACTCACATTTTTTATCACGAATATTTAACTTTTTTTTGGGTGATAACACACTGAAATATATTAAGCAAAAGATGGAGCCGATTCAAGATCAGTTACATTACAGATAAGTCTAGTAAAAGAAACTCATGGGCATCCCTACCACTAATTGACTAACAAAAGGGAAAATAGAGTGGAAAATAATAAAATGATGAGTAGCCATAGATCCTCCAGTTTTGGCGAGTGCATTCGCGCAAGCATTTGCTTCCCTGTAAGCGTGTAACATAATAGTCTCTGGTATCCTCTTCAATAACAGCTTGCAATCATGAATAAGATTAGTTAGGAAATAAATATCAGTATTAGCATGAAGTAAAAGATAATAACTACTTTAACATCAAGTTCAACCACTAATTTATGAATATTCAGATTCTTAGCCAGCCTTAAGCCATCCCTAACTTTTACTAAGACCTAAAACCTTTTATAATCATGTCAAACAGGTGGATTTACTATTAGGAAACTAAAAATAATAATCTCCTTGAAATGAAACGATACTAATCTCACTAGTCTTGATGCATATACCCCAACTGCAAGTCAAGACCGATATTAGTCATCCAAATAATAGATACCTCAAACGGGTTAAAAAAAATATTTAAAAGTTAAAAATCAACTAATTTGTCAGCAAAAAAAAAATCTGTCAAGTGTTTCACTAATTGTTAAATTTTAAGTTCCCTGATAGAATTTCAGTATTTGTAGAATTTTTTCACGGTTGAAAACTTTGTGTAATTAGAAGTAGGTTGAAAATCGTCTGTACCCATATATATTCTCACTCCCGTGCCTAATCATTTAGAATTCGTTACGTGGATATTTTTTCTAATTATATATACACGGTAAATAGCGAGTAGTTAGACACGTGAATGAGTAAGTAGACGGGTACAACCGATTATTTGCCCTAAAAGTATGGTTCATGCTTCATACCTGTTAGCCATCGTGTTACGAGTCAACCTCAAGTCAAACCCGACTTTGGTCATCCAACCGGTGGATACCCAAACGGGTTACCAAAAAAAGGAAATACGAAAAAAAAGACTTGAGGGAAAGTGAGAATGGCTAACCGGGGAGGAATTGGTAGGGGCGGCGGCGGTGGAAGGCGGAACGACTACTCGCCATCGCTGTTGACTCGGGCAGTCAACTCAGTCTTCACCTTTGTTAGATTTGCTGAGTTCGAAATTCTCTTTGTCCTCTTCTTCCTCATCGCTTTCATTCTCTTTAAAGATCTCGTAAGCTTCTTCTCCATTTTTGTATCCTTTCTTTCTCTTTTATTTTTCTGTATAAATGTTGAAAATTTATTGTTAGTAGGAATAATATTTGTGAAATAGAGGAATTGTTTTCCATTAGTTAAGGACTAGGCAATTCAAAGAATTCTAATTGATGGTTAAAATGATATTTTTTTGTTTGAATGTCAAACAAAATGGATTAGAAAGTTGGTAGATCGAAAAATCTTCTAGCTCAGAGAATTGATCAAATTAATTAGTATGCTGTTGGATTCTACATTTGATTTTACTACGTTTTCTATGAGTTTGGAGATAACTATGATTTTGACAAAGGGGTTGTAGCGCAGTTAGCTCATACCAGGGAAGGTCGAGAGTTCGAGTCGTTGTGGGAGCAACTTAGTGTGCATATGTTAGGGTTTGCCTGTTAAGATCCCAATCGGATTAGTCGGGGGAAAAATTCAAATACCCGTTACCCAAAAAAAAAAAAAAAAATTACTAGGATTTAAAAAAAAAAGAAAAGAATTCTCTCTTGAGGCATCAATGTGTTTTAGGTTCAATTGGATCAGTGCTGAGAATAAAGTTGCTAAGTGTACAAAGATAGAACTTTTAAGATAATGTAGTTTTAGTTTGCATGAGAATAGCTTCCAAGAATCAAATGTGTGAACCGTTGAAAATCACTGTGAAGAAGCATCCTTCTTCCATTATAAGGGAAGTTGGTATTGGTTAATTAAAAGCATATTTATTAGATAAGAGGTCTTGGTTCAGTCATAATCTCCTCCCTCTAACATAAGTAAATGAACACGATGTAAGTGCTTCTGGTTTGCGGGAAAAAGGAGATAATACTACATATCCAAATTTTGTCTAAGAATTGGAATATTCGTGTAAATTAGGCAGCCGCAGTGTACTAGGTTCCTGCAGTGTGTTGGGAGCATTTGACCAGTGTAGTCTTACCTCTGTACAAGACTTGGTTTTATTTCTAAACCTATTACCTGAAGCAACAAGCGTAAATATCGGACCATAGCTCAGTCTTCTCTTATGATTTGAATCACATATTGGCAGGAATGTCTGTCATTTTGCATTTAAAAGAACCATTAAACAGGGGACAAAAATAGAAATGAAAGAACTAACGTGCCTGAAAACCTTTACATAACCTTCTTGGATTATATAGTATAGCACGTGGATAGGGAGCGAGACCAAGGGAACTTCTGCATACCATACGGAAAGGGTTGCTGGGCTAGAAATTTGTCTGGAAGTACTGAATTTGGTTGTTTTTATTGAATTTTTTTCTCGAGCATGTATCAAGGCAATAATGAGCGATATCAAATACAGTTATTCTATTTTTTTCTTTATGTAGATTATAATGAGCAAAAGGTATAAAATTCCTTCTAAATAGGAAGCAAGATTTTGGGATATTTCTGTCTGAATGCTCTGGTACTACCTGTCTCCCTGTCCTAATTGATGTTTGTCTAGCTTAACTGACACTTGAAGACAATCAAATAGTCTCCCTTGTGCTGAACTTTACTTTTAATCCTAGAAATGTGATAGCATGGTCCATTAAATAAATGGAAAATGTTGAAATTTTTAACTATTTGCTTGAAGAATTGCTGTATGTAGGGGGTTTCTTGATATTCCCTTGCTAATTATCATTGCTAAATAAACCTAGATTAATTGGAGGGAAGTTTGACTAGTGCAAAATTTCGGATAAATACTAAAGAACTTCACAAAGCCTTGGTGATTTATACTATTGAAGAAAGGAGCCTTATTCGCCTGACTTTAACTTCTCGATAGTCATAATGTTGATTCGCTGTTTGATGCATTGGAACATGTCATTTAGTACCTCGACCTTTAGTACTCAATGTGTCTTGCTCATAATCACAGATGTATATCAGTCATCGAAATCTTTCATTTAATTAGCTTATCTGTGTTAGTGATAATATACAATGCTATCTTTTGCAGACCTCAAGGCCAGAATATAATCAAATTCTTGTGAAGAAGCCAGGTGGGCCTGACTGGTGGCCGAACTAGTACTAGTACCCCGTCGAGTTTAGAGCTTTCTTCATCCTCTTTTGGTACTTGATTATGGTTAATAGTTGGTTCCAAACTTATTTGTATGTCTATGTCTGGTGTGACGACCTTTACTGAATTTGAAAATTCATCTCATTTGAAAACTTTTAGCTGAACAAAGAGTTGATGTGTATCTTTGGCAAGTTTGTTTCTCGTGTATAATATAATAGCATAAGAAATAATCTGATATGTATATGTTTGCATACAGAACTACCAGTATTTTGTTGTATGTCAGATGCCAATGTACCCATTTCGTTTCAGAGACAACAGCAGAATTTATGCGTGTTAACCACTGAATAAGTTCTATTGTGGAATAATCATTTGGAAAGACACTGTTACTGCTTCCAGAACTGATTGTAAGAGTGAGTTTGCGTAAATAAATATATAAAAGAATGCCAAGGATTACATCGGAAAATAAGTCAATAAGGTGCAAGCCATTCCATCAGGCAAAATCAAAGGCTTGTGAAATAAAAAACAGCTGAAAGGTAATTTACGACGAATTTCTCATGCTCTGGTGTTCTGATGCACAAGAAATTTGCAGTATGAACACACTTATGGAGAAACAAACTTTCCAGAAGAGAACCTACAATCAAGATCAAAATGTATCAAATAAAATCGGAAAAAAAGCTTCTCATGGATAGTAGCCAAGGATCCAACAACCTTGTCAATTAGGGTAACTTCAACAAACATTGTCAAAAGTTAATTAAACTCGAAATAGTAATTAGGTTTCACACTTTTTATCAAATCTTTCCAAACGGTAGCACAAAAACTCAAATATTTTCCACACAGCAAGCTCAACTATGAGGGCCAAAATATCCTGATTTCGGTAGATGGATTTGTCATCAGTTATCAGAAAGATATGTTGATAACCAAAGACTTATCATAGGTTTAAGTAACGAAGAAAGATATAATTGGTTAAGTTACTCAAGTATAAGAATTATCAACCTCCAGAAAGGCACAGGGGGAAAGATGTCAAATGATGTAAAAACACGCACTATCTGGTACATCTCAGCAGGTTACCAGAAAAAAACATATTTTACAAAACCAAGAATATCACAGTAATCAACCCAGCAATGCATTTGTACAATTCAGATATATCGGATTAATAGAGAGTATACTAGAAATCAAAGCAAAAAGCCCCAAGACATTAGAGCGCTGATATATCTTATCGAGGTAAACTATTTCCTGCCAGTATTCAAAGGTTTTAAAGGAAAACAACAAACTTTCCTCATATCATAAATAATCTTTAATTCCAGCTCATCAAACCAATACATTCTCGTGTGACAAGATGTATTAAAAAATTGAAAATGAGGTTAAAAGTATTAAAAAAAAAAACGGTGAAAATGTGTATGTTAGTTATGCAGAATACCTGCCACAATTTCTTCCACAAATATGCTTGTTTCTGGAAATCATGAGATGATGGCATACCAAGCTGAATCCTGTTGAATTTCCCAAAATGTCACCCTTACTGGTTGAACATTTTGTAGACCTCTCAATATTTAGCATAATTTGAACAAGAAGATTTCTTTAGCAGCTTGATCTTCTCGGTTAACTCCAAGCAACCTGCAAATTAAATGGATAGGGCGCCACACATCAAAAACAAGAAAAATATCAATTCCAGGTTCAAAAAGTTCATTAAGAATTCGAGGAGGACGGATCAAAGGTTACCAGAAAGCATCATCCTGATTGCATTCGGTGTGATCACTTTGAAGTACAAACTAGAGATACACTGCAACATAGGTCCGTGGAACGATCCTTGCATAGTATGAAACAGATTTGGTCGCAACAAATTAGCTGATTCCTAAATCATCTTTGAATCGCATGACAGCATCATTGCATTTCATATCTTAAGATGCTTACCTAAAAGCACCTAGTCCCTAAGAATCTCCAGACAAACTCTGGCAAGTATCTACCTACTCTCCACACAACGTAGTGTTCATGATGATAAGGGACATGTACATGCAAGAAAGCAAGAAAATAGCCAACAACTAGCACAAATAGGCATGTGGATGAGATATAACCAAGTTGATTTTGGCCGAAACCAATGAGAGCCATAGGAGAGCTACTACAGGAAGTACATATTTACACAAAAGGGCAGGGTTTAAAGAGATTCACATAAATCAGAAGGGTTTTGGAAAGATGACATGTTCACAGTTAGTTTCACCAAGAGTGACAAATATCTGGAGATTTATACAATGCACCAAAGAGAAGTTCAAGGACGTGAACCTTATCAACTGAAACACATTCAGAAGAATAGATTGACTTCAACAGAAATCTGTCATCCCCAGTGATGGAGATGAATTTACAGACGAGCTCTTATCCTCTAAAAGAGAAAAATGGTTTTAACTTATTTGGAGGAACATTTATTCCTCTGGGCCACCAGAGGGCATCTTTCTTGCCTCTGACAATGGCAGTCGTCTAGCCATTGAGGAGCTTGCTTCAACGAGCCCTTCTGATGCCAAATTTAATGTGGCAGATCCAGATGACGATGAAGCCAATAACCGCCGAACAGCTGGAATTTCAGTTGAAGATGACGGAAGGTTGTATGTGAACACACCCATTGGATGGTCAAATTTGCAACTTGGACCAAACTTGCAGATCCCGTAACGGGAGTAGAAAATGCACAAAGGTTCCCCCTGCAGGCAATAAATAATAATATAGAGAGAGATGATAGTAATTTTTCAATCAATTTAATCAGCTTGAAACTAAAATTCCCAGGATTTAGGGAAAGAGAAGAGCACAACATGTTAAACCCTTTCCATTGCCCTTCTTTGGAGAGACGTGTAGCCCCAAGCAGACCCATTTTATTAGACAGGCTATAGCTTCCATTTCTGTTATATAGAAATTCTACTAAAAAGTATTAAATGGTAACTTCTATAACATTTTTAAGAAAGTATGCAGACTTAAAAAGTTTTTGACTACTCCGTTTACTGCATCTCATGGGAACAATTGCAATATAGATACTACCCTTTTGCAAAAGACATGGCATCTAAACAACGGCATTCCTATCCGAAGAGAATTTGAGCAAAACTGCGTTACACTTTAAGATGGAGAATAAAAAAAGAAACCGGTAATCTACAAAAGAAAATTGAAAAGCTAAAAACAGATGAAGATGTCATTCATAATAATCAAGGAATCCTAGAAATTCATTTATGTACTGTTCCGAAGAGGCAATCTTCAGTCATCAACCTAAGATAGAGAGAAGTGTACATATAGTATATGATATAAGGAGACGACAATGCAGAAACTAAAACAAATGAAACTGCATTAATGTGTTACTTAGGAATGCCTTTGTGAAAAGAAGTTAAGTTTTAGTCAGCTAGTCTTTTGTTGAAGAGAGTCCTAGAACTTTAGGTGTTTTAGTAACTAATAAGTGCAGTGCTCTTTTAGAATATGAGTTTCTGTCTTGGTTCTCTAAACTCGGTTTAGAAATCCTATTTGCTCTAGTTATATTTTACTTGGAGTATTTTAAGAGTGTTTTGTCTAGTCAGTTTAGGATTTGGTCTTTGTAGTCTAAACAAAGGAGTTCTCTATTCAATAAGGGATGCAATAGCTTTTCGGTGAAAATAGCAGTGATTTCTGTAAACCAATTGTGTGGCGCAATCAAAGCCTACTAAGGTCCAATGCCTTACAGTTTCCGGCTGCGACGCCTAGGATTTCTCTTGATGTGACGCTAAGGGGTGTATCTTTTGTTCTTTCCTGCAGTTTTATAAGTTTCCAGCAATAAATTACAGTCATGTCATTTCTTAAACTAGTTGAATTTTGGTGTCTTTTCTTGTGGGATTGTTTTGCATCACCTTGTCTAATATGAGTCTTGATCCAATTTAGGTCTAATCTGAAATATAAGAAACCAATGGATAAAAGCTTGTAATGTTTACTCACTGGACGCAAGGGAAGTCCAATTGGACTGAGGACACAATCTGGAGCAGGAACCATTCTCTCTCTTGGATGATGAAACTTGCACACTGCACCAAACTTACAGTCTCCAGTCTTGATGTAAAATTGGCATTCAGGTTGCCCTGGCCTCTCAGGAAATACTGTCTCCCTTTGCAACGCATAATATCCCATAGGCACAGAAGTAGAAGGATATGAAGAATATGGCCCCTGTGATTCAACATTTGGTGCCTCAGTCTGGCGTGAAGTTCCTTGAGTTTGAGCATTCCCTGATGTTTGTGGTCGACTTTCAGAAGATGATCCTGAAGCCACCTGACCCTGGAAAAAAACCCAACTTATGTCTAAAAGCTCCTTACCTCAATATTCATTTCGGAGGCAAAATTTAAGAAGAAATAAATATCTTTAAAAAACAAGAGAACATGAGATATTAGGTGAAGATTATGCTGCAGATAAATGTATATGATTTTTCCTACATCGTGAACAATTACGGAACAACTAGAACTAGATTGTGGAAAATAGAGTATGTATATATTAGGAAGAATTTTAGACACACTTAGTCTGAACTGAGGGAGAAAAGTAATGGAAAAGTAAAACAAAGAAATGAACTACATAATTAAACAGAAAGTAAAATCTTTAACATTGAAACACAACTTTGGTTGTACCATTAACAACTATTCTAACTTCTAAGCTCATTCAATGACGATATAAAATTTTACTCCAGTCGCCAGTAACTTCATCCTTTAATTTTAATATGACAAAATTCTATCTTGATTGTATTTTTCTGAAACTTCAACCAGAGTTTTCTTTTTCCTTTTTCCCCTTCGACTTCCTAAATAAATTGATGCTCAAATAAACATCTTATAATTGTACTTTTCAACACTGATCCTCAACTAACAAATTTCCTGGGATCTTTTAACTTAAATCCCCAGATAAAGGGAAGATCAGTATGTGTACATAAATTCTACTGAGAAATACTATATTTTAGGTATCGAAGTTTTATGTCTTCGTCATTATCCTCTCCCTACACAACTCTCTGATGACATTTAACAGTTACAAATTCTGGTTGATGTAAGGTACCTAGATTCATGGTTTCCTTTCCATATCTTTTCATGAGTTCATGTGCAACTATCCAATGCATTATATCTGACAGCTCTAAACCAATGTGATCAGACAAAAGCCAATATTATTGATTTTTATAGACACTGTCACATGTTGGTAGAGGAAAAATGAGAAAAATCTTACAATTTCCTACTCAGTGAAAGCAAATCACATTATTTAAGTAGATATTAGGAAAACCATACACTATATGCATTCCATCCAGGAACAGAAACCATGCCCTGAGGCAGTAGCATTGGCGCATAACTTGAAGGACCTTGCCAGCGTGGACTGGGAATAAACGAAGCTCTTGGATATGATAATTGTCCAGGATTTGTTGGTGACTGGACAGAAGGATAAACTGGTGAGCCTCGTACAGAGACCATCATGTTTGCAGGTTGGGGATGATGGAATTTGCAAGTGCTTCCAAACTTGCAATGTCCAGTTCTCAAGTAATAAGCACATTCCATTTCATTCTGCACATTGGGAAGCAAAGCATCATATACCAATAATTAAATCAGAAATTAAACCAGTGAACCACTGGTTTCCGTGGAAGAAACAATTTCATATCTTATACATCAATTACTGGTATGGTATGACAAAGAGATGGTGAAGCAAGATGATGGAAGTTTACAAGTGTCTTCAGTCATAAAAGAATCAAGTTTCAGGTGCATTTAAAATGCTTAGTACAGAATGCATGAGATTTAGAGAAAGGATTACCACCGCATCAGTAGAAAATCAGGGAAGTTTTATCACTTCACCACCTTTACCGTCTACCAGGAGAAGAAGAAAGATGAAACAGAAAAGAGGAAGAAATGAATTTTAGACATCTTCCTCGTCGAGATGGTTTTGTTACTAATGACTAAAAAGACAAGAAACTTGACAGTTTACCTTTTTCTCGTTCCAGATGTTGATGAATTTAATATTATCAGAAGGCTGTAAACGCATAGTTTTCAGTAACTCATTATTATGACTATACGCACTATAACATAATTAAAGTATTAATCAATTGCTGGTTTATGCTTACTGTAAGAGGCAACTATCTTAAGGATAACTATTTCTGTTTTTATTGATATTACAAATCAGTAAAGATTAGAGCCATTATTTAAAAGCAAAACAAGTAGGAAAAATAAATAAACTAGAGTTCAAATATATATATATATATATATATATATATATATATATATATATATATATATATAATCAGTTTGTTTCAACTTAAATATAAACCAAATAATATAAGGAACTTAAAAGTCCAAACCGGGCGGAGCGGATAGCCTAAGATATTCAGGGTAACTCTTCCGTCAATGCCAGCCTTGTCTCGAGGATGATTAAACTTGCATGTGGCTCCAAATTTGCAAGTTCCAGTCTTCAAGTAATACTGGAGAAATTCAAGACTAACTTAGAATGATGAAAGAATGTGATTTAGATAATTGAACTTTACTAAAACAATAAAAAAAGTTACGCCACCCAAAGCTTAGACCCCACCAATTCCCTCTGGATAAAAGGACAGCTTTTCTTTTTCTCTTGGGGGAGGGAGGGACGGGGAAATCCAGCATATGCTGGAAGACACCATGATATAAGCCAATAGTTAACATATATGGCCCAGAGTGGATAACTATCTTTAAATTTTATACTTCGAGAAAAAAAAGGTCCATACTGTACTCTCGTAAGTGGAGATAAAATTATCACTCAATCAGAGTAAGGAAAACAATGTCCTAACAAAAGCATGAATCAAGTATAAGTGTCGTGACTGTAACCATGGATCGGGGAATTTTTTTTTTTTTTTTTTTTTTTGGGTTCTCCAAAGCTTCAGATGCTATAAAATTCTAACAAAGAGAAGGTATGTTATGTTTTTAAAGAAAAGAAAACTTGTCCAAGAAAACAGTCAAATTTCACCAGCCAAAAGGGAACTGACAGTCAATGATAATTTCTGGAGTTGAGCATACCTGGCATTCTGGTTGTCCTACTCTTTCTGGATACTCCCCTCTCATCCTTGCTGTTGCTATAGCCTGCAGTTCAGTCATTCCTAAATGAATCCCTTTGCCTCCTCGGTAGCAATAAATTTAAATAGATTCGAAAACCATGTTGAGTTGCTAAGAGGTAGAAATAAAAGATATCATCTATACATGTCGAACCAGTAAACAGATGCAAGTTAAGATTGAAAGAAAAAACAGTTGTCTTCTTTTTCCCTCTTTTAAGGGATTCGGGATATAGCGACGTATTGTCAATTTAAACCACTCAAGCAGCACGAGACAGTGTATAGTTTCCGTTTAAATTTGCAGATATAACGTTATACAGCTCTGAATATCAAGACATCAATGTGTACTTATCCAACAAAACATATCAAATCTAACTATAGACTTTACCAGTTTTCTGTTTGGAGGATGATTAAATCTGCAAGTTGCTCCATATCTGCACAGACCTGTTCGGATGTAGTAAGAGCAGTCTGGTTCACCTTCTCTGACAGGATAACCCCCAGACTCGATTTCTTCCCTAGACCTCAAGTTCATCTGCCATAAAGCATCTGAAATACCAAGAAGTTCGTAACTTAAAAGTCAATGTCACAGAGATGCAGCCACGTATTGTAGTCATTTGTTTATACTTTAGCACAAAAACCCCAACTCTGTTTGAGAAACTTTCAATGTCTCTTCATTAAAAAACGGCCTTCTAACTCTACGAAAGACTTCGCAGCAGAAAGGAACACGAGAAAGCAGAATCCTGCTATCTCATTCTCATGTTTGACCTTAGGATTTCTTCTATGGTATGAAAGATTTGATAGATTTCTATCCTTCGAAAAAGTTACAATTAAATAAAATTTGTGAACCAGTGAACAAAATCACTTCTAAATTATAAGCCTCTGCAACAGAATAGAAACCAAGATTACTTGAAACGAATAACAACATTCCGAAACTACATTTGATTTTCTGATGGCAAACGATTTTCCCAAGAATAAGTTGTAGAACTAAATTGTTTATCCATTCAACTAGCAAACGACAAAAGCACCGGAAGGAAATTTAACTTCTACAAGAGTAACCTTATCGGTTAAAAATCGCAGAAGTAAAATAAATAACAAAAATCCGAGCTATAATGATTACACATTCCCTTCTAATTCACATTGTTTATCCATTCATCTAGCGAAACGACACAAATCACCGAAAGGAACTATAACTTCTACAAGAGTAACCTTATCGGTTACAAACCGCAGAAGTAAAATTGATAACAACCTCTCAGCTATAATGATTACACATTTCCTTTTTAATTAAAAAATCACCATCCAATTCAGTCTTTCTTCGACTGTAAACTTGATTATGCAGTTATTATACCTCAAAATCATATGAGGCAGCAATGTTATGGAAAAAAAATACGAAATTTCTCTTGAATGCAAATTGTGATCAATTCTCTACGACAGTCATCTGAAAAGAAGTCGAGATAGCAGACATCGAAGAAAAAATCCAGCTGCATGTTTTCCACGGAGAAAACATTTCCAGAATTAAAATTAAAAAATCATTCTTATACACCATGCAAAGTTGCAAACACGAAAACTGCAATTAAAGCCATTAAATTTGCAAAAGAGCCATGATCACACCTAAAAACATTGTAAATTGTCCAGAAAAGCACCAACTTTTCAAATTTCCAAAATTAAAATAAAAAATATATTCTTAAACTCCATGTGAACACCAAAACATCAAAAAAAAAGAAATTAAATTAGCGAAATGATCACGCCTAAAACATTGCAAATTGTCCAGAAAAGTACCGATTTTTATAATTTCTGGAATTCAACTATAAAAACATTCGTATACTCCATGCAAACAACAAAACTTCAATAAAAGCAATTAAATTTGTGAAATGAGCCATGATCACGCCTAAAAACATTGCAAATTGTCCAGAAAAGTACCGATTTTTAAAATTTCCGGAATTCAACTATAAAAACATTCGTATACTCCATGCAAACACCAAAAATTCAATAAAAGCAATTAAATTTGCGAAATGAGCCATGATCACGCCTAAAAACATTGTAAATTGTCCAGAAAAGCACCAATTTTTAAAATTCTATAATTAAACTATAAAAAAACATTGTCATACTCCATGCAAACACAAAAATTTCAATAAAATCCATTAAATTCTCCAAATGAGCCTTGATCACACCTAAAACATTGTAAATTATCCAAAAAATCACCAAATTCCACAAAAATTCAAAACATTCCAACAATTCAAACGTTCTACAAAAAAAAACAGAGCAAAACAAAAGCGGTTAGACCTTGGTCGAGAGACGGAGGGCCTTCACTGACAACAGAGGCCCTGGAAATCGGAATTCCGGCATCAAAATCCATGATAATAACAATCGTACGGTCGCCGTCGCCGTCGTGATGATTTCCATCACCAACTACCAACAACAGCAGCCGGAATTCCCATTGATTCTCTCTCTGTTCACAAAAAAAAACTTCCTACACTACTATTATCCTCAAATTCCGGCACACCTTCTCCGATCAAACCAACAAAATCCCCAAAAGAACACCAAAATGTAGAAAGAGAAAATTGAGGATGGGGAGGTGGAAGAAGAAGAAGGTAAGAGAGAGAAAATGTGCTTGAAGAAAGAAAGGAGGAGTTAGCGTTCTCTCCTCTCCACAAAAACGAAAAAGAGATGAGAGAGAAAGTTGAGGATTGTGTGTTTACTGTTTAGTATGTGAGAGAGAAAGTATGAGATGGGTAGTCCAAATTCGGTTCAAAACAGATATTCTATCTGCACGTGAAGATATATGTGTGAACCTCTGAATAATTTAATTTAAAGTCTGAATTTATTTTCTTTTGGAAAAAAATATTCACAGTAAATTGTTTTTCTTCAAGTAAGGTTGTTCATTTTTTCAAACAAAATTCATTCATCAAATCTATTTTAAATATTTAACAACTCACAGATATTTTACATGTACAGATAAAAACACATTTCACTTATATAATCGTAAATTTTTGAGGAGTTGGTGTGTTTTAGTACCTCGACTCCCGTGCGAAATAGATATTATTCTCAGGGTCGTCTCAATCATTCCAGATGCATGGTGCGAAACTTTAAAATAAGTATAACTTAAAAATACATGTTGTATTAAAGGTGTCATATCCCAGTGTGGCAGGCGCCTGCCCACGATCTTGACGTCGTGGCAGTTCTCTCTCCCCTATATGAGGCAACTGCCCAATCAGGCTTCAAAAAAAAAAGAAAAAAAAAAGACATGTTGTAAATATAATAAAAAAATAAATCATTACATAAAAAATAACTATTGGATTTAGATAGCTCACCTTTTCCCTTAAGCATGACTGCATGAGATTATGAGTATTTAATGTGTCATTTACCTCTTCGAAGAGCAGTTGTGTCGAGAGGATCAATAACTATTGTCGGCAGTTAACACACTTATATCAAACAAGAAAAAAAATTGGGGCCCCAAAGAGTTAGAGGCCATGTGAGGTTGCTCACCTGACACTTATTATTTTGCACGGTGCAAAACACTTGTCAATCATATAAAAAATCTGACAATTGAGATCTCCTATTACAAAAAAAAACCCTAACAGATGTTATGAATAAGTGATCTCAGCCATCAACATTTTTTATCATGTGATAATAGATATTTTGCACTATCCAATCCGATAGAGAATTTAGAGGATGTAAATCAAGGTGACACAGCGGTCTGAACAGATGGAAGGACTTGTCTTAACACACTACAAGAAGTCACTCCACATTGGAGGGTTGAAAGTTACACACTGCGGTTGTCAAGATTTGATCTTACGTCTTTCTGCACAGTCTAATACCCCGGAACGAACTGTGTTGCCGGACGTGTTTTGCTTTTTTTTTTCTCTTTCACAAACCCGGTATTTTCATCTGAAAAAATCGACGACTTATTTGTCTTCCCTACTCGCGCATGGTGTTTGGTATGCTACTCGCGCAATTATGTGTTTGGTATTTTAATGAAGTTCCTAAGTTCTGTTTATTATAGTTGGCAAGTGATGTAATCCGGCTCGGTCAAGTTTCGGTTATTGCAAAATTGTTGGACGGTTTGACCAGTTTGGTCTAAACAATTTTTTTTTGTATGATCTCATTTCATCTATCCATTTCATATATAAATAAAATAAATAGGAGAATAAACATTTTTTTTTTGCTAAATATTAGGAGAATAAACATTGAATATTGTAAAAGAATATTATTTTCATCGTCCAACTTAAATGTCGAGACTAACTTTTTTATCGTGAGTTGGTTACATAACATTTTTATGCTTACATCCTTTAAATATAAGAGTTTATGTATGTTATGTGAATTTTCGAATAAAATAGAGTATCAATTTTAAAAAGCATTTTGAAATAAGCTAAAATAAAAAGTAATAATTTAATTTGAAACGGAATAAGTATGTTTTACTGCTTTGAAAAATGAAATGTTTTACTGGTCAATGCAAAACTAATGCCTCAAGACGTGCAAACAAGAAGACAATGGTGGTTATTCAGCTAAAAAAAAAGAAGACAATGGTGGGCAAACAAACATCTGTTTTGTACAAAGTGTAGATAAACACATATTCTACACCATAACCAGACTACACTGTAACAGACCCACTAGTCCGAGTCAAGGCGGTAACTAATTTATGAAAGGTCTCTAAAAAGTCTCGAATTTATACTTTCGAGATGGATCAAGTTAATTTAATTGATAAAAATTTGACACGTTTTCACAATAGTTAAGTGTTTAACATGAAAAGTAATATTGATGGACAATCTCCTAATGGATCGATCGAGTTAAATCTACAAAATCGTTTGTTGGTGGGTGGGGGGTGTTATAGGGGAGGATAAAAGTAAGAAGACAATGAGAAACCCAGGAAAAGCAAGCCTCCAACAGTTGCTACCGAGCGTTGAGAGATCTTCGATGCTAGCATGCTTCCTCCAACCACTGCTACTGATGTACATATTGTATGTCCTATTGTAGCTCCCACAGCAACTCCAACTGCATTTTTGTGAGTAGCCAGCTGCACAAATTTAAAAAAAAAAAATTAAAATTACTTTCTTATGACGAGACCGACTAACAGCCCACGAGCTCGAAACTCTTCCGAAATAAGCCAAACTTTCAACTCAACTCTGGCAACACAATCATATTCTTTTGGAAACACGAGTAGGAAGAAGAAATAAACACGTCTGGCAAAATCATATCAAATAAACCCATCTAACCAAGCACGGAGCTAAGGGGGGTAGGGATGTGCTGCCCCCTCCAATGCCCGAACATGTTTTCTAGCTCCGTCTACGAATCTAAGTGAGCTAAATTTACATTTGGGATATGAACAGGCTGTGAAAACTCCCTTCTTCAGCAGAGTCATTTTGCAGAATTAACAATATTTATCATTATAAATTAAATAATGCGGTCTGATTCTTTTTAGCAAGTCAGTAATAGGGAAGAAATTATTGATGTTTCAATGGGCCAAACCGCCAAAATAGTCTTATATGGAAGAATATATCTTACAGCAATTGTTGCAATTTGGCTACGGTCTCCCCACTCAGCCAAAAAGGTCAGAATAAATGACTGCACAAGCAACAGGAAAACATAAGATAACTGTTGGCGGTCATCATCTACTAGGGAAGGCAGTGCAATAATAAGAACTCCGGAGAACAAGAACCTTTTTCTTTTGGCCGAGGCCGGGGGGATTTAACAGAAATAGCCACAGTAATCCAACACATTATAGCAAAGTACTTGAAGAAAATAATCTAATACAATAAAAATGTTTATTTAACCAACTTTACCACTAAAGATTTGGAACCTGAAAAGGGCATACCTCCAAAAAGATTGGTGTACAGAATCTAGAAAAGAATCTTCGGACAGCTGTTTTCCCTTGTCCACCTTCAAGTTTCTCTTCTACCTGAAATGTTTCGACTTGAGTTGGAAAAGATGCTGGTTTCGACCAGAAGAGGAACCTCAAAATTCATAAATTGCATAGTTTAGAACCTTTATTTACATAGAACTAGATGAGCAATGTCTTCCAAGATTTCGTGCCTCAGCTTTAAGATGGAACATTATGAACAACTTTTAATGCAGCAGTCAAACTTAAAACAAACAGAAGCATCTCATACTCCACAAGTAAACGCTCAGGTTGCAGCAGAGGCGGATCCAAGGGGTGGTCAAAGTATGCCCAGGACCACCCAAGATCAAAGAAACGAGTTTAATTTCCACCCTAAATTTCAATCCTAAATTGTCTAATATGCAACGAAATTTGTAGGTTCCCCCTAAATTGTTGAGGGACCACCCTAAATTTCAATTATGGATCCACCCCTGAGTTGCAGATAGAACAAATTTCCATGCACAAATAATCGAATGGTTTCCTTAGAACAGTGCTCTGAATATTTCTCCTCGAACTCGAAGCAACAGAAAAACATATATGTTAAAATATGCCAAAGAAAGAGAAAACACGTTTTCACCATACAACACTTGGGACGAGGATTTTGCTAAGTAAAAAATTAACCATTAGAACTCGAAGCTGGGTTAGAGCTACAAAAAGTGTCTCCCCTATCACAAAGTACTGATGATGGGTGAATGGCAAAAACATCTAGATAGCCTATCACAAAGTACTTGGGACGAGGAATTGCATATTCTCATCTTGGCCTTAGAATACCTTGTGCAGTGCGGGGCAGGGAGTGGGATGGGAGGACAACTATAATACTTTAGCTTCTAATAGAAGAATAGTAACTATTAAAACATATTGCTTGCTGCCTTAAAGACTACTAGCCCTTAATAATTTGATTTTCGAAGTGCATGCCACAGAAGATATTACATGAACCTAAAAATGAGGAAAAAATCTTTACAACTTAGCACGTCATCCATCAGAAGAGCTACTTAGAATCTCAGGCTCCAATGGCCCCAGCTGAAGCATTACGAGAAACCCTACTTTTATAGGTAATCTATAATAGGTATAAACAAATTAAAATATTCTAACTGTGTCAATCAGCAAGAAAAATATAAATGCTTCAGAAAAAAAAAACTAATCAAGAAAAGAAATGAGACCAATAAGCCGAACTTAAAGAAATTAAAATTGAATGAGCTCCAAGGAGAAAAGAAACATACTTCTTCCATTTCCTTTTTTTGGGAAGCTTTTGAATCTGACCTCCAAGCAATGTACAGTAACCTTAGACCAAAGAAGCAATAAAGAACTGCAACGAACATCAAATTCAAATTGGAAACTATGTCATTTAGATTTAAAAAAAAAAAAAGAGGGATATGTAGATAATGACTTTAAAACACTGGTAATAATTTGCTTTGCTAAAAGATGAGTTTATCAAAGAATGTAAAAAATTGCAGCATAACAGCCAAACAATCACACATCCAAAAAATATACCTGTTGCCGCACTGTTGGTATGCTTCCTTGATATCAAGTTTGGTACAATTCTACCAAGCCCAGTGGAAAGTACCTTAGCACACGCACAATAATACCATTATCAACATCTAAGTGCATAAGAAATAAAATGAAATACTACTACATATAATGCGCTTAGCGGAAAAATAAGGACACTAGAAAAGAGAATTTATTCATAATCTCAATATATAGCATATATAATAATAAAAGAGAGATGACTTACTGTCATAACAAACAAGGCACTGAGTGCACCAGATAACACAATTGACTTGGGGTGACGCATTGCCATTAGAGCTGCTATGATGAAAGTCTCATCTCCAATCTAGTAAAAAAAAATATAAAAACGATATTGTAAAACCAAAGAATATATGCTAAGCAACAACCAAAAGAGGATGATAATGGCTCGCCGGCAATGAATGACTAACCTCACTAACAAGGATCATTGAAAAACTTGCAAAGAAGGCATCAAATACTCCAAGACCTGATTCCAATTCAACAGCAAGACCAACAGAATCTGAATTCCCATTCTTCGCAATCCCACTCTTAATTTTGTCCACAAGAATCTGTCCAATAGTTTTGAACACACAAAAAATCAGCCTTCTTGAGTTTCATGTAATGACAGTCTTTAAGTCTTTCAGTTCGTCCCAGAAAAACTTGTCAACAGACATTCAAACAACACGAAAATCAACCTTCGGGATTTCTAAATCCAGAGAAAGCAAAGAGCAAATATAATATGCACGGTAAATAAGCAATGAATCATTATCATAGTCCAACTACTCTCTTGACATTTCATCGTCACTGATCCTTCCATAACTGCCCCAAACAAAAGCCACATACTCTGTTTTTTTGTTAGAAATCATCCCACTTTGACCACCACATGCCAGATTCACCCCCCCACAATGAAAATCTTAGCAGGCTGCATCGAGGGAAGAAGGAGTTACAGTAGGGACAATTAGGTGTCAAATCATACACTAGCAACACACAAAATTAACATTTCCTGGCAACTTAAAGCAATTTAGGGACAAATTTTCCCGAAGAGGTAATTCTTCTTGATTCGCGGTTTAGCATGAAATAGGCCATCTTTGACAAGAAACAAACATAAACATCGTAGCGAGCCATATATATAAATCTATTGACCTTTTTGTAGAAGTTTAGGATAGAGATTATAAAGATAAAAAAATTGAACTCTTCACCACTAGTTGTACAATTCAAAACTGGGGATAATTAGCCCCCCCAAAAAAATCAATTCTTTTGTTTCTCTGTGTTTATGATCAATTCCAAATTTTACTATACCAGAGCCAATATAGAACCTAGTAGAGAAATGTTTCAACATACTACCTCCATTCAGGGTACTTTGTTAGTCAAAATATCAATATTACTTCCTTAATTTTAGCTAAATGTACTAAACAAGTTATATTATGGAATGTATGGAGTATTCAAGATTATAAAAAAAAAAAAAAAAAAAAATCACAAATACTCACTTTACTTTTGCGACCCAGATCTTTAATAGCTCCACTGGCTTCCTCTCCTCCCCCAGATTCCTAAACCCAATCATAAAAATAAAAATAAAAACAAAAAACACATCATCATAAACAAAGAAAAAATTACAGGAATCTCAGTAATACCTGAGCAGAAACAAAAATCAAGAGAGAAACCACTGAAATGAAAACCAAGAATGTTCTTTTACTGCTTCTTGATAACAACCCCATCATTTTTTTTTTCTTTTACAAAATTCAGAATAATATGGAATTTCTAGATAGTCCCAAGCTAGTAAGAAACTGAAAAATACAAAAGGGCTGAATATTATGCAAAAGAAATCCGGCTTTCTTCTAGAAATTACTTGTTTGGGGTACTTTTGCTATAGGAATCAGAAAAGAGAACTATAGATAGATCGAAAAAAAAGAATATTGGGATCTACGCTAAATTGATGAATCTTCCTAGTAAAGAAGGAGAGGAGATCACGGGGACTCTGCATTAGCTATTGATATTGAAGCAGATCTCCCCCAAGCATCCCTTCCAAGTTGGATTGCTATTTATTTTACAACTTTTTTTTATCAAGGAAAGAAGACACTGTCGATGACCGACTGCCGGGAAAGTCTGGCATGGGGCAGCTCTTTGTGAGTACGATTTCACACTCCTCTCACATAAATTTAGACAGATTCACCTGTAGAGTAGGTTTCGCAGCTCTCTATATATCTCACAAGTACCCATAAGGTTCATCCCATAGGGAATTTGTCCTCGACTGCCGTGGTTAGGTGTTAAGTGATTTTGAATATTAAATCTCATACAATAAGTTTTCTCTCGTATAAATACATGTTCTTATTATTTAACACATGATTACTTAATAGATGTCTAAAAATTACAACATATGTCTCCCGAAAAAATCTTGAATAATTAAATTTTTTGTCCAACAACAACGCAGAACAATCAGAATTGTTATTTATATACTGAAAAAAAAATATTTTGCATCATAGTTGTACTCCTTTCGGCCGGTACATAATAAATTTTGACTGTTAAATTTTTTATTTGACGATTAGGAAGAAAGTAAATATATATAAATATTTTTAAGAACATGTGTTCTTTTTCAAAAAAAAAATTCACCCATAAAATTTTATATCTAACTATTAAAAATTATTTATTCCGCAAATGCGAAACAAACACTCATTTCACACAGAAACGGGTAGCAACCCACTTACCACTACGGGCCTACGGCCATACTTGAGTCCAATTTTCTAAGAAAATTTGGCACTTTGAGATATTTTGTTAAGAAATGGGAACTGATTTCCGCATGCGTAATTTGTAAATACAAAAACAGTGTCATAACTATTTATTTTGTTGTAAGAAAAATCAATATTTTTTTTTTATTAGTTTCCTAATAAAATTGGCATCACTTATCCTATCATGGTTTTTTTGTGTGGAAAGCGTCTTTAAAGATAAAATCGTCATTTCAAATTCATTTCTTTTTTAAAAATAATGCACATAATAAAGCCTCAATGAACACAATATGGCATTGGAGAAATAACCTTTACGATATTTTTTTCTTCTTAGAACATGCATTTCACAATGTTTCACCAACTCCTTATTGTAATTAGATATGTGTTCCATTTTTATAAGTACGATTAAAATTAAAATTACGTAAGAAGGGGCAACGATGAAATTTCTTGCAAGTTGAAACTATATAGGCGTTGATCAAGTGTATTGATGAACTACAACCATATAGACATACACACTTTAAGTTTGCTCTATATTTTTGTAACACTTTTTTATAACATTTTAATTAGAGAAAACAGCATTAGTAGTCTCTCAATTATTTTTATTATTTTCATCTGCAAATGTAGTGGTTAGGATTCTTTAGGCGAAACATAAATTTTATGAGGATTCTTTAAGCAAAAAATAAACATTAGAACTATCGAGGCGAAATGAAATAATTGAGGAATTACTGAGACTGCTTTCTCTTTTAATTATGAAGAAACTTTTTTATCAGGGCGAAAATGACATTTATGCATACTTATTTTTTTATGAGTAATGGTGCCCCTTTCTTTTTTTCCTTTTTATAAAAATTAAGACAAGACCTCGTTATTATTAAGGTTGCAAAAGAGTCGAGTGGAGTTGAAATTTGTTTTAATGGTGCCGAGCTTTGTTTAATCTTTTTTAAGCGGATTTATATTTTTTGTTTCTTTGTGGTGTTGCCATGCAACCTTTATATATCCAACTGCATGAAATTGTACTATACATTGTTACACAAGGAAAAAGAATTTTCTTATGCATAAATGTGATCCAACCATTTCAAAATAAAATAAAAAGGGAAAATGTGATCCAACCTATAGAAGGTAGACGTTTTATGTAGAGGTCGAGAAATAAATTCTACACAATTTTTAAAGGGGCATAAGGTAACTTTTTAATACTATTTTTTAATTTTGAAAATTTGCTATTTTCAAAATCTCACTCCTCCAATTCGTCCATGGCTAGTTTTTTTTTTTTTTTTGAAGCCCGATTGAGCGGTTGCCCCATATAGGGGAGAGAGAACTGCCTCAGACGAGGAGGAGATAGCCCTAAAAAGGGAGATTAAAGATTGTCACACGCAGGCGGAGAGTATCGAACCCACGATTTTGAGCAGGCTCCTGCCCCACTGGGTTAGGACACCTTTGATCATGATCATCATGACTAATTTTCTTGATTAAAGTTAGAGAGATATTATACCCCGTTCAGATAAGTGCTACAAAGATATAACCCACGAGTACTTTAGGGTTGGTTGCGGGCGGTCAATACCATATCACGGATAAAGGTTCGAATCTTTTTAGTAGAATTTTGACCCTCAATATTGTCTCGATTGTAAACGGCGTGAAAAGACTTTAGGGGCCGTGCTTTAACCCTACCCAAATACTTACTCCATTCCTCAATATAGGTCGTTTATGACACTTTGAAAAAATTAAGGAACTCAAACAAACAATCATCTTTCCACTATAATTCTAATAATACCACTTTCTTTCTCCTTCCCTTTCACATTTCTAATAAAAGATATGTTGAAGTAACTAAAATAAATTATGGACACATAATAAAAGACATGTAAATAATATATATTTTTCCTAAACAACAATTAAAAGAGATGGAATGAATAATAATATTCAGAGAGCTCATCGTAGGCTGAGTTCGTATTAGTGTTGGTAAATGGAAAGGACACCAGATAGCTCATCATGAGGGAGGATTCTGTCGTGGACTCGGAGCTACAAAGTGGCCATGACCACTTTGGCTCACATTCAATAGCATCACGCTTTTGATTAAAATAATAAAAGCAAGTGGGGCCTTATAAGATTTTTTTTAATCAAAAGAGGTGATGCTGATTAATTTCAACCAAGTGGTCCCACAACCCCACATATGACATTTGCAGTCTATATCGGGAATTTTCCCATCATGAGTTCGTTATTCGTGTTGTGGAATCATACAATACCTTCCATCACTTACAAACCTTTAAAATCATGAAACTCCTAACTGCCAATTTTAAATTAAAAAAAAATAAAAAATATTGCTCTAAAGATCCCAAGTTTGCTTGATTTATACTCTTTTTTATCAGGTGGAGTTCAACTCAAGTATAATTCATTTTACCTTGGACCAAAAAATGCAAGAAAAGGTAAGACAATCCAATGCAGAAAATGATCTCAAAATTTGGTAAGAAGAAAAAATAAAAGGACAATGCTAGGGAGGTAAAATTTAGCTAATTAATTAACTAAATTGGTGGCAAAATAATAAATAATTGAGTGAATCATTTATACCAACAAAATGTGAATAATGTTCCTTTTGAATTTTTAGCTAATTTTACTTAGCCGTTTATCATTTCCCAAAATAAAATGGTGGCTTCTTCTCTAAGAGAGAGCACGTGGATTAGAGAGCCCACCATAGATGGGCTACACACATGACATAGCTGCAAAATTATTCAACTAAACAAATTTTTTTTTTAATTTATTTATTGGGGGAGGGAATTACAAAAAATAAAAGAATTTAAGAAATTGGAAAGGGATTCGAATTCATAACATATATGTCATTAGGCCTCGATCTTTACCACTAAATCAATGCCTCATTGGCCACTACATAAATTGTTGTTTTCTATATTAATATATAGTTGGATGGTGTTCTCTTTTTTAATGTAACATAAAATTTCAAAACTAAATACTATTTAACTAGATTCATATAATACTTCTAAAACATTCATCACACTGAGAGTATAGATGACAAATTATTATTATTATTATTATTATTATTTTGATTTTTTAGGGAGGAGCAGGGAAAGAGATACACATGTGCTTAGTGAATATCAAATTCTGAGATGTCTTAATATGCTAAAGAATGTTTTACTAACTAGATTAATGTCCTACGATGACAAGTTATTTATGCGAACTTAACCCCTATAGAGAGACTTACATGTATTTCTAAAATTTTCTATTGAAGGTTTTAATATTTTTGGAATCAGTAGGTACAGTTGGTAATACTAATACTCCAAGGTTAGTGACATTCATTCTGCTGAGATTACCTCCGCGAGGCACAAATAGCACACTCAAACAGACATCTCTTTTGCCTTGTGAAATATAGTACAACTCAATATATAGAGAGAGAGATAATTGACTTTTACTACATGTCCTACACGATTTATATTATGAAATAGAGGTAGCACATAGGATCATATAATTGTTGTAATAACTTAATGAAAAAGCCAAAGGCATTTTAAACCAATCCAATATCTACTCATATAATTCATTCCTTCACCCACATCATTTTACACCTCCCTCAGCTTCTCCTTCTACTCCTCCTCCTCCTCCTCCACCTCCATGAGAGTTTCTGATCGATCGAAAGAAATGAGGGATCGTATCGAAAGATTCGTTCTTCTTCCCTTCTCCATGGCCTGTGCTTCTGAGTCTAGTGTTGCTGTTGGAGTTCATGAGTTTCCTAATAGTTCAAACCGAAATTCAAACTCAACCCCTACAAGTCTCTCTCTCTCTCTCTTTACTCGTTCAGAATTGAATACCCATTTTTTTCTTTACAAAATGAATAGGAAAGTGAATATCCGATTATGATTGTTTGACTCTGGTAAGATGATGCTTGCTCTTTCTTTTCTTTTTTTTTCTTTTTTTTGTGAATTCGTGTTTTGCTTAGGTAATCCAGAGGAATACGAGGATGATGACGATGAAGAAAGCTTGTCGGATGAGAACTTGAAGAGCCCAAGAAGCCTCCTTGCAGCTCCAAAATTTCAGAGGCTGTTCAAGAATTTCAAGAACATCTCCCAGTTATTTGGTAAGCCAAATTATATCATATAATCTAGACAAGAATTTTCATCTAGTTTCCTAAAAAATATTGATCTTCACATGATGATCTATATAGTGTACAAGGATGATGATGATATGAGGATGGAAATTGGATTTCCAACAGATGTAAAACATGTTACACATATTGGAATCGACGGCTCTACAACGATTCTGTCTAAGGACTGGGATAATCTGAAAGAACCTGAATTTAATCCGCGGCCTTCTGTTAGTTTTGCTCCATCTGAGACGACGCAATCTGAAAAGCTTCATCTCTAAGGTCAATCTAAAACTGCATTTGTATGACTACCAAATGCAAAATGCGAGATGGATCAACAAACATACATGTATAAAGTTCCATCATCTCTTTCTTGTGTGTGCTTTGCTCATTCCAAAAGCTATTGTATCAATATGATTTTTATGACTTAGTAGTGTGATTTTCAGAATTCAAATGTATATTTTTCCTTTATACAAGATCTCTGTGTAGGAACATAGACCGGGATTATAACATAATTTTCCATCTATATGATATCCTAGCAAAGCTAGAGCCCCTCTGGCAGTTACTCAGTGCCCCCACGATTTCGCAGTTTGAGATTGATTATATCTATGAGTTAGTACCTGCATACCCACGATTTCGCAGTTTGAGATTGGCAGTAGTGATTCCCTTGGCCATCATAATCAAACCTTAGAAACAATATTAGGGGCTGCAAAAGATTCAGGAAAGCAATCAAGAATATAGATAGTAATGAATGGGAGGCTGCAGTTGTATAAGGTGTTTGATGACTGATTCATCATGAAATGATAACTATAATGGCCAGGCAATTGGAGGGGAATGATGGTCACTACATCATGGCAAATATAATGGTGCAATTTACAGCAAGAGAAACACTTGCAAAATTATAATGTTCTAATGACAAATATACATTTTGAAAGTTTACATTATCTAACTAAACCGGATACGTAAAACTTAGATTTGATTGACTGATCTGGTAAGGAGTGACTTACCAACTACTATAAGCTAGATACATATAGCTATAGTAGATGTATCAATCAAATACAAAACGAAAGAGTTTAGCTTATAGTAGTTGGTAAACCATTCCTCACCAGATTGAGACTTTAGAGGTTTCAAATTTGATATTGATCGAGCGCATACCTATCCCTTTCCCACTCCCCACCCACCACACCACTCAACCCCAAACAATTAAAAATTCCAAAGCTGAATGATAATACTAGTTATACATAGGAGAGAACCTGGAAAATTAATCTACCTCATCTAATTAAAGAGCTTTATTAGTTACCAAATACCAAATGACTTTAAGTGGACTTCTCTCCACCCTTGACATCATCCATAAGCTCTGTTACTGGAATATAATCCTAGATGCATATACAGCAATAATAACATAACCATTAAATTCCAATAATTGTAGTATGGGTGGAGAGTTGATGGGAGACGGACATAAGACAATAAATGCACAATGTGACTGCTACGAGAATACCAATGGAACAGATGAATTGGAGACTAACCTAACATTTAGCAATGGATACACAAATTGACTGTTCCCATGATATAATCCTACTTCATATATGAATAGTTAATGCATCAACCACTTGAAATCTTCCTGTCAAAAGATCGTGAGATATTCTCAAAAGGAAATCTCAAAAAAGAACATGTCCAAGAAGGAATCCTTAGTACAAAATGCTGTTATGAAGACAGAGATCAAGGATATAAAGTACCTTCATAAACCATAAACACAAAGACCAGCAAAACCAGAATTTGGCAAACAATTTGAAAGCTGAATACACACAATTTCACCATCCATCACTACCGTACCCAAATAACAATGATCATAAGACAAAAGGAAAAGAATATATAAAAGCACAACATTAAGCAATTCAATGGAAAAGACAGCACAAGGTATCATAATAAAATTCCAATTTTGATTCAAAACGGAAAGGGTCCAAAAACTCGAGTATTGTAGCACGAATCTGAAAATTCTACAAAACTATATTTCATCTACCATCAGGAATTCCACCATGACTCCAAAATCCCAAAAATTTCAATTAAGTAGTAGAAATAAACTCCCAAACCTCATCAACAAAAGTATAACCTAAAGGCCTATTACTCCTCTTCACATACAACTTATTCCCCATCTCCATACTATATTCCTTCAACCCTAAATCACCACATTTCTTCAACAACTCCGCCGCGAAACTCCGGTGAGCAAAGTAAGCCTCCACGTCATCCATCACCACCACATCTCCGCCGCCGCCTTCAGCAGCCACCACTACTTTCACAGGTAACCTCTCGTAATGACCCGTTTCAATGCCTTCCAATTCATCCAACCTAATCAATCCCTTACCCGTTACGGAATACAATTCCCCTGTGATCCGATTGCCCGATCCTGGTTTGTTGATCAGAAATGGGATTCCGACTACGAGTGGGAAGGACTCAATTGTTGTGTAGGTTCCTTTGAATGAAACGTCGCCGGTGGCTTTGAGTTCTTCCATTAGGATGTGGTTATGGAAGCCTCTTTTCAATGTGCCGTATGAGAAGATCAGGCTGGGGTTGTTTTGGGTCGCCGCCATTGCTAAGTGAACTCACCAAAGATCACTGTACGAAGGTAGAGAGAGAGAGAGAGATAAGATTTCGATCCATTAAGAATTGGATAATTCTGATATTAATCAGTTCATTGAATATTGCGGTTCAGAATTGATCACAACATCATAAATTTATCTCTCTTTCTTTTGTAGTGATGTGTCAAATTCTGTAATACAAGATACACAAGTATTTGGTCCATATCAAAAAATTTCTTAAAAATAAGAGAATATTAATATTTAGAGGTTAGTAGGGATGACCATTCTTGTTAATAAACAAAACATTATGGGAATCGGGTAACCCAAGTGGTAAGGCTATCCGGCCACGGGATGGAGGTCCCGTAGTAGGGAAAATAAATTCTCCTCCTTGTGAGGCTAAATTCCCTCCCCAGGCATGGGGCATGCTACAATCTCCCTATCTAGGGTATTCTGCACTCTTTCCCTTCGGGCGCTCAAAAAAAAAACATTTTACTGATGAAATCAATTAAAAAGCAAGACAATCTAGAAAAAATAATATATTCAAACTTCAAGATTTGCAGGAGAACCACCAAAAAAAAAAATAGTAAAATGACCACGACTCAAAAAGAAAAAGTTAAATCTATAAATACTAAAGAGAAATTAGCTATTTGTAACATGTATCTATTTACAGATTTCCATTAATGTCATCATCTTTTTATTAGGCTAAAAACAGCCATATCTTTTTACGTGTCGCTAAAAGTGTCCAATTAGTTAATCCGGCCACTTTTCAGGCCAAAAATGACATGTGACTTGCACATGCTGTCGGAGTGAAGGGCAAAAATGTCCATTCCCCTCTTCCTTGTTTCTCTCATCTTCATCATCAACTCCTCCACCCTCCACCCTCCACCCTCCACCACCACCGCCCTACACCCTCCACCACCCTCCACCACCACCAACCCCAAAGAACCCATTTACGTCGCCCTCCACCCTCCACCACCACCACTCCCCTAAAGATTTCAGTCACCTCCACCCTCCACTACCGTCTACCACCACTGACTCCAAAGAACCCATTTCGCCCAAAATGCCGGAAAAAGATGGGGTTGATGAAGAGTTCCACTGAATTCGAATTCCTTGTGCAATTAAGGCAAGATTCTTGAATAGAAGAAGGTATTAAAGCTCAAATCAAAGTTTGGTTGGAAAATTCAGAAATGGATATAGTTGAAAGGGAATAAATTAATGGAGGTGGTGGGGAACAATTAGGGCACCAGATTTGATGAGAGGAAGGGGTAGGGTGGGGGTGGAGGGTGGTAGTGGTGGAGGGTGGAGGGGTTGATGATGGAGATGAGAGGAAGAAGGAAGAGGGTTAATGGACATTTTTGCCCTTCACTCCGACAACATGTGCAAGTCACATGTCATTTTTTGCCTGAAAAGTGGCCGGATTCACTAATTGGACACTTTTAGCGGCCCGTAAAAAGATATGGCTGTTTTTAGCCTAATAAAAAGATGATGACATTAATGGAAATCCGTAAATAGATATATGTTACAAATAGCTAATTTCTCAAATACTAAAAGGATCATGATATTAACGAAGAGTGTCAACAAAAGGTTTGGCCCAGTGGGTAAGCCTTTGGCTTGGGACCGGAAGGTCCCAAGTTCGACACCTTCTCCCCGTAAATGGGGCAATAATATTATCCTATTTATGAGGCTAAGCTCCCTCCCCAGGCATGAGACATGCTACAATCTCCCTGATCTAGGGTACTCTCCGCTCATCCCCTCGGGGACAATCGCCTTCGGGCGTAAAAAAAAAAACGAAGAGTGAATGACCTATTTTGGAAGGCTAGTGATATTGTCAATGCAAGTCTCCTCCTATCAAGGTAAATTAGATGAAAAAGACAATTTTGTCCTTCAATTTAAATTAGAATAGTTATATTATTTTGTTTCCAATTGTGTCTTCTAAAGTTCCATCAGCGGATACCTGGAGCTTTGCCTAGTCATGGCTACCATTGCTATCTAGAGCCAAGGCTCTTCTAACCTCTCCAATCCACTCAACATCAGTTTGTTCATCTATTTTACTTCTTTGTTCCCCAATAAAGCATCGCCGCCACTAATACCACCAGTTGTATCAATGGCGGCACGTATTTCTTAATTTTCTCAAACATTTTGATCATTCCCTTCTGTATTACTCGTCAATTTTCTCTTCCAACTAACTATTCTACTTTCAAACCAACCAGATCTGTAAATCAACAACGATGCAGAAAAGATAGTCTTCTCATCATATGGAGCCAACTCCACCTTCACCACCACTTAATTCAGCAAAACGAAGAGATAACCAACTCCAATATCATTACTTGGATTTTAATTTTATTAAAAGAATTTGAAATCAAGGAGTAGGTTCCATCAATAAAGTGTTGTAGAAATAAAATTCGGCTAAAATGGTTGATCCATTTTGTTGGTCGGCCAATCAACATAGCCTGATTTTGGTCTAGCTGTGGTGGTGCCTCCGTGTCACACCCCGTCTCCAGGATGATGACATGGCAGTGCCCCATTGGTCGATGAGACACCTAAGCCACATTCAGAGATTACTTATTAAGGCAGTCAAGTTATGAAATCCATAAATAGTAATAAAAACACTAGCGGAAGCATTATTCTAAAAATGAAATGTTTCTAAATTATTACATCTGAAAAACCTACAAGTTCCAAAATAAATAACTATGAATTTAAAATAACACGTGTGAACTAATCCAGTTAGAATCACTCTTCGTAGCCCCCTTCCCAAGCATCAACAACTACATCACCTGCACAGTAAAAGCGGATGGACTGAGCTCTAGTGCTCAGTAGGGACCTAAAACAGTAATATAGATACTAAAGATTGAACAGAAACAGAACAGTAGAAACAGATACGAATAATGCAGATGCCCGTTTCCCAAAATACCCCTATGAAAGTATATGCAAACGACTCGTCCCAAGTCTAGCAAGACTCAGAACTCAATGCAGGACAGTGCAGTACAGGATATATCAGAACAGAACAGTGGAATGCACAGCTGCGGTTTCAGAAAAAATGAGATGCAAACTTGTGCAAAAATGCACTAAACAATACCCAACCTCCCCAACTCATATGAAACCAAATAGACTCCAAGCAAACAGCAATTAAAGACCCAAAACAAATGTTCGACTATACTTATCAAATCTGACATCCCATATCGGAATTCATGACATGAGCATCCCATACTACTCATGCACAACAAACCAATCGTTATGTCAGACAATCGAGTATAAAACAAACAAGGACCAAACAAGTAAAGAACAACAAATAAGCTAAACAACTAAACTCTTCACGTTTAAGCACTTCACACAACCGAATCCACATCAAGGACGTCTGCCCTACAGTATCCTCGATTACACAATTTACTTAGACGTTACGAACTTAGTTATCGCTATGACACTACAATCCCAGGGTCAAGCTCAATTGTCTAATCGGACCCATAATCACTGCTACATGACCCCCATGTATTAACCCAGCTGAGGAAGGGCCACACGAATCCACACGAAACCTGCTGAATCTTTCCCCGACTAGAGGCCAAAAATAAAGAATACGTCCCATTGTGTCATTGCCCACACATGAGCTCCACAATTAATCATTAGCAGCCCTCAACTTGTTTCTCCCCGCTAGGGGTCGGGTCCACATATCCACACATAAAATCCACACAGAGCTATCACGAACACCAGGTTCTAGCGATATATAAATGGGACGTATCCTACTACAGACCTTTCATAAACAAGAGCTCGAATGGGGCGACGACTCGGTCGACCAAACCAATTAGGACAAAACAATAACACCAATTAAGACGACCTTAATAGAAGCAAATACAGAAAGGACTCCCAGCGGTCCCAGATGCAGAAAAAGATACAGAGCGGATCTGAGCAGATACATGATACTGATGCAACGACAGTTTATAACATTTTAGCAATTAATGAAAGCGATTGAAATTAAGATATAGACATGCTCAGGTCATCTAACAATTCAGGAATTCAATTAAGCCACGAAAAACCCAACACGACAACAATTATTCCAAGGCGATTCATGCTTTTCAATATACCCAAAATACTATAAAAACATGCCGAGCAAAGTATATCAAGTATTATCCATAATTCACAATTATCAGTTAATTATGACAATTTACATAAAGGCGATAACAAGAGCGCATTAATCAATTTACGAATCAAATTATAATGAATTTAAATAATGCCCAAAACAGTTTATGCAATATCGAAAGTAATAAACACAATTCGTGAATCTATTTTGTAAATACATAATTTATTCGCTTTTACTGTGCAGTATGCGATGATTAAATAAAGTACGGGGTCCCTACCTCTTACGAACGCGATAAGACACAGAAATCCGTAATCAGTCCTGGCAGCTTACTCCGGGGGCGATAACTTTCTGCTGGAACCTCCGATTCACGATCCGACTGCGCTCACTCGAAGGTCTTTCAATTCTCTTCAAAATCGATATGTTGTGGGTCGAAAACAGAGGTCGATAGCATCCTCAATCGTTCTGTCGAAGTTCTGGACAGAATATATTTATTCGCACAAAAATCTGGTTCTGCCCTCCACTTCTGACATATATTACAGAAAATCTAACGGTTAAAATATCAATCCCCCCGGTCAGATTATAGCCCTATCAGTAGTTTCTAAATCAAAAAGAATTACTCCGATTGGAGTTCGTATGTTACCTGTACGACGTTTTGTTATGTCTAGAGTAACTCAACATGAATTCTTCTTAGATATAGCAACTGTAACCAAGAGAGATGAGAGTTAAGAGAGGTTGAGAAGAGAATAGCTACTAATTCACCATTGATGAACTAAATCAGCTAAAGAATTACAGAAGAAGAAGAAGAGGCAAAGGAGAATGAGCTCTAAGCTCTGTAACAGAAAAGGAAGAGAAAGACGATAACCGTCAAATGATATCTCCAAAAGCATACTAAAAATATCCAAGGAACCCTCTATTTATAAAAGTAGAACTCAGATTATGAAGGATGGAGCAGTTGAAATTTTAACTAAGAAGATATCCCAATCATTTTTCCGTTACTCACATATGGTTTTTAGTGAGGATGGTAGCACATGGATTTGTGCCTTACTACTAGCTTCATATGATACAAATGAGGGCAGCAAATGCAAGGTTAAAGTTGCTGATTCTCAGGCAATTGATGATGATGCTTATAAGAAGTCGATCAAATTGCGGATTTTGGACAAGATTTTTCAAGGGTATGCAGGCAAGTCCAACTATGTTTTTGATCCCGGAGGAAACTGGAAGTTTGCTGAAGAATGCATCAAACATAGCTCGAATTTCTGGGGAATTTTGAGGACAAAATTCTTAAGGGGAAGGGAGTGTTATGATATGAGAAGAAGTCTGATATTGTGGCTGTTGGTGGGTCTCGAACCTGAGCAACTAGGGAACTAATAAAAGAATTGCGGGTCGGGTTTTGTTCGCGGATCTAAATGACCCGGAGGACTGATGTCTATAAATAGAGGGTTCCTTGGATATTTTTAGTATGCTTTTGGAGATATCATTTGACGGTTATCGTCTTTCTCTTCCTTTTCTGTTACAGAGCTTAGAGCTCATTCTCCTTTGCCTCTTCTTCTTAGTTAAAATTTCAACTGCTCCATCCTTCATAATCTGAGTTCTACTTTTGTCATCGTGACTGGCAAGAGCAGAAAGTAGCCAGACAGCTATATAGGCACCGCAGATGGTTGATATATTTGTTTCTGCTTCTTCAACATTTCTGTAAATGCTAACTGCGTCATTACCTCTCTGACCTTTCCCATGACAATATTCTATAGAATTAAGCATTCCAACAAGAAACTGAATGAGTGGATTGCATGAACTTGATGCATTTAAGTCTTCAACCACTCCTTGGTGATTTACTTTTGCAGCGCAAACAAGAAGTGCAGTTCCTCCAATTTTGGCCCGCAGACTTGACGAACTGATGACTCTTCTCGCAATTGCTGAAATGCATCTGGAGGCACAAGCAATGGTGTTGCCTAGAACAGTAAGCTGAGACCGGCAGAGTCGTGACAATATTTTTACTGCCTTATCCAATAGCACCTTAACCATAACACATTTCCCCATGTCGTGTTTCTCTACTGGAATACCAATCTGGTTCATGAAACCTTTGCCAATGCAAAGTTCCTTTGTCAAAGGACCTTTATCACCAAAAGTTTGGCTGTCCAAGGCTGGTATGTAAACCTTTTGAATCATCCTTTCCCTAACAGTTTCAGCCTTTCCAGCACAACTTCCTCTGCCAATCGAAATTGAGTTGCTCTTTCCCACATTGATCATTTGTATGTATGGAACATCTGTAATTGCATAAACATGGAGACTATGTTCTCCAAATAATTCTTCACCCTCCAGTAATTCACATTCATCCATTCGAACTAAAAACTTCTCAAAATCACTTTGAGCGGCTAAGTGGACCTTCTGTTGCCCCTCAGTTAAAAGAACATGTTCAGATTCCAAACTGTCCCAAAACAGTGACAGTATTATATCGCACGACGAACGATCTCGGTCGATCATTTTGATTGTCAGATGGTTTATAACTCCCTTGCTGTGTATTTAAAGTAGAACCCCATTCAGAAGGTGGAGCAATTAATGCATCATTCGAAGTTCTTCCAGCACCAGATAACGAGTTCTTTGGTTCTGCAGCATAATCCTTTGATTTTTGACAAAGTGAATAATTTTTTTGTATCTTCTTTGTGTCGAATGTAGGATCCCTATTTGATGTTTGACCTTTTGAAGTTCCTTGTCGAGGAACCAACATTTTCCTTGGCTTTATATTATTTGATTGCATCCTACAGGTTCCACCGGGGTCATATATAAAACAAATTTCAGTTTCATAAGCAATAATATCATAAGGAACTGGTGTATCTTGCTTTATAACATAGTATCCACTTGAATCACAAGCTCTTCCATCTTCAATTCGAGCCAACACTGATTTCTTATTCCCTTCAATTACATTCTGAATCCTCATAGGGTCTCTATTCCAAGTGTTTGATAAATCATTCTCTCTCATATCTATAACTGAGAGATAATCTAACTCATCAATGAAAGTATAGTTGCTGCAATCAATACCCAATGATTGTTGCTCCAGTTCATCAAATTTTTGGTTCTCAATGCAAGCTTCCTCAGAATTATTTTCATTGTCCACATCTGAACCACCCTTGGTCCCTGAAAACAAATCATGGTCATCCAATGTTTGCCTCTCAACTTCAAGAGTATGAAGTTTTGCACCACCCTGCTCACGAAGCTTCATGAAGATGTAATCTGATAGGGACAGACCCGAACCAAACTTCCCATTGTCGAAACATTCAGTACATAGATCAAAATCTTCCAGCTTCGGACAATGATAGCGCTTCCAAGAGCAATCAGCTGCACATAAATTGCAGTGGTACTTAACTCCAAACAATTCATCATATTCCATTGTTACAACCTCCGAATCACCCGCAACAGCTTCACAGCCAGCCTCATCATATAATCCACTACCTATTTGACCTGAATCCTTAAGAGATTCAACAGTGGAAGACACAATTTCTCCCCCTTCACTTGATGTTGATATAACATCAAATTTGTTACACAAGGCCGTCAAAAATCCTTGCCAATTGCTTGTTCCATGTTTGTAAACGTGATTATGTCCCCAAAGACACGCTTCCCCCCTAAAGTACACCAAAGCTACATCTATCTTAAGAGGATCACTTATTTGATGCAAATAGAAGTAGTGTTCAGCTTGTATCACCCATTCCCCAGGGTTTCTACCATCAAACTTAGGGAATTCAAGCTTAGGAAGCTTGAATCCTCCCCTAACATAACCTTCATAGTCATATCTAGGTTCAGGAGCATCTCCTGGACCTAAATTAGAGTTCACATCACAACCAGCACCTAAGTCAGTCCTCAGTTGTCTGACTATAGGAGAATTAGCCAAAATTCTACTGTTTTCTCCTAAAGTTACTTTATCATTTCCATTATTATTCAGTTTACTCAGCTGTTCTATGATCTGATTGAACTTAACATCAGTTTCATGCTTTCCTATAGCAACTTCAGAACTTAAAGAGGCTATAGCATCTCTAAGTTCATCAATTTGAGAGTTAATCCGCAGAATAGAACTCTCCAACTTTACTAACCTTTGAATTTGTTCTTCCAGGAGAATCCGATACACCGCTGCATCCGGCGACAAAAAATGAGTTTCAATCGAACCTCGCGAGTTCACCATTGATGTACGGAGATAATCTGATTCGAATTCCGCTTCTATTGCCGATGCTGGAGACCTCTGAATTACGAATTCCGGTGCCGGTACCGCCAATTGAATTTCTTCGAATTGATTTCGCGTTGCAGTATGAATCATCTCCCGCTGATTCCAAGCATAATTCTCCGGCGAATCTTCCGAGAATCGAGGGCTCTGATACCAATTGTTATGTCTAGAGTAACTCAACATGAATTCTTCTTAGATATAGCAACTGTAACCAAGAGAGATGAGAGTTAAGAGAGGTTGAGAAGAGAATAGCTACTAATTCACCATTGATGAACTAAATCAGCTAAAGAATTACAGAAGAAGAAGAAGAGGCAAAGGAGAATGAGCTCTAAGCTCTGTAACAGAAAAGGAAGAGAAAGACGATAACCGTCAAATGATATCTCCAAAAGCATACTAAAAATATCCAAGGAACCCTCTATTTATAGACATCAGTCCTCCGGGTCATTTAGATCCGCGAACAAAACCCGACCCGCAATTCTTTTATTAGTTCCCTAGTTGCTCAGGTTCGAGACCCACCAACAGCCACAATATCAGACTTCTTCTCATATCATAACACTTTTCTACCGCGACTGTGCAGAAACTGAAATTCAGGAAACCAGCCATGCTCCCAGCGCGATATCTTCCAACTCCGAATTCGAAATATGAATCCGCTTCCACGCCCTTGTAGCCTGTTTCGTCGTGATCAATTTTCATATAAGGTTCGTCGAAATCCGATGAGAATTGCCCACTCAAAAGTCCTGTTGAAGTTAATCAGAAATTCGTCGCGAATTTACCTTTTCTGGTCTCTTGTAGCGCACAGATCCCGAGGAGATGGAGAGCCGCCGCTGCCATGCTTCTTTCTTCTTTTCTGGCTCGGTTCCCGAGGAAACAATTATTCACCAATGGTTGCCTTCCAATCCGTATTTGTTTCTTGCTCACACGCGGCCACAGCACCGCTTCTTTCTTTTTCTTCTTGTTGTTGCCCGAGAGAGAGAGAGAGCACACCGCGGCTCCTATGCTGAACCAAAAAGGGTCAGTATGTGCGGGCCAGCATGAGAGCCGTTGGATCTTGTACTTTTGATCCAACGGCTCTCTGAAAAGAAGGGGTATTTTTGGCCTGAAGTTTGGTCAAATTGTTTTGGCGGTAGAAAAGCCTCGAAATCCCCCCATTTTCTCTTTCTTACTTTTTAAAAGGGAGAAGATATATTTCAGAGATATCTCCCATTTGAAATCTCCCTTTTCATCTCTATCTTTCTTTGGAGTTTCTACTAACTTTCCAAAAAAAACTCAGCCCGATTTTGTTCTACCTTTTCATCTACCTTTTCTTCTCCCGGTCATCCTTGAAAATGGATGAACAAGTGAAGTGATAGTATGGTTGAATGGCAAAGATTCGTAGATTTTCTTCGTAAGAATGGTGTATCTTACGATGGCCAAACAAGTTCTCATGAAGAATATGGCTTATTCTGGGGGAGTTAGGCAAGAGAAAAACTTGTGTTCAAGAAATTTCTTCGAGAATTAGTGATAATGACGATGTTCATACAGGGGACGACTAAAAGATCAAGCAAACAGATTATAGTTGACTCTGAAGATGACGACGGTGAGTTGTTCGGATTATGCGAAAATGTCGTATCATGCTCTCTATTTTGTTTTTTTGACCCAAAACTAAATGTGCCATGTAATAGTCGCAGTTCTGGAGCGAAGGAAAGAAGGTCAGGACAACCAAGATGGAAAGAAAGCTGACAATACAGGGCTTAATTGTAAGGCACGCACTATGTTTTTGGTGGAGCCAAATATTTTTTGTCTTCTAAGGACACATGTTCTGTTTTGAAGAACACACGTTACGTTAACAAGAACACATGATATAAAAACACCCCGTAACACGTGTTTTAATACATAGAACACGTGTTTTATTACCCACGTATTACTACACGTGTTCGACACAAAGGAAAGTTGTTTTTCGCCGAGAACTGGACATTGTTTTACGTGTAATGACGATTATTACAAAGACAATTGATTTGAAGTCTAAGGAGTTCACTACAGAAAAGAGAGTTCATAGATTTTTACGTTGATTATGCTCATAACTTAGTGGTTTAGCGCTCGAAAAACTATAGTAAGCCGTTAAAAAGTAACAAGGAACAGTGTTAGTTATGTGAAATATGTTTGTAATAAAGAGGGATTCAGAAAGGAAGTACCCACGATCCCAAGAACAAGGAGAAATGCCCCAAGACCATGTTCAATCAAGGAATTTGTCGACGCGGTCCCGGGAGTGAAGAGCGGACGGGTTGTATGGCTAAAGTAGTTGTGAAATTTAATCAACAGAGGCGCGTATTTGTAGTTAGTAATCGGGTGAAGGAGCACAATCATTCCCTTCATCCAAAGAAACTTTTCACATTTGATACGATCGAATCGCCAAGTGACGAATCTTCACGGAATTGTCGCTGAGATGAATGATAGTGCTGGGGTGGCACTAAAATCGTCGTACACTATCATGTCACTGCAAGCTGGGGGCAATGAAAATCTAGGCTTTATAAAGCTTGATTTAAAGAATCACCTCAGTAGGAGACGCCAAAAGTCGATGGGCTTCGGGAAGGAATCGCCCTTACTTGAGCATTTCCTGCGTGAGGCATACCCGAATCCGATGTTTTACTATGATATTGAAATGGACTCGCGATGAGAAAATTGCTAACATTTTTTCGGGGCGACTGGATTAATGAAGATGGACTATGGTTACTTTGGCGATGTAGTGACGTTTGATACAACATACCGGACCAACAACAATTTCAGGCCTATAGGTATTACGATTAAATTTCCACCGGTAGCGGGTGTTAACTTGTAGAGAACAGGTGTTCTCGAATACAGAACACGTGTTCTCGAATACAGAACACGTGTTCTCCAATGCAGAACACGTTTTTTGTATTATTAATTAACTGTGCTATTGTTAACCTAGTATAAATTTTTTTTTCCATCAGTGCTGTTTGTTGGTTTCAACAATCACCACGAGTCGTGCATATTTGGGGCGGCACTACTGTATGATGGAGCGAATCCTTCGTTCAAATTGTTATTCCAATTCATTTCGAAATGCATGTTGGGGAAAGCCCCTACGTCTGTTTTTACTGATCAGGATGCCGCTATGGCCGCTGCAATAAAGTCTGAGTTCCCCAATTCTTTCCATGGACTGTGTACATGGCACATTAAAGAAAATGCGGTCAAGAACCTGAGCACAATGTGGACTGCAGAGGTCAGAGAGCATTTTTTTAATGCTATGTACAATGTCCATGATGAAAATGAGTTTGATCAAGTGTGGGCCAAGCTCGAAAAGCGAATGTCTTATTATGGATAAATGTGGCCAAAAAACAAAGAGTACATTCGTGGGTCGAAGGATTCATTGCTTTCGAGAACAAAGTGGTCATCCGCATGGGTTAAGCAACACTTCACCGCTGGCATCTGCTCAACACAGCTTGAGCGAGTCGAACAATAGTGTCCTAAGAGGCTATCTAAAGGCCGACCACAATCTTGTCCAGCTTTTTTACACACTTCAACAGAATGGTGAGCTGACAAAGGTAAGCGCCGAATTAAAAAGAAACTTTGACAAGATGAACAAGTTGCCGAACAACAATACTCCGCATAGCCCACTGGCGAATAGTGCAGCCACACATTATACGCCAAATGTTTTCGCAATGTGGCAGGAACAGGTTTTGTTGTACTCCGAACCGGTCTGATTTAACTTAATACAAACTTCTGTATAGGGAACACATGTTTTGTTAATGAGAACACATGTTTTGTCAATAGGAACACGCTGAATTTATGGAGAAGACATGTACTTTTAGTGGAGAAAACACGTGTTCTCGACTAGAAAACACGTGTTCTGGTACACAGAACACATGTTTTGTTAATGAGAACACATGTTTTGTCAATTGGAACAAGTTCAATTTGCGTACGAGACATGTACTTTGGCGGAGAAAACACGTGTTCTCGACTAGAAAACACGTGTTCTGTGACCCAGAACACGTGTTTTGTTAATGAGAACACATGTTTTTTTAATAGGAACACATTTTCAGTAGCGGAGAAGACATGTTCTGCGATTGAGAACACATGTTTTGTTTATTAAGATCTCATGTTTTTTTGTGCGTGATCACCACCAATGGAGTACCCTGTTAGATCCATGTCCCGGGAAAAACCTTGGTAGTATGTTAGCGTACTCAGCAGTACAAGGATGTTTTTATATTTGGTGCGAGAGGAAAGCTGGATGAAAGACTTGTGATGGTTGATCCCCACAAGGCAATTGTTGAATGCGAGTGTAGATTGTTTGAAATCCTAGGTTTGCACTGTCGACATTGTCTTAGAGTTATGGAACTCCTAGGATCTTGTGGCGGCTACACAAACCTGAGAGGGTTGCCGACACACTACATTATGAATAGGTGGACAAAAAATGTGAAGAATGGTGTCAGTTTAGTATGTCCCAATAGTGGTAGGAAAGCACCCACTGAATATAGCGAACGCTACCAACAAATGTGTGGAAAGATGGTTATGCTGGTAACAACCGTATGTGGGAGCGATGTTGCTTATGACTTTGTGGATCGGTCATTTGATGAATTGTGCAAGCGTGTCAATTTGCTGCTCGGAGATGCTGGATCTACATGTCCAAATACAATTCCCGGTAACATTAAACTAAATTTTTCTCCTAATATGGGCGAACTCTAACAACCCGTCCTTTTGGGTATTTTTTATTGCAGATTTTACTCAAACAATGCCTGAAAGTGGAGTTCAACCTTCAAGGATAGAGTTGAAAAAACGGGCAGACCCAAATAGATCGAGGAAGAGATTAAAGCGAGTTGTAGAGATCAAAAGGCAAATGGCACGGGCTAAGCATGTTAAGCAAAGGCAACTGGAAGAAACCACGAGACTAGCACTTTAATATTGTATGGTAAACACATATTGTGGGTTTATGAAAAGAAATGTGGTGTATTGCAAACAAATGTTTTGTTACATACTTTCCAATTTAGGGGAACACATGGTTTTGGATACCGAACACGTGTTTTATTATACAGAACACGTGTTTTTGGATACAGAACACGTGTTTTTGGCTACTGACCACCTGTTTTTGTCTGACGAACACATGGTTTTGAATAAAAAACAAATGTTTTTGGATACAGAACACATGTTTTTGGATACAGAACACATGTTTTTGGCTAACATAATTAAATTATACACAAAAACAAAACAAATGTTATTAATCACCTATAACTATTATGTTCAACATCAAAATCCTAACCGAACCAGTTACATTTCACGAAATATCAATTCATTTCCGGCTGTTAGCCTTGTAGCTTAGGGACTTTTCCAAAACCTCTCACTAAATTTTGTTAAGTGGGTGACCCAAAATGCGAGCCACCAGCTTTTTCCTCAAAGCAATCATATGTGACGCAGTGGTCCACAGAGGAAAAAATCTTTGAGGAATGTGGCCCACCCAATGCTCCATCGCATTGCACACACAAATCCCACAGCAGTTTTTGTCCTCCGCAGGCTGGATGGGCACCTGGCCGTGTACGATTTTAAATCCTTTGAAGCTTAACCTAGGCTTTAATTTTGTCCTCGCCTGTGCCCCCCATTTCAGCTAAGACGACTTGAGCTGTAGTGAATGTACTTGGCCGCTTGTACCGCTGTCGTCGACTCACCAAACTATTTAGAATATACATTTCTTTAGATTTGACATTAACCACGTATACCCGTAAGTGACCGCCGTAAACGATCGGGAGGAAGAACTCGCTTTGGGAAAGAACATGTCAAGAAGAACGCTTTTTTACTGGGAAAAACACATGTTTATTGAATATAACATTTGTTTTTGACAAGAGAACACATGTTTTTTCCCTAAAAACACGTGTTCTCTTAAAAAAACGCATGTTCTTAAGCATAGAACATGTGTTTTTGATAAGAGAACACGTGTTTCAAGGAAAAAACATGTGTTCTCTTATCAAAAACAAATGTTCTCTGTTTAAGATAAAGTGTTCTTACCAATTCAACACCTGACGGATTCCAGCTGCCTTGTTCCTTCGCGTATAATCAATCCCGCCAAGCACTTGTTCTTCAACGAAATTGGCCATATCTCGCACTTTCTGTGAAAGTCCCGGCTTGCCAATTTTCCTTCCCATATCCCCTCGCAGCAGTAACTCTACAAACGACATATACATACAAGCACTCATTATCAATCATTTCGCTTTGTTCACGGCCACAAATATATACAAGAACCCATACGTACCGTTAGAAATGTTGTGAACCAAAATTTCTTCATTTGCCCATTCGTAGCTTCAATTTCTTCAACATTTAGGATATGGGCAAATGTATTAATGACATCATCAACAAGTTCTCGCCCCTGTGCATACAAGTCACCAAATCCTTCCTCCGCAATACCCACGTGCATTATCAAACATTATAAGATCGCTGAAATTTTAAAAAAAAAAGATGTTCAAGTCACCAGAACACGTGTTTCAAGGAAAAAACATGTGTTCTCTGATAAAAAACACATGTTCTTAAACATAGAACATGTGTTTTTGATAATAGAACACGTGTTTTTGGGAAAAACACGTGTTCTATTATCAAAAACACATGTTCTCGCTTTAAGATAATGTGTTAACTTAACAAATATCACATATCTAAGAATGTTAAAGTAACTTACTGATCTTCCCCATTCCAAGCATAATCAACCGTGGCAATCTCGCTTTCTCCGACAAAGAAGCATCATCTTTATTTTGCGTAGTGAAAGGAGAATTGAGTATCGCCTCTATCGGGCATGACCGGCCTCTGCCCTCGACAAACCGAGGATTGCCAAGAATAACCTCGATCACTGCCAATGCACTGCCTTTATGGGAACAAACTCTACTGGGGTCTTTTCACCGCCGAGATGTTCAGGATTTTGGGTAGGGGTTTCCAAATTATGCGTCACAAAGTCCCCCCCCGCCCAACATCTTCGCTCACCCCACTCCTCATAAGCTCTACCGGGTGTCTCTTGAATGTTTTCTTCAAGATTTGGGGGCAAGTGGTTTCCAAATCTTGCATGACGACGTCCCCTCGCCCAACAGCCTTCATTCTCCCCACTCATCACACTCGGGCCGGTGTCACTTCAATTTCTTGTTCAAGATTTGGGACTGGGGTTTCCAAATTTTGCATCACGAAGTCCCCCTCTCCAAAATCTTCAATCACAACACTCATCACAATCTGCCCTGGTGTCTCTTCAATGTGATCTTCAAAATTTGGGGCTGGGGTTTCCAAATCTAGCATCACGGAGTCCCCTGGCCCCAAATCAGACTTCTCTCCTTCCTCCTAATTCAGTAAATACAAAGTGTCATAATAGAACATGTGTTCATATTAAAGAACATGTGTTCTGAATCAAAGAACATGTATTCTGAATTCAAAAACACGTGTTCCGAATACAAGAACAAGTGTTCAAGGAGTAAGAACACATGTTCTTGTATTTGAAGCATTGTGGTAAAATGTTAAACGCATATTCTTCTTAAATAACAAATAATGTATGTGCTTACATCATTATAAAAGGCGAGTACCTCGTAAATAACAAATACTTTGGTCCGCTTTCCGAGCAATAAATTTGGCAATGTCGGTCTCTTCATCGCTGAAAGATGACTCAATTACAATTTCGCCTCACCCCTCGCTTCTTCCGTTTCCCTTCCACTTCAGCAACTCCACATTCATTTCTTTCCCAAAGATTATCAACTCCGCTCATCATCGCTACTCGAAACCTTCTCCTCTTGTGGGGTAGTCTACGCCTCTTCACAATCTCAAAGCCACGCCCTGCGGCGCACTATCCTCCGATTCCTCCAACAAATCCTCCTTAACATAACCCCCTCAACTTGCTAATTTCTTGGTTTATTTCAACCAACAAACTTCTCCTAAAGGCAATTTCTTTGTTCAAACTCTCCTTCTTTCATTCACAAGTTCCCTTAACTTTTGTTTTTTTCCTTCTCTCGTCATCACTTGCTGTATAGCAGCCTCCGCCGCATTATCGAAATTGCTTCTCCGGGAAAAGAATACTCGAACATACTTTTCATGTTTTCATAATCCCAAAGAGCACAACTGATCAGCATCTACTCGCACATTATTTCCAAAGAAGGAAATCCAAAGTATGCACTCGAAAATAATAAACTAAATTGTAAATAATAATGTAACACATGTTCTATGCATCATAAAACATGTAATATTCATAAGAACATTTTTTTTAAAAAAAAACCACGTGTTTTACTGAAAAAAACATGTGTTCTCTTTTCAAAACACATGTTCTAGTTTAAGAACATGTGTTCCTGATACAAGAACACATGTTCTATGCGTAAAAACACATGTTCTCTCGCTTAAGAACATGTGTTGAGAACATGTGTTTTTGATAAGAGAACATGTGTTTTACTGGAAAAAAACAGTGTTCTCTTATCAAAAACACATGTTCTTCGCTTTAAGAACATGTGTTCTTGATTAGAGAACACATGTTTTTTTCCGTAAAACACATGTTCTCTTATCAAAAACACATGTTCTCTCGTTTAATAACATGTGTAAACAAATGAATTATGAAACTTACCGTTAGAAAGTGCATGTCTCGCTGAATCCGATAAGTTAGTCATGCTCCGCCACAAACTTTCTGATGGCAACAAGCAAGTGACGAGTGGACAAAATTAACAATAAATTCTCCCCAGTTGTAGTCTTTGAAATTTTTTAAAAAGCATCGCATATCTAATGCTAACCATTTTACCGTTGTTGGCAATGAAAAGTCGACTCAAAATGTACAAATGCATAAAAAACGTGCCCATCTCGCAGGCTCATATGTGCTTCAAATCTAATTAAACTATATACTATGTCCTCATCTACGTATCCCTTATCGATATACCTATCCCCAAAAACTTCTCAAAGAAACTTCTTAACCTTTTCTATGGGAAACATTTTTTTCAAGTTCTTTATGCTCCTAAGACAGTGTTTAAGCCCCCATAGGCACTCCATAGACCCCCGTGCACGTCTTCTCCAAGAATTGTTAATGCATGCCCTCTCCAGCTCCGATGCATCTTTCGGATGCATCATAGTGCTTAATGGCATATTTCAGCCCATTCTTCATGTACTCCGCATAGCTTTAATCACAGTAAACCCTAAAATACCTAGATCCTTCAAAGACAAAGTGAGTATCGGGTTTATTCACCGCTCCATTTCCCCAAAGACTATTTGATTTAAACTCTATGATATTCTCTCAGAGAACGAGAAATTCCCACTTTTGTTTCTTTACCGAATCATGGGATGTCGATGCTAGAGTTGTCATCTTTTTTGAAACTTTTGTAGAGAAGCGTAAGAAACAAGATGAATTTTTTTTTCCAACACGAATACGCGTTCTTTGCAGCAGAATACGTGTTCTTGCTTGCAGAGTGAAAAAAAATTATTGATGAAAAAAATTGTGAAGGAAGGAAGAAGAAGAAGATAAGGTGAAAAGGCCCTTTTTTGCCTTTTTCACCGCTTTTTGCCTTTTCATACGTGTTTTTGCCTTTTCGCACTCGGGACCCCAAACGACGTGACATTTGCGTGTCTCGGTTTTTTTCCCTTTTGAAATTACATTTGTACTCTTTTAACCATTTTTTTAAATGCCACCAGCCGATTCCTTTGGAAACTGATCCAACGGCCATCTGACTGGCCCGCACGTACGGAATTTCCAGGGTTCCGCACAGGAGCCGGACTGGAGAGAGCATCGCCTCTCTTTTTCTTGTTTTCTGATATGATCCAATGTTGCCCTCAATCCCACGTACTGCTCTTTTCTTTATTTTTTATTTTTCTTGCTTCCTGATCCCATGTAACCCACGAATACCATGTTCTCCTTTTCTTTTTATGATTAATTCCTTTTCCCAGCAAACTCTTGCATTCAATACATATTCCAAATAAATTCCTATTTAATTTCAATCAATTACTCATCCAATTAAATTGCTAATTTAGTCCTCTAATTACGATACGTGTGCGAAACGGCCCTTAATAAAACGTACACATAATAAAACATGTAATATGTTATAAAAATAATTTTACACGTGGGCACATAATCATACGAAATAAATTATGCCTACACAGGTACTCGAGAAAAATAAATGACACGTCAAAAATCACGTACGCAAAAGTTACGGTTGTCACACTCCGGCCCTATCTTCTCCGGTAGGAAGAAAGAAGATGAAATTAATCGAATAAGAGATAATTTATCGGTCAACACCATAAGAGATTATTAGATAAAAATGGAAACAAAATAATATAATTATCTTCTAATCTAAACTGAAGGACAAATTAGTCTTTTTAATCTAATTTGCCCCTGGCAGGAGGAGATTTTCCTTTGCAATATCACTAGCCATTTTGGATATAAACTATTTTTCCATTTCGGATTTTAGACTAACATTTTGCTTTCGACTATATATAAACTTCAACAATTTACGGGTGCCCCGATATAAAAAATATTCAAAATTCCGACCAAAATTGATCATGTGACTGGCATGTGCCGATCAGATTAGGGGCAATTTCGTTCATACAAGGAAAAAAAATCCAATTTTACACGACCTACCTGTTTACAACCCGACCCGACTCGACCCGACAATCACCACTATCATCTCCATCTCCCCCTCCCCAACATTTCCACCATAACCATCATTACCACCATCATCTCCATCTTCCCTCCCCCATCATTTCCTCCGTAACCACCCCACCCACCCCTCCTTCCACCCCAGACTCCCCGCATCTCGATCTTATAGCATTAATATTGTAAATGATAACTGGTGATAACCATAAATCAATGGATGTCCAAAATTTGGGGATTAATTTTTGCAAGCATAAATAAATCATGGCAGGAAAACTGGAGAATATCAAACTTGTGCATTAATATTGTAAATGAGTGAATTCCTGTGTATGTATTGGACTTGTATTTTATGAACCTGTTATGTGCTCAGAATATGGTGAAAATGGTGGACTCGTTCAAGAACGATTTTTTTTTATCAATCAAGAATTATTTCTATCCATTCAGAAATCCACTTGTATAGAGAAAATTATTACATAATTAAGACATTAAATTAGAGGATCTAAATTAGCTAAGATCCCCTAAATACTTATTAAAGGAAACAAGATAATATTGTATTCCATCAAGTCAATCAATCAAGCTAAAGCACAATCAATCCAATCAATTAAGCTAACCCATATCTTTTGAAATTGACTTCTCTTTTTCACAAACTTCTTTTACCTTCTAAATTTTATTGGATTTGTACCAGCTGCCACATATGATGGTGGAGAAGATGGTGATGTTGGCGATGTTGATGGTGTTGATTGTGGTGATGGTGGTTATGGTGGAGAAGATGAAGATGGTGGTAGGAGGAGAAGATAGAGAATAAATGGGAGAAGACATGGAAAATGGGTCGTGTTGATTTGCTTGAGTCGGGTCGATTATTTATTTATTTTGTTGTTAAAAGGGTATATTGGTCTTTTTTAAAATTTCAGGCCAAATATAAGGATAAAATTGCTGGAATCTACCAATTTGTCTATATTGGGGCAACTGTAAATTGTTTAAGTCTAGGAAGAGTCGAAAATAAAATTTGAGTCTAAAACGCGAAAAGCAAAAGTAGTTTAATTCCAAAATAGGCTATTCACTCATTAATGAATATGGTAAACTATGTTTCGGATCCAAATATGTTTAAATATCTTTGAACGTATACGAACACAAATTCAGATAAAACCTCTATACAGTAGTACTCTCTATAAGAATAACCTCTTTATAGTAATAAATAATTATGGTTCCGACTCGGGGCCAATTATGTATAAGAATAAACTCTACATTGTAATATTCCATGTTTTTTTATGGTCATCCTCAAGAAATTTACCTTCATATAGTGATAAAATAATATTAAATATTAAATATATTTATATATCTACATAAAATATCCAAAATTATTAAATTATGTTATATTAAACTTAAGATGATATGAAATACTTATCTAAAGTTGTCTGTGATAAATTTATGATTATGCTAGTATTTATATATGTATCATAAAAAGAAAACAAACGGAAATACATAGCAAATATACAACATACATAAATGAATATTTTAAATTCATACATGATGTATATACATTGTTTTACATTTCCTAATTATTGCATGTACATGAATTAATCTTCTGAATATAATATATACACAATGTACATGCATGATATATGTACATTTGTTTTTTTTTAACTAATGAATCTTATATATTTTTTAAATTAATGTTTTTAAAATATGAAGGAACACATTTTCTAATGTCGTGTAATGTATATTAGTTATTTTTTAAAATTATAATTTTTATATGTAAGCCTCTATTTAAGAATAATCTCCCTATAATAATATTTTTCTCTGGTCCCAAGAGTATTACTGTATAGAGGTTTTACTTATCTTACAATTTGCATTCTTTTAGTAAAGCTCTAAAGAGAGGCAGGGGCGTCTCAATTATTTTGGGGGTCCTGTGCTAAATTAAAAAACGAGGCACTACCTAACCGGAGAAAAGTGACTTTAATCTAAATATAACAAAAAAATAATTACAATTGCATTATAACTTTTGTTCTCCAAAATGTACTTGAGCATTTTAAACAAAATTTTCAAAATAATAAATACTAACAAACTTTCTTCACTTGAAAATAGCAATACTTCTAGTTTTTAAAACCTCATAGAGGGAGATGGCCTCACACGTGGAGGAGCCCAATAAAGGTGGAATTTATTAAGCCCCACGTAGGAGGCGAGTATCGAACCCTCAACCTCACGGTCGTGGGCAGTGTCAAACCCCCACTGGGCTATGAACACTTTGATCGATCCTTTTATATATATATATATATATATATATATATATATATATATATATATATATATATATATATATATATATATATATATATAATTGGGGCCCCTAAGACTCGAAATGGATCGTTATACTAAAAATACAAATACATATTTTTAACACTTTTCTGGGTAGACCACTTTTAGCTGCCTGCGGACAACTTCTACATTGTATCAATGCCGCTCGTAGTGAAGTTCTAGCGGTTATTGAAGGACTCAAGCTCGCCATTCTTTTGGGCTTCGATCATTTTATTTGGAGACTGATAGTCTTGATACTATATCACATTTGGGTTGCCCGGGACGCGACTTTTTCGTTCTTGGTCCTATTTATGAGTATGCTAAGGCAATTATAGCTTCTTTTGATTATGTCTTCTTGCTTTTCGTTAAGCGTAGTGGAAACACTGTAGCACACTGTTTGACTCGGCATGGCCACTGCTTTCCTTCCAAACTATGGGACTCTCAATATCTCTCTGATGTAATGTCTGCGATCTCCACTGATCACCTTTATTATTAATCGAATGCACCCTTTTGGGTTTCAAAAAAAAAAATGGATAACTAAGTTTCTAGTTGTGCGGTCCCAACAAGGTACTGTGGGATGCTTCTTTGACGTTACGTCTTCAGTGTGGAATGAGAGTAAATTTTTTATGTACGAATTTTTTTTTGTCTATTGAATTAAAATATTAACGGTTAACATTAATTTAAAACGAACATCTAATTTGAGTCTCAAAATACCTATTCTGTTTTAACGTGTAATACCGATTATAAAGTGATAAATATATACTGAAAACAATTATTCCAATCCGTTCCGCGTCTCGGAGGGTAAATTCCAACCGAAGCAGAAATAGAATCAGCTCATCCATATGAAATTTACCGAAAAGGGGGCAGCCATGAGATATGGGCCACCGCTAACGGACAAGAAAACCACGTTATCCACTAACTATTTGTCTATTTCACCGCTAATACCGCTTTTTCGCATCCTCAACGTCACCTCTTTTAGGAACAAAAAATATCGTTTTTTTTGTGTGGCAAAGATAACATATTTTATTCATCGTGAAGACATCAAACCAAAATACGTACTTTTAATTCGTTATCTTACCAGGTAGTTTCATAACGTTTAAACTGCAACAAAAGTAGCAAATCATCTTTTTTTTTTTTTGCTAAATAAAATGTTAGTCTATTGATGAATCCATAAAAGGATTAGAAGTACAGACAGTGCCTCCCCTATCACATAGAACAGAAGGTGGAATAGATGAAGGATCTATTTGCCCTATTACAGTATTTCCTTTGGCCCAAAGTGCCAGATTATGAGCATGGGAGTTTGACATCCTGTTTGTATAAATAACATCCCAATGCTTAAATCTAGCAAGTAAAGCTCTCCCTGATTTAATTAGATCAATACCAGTCCAATGAAGATCAGAGGAGTGCCCTTTAAGACTCTTAAGAACATTTAAACAGTCCCCTTCAAATAAGACATATTTAAAATTTAAAGACTGCAACTTCTCCATTGCAATAAGAGCTGCATGAGCCTCTGCTTCAAAGGGGGTTCTAGCTTGATACCTTTGGATCCACATTCCCATATTTTCACCTTTGTCATCTTTGATAAGGAAGGAACTAACCGCTTCGTCGTCATGGATAAAACCCGCATCAAAATTAACCTTCAAAACATTCTTGGGTGGCAGTTTCCAAGTGGTAATTCTTTGGCTTGATTTCTTCTTCCAAGGTCTGGCTACAGCAGCTTCCCAATATGTTAAGGATTTGATTTCAATTTGTTTCAGGACTTCTTCTGCCCTTTTCCTCTCTTTGCCGTGGAGAACTTCATTTCGATGAAGCCAGATTTGTTCCAATGACACTGCAAAAAAATTTAAGAACTCAGAATTTGAAAAAGATGAGATAGAAAAAATAGTCGAGGGAGAAAAAACTTCCCTAATCCATCTAGATATGCTCCAATCATGTAAACCTGCCAAGTTGAATTTCCATCTAGACATAGACCACAAAGTTTGTGAAAAAGGACAGTTGATGAACAAGTGCTCTAAAGTTTCCTCTTCCCCTTGACATAGCATGCAAGTAGCATCAGTGATTGGGATACATATCTTCAATCTAGCTCTAATGGGTAGAGCATTGTTTAAAATCTTCCAAATAAAGTGTTTATGCCTGTTGTGCAGATGAGAGTTCCACAACTTGTTCCAGTGCTTCTTGTTAATAAGAGAAGATCCCAAGAAACTCTCATGGTTTACTGTTCTGTACGCAGACTTAACAGTAAATTGCCCTGTCGAAGAGGGCAACCACACCAGAGAGTCATGTTCCCCGGAGGGAATAATTTTAAAAATTGCAGCAGCAGTAGCACTTTCAAAGGTATGTTCCACTAAGGCTCTATTCCACCCATTTTGATTTGCATTCATCAAATCTTTGACCAAGGTACAAGAGCTTACCCGTCTGTCATCATTTGGCACCTTTAGACCATCAAGATAAGGAATCCAGTTGTCCTCCCAAATATTTGCTTTGGAATCCTTCCCCACTTTAATGCAAGTCCCTTTCTTGAGAATGTCTAAAGTCTTGACTATGCCGGACCAAATCCAAGAAGAATTTGCTCTAGGCATGTTCATGTCCAACAAATTTCCCCCTCTGAGATACTTTGCTTTTAACAGATTGACCCAAACCTTCTCAGAAGGTTGTAAGATAGCCCATCCTAGTTTGGTGATGCATGCCTTATTCATATCCGAAGCTTTCCTGAAACCCAACCCACCTGCCAATTTAGGAGCACAAAGAGAATCCCAAGACTTGAGATAAAGATGTTTACCAGAATTTTCCTTAAAACCCCACCAAAAATCCCTACTTAAACTATCAAGTTTGTTACAAAGGGAGATAGGCAGAAAATGGTTATGCATGATATGTATAGGGATAGACTGAGCAACAGACTTAACCAAAATGGACCTACCAGCTTGAGAGAGTGCGGACATTTTCATCTTTAACAAGCAATAAAAAATTAAAATATCTCTTTGCCAAAAAAAAAAGCTTTTATAAAAGAAAAGTCTTTTTTTTTTTATATTCTAAAAGTCTTTTTTTAGGTATTCTTTCCATTAAGTCTCTTTGAAAATATGGATCCTTGACCTGTTGGGTCTAATAAAATAAATCTTGAGGAAATTTAGTTTCAAATGGTAAATGTATACAATAAGCCGTTATAGTTCAGCTAATCTCACATCTAACTCCAAAAAGTATATACAATAAACTGAAATTCTGGTCTACATTATAAATTAATTTTAAATCAAAATCAGATTCTATATAATTTAATAATTCGATTTCATTTTTAAATTTAATTCAAAAATAAATTATACATCAATTTAAATTTTAAATCAAACAAAATTCAAAACAGACGGATCAAAATATGTTTTAAAAGTCTTGCAGATATTCTAATTAGATTTTTGAAGCCACTAATGGGCGAATTACAGCGGATAGTACCCTAGATCGGTCTATTGTAGCATGCCCCATGCCTGGGGAGAGTATTGCCTCACCAGAGGAGGAGAAGAACGCCTCACCAGAGGAGGAGAAATATTATTGCCCCATTTTGTGGGGAGAGGGTGTCGAACTTGGGACCGAAAGGTCCCCAAGCCAAAGACTTACCCACTTGGGCAAGCCTTTTGTTGACATTCTAATTAGATTAATGGGAACGAAATGCGGATTCACAAAAGAAAGTGCAAATAGACATCCGAAGCCGAATGTTCTATGAATCCAATGGTCCGTACTTCCTTAATCCTTAATCCATAATCCAAAGATCCATGTGTAATGTGGAATCTTAATAAATAAGAAGATTATACAATTAAGCAATCCACCACAATAGGAGTATCTATAAATTGTGGGCTAACTCCACAAAGAATCCTAACTGCCATTAGAGAATTAGAGTTGGTTACAAATTCTTTCTAAAGAATCCCAAATCCACAAATTCCATCCTTTACTTAAACATTACAATATCCCTTTTTTTTTTCCAATTGGAGAAGGAAAAAAAAGATTGGGTTTTCCAAGAGTCATTCATCATGGATGAAATAGGATTCATAATGCATTAATTGTTGTTTGAATCCTCCTCTGTATATAGCAATAGAATTAGTAGGATAAAAAAAGTTTTTTTTTAAAAAAAAATTTGTGTTGTTCTTGAAATGGGTGTTATTTTGGAGGAAGAAGAATCATCTGAAGTCCCTGTTTTGATTCCACCGCCTAATTTTCATATGGTGGAAGATAATAGCATTTATCGATCTGGGTTCCCTGAGCCTTCCAATTTCCCTTTCCTCCAATCCCTCAATCTTAAATCCATCATGTGAGTCTTTATTTTTGGGTTTTCTTGTCTATTTTTTCATATTATTGATGTTTTCGATGTAGAATATAGTTTTCTTGAATTTATATTCATGGGTTTTGATGGGATTTGTAAATGTCTTTTTTTCTTTTCTTTTTCCATTGATGTTTTTGGATAATACTAGGTTTTACGATGTGGATATTGATTTATATGGTTTGTGGGGTATGAAGAATTGGATCATGTATATTTTTCTCGAATTTATAATCATGGGTTTTGATGGGATTTTTGGGATTTTTTTTTATTGGTTTTATTGATGTTTTTGGATAATACTAGGTTGTTTGATGTGGATATTGATTTATATGGTTTGTGGGCTCTGAAGAATTGGATCATGTATATTTTTCTTGAATTTAAATTAATGGGTTTTGACGGGATTTTTTAAATTTGTTGTTATTTTGGGATGCAGATATCTCTGTACTGAGGCGTATCCAGAAGAGAATTTGGAATTCCTAAAAATCAACAATATCAAGCTCTTTCAATTTGGCATTGATGGCACTAAGGTAACCCTTTTTCGTCCTTGGATTCTTTGATCTTTTTGTTGTCTGGTTGATTCTATATGTTTGTTGAATCCATGACATGAAGGAGTATAATTTTATTCTATATCTTTGATTTCTAAGAAAAACATTATTTGAAAGATCTAAACTATTGATTTCATTCGCAAAATACAATCTTTTAAGCGAAAAGAGTGAAAATCAGATGTATTTCCTAGAAATCTTATTGAACGAATTGAAGGTATCTTATATGTAGAAGATCCGTTTTTTGATGTATTTCCAGAGTTGCTGTTTTTCTGTGGTCATTGGCATTTCTTATTTGGAAATTTTGAGGGTCTAGTAGATCAATAGTGTTGAGGACGTCGATAGATAGTTAACTAGAAATAGAAAATTAGAAATGGTCTTTTGGCATCATGATCACTAATAAATGTTTCATAACGCGAGGATTATGGACTTAACATAAGTTTATTTATCAAAGAACCCTCCTTTACCTTTTAGTTCTTCTTTTCAGTAATGCAAATTAAAGTATCGAGATGATTTAGACTGTCTATGCTGCTCTATTTGACTATCTATCTCGAAGTCTTTCTCCGCTAGCATATTTTGTTAATCTAACTTATAAAGAAATCCATGGAAATTGATATGATTTAAACTCTGGTTTGGAACTGTAGTTTCATGTCAAATTCCCTGAGAACGTAGCTTGAATATCTTTTATTGTTTACGTACTTTAATTTTGTACTTGCAGATGCCAGCCACCATCCCAAGGAGAACTATAACTGAGGCTTTGGAGATCTTAATCGGTACTGCATCGTTACCTTGCTATCCTTCTTTCTGCAGTTTCTGGTTAGAAGTCTTTTAAGCTATCGACGCTGAAGTACTTTTTCGTGTTGTTTTATTTCAGATGTGAGAAATCATCCAGTCCTGATCCATTGTAAACGTGGAAAGGTATGTTAAAAGTTCATCCTCCCGCTATTATCTATATAAGAAACAAAATTTGCCATCAGAATCTTGTGCTTGCGCATGTTTATGTGTTTTTCTACGGCATGTATCAGTGGATATATTTTCTTGCCACTTGTGTAATAATCATACATCTAACGTGTTTTTTTCTGCAAATGTGAAATAAAACATTCAAGAATTTGACATAGAAGGAACGTTTCTTTTATTTCCTTTTACCTTTTTTTTTGTGGGGGGTGGGTTAAGAGAAGTAGGAATCCTTCTGGTTCCGTATTTATTTGTACTTCCTCTGCTGTCACCGATGTGTGCTCCTTATTTATCTGTTCATATGAGCTGTAGATCTGTTGTCATAAATTATTCATACAAAAAAAAGAGACCTGTTGTCGTAAATTTGAATATTTTGTTCTCTAATTAGATCATCCGTCGGGACTTCACTATGGTATATGGAAATCTGCTTCTTTTGTTGATTCACGTAACTCATATATGGTTCTTGTTGCAGCACCGAACAGGTTCCCTTGTCGGTTGCTTTAGGAAACTGCAGAACTGGTGTCTATCATCCGTTCTGGACGAGTACAAGCGTTTCGCTGGCGCAAAATCAAGAACAACAGACATGTTATTCCTGGAGAAGTACGATGTTTCATGTCTAAGGCATTCTCTTCAGACCCTTATATATCAGTACCAAGGTTATGGTTCAAAAAAGAGGCGTTTACTTTACAAAGAGGAGCTTAAACCAAAGTCGGGTATAACTTCCATTTAGCAGCGATGATTCTCCCATTCGAATTTTAAATGGAGTTGGACGATCCTCTTCCCTTTACCCTGTGTTGTTTACTGTCAAACTTTTACGCGTATTCTTTTAGCGAATATGTTAATTTCTCTGTTGGGATCGCGTAATATTGAATGATACAAAACTTTGCTCCTTTGAATTGTTCTTCTGCAATATATTTGGGAGGAAAGTTTTGCATGCAACTTTGGATTCAAAATCTTTTGTTGTCTTGATATTCTTATGAATTCCAAGAACTGAAAATGTCCAATACTTAGCAGATTGTTATCTGAAAGTGAAGATAGATGAATTAGTGTGAATCCTCAAGCGAAAGGAACAGGCCTGGTTTTAGTTTATTATTCCCATGGGAATTAAAATGGTTTATCCCCCAATATCCTCGTTCTAAAAAGAAAATAAAAAGGAGCAAATGGATATTTCTCTCACAAAAGTAGTTTTGTGTTCTATTTCTGGTATAAATAGTTTTTTCGATATCTTTTCTGTCTTAAAAATAACTTTGTATGATATTTTTGACACATAGTTTTCCGATGCATTTTCTAATACAAGAAATTTGTGTGCTATAAGTGTCATGATGCGAACTATTTAATTCAAACTCGACCCGACTATTGACCTGGAAGCCAGCACTCTATTCTCTGGTGTATTCTAATTAATGGGTAAAATTAGCAAATATCATGCACATGTACATTTGATGCCTAAAGCCACCATTCCACTTTGAGATGTTAAATCATTATTAACAGTTCAATTGTTAATCTTTTCAGTTTATTAGTCTATATGGATGTCTTTCATACGTATTCCAATATTACTGATTTTGCGTACCTTGTTTTTTTTTTGCTAAATAAGAAATTATTCATTAATCATAAAATAGTTGAAGCCATTACAATCGAAAGATAATCTGAAAATACAAGAAAAAAACAGTTGTTCAATGATTTAGATAACCATCATAACAGATAAAAGCCCATACTCCGGAACTGGGTAAAAAATACTAATACTAGTAGAAAAAGTAAATACATAATAAAATTCTTCTCAGTTTCAACATGACGTTGCCATAACTATGCCATATTCTTCCGTCTGAGCTCTATGCTGAACAGTTTTTTTAGTACATATGGAACGTCTTATAACAGGTGTTTTGAAGCTCAAGACAGGTATCCTGAGGTTCAGAATAGGTGTTCTGCACTGTAAAAATAAAACATGTGTTTGTTTTAAATCAATTTTAACCGTAAAAAGTTTAATCTAATTAACGAGAGAATCTTCTCATGTGCGGAATTACCATATTCCGCACTGGAGTCAACATCCACCTTCTTGTCCTTGTGCCTTTCTTCTATTTGTTTTCGCTCATATGCTGCGAAACTTGTAATAATCAAGGAAGTACTCTAAAAAAGGTTAAAAAATGATTTATGAATTATGATAGCTAGATTTATATTTTTGTAGTTGCTAAATAAGAAATTATTTATTAATTATAAAATAGTCGATACTATTACAATAAAAAAATAATCTAAAAATATAATAAATTAAAAGTTATATAATGATTTAGACAACCATAATAACAGATAAAACCACACATTTCGGGATTGGATACAAAATCTTAATAATAGTAGATAAAGTAAATATATAATAAAATTATTCACAACATCTTTCTTATAAATGAATCATCTACAAAACCGTGAGCGTATAAACCGTCTAGTAATAGATTATCTCCGAATTTATTCATTTTTTGGTCTCTATGAATGTTCGGAACTTATTGTAGCTTTATGCCCAAAAATAAGAAACTAAAAATGAAACATCAAGAAAATTATACTATCTTATTTCAATCTTCCTCATTTTCCCATGACTCCAAATCGCCTTCACTAGAATCACATGCATTATTTTGCTGTTGAATTCCCCCCAAGGCAGGTTCATTTTTATTTTATTAATTTTTTAAGCAATGGATGATTGAATTAAGGCACGGTATAAATTATGAGTAGGGCCAGGCAAAGCCCCCTAGGGCCATGGTTCGATAAACAACCATAGACATTTCTGTCATCTCAGACCAGTCATATTTTGATGAAAACACTACAATTTATATACGGCACAACAAATCTCAATTGTTAAATTATATATTTGATTTGTTCTTCTTTAAGAATATTTATCTCAAACAGAGTGAACATCTTGGATTAGTCCGTCTGCCTCTTTGAGACTGTTTTTTTTTTTTCTAAAAAAAAAAAAAGCTCCTTATTATGATTAAACAACATTTAAGGTTAAAAAATTTTCCGCACATGCAGAAAATAATGTGTGGTGCAGCGGTGTTGTGATTTGTTGGAATTTATTTTTATCCCTTTAAATTGAAATATAATTTCTAGACTGGACAAATAAATTTCTGGACTGATAAAATTAATTCTGGACTGTAGATTAACTTTCTGCACAAAAAATCTGCACTGATAAAATTAATTCTGCACTGGAAAATAATTTTCTGGACTGATAAAATTAATTCTGGACTGTAAAATAACTTTCTGCACAAAAAAAATCTGCACTGCTAAAATTAATTCTGCACTGGAAAATAATTTTTCTGGACAGTAAAATTAATTTTCTGCACTGAAATTCTGTAGTAATAAAATATTATCAGCACTGGAAAAATATTTTTCTGGACAGTAAAATAATTTTTCCTGCACTGAAAATTATACTGCAATGAAAAAAATTAAATTACCGCAACCTTAACCGGTTTTGGATTTGATTATCATGGGATCGAGATAGCAGTTAACCGCTTCCCCTTAAGTTCAATATGTCCCGCCTTGGATTAAGCTTCGGCACTCTTGAACACTCGAACTCCCAAGGTCATAACGCCCAACACCTTTCTGCTTTCTCAAGCAAAAGAAGCGTAAGCCTTTCGAATATTTAACGAGTATCAAACTCTCGGGAAGAATGCGAATGCGAGGGGTGAAAATATGACCGTAATGCGAGGAAGAGAGGGGTTTCGAAATTAAAGCCGACCCATAATGCCGCATTACCCCTTAGCTAGCTTTCAATATCGTAATTAAGGGCAGCCCATAATGTCTGTCTTAATCCCCTCTCAGCTTTCGAATTCAAAATGAAAAAATAAATACCGGATGCAAAACGTAGCTGATCGAGCCCGCGTAATTTTGTCCGAGCATTCGTAGTACGCAGGTCGTGCCTGCACACAAGTTCAAGCTATTTTGGCATCAACAGAACTTCGAATTGCACCCCCCTGCGCGGGCGCACACGAGGTTCTCACATAGGGCATAATACAAGTAACACAATTTAAACCCATGTTAATCACTTTAACATATAAAGTGATTTTCTCTTTCATGGGTTTCCTATGTGGGATGTGAGTTTAAAAACCTCATTTACCACATTTCATCTACCCCACTTTATACCAATTTATCATTCACACCAAGAATTGGTTTTCTCACATGTTATATATCATCGCGAAGCTTGCGCAACCCACTTCGTGATAAACTCAATAACATTCAAAACCGAGCGGTGTAACATATAAATATATTAGCTCAAATATGTCCTCACGACACATTAATTACACATTAATTCTTTGAGAAAAAACACATTCTCCAACAATCCCCCACATGAATGAAAATCTTTTATAAAATGCGCATGAAATGCAATGCAAGAGTTCGGCGAGAATTCGTTGCATCAGGATAGGTAGTTGTTAGCCTTGAACCTTCCCTAGTGAAATACCATCGGATACACTTGCTAACCAGTGGACGCGATGCCTTGAACTGTTCAGCGTTTTTTGTGTGTATCAAGACAACGATACTCACACAACGATTTCTCTATACTGTTAAACGATTCTTTCGTTGTTGTCCATTTCGGCCCTGGACTGCCTTGGAAATGTTCATCGAATGCTCTAGAGATTTAGCCCTAAAGTCATCTCATAGAAGTGGCCCCTTCACATTCGATATAGGTGATCTCTTATTTAGAAGTATCCTGTCATACTTCACGTGATACGTATAAGGATCATTGAAAACTTTCGTTTATCCTCCAATGGACAAAGTCTATCACTCTTTCACCTTAGGAATAAGCTGGGAACTCATTTTCCCGAGTGCTTTGTTCGACTCCCCCCCACAATTCGGTTGTCCCTTTGAACCTGCAATTGGGCTTTACAATTCAGGTAGGGTTGCCATCATAGTGGTAATCAATTTTACGGGCTTCAGCCCCATTCCCCTCGATGAAACCTCAACAAGATCTCTCGTTAGACCTTTTGTTAATGGGTCCGCTATATTTTCTTTGGATCTCACAAAATCCAAAACTATAACACCGGTTTTCAAAAGTTTCTTTACTGGATTTATGTCTACTGACGTATATGTCTAGACTTCCCATTATACACATTATTTGTTGCTTTCTACCAATAGCTCGACATGCTATCACAATGTAAGCTAAGTGGTGGCATTGGTTTTGAAAACATTGGAACATCTTCCAAAAAACCACGTAACCATTCGGCCTCTTCGCCTGCTAGATCCATAGCTATGAATTCTGATTCCATAGTTGATCTCGCAATACAAGTTTGTTTGCATGATTTCCATGAAACCGCTGCACCTCCAATTACAAAAAATGTATCCGCTATGGATTTTATATTTTTGGAATCTGCTATCCAATTTGCATCAGTGTACCCTTCAAGTACAGCTGGATATCTAGTATAAAATAATCCATAGTTAGCAGTGTACCTTATATATCTAAGTACTCTAACTAACGCTCTCCAGTGCTCATAACTGGGATTACTTGTATACCTCGCCAGCCTATTGACTGAGTTTGCAATATCTGGTCTAGTACGACCCATGAGATACATTAGACCGCCTATGATCCTAGAATATTCAAGTTGTCGCACTCCTTCTCCACGATTCTTGTGAAGATTAGCACCTACTTCCATAGTGTTCTCGCAATTAAATCACTTCCTTTATCAAACTTGTCTAATATTTTTTTCAATATAATGACTTTGAGAAAGTGAATATCCATCTGATGTTTTGGTAATCTTCATTCCAAGTATTACATCAGCATGTCCCATATCCTTCATATCGAAGTTTCGAGACAACAATTTCTTGGTAACTTTAATATTTTCTTTGTTACCAATAATTATCATGTCATCTACGTAGAGACAGACTATTACATAATCGTCTTTGCTTCCTTTCACGTAGACACATTTATCACTCTGGTTTATTTGAAAACCTATTGATAGCATTACACTATCAAATTTCTCATGCCATTGTTTAGGTGCTTGTTTTAATCCATACAATGATTTAACAAGTCTACACACCTTGTTCTCTCGCCTCGGAACAACATACCCTTCGAAAGTTGTTCCATATAAATTTCTTCTTCCAGTTCTCCGTTAAGAAAAGCTGTTTTCACATCCATTTGATGGATCTCCAAATCAAACAAGGCTGCAAAAGCAATAATTAGCCTGATTGATGTTTTTCTAGATACAGGGGCATAAGTGTCAAAATAATCAACACCCTCAGTTTGTCTGTATCCTTTAATTACAAGTCTTGCCTTGTACTTGTCAATTGTACCATCAGGTCTTATCTTTCTTTTAAAGATCCACTTGTGACCTAATGCTTTACAACCTGGTGGAAGTTCCACAAGTTCCCATGTATGGTTTTGAAGAATTGAATTTATTTCACTATCAATTGCTTCTTTCCATAAATCTGATTCTGGAGAAGTAATTGCTTCTCTATAAGTCAAAGGATCATTTTCTAACAAGTAAGTTAGAAAATCTGGACCAAATGACTTTTCCCTTCTAGCTCTTTTGCTACGTCTGGGTTCTTCAACTTCTTCTTGAAGTTCTTTTTCCCCCACAATCCTCTCAACTTGATTGTTTTTAGGGTCTAAGCTTGAACGCTTAATGTAAGGAAAAATCCCTTCAAAGAAGGAAGCATCCCTTGCCTCAATAATTGTATTTACATGCATTTCAGAGTTATCTGATTTATGCACTAAAAATCTATAAGCACTACTATCCTGTGCATATCCTATAAACACACAATCTACCGTTTTAGGTCCTATTCTCGTCCGCTTAGGGGGCGGAATTGGAACCTTTGCTAGACATCCCCAAACTTTTATGAACTTATAAGAAGGTGCATAACCTTTCCATAATTCATAAGGAGTTTTATCTAGTCTCTTATGTGGTAGTTCTGCTTTAGGATGTGATTTGCGGAAAGCAAAGCTTCCCCCACAAATTCTCAGGGGTGAGCCGTAACTTATTAGCATTGCATTCATCGTCTCTTTAAGAGTTCTCGTTTTTGCGCTCTGCTATTCCATTTTGTTCGGAGTATAGGGAGTCGTTGTTTGATGAATTATTCCACTTTCAAAGACACAACAAATGGGATACATATTCTCCACCCCTATCACTTCTTAGCCTTTTAATTTTCTTGCCAAGTTGATTTTCAACTTCAGCTTTATAATGGCTAAACATAGTTATTGCTTCGTCTTTACTTCTCATTAAGTAAACATAGCAAAATCTTGTGCAATCATCAATAAAAGTGATGAAATAACTTTTACCGCCTCTTGATTGCACATATTTTAAATCACATACATCAGTGTGAATTAAGTCTAACGGTTCTGAACTTCTTTCAATTGAATGAAAGGAGGATTTAGCTAGCTTTGCCTCAATACAAGTCTCGCACTTGTAATTTTTATCAATGTTAAATTTTGGAAGTAAGTTTAATGAAACTAACTTTTGTATACTTTTAATATTTACATGACCTAGTCTATCATGCCATAAATTAAAAGACTCAACAGAATAAGCAAATTTAACATCTTTATTAGCCTCTTGGGCAATTTTCCCAGCTGAGCTAGTGGGAGCCTCGCTACATTAGTGCTAATTGGCTCAAGCACTGTAGTACAGTCATTACATTCATTTTAAATAAACTACCAGACTAAATACCCTTTTCCCACAAAGGCACCACTCTTGGTAAGAATAAACTTGTTTGCTTCAAAGACAAGTCTAAAAACCTTTGTTGTTCAAAGACTATTCCCGAAATGAGGTTCTTCCGGATCTCTGGCACATGGCACACATCAGTCAGAGTCACCTCCTTTCCCGAAGTCATTTTTAGGACAACAGTGCCCTTTCCCTCTATTTTGGAGGTCGCAGAGTTCCCCATATAGCAGACTCCATCTTCCACAGCTTGGTATGTCTTGAACATCCATTTATTAGTACAGATGTGACTAGTGGCCCCCGTATCAACAAACCACTCCTTTTGGTTGCCTCCAACCAAGTTTACCTCTGAAACGACAGCTACCAGATGCATGTCTTCCATTCCAGAGCCCAGTCTTCCATCTTCTCGCCACATTAACTCAGGGCGACCTTTCCGATTCCGGTTGTTATTCCCAGCACCAGGATTTCTCTTGTTCTTATTATTTACCGCAACTCGACTGCGGCAATCTTTTGCTTTGTGGTTAGGTTTACCACAAACATAGCAGGTTCCCGTAAACTTGGAGTTTGAACCTTTTGACTCATTAGGACGCTTTCTCTTAGCGTTATTCCTTGAGTTGTCAATTTCAACCACATTAGCCTTAGCGACAAAGCTATCGGGGCTTCTTACTCATCTTCCGTGAGTCCCTGCTCAATCCTCGGCTTTAACATTAGATCTTCCAGAGTCATTTCCTTCTTCGTGTTTCGTAATGCTTGAAATCAGCCCTAAGAAGCGAGGAAGCTTCAATCAATAACGCCACTTGTAAAGTGTCGTTAATTCCCATGCCCTCAGCGGCAAGATCATGATATATCTTTTGAAGCTCTTCACTCGCTCAAGAACAGTACCTTCCATCCACCATCCTCGAAATCATGGAAACGAGCAAACTATAAACTTTTTTGGGACTCGCGATCGTCCACAAGATATTTTTTTTCAAGAGAGATTCCCATAAATCTTTTTGCCGTACTTTTTTTTCATAGTACAACCGATAAAGGGAATCATCTAAGTTCATTAATATACTCGTGCCGACATGAGTAGTCCGCACTTAGCCACGCTCGCATCAGTGGTTTCGATTGAGGATCATTGTTGTCCTCCACCGGTTTATCCTCGTGATAAACCGAATCGGGATGTTGAGTGGTAAGGAAAAACATTATTTTTTTCCTTCCACAACTTAAAATTACCGCCACCCTTAAATTTTTTTCTGGGTTTGTCAAACCGACCAAACCGAATTGGTCGGTTTGGCATGGCAGCCACAAATGGTGGAAAGGCGGTCTCAATACCGCCCTGCCCTGATCACCGAAATGAGGAATCGCGGTTGTTGGTACTCCAACCTGGAACATCACCGTAACTGTAACCAATCTCTCATTGCAGCAAAGATTTTGATTATCAAGTATTTGCCATTTTTCCTCTATAATAAAAAACAATAACAAAGTTAGTAATCTATTATAGAAATAGCAGCAGAAAAATAAACACAAACTTAATCACAAAAGTATTGAACTTAAGAATGTTGGAATTTATTTTTATCCCTTTAAATTGAAATATAATTTCTAGACTGGACAAATAAATTTCTGGACTGATAAAATTAATTCTGGACTGTAGAATAACTTTCTGCACAAAAAATCTGCACTGATAAAATTAATTCTGCACTGGAAAATAATTTTCTGGACTGATAAAATTAATTCTGGACTGTAAAATAACTTTCTGCACAAAAAATCTGCACTGATAAAATTAATTCTGCACTGGAAAATAATTTTTTCTGGACAGTAAAATTAATTTTCTGCACTGAAATTCTGTAGTAATAAAATATTATCAGCACTGGAAAAATATTTTTCTGGACAGTAAAATAATTTTTCCTGCACTGAAAATTATACTGCAATGAAAAAATTAAATTACTGCAACCTTAACCGGTTTTGGATTTGATTATCCTGGACGAGATAGCAGTTAACCGCTTCCCCTTAAGTTCAATATGTCCGGCCTTGGATTAAGCTTCTGGCACTCTTGAACACTGAACTCCCAAGGTACAACGCCCAACACCTTTCTGTTTCTCTGAAGCAAAAGAAGCAGAAGCCTTCGAATATTTAACGAGTATCAAACTCTCGGGAAGAATGCGAATGCAGGGGGTGAAAATATGACCGAATGCGAGAGGAAGAGAGGGATTTCGGATACTCATTTTTTCTGCGCGAGGCTCCCTTTTATAGGCTCCCAAAATGCTTTGTAATCGCTATGGTATTACTCACAGTAATAACCAAATTGCGCTGAAATTAAAGCTGACCATAATGCTTTGCATTACCCCTTAGCAGTTTCAATATCGGAATTAAGGGCAGCCATAATCGTTTGTCTTAATCCCCTTCGCAGCTTTGAATTCAAAATGAAAAAAATAAATACCGGATGCAAAACGTGGCTGATCAGGCCCGCGTAATTTTGTCCGACATTCGTGTACGCAGGTCGCGCCTACAAGTAACACAATTTAAACCCATGTTAATCACTTTAACATATAAAGTGATTTTCTCTTTCATGGGTTTCCTATGTGGGATGTGAGTTTAAAAACCTCATTTACCACATTTCATCTACCCCAATTTATACCAATTTATCATTCACACCAAGAATTGGTTTTCTCACATGTTATATATCATCGCGAAGCTTGCGCAACCCACTTCGTGATAAACTCAATAACATTCAAAACCGAGCGGTGTAACATATAAATATATTAGCTCAAATATGTCCTCACGACACATTAATTACACATTAATTCTTTGAGAAAAAACACATTCTCCAACATGATTCACGCGTTATCTCAAACCATTTTTCGTAGGTGGAAATTGTATGTCCCCATACATGTATTAATCACTCAAAATTTACCATATTAGGTACCTGAATAAGAATACATAGGAGATATGCGATTTTTTTTTTGGCATTTTTCGTGGCCTCTGAGCAGTTCGGTTAATGTAATTTTGCATATCTCAAGGGTCTATTAATAATTGAATATAGAAAAAGAAACTACTTTTAATATTTACAAATCTGAGTGGTCCAAATTTGTAATTAAGCAATTCAATTATCTCCACATCTATCGTTCCTGGAAGAAGATAACTGCCATTAATATAGTAGAGGAAGGAACGTCGATCGTAGGCTCGATCTCAGATAGTGATTTCCACTCCGCAGTGAATTGAATCCGGCGGCGACACAATGACGATGGATCACGCCGAACTCACAACTGATGAGGTACAAATTTCATCAATTACATCCACGGATTTAAATCACAATTTTTACGTTTTTTTGTTTAATTATTGTTTTGTTATTCGCTGTTGATCTTCTGTTAATTCACTGCAATTTTAAGTTTTTTCAATTAATAGCTGGATGCGATTCCGTTTTTCTCGCACAAACCTTTGGTTGTTTTTTTTATCCGTTCTGTGTAATGATGTTGTATTTTCAGTGTTAATGAATTGATTAATTTCTGAATTGTTGACGAAAATGATCTGGAAGATGACATAATGTGATGGTAAATGACGAAAATGAATTCTGAAGTTGGATTAGATGGTAATAAATTGAAATATTGATCAGTGTTTCCCCCTGTAGATAGACACTGTTATATTGGGGAACTTGTGTATTAAATTTTTTAGCAAAACTTATTTCTTCTAAAATATCAATATGCATTTCCTTATTTGTTTGACATTGTCTACCAAATCATCTTATCTCCACTTTGTAATTATTGACAATGGGACATGAGATGGTTACTGGTCAATATAATTGCAAGAACTCAGATCCTCTGCTGAATTTAGGTTTTGACAGTAGTTCAGCTTGTTGGTGCCAAAGGAAAAAGGGAAAGAAGGTGCCCAGGGGTGGGGGTGGGCAAATAGCAAATATTTGCATTAGGCTTTGTAGAATTTCATTAAACTATGATTTACCGGAAGTAATTTTAGTAAATAATGGTGAGTAATTATCCTGGTGTGATCTTTTTTGTAAAAACCGACTCTTGGTGCATTTGGGAACAAAATTAGGCCCTTCATGGCTTGCTTGCTTGATCATTGGAATTTGGCATCGAATTTTGCTTCTTGCTACACTAACAGTTTGCTTATTATTGCAATGATGGTCATTGCTGTGGCCTTTTCAAGGTAAATTGATCACTGCAGTGAGCTAAGGACTTGACCTGATTGTTTTATTTTTTTTTTCCAGGTTTTAAGGAGAGATATTCCATGGGAGACATACATGACAACTAAACTGATCACTGGAACTGGTCTGCAGCTTTTAAGGAGATATGATAAGAAAGCTGAGAGTTACAAGGCCCAATTGCTGGATGATGTATTTCTCTATCTTACCTAACCTCATATCACAATTTGATTTTGATTATCTTTTTTAGCTAATTGTTTGATTATCACTATGATGCATCTTTTACAGTATCCAATGCTGTACGTATACTTTTTTAGTATCCATAGCTACTGCAACAATATAATTTAAATATTTTCAGTTTTTTGCTCTATAGTTCTTGCAAGTGTATGTGTTCATTAGATTGTTCTGAACAAATCTGGCAATTAAAACAGATACTCTCTCAAAATATTTAGGGAGAGTCTGCACAGTGCAAAACATTGCCGGGGGGTTGGGGGAGAGGAGAATGTGTGTGTGTGTGTGTGAGGAATGATTATTGCTAGAGGATGCAATTGCACATCTAGGTTTTTGGTTTGGGAGGGTATACTGGTTCCATGGATGCAAACAGAGGTTGATGATGGTGCAGGAATTATGCAACATTATTGTGGCTTGGTGCTGGTTTCATTGTCATGACAGGTCGAGGGGTTGATTGGTTAAAGTTTGTCTTTTCTCTGTGTGTTTCTGTTTTGGATTGTCAAGTAATAGGGGTTGGAGAACTCAAAGATGAAGGATTATCAAATTGAGGAAGATTTGACTACAACTTTTTCACATAACGGTGCCATGGAAGTCGCTGAGAGAATGCCCTAAAATCAATGAGCGGGTGACCTATAGTCAGTTAGGGGTAATTTTTCCCGTTCCCCAGGATTAGTTCAGAACATTTTCAGTTACATTTGGTAGCTCATTCTTTATGTTAGTTTAAGCTCGCAGTTTTCATCCGGTTCTTTAGTTTTTGTTGCTTCAGGAGAGTTAATTCAGCCAAAAAAATTTAAAAATCAGGAGAGTTAAGGTTTCCTTGAATGACGCAAGACAAATTTAGGTTCTTATATTTGTTCAGAGTCTAATTGTCTCTACAAAGCATTATTTAGTTTTCAGTTCTAAATGTTGTTTGTACTCCAATAATTGGTTCTGTTGTTAAGTGGGCTTCTTCTTATCTTCTTGCAACAGAAGGTTTAGAGAAGCCTGCTAAATATGAATCTCGGAAATAATTATTTTGACCTGTCAAATGGTGGCTTTTTTCACAGGATGGTCCAGCTTATATTCACGTATTTGTCAGCATTTTACGAGATATATTCAAGGAAGAAACCGTAGAGTATGTTCTAGCTTTGATTGATGAAATGCTCACTGGTAAGAATATTTTTAGAGCTCCTTTCATGTAAAGGTTTCATATTTTGCTACCCTCAATAGTTAGTTGCTATGATTTATTGTTTTAACTACTTTGCTAATGTTACTGTTGCAGCAAATCCCAAAAGAGCAAGATTATTTCATGACAAGTCTCTTGCAAATGAAGACACTTATGAACCATTCTTAAGGTAACTATTTGGTTTCTATTACCTCTGAACTTGTAGATATTATTCTTTGTACCAATGGACTATTGTGATGTTTTGTAGAACTCTTTCGGTTTGTAATTTCTGTCTCCATTTGCTACCTGTTGCATTTCACGCTACAGATTATTTCTTTATTAATTTTATAGAAGCATCTGACTTTGCTATTGAGACATCTCAATCATCGAGAGAAGTGTTTATCAAAAGTTTGTGATAGAATTACGAGAAAATATATTCTTTTGAAAGATCCTGTTCTTTAATCCAACTGAAGGAAAGAAGCTGTCTTGTACTCTTGTTTTTTTTCATTATAATCTATGACCATAACTTATGAAAATTATGATTCAGAGATGCTCTGATTAGTTTATGTTGTTTTATTCGAGTTATTGGCTTGTCCACATAATTAATATGTGAGCTGCCCCAGTTTAAGAATTCATTCCACCCCCACCCCCAAAGAAAAAGAAGAGTCATAGTTTATGAAAAAAATAAAAAAATGACCTAGAACTGTAAATGCTGTTATCAATTGGAGAATTTACAATAAGTGCCGCCATCTATTTACTTAGACGAGCCTTGCTGCTAAAATGTGGGAAACTCAGCACTTGACTTTGGTTCTTTAGATCTTCCTTGTTGAGAATTCAAAACTTTCTTTGCTCTTTTGAAATATTTTGATGCATGGGCTCAGATTTCTCTTCCCTTATTCATGAAATAGTTCGATAATGTCCTTAGTTCAGTTCAGTTGTTATTCTCTCTCTTTCCCTTGAATAAGCAAAACCTCAAAACCACTTCCCTTTTATTCTTGCAGACTTCTCTGGAAAGGTAACTGGTTTATACAAGAAAAAGGTTGTAAGATTCTATCCCTTATAGTGAGGTACCATCCATGACCTATTTACATGTTAAGCGTACACTAACCAACGCTAATTTATCTTACTACCTCCAATGTTTTCTACTATTCTAGTGCTAGGCCAAAGTTTCAGGATGGTATCACTGCAAATGGAGAAGCATCAGTTTCAAAAAAGACATCGACTTCCATCGATGACGTTCTCAAAGGACTGGTGGAGTGGCTTTGTTCTCAGGTTTGTGCATATTTTCTTTGTAGTGCTGGTACTCTGATATATTCCATGTTTCCTCTTAGGATGCTACTTTTTCCCCAGGAGAGGCCAGAATTAGATGGATTGGGTGGAAATTTGCGTTTGGATGCAGGAATAGGATGAATTTATAGTCTCTGGAGGCTGGAATTCAACTTTGACCTTATCTAGACCAATCTTTTACTACAAAGAAATAGACCAGATATTTAGACTGACCTTATTTTATTTAGTATTCTCCATTATGGGTGCCGTTGGGAGTTGATCAACAAAAGATCAAATTGTCTGCCTATTTCACCCCCAGTGATTTAGTTTCACAAGCATAACCTTTAATTCGATGATTTCATCTGTTCCACCCTGTTCTAGATTTGATTACTCAAACCGAAAGAAGAAAATAAGGAAAGAACAGGCAAGAACTAATTCGAGTATTTTACCTTTCCCCATCTCCTCACCTCCCATGCCCTATCCTACTTTCCTCACTTGTTCGTTAGTATCCCACTTTCTAACAAGTCTCATCTCAGAGCCTGTGATTCAAAAATCAAAACGTAAGGAGTTCAAGAATAGCATTGGTTCTGTACTTGTTAGTTAAATAATATTAATATTGACGATGTTGCTTAGAGTATTGTAGCATAATATCCTGAATTTTCGCCTTACATTTTTCTTATGGTATTGCTGTCTTCATGCCTTTTGAAAGATTGCAAGTCTGATGTTGAAAGCCAGTTCCATTCAAGAAGAGGATTACCTTTATACAGGATATGCCTCTTAATTTGGCAGAGCAGCCACCTGCTGCAACTGTTTCTCTGATGGTATTTGCAGTGTGGCTGCTAGCTGCTGATGTTATTAGGGTTCAGGAATAATTAGTTGGGAAGGAAAGAGAGAAGAAAGAAGTGGATATGGAAAGGGAAAAGGAGAGGGGAAAAACATATAACTCCTATTAACTCTGTACTAAGATAATATGGGTAAGCCAGTCTAAAAGATATTTCATAGATGTCTGACAGGCTAGGTCAGTGCCCAAACTAGAGCGGAGTAATAATGGTATGTATCAGGAGTGGACAGAGTAATTACCTCCAAACTTTGGTTTTGAGCTACCATTTCAAGATTCTGCTGAAGATGGTTTTACTTTTCCCCATCTGGTTGAGGTCTTCTTTGGTATCTTGTGTAAATGGAACAGAAATTTGTTTGGGGTTATTCATCAAGCCTAAACTTACAATTATGTAGTACATGCTGTTGCAAAGTACTCTAGTCACAAAGTCATGAAAGATGTTGTCTTATCATGAATAACCTATCTGGAAAAGTTTCATGATTTGTTGAAGATTTTCTTGTGAATTGGAAGAAATTAATATTGTTATCATGGTTGTAGAATAACTTTTTTAGAGTTACAACCAAGAGCTATAGCATTGACTGCAAAAGAATAAAAGAAAAGTCATGGCTTGTGACAACATATTTTATAGGTTGTACTGTATGCCTTTCAGATGCTTATCATGTTGGATGGAACTATATAAGTATTTGGATTGGTTTTTGGTTTAAGAAATTGTCTCGGGAATTGTAAAAGTGAATTGTTTGTGTGGGAGAAATGTGGGACCCAAAGTGAAAAAATTTCTTGGAGATTCTTCCAAGAAGTGATACACCACTTCTTCGAACAATCTCCAAGAGATTATTCTTTTTTGACCATACAATCTCCAAGAATTCTTCCAAGAAGATTAGTTCATCTAAGATATAAGAAACATGTAAAATGATCAGTATGGTCCTAAAATAGACAAAAGCCGGGGCCGGGTTGGGGACTAAAGCATCAATATTGTCTTGGTGCTCAGGAGAGCGGAAAGATATATAAATCTTAATCATTTGGTTCGTTTTTAAATGCCTTTACCAAGTCACTCTCCTTTGTGACGAGGACTGAAAAATCTCACAGATTAACCATGCTGCTGCTTCTGGTTAATATTGAGAAGACCGTGTTGTGTGCTTAATTGTTTGAGTTGGTTCACTTGTGTATATAACTTTATATCCTGGTTGTCTTTTAATGATGATCTTAACTAATTCCTTTGATTGTTGACATATCTATAGTGTTGCTAAAGAAGAAATAAAACAGCACCATGTTGACTTGAATGCAAAATTATTTCTGGTCTACAATACCAAAATTAAACGTAGAAGTAAGCCTACCAGAAAACGCTAGTGAGCCAATAATTTTAGCCATACAATAAAGCTGTTGAATTACTATCTGGTTGTTTTGTTCTTCTATTAAACAAGGTTAAATGAATAAATCCTGATATTAATTTATTTTGAGCAGCTGAAGAAGCCTTCTCATCCGGTACGGGGCATTCCCAGTGCTATTAATTGCCTTGCAACTCTCCTTAGAGAGCCAACAGTTCGATCATCTTTTGTTCAAGCAGATGGGGTAAAGTTGCTTGTTCCCCTAATAACACCAGCATCCACTCAGCAGTCTATCCAGGTAATGGACTTTTCTATTAATATTATTTTTAAATCATGGTTTATGTTTTTTTTCTTATTTTTCCTTCTTACCCACACTATCATGATATCATGAATTGGCAATTACGTGGGCATGCTTCTCATTCCGAGTGTGCCAGATTTAAGTTTGATTTGTGATTTGTGATTTTCAAATTTTAATTTGTATATCATCCCATTCAGACCTTACCTTTCCAACATAGCATTCTTGTTTTGTAACAGCTTCTGTATGAAACATGTCTCTGTGTATGGCTTTTATCTTACTATGAACCAGCGGTTGAGTATTTGGCTACTTCTAGGGCTCTACCTCGATTAACTGAAGTTGTAAAAGGTTCAACAAAGGAAAAAGTAAGTTCTTACCTTTATCATACTGATTCAGTTGCTACCAGCTTTAACAACCATCTCTTAGCCATGCTGTTTCTTTCCTGTCAAGCTGTTTCTGTTTATCGTTAGATTTCTTGATTTCCTCTGCTAAAGTTCATACTTCATAGCTGTCTATGGGCCTATTCTCGATTGTTTAAAAGCACCTGGTTTTTGCTTATGGCTTAAAATAAGCTATTGTTGGCGTGTTCTCAATTTCTTATTGGACCAACTTATAGATTAAAATAAGCTCATAAAAGCTAATTTGGAAAAGCACCCTAAGGGGTGTTTTTTAGAATAGCTTGTGCTGAAACTAATTTTTTTACTTAAAAATCATAATATAAGATATGGTAAATGCAAAATAATTGTATAAATATATTTTTATTTCTTATTTCTCTCTCGATTGGATTGTGGAAGAAGATTTATTTAATTTTACAGCGATTATTTTCCCCAGCAAATGAGAACAGCTCAATGTATACAGAAAAATATGTTCTAACAAAAAAAATACTTTTTTTTCAGCAACTTAAAAAAAGTTCCGGCAATATAGAACAAGCCCTATAACTATCAGAAAATATTCATTAAGATATCAAAGTCATGATATTTGGTTCGTTGGTTTCTGGTAGGTAGTGAGGGTTGCAATCTTAACCCTGAGAAACTTGCTCCAAAAGGGGAACTTTGGCCCCCAGATGGTGGATGTGGGACTGCTACAAATTGTTCAAAGTTTGAAAGCACAAGCGTGGAGTGATGAGGTACAAGAGTATTATTTTATTGTTATATGCAGATTCATTATCGTTCTGCTGCAGTTCATAATATTGAGTGCGTTCATTTATTAAGCTTATGCCTATAGCTGCTCAATTTGAGAAAAGCATTACCGTGAAGGGAACTGGACCACCAAAATAACCCGAGTCTAGGATGTAGTATTTGTGATACTTGTGAAAACAAAGTTAGACAAAAGCATGGATCACAAAGAGAAGTTTTTGTACACAGTCCCCAGACTATTGGCTTACTATATTAACAGCACTTCAAGAATGCTCGAGCTTTTTCTGTTTCTTTTTCTTTCTCCTTTTGTTTGTTTGTCCTGTCATGCAATGGTCAAGTATTCTGCGGTTGTTTCTAGAAGAGTGTGTCTACCGTTTCGGTGGATGGATGATGTGTTTGTAGATTGCTAAACTCAGTAGTGGTTGTCCGTAGGATTTGTTGGAGGCTCTGGATCAACTGGAAGGAGGACTGAAAGACAACATTAAGAAATTAAGTTCTTTCGACAAATACAAGCAGGAGATCCTTCTTGGCCATCTTGACTGGTCCCCGATGCACAAGGATCCTATATTTTGGAGGGAGAACATTAACAACTTTGAAGAGAATGATTTCCAGGTGCATTTTTGTTTCCTTCTCTAGTCAGATAACTGTTGATGATTACTTCCTTCATTTTCGTTCTTTCCCTTTTCTTGGAGCTAAAGTGGTAAGACTTAAAGATGGAATGTCCAGGTTGTCTTATCCAAGCTTGTGTTAGACTCCCATATCGAATATTTTATTGCAAGCACCTTTACCGGTCTTTATGTGCTGCCCTTACGCTTTTTGGGTATTGTGCTGGATAAGCAATACCTTGATTGACACTTGATAGTCCTCTGTACTAGGCAGATTTCGTTGGATCGGTAAGAAATTTTAATTTAAATGATATTTGCTAGCAAAAGATTTGTTAGGGAAGATAATTCTTGCTGCAATCTAAACGGAGTCTAATAAGGGTAAATTATAAATTCAAATTATTTGAAAATTGTTCGCAAAATATTTCTTGGGAAGATGATTTATTTACTGTTAATTTAATTGGAGTTTAATAATGGTAAAATTTACAAAACTTATAAGTTAATCTTACATTGTAATCTTTTCGGATAAATGTTTTTTATTTAGTCCTGCTTGTGTGACATAACGTTTTCTCAAGTTAAAGTGCAGCCAAATGAAGGATGTTGCAGATTAATAATCTAATCCTGTATGATCCTACATCATCCTACATCATCCTGTGAACCAAACGAGCTGCTAAACCACCTGATGAATCTATTTAAGCGGATTATTAGTCCATTTATATAAATCTAACGTGATATTATGTTACTGCAGATCCTGCGAGTCCTCCTGACAATTTTGGAGACATCCACTGATCCAAGAACACTTGCAGTTGCTTGCTTTGATCTCTCACAATTCATTCAAACTCATCCTGCTGGTCGGGTCATCGTGACTGATCTCAAAGCTAAGGAACGGGTGATGAAGTTGATGAACCACGAGAACACTGAGGTTACCAAAAATGCCCTGCTCTGCATTCAAAGGCTTTTCCTAGGTGCCAAGTATTCCAGCTTTTTGCAGGTATAAATCTTGCAACTTTTCGAGATTGATCTTGAGGATATTGATCGAAATTGGAAGTCACCTGTGCAGTAGTTTGTTGGTTTCGGTTATTTGTATCTAAGGAGCAAGTTTTATACGGTATCTAAGAAGCGAGTTTAAAGGGCTATTTATTTTGGCATTATGTCCCCAATTAAATAAATGTTTGAAAATCTAACCTAATATTGATTCTGCACTATGGCCTAATAAGAGGATGGCCACATTACTTTCTCCTGTAGGGGGAAAAAAAAACCTCGAGAGATTTTTGTATGAAAGCACAAGTGCATGCCTGTAACTGATTGACATTTGACCTTTTCTAATTAGCAATTATTCCGTGTTTTCATAAAAATAAAAAAAATGGTATGGTTCAAGTGCATCCTTATTTTCATTTATTATGTAATTGAAATATTTTGCGGAATTGGTAAGACAAGGTATATTAAAATATTCCTTTATTCAATTTAAGATGGAGAAAATACAAAATATATTACTACCTTTCCCTGTTAGGTGTTAAGGAGGAGACTATTTGTTAGGAAATTCAGATTTCTCAAATGGATGAGGCTAATTACAAACGTTACGTTTCAAATTAAATGTTCATTTTTCTAGACAAATGATGAGAAATAGAATATTCAATTTGGACGGAGGGTACATTTAAGTTCGAAAGGGAATCATATTAATAAATAATAACTATTCTTGCCACGATTTTTTATATTATATCATAATACATTACGACATCTATTTCAAATAGAAGTTTTTTATTTCCTCTTAAAACATGCCTTTTTCTAGCTTTAAAATTTTACTTTTTTAATTACCTTTACCATAAAGAGAAAGGGAGAGAAGTTGGTGGTTGATACTTAATGGGGATAAATTAAATTTCTTAAGGTTATAATAGGAAAAAGTATATATCTTATCTTTCATCTATGATAAAATACTAGAAGACTTTCTATTATGAAGCGGAAGGAATATATTATAATATAATATAAAATTATAAATGACATTAGTAAGTGAAGTGCTAATGTTAAAGTGATAGTAAGTATTGGTTATACTCGTGGAATCATGTAGAAAGAAATTCATGACATGCATTTTCTTTTACCAGAATCAAGTTTTACGAATACAATTTAAGTTGAGCCTAAAATAGTTTCACCCAAGATGGAGATTCTGGATGCTCTAAGCAGAAAAGAAAAAATATATTTAATAGACATCATGTAGTAAAGTATAGTCAATCACCACAAGTGCATTATGGCAATGGTCTAAGCATTAGAAACTCATCTCCAACAGTTTTGAGTTGGGTATAATACTCTCTTACTAAATACCCTATGAATCCCTCCTAACAGGCTGGAGTATCTATACAAATCTCCACTTTGATACCTTTCCTCTATGTCTTTCCAAGTGTCAAAAGAAGTACTCAATAATTGAATACTGGACCCAATACTCTCACTCACTATGTTCAATATTCAAGTAAAAATCACATTATCTACTTACTCTCAAATACGATACAAATGTTCATCCACTTTAAGAATCACCACGCCAAACAACCTATTCAATGAAACACAACTTTATTTTTGGTAAGTAGAGTTCTCTACACCGCCTTACGCCAACTAAAATAGTTCTCTCTACCGATCAACACCTTAGAAGCAAGCTTTGAAGCTGAATTTTCATAAGATGCATGTAAAAATGATGTGAAATCGAAATTTCAACAGTAATTGAAAATGTAGTTGATGAGGATGTCATATCAGCTTAGAAATTGTAAAATTGAAGAAGAAAACAAAAATCAAATCTAGATCGTAACTCGAAGAAGTGAAAGTGAAACTAAATCCTCACACATATCATAAAATTGATCAAGAGAACAGGCTAAAAACAACAAATTAAAGATCCAAACACAATAAAACCACAAATTCCCACAATTCTATTAATTCAAGATGCATAATTGAAGAATTGAACTGAACAGAGTAAAAACAACAATCGAACAACAAGAAATCGACGTAAAATAGAAATTGTTAAAAATGGAGTTTGGCTAACTAAATCCCTCAAAAAATACCTCAAGAGGGGGAAGAATTGCCCAATCCTTATAAACAACAAATTTGCTCACTAGCTAGTCGATGTGGGATTCTCAACAAAAATGTTAAAGAAAAAATCAATGTAGCTTACAACCTACGTTGCTCTGATACCATGATGAAAGATAAAGTGGAAAGCATTAAATTTGGGAATTTTTAATTTTTAGTTTTCTCATTAGAAAACTGGAAATTAGCAAATATGCTAGGTCCTATATCTTTACATAAAACAGATTATTAATTTACAAAAAAAAATTATAAAAAAATAGATAAATTAATACATGCAAATGCTTGTGCATGATGCTAGTAGACTACAAAGATCAGAAAAATCTTTAAAAGTCCAATTTCACAAAGAAAACTCTTAAGGTGGAGAGTTTCCATTAGCATTCCCAAAAACATTGGAAGATTTTGCATTTGGATTATCTGAAGTAGCAAGGCAGTTTTCATACAAATGATCATCCTTTCGCTACTCTTTAGGCTTGTTGAAGAACCTCAAATCCCTCTCTTTCATCTGCTGATTCGCGATCGATGATTGGACAGAGCCATCGATTCTTGAATGATTACTCATAGGAACTGCCATTGGAAAGTCTAGCATAACAAAAGGATTATAAGGCATAGGACTTTGCAATGTGGGGAACTTCATTTGATAAATAGAAGAAGTTCCAAGTTTCATGTCACTAACTAAACCCCCAAGCAGATCATCAGATTGCGAAAATTCATGATGATTCGGTTTCATTTGATGATAATGAAGTGGGATTGAATGAGGAGGATCTGATGACACATTTGGAGGCGGATTTCCGATATTTGTTTTGGCTGTTGTTGGTACTTGATGGTTATGCTTTCCTTCATATGTTGTAATAACAGATTTTATATCCTCTGATGCTCTTTCCACATGCTTCTTCACTTGACATCCAGCACTAGTACATTTGTAATAACTCCTAGGATTTGGATTTCCTTTCACAACCTTTTGTCCGTACTTTCTCCAGCGATATCCATCGTCTAAGACATCTATTTCACTTTCAATCTGAAGGATTATTCGAGGCTCACGAGTAGACCTCGATGGCAAATATGCTTCAGCTGAAAACATTTCTTTCTTCCTGATATAAACAAGAAACTTAGCATAAGAAATGTGCTCACTTGCATCAGCCTCAGGCCCGTGCTCACTTGACATTCAGTAATCTCGGACATTTTAGTTGTCAAACGCGATATCACATGATTAAAATGCCAAATTTACCCCCCCTAAGCACACATAACATAAGAATTCTGCTCAATTTTTCACAAGAAAACAATTTCATCAACCTCAAAGTTAACATGGAGCTCATTTCAAGTGTTCTGTGGCAACGAGTATTTAGGCTCACGCTCATATAACATTAAGTAATCTCAGACATTCCCAGTTATAAAACGCGATATCATATTATTGAAATGCAAAATTGATTTACCTCCTTTTAGGCTCGGATTCATCAACATCATCACCAGGAGAAGTGCATCCTTGAGCTGCTTCATCTTCATCTTCGCCTTCGCCTTCATTATTAGCATTCGCGGAACAAACCTCTGTATTTCCTTGACTACTGTTTCGAATTGGATAATGAGAAGAAATCTCATTCAAAGAATAAGATGAACTTCTTTCAAAATGACCATATCCTTTCCAATCTAAATTATTAGTCCCTTGATCATTTGTCTCCAATAATTCACCTGAAGCTTGGCGTCCCAAATTTAATCGCGGTTGAGGCTTAGGATGATTATGAGCACCCTTATAAATAATTTCTGTTATTTCGCCATCATGAGACCTTTCAACCTTCTTCTTAACAAGGCAATTTGAGTTGTTACATTTATAGTAACTTCTCGGATATTCGCTCCCTTTAACGTGTTTTTGACCATATTTTCTCCAACAATAGCCATCTTCTAGGCCACCAGCAGCATTGGATAAAACCGTCCCTTTCGCGTCCTGATCTCATATGCATTAAAAATAAAATGTAACTAGAGTATATGTATATTCAAAATTCTTGAATTTCCAAGTACAAGATCTTAAGAAAAAAATGAAGAAATCAGGGTGGATGTCCATAATGTGCTAAGTATGAATTTTTATTATTTCCAGAAGGGATAGTAAAAAAAAACCTGATTCTCGACACCGGGACAACAGGCTGTTAAGCTCTCATGGTTGTTGCAAGAAGCTAGTGGAAATGTTCCAGTGGTAGGAGATGGCTGTAACCCCCCATAACACAATAATTCAATTCAAGTTATTACTCTTCTGACAAGAATTGATTATCCATTTTGATATTAATTTTTTATTATCGCAAAGTAGACATTCAATTCTGAACGTACAAAAAAACATACCTGAGAATTAGGGAGCATGATATTTCCTTTAGGGAGCATGAGTGGAGAATCCAGCAATGCAGCAGGGCTAATACCAGCAGGTATAGTAAGAAAAGGTGAACAGGAAGAAATAAGAGGACTAGTACTGCAAATATTTCCTATAAATTGATGATTATGTTGATCAACATTATTCATCCTTGATGCATCAAATCCAAATTTAGCAGCTCTTCTTTCAGCAATACTTAATAATTCCATTTCTAGTGAAGAATTATTATTATTATTACACTCCAAATCCATAAAACCATTTATCATATGATCATCATTATGATCCATTAATAATTGGGAATTATGATGATGAAATATATTTGTCTTTGACTCCCCAAAATCTTGTCACTTTTTTAATTAATTACATGATCATGTTTTTTTAAACACAGTATCAATCGTAGAAACCCTAGTTAAGTAGGGTTTCCAAACATCGATTGATACTGTGTTTTAAAAATAAGCTCTTTGTAACTAAAAAAAACTTGAAATAAAATGTTTTAAAATATATATATATATATATTCTAAAGTCTTCCAAAATTCAGTTGAACAACATTTTAAAAAAAAAAGGAATTAGGAGATAAATAACCGAAAACCGGGTTTGTTTTTTACGTGTAAACATTGGGTTTTTTTTTTTTTTTTTAATTATTTGGAGTAATTAATTCATGGTTTTGATGTTTATTATATATGATGAAGATGATATTAGTTAGCGATGAAGAAGCAATTTATGTGGAAACCCGGGAAAGTGTGACAACAAATGCAATGTAAGGTTATATGATCAAAATGTGAAAAAAAATGTGCACGTGGAGAATCTATGTAGTGCACATATTAAATAATTTGGTTCCTAAATTTCGGGGTTTGTTGCAAAAGAGAGATCACATCATCATATAGGCAAATTGGCTCCACGGGTCTAAAAATTATTTTGCTTTGGTAATTTTTGTCCAAATTTTATTTTTAACAAATCATAGTATCAAAACAATTTATATTTGGTGAAGTAGGTTCTTCCGTTCAAAATTCCGTTAGTCAGCTGTTAATTAAATTTTGAATACTGGTCAATCCTAAAACTATCAAGGGATATTTTTGAGATTTTAGACATTATACTCCCTCCAAACCAACCCTCCCCTCCCTCCAACCCCCACTCTCTCAGACACACCCTTACCCTACCCCTAAATTAATACAAGTAAGAAAAATATAATTTTAACATAACTACTTTCTACTAAGAAATGTACAGAGTTAATATTGATCTTTAAAAAAATTATGTTTAAAATGTGACTTTTTTTAATAAAGAGAAGATAATTTAATTAAAATATCAAGGTTATTTTTGGAAGTTGACAATTAAATATTACATTTGAAAATAGTGATTGACAAAATTTAGACATTTCAACTTTTCTCAATTGCGGAAAAATTATGATCCATATGTTAAAACGCTCAAGCTGTTTAGGTTGCCAAACAGCTCACCCACTCAAATACGGTGAAAAATTGTCTGTCCCCGTTCTGTATCTCTATGAATAGATATTTGTCACGTATATATTTTTTCCCTGTGGATTCCACTATTTCTTTTAGGTTATAATTTTTTAATTAAAAATTTAATGCATGTTATTTTCTTATTGGTGGGACAGGGAAGGGGACACAATGGGGGACAGGGGATTCCTACTATAACGTAAAAACACAGAGATCAACAGAGAAATTTTATTTTGGTAGGTGATTAAGTTTAAAAGTTACATCTAAGCCAATGAATACAGTACACATAAAAAGAGAATTGCCAAGTCAATTATCTTTTCTACGTGTATTGCACGATCATCATCATTTATCCAATATACTTTTAAGATGGTACAACTCTTAAAAAAATTGATGAACTCTTAGAAAGAGAATATGACGCATGATAAAAAAAATTAAAATTGGAATACTTATCAAAATCTTATATGCAGAAGAAAAAAAACGTATTAGATAGGATTCCATTTTCCGAAACGTAGCTAGGCCATAACACATTATATTAGACATATTTAAAGAAATTGTTAGATTTGTTTTCCGGGTTAACCAAAATTTGAAAGAAAAAAATAAAAAAATATAATTTTCGAATTTAGAATAAGAAATAAATATGACTGTGAATATTCTAATATACTGACAACAACAATCCAATCTTAGTTTCAAAAGATTGAAATCGATTATATTAACCAAAAATAATAATTATAAAATTTCTAATATATCTGTTAAAATTATAACAAATTGAGCAATGTAATTAATGCAAGACCATATATCCTCTTTAATTCAATCACACTGCTCCAATATCTGGAAAATATTATGCATTCTTATGGGTACGTGCAGTGGCGCATCTAGGAACTAAGAGTAGTGTAGTCACTCTCTAATTCACCTTATTTGTGTGGATCACTTATGAATTCATCATCTAAATAGAGGAATAATAAACTATATTTACTTTTCAAAAAAATATTTTTCAAAAGAGCATATGGCCTCCATCCGACACTGAGTACGTGTCAAGTCCAAAAGCCAACATCCACCCAACTACACAGATTTATCTACGCCAGCGGAATTTTTTTCCTCTCTTGGTGCGAATAAATCTGGATCATGATCCATATCATAATTAACCGTGGGTCTTCAAGCAGGCAGCAATGAACTATTCTCAAACTTTGACTAAAAAAAACAGGAGAAAATATGAACCAATTCTTGTAAATGAGTAATTAGCCCTATAAGCACCTCATTAAGATTACTTGATCATGATAATTTTATTTTCTCAGCTAACTGCAGAAATTATATCAAGCAATGGACAAATAATGGAAAAGGCTACTCGTCCTTGCATGCTACAATTTAGAAGTTGGCCAATTCGAATGGCGCGAACATTCATCATGGGCATACCCTTATTACTAGGAATAACATAAGAAACTCAAAAGTATAGAAGTACCAATGCTAAAACACAAGGAAGATTTTCCAAGAAGTGGAGCAATAAGACTAATCCTGAGTCCCAGAGCTGGAACCGGTTTTCTACCGCAGTTATATAATGCTGAAATTTTACTGATTTCTCAGTTACCTTGGTGGAAAGAACTGGTACGAAGATGTAAGTGGACATTATACGTGTGGACTTCTATGTACATGTATATCATCAGCCTTCTATTGTTAGTGCTATGCTTTTTTAGGCTGCTTATATTTCCAGAACTATGGAGAGGTTTTAGTGAGCGGGAGCAGAATTTAGCAGTTGTGGAAGCATCTAGAAAAACCGAGCCTGAATCTAGAGAGGAATCAGATGTATCACGGTCAATGAGAAGATGGCAGCGAAGTAGGAACAAGAGGAAGGCAATGCTGATGCCAAGGGATGAGAGTCGGATGCCAGAACCTGCTACTAGCATGAGCATAACGAGGGAGGATACAGGCATGAAGTTTGAAGAGAAGACTGGGGATTCGGAATCTGTTTTCAGATTCCTCTAAAGGCTAAGATCGATAGGTAGCAGAGCTGGTAATACAAGAAGTTTATAATCTGCTTTATACAAGTTCGGAATCAAATATCAGAAGTGGCTTAGAGATCAGGGACGGGGAACCTGTTGTTTGTACCTTGATGAGGAGTTTAAGTAAACAGAAATATGCTTCTCAGAGTTGTTTCAAATTTGAAGGAGAAAAAAAATCTGTGGTGAAGATTACCGTAGAAGCAAGTGAAGAAAATGTTTATACTTTTTAAATAGTCAAAATCTAAAATACAGTTTAAAACAACAAACACTATAACATAAATTATATTCAATAAAATGCCAAAAAATAAAATCTATAAAATGCCTGCTGCTGCTCATTTTGCATTTCAAAATGTTCAACTTATTTATGGCGAGCAAGCAAAAGGACCAAGTCAACTGTTTAAGTCAACTTGTGAATGGTTTTCATGTCGACAGCTTCTAGGAGGGAACCTTTTTCGACATGATCCCACCACTTGAACAAGAAATTGTCGACAACCAATCTGAACCAAGGGGACAGCTTCAGGCCCTCTTCACCAGCATCCGCTTTTCTCAGAAGTTCTCTCAAGTCATCTCGAGTCAAATACTTGATATCAGCAACTTCATCAGGATTTGGTTTGACCGCAACATCTCGGACAATGAACAGCAGGTAGTCAACTGCCAATTAGTGTAAAAATAGAAAGAAAAAAAAATTAGTATCAATGTCAACCATCAGCTACAAAATCATGACCATGGATCATCCAATAAAGCATGACACTAGAAAAGAAACCCATAGCAGAGGAGAATGTAAATGAATATAAGGTATAATGTATTTCTTTGTTGCTGAAAAATAGACATTCAATTTCATTCTACATGTGTGTCATGCACGTATACGTAAAGACAAGCTGATCAAACATGCTAAACATATCATGAATCAGAGTAAGTGTAATTACGTTCATGCTCTCCCCACTTCCCATCAGAGGGTGCTTTGTAAAGGATACGGCCCAATGGTGTGAACTGATCTACTGGGACATCTTCAGCACCAATGCCCAGTTCATCAAAAAGTTTCCTTTGCGCAGCATTCCTTACTCCTAAAAGATACAAAACATATAAGAAATAGCAATATAAATGTCATGATGCCAATCAAATATAGCCAAATCATACCAAGATAATTCTCCTCAATCAGCTCAGATTCTCGGTATAGAGGATGGCTGCAGCAGGTGTTTGTCCAGACCAGGGGAAACGTTACTTTAGTCTCAGATCGTTGCTGCAAATATAAGGTTAAAAAACTCATTGACAATGTGAATTAAAATATTTTAAAAAATGTGCATCAGTTAGAACAAAGCCATTGTTCAGTGCAAAGATTTGTAAGTGAGTAGACAAATGAAGCAAACAGAGAAATTATATGCCAAAAGTAGAGTGTACATCAGACGAGATGAAATTCTTCTAGAAAGCAAAAAACAAAGGTATGTAGCCTAGCCTTACAATTATGTTCCAGGATCAAGGCACCTCAAGAGAAACAAGTTAGGATAAAATCATCGTACGATACAGATTTACATATCTATGAAGAGAAGACCACTACACCTCAGCAAGCCTATGGAAAGTCACATATGTACTATATCAACTATACAAGGTAAGGAGAGCCCACTGAGCTAGCAAAGAATAGAACATGCAATGAAACTGCGTAACATAATGATTCCATATCAACAGAGGATCATGCAACGAAAATGGGTAACATAATGATTCCATATTAACAGAGGAACCCAAAGACCAAGGGCACCAAGAAGCTAACCCTGGGAGTCTTCTAAAAAGCTGCTCATATAAGACAGCAAAAGTCTACAATCATAAAACCAAATTGCTTCCTGCTTGGCATATAACTATCTTTCTCTAACATATAAGGAAACATGAAGTGAATATTGATCCACAGACTGAATGCAGCTTCTGCTAGAAAGTTCGGTGATTTTTATTAAGTGAACTATTTAAAGTTTGAGTATTATTTCAGAAGAGTCTTATTAGAATCTTATTTCCTAGCTATGTAAAAGATTAGAACACCTAAAAACAGAAAATAAACTAATCTGATTCCAGGACAACATGACTCGGTAAATACCTGAAGAAGTAACTCATATTTTGAGTTGAACAAAAATACGCTGAACGCTCTGTGAAGCAAATTCTCAGATTCAATCTTTTCCATCAAATGACCTGCATATTAGAAGAGAGCTTTTATATCAGTCTTCCAAAGAAACCCTTTCAAGGAAAGAAATCCAAAAATAAACTGCACCACAACTCTTGGCCATCGGTGTTAACCCTAGCAAGGAAGTCAAAAGAAGAACATCAAGAGCCTTCAGGATTACTTCATTAACTTGCATCCAGTCTTTCTTGCCACATCCCTGTGACTATGTATTCTATCCACAAAAACAGTATCCTATACAGGGAACAAGTCTATCTTTAACATGCTTGCAAAGCGAGACCTAACTGGAAGATTGACTTTAACTGACCAATGGTGACACATTTCTGGCAAAAAAAAAAAAACAACTTCATCCAGGCATGTGTTTCTGATGAACATATCCAAAGAGGAATTTGTCCTTTGATCAATCAGATTGCTATATAACTTATACCATGTTACTAGCCCCACTGGCGCAATCCACCGAACAAGACCATTCGGGATAAGGCTTTGTCAAGTTATCTTTTGTGTACGCTTGTTTTAAAGAAACATTTCAAAGTGAAACTTAAAGAGGAAACAAAAAATAAAAACAACAATTCATGTACTTACCACAAATGCGTTACTTAACTGAATGAACCCATCAGCATAAATAAAGTTGTAAAGTACAGATTTTCCCTAAAAGAAATCTTTTGTTTCCATGAAATGCTAGATAACTAGCAGATGATAGCTTACAGTAACCACTTTTGGCAAGTTTCATGAAAAGAAAGTATCCTACTTTACATTTCAGGATCAGATGACCTAGTCATATGGAATATTGAGGCAATTGAAAAAAGGAATTATATGATATTGACTGGAATATGAACTAGCAAACACAGCGCAGCTATATGACCCTAAAACATGATAAGGAAGGTCAGTACATACATGACCAGAACAAGGCCATTCCTTTGAACTTCAAAATGATGCCCTTGTGGAGGTGGCTGGCTTTTCAGAATCATCAGAAACTAAGACTGCTTTTCAAGATGGATAGACCATCAAAAAGACCACAAGACTATAAATGTATATATTTCTCATAATGGACTAATACATTCAAACTTGTAAGAGAAGAAGTGAATAAAAAATTCCTACTTACAATTGTATTTGGTATCGTGACCAACAACATGATCATTCTCATCCACCAAAATGCATCTGCGGGGGTAAGATTGAAGTTTAGCATCAAAAAATCGAGCTAACAGAAATAAATAGGCTAACACTTAACTGAAGACTACCATTGACTTCAGCAGCCATCTCCAGAGCAGGAGTAATATAAATGTTTTTTTTTCTGATTAGGTTTATACTCAAAATTTACCTAAATCCTTACCTTAAAAATACCAGAGTTCCAGATGAAAAGTTTCAGACCAGTAAACAAAAACATGCTACAGAGTAAAAAAGTCATGAAAACCACAAAATTCGTCTCTTTCAAACATCATATCTGAGTGAAAAATCTAAAGAGGTGTATGAACTTTAAAAACCAAAAAAGAAACTGCTTTGTTTATTTCTCAATGAATTAATTTTTTCAATCATAAAGAAAATAAAATGTGAATTCTCGACTTTGTAGCTACATTCGAGCGAAATTCAATCAGCTTTTCTGTCTTAAAAAGCCACGTTAGTTCAGAAAAATTGTCACGTACTGAAAATGAAAACAAGTTTTTATTTTTATTTTTTATAAAAAAGTTATCTCCATCAGCAAATCACTAAAGACCAGCCTTGTCAATAATGATAAAAATTCATAAACGGACAAATCTCCTGTAACTTTTTTTTTTTTTTGGAAGCCCGATTGGGCGGTTGCCCCGTATAAAGAGAGATAACTGTCTCAGACGGGAGGAGATAGCCTAGAAAGGGAATCTCCTGTAACTTTAATCCGCAGAATAACATGAAAAGAATCTAAAAGGTAAAAATAACCGAAAAGATACATATCCAAATCCGATACCAACCAACACCTTGCATCCGGCATGTTTTACACAACATACGTATACGCGCGATCTCCTATATCCCGTATACGTATGCCTAACTCCTAATTCCGGTAAAATGAATCTCGAATCGCAAAAACAGAAAATCGCGATTCATTTATTTCAATCAAACACCACAAAACAGAGAAATCTAACAACTCAGCAACGCCTAAGCGCGCGCGATCTCCACTGCCTTAGATGTATGTCTACTACAACTCCTCATTCCTGTAAAATAAATCTAAAAACGCAAAAATCAAGCAAATTCACACTCCTCCAACCAACAAACAACAAAAAACAGAAAAACCTAACAAAGCAGCAACGCCTACGTCACGCGCGCGATCTCCTCTACCTCTATAACTCCTCATTCCTGTAAAGCGAATCTCGAATCGCAAAAATCAAGCAAACAAATCTATGCTTGAGAAATGCCTGAGCAATCGTGATTTCATTTAATTCAAATCATAACACCTGAGCAATGCCCAAGTGAAGTGCAAATTATAAAAAAAAAATAATAATAATAACAATAAAATTAAAAAATAAGCAATGACTCACTCGTCCTCGAACATGAGGCGTCGCTGGACAGCGTCCATGGTCGAATCAGTAACGGCGGCACCCATGGCAACGGCGGAGGAGGAAAAAGCTGCTCGTGATGGAGAGAGAGAAGAGAATGAGCAAGAAACGGAAGCGAAGGATGATGAGAATTTATGCTTGAGGAGAATGTGGGAAGTGGAGGAGGCGAGTGAGGAAACAGAGGAGATTCGCTTGAGAATGGTTTGAAAAGAAGAGGGAGTTGTCAACGTTGAAGACATTTTTTCTTTCGAGTGTGATAACTGATAATGAAGAGGAGCTGAGTTAGGTTGGGTTTTTTCGACTTTGGCGTCTCCGCCGAGGTTGAGAATTAATATACATCCACACAAATCCCCTATTTATTTATATTTATAATAAATAAATACTAAATTACTACTACATTCATTGCATAATATAAGTCGTTTCAAATATATAATATAAATTAAAGAAAGTAAAAAATAATGTATTTTTTAGTCAAAATATCAATATTACTCAAATATAATTAGTTGTTATATACAAGTCAAATTTAAGGAAGAAATATTAATATTTTGACTAAAAATATATATTATTTTTTATTTATTTAATTTTTTATATATATCATAAACAATTTATGTTATGAAATATAGGGATCACTGTTAATATATTTTTTACGAGTCCTTATCTTTTTTTTTCTTTTTTCTTTTTTTTGGGAAAATGTTAAACTAGTTCTTTTTAAGTAGGATTTTTTTTAAGTACTACATCTTTTTCTTTTTTTTGAGTTCATGAATATTGCACCTAAAAAGGTGATATGTACATTAGGCACATGCTAATTAGTTTGGTGGCCAGCTTAGTTATCGTTAAAGCAATTATTTCTTTTTAAATTTTAATTTATGTGCACTGTTTTAATACGACAAATAAAAACTCAGATGAAATAAATAATGGATAGTGATTATTGGATCAAAAATTTGGGATCAAATTTGGATCAAGAAGGTATAATGTCACATTAAATGCTAACAATCATTTTCATTTTAAACTCTTTGATCCTTATTTGATCCAAATTTTTTGATCCAACAATCATTATTGATAAATAATATATTCATAATCTACCAACAACCCTGAAAAGGTGATATGTACATTAGGCACATACTAATTCTTACTGTTATTATTTCTATTAGTGGTAAAATTTATTATGCCTAACTTTGAAAAATAAGATTGAATATATATTTAAATTCCTTAAGAAAGACACTTGTGGTTCTTCCGCAGTCTCACTACTTAGCGTGTAACGCGCGATGGGATAAACTAATAATAATATCAAAGGTGACAACGACAAAGTTCTAAAATGGAGGCATATGGTACCCACTTTTTTTATTATTATTATTATCTTGTATTAATAATGTGTTTTTTTTTCTGAATAAAGAAATTTTTCATTAATCACACAATAGTCGAAATCATTACCATCAAAAGAAAATCGGAAAATACAAGAAAATAAAAGTTATACAGATGATTTAGAAAACTATTATAACAGACAAAAAATACACACAAGAAAACTTGGGTGATTAAAAAATACTAAGAATAAAAATAGCAAACTAAACAAATACATAATCTTCTTCTTCGCATCATCTTCACCACAATCCTACAGAGACATGAGAATATCACTTTCAACATCTTCCGTAGGGATCGACAATTTATAGGACCGTGAGCGTATCAACCGTCCTACAAATTGCCTCGGGGAGATGTAGAAAGTGGATAAAGGGCTCAGATCAAATTCGGGTTGAATGAATCCTCCTAGAAACGTAGAAAAAAATCTAGATCTGAGACATATAACCTCAGTGTCTTGAATCTTGAAGAAAAATACTTTGAAAAAAGCCTCATATGATTTGTGGTACAAAATAGAGATAGAAAAACAAAATAAAATAAGATAACTGACCAAGATTTGACCATTGGCCGGAGTCAATGGCCAAATCTGGCCAGATGCACAAGGAAACGCAGAAGCAGCATGAAACGCAAAGAGGGGGAAGAAAAGAAAGAGAGAGAAAAGAACTTTTTGTATTAATAATGTGTTACAATTACAAAGTCAATAAAAGTGTCAAATTGTCCGTTACAGAAACATTCACGAGCGAATTTACTCTAGACATAATTAAGTTTAGTACTGGCAAACGGGCTGATCCGCTCCGCTCCGCCCCATTAAAATTTCCGCGTTTAAACGGGTTAACATTTATCTAACCGTACCTGCCCCATTCGCATACTGACTAGACCGGTCTGTGGGCCCTTACTCATTAAGTTTAACCTAACGTTGTAAATGCGGTGATTGAAACTTGTCCTCATGAACCACCTGATTCCTCCATCTTTAAAGACAGCTACAAATCTTCTAAAAAAGAGACTCTAGTCCAAAGGTCATAACTTCCTCCTTCATTCTCCAATAAGACATGTATAAATCCATCGTACAATATCCGCTACGTCTAAAAAGGTATAGTGTTAGTCCGGTGTCCACTATTTGATTGAGCACCACAAACAAAAATGTTTTGCCACATGAGGACTAAAACATTCGAAACAAAAAAATACATGGAAATAAAATTGTGAAGATAGAATGGGGACTAATTTGCAACTATAAACATAGTTTGATGACGATTTTTTTTTTATATTACTTTATACAATGCACTAGCAAGTAGGATGATAGTAATTAGAATTTTTTATTTTTTATTTCCCTTAAAAAATTAATTTTAAACCAAAGGCAAAGTAGTTATTTTATTTACAGAAGTGGCTAAATTAAAAAATACCTTAATTCGTTAATAATGAAATGCAAGAATATAAATAAGAGCAACAAAATCATTTTTTAGGAAAAATTTAACGATTCAATTACTAATGCATTATTTAAATTTTATGAACTAAAATATTAACTCTAATAACTTAATGGTAGTAAAGTTAAATTAACCCTATATTCCTTTTCAAATTGAATCAAACGGCTCGGGAGTTACTCGGATCAGATTCCGCCTAACCTTTAGAGTTAGGCGGAATATGATTCGTGTGCTAACTTGCCGTGTAGAAAACCACAAAAAAACGGAATATTCGAGTATGGGACAGGGTAGCAGGGTAGGGTCTCGGTCCACTTTAGTCCATAAAAGGCACGTCGCCCTTCCCTTAAAAAAAAACAAAAAAAAATTTTCCCGATCACGGGTTAAAATACAAAAAAAGATAGTTTCGATATGGGACTACGATTAAAAAGTACAAAAATATCTCTCTCCTCATTTTATAGTGATGTGACAAATTTGTACATTTTTTATATTTTTAACTGTATTCATATTCGAACTATCTTTTTTGTATTTTAACTGTGACTGAGAATTTTTAAGGGAGGCGACGTGCTTTTATGACTAAAGTGACTGAGACTCTACCCCCTACCTATCCATATCAGATATTTCCCAAAAAAAGGCAATAAAAAGTAAGAATCTTTGTTGGGATATAAGACCATCCCTAGAAATAGTACCAGATTCTACCTGAATATGACTAATTATAAAATTGCCACGAGAAGCATGCTCATAACCCCACGATTTTGGACCAACCGTCAACCAGTAGCGAATTCAGGTATAAAAAAATATTAAGTGCACCCATTAATTTAAATTTTTGTTGGAGTTACCTATATATTTATTATTTAGATAGAGCAGAATATACTTTATATACTAATATAATTTTGTTTACTTGAGCATGTGATCCGCTATCACCATGCTATATCCGCAACTATTGTCAACCTTTGTTATTTTTGCTTATGTACTAAATAAACTTTTGTTTTTTTTAATGAATTTAATTCGACAATTGAATTTTTTAAGTGTATGAACTGTTATTAGTAATGAGGAACGTCTGTTTATAACTACGAGAAAGAAAAATAATTCTTTCTCTTGTCAACTTTTGAATTAAAATTTAATCGTTAAAATTATACAATACATAGCGGACAGAACACATATTTTGCACTAAATCATAATAAGTACCCCTAATTTTCTTTTCTTTTTTTATTATTAATTTGACAAATGATAGTAGTTTCTAAATAACATAAAAATGATTATATATACTCCCTCCGTACCCAAATTATCTATCTACTTTGTATTTTGTACGGGAATTAAGGTTTCATCAAATTCTAGAGTAGAATATGGTATAATGTCAAATATGACCCTATTAAATTTAATCTCAATTTAATTCTACCTTATCTCCTCTCTCTTCAACATTTAATGTAATGGGTAAGTTTGAAAAATGTATCATTCATGATCCCCTTATTTAAAAAGTGGATAATTAATTTGTGACAAATTAAAAAAGAAATATGGATGGAGGGAGTACCTAACTTGCCAAACTCTTCAAAGGAGCTTGCAAAAAAAAAAAAAATAGATCTTTACCGCAGCCGAATCTTTTATATTTTCAATTTTGGATTAAGTTTGGCTTTTGAATTATATTTCAATACGCATATTGTAGCACTAACAGCGGACGATTCAACTCTATATTGACCCGCGGTCAAACTATCAACCCGTCAATCGACCCGATCCAAAAGCCGACGGACACGACCCGGGTCCAAGGGGGAGAAGTAAATGGATATAAATTTGCGATTAGAGGATAGGGATTGGACGAGGAAGCCCAGGAGGTTGTAGTGCATATTATTAAGGATAAATTTAAACAAGTACAAGCCCCCTTCTTTCACCACTCTAGCCTATGAGAGGCCCAAAACTAGCAACCCGCCATTTAAGCAGAAAATTCAATCTCGTCTTTGTGGAACTGGTCTCACAGACACTAATAAATTAAGCGGAGTCTACATATATAGGTAAGTCTCGTCCAGTTCCTGTAAAGGACTGTGAGACCAGTCCAATAAAAACAGTCATAGAATTTAGCGATTCTATTTAAGCCCAGACCACTTGAGTGTACCCACTCAAACTGTGGCCCAGACCATAGTCGCAACACCTTACTAATAATTATAGGAAAATGATTTTCGGCTAAGCTAAATTGACTAAAATTGGCTAAAAATCCAAATTAAACACTATTCACCCCCTGTTGGTATAAAAGATTCACCCACTTATTTACCATTTTGCCACCAATTTAGTCAATTAATTGACTAAGACTTAGCAACCTAGCACTACTCATAATTATATTGTTCTAATATTGAGACTTGGTAAGCTTTAAAAGAATTATTCTAGAAAGTTTTCCCAGGCTTAACTAGTCAACCATCTAATATTCCTCCCATTGGAGAGTTAAGAAACATAGCAAGAAAGTCCCTCGCGATTTCCATATTCTAACATATCATATTCAATAATATAAAAAAAAATATAGCAAAACCACTTTGTCATGAAGTTGGTTAAATATAAACTTAATCTAATGAATAATAAATTAAAATTTGACAGAGTTCAATCAACCGAAGTAAAAAAGAAATATTTTCATATCATTACAAGAGAGTTTTGACTAATGATTAAATAGTTTCTTGAATTATTCACCCTTGAATAAATAGTTTCTTGAATCAATCTCAATCTCAATAATAATAATAAAACAATGATCAACAGAATGTGAAGAACAAAATATTCATCCTGTCCAAAATAAATGTTCACTTTCCTATTCATTTCGCGACATAAAGAGGATGGAGAGCTCATCAATTCACAAAGTGGCAATTTTTCCTGATTTCACCTTTCTTACCAGTTAGAACATCAATAGAACCCATATGGGTCATTGCATCAGCATATTTAGATGCCCAAATACCACTATACTTAGCATTGTTCAAAACCAACTTAGCAGTGGAAGAACTACTCATCAATGTTTGATCAGAGGTCAACAGCCCGCGATGAGCCTTGAGATTCGCGTAAAATTTATTATCCAATCGATTAGGTGTTATAACATCAAGATTCACCGTCGGATTAACTCCATTTTCGCTTGGTGGAGGACACTTTTTCTTCAAGAAAGCAGCATAAGTAGGGTTTAGTTCAGGGTCTTGTGGATGAGTGGCATTGAAATTGTAAAGCCGGTTTGAGAAAGAAGTACAATGTGAGACACCAATGGAGTGAGCACCAGAAAGAGTGACCATTTCATCAAGTGATAATCCTTTTCTTTTGAAATTTGCCTCAAGTTGCTTGGCATTGAAGGAAGGAGGAGGGAGGTTTTGTGTGACTTCGTCTAATAAAGAAACACGCCCATCGCGGCGTCCAGCTGGCACTCCATAGTTTATTCCTCCAAGTTTTAGGGCGCCATCACGAGCAGCAAAGGCAACAATGTCTGCACATGACACGGTTTTAGGGCATACAACTTCTAATTCTGCCTTTGCTTCATCAATCACCTCGAATCCTCGTAGACCTGGGTTATTAGCCGGATGGTCTTTCTCAGCTGCTTGTGATCTTCCTGGTACAGTGTCTAGTAGTACAGAGCCATCACAACCCTGTATATAAAATAATCATCAGTAAATATGAGCAAAGCAAATGATCAAACTTGCTTCATTTATTTTGGCCGTTCAAATTTTCTCTAACATTTTCGTCGTAACATTTTTATTATAAAAATTTATACTTAGAGTTAATAATTATTTTGGTCTTTAAATTATTTGTGTTTTGAAGTTTTTATCACTCAACTATTCTTTTAGCTAAGTATATCACCTTAGTATTTACATTGACTAAAAATAAACTACCACCACCACTTTTCGCGGTGGCTTCCTGCCCAGTTCAACATGCGTCGAACGTGTTACTAAAAATACAAGGGTAGAAACTTACTTAACTCTCTCTTAACCCAAAACTTAATTGTATTCAATAGGTAACCCGGTTTAAGTGAGTTTAGAGTGATTTTACTCCTCATGTTCGGCACACGCTAACTGGGCCGAAAAACCACCGCAAAAGTGGTGGTAGTTTATTTTTAGTCAAATATAAATACGAAGGTGATATATTTAGCCTAGCCAAAAATAATTAAGTGAGAAAACCGTAAAGTGTGAATAGTTTAGTGACCAAAATAGCTATTAACTCTTTCTACTTATATACCGTAAATTATAAAAGTACGTCCTGAAACATTAAACACGTACTATAGTAGGAATGTAATAAGAAATTATACAGAGGAGTCGAAGTGTCAATTTTCGAGAGTGTGAGGTCATGCATAAAGAATTTTAACATACCCTAACAAAGCAGTCATGAAAGTGCATCCTGATAATCCCAGCAGCGATGCCTGGATTTCTCGTTATGGCCTTGATTACAGCCTTTCTCACAATTGTCTCAGCAGCAGGACAAGATTTCTTGTAAAATCCAACTGTGAGTTTTGAAGGATTAGCCATAGTGGATTCAATAATGTGTGAGAAAATTAAACAAAAAAGTAGTAGAAGAAAAGCAAATTGTGATCTTTGAGAAACCATTTTGTGAATGATTATAAAGAATAAAAAGTAAAACTTAAGAAGATTGGGCTTTGTGATTGTTGTTGGACAAATGTTGATGAAAAATATGAGTATTTATAGGTAGAGAAAAATATCATCATTTAATTAAAATATTAATATATGGTACATGGTAGATAAATAATTGGTTGATGGATTCATGGTAGTGAAAAACGTGTATACAACAATCTGACTTTGAAGGGTTCTGCATGCCCCGTCCCAAATTAAAGATTTACTATTCCTCTCCAATGCCTGCCTATTATTCATTTACAAACTCTTGTAATTCAGAATTTTAAATATTATTATAAAATAAGGAGAGATAACATTTTTAGTGTTATTTACTTTATACACTAGTACGTGTGATTGATTAACTGCTTATAAATGTTTATTGATCTTGTTAAACCGCCACTTAATAACTTACAATTACATATTCTTGTACTTTTTTTTATGTACTACTAGCAATTGATGTAAAGGAAATTATTTCTCTCTATAAAATGTTTAGTTTGAGTTGTAACACCTAGTATTGAACTGGTTATTACAACTTGATTATGATATCAAAATCAGCATCTATAACCGGCCATTCCTTCAAAAGTTTTTCCATTAATAATTAACAGGTGGAAACAGAAATCAACTCGGTTTAATATATCAATTAGTGATGTAATTTGGAAAATGTCAGTCGATCAATTTAGTGCAATTTGGAGAAGATTTATAGAAAGCTGTCTTTGTTTCGACATTTTATGCTTTTTGTCCTCTGGAAGAGTTGGCGGAGGTCAACGGAAAAATCACACGAAAAGAAAAGTTAGCAACAAACAGGGACGACGAAAACAAAGGGCGGGTGGGGCAGTCGTCCCCAAATTTTTTAAAATTCTAATAGATATAGTAAATTTTATATATATTTCGGAATATTTGATCAAATTCGCCCCCCTCCTCAAACATTTTTTTTTTTTTTGCAATTTTTATATGTAGTTTGCTATACTGTTTGTTGCAGTTTTTCGCCCCTTCAACCTAAAAATCTTGGCTTCGTTCCTGGCAACAAAGTCAAACAACCAAAAACTGTGGCGGATTTAGCATGGTAACAACGGGGTCACATGTTGTCGGTAAAAAAAATTAAATTAGTATATATGATATATTTTGTTCCATTTAAATGATAAATGTATAAGTGGCCTCACACAATTTTTTGAATTATCGGATGCCTTAAAGTTCTTTATTTCTAAATCCTCCACCGGTCAAAAAAACAAATACGTATCGAATTGTTCAACAATACTCTCTTTTTTTAGTTTTACTTTGATGGTACTTAATTTGATTTAAAAAAATGGAAATTTTTTGAAAAATAAATGGTAACTTTTGTTAAAATTTAAAATATTTTAGCCAGTGATTTTGAAACATAAACCACTTTTTTCATATTAGTTACTCTAAAAACAAATTGGATTTTTTTCCGAAAAAGAAATGGTAGCTTTACAAGAATTATTCTTGGAAAGTTTCTTAGGTTTAACAAGTCAATCATTTAATTTTCCTTCCGTTGGAGAGTTCAATAATAAAAAAAAAGGAAAAAAAAAGTAGCAAGAAAGTCCCTCATGATTTCCATATTCTAACATATCGTATTCAATAATATTAAAAAAAATGTAGCAAAACCACTTTGTCATGAAGTTGGTTAAATATAAACTTAATCTAATGAATAATAAATTAACATTTGACAGAGTTCAATCAACCAAAGTAACACGAAATACTTCATATCGTTACAAGAGAGTTTTGGCTAATGATTAAATAGTTTCTTGAATTATTCACACTTGAATAAATAGTTTTTTTAATTAATTTCAGGAAAAAACAAAAGACCAATAGAATGTAGAAAACAAAATACTTGTATTTTCTTAAATTAAATTAAATATCTATTTTCTTATTTATTTCGAGATAGATGGAGCTTGAATAACTGGAGAGTACGTGACACGGCGAAGTTCATCAATTCACAAAGTGGCAATTTTCTCCTTAAAAATAATAATTTTTCTACTTTGATTTTTTGTTAATTTTATAGACTTATTAATATGTGTTAAAAAAGAAAAACCAAGTGCTAAATTTGAATGGGAGAAAGTACCATCTACTATGAACAATAGCTACGCCCCATCTTAGTGTAAATGTATGATTAATTGTATCTTTTGGTTCCAATGTTGTCATGAGATAATTAACTAATCATCTATAGAGCTCAGACTAAAACGAAAATGTGATGTTTCTCCCAATAATAAAGAGTTTTAGGGGATTAATAAGTGGTTGATTGTTCCGGAATTTTGGCCGGAAGCTAAAAATTGCAGTTCGTAAATTTTTTATGGCTAAAATTCGCAGAAATAATTGTTTTGGGTCGTAACTCGAAATAGTGAAATAACAGATGGTCATTTAGTGCATTTAACCCTATAAAATTATCATATATGAAATTATACTAAGTGAAATAGAATACTTATGACTAAATATGAATACGTTGCTATGTAAAATGAACCTAATAATTAATTAAAAGATGGGTATATATGTCAGTTACTATTTATTGATGATTTCAACTTCTCTTGGTAAGGTCATTCCATATGTTTTGGTGTGGAATGGCCTTTTCTACTTCTTTCTGGAATCGTCATTCCCGTGGAATGGTCTTCCCAGCTTAAATTGGTCAAACCAAACACTGGAATGGAAAGAGAAGTTGGAATCGTCATTCCATTTCAAGCGTACCAAACGTGTTCTAAGTGATAATAAAACTATCACAACATTACGTACTTGTGTTAAATTTACCCACTAAGTTATACTCCCTCCGATTCAAAATATATGTTTTTTTAGGAGTTATTTTTTAGTTGCAAAGTATACGTCTTTTTACAAGAATTGTGCCTTTATTGGCTAATTTGTCCTTACATTATTTTTTCCCTATATTCATTTTGGTCAAAATGTTTAGTTCTCATACAACTCTTTATTAATTTCTTTATTATTTAGATTATTAATTATGGATGCTTTAATCATCTTGATTAATATCTTTGTGTAAAAAAATTTAAAAGACTATATTTTGAATCAGATGAAGTACTTCGGAAGACGTGATGATAAGATAATGAATGGAAGGTCGCAAGTAAAAGATGAAAAAATAGCGAAAAATAAGATTGCATTTTGAAAGAAAGATAATTTTAAAACAAGTTAACAAGAATTATGATAAACATTATAAGACAAAATTAGTAATTTTAAGGATTTTTTTTAAAAAAAATACAAATATATTATTTCCTAGTATATTCTTTATTAATATATTGTTTAGTAAACTAATGAGATTGTTCCACGTATAGTAACATTATTGAACCAAAAGTGAATTTGTGAGTTTGGACTAATCACATTACTCCACATGTGATAATTTAGTTGGTGTGTTATATAATATAGCAAAAGATACTAGAAGATTCAAAGTAGAAAATTGAGAAATGTTTTTTTTTACCAAACTTAAAAAACTATTTTAATTTGTGTAAAAATTTCTAAAAATATCTATATTTTAAATTGGATGGAGTACTTTGGAGGACGAGATGATAAGATATTGAATTGAAGGTCGGAAGTAAAAGATGAAAAAATAGCGTAAAATAAGATTGTATTTTGAAAGAAAGATAATTTAAAACAAGTCAACAAGAATTATGATAAACATTATAAGACAAAATTAGTAATTTTAAGGAATTTTTTTTTAAAATACAAATACATTATTTTTTAGTATATTCTTTAATATATTGTTTAGTAAACTAATGAGATTGTTCCACGTATAGTAATATTATTGGACCAAAAGTGAATTCGTGTGTTTAGACTAATTACATTACTCCACATTTAATGATTTAATTGGTGTATTATATAATATAGCAAAAGATACTAGAGACTTAGCAAAAAAAAGGATACTAGAAGATTCAAAGTCGAAAATTGAGAAACGTTCTTGTTACCAAACTTAAAAAACTATCATATAAAATGGATTAACTTTTTTTGTTCGAAATTTTTTTATTTCGAAAATTAAAAAAATGAATTATTCGTAAAATACTCAAAAGTTAGAATTGTGTGTTGAATAATGTGCAAGAGTGGTACACAAATACACTTTTATTTTTAGCAAAACAGTAGTGTTTGTGATCTAGATATAATTTCAACACAATCTTTTGCTTTGAATCTCACACACTACTATTACCTTACAATCAATTTATTATTTTAATACCCGAAAAATGATCAATCTCAAAAGTCAATCCAAATACACTTGTGATTCAGCAAAAAAAAAAAAATTCCAAATAAACTTATTATGTCTAATATCCTAGTAATAAAAAACATGCCCACTATAGGGCCACCCCTATTTTTTGTTTTTAACACCCTCTATCCCCCATTATTTTTTTTTTATCCCTCTCTCTTGTTTCTCTCTCCCTCATAAATGCTCCGAACCTTCTCTCCCTCTTAAATTTTCTGCCGCACAACCGCCGTCCGCCGCTGCCAACCGCTGTCGCCGAATTTTTTTTTAACTTCAACAGATTGTAAACGTCGTCCTCGTCAACTTTGTCTCTACACTCAACGTCAAAATAGCATCACAACTAACACAATGTGAGTTTTAATTTTTAAAAATTTGAATTTTAACTTAAACTATGTAGATCTACCAAAATAGAAGTTTATTTGTGATAAATATTACCAAATTTGCTTGAAAATACACTAAATTGTGGTATTTTTGCCAAAAATTAGACTGAAAATTGAATTTGGGACTGAGCGCGTGAGGTGCGTGTAGCACGGTGTAGCGTCGGCGCGTGGGGAGAGTGTGCCGGGAGACGCGTGATAGGCCGCCTGCTGACGTCAGCGAGGGCGGTCGACCCGACCAACCGCCCTGCCGACGTGTCCGCGGTTGATTGGGTCGACCGCCCTGCTCGAAGTCGATGAGCGATAATAATTTTTTTTTTTAAAATTGGGTAGGGCGCTTATAATTACGCAGGCGGTTGGGGTTATCCACCGCATGTAATTTTACATGCGGTGGATTAATTAAATTTTTTTCAATTTTTTTGTTCCGTGACGCTTTTTTATTTTTAAAATTGCATATTTTGATTTAATAGAGGCTTATTTAAATTAAATAATGTCTTTAATAAATATTATTTTGTTTTTTGTCCTTTTCCCTACAATCTTGAATGGGCAATCTATCTTCTTAGTCCTCCTTGTTCGGTTAGCTTTCCTCCCTTCACCGCCCTTGCCAACTGCTGCCCTGACGTATATACCAGAACGCTCACATCTTAAATACACCTTCGGCGCACTATAATCTTGCCCCTCTCTTGACCGACTAATCACAATATACACTTTATGTTCTATCTCTTTTTGTTTAACCCAATGAACTAACCCATCTTTGGTCTGGAAATCGTATTCTTCATAGGGACTAAAGAATTCGCCCGTATCAGGCCAATTTTCCTCATTATCAGGAAATTCCTCTAGATCACTACTTGATACGTCTGAACTGTCAACCTACAATAAATGCAAAACATAAAATTGTCACTAATACCAAAAAATGTATTTTTGGTCACTGGAAAACAAATGAAAAAAAATTAATTTTTTGGTCACTGAAAACAAAAATGAAAAAAAAAATTAATTTCCCACCACGTGTAAAATTACACGCGGTGGATAACCCCACCCGCCTGTTGACCACCACGCGCCCTAACCCATTTTAAAAAAAAAAAAAAATTCCTCCGTCAGCAAGGCGGTCAGCCAGTCAACCGCCTGCTGACGTGTCCGCGGTGGTCCATTTTTCCCAGATCCCTTTCCGGTGCTGTTTTCTCAGTTCCAGACTGTTTTTTCGCATTTTATCAGTTTAAACATGTATTTTTACCCAAAAATAAATTTTCAACACAACAAGAACAATATAATATTTATTATTTACCTCAAAATCAATGTCTTCTAAATAACCGCAATCTTCGGAGTCCATTTTGCTGGAATCTTGTCGGAATTTTTTTTGCTCCAAAATTTTTAAAATTGATATTTTGTGGTGGATCTAGTCCAATAAGTTCAAAAATGAAAATATATATATATATTTTGCCGGAAACCGGTGACCGGAGCTCCGGTTGGTGTTCCAGCGGTGGCTTCGGTGAACAGTGACGGTTTTTCGGTAAGGAAGTGGGAGAGAAAATTTTTTGGAGAGAGGATTTTTTGGAAGGAGAGAGGAAAAAAATTAATTGTGAGTGTAGGGGGTGTGAAGAACCTAAATATAGGGTGGGTTTTTTTCATGACCCATCAAAAAAGTGTATTTTGATTGGGTATGGTTGGATTTGATTCTCAAATTACTCTTTTTGGATTGAGTTTCAAAATGAAGCATTTGGTAACAAAACTGAACGCCTCATTTTTTAGCACGTTCAGCAGCGTCATTGGCCATTGGATTCGTTCCTTTTACATCTAATGATTGTAGCGCATTCGGCTGTCATAAAGAGCCGTCCACACTGAATCAATTTTTTTAGCCCCTGTTCCCGCAACCGCCCAGTTTGAGATTTTTTCTCAAATTTCATACATTTCTCCTTCCTCAATCGCGATTTTGGTCCATAAATCTCGGATTAATCACTCTATTTCGGCATCATGACTATCATACCACGCATTGTCACTAATTTGTAGTTTCAATATACCAAAAAAACCTTAAAATCACTTAATATCATGATTGTTCTTCATTTTCTTATTTTTTCAATATATCAGATCAAACTATTTTGGATGATTTTGTTGTTGATGATATGTTTTTTAATGTTAATACAACTGTTGTTCATGTTATTTTTGTGGAAATAATTGTATAATCTAAATTATACCATTTTAATTTGCAGAACTTTATGTATTGTTAATTATGAATGTGTGTTTGTCCCCGTTTACAGCTGTTATGAATTAGTAGCATAGCTATTATGTGCCAAGCTAATTAGTAGCATAACTATTATGTCTCAAGGTAATAGTTATTGTGCATATAGCTTACAGTTATTATACACAAAGCTTACAACTAATTTGTAGCATAGATATTATATGCCGAGCTAATAGCTATTGTGCAGATAACTTACAGTTATTATACAAATGGTTTACGCATATTATAATTAGGCGTTTACACATATTATAATTATGCTTTTAAAATTTTTTGTTAATGTTTTGTCTAAACAATACCAGTTTTAACACTTGTTATGTTATTCTATTTCACATATTATATATAGACTTTCGGATTCGAACAAAATAGCTATTAAATCTAGCGGGTGATAATTGGTCTGGCTCCTCGAATTGGTTGTTCATATATCATCCATTAGATCAGTTGGGAGCTTCATTACGAAACCACTCGTGGTTACTGATATCTGGAATCGTGATTAACTACAAACTGAGATGCATTAATGGTGAAAATCGTGGGTAATAGTTATGGAGGAAAATGAAAGTCGAATTGGTGGGGATCGTGGCAAAATTGGAGGAAAATGACCAATAGCACTTTTAAACTGCTTCTATGGTTTTTAAATCCTGTGCGGCAGGCCTACTTTGGGTCTAAATTCAACGCGCTTTTTATGACCACTGGATCGAATGTTTTGTAATCTAATGGCTATTGTTGTATTATGTAGGTGCTGACCATTAGGCTGTCCAGCATCCTAGCCGGGTTGGAGAATGAAACCCCAAACACTAATCTATTAAGAATTTTGCTTGGGTTGAGATTAGTCGAAGCTTGAGACCGTAAATCTCAAATCGAGAATCAATCTAATCATATCGAGAAAATCTACCAAACAAAAGAAAAAGACATGTCCTAATTCCACTTCCCAGCTAATATGAGACTTTGATCACATATGTATTCTCGAGTTGCAACACTAGTTCTATATGATATTTTGTTTGTATAGAACGTCATATATGTTTTCTCGACTTGTAAACTTAGGTTAAACCACCACTTGTGCAGGTGGTTTCCGGTCAAGATGCTCACGTGCACATGCCGTGTGTCTCCTAAAGGGTAAAAGAATAATTCAGATAAAAATTAACGTCTATGCACGTGAGCATCTTGGCTGGAAACCACAACATAATTGGTAGTTTGGCTTATTTTTCAACTTGAAAAAATGTATATGAAGTTTTATTAAAAAAAAAACATATATGACTAGTTTTGCGACTCAAAAATACATATGAGACCAAAAACACATATTATCCTCCACTTCCCCGCTGCGTTTCCAGTGCAAAATGATTTTTTTCAGTACGTACGGGACTTAATCTCGTCCATCGAATTGAAATTTTAACGGTCAATATTGATTTAAAATGGACACCTGTCCTGATTTGTCATGTTTTTAAGGACACATATCTTGTTTTTTGTGTTTAAGGACACGTTTACTGAGGCGTTTTGCATGTACTGAATAAAGGTCATTTCGCATAGAATCTGGACTGCCACTCCCCACCATCCACCGCTCACCGAAGCTCCGCAGAGCGCATAACTACAGGTGGCGCGTGTAAAGCGCATTGTTCCCAACTTTCGAGGCTCCCATTTCAGCAGAATTTAGATTTTATCTATGCTACAGAACAACACCCTTCAATATTTACTGAATATATGTTAGCCGTTGGATAAATTATTTTAACGGATGATATAAACAAGTGGTTTTTTAAAAACATTTATTTCTCAAAAACATCGTAACCGTTAGATAAATAATTCCAATGGTAATCTCGAGTTTTATATTTTTCGACATTCTAATGTTCCACATGATAGTCAGACTGCAGAACAAAAAATATCTCCAAATATTTTTTATTCTAAAAAGGAGCTCTTTTTTTTATTTACTTAAATACCCAATTATAGCATTGCTATCAATAAAGGTCCCTTTCTCCTTCTCTGTAAACTTTTTTTCCCTCTCATCGCATCGCAAAACGCATAGAGTCTTCTCTCTAGGACTCTCCAATTCCTTTGATTTTCAGCCGTATTGGTTTATGAGGTATTTCTTTTTCTTTTTTTTTAAATTTTGTTTGTATTTATTGTTGATTTGTTTCTCTTCGTTATAATCCGATCGCGTTAATTCAGATCTGTTTTTTGCTAGCGACGTTGAGGTGTAAATTGTTTTTAGGTTATGCTTTGATTGATTTGATTTTTTAGTTTTCGTTGATTCGTAGATAATTTTATTTTTTATTTTTTTTCAAGCGATTCATTTCATTGTTTTAGTACAGTGGTTAGGTTATGCTTTGATTGTTTTGATTTTAGTTTTTTTCTTTGATTTTAGTTTTATTTTGATTCGCGTAATACAATGTTTTTAGTTTTTTTAAGCGATTCATGTCTCTGTTTAGTAGTACAGTGATTAGGTTATGCTTTTGATTTTAATTTTTTTCCTTTGATTTTAGGTTTTTTGATTTGCGGATAAAATGTTTTAAGAAATTTAATGATATTCATGTCTTTGTTAAGTAGAGTGATTTATATTTTAGAAAGAGTCATATATACATAGATAGTTGTGTTCCGTTTTTGGTTTGATTTGATTTGATTTGGTTTGTTGCAAGTAGAATTCGTGGATTAGTGTCTAACTGAAAAATCTTGGATGAAGTTCTGCAATTTATCTGTTTAATTTTGATGTATAGTCTATTGGAATATGGTTTGTGTATGAGTTATCTCACTAGATCTACTGGAATGTGTGTTTTGTGTCATTTTTGTTTATCCTTTTAATTTATTTAGATTGATTCAGAAATTTGACTTGTTATTTTGTTGATCATGCAGCTCAAAGGAGAGACCCACTCTTGGGTAAGTGTTCTCTGGACATGTTATCCTTATATACTTATGCATCACATATGCAATATAATTTGAATTACATGTTATGTTTGTTATTCTGCACAAGTTTATGCACTCTATGTATGATATTTTAGTTATGATTGCTCGAATAGTTAGTGGAGGTTTGTGATGGGAGTTTTAAAGTGGTTGGATATCCTATAATTTTGTTTTAATATAGTTTATTTCAACTGATAATGGGACATCCCCACTTTGTTGAGTATTTGTTGGTAATTGGTAGCAGGGAATTTTAAATTTTTTGGTGGTTTTCCAAATGCTATTGAGAATAAATTACTGAGATAGTATATTTTTGGCTTCGTGCCAAGTTGCTTGTGAAAGGCATAGATTTTACAGCATACGGGATTTTAAAGATTGATGTATGACAGATCCTAAGAATAAGTACATAGCTATCCTTTCTTTTGAGCTTCACTCAATCCCTCATAAGTATTATGATTTGGTATGCGCCAGTGATAGTAATTTGGGGCACTATGATAACACAGTCATCCCTGCTTCTCTTTCTCTTATCACGATTCTTTTTTTAAGTGGTAATGGATGCTTAGGATTGCGGCCCTTGCAGATATATTTGATCTAGACATGACTCAAGAGGTTGAATATAATGCAAATGATGCTTGAAAAAGCCTGTGGATCCTCTAATGAGAATTGCTTTAATCAGCCCTGTTAATTCCTCAGTAAAGTAAAGTTTTATTTTATGGGCTTATCTGATACAATTTGTCATTGAGATCAGGTTCTAGCCTGTATAGATTCTGAATAAAATGTCTGTCTGGATCGATTTTTTTAATTTGTTTTTATTTTTATTTTTTATGTTTCTTCACCTTTATGATATTCCGTCATACTTGTTTGAAACCTACTCTTAGCAATTTTCCACTCTACAGTGGTACGCGGATTAAGACCCGCAAACGGAATATTGCAGCTCCCCTGGACCCTGCAACATTTGCGGATGCAGTGGTCCAGATTTATCTAGATAATGCTGGTGATCTGGTATTCTTTTTTTCCCTAATTTCCTCCCCTTTAATTTGTTCCTTTACCCTTTACTTTCACAGACTACCTAGTCATATAAATGTTGATATGTTGGTCAAAGAACTTATCCATACGCTAATGGCTGCATGCAGGAACTTGTTGCTAAGAGCATTGAGTCCTCAGACCTTAACTTTTCAAGATACGGCGACACCTTTTTTGAGGTATGTTGGTGAAATTCCAATTAGCCCGCGACTGTTTACATTTTTCCACTGTTTTCATATATTTTGGGACTTGCCATTATCTTTTTTTCCTGTGATGTTGTATATGCCAAATTTAGGGCAGGCAGTTTGTAAAGAACCTAGACTAGTTGTTCCTCGGTGGTCATTCTTTTTATAAGCGGTCCTTTTACAGAATATTGAGCTCACTAAAATTGAAAGTTGAGACCTCTCTGCTAATATACTTGGCTTGAACTGTAATTCATGTTAAATTTGGAAGTGAGACACAGTGTGACTTAGATGAGATCATTGATTTTCTTGCTGTTCCTGTTTCCTAATGGTGTGACCTTTGTTATAGCGTGGAGCTGATGCCTTTATTCTGTTTTTCTTTTTTTTTTTTTTCTGGTGAAAAGTTAGCGAAATACCAATTAGTTTCATGAAGATAATGAAAACTGTGTATTCTTCTAGTTTTTCCTTTCAGACTAATGTTTCATTATCTGCTTTATGAATCTAGTTATTGCATCATTTCAGGTTGTCTTCACCGGGGGTCGTACACAACCTGGAACAACTAAACCTGATGAGGGGGACCGCCACCCTTACTCTATAATTGACTGTGAGCCCAAGCGTGAACTGATTTTACCCTCTGTCATTTATATACAGAAGATCTTGCGGAGGAGACCTTTCCTCATAAAGAATCTTGAAAATGTTATGCAAAGATTCTTGCAGTCTTTGGAGCTTTTCGAGGAAAATGAGAGGAAGAAGCTTGCAATCTTTACAGCCCTTGCTTTCTCCCAGAGGCTGTCAGGTCTCCCACCTGAGACTGTATTCCACCCATTGCTCAAGGATAATCTTGTTGCCAAAGGGATAGTTCTCTCTTTCATCACAGACTTTTTCAAGGAATATCTTATTGATAATAGCCTTGATGATTTGATTTCAATCCTGAAGCGGGGTAAGATGGAAGAGAATCTTCTTGAATTCTTTCCATCAGCAAAGCGTACCCCTGATGCTTTCTCTGAGCATTTCACGTGAGTATCTGTTTGTCTTATCAAGGAGACACATCAATGCAGAAAGCGTACCCTTTTGTTCATTATCATTTTAGATTTCTAAGTCATCTTCTATTTCAGTAATGCGGGGCTACTGCAGTTGGTTGAGTACAATGAGAAGAAGATTTTTGAGGTGAAGCTGAAGGAAATGAAATCTGCATTAACAACCCAGATAGCAGAGGAAGCAGACATATCTGAAGTTATTGAAACTGTGAAGCAACATGTTAAAGATGCTAAATTTCCTGATATTGAGGTTGTTCGGATTCTCTGGGATGTTCTGATGGATGCTGTTCAATGGTCAGGAAAGAACCAACAACAGAATGCAAATTTTGCTCTTCGCAAGGTAACACTTGATGAATAGTATTGTTTTCCACGCACATGTTTTTTGTTTGAGTTGCGTGCATTTGCTAATTGTTTACATCTAATAATCGTTTTGATGTTCAGGTTAAAGCTTGGGCAGAACTATTGAATACCTTCTGCACTTCTGGAAAGCTGGAATTGGAACTCATGTACAAAATCCAGGTGCAGTGCTATGAGGATACAAAGCTGATGAAATTATTTCCTGAAATTGTGAGGTCTCTATACGACCAAGATGTCCTTGCAGAGGATACTATCCTTCACTGGTTCCGCAAGGGAACAAACCCAAAGGGCAGGTATGATATTACATCTCTGTTCTCCTATAGATGTTTTTTTGGATCAATTTTTTGGTGCTTTATTACATCATTTTAAGAAAATATTACTCCGATTCTAGCATAGTGGTCCCTATAGTCGTGTGATTTTCACGCAGAATAACTTCTTTCTTATATGTGCAGGCAAACATTTGTGAAAGCATTAGAGCCCTTTGTGAAATGGCTTGAAGAGGCGGAGGAAGAGGATTGAGTTCTTTTTGTGAAGCTAAGGTCCCCCCTCTCTTTAGATAATGCAGAGGAATAAGGTTTATGAATCTGCAGCTAAATATTTTCTTAGAACCTGGACGCTGTATTTTTCCTTTAAAAGATTTGAGAAAGATTGTTATTTTCGTTAAATTTCTCGGTTTTGATGTAGTCTTTTAGATTTCGATCGGTTCACCTGTTTGCTTAAAATGTATTATGATGACAAGTTTCTTTTTACCGTGTTTGCTTGTGTATCCTTTCTTAGATTGGGAGGTTAATGTTGTCTTTGTCTGGCAGCTAATTGAGTTGGTTTACGATATATTGGAATTATTTTAATTGTGCCTCTTCGGTTTTGCTTTAGATGCAATGGGGGCTTTAAGACATGCAATTGCATGTGTATAAAGGTCTTGCTAAGCTAGATGGCAGAATGTTAACACGTGAGATACTAGATTTATTGAATATGTTTAAATATTGATAATTTGTCAGGATGGCCAATTTTTCTACTTTTTCTTTTTTCCTTGGAACAAAACGGACAGGACAAGATTGGGTCCAGCTAGAAAAGCCTCGGTCAAAATAGACAAGTAGAATTCTTGGATATCAGATATTTGAGGTTGATCCGGATTTCCCCCTTTTTCCCTTTTTCCGGTTCCTAAACCGAAAGAATATTTTCAGCCCTTGGCTACTCTTTCCATTCCAGTAGTTTCTTTTCGAGTAATTTTTGTGTGTCACAACAATTAAAAATAGATTAATCGATGGCAAAGAAAGTTGGAATATGGTTATCCATTTCCCATTGTATGCTTTGGCTGGCCGCCTCACACGTTTCCCAACTACCACGATTTTCATGTGGAGAAGTGAAATTCGGCTAGGAAATTTTTTAAGCCAAAGTAAAGAGTTGGGCAGTCAGAGAAAGGGGAGATGTGAAACTGCCTTTCGATCGAAGTGAAAGGAGCTCGCACACGTCCTCCATAACAGCCACGACATGGAGGACACGTTCACCTTGCAAGATCATGGCCGAAATGAGTAAGACTTGAAGGTGGGAAATTATTTTCAGAAACAAATATTTATAGAAGATCAAGAGGAGGAATACAGATATGACAATCAACAATCAAAATGCATTTTAACTTCATTTATTCAGTCTTTACAAAATTTTCTTATATCAGTCCCTTCAACTATGTTTCCTGTGTGAGGAATTTTCACAATAACGCACGCTTAGTTTCCATATAGTCAGTGGCGGAGCCAGGAATTTTTCTTTGGGGGGGGGGGGGGCCAAAATAAATTCATAAAAGCATATAAATATTGGCGGAGTCAAAAAAAAAATTTTGATGAAATTTTATAGACTAGAGTTATACACATTTTGTTCACCCTTTTCACTCTACTGGGGGCACAATTAACATTGACAAAATAAATTCATAAAAGCATATAAACATTGGTGGAGCCAAAACTTTTTTTTTGATGAAATATTATAGACTAGAGTTATACACATTTTGTTCACCCTTTTCACTATACTGATCAGTGAAAAAGGTCACGTATATAATTGTTTGGTTAATAATGGGTCTTGGTAGGTCTATTAGGTTTTAGTGGGTCTTTTGAATCCATTATTGGTTACTTTAATAATCTATGAGTCCAAATCTAATTAGATTTGGGTATCAAAAAATATATTTTCATGTACTTTGTAAAATGTCCGATCTTTTTTTTAAAAAAATCTATCTTATTCTGAACCGTTGGATATATATATATCTAGTATATAAAAAATTTAAAAATTCTTGGGGGGGCCATTTAAAAAAAAAATCTCTCTTATTCTAAACCGTTGGATATATATACCTAGTATATAAAAAAATTGAAAATTCTTATACTCCGCATTGCATATAGTTCGTTTTGGTTTTGGAAGGACTTATTGTGCGAGCAATTAGTTTTTTAATAACGCATACTTGACCGAGTCACCATTTCAAGTCTGAATATAAAAACATTCAGTAACTATTCAGCTCAAGTTCTGCAGAGTTTTTGTGGCAACTAAGAGTTTTTTGCTTTCTCGGGGAGATGAAAAGAGCTTTTTTTTTTTTGTTTTGAAAATGAACAAAAAAATAATTTATTTGTTTTCTCTTTTTCTCTTTTGATATTTTTTTGAAGGGACTCTTTAGAAAAAAAATAAAAGAGCTTTGAGGATTCGTTAGTGCGAAAATGGATAATTAGCAGACTGCAGATTCATGATACTCCTTTTTATCCGGATTTGAATGCGTCATTTTAACTTAGCTTAAAATTAAAGAATTATCCTTAACTTGTGATACAATTAAAATTTTAGCCAAGTTTAAAAATAAGACATTAAATTTTAAATATCCCATTAAAACACATGACACATTCAAATACGAGAGGAATAATAACAATCTATAATATCTGGATAATATCCATGCATGTGATCCATCGTCAATTGAATCTAAACAATTGGTAATTTTAGGGGTGGGGGTGGAGGGGGAAGACAGAAAAGAGGTCTGCGGGGAACGTATGTTCAAGGATAATAAGAAAATGATCACTCCTCCGGTCACATGCGAAACACTCAAAATTCAGTATGTGTAAAACTTTTCAAGATAAATATTTTTACACACATAAAAAAGTACGATAAGTATCGTAAAATAATAACAGATATCCGTTTTAAATAAATTTTAACAATAAAAAATTTAATTCGACGAACGAAAGTAATTTCGCACGTACTCAAACATTTACTTTGGAAGTTGGGACTACCAAACTAGCCTAGAATCTTATCCTCTATTTTACTCCTCAGCTTTTATTTTATGTTGGGTTATTATTACTCGTTAATGCATAGGAATGAGGGGATATCGATATTGTATCTTTAGAGAGAAAAGAAAAGTCCGTTCGGATCCTATGCAGAATGGTCTTTTTTCAATAAGTACAGAAAATGTTTTAAGACATGTATTTTTAAGTATAAAAAATATTATATGTGTTCTTAAAAATACGATAGGTGTCGTAAAATCAGAACAGATATCCTTTTTAAATTAATATTTTCCACTAAAATTTCAGTTTAACGAATGAGATTAAATTTCACACGTACTAAAAAAAGTTATTCCGCACCGAAGCCTCAGTGAAAAAAGTGTGTCAAAGGAAGTTAGACCCCTCAACATTTAAACTTCCTACTCGGTGATCCCCGAGTTTGAAACATTTCCTCTTCCCTATCAAAAGAAAAAAAGAAAAAAAAGTGTAGCTAAAATATACATTTGGTTAAGGAAGCTAGAATATACTTCAATAGTGAATTTATGTTTAGCCAAAAGGGCCTTTCTGTCCTTTAACAAAACTAGGGTTATATTACTAATTTTATTTTCTTAACATATTATTAGAAAGAGCAATTTGCACTAAATGACCACCAACAATTTTCATATTTCTCTTTCTAACCAAATACATTAATTTTAGTGGTTTATAGCCATCAACAATTTACGACCTGCAAATTTTAGCTCCTGTGTAAAAATCCAGCCAAATTTGTTTAAAATGCACACGAGTGCCGGTCACGTGATGGGCATTTTCGTCCATAAAATTTTGAGCCCTAAAATATGTAGTCTCTACCCCAAAGCTGATGCCATATTTTCTATCTTCCAAATAAAAAAAATCCATCATTCTCTCTCAAATTCTTTCAATAAAACCTCATATTTTGTCTCTTACATAATTTAGGTAGTGTTTTTGTTATTAAAAATTTTAACCCATTTTCAACACTAATGTCTTATAAATCAGAAAGTTCAAAGGTTTTTTGGGAGAAATAATCAAGATGGATTCAGATGTGGTTGTCCCAAAATTGTTGCTGCTAATTACTTCTTAGACGGATACAAACCTAGGTCGCCGATTTGTTAATTGCACTGATTCCCGGGTAAGAAATTTGAAATTAGAGAATAATTTAGTTTTTCAGTGTATTGGTCTTCATTTGGTGTGTTTATGATTTGAAAATTTCGAATTTTTCTGAATGGATGTAGGAGGGGGGTTGTGGGTATTTTGAGTGGATTGATACTCCAAAGAACAAAAACTCAAGGGATATCATTTCGGGCCTTTTGCGCAAACTTGACAAGAATGTATGAGGTTGAAGCTGGAATTGGCCGAGACCAAGCATCACCTGAAGAAGAAGAGTTGTAATAGTTGTATTTTATTTGGATTTGTGTTCATTGTTGTAATGTTCTTAAAAATCCTAATTTAGAGCTAAATAATGCCAATTTCAGATGTAATTGAAATCCACTTTCAAGAGTGAAATGACATAATTTCTGTTGTTTATGAATAGGGATGGCAATGGGGCGGGCGGGGCGGAGATCAGGCGGGGGCCATCTCCAATTGGGGAATAGCGGAGATTTTCTTCTTCCAAACTAAGTGAACATTTGACAAAAAATTGTCAAATATATACAACTTTTAACAAAACACAGAATTTTAAGTAAAAAATATTAGTTAATGAGGACGACGATGAAGATTAGAGGTAAGTATTTTAAATTGTAATGTTTATTTTATTATGTATTTTTCGTTTCAGTTTAGTACTTAGTAATATTAGATAGTGCCATATAATTTCATTTGGGAAGTTTAGGCCATAAGTTCCCCTCTTATGTAAGTCTAATTTTGTTATTAATAAAACTGTTAGGGGTCCATGCCAACCTTCCACCACTACAAGGTGGTTTTATCTATATTTATTTCTAACTTATACTTATAAAAAAAATTATAAAAAACACCCAACCCGCCGGGTTAACCCATGACTTGGCCCACTTTTGACGGGTTTTCCATTTTAATTTAAGCGCATGTTTATGGTCCATAGATGTAACCTATTTTCATCCAATGGTTGTTGTTGTGTTCAGCACCAATAGGGTGTTCAGCACACTAGCCAAGTCCCCCTAAAATATAAGATGTTAGTTAATATATTTTTGGACAAAAAAAATGTCCGTTTTAAGAAAGTAAATATTCATTATGACACAGTTTAAAATAAAGGAATATTTCTGATATTGACTAGGTTCATTGAATCTTTTTGGTTCGGAATTGGCCACATCACTACTGAATGACGAGACAGAGATAATTTTGTGATGATATGCCTAATTATAGATCACGAGGTCCATGTGGACCTGGTGCATATCGGAATTTTTCAAAATAAAAAGTGAATATTGATTTGAAGCGGAATAAATATATATATATTCAATTTTTTAATTTTTTTTAATAGACATCTATTCACAAAACTAAACAGAATATTTCATTTATGCTTATTCACAAAAATAAAACAAATTTTGTTCATTTTTTTTTTGTTCTTTCTGCACCTAAGCCTAAACCTTTCTTCTTTCTACACCTCTCCTTATTTATCCATTTATAATCTATTTAATTACTTGGATTTTCCTTCCTTGTGAATTATTAATATAAATATTCCTCATAATAAATTTGCCTATCTCCTCCTTCCCCATAACCACTCCCACCCCACCCCCCATCCCAATCACCCAGTCCCTATTTCTGTATATATCTATCTGTATCTATACATATATATAGCAGAGAGAGTGAGAGACCATATATCTTCTCGTTGATCATATGCATACGTAAAGAAAAAAGAAAAGAAAAAAAGATCTCAGATTTTGGAAAGCCTTTCTTTTTTTTACTGTTGTCTTTGAATTTCTTATCGGCGGCTTTTCTGGGATCCAAAAAATTCTCTCTTTTCCTCCCTATTTCTCTATAAAATTTGTTGCCTATTCTTTCTCTTCTTGGAATTGAATTTTTCAATCATCCATTTTTTTCTGTTATTAGACAAGCACCATTTTTTTCCTCTCCCATTTTCTTTTATCCATATACCTTCCCTGTTTTGTATATATCTTATCTTTGACCATTTTTCTTCTTCTTTTTCTAGTGTTTTTTAGAGTAGAATCGCGGGTTGTGTGTAATTAGGTGAATTATCAAGTGGGTTCTTGGATTCTTGAGCAATTTATTTGAATTTGATCTGTTAAGGGAAGTTTTAGTTTCTGCTGATTTTGGAGTAATACTCAACTGGGGTGTGGTTTTCTTGATTAATTTGATTGAAAAATGATAAACATTTATTATACTTTCTTGTTAGAATTGAAGTGATCTTTATTAGCTATTGGCTGATTTTTAGCTTTTAATTGATGTTTCAATTTAGGTAAGAGAAGAGTGTTTATTGGAGGAAAGTTTATGTTTTTTTGGGGAAAAAGGGTCTTTCATGAATATTATTAAAATATTGAAAAAGTGTACACTTTGATAGATCTGCCTTTTATTAGATCAATCTTTTTTAGTAGTTTTTTTCCATCTTATTGCTTACTGTTTATATATATGACATTGATAAAAGAGAAAAGAATAAACAGTTGATGTAATATCATCAATAAGGGTTATAAAAAAAAGTTTCTTGCTTTATAACGTTTGAAGCTTTTATAGGGGGTTGGAGTCCAGTTTCTTCCATGTTGGAGTGGATTTTGGTTATTGGGAATCAATAACTATTGATATAAGGTTGAATTTTGTGTGATTTCGGGTTGCAAATTGGATATATTTTGAGGGAATTTCATTAGGGGGGTTGTGACGGATCCAAATACGGAAGAAAGGGGTTGTTATTGTGTGGCTGGTCTGGAGTGCCTACTCAATATAATCAGGGCCCTCAGGATGGGGTCCTGCTTATCCACCGAAAGCAGGAGCCCTCTTCCCGATTCTCCGTCGGTGGGGGTTAGGAAGAGGAAGGCTACAAAGAGGAAACTGACGTCTCGGAATTCTTCCTTTGATCATAGAAAAGAAGAACTGCTGCACCGGGTACAGGGGCGTATGTTCTTGAATGGTTCAAGTGAAGTGGCGTCACTCTTTACTCAGCAAGGAAAAAAGGGGACCAATCAAGATGCCATGGTTGTTTGGGAGGTAAAATTTCTATGACCAATATACTGTTGTATAAATTTAAAAGTTAAAAGTATATAGCTAGATTGTTTTTTCTGCATCAAATTACCTGCCTTTATGAATACCAATATCGGTTTTATTGAACATTTCTGCATTTTGTTTATTGGCACTGGAACTAGTATGCAGTTTAGTTTTAAGCCCTTTAGTTTGGATAGACATGTCCATTTAGGAGACGGAAACTTCTCCTATTTTACTTTACTATGTAGTCTGTAAAATTAATCTGCCTAGTGTACTGATTTGTAATGGATATGAAATCTGTTACTCCCTCCGTCCCAAATTGAATGTCCACTTTCTTATTAATTTTGCATAAGAAAAAAGTGGACATTCAATTTGGGACAGAGGGAGTATTTGTTTGCTTCTCGTTGTGGAATAAAGGTACTATGTAGATTCTTACTGCTTAGATGTAATATTAGGTTCATAGTTCAGGCATACCTTTGGTTTTAAATTACTGTAATATTTGTTATCCCCTAATAGGATCTTAAGTGCTGGGGGCGATAGTGATCAATGCATTTTGGTGTACGAGATAGTGTTTCAAGCTTAAACTTCTCTATCTAGACTATGTAGTTTCTCCTTTCACATCCTTTTCTTGTTTCTTTACGAACTTCATATTGTCTGTGTCCCTTCTTTAGAATGCTAAATCGTATAACTATAGGTTATATCTTTTGCTTTAGTCCTCACTCTTACTGAAACTTTACGTGGGGGAATAGAAGAAGATTAAATCTTAGGAGTACTCTAATAAAAGATATTATCAAAGAACATAGTGACTGAACAAGAAATTGAAATGGAACTAAGTCTGTTTGATACAAGGATGAGGAAAAACCTTGTCTATAGAGTCACATTTCCTTCTGATAGGGAGCGGAACATCTCTCCTGACAAGGAGGGGAATTGGCTTCGGCTACCTTTTAACCATCTGGTGAAAGCTGTCCATGTTAATAGAACATGCTACATATGAAAGAGGAAATAATTGCATCTTAAGCAAATTAGCTCTCCCCAATTTTTGTTTCGGAACTCTCTTTCACCATTTTGATTTGTAAGGCTATTGAAATGGTTTGTCTTCTAACTATTTATACATGTACGAATGCTATTCCTTGTTGTAGATTTAGTTAGTATATTGGTCCTTAGATTTATTAGACAAACGTGCTAATAGTTATGTTTCAATACTGTTCTCCTTCTGTTGGTTTCTTGTGTGTCTAGTGTACTCGTACTTATGGATGAAATTTGAATTTCCAGAATTTTGGGTCTCGAAAGGATACTGTCTTTTGTGGTGTTTTTGATGGCCATGGTCCCTTTGGTCACATGGTTGCGAAACGCGTAAGGGATTCTCTTCCTTTGAAACTGAGTGCACACTGGGAGGTGAATTTAAAAGGCGATGATGTTCTTCGAGAGATCAGCCAGAACCGAGCTGGAAGCATGAATTCTGAAGATATGTCTTTAATATCTGCTGATGAGGAAACAAGGGCGTCCACCGTTGCTGAAGTAGCAGGAAAGCACTCTGATATCTTTCAGACATTGAAGGAGTCATTTCTGAAGGCATTTAAAGTCATGGACAGGGAATTGAAAATGTATACAAATATTGATTGCTTCTGCAGTGGAACAACAGCAGTAACGTTAGTGAAACAGGTAGTTACTTTCATATGCAAAGTAAAAACTTCTGCAATAAGGTTGTTATGATTTTCTTTCTACTGAATATTACTTAATTGTTTTCTTTAGGGCCGGGACCTTGTAATTGGAAATGTCGGGGATTCTCGAGCTGTATTGGCTACTAGAGATGAAGATAATTCTCTCTTAGCTATTCAGTTGACTGTTGATCTTAAACCAAACGTTCCAGGTGTGTCTCTCACTTATAATCTCTCTTTATTTCTCACTCGTACTTATGATCTCACTGATGAGTCATGTTGGCGAGCAAATTTTGGGTGTTAAGGGATTCTTCTGATATTTATCATTACTAAAAGAATCGTGTTACCAAAGTTCTTCTGAACCTTATTTTTGGATTGGTCCTTTGGCCGTAATTCCCTTCACTTTGAATCTGGGCTCCAAATTTCCTTTTAGGCTTGACAAGTGGGTGTACAATATTTTAGAAACTTAAAGTATTCTTCAAGTATTGAAAATTTAAAATGCTTAACGATGTTGGTTTGCTACTATTTCTAAGCTAGTAGTCTATGTTGGTTATTTAATTTTTTTTTCCGAGGAACTCTCCAAGAAAGTAGATTCTCTAAAAAAATTGATGTTTCTGGTAAAGACAACAGCACATAACTTATGCTAGAAATTTATCATATAATTCTTCAGGACGATGAAGGTTATCCTAGATGGTTCGGAGCTAGTTTTAACCGCATACCAAACAGAAGGCAGTGTAGTTCTAAACTAGTTTGCGGCAGGCTAGAAAACTTCATCTGGTTTGATAAATGAATTTGAGAAGCTGAAATTGCAGATTTCATACATTTGGAATTTGTCCTCACGTGATTTTATTTTACAAATACTTGTCTACTGGAATATAGAGCGGGAATCTTTATTATTGTAGACAAAAGTCTACTATTTGCATAAGTTTGATATTTTGAAATCTAAATTTATTTACGCAAAAATTCTTTAAAATGGGAAAAGGAAAAGGAAAAAGCCACTAGATTCGGATGGCAGGATTGGAATCAGATATAACTACTAAAACCTTGAGGATATTTATCCCAAGAAAATGAGAGATCATTTGAACTAAGTGATCGGGTTAATGGGTGGAGATTGATGATGGCATGTCATGTTTCAATGAAATGAACACACATTCTGTGTAAATCCATCTCTTTCTGGATTATTTGTATTTGGATCTATTTCTGTTTGAAAATTTTCTGTTTTGAGCTTGGAAATGGTAAATTATTTATTAGACGAGAGATGGGATTCAAAGTGAAAAAAGTACAAAATTTGGTAGCGGGCGAATACCAATATACATCTAGTTCTAGAAATCATGTTTCTTTTGGCATTTTTAAGATATGATTTTCTAAAGTCGAATAGCTGAAGATAAAATGTACTTTTGTTCAAATCTTAAGTCCATTATTTTGACTTAACAGCGGAGGCAGAGAGGATTCGTAAATACAAAGGGCGTGTTTTTGCCCTTCAGGATGAACCTGAAGTTCCCAGAGTTTGGTTGCCACACAATGATTCTCCTGGCCTTGCCATGGCTCGTGCTTTCGGAGACTTCTGTCTCAAGGATTTTGGTCTTATTTCTGTGCCGGAAATTTCATATAGACGTCTCACGGACAAGGACGAGTTTGTTGTTCTCGCTACTGATGGGGTAGTCCACTGAACATTTCTATTCTTTCTTGTTTATCACTGTCTCCATTATTGTTTTCCGTTCCGTAATTTTCTTCCCGTTTTAACCCAACGATTGTCCATTTTGTCGTAGATATGGGATGTGCTCTCAAACAAAGAGGTGGTTGACATTGTGGCTTCATCTTCAGCACGTTCATCTGCTGCTCGAAGGCTAGTAGAGCACGCAGTTCGAGCTTGGCGAACCAAGTACCCGACTTCAAAAGTAGACGACTGCGCTGTGGTTTGCCTCTTCCTTGATTCGAATGAGAAGACTATTTCTGCTGCTTCCGCTACTAAATACAATGAGCAGAATGAAGTAACCATTGAGAAGCCCAATTCTTCTGTCCAAGCCGGAGTGAGTCATCCTATCACGGTCCAAAATGACAATAAAATCCCTGCAGAAGAAACCAAGGCAGAACCTGCAGAAGGGAACAAAGGGGATGCCTCAGAATACGCGGTAATGAACTCAGATCTTGGAAAAGAGTGGTCAGCCCTTGAAGGAGTGTCTCGTGTGAACACGTTGGTGACCTTGCCGAGGTACGTGCCTAACAAAGATGACATGAAAGCTGCAGGAGATTTGAAGAAACGCAAATGAGATCAAAAGGGTAAAGAATTTAGTCCGAATTCATTTTCTTCTTTAAATTATTTCTTATAGTATTTCATTTTTTCGGTTTCTTTTCTCTCCTCTATCTCAGAAGAAGTGGGGGGAATAGGGCCATTGATAAATTTGTTCATCACCGGAGAGGTGAGCCCGGCTATATTAGGATGTTCCGGGGAATCATCCTTTCTCTCTCTAGTGTGGGTAGGATTGGAATTTTGTTAGAATCCAACTCTCCGTGGCTTCCTTTTCCTTTTATTATTCGTCGTATTAATTAAAATTTGTGTGATATTGTTCTTGACATCATGTTGATAATTTGCTGAAAATTGATTCTTTGTTACTTTCACTTGTCATTCTCATACTTTTTCTCTTAGGTGGTTGGAACTTATTTAGTCAAGTTTTAATATACTTGAGTTTGCATATCATCAGGTTTGCCAGCATCCTTGATTCCCCAGCATGTTATTTATTTATCTATTTTATTGGGACAAGGGTGTGGAACTAGAAACCTGTGTTTCCGCATTATAAGTGTTGCAAGCCGACTACCCCCGATAATTATCGGGTGTGGAACCAGAAACCTGTGTTTCCGCATTATGAGTGTTGCAGCGGACTGTAGTAACATTCTTTGAACCACCCCCACCCCAATTCGGACAAGGGTGTAGAAGTAATCTACATTATACATTCTTGTGAACATTTTTTTGGGTTGTCGGATTGATTAATATGAAGATTGAGATTGAGATTAAAAATAAGAAAATAATTATAATCATCAGGATTTGTTCGCACGGTGCTGTCAGGACCCTGACACCATAACCATGGCGTGCACACAGTGAAGATCTAAATATTTCCTCAGAATTGTTCATGATTAGAATCCGATTAATAGCAGAGTTTTAGCTGAAATTTAATTTTAAGCTACCAAGCATATTTTATTATTTTTTATCGACATTAAATAAGAAAAAAAATAAGTTCTGAAAAAGCATCTCCAATGCAACTTTCCAAGATTATAAGTTTAGATTTTATTATTAATGTCTCATTTCGAGACATGGTAATAATTATTTTATAGTATAAGCTTTCATTACTGATAATCTCTTCTAATCTAAGGTTTAGCTTGCTTGAGGGGGAATGTGATGCTCTTACCATTGTTCAGAAGCTCCCGTGGTCCGCCAAAGTTGGGTCATACTAAAGAGAAAGTAGGTAATCACTATTGATCCTCCTTGAAGAAAAAAAAAAAACTCCGTCGAACTAAATTTGAAATATCTTTACACACCTTTTGGTTCAAATTGGGTTGTATCAATGTAGCCCATTGGCTTGGGCCCCTTCTGATGTAATTTCTGTTATTGTTGATGATTTTTCAACATAATAAAGTTTATGTCCCCTTCTCAAGGAAAAAAGGGAAACTAAGATATCCGATGTGTATATATACACACACTAGCCTAAGGACCCGTGCTATGTATGGAGACACAATTTTACGTGATTAACGAAATATAACAATAATAGGAACGAAGTATTAATCCAAAGTAATTAAGGTCGCTTACATGAATCAAATATAGAATTACGTGTAGTCGTTAACATGAATAAATTCCCTTTATTGCTTTACGTCCAACACTATAAAACCATTCAAATCTAATACAACCATATCACTCTTTATTATTTCAGTCCAAACCTTCTCTTGTCTTCATCTACCTCTTACAAACTTATTCTTCTAACTGGAGCATCATTCCCGATTTTCTTTTTATGTGCCTAAACTAACTCAAACAGTTTTCCTTTATCTAGTGACTGAAAAGAAAAAAAAAAGAAAAAATAATAATAATGAAATGGGTGTAAACTAAAGGCTATTACTTCATAATCATGCACAAAATCTATACACAAAATCATATAAAACTTCAATTATGAAGGGAAAAGTTAAAGGAGTGAAAATTCACAATTCTTGCTTCATAATCATGAACTTAATCTATAAAAAAACATATAAAAATATATATATGTTCCGTCACTAATTTAATGTTTAATTTTATTGGCACCAAGCTGACATTATTTGTGTTGTCGAATTGGAAGACCCACGGTTGTGATGCAAAATAGCTATTTTGGTTTAAAATAATTATTTTGCATCACAACCGTTCTTCTAATCTTCCGACTTGAAATTTTTTGCACAGTATTTAGGATTATCCCTCGGCACCTTAACTGACTCGTTTATGTAGGGTTTGTACAGTGGTAGCATAGTCACTAATGTAAGTTTATTTAAAATTTATTATTATTAGGATTTTCTTGATTTTTGTTTGATTGATGTTGTTATGGGGGCATGTTTGATTTTTATAATTTGTGTTTTTATGTATGAAAATTTTCTTGGTTTTTGTTTGATTGATTTTTCATTTATGGGAAATGAGTTTTAATAATTGGTTCGGTCTTTTGGGTGGGTGGGGGAGAATAAGAAGAAATGGTAGTGTGGGTGGGATTTTCTAGTGGCGTCAAAGAATGTAGGAGAGGTGCAGTCGTACAGAGGTGATGAGAAGGGAGGAGGAAGAAGATGTTAGGTTTAGGCACTCAATTGACATAATATGGTAACTTCAGGTGTTTATTTGTGAATGAATTATAAAATTATATTGTTTTGACTATTTTACCCATCGACACCGCTCTATAAATGTCGGATTTCGACGCTTTTGGACAAAACTGGAACTCGTAAATAGTATGTGGACAAAATAGGATCCGGAAATAATTCTTGGGCAACATCAGAACTACGCAAATAATTATTGGATAAAAATGCCATTAGCTCTTGTATTTTGCTGCTTTGAGGTAATATATTAGTGGCACTTAACTCATAATATATGACCACTCCATCCTTTCCTTTTACCTTGTTGTTCCTTTCCCTTCTATCCTACTGATGCAAATATTGATTTCCTTTGTATGGTTTATATCTTGTTTAAAATAATACAAAATTCTTTCATTTTACTTTTTCTAATCAAATTTAACTCCAAATAGAAACTTGGACTTCTTTTACAAGGGGGAATTGAGGGTTTTTGTTGGGATGCTATCCGGTGTCGAGCTCGGTTAAAAATCTCCAAGGAGATCACTTCCACCACTAGGGCAAGGTCCTCCGACAAAATTTTAACTTAATAGTAAGAAAATATCCTTAAAAAATGAACATCGTACAAAAACTAAACGACCTAGTGTCGGATTATATTGAAATTAGATACTACTCTCTTCGTCACAAATTGAATGTCCTGTTTTCTATTTTAGTTTGTATCAAATTTTTTAAAATGGATATACTTCTTCCTAAATTCTCATAATCAAAAGAGTAAATTTACAAACAATTTCCAATTTAAATAAGATATATACAATCCGAAATGAAGGCCAAAGGAGCACAAGTTAACTAAAAAATGTATTGAGAAACAATTGTAAACAACTTACAAGTTACAGCAAAGAATGTTTATTTCTAAGTTAATCTTCCCGTTATATCTGCTGCACTAGCCTTAATTTCCCCCCAGAAAAAAAAATATTAAATACAAAGAATAAGAAAGACGACAACCCTATACGAAGAATTCTATATGGTACAACAAATCAGGTTTCCCGAGCTTGCTCGATGTTACCTGCTCAATCAAAGTAGATTGCATATGATGGCAAAAAACAACAGGAACGTTAAAAAGAATCCGCTATTTAGACTGTCAGCTGAAGATAAGATATGAGCGCCCACAGAAAACGCGTTTGCTCCATCTTGCAGTTTGATGCTTGAAGAGCCTGCAACGAGGAAAACGCTTACGAAAAAACTCATTAAATTATTTAAGGGCCCGCGTCTCCACTTCTAGCAGAAAACAACTACTCCCTGCGTTTCATAATCTAAGTCATTCTAGAGAACAATAAAACTGAAAACAAGATGTTTTTTCTCATTAAAGTGCCTATATTACCCTTTTTGCCTCAATATCCAACTTAATATCAAATTACTAGAAGAGTAAATAGGGGTAGTATTAGAAGAAAAATATTTAATTCTCGTAGATAAGTGTGCAAAATGAGTTATATTTTGAGAAGACTCTCTTCTCCTAAAATGACTTATATTATTAAACGGACAAAATGAAAAAGGGGTCCTTATATAAAATATAGTTCCTTATATAAATCGTTTAATATTATTAAAAAAAATGAAAATGGAGAATTATCTCCAAGGAATTATATTTCCATTTTTTTTTCTTTTCTCCCTTCGCCCAACATGAGGTCTTTCAATACTATAAACACGGAAATTGTAACCACTAAATAGCTGGGAGAAAATGTAACTGAATGTAATTATACTCACAGTTGTATTCAGCCCATCCAATAGTCTGATTTTCAAGATCATAAATAACAAGCTTGTTTGAAAGTACAAGATCTGCATTGCAACAAAAAGAAGGATAAAAAGGGAAAAAAAACGTGCATCAAGATGCTAATCATGCCAAATGATGTTCTAATATATACTGTCCCTTTTTACACATTTTAAGAAAATAAATAAATGTACGGGGTCGAACAGAATCGAGGCATCTATTCAATTCTATCTAAGAAACGTATCAAAATGTTTCGTTGTTAGCTATTTCAGTAGTAGGCTTTCTATAATGTAGCCGGTGACCAAGAATTTTCAGGCATTTTATTCAGTTTTATTTCAAGACAAACAAGGACTATGGTTCCCGCCAAAAAAGAAATACGACTCTGATAGAATATCCCACAGCAAGGCATGCATTGATCTTTTACAAATCATACAAGAAAAGCTACTAGTTACATTAAATCATTCTGCTTAGAAAGTATGTCCCAGATCTAATAGCGTTAATAAACTCATATAATCCCAGTGATGGCTGAATTAAGATCTTTTAACACTTGAATGTAAAACGAAGCGAGGTTAGATGTAATAAAAAGAGAGAGACCGAGAGAAGAAGTGTTGACTAATACCTCCAAGCAGACTTATTTCTCTTCCATCACTGGTCTGCATACCCTTGTTCATCCAACCTACACACCACTCGTTATCCTACAAAGTTTTAAAATTAAAAACAGACAATTAGGCTTAAACCTCTAACTAAAACATACTACTGAGAACATGAAATTCAACAGAGTCCGCATAATAAATCAATTAACTATGGTAAGAGTTAAAATAATTATAATACGGAAAACAAGCAAAGGTTAGCAAGAAAATCCATATTACTTACACGAACTTCAAAAAGATATTCATGGGGATAAACTGTCAAAGCAAGTGAATCTTCAAAGTGAAATTTGACCACAGGAAATCCGTCATCAATGCTGCATAAACGCAAATATTAAAACTGTTACCTTCATAACCATCCCAAATACCCCCCAACAAAATCAAGCATTAAAGCTAAACTAATGTAATGTGGTAATACATATATAAAATTCCAATCTGGCCTCCAAGAAGTGTTAAGATTGTTTGAAATTTGTCACACGCTATACTTGCAAATCAATTATTTTAGTTTAAGGCAATGAAAGAATCATCCGTATTTGATCCAAAAATGATACTCTTCAATTAAGCTTGTAGTACCAACTCCGCACGGTCTCAACATAAACAGAATAAAACAATGATGAGTTTATCTTAATGTGGTTTGTTCTCAACTTTCATTTCTTTTCTCGGAAGAGAGAGGCGGAATGTGTCGACCATTAACTCCTTTACTCTCCAGAAATTATACTACCTCTATCCCAAATTGAATGTCCGCTTTCCTATATATTCGGGACGGACGGATGGAGTAGTTTACCAGGATATTAGTTTACCAGAATATTTGCTCTCCTTCATGCAACTATTACTAATATTTAGAAGCTAAAATTGAATATAAGAGCATTTACGGAGAGCCAATGAGAATACTCGAGTCTTCATCATAAGCAAAGTCTAGTCAAAACATTCAAAACTCTAATATAGCATTATAATAATACCAATATATGATGACGGAATTGAGTAGCAAGTCTTACTTTCCAGAGAAGAAGAAGCATTTGAACTGTGTCTCAACAGTATGTGTTTCCAAACCTGGTTGTGCTGCCAAAATCTAGAAGGGTAGACAAACAATTGAAAAGTAAAAAAATGCACAATATGCCTACCTCTGATGAACTTCAAAAATAAAATAAAATTTGTAGCGAGGACTTCGTACTTATGGAAATTCAGAGGAAAAAAAAGGTCCTCTTTGATAAATTAGTGGTCATAGCATTGCCGGTAGTCAGAAATTCTAGGGGAAGTGTTAAGATTACTTACCTTCTGCATAAACGGGACATAGATATCATCCGGGAGATAGGCCAGGGTTGTGCCGCTGTCAATTATTGTTCCCCCGTTTCCAACTCCAAATACATCTTTTGGCATCTCTAGTACATGACCGCCCACTTGAATGGCCTTCATAATAACATTGTAATGCGGCCTAAGATTGTAATAAAACTAACATTACGATGCATGCTTATCCAAGGTTGAATGAAATGTCAGTTTCATCAAGCAGATATAACTTTTAATAATATTCTATACAATTAAATGAAAGGGAAATTATGAGCAAGGGAAAAAAAAGACCATACCAAAACTAATTAATAGCACCTAAGAGGAAAATTATGCTGAAATAACTAAAAATAAATAAAATGAAATGAAATCATAAATTTCTATTTATCAACATACTCGTTTGGGACCATTGGAGTTGTTTTAAATTTTGGCTCCACTACGTGTCCAATCGCAAATATGCCACCTCCATTGACGCCATCCAAGCAATGTGAAAATACTTTTTTAACCTTTCCAGCAGAAGCAAGCTGCGAGAGGATGGACGAATTTGCTTGTCCAAAACCAATAATCCCATCAACTGAATCACTAGAGGTACTTAGCTCTCCAGCTTGTTTCGATGAACACCTATCTTGACAAGAAAAAAAACACGTTACAATAACAGAATAAATGAAACACAATGGTAAAGGTCTGAAATGCCCCCTCACATGACAAAGAAACTTTAGGGGTTTCACAAACCGTAACCAGTTCTCAGAGAGGCAAACAAGAAAAGAGTTTCGATATTTTCCTTTATATAACAACAGAAGTCAACTCACCCAAATGCTATGCTTCCATTCATGGATGTAGTTTGAAGATTCCCAGACACTTGGTCTAATATAATATTATCTCTGACAAAATATCCAGCAGTAGTGCTACCATCCCCGTATGTTACAGCATATTCACAATGCATTCCGGCCTTGCAATTAGGGGATACAGCATTAAAAGTAGCAGCGCAAAAATCCTCGTCACAAGAAATAGATTTCGCAGTAGAGGAGGTCGTGATGTCATACAGCGTCAAGTCAATCTGTCATTAAGCACAAATGGTAATCAAATACTTGGTTAGAGTACAAACATCAGCTTGAAATGTCATAGTCGGATCAAAGGAATACTTGTCAAAGCTTTAGTTATACGTAGTAGGAGAAGGACGTACACCAAGAGAGCTTTTCCTCGGACATTTGTCACAGCCAGCACAATTTACCCAGAGAATATCACTTCCCGTATCTACTTGGAGATAATAATCCTTGGGAGGAGTTCCGATTGAAAGCTTAGTGAAATAAAGCCTGTAATGAACAATCAAACAGAAACATAAACACCAAAAGAATGCAATTCATAGCATACGTACAAGTAACTTCTAAACGTGATCCATCCCCCCGTAGAACGACTTATTCTTCATCAAATATTACCCAAATCCTATCAGTTTTTTGCATCTTACTCCCTACTACTATGACATAGAACTCCGAAAAATTCACTTCTATAAAACAGAACAAGCAACCAAAATTACCACAAAGAAAAGTACACATACAAATTAGCAATTACCTCCATGTCACATTGGATCCAGGCAGCAACTTAAAGTCAAACATGAACATATCAATATCATCGAACGAATTATCTCTTAAGTGCATTTTAACAGCCATGGAAAAGAAAGATTAAACAGTGTCCCCTGCCCCTATTTCCCCAAAGAAAATCATGCATATTACTCAAGAAAACCAATAAAAATCCGGTCATTTCTTAGAATAATCCTACCTCCATTCCTTAATATAAGTCGTTTAGGACATGTAGCGAAAATTAAGGAAGCAAAAAATAAGATATTCTTTTAATCAAAATATCAATATTACTCTCTTAAATACAATTAGTAGTATACAATTCCTATTCAAGAGAGTAAAAATAATATTTTGACTAACAAAGTACCTTAATTTTTGTTTCCTTAATTTTCGATAAATGTACTAAACGACTTGTATTAAGGAATGGAGATAGTAATACATAAACAAAGATTGAACAAGGCAAGAACATCATAATTATAGGAATAAGGGAAGAACTAACGCTGCATCTGCAGGAGAACCATTACCACCCAAAGGCAAAATCAACAGCAGCAAGCATCCTACGATGTCGGTGATTATCATGGGCCTTAATTGCCTGCAAAAGTGACTCTCCACGCCCATCTTTCCTACCCTTAAACTTGTGTTTCACCTGAAAAACTACATTACTATTATCACCATTAACAACCCATAAAGCTAAAAAGGCCAAAAACGCCACCAACCCGTTTTCTTCTTAGATCCATATAATTCAAGAAAACCAAAAAAAATAAATCAAGAATTTGAAGAAAACGTATGAATATGAACGAATTATTATCAAGAATGGAACTTTATCAAATAAAAGGGTGAAAGAAACAAAATTATGAAGATGGGTCAGCTAAAAAAAACAAGAAATGAAAGAATCAAATCCGGCTTGGCCCTTGAAAGGGTCGGTGACAAGAGGAAGCAAAAGACCAAATGTGGGGAGTTGAAAACAAGGAAAGGAATGGAATAGAAAGAAAGAGTACAAGAGAGAATTCAACGGCTAAGAAAACAATTTGTTTTTATAATTTGGGTAAAAACTCTTCTTTGATATTAGGATCTTTTTTTTGGATTTGTATCTCAATATTATTACAAGAAGATTTGGCGGAACTTTTGATGAGAAGTAATGTACCTCACGTCACGTTTGTTCGTGTCTCTCTGGTTGGCGTCACTCTACATTCTCTCGTATCCTCCATCATTCAAACGGGTCCTTATGATTTTCGTATCACCGCCGTTAAGTTCTCACATTTTAATTTTAATTTTATTTAGTTTTTTTAATTTTTGTTTCTCCTGTTTAATTTTCATATTTTAATTTCAATCTATATAGTTCATAATCAATTTATGGGCAGTAAAAAAAGTTCCCGCCAAACGACATGCTCAATTAACAAAGGTAAAATAATCTATTTAATTATTTTTTCTAATAAAATAACAATATTTTTCTGTTTTCCCATCTTCTTCCTTGAGTCTCGCCAAACACTCTTCTTACAATCTCAATATGTGTGTGTAGCAGTGGGCCGGTGGCTGTGAAGGGTGGTGGTGGTGTGCGGCGATTATGCTGAAGAAAAATATAAAATGTTGTTGGGTTTAGGGATTAAGAAGGCAAGATGCTGTTGGTGTATCAGCGGGGACTCTTTCCACTGCCCATAAATTAATTAGGGACTATTTAAGTTGAAATTAAAATATGAGGACTAAACACGCAAAATGAAAAATATAAAGGGATTAAATATGATAAAATTAAAACATAAGGACTAAATGAGAGAAACGAAAATTGAGAAGGGACTAAATATGTGAATTTCCCTACAAACTGATAATCACTGTATTCCTGGACGTACCAATACAATTTGGGTTAATTGTTTAGGATTTGACACGTCTTTTATAAATATTATGTGTTCAAATTTCACTGATGATATGGAGAAGTTTGATTCACAATCTATAAAAATTCTTGTAAGTGACATATGATCTCGATGAGATGCCCTATCCTATAATCGTGATCGAAGTCCAACCCACTTAAATTTTTTTGATTATTCAAAAAAAACTATTTTCTCTTCGTCATAAATTGAATATTAATTTTTTATTCTAAAATTAATGTTTACTTTTTTCAAAATGTATATAGTTTCTATTTAAATTTTCGTAACTAAACTCTTATATTTTGGATTCAAAGTTGGGTAAGAATATCTAATTCATAGTTGAATAAACTAAGACACAAAGATTATAACCTTAAAAAAAACTGGTCATAGCTTTTATGTTTAGAATTTAATACTAATAGTTCTTTTAAAGTACATCTTTCTTGCAAAAAATCCAAAATGTGCAAATGGTATGTTAGTGATCATCACACAAATTATTGTATTCATCTGCTTGTTTTACTTATTAAGCATTTCGGGTTTACTTGGATTGGGTTTGGTTTGGGTTTTGGTCTCAAACTCAGTCTCAAACCAGCTTTGAATTGAATCTGGGATTGAGTTTGGGTTTGAGTTTAGGGTGGAAGGGGCTAAAAAACCGAGCGGAACAATTTCAAATTCAATTTTTTTTCAAATAATCATCCAATTTCAAATTTTTGGGCTTCACAAATTTGGAATTTGAACATTTCCCGCTAATTTAAGAGCTAAAAATTTTGAATTTAACAATTATTTGAAGAAAAAAATTTGAATTTGAATAGTTCCGCCCAAACCTAAACTCAAACTCAAACCCATACTCAATCCAAAGTTGGGTTGGGACTGGGTTTGAGACCAAAACCCAAACCAATCCCAAACTAAACCCAATCCAAGTAAACCCGAAATTTGGCATTTAAATACTTCATATTTTTCCTTGTATGATTTTATTTTCCATGTATTACTATTATGAACAATGTTTTACATGAGCATATTTTTGATATGGATAATATTATTTTGTTTAGAATTTAACCAAGTATGGATAATTTTCCTCATATATATAATTGTTTGTAAAGATGGACACTCCTATGTAATATGTATAGTTTGAATAAAAATTTATATATACATGTGGCATAAATCTAAATATAGTCATATATAGTTTTCAGTATTTCGTCAGTTTACTAAAAATCCCACCACGGCTCCTATGCGAAACATCTTTTGTGCGAAATATGCGGGATAAAAATCCGTCCGTTAGATTAAAATTTTGGCAACTAAGATCGATTAAAAAATGAACAGTTATTCAGTGAACAGCTGTTCTCAAGGCCAAAAAAGTGTTCCGCATGTGCAAAAAAATAACTGTTCCGCATAGGAACCGGAATGTATACTTTTCTTTTTAAAGTTGGATAAGGACGATTCATTGGGATTTGGGAATATTTAGTTAGTGTCAAGAAAATAATAGAGTCTATTTCATATCATCTATCTAAACTAAATAGGTGACTGTCATTCAAATAATAGTTTGGTGATCAAGTGTTTGACTCGTCGTTAAGAAGATCATAATTAAATAGGTCACTTAATACCATTTTGCATCTCAAATTGCAAATTTTAACTTTACAGCTCCTCTTACACACAATTCAACTTTTATAAAATTCAAAACAATATAACTTTTATAAAAGAGCAAATAACTATTTCTACCCACAAAGTAGTTTTTGTGTGCTAATTTTGCCACAAATAATTTTTTAGTGCCTTTTTTGCAACAAAAGTAGTTTTGTGTGCTTATTTTTTACCACAAATAGTTTTTCAGTGTTTTTTTTTCCACAATTTTTTTTGCGTGCTATAAGTGTCATAATGCGACCTATCAAATTCAGATTCGACCTGACCCGACAGTCTCTTCTCCACCACATTCTAATTCAGAGGTAAAATTGACAAACCTTCGGTTTAGTGGTCTGGTCGGGCCGAGCCGAGTCTGAGATGGATATATCGTATTATGACACTTATAACACGCAAAATTTCTTTTGTGGCAGAAAAGGCACAGAGAAAATAATTTGTGGCAAAAATAGCACACGAAATTATTTTTGTGGCACAAAAGGCACCGAAAAACTATTTGTAACGAAAATAACACACGAAACTACTTTTGTGGTAAAAATAGCTATTTGCTCTTTATAAAATTACAAGCAAAAGAGTAAAGTTAACTAGTGAATATTTAATAATCTTGAACGGATATATGACCCTTCATACAATATAAACAAGTTAAAAGCAAAGAAGAAAAAAGGGTTTAGAAGGATATCATTCTTGGGCACTTATAATACATGATCCAAAGCATTATGAACAAATGATCGGATTCTTAACTGGGGATGGTTAAGATTGCCTTACGGTATCAATTGCAGCTACTAATTTCTCATATTTGGCCCCTGTAACTTCTTTAACAATCGCGCCGTTCTTTAGAATCTTGAAGGTAGGAACTACTTTCATCCCAAGCTCCTTTGCCAATGGCTGCAAACCAATTATCATCAAAATTAACAGCGAGAACGAGTGGGAAAAAAGCATTGAAATGCTCGCGGGTAGACGAAGAATAGATGGCAATTGCTGCAGTCGTGGTTTGGAAGGAAGAAAATCAAATCATGCATGGTACCTTGTTTTCTTGGTTGCAGTCTAGCTTTAGAAAGACGACGTCAAGATATTGTTGCGATAACTCCACGAATTGTGGAGCAATTACCTTGCAAGGACCACACCTGCAAAATCAAAACGAATGATTTAGATTTATCACCACTGTGAATGGAGAATGGAGAATTATATATATATATATATATATATATATATATATATATATATATATATATATATATATAGAGTTCAATGAAAGCAATAATTGATCAACTTTACATCACGAAAAAGTTTCAATATCAAATCACATACCATAAAGTATAAAGTATGGAAAATTCTGATATGGACCGGGACCATGTGATACAGATTTGACCACATCCTTACAGAATAAAGAGAGAGAAGGAAATGCAGTGATGTGGCCAAATCTGAGTCACATGGTCCAGTGGACCCGCTCCATATCAGAAGTGTTCATAAAGTATACATGTAAAATCAAATGATCCATTAAGTTTGTGACATAGACTAAGGCAGATAGTGATAACTGATCACGTTGGTTACAAAAATTGAAAAGGTCACCAAAACATTAAATTTCAAAGATATTATGCAATATTCTTTATCTTTACATTTGTGTAACTAATTACTATATATGACCATGTCCAGAATGAATATTCTTTTCTTTGAATATATACATTTATATTTTTCTGTTAAAATAACCACTAATTCTTAATAATATAAAAATAGTTTACTCCCCGTGCATATCACGAATTATTAAGTTAGTATATATATGAGTTCAATGAAAGTTAGGATCATTCTATCAAAAATATGACTATAGAGCTACAAAATATTAAACAACTAGGGGTGTACTCCATTAAGACTCTCCTCAAGTTCGAAATATTCGGCCCAAAAGATCGCAAAAATGTCCAATTACAAATTTCAATAAATAAAACAAAGGGTAATGCTTTTCGCCTAAGTAAAATTTGCTAAAATTCCTCAAATTAAACACTATTCACCTTGTTGGTATTAAAAATTCAACAGTATTTTTACCATTTTACACACAATATAGTCAATCAATTGACTAAGTACTAAGTGCTTAACTCCCTAAAACTACCCTAAAATAAAATACTATATTATAATTTAAAATTTTATATTAATTTGAGCTTTTGAGCCAAGCTGAAGTCTAAATACGAGCCTCGAGCTAGAACTTTGTCTAAACCTGTTGAAGTTGACTCGACTCAGCCCGATTGCACCCTACTAAAAACTAACGAACTATGCACAAATTCAGAAGAATCAAAACACCAAATTCAGAAAAATATATATTTTTAAAAATATATACAAAAACTCTAGACAATTAAGTCATTAGAGCTGATAAAATTACCATTGGGTGTACATATCGAGGACAACAGTCTTATCTCCAGCAGCATTTACAATAGGCCAAAAAGTATCCTTGTTAACCTCGGTCACCTGACCGACCTGCACCTCCGTGACGGCCGCCGCCGCCGATGTATCCAAGCTGGACTTCACCTTCAATGATAACCTTCTAGAAGAACTACCACTCATCGCGAAGGCCCGATCACCTGTGAAGCAGACCATGGATTGCTTCGTAGACCATAAAAAGTTATTGCTACTACTAGATTGTAGCAATGATCCAGAAGCAGCAACCATTGGAGCTGCACTGTAAGCTTGCACTTGCAAAGCCATAATCAAATAATAATAATAAATTTCAAAAACAATATGAACTATAAATAGGTTTCTACACAAGATTTTAGCTAAAATGGAGGTTTTGAAGTTACAGTTTATAATGGATGAGAAGAGATGGGGGAGAGAAAAGAGGACCAGTGAATTGGGGAAGTGAAAAGACGAAAAAGGGTCTGAATTTTTGGGGTTTATGCGAATATCTTTGGGAGTTTTGTGTAATTTTGATTGGTGAAATTGTGGCCTAGCCTGGTTTAGACGGACACCGTCGAGATGGGAAAACCAGAGGAGAGGTGTAGGAAAGAAGCAGATAAATACAAAGAGATATGAGAAGAGTCGGGAGGAAGGATATTTGGTTCACATATTTATGATTTTTTTCTTTTTTGTTTTTTCTTTGGTGAAAATGAAAGTTCAATTTTTAATTTATATATATGTGAGAATATATTTTATTTTATTGTGGCAGGTATTCTGATACTTGTTCGACTAATCGAGTTGATAATTTGTAAAAATCATACAAATATGCAATATATGTCGTTTTTCGAGATGTCATGAGTTTGCAACTTTGTCATAGATAATTCTTAAGGGATCGCAAGTGTGACCAACTAAATTATGTTACTTGACAATTTAAGAACAATATTTTATAAAAAGGCTATATGGAACTGTTACAATTCTGTTGAATTTTGTATGCACGTGTGACGACTGAGAAAAGTTTCAGAACATATACTTTTGTTCTTAGCCGTTAAATTATTGATTTGACAGTTGTTGTTTCTGCACTTTCGGACAAATTCGATGTACTCATTCAATTAATTGAGAATAATTGAAAGAGATATAATAATTTTCAATCGCCATATTTCTACCTTTATTTTTTTTTTCTTTTGACATTTGCATGGTTGCTGACGGGATGCAATATCAATTTTTAGTAATAATTGGAACGACGAAAATTTTCAAAATTAAGTTTTAATTATATTTTATATAATTAAAATATTATGTACCCCAATTGAAACTTTTCCAAACTTCCGAGACCTTTTTAGATTTAACCTTTTATTTAATAATGTTGGGTATATAATCGAGAAAAATAGATTGATTTGTTGGCCCGAACAATCTCTAAATTTAAATATTAATTTTGATATAGATCAGGTTTATTTAAATTTGAAGTTTAGAAATTTGTCACGTCATTACAAAATTATGAGAAAAATAACTTTTGTGATGATATTGTCAATTTTGAATCACAATATTCATATTGACTTCATCATATCAATCTCAGGGATTAACCCAGAGGAATCTTGCAGTGCATTTAGATATTGTACCGTGCCTATATTGGAGAAATGATTTTGTAGAATGGACACAAAAATTGAGACTGCTATACAGATTGTGTCCAAAGCAGACATTCTACTTCAGATCTAGGACAAGATGGTTTTACCCATAGGAATCTTCCAGAGTGTTTTATTAAGACTATTATTGTACGGGCCTATCTCGGAAAATATATATATTTGTGGAATGTACCCAGTCTACTTGTCACTTGTCAGTCTGCACCACGACTCCTATACGGAACAATTTTTGTCCGCACACGCAGAAAATATTTTCATTCATTTAAATTAAATTTTTAATGATTGAGATTGATTTAAAATAAACACATATTCATGTGAATAAGTATTCTAAAACTAAAAACACAAAAAAAAATAAATAAATAATGTTCCGCATGTGCGAAAAAAAAATTGTTCCGCATAAGAGTCGGCTGGTCAGTCTGAGCAATAATTTTTGTATCTAGAAATATATACACCTTTTTTCACCAAAAAAATCCTTTCTTTATTTGGTGCTACCTTTCTTCTTCTTTTTTTGTTCTCTCTGAAAATTTATCTTTTTTTTTCTTGTCATAAGATGTCTTAACTGACTTCGACTTTTAAAATACCATACCAGACTAATTCCTACTCACACCGGATCGGCATGTAAAGAGATAAAGTGTTGGCTAAAGTGATGGCTCTATATGTGAGTGGAAATCGATCATCGACCTCTTTTAAAAAAAATATTCTTTGATGTTTTGTTTCTTATTTCTCTTTTTTGTTAATTGAGTTTGATGTTACACCAGATCAAATTTTATGTCAAATTCATTGTCTCATTAATAATACTTTGTCAAGTACTATTATTTCATTCTAAATAAATCTAAAACTTAAAAATAATGGTGAAAAAAGAAAGTGTGACAATTGTTAATTATTTATAAATATGATTGAAGATATGACAACAAATGAGAAAAATATTTTACGCAATACACTATACTTTAATTCAAGATCACTACTTTTTAGGTTTTAAATTGCAAATAAGTTTTAAATATTTAACTAAATAAGGTATTTGACTCCACCGAGATTGAATTTTACTTTGAAAAAAAAGATAGACTTTTCTAAAAAAAATCAACTATGAACTTCACGTTATTTTCTTCTAAATAGTCCATTCTAACCCTAACAATAATCAAAGTTTTTAAAATGAAATCATCTCCAAGTAGAGCCACTTTGGTCTTTTGATTCTCCACATTTTTCCACCAAAGTATCAAAAAATAAAATAAAATAACCAATAGTTGAGATACATAAAAACTTAAGGGCTTATATGCAAATACCACTATTAGATCTCATAGGAGAAATGGAGAATAGAGTACAAGCAAGCAATAGTAGCAGACTAGCTTCCACTGCCACGTCACTCCCTGAAACTCCGGGATGGCCCCCAAATTGATTACTTGTCAAGATTAGTTCAGCAGCCCTCCACAATCACTCTCTTCTTTAATTCTACCCCCACCCCAAAACGTCGCCCGTATCAACCCCCTTCCCTCTTCGGTTTCATCGACAGTTTTCTTTGGTCTCTTCATCCCTACCCTCTGACGGATCCCCCAAAGGAACACAAAGCTTTCTCTCTCCTCCTCTTTCTCTCTCTCTATAAAACACACAGTAGAAATCAAATTTTGCAGACAAAAAATCTCTCTCATTCTTCTTTCTCTTCTTTTTGATTTTGAGTTTTTTGTTGTTGTGGTGAGCAATGGCGGCGTTTGGAGCAACTGCTTCAGCTTCAGCGGCTGCGGCGTCGTCTATGGTGGCTAAACAATGCACCGCAATCCGCCACTTACTCGCCGATTTTCCACCGTCATTTTGCCCATTCCAACTCTAATAAGCTCTCTTTCCGACTCACTCCTAAGCCTAAGCTCCGCTTCTCTTCCAAGGTAGCTCTCTCTTTTTTACTGAATTTTGATTAACTATTTTTTTTCAATTTTTTTAAATTTTAGTTAGTTTCTGATATAGATCTATTTTTTAACATGTGTTATGGCTTCTCATATAAGATCGGCTTTTTTTTAAAACAAGTAATAATAATTTGTTATAGTTAATTTACTTTTGTTTACTGTAAAAAAAAATTCGTACTCAGTGCACAAGAGTCACGCATCAGCAGGATCTGGAGAATGTTCCAATGTAAACAGCCTTACCAGTATATTTTCATAAACGAGACCGTGTCCGGGTAGAACCCATAACCTAGCATATAACAAGTAAACACTTGACCTTCTACTCAGGGAACGAAGCCAGGAATTTAGTGTTGGGGGACAAAACTGATAAAATTCTTGGGGGCAATAAAAAAGGCAAAAAAAAATTCTTGGGGGGACGAAACTGATAAACTTTTTTCAAAATACACATAAAATTTCGATAAATAGTAGTATTTTTAAAAATCTAGGGGGATGCTGGCCCCCTTCCGCCCCCCTGGCTTCGCCCCTGCTTCTACTTTTGTTTACTATAACTAGCAAAATTGGAGAATAAAAATGAATTTTTTTTAAGTTTAGAATTTGGATATCTGAGCTGTCAGTGAGCTTAATTGGAAATTTCATTTGTACTTTGGGAGATGCTAATTTGAACAGTTTGGAATTCTGATAAAGTATTATTGTTGTTTGTTTCATTATAAAGCTACAAAAAAAAAGGAAAAGATAAGTGGAAATTTTGTAATCTTTTGGAGAAATATTATGAATTCTTGAGAGAGTGCTCGGTAAGTGAATTGAATGCTTTGGAAACAACTAGGAAAGGTGCATTGCGTGTCTTAGCTTATTGTTGAAGTTTGGCACGCTATGACAAGAGTATGCGTATAGATATGGAAAGTTAATTGTGGTTTTGTAATATGATTTTTAGTAATCATCGTCTTCTGCGAAAAAGCTATTCAGCAGATCCAAGTCAAAGGAGTCGAGTGCACAAATGAATTTGCGCATGTGTTTTGGGTGGAGGGATGAGGGGTGGGGTATTATGTGGAGAAAAACTATTTGATGTTTCAGTCTTCTTTCATCTTTTAAATGGTCGCCTAAGTTTAGGATCCATTGCTAGTTCATGTTGTTCTTTTGATCATTAGAACTATAAATTCTGATAGAAGAGAAAAAAATACAAAAGTTAGTATTTTTCCATGTATTCCAAAATTTTAATATTTTTTTCTTACAATTTTGCATGATGATTTAGAATTGTTATTTGTTTTCCTGATGCAGGGTATGCAGTCCATCTGGAACCGCTCAGTTGTAGCAAGGGCTCAATTGAATGAGGTAAGTTTCTTTCCATCATTCTCTTTAGAGGAACTCTATTCAAATTTTCGTTCGTTTATGGAAACGCTTTTGGAGACCTCTGTTGCCTTCAAGGTTGCTGTGGATGGATCCTCAAATGCTGCCGTCACTCCTCCTGCCAAATCACCAGCAGAAACTAATGATGAGAAGTCATCAAATGAACCTGCACCTGTGGCTACAGAAGGAACGATATCAGCATTTATGTCTCAAGTTTCAAGCCTTGTTAAGTAAGCCTGGTTGTGTACCTCTTACCCCTGCCTAAAACTTGCCAAATAAATGAGTATGGGTTCTCTTTTTCTCCTGCAGACTAGTTGATTCTAATGATATTATGGAGCTGCAATTGAAACAACTTGATTGTGAACTCTTAATTCGTAAGAAAGAGGCATTGCCTCCACCACCAACCCCTGCTCCTATGATCACAACACCGGCACATTATCCACCACCAGTGGCATCTATTCCTGCACCTGCACCTGCACCGGTTTCTGCACCAGCATCTCTTGCACTTGCCAAGCCAGCACCTGCTCCTGCCTCTAAGACACCTAAATCATCTCATTCCCCACTTAAATGTCCCATGGCAGGGACATTCTACCGAAGTCCGGGACCTGGTGAACCGCCTTTCGTGAAGGTAATATTTATCTATTTTGAGGTGATACAGACTTGAGTTTGCGCATGTTTGTACGCAATGGTACGTTGGCCTACTCCACCATATATATCTCAATTCTCAAAGGGGTTATTCTTTTGTTCAGGTTGGAGACAAAGTAAAGAAGGGCCAAGTTCTTTGCATTATTGAGGCCATGAAATTGATGAATGAAATAGAAGTAAGCAATATTTTTTGTTTCATGTCCATACAGTCTTGTGATTTAGTTTACAGAAGCTTTTTTTTCTCTATCTTTGAGTTACATAGTTTCCTTTCCTTTTTTTCTAAACAGTTTCTTTTCTTTATCTATAAGTAAACATTGAAGAAATACTATAATTATTATAGATGCTTCTACTATCTTAGTAGAGGATAAGATAGTTTTGGTTAGCAATTGTGCAGAAGCAAAACACGTCTAATTTAGTGTTGCTAGCCCTTTTGGTGAATAAAATTTTCCCCATGTTTTTGGATAATCAGTGCCAAGATAGAGTGAATATCATTTAGCAGTTATAGAAACATTATAAGAACAGGGAGTTCTACTCGTGGCACTCATAATGGGCTACATTTTCGAGGGTCAACTTGGACTTGGAAAGGTATACCTCACCAATGATTAAGGAGAAATTTTGTGGTTTAGACTGGTAACTCGTGATAACATGGAAACTTTGACTCGTGATAACATGAAAGTACTCGATGCTATTCTTCTGCACCATTAAAGTTTAAAGCCAACTAAGATCAATTTGGATTGAATTTCTGCATCTTACTTTACTATCTAGGCTAATGAAAATGTTCTCTGGTTGATGGTGATATTGGTTTAACATTTGTCAAGAATCTCTCCCTCTAAGAGTGAAATTGATGTCTTGTCTTGTTGCCTCCAAATTATATGTTGTGAATCTCATTTTGGAGATGGCTAACATTTTTAGCTGAAATTACTTTTCTGCATTCTGTGCTTGACTTGTGTCTCTGCATGGCTAGGTCCAGAATCTGTTTCAAACATTTTCTTTGTTTTCATAGCTCAGTTGCACTTTGGTATTTACTGTTACAAGGGCGTATAAGCTCAATTGAGGAAATAATTAGAATGACAAATTTAGAAGCAAAACTTTGGAATTTGAACTCTATATTCTGAGATACTTTTCCGACTCTGTAGGCCGATCAGTCGGGGACAATAGTTGAGATCGTTGCTGAAGATGGCAAACCCGTCAGCATTGACACTGTAAGTGAATCCTTCAATTATCGAATAACCTTGTGTGATTGTGGCGGGATAATAAGAAAGAAAAATGAAATCTTTTTTTCTCTTGAGAGTAAAGATTTTTCTCAAGGTTAGTCATTTCTTCATTGATGTAGTTACTCTGCTATTTCTCCATCTGCAGCCTCTTTTTGTCATTGAACCATAGAGAGACCATATCCATGCAAGAGGGGGCAAGAGGGGGCTATATGTTGTTGATCAAAGATCAGGGATTAGGAGGGAGTTTTTCATAGTGATTTTGCAAGCCGCGGGTTGTTCTTTTTTTGGTGTTGTTTTATTCGTTTGGAATGAGGTTATAGTTAGAGATGAAATTAATGAGCCTTTGATAAATTTTTTACCTCAGCCAAAGTAATTTGCTTTTGACTGTATACTAGACTAATAAAACTATTGTTTTGTCTTTTTAATTGTAATGGAACAAGTATTTTATGGTCAATTAATTTGTGCAATATGGAGAACTAGGCATGAGAACCTAATCATATCTACTCATCTTCGTCAAAGGACATATTGTACTGCCTATGAGACAGGTTACACTTGTTATGCTTGGTATTGGAAATTATTTACCCGAGTCCAGTCCGACCCGGAGATAAAATCCTCTGTATCAGCAGCGGCACAACAAGCACATTCAGAACAAGAGCCTGAAGAGCATTTAAACGAACCTAGCAGCAGTTGAAGCTAGGGTTTGAATGACGCCAAGGTAGAGGCAAAAAAAGGAAATGAAAGAGGCGTAAGGGATGGAGTGGTATAGAGAGATGAGAGGAAGGATTGGTTTCAAGTGAACGGCTAAGATTGGGTATTGAGGCCATTGAAGAATGGGAAGAAGTAGGATGCGGCAGAGATTAGGCGGTTGGCGTCTGGTGTTGGTGTGTAGGAAGCGGAGATTTTGGAGGAGGGGTATAGGGGACGGCGGCTTAGTAGGGGGGAGGGGGAGGGGGATTTGGTACAATGGAGTCTCAAAATCATTTCTTGGATAATAATATACAAAAATTCTAGATTTTTTAATTGCAATTGGCACCACTTGATGCTAATATACTAGTATAACTTACTCGATCATTCAAATCGAAGAACAAAGTATGCAATTAACGGATAATTCTTTCAGCCAGCACTTTTCCATTTTCACTACAGAAGAGAATCTTGATCCTGAAGTTAATTGCTTGAGAAGAACACATTTTTTAGTAGTCCTTGGCTTTCCTTCTTAATTCATTCAGCTCTTTTTCAATCTCGGAATCTTGGAAGGGAAATGGAGTACTTGAACTGGCAACGGGTGTTCTCCCTGTCGGAAGCTCGCCTTTCTGCTTTTACAACAAAACATTACTATCATGATTCTATATACGATCAAAAGGACAAATTTATCCAACAGCACCAAACAAAATTAAGGAACAGAAGACGAGATTCCAGTTAAGAAACAAGTAATTTTACTTATGGTGGTGGTGGGGGTGTGTGGTTTCCGGCAATGATTAGACTACGAAAGAGGAGATGACAACATAGGAATCCTCACGTAAGATTAGAATCGTAACTACTGCTACTAGCTGAGGCATTTAACACATGAAGCAATAATAAAGCACGCCAACAGGAAAACGTTTCTCGGTCACAAATTGGCTGATTAAATTTACCCCTAAAGTTGAGCTATTCCTAGCAGACACTGGTTATGGACGACAATACTTTTTGTACTTTGAGAAAATTAGTTTGATATACAAATGGTATATAAGGCAGTCCTAATAAATCATGAAAGTGAAGAATTATTCGACAAATAAAAGAAATAAAGAAACTACCTTTGAGCCTCCAGATATTTCTTGCTTCAAAGCGGCAAGATCATCATCAACCGAGGAGCTCTCTAGCATTGCAAACTGTAAAAAGACAAAATCCTCAAGAAATTTCGTTAACTCAGGCAGCCATCATTGACTGTACAGATCATCTACAGTTCTGTCATTTACACCTCTCCGACGTACTAGGTAAAAAGAAATCGGAAAATGGGAATGGAGAAAATGAAAACATTACTATTAACGAACAACAAATCACAAATGCAACATCATCTCAAATATATTAACTTCAAACTAAAGAAAAAGGTAAGAGAGTTCTGCATAATTAGTAACTTCTCGTCTATTTGGACAGGGTAAGCTAGTAACTTTTGACAAAAATTATCAGCGCACTCTTTGGGGGTGGGAAAGAACTATTGACAAATATATGATAGAAAAGTATAAACAGGTTACCTGTCCTTCAAGTTCATCACTAGTGAGCTGATTAAGTGCCTCTGATTGAGACTCCAAGGCCATAACTATAAAAAAAAATAAGTGACAATCTGGTCAGCATGTTTATCGGGAAGTTTAGATACATATCTTTTAGGGTACAAACAAAATCGTTTGCTTCTATTTTCAGAAGTAAATGCATAAAAAGTACTAATTCTATTCAACTACCAAAAGTTTGGGGGGAGGGGGTAGCAAAACAACCATTAGTCATCTACGAAATCTCAGGATAAAGCATTATGAAGATCACCAAGAATCAGCAAAAATGTGGGCTCAAGTTTCAACATAAAAATGAAAACATCAATTCAATGATAGAAACCATAAAAGTTATGCATTTTCCCTTTTCTCATTCAAGGCAGAAAAGGTCAAACTCCAGAAACAACCAGGCTTTTTAATAGTACATAGGTCTTGGTTCCCCTAATAAAGTGAAATGCTATGTTACCGGACCCTTCGTTTATGTTTGTCGTGACTGTACCCTTGTCGCACGACATGACATGAGTATGGGTATGGGACACTTACCGGATCTGGTCAACACCGATTAGACACTTTGTTTTAGATGTTTAAGTACCCGACACCTAAATACATACTCGTACCCGAGTCTGGGTAACATAGGTGAAATGCAGAAAGAATCATCAAATCAGCAGCGCTTATGAAACACGGTAACTTATGAAACCAAATCGGCATGAGCAAGATAGTGTCTACGAACAATCCAACATCTTAGATTCAGTGTAACTATGCAAAGTTGGCTCAAACAATTTATCCCATAGAAGCATTACCACATATTACATTATAAATACACAAAATTAAAGCATGCACCAGCATTTAAAAAAATAATAAGTAACAGGGAAGACAAAGATTCTAACCTTTCTCCTCCATTCTTTCAAAGACTGAAAGAGCACTGCTTGTGTTTACATTTCCCAACATCTCGCTTACTTTATTTGCCGTCCTTAAATGGAAAAAAAGCACCAAATATTAAGAGAAGCATGATCCATTACCATGAGAAGCGGAAACGAGAGAATCAACTTGTATAAGAGATCAAACATACTTTGCAGATTGAGCACGTGCTTTGAGAGTATCTTTCTTCGACTTTGCTTCCTGTATCTTGCTTTCTAGAAGCTGCAATATATAGCAAGAAAAGGATCAGTTAACTGAAGTGTTCACGTGATAAGATCATGGATCTTCTTGAGGGGTCTTTGGCTTTCAAGAACACAAGAAGTAGTTTCAAGAAGGTTGGTTATCTAATCATCAAAAAAGAAACTCGCCCGTGTATTTGAGACAAGGTTGTTCACTACGCCCTTCTGCTGGTCAAGTTGGGTCTTCAAGGCATTAGCATTATCCTGTAATTCCATCAGATCATCGTAAGACAACTTGAAACTGCTATCGGCAATAGTACTTCATTTGGTTCCATATTCTTGTCAAGGATAATGTAATAGTTTTTCCATTTTGACAAAAGTTAAAAGATGTATCCCTTAAATGGGAAAATTAGCATGAAATTTTGGAAGAGGGAAGTGGGGATAGCAAGAGAAGAGAGTACGTGAAAGAATTTCCATAACAATTAAGTACTTATCCTCACAGCTACAGAAAATTAAATATGTTAATTGTGAAGATATAAATAACAAAAGGGTGGTTTAAAAAGACAAAAAATCAGAAGTAACTTCACAAATTAAAACAAAATAGAGGTCATGATCTCATGTCAACTTGGCTCGCCTTCTACATTCTAACTGAAAACAGGGGGGAAACGCATTTTAACAAATCACACAGGAGAAGTTCAGAAAGAGTATTGCTTTTGAATTATACCAAAAGTTCATAAAACTTCCTTGATGTTTTATAATAAATAGAAAGGAATTCTTCCAACAGGAAAAGGGATTACAGCGTAAGATTTTCTCCGCTTAAGAGCTTCACGAGCAAGATCCTCATCTCCTTTTCCAAGAGCCAATTGCGCTCTTCGATACCTGCAACCAAATTGAATGATAAACATAGGTATTCAGAAGCTATTAGTCAGATCAAGGTTCATTTCTGTTTACCAATCTTCAGAAGCCTGTTGTGCAGCCTTATATTTGTTTTCCAACTGCTTCTGTGAAGCCAGGACCTTCATATAAAGAAAAGAAGGTGAAAAGTTAACGAGACCTTGATTTTATCACAACAAAATGTGGTAAATTGCTTGAACTATTATTTTTTCTGCAAAAAAACAACGGAAAAACAAAGAAACTCACTTGTGCAGTAGCTTGTCGCATCTTTGACAAGTCATTATTCATTTCAAGCACAGTTTGCTCCAAGATCTTCTCTGGGTCTTCAAAGGAGCTTATAATTGCATTTGCATATGACTACACTTTAACAGATAAAAGAGATTTAGCCTCAGAGCCGGTGAAAGCAGATGGCTGAAGCAGGAATAATTAAACGACTAAGGAATGATTTTTTCGTAAACAACCTTGGCAACTCTTGCAAATCGGTCAATAAGGTTCATCTGGGTTCCAAGACCACCTCCACCATGTCTACTATATCTAGTTCTAGTGGAATGAACAACTTTTATTCCTGTAAGCTTTAGAGCACCCACTGCAAGCATGAAATGCAGTTCGCCAGAGATGGCATCATCAAGGAGGAAAGCCAATCCATAAAAATAAAAAAAATACAAATTCAAACAGCAGTGCTTATATTCTTATAAACTGCTTGCTTTATAGGCATTATATAAGATGGATCATAGGCAGGTAAGTTTTCTATTTCACTCGAAATCTACGTTACCTGGACTTTTTACTTTTGCATGCCACAAGCGTGTCGACACAATACGACATGGGTATGAGTGTGGGATCTTTATTGGGTATGGTAAAAAAATTATTGGGTACTCTGACCGAGACTAGGTGCATCTCCGATTGTGAACTTCCTCATACTGTCTAACTAGATATCATAGGTCTATTTCCCAAATTATATGCCAATTTCTCTTTATAAAAGGTAGTTAATTCGTTAATTTCCTTATGTGCCCCTTATTATTTCGCATTCACACACCTGTGTCCGAGTTTATCCTTACTTTTAGAGTTATAAGCACCTGACAACTAGATGATATGTACATGTATCTGACACGCGTACTCGAGTCCAGGTAACATAGCTCGAAATAAGTCATAACGCACAACTTAGCTCCCTTCCAGTTCTTTAATAAACTGGAAACTTTAACCAAAAAGCCTGTATAACTGCACAGAGTAATGCCATCAAAGCTACCAACAAAGTCATTTAACATGAAAAAAGAAGAAAAAAAAAACTTAATTCCATATTTGCCTCAGACTGAACTAAAAAATTCTAAATTGAAATAATTACAAGTAATTCAATAACAAAAAAAAACCCATATTTTGATTGATTCAATTAAACACAAAAAAGGGACATGTGCATAATTGAAAGAAGAAAAAAAACAAACCTCCATGGCCAAAGAAAGAAGTTTTGGAAGGGGACGATGCCTTGACAACAAAAAACTTATTAGAAGAAGAAGAAGAAGAAGAAGAAGGTGGTGGTGAAGAAGTAATGGTTATTCCTGTTATGGGTGCTCTAATTGCCATCTCTGAATTGCTCTGCTCTGCCTCTTCTGATACACGCACTATAAACCAATTAGCACAAAACTTTATCTACAGAGAAACTCATAAATTTGTCAACTTTGATAGTCTGTAGTAACAATTGAAACAGAAAAATTGGGGGATTCTTCTATAGAGTGAAAGAAGGACTAGAAGAACTTCGAAACTGTTTCTTTTATGTATTTTGGTTTTGATTTTGTTTCCCTTCTTGTGGTTATGATTGGAGAGATTTTTCTTTTTTCTTTTTCTTTTTAAGATTTGATTTTCCCCTAAATAAAATTAAAAAACAATTGTTTTTATTTTTCAATTTTCTCCTAAACTTCTGTTGATAAACTTTTGGGTTGGGTCTACATTATTTACGAGATTTGATCAATTTTTGTTTTGAGCTACATTATTTAAATTTAGAAAATTCATATCGCCTCTTATCACTTTCGTCCAAATCTTCTTCACTCTTCCGCAGCTCAATATTACTCCAACCTTCAATCTTTCTAATCAGAGCATTACTCAGCCATATTTTAATGTTCCAAACCGAAGCATCCTCAATATTACTCGCGCCTTTTTTTTTTTTTTTTTTGCTGGATAAGATTTTGTTTTTTTAACATTTATAAAAATTAAAAGAGGGAAGGATAAAAATAGTTATAATGGCCGGCAAAAGATGTGGTGATAAATATACGGCTGTGAAATTAAGTGGTTTGCTTCAGTTACATATGGGTCTGGTTAACAAAGGAATTGATAACGATTTAATTCTCCAAAAAATATTAAGGATAAATTACTTAAAAACAAAAAGAGAATAATATCTTTAAAAGCACTCTGCATTGATATGAATTGGCAAAATTAGACAATTTCTTTAGTTTTCTTAAAAAAATGCAAAGGTTATTCAATGTAAGGTTATGAAAATTGCACATTTATGTATATATACCAGGTCAATCTTAAATCTCTACAGCCTTTTACCATTTCCAGAAACTAGTAGTACAACAGAGCAACTGCAGACAATAAGAACAAACAATACTATATGTACAATCATCACAACCTCAACCAGATCTTCTGTACATCTCTTCCTTATGTAATTTCTAATTCTCCTTACAAACCTCCTTTGCCCTCCTCATCTTCAGAATCGCCCGCATTGCAGAATGAAGAATCGACAAGTTCATAATGTGAGGCAAGCAATCACAACAAGGGCAAACAAAACCTCTTGACAACTCTTGTGAAGTGGGAAAGAAAAGACCCTTCTAGCTTCTGCCTGTAAAATCACCTATGAAACAGCTCTCAATTCCTGCCCTTTTGACTTCGGAGGTCCTTCAAGAGGCTCTTCGTGCTGATTCTGCAAAACAAGCAAGGAAGTTTCAGCAAGATTAAGCTGTATTTCTTACCACAAATATGACCAAAAAGAGAAATGACCACATACTAACATAGGCGGAAAGTATGTCAGCATCAGGGATTTCTAAACAATTACCACAAACACTACAGACCATGTTTGCATCAATTTCAGAAGCTTTTATAACTAAGAATATGCAACTGTCACCGAAGGTGGAGACATGGAAAATAAAAGAACTAGAAATAAGGTTGGCTTTGTTTATGATTATGATATAGTAAGCCATGCAATCATCATAGGGTTTTTTCACTTCGGAAAATACACAAGGAGAAATATAAGGACATGAAGTAACTACTTATCTTGTTCCTATGAACCAATTACAGGAAAGAAAACAAATGTAGCTTCCATACGAACATTCACATGCATATCTCCCGAAAGCACAAAGACAGAACCTGAATTACAAGATACCAAATCCATTTTGCACATGACAATGCCCAATTCAACAATACATTCCATCACAATACACAGAACAGAGTTAAAAACAATAGCATAGATTACAACTAGGCGCATATTTATCATACAAATGGATACCAATTCCCCCAAAAAAAAAAAAAAATACAATACAGCCAGAAAAGAATAAAAAAGGAAAGCACATAGTGATTCATCTGTAAAGTATCTACCAACCATAGACGGAACCAGGAACTTGGGGGGAAAGTTAAAATTTTACTTGATTCTTCAGGGGCCAAAGCTAAAATTTCTAATGAAATCTATGAAAAATCTGATATTTATCTCCCCCGCCCCCTTAGTTCCGTCTATGGTCTATTCTACAAATGTAATACATATTCAAATACATCAATCGTTAATAAAATTCATTAATTGTAAAGATCTTAAAATTAAACAAACCTTGGTAGAATCATATTGACGATCATCCACATCCTCAGGCAAGATACAATCATGAGGAGTATCAAAGAAAGACAAAGAAAATTGCTTAGAAACCACACCAACGTCAAAATAAATCAAACCAGAACTAGGAATATCCACACGAATATCCTTAACAGGAAACCAAAGAAAAAGATCCTGAGCAGCAACCCCTGAAATTCCCGCAACCTGACCATACGTAATCGTTCCGGAAACGTTCCAATCGTATCTTACATTCGTTTCAAACTTGGCATCACATGACGATTGCGTCAAATGAAGTTCGAATCTACCTGAGATTCGATCGAACAAGAAATCCGAAATTCTCTTAGGAAACAAGCCAATTGGAAGGCCACGAGACGTTAGAACATCGTGAACGGAGGAAGAAGGATCGGAATTGTTCAAATTAAGGGATGAAATTGTGGGTCTAATTGAGGATAATATGATTAAGAATGAGAATGTTAACAGGAAAGAGAGATGTAATGAAGCCATTAATGGAGGAAATTTGAGAAATTAGGGTTTATAAGGAAGGGAAGATTGGGGATTTTGGAGGGGTTGAATAAAGGAAGGTGAAGATGGAAATTTTCCAGGAAATGGATTTCTAAGTTAAAAGGGATGAAGGGAATATTCTTTTTTAATTTATCTTTTTTGGGAGTTGTGATAAATGAGGAAGATATATAATTTTACGTTAGTTCTTTTCCAGAGGTTGGTATTTAATATGGTTTTAATAGTTTTATATTATAAAATATTGAAGTTAACTTATACTCCACATTTCCTTTTTAATATGTCCCAAATTATCTGTCCACATTTCCTTTTTAATATGTCCCAAATTATTTGTCCACTTTCTAAATAAAGGGTTCATTAATGGTGATTTTTCCAATACTACCCTTACATTAAATGTTGGAGAGAGAAGAATACAGAGAGAAGAGAAGGTAGAATTAAATTGTGACTAAAATTAAATAGGGTCATGTTTGACATTTTACAATATTCCACTATAGAATTTGATGAAACCTTAATCTCCGTGCAAAACACAAAGTGGACAGATAATTTGGGACGGAGGGAGTAATAAAAAAGGATTGAACTTGTTCATTAAGTAACACGTCTTTCAAGTTAAAAATAAATTATTTACAGTAATGTATTCAATTTATTCCTAAATTATAGCATTTATAAAGTAAATGGGAGGAAATAAAATAAGAGAACGAATTTTGCTATAAAAAAAATTATTCTAAGAGAAAATTATAGATTAATAAAAAATATAAAAAAAAAATGGAAAGGAACCCAAATACAGTAAAAACTCTATACAATAATACTCTCGGAACGGAGAAAAATATTATTATTATAGGATGTTGCTTACATATAAAAAATTATAATTTTAAAAAAATAACTAATATACATTATACGATACTTCAAATTGTTTCCCTTCATATTTTAAAAATATTAATTTAAAATATATATATATATATATATATATATATAAGATTTATAAGTTTAAAAAAAATAAATGTACGAAAATTACAACTTTAGATAAGTATTTCATATCATTTTAAGTTTAATATAACATAGTTAAATCATTCTGAATATTTTATAAATATATTTCAAAATTTATTTTTATTTTATTACTATATGGAGGTAAATTTTTTAAGGATTGTCATAAAAAATTATGGAATATTACAATGTAGAGTTTTATTTTTATTTATAATCGGTTTCGAATTATGACCATAATTTTTTATTACTGCAAAAAAATTATTCTTATATAAAGTATTATTATATAGAGATTTTGCTGTACACCTACTTTTTTCCCCTCAAAATATCAATAAGTAACACATACGTCGGATATATTTCATTTAGAATACAAACTCTTACTTAAAGGGTGTCAATTACATTTTTTTTCCCACAAATTTCAAATAAGTTGCAGAAAAAGAGCTGATTTTCTTTGCAGTATGGAATAAATTTCAACCGTCAAAATAAATTGTTCGCCGATTAAAATGAAATTCGAGAGAAACAAATTATCCACATGATGCCGAGGATATAGGATCTCCCTACCTTAACGCTTTCATTCCCTTTCAAAAGTAAATAAGTTGCCCTAATTAACATATTACCCCGACATTTACTAATATGTATGTTTGTGTTAACTTTGCTTTCGCTTAGAAAGTACAATGCTAAGTAGGGATGGCAATGGGGGCTTCAAAGGGTTGAACCACTAGCCTAAAATGAATAACCGAAAATTCAATTCCTTACAGAGGGAGTATTACTTGTGTTCTTTGTTCCAGCATTTTCTCCGCTGCATCTGTATTTGAAATGAAATGCAAGAGGCTGAATAATTGAGACACCACACGGTTATATTTCTGCAGATTCAATCATCATAAAAACTAGTAGCAGCATTTAATTAATTAAACTAATTGAGATGTCAACCGTAGTTTATCCCACTAGTTAAACAAATACAGGAAGAATCTCCAAAATCCACAAAATAGCAGGCACATTCAATATTCCTACAGACAATCAAGCATTGACTTCTATTTCAACTCTCACCCTCACAGCAACGCTCAGCAACAGCTAGTAACGGTCCGAGCGCCTGAAACAAAAAGGGAAAATTAGAAGAGAATTCTCAACATTTTGCATCCGTACACATTTTTACAGGATGCAGGAAGGTCAGTAAGAAGAAAACAGAATACAAGATTATTTGCTCTAGCAAACCAGCCAAACAACCACAAAAGTAAATAAAAACCTGATACAGAATATAGAAGATAACTTATTGCAATAACACTTCAATTGATTCTATGCAAGAGATGATAACTTATTGTAGCAGAGCAAGCATCTTCAAGTTCGATTGCCAGGCCTTATCATTTTTCCAGTATTCATTAAAGGAGTCAGAAACAGTAGCATTTTCCAAGTATTCAAGTCGGTCTAAGAAATTGATCAACAACAATATCTAAGCATAGTCAACAAGCCAGAGGATAATAAAGAAAGAACCTGCGGCGATCATAATCCCGAGAATGTTCTTGCGAGCGCGACCTCGACCTCCTACGACTCCTTGAATCATAGCTGCGAGAACTATCTTTATCCCTCTCCCTCTCCCGATCATAGCCACGACCGCGTTCATTGTATCGATCACGATCCCTGCTCCTACGGTCATGATCCCTTCCTCGTTCACGACTATCACCACGGTCCCTATCTTTACTTGGTTCACGGTCTCGGCTTTTTCGTTCCTTTGATCTAGAAGTTTAAAAGTCATTTGCATTTCATAGTCCTTTTTCTAAAAAGAAGTGTAAAAAGTATAACGATTGGGGATCGAAAAAGAAATTAGATGTACCTTCTCTCTTCCTCAAATGCTTTCTGCTTCTTGTTTCTCTCTTCCTGAAAACCCACCACCAAAAGGAAGTATAATTGGAATACCGAATTCAAAATTTCAACTTATAACCGCAGACAATAAGAACAATCACGTTTGAGGAAACAAACATAATAAGTAAAATAAAATAAAAGAAAGACAGACTCTAATTAGAGCTGACAAGAAGGTAGATAGAAAATGATATCCACAATAGCACATACAGGCCGCATAACTTGGGGAGATGTAATCAGCATGTATTCTAAGAAAATTGCCTGCTGCGGTGATTTCATCTTCTAAATATCCAAATGGTTAAAAAATCAGAGCTGCCACAAATATCGGAGTTTCTAGTATGAAAAGTGAAATATATTAAATATGTAAACATGCATTTCTTGTCTCACCTGAAGCTCAGCTAGCTTTTCACGAATTTGCATATAGCCTAAATGAAGCTTTCCCCCAAAATGATCTGCTAAACGACGATCACTGAATCACCAAAAAATGGAGAGAAGAAAAAAGAAACCACCTGTCATTTGCTTTACATTTAAATAAATAGAACACGCTGAAGCTGCCCATGTATTTTCTAGCTAATTATAGCATGATCAACAAGTATAAAACAGAAAATAACGCACATTCTTTAGCTGCAAAAGTTATCCTCGTAAAACTGGGCCCAAAACCCTGCTGGTAACAAGGAGGTATAATTCCCAGGTCAAACACTGAAGTTGTCCAATGTCTAAAAAACTAGCTCTTTGACATCCTTAAAAGCTATGGGATGGTATAGAAACAATTGGAGAACATATTCACCTGTCATAAACACTCAGAAATGCTCCACAAATGTCACATACACGTAGCTTCTGATCAGTCTGTCAAATAGAAAGGCACCATATTAGAATCTGAAGATGAGAATCAACTGAAAGTTCAGGTGAAACATTTAGGGTCACTATCAGGAAACCACATGCAAAACTATCATCAAGTGCTTCTGTCTACAGATAGCGACAGAATACACTAGATTCTGCACTTCTTGGACTAATTTCAGATGAGAAGGCATAACTATGAAGATGCTTGAGCTCTCTTCTTTAAAAAAAAAAAAAAAAAAAAGTGAAGTGAATAAAGAATACACACTTAATCTCTTAACTGAACTTGGATAATAGTTTTAATTATCTTGAAAAACTGAAGGTTCACTAGTTTAAAGGAGAACTTCGGGAATAAACTTCAAAATTATAATATATTGATTAAAAGTACTCTCAGGGAGTGCATCTAATATGAGCATCTCTGGTATTAAATTTGGTCAATAGTCTTAGTATTAGTTGCATAAAAAAAAAAATCAACAACTTCAAACAGTAGAGTTACATCTTCAGTATCTCCTTAATCTGCCATTCTGTTTAATTTTGAAGACCCTCGAACTGATATGCACAAATAAAAGCAATTAGAAGATCTTCAGAAAAGTGACATACAATGCGCACATCCACAGCCGTGTACTTGGAGGAGGAATCTGGAGGGGGTTCCTGACGTGCAGGTAGCTGCTAACAACACATACGTCAAGCTTGGTCCCTGTTGAAATTACCAATTTGTGTTCATAATTAATAGAAAAATGGTAGATTGGAACCTTCTTAAGTGCCTCTGCTTCTTCCAGTAACTTCTGTGCCTCATCAACCATCCCTTGCTCACCTGAACAAGTTACCAAACATAAATAAATATCTAAAATGCATAAGCTCCAGCGCATTTCTTTCTGTTTGTTTTGGATAATCAAGACTCTATTGCTTCAACAGAAAGTGCATACATGAAACTTTCACATACATGAACCCTACGCTTGGACATAACATTGCTTCAAAATAAATTATCAAGGACATCATGTCAATATTTCAATAGCTTCTGTGTATGTCAATAGAGAGATAATCAACTAAGCCATTGAAGGCAGTAGGTGTTTATCAGAAATTCACACAGGAAACCAAAAACATTTTAAACATGACTTCTGAGAATTATCAAAACAGGCTCCAGTAATACAGGAGGCGTATGATGAGACAACATTCATATGAAATAATCAAAATACATTAAACTCGAGTGTCTGAATCAAGAAAGTACAATCATTAACCAAAACTAGGAGATTTTAGATGCTCATTGGAAAAAATAATTGGCCGGAACACTCCATAGAGGGCAAAGAGAAAAGATCAGTAGAGAGGTGAAACAATAATTAAAATGATTAGCTACATACATCCTGGGATGAGAAAGATCCCAAGACTGCAAGAGTAAACCTAAGAATTGAAAGTCTACATCTAAAAGAGGAAGGATGGGGGAGGTGAGTCATTCTTTCTCATAGACAGAAAGTCTTTGTATGCCATCATTAAAGTAAAAAGAAACTATAAATTAAAAAAAGAACAGAAATCACTGTAAAACTTAACACAGCCTATACATGTTAGTCTCAAGCAAATGTGTATTAACATACCAAGATCCTCGGCCTTCTTTAGTTTCTCATTAATCATCTCCTGAACACGAGGATCGGGTGTAGTTGCAGGCAAGGGTGCCAGCTGTGGATTGTTTGTTAGGGGCTGAGGAAGTGAAGCTCGATCTTTGTTGAATGCATCCAGGAGAAGTATGGACTGCATTCAAGAATTACACAATAATTTACAGGAATTAAAAAGTTATGGAAAACACAAGTTGAAATAGCATGTTTTAGTCTCATTTCTACAATATCTAAATTACTCGGAAACTTAAAATGTCTTGAGAACTGCCTGTCTCACCTGCTTGTCAGCTCTCTTAGTTCTGAGCTCTTCCACCACTTCAAGAGCCCGAATCTTCATATCTGTCTTGCCTTCAAGATCTACAAGATTTATACGCATTCAGAAGATCAGTAATAGAAAATCAACAATACGCACAACAGCGATCATCAGTCAACAAAAGTATATTAATAGCATAAGCTATATTCATCTCCTAATCTATGCATTTTCTCAACAATATGATGAACTGAAATTTCCTATGAGAAGGTAAGTTTCTTCCACAAGGCTCCTGCAACTCAGGCCCATCAATTACTAAGTACTGCGTAACTAACCTTTATCCAAAAACATAAAAGCTAATTCTATGTGCTGCCTGTACCTCTAATCATAAGTTATTAACTTTATCATCCTGAAATTTTTTTCCTGGAATCCTTTCTTAGCGACATTACAAATATGCACAGACTACATACTGTAGAAACATAAAGAGAGTTGTGTGATGCCAATCACTATAAGCAATAAATCTTATTTTGTCGTCCCTCACATCCTTTTCTAGCAACAAGCAAAATAAGATTCTAAAACTGTTTTTGTGGGAAAATTCAATTTCCTCAAAAAGTTCATAACACGGTGCTCAAGAATATCAGAAAATATCAGATCATTCAACGCTATTAAACTAACAACTAAAACTATATGAAGGACATGTATATCTTGTTTAGGAACACAGCATACCATAGATATCCACTTCTTTCAGCTTCTGTTTTATTTCTTTTGACAATTCTTGGTTCTCTGGCGTCTGCAGTTCATTTTATTCGATAATAAACAGGGTAGTATAGATCAGAAAATTGGACTAGTGAAGAGAAAACCAAAACAAATTCATCACCTGGGTTACTTCAGATACTGAGATGGCAATGGCTGCCTTAGCATCTTCATCATCAAGCCTTTTAAGAGCTCTAGTAATTTTCCGATCACACTCAATAATCAGCCTATCAATGACATCCTCCAGGTCCCTATCATAGTTGTCAACACCTTTCGCCTTTGATTCCTCATATCTAATACGAGTTAAAAGTAACACTGGGAAAGAGACAAGTTCGATAATATACTATGCAAACCCAAACTCAAAAGTAAAATATGGCTGTTCCTAATGGAACAAAAAGCTGGTAGAAGGATACTCTTTCCTCAGCTGCAATGAATGCACCTTCGGGCAAGGCCCCATATCCATTTTCTGCAGCAACAATAAAACACATAATCAAACAAACTGTAGGAAATAACTCTCCCCTGTTTCCATATATCTCAAACAATAAAAGAGACAAACTGAAGCAACTACTATATGGACAAATTTAGCAATGTAAAATGTCAATGCATCCAGTTTCTTACAAACTTCAATAGCTCCTAATGACTATGACAGTTTCCCCAAATTCCCTCTCACGAAATAATAATTATAATTTAATTTACACCAAAAGTTAGCAAATTAACTGAAAGCACTATTTTCTAGCAACTCTACTAAAACCATAGGCAATTAAACAACAAAATTTATATCTAACAAAAGAAATTCAAATAAAAATTATAGAACATAACCCTAATCCCTCCATCACAGTGAAAAAAAAACTAATCAAAGCAGAAATTTTTCCTCTTTTTCACTCTTCTCACTCTAAAATCACAGGAAAAGTTACAACTTCCGGTTTAGGATTTATCTAAATGAAAGTACATTTACATATGCACATCCAGATAGTGACAGGTAGAGCTAACTTCATAGGAAACCCACTAAAACTATACACAATTAACCAACAAAACTATATCTAACAAAGAAATTCAAAATAAAATTTATAGAAGTTCACCGCCCTAATCCCTCAATCATAGTGAAAAAAACTAATTAAAACTTTTGTCCTCTTTCTCCCACCTCTCAAAAAACTAAAATCAAAGGAAAAATTAAAACTTCCGGTTTAGGATTTATTTGAAAATACATTTAACATATTCATAATTCATATATACATACACATCCACATAATGAAAGATAGAGCTAATTCCGTATCAAATATACTTAAACCATAAGCAATTAACAACCAAAATCACATCTAACAAATAAAAATCATAGAACTTAACTATAATCCAAACTTTTCCTCTTTTTCACTCTTCTCTGACACTACAATCAACGGAAAAAAATTAAAAAGTCGAAAAATTCCGGTTTAGGATATATTAAGAATGAAAATACATCTAACATATACATATATCGAGGTCAAGTAAGCTTTACGAACAGTGAGTTGGAAAAGTTCGTGCGGACAGAGTCCGGATAGGAAGAGACGACAAACATCACGATCGAAGTACTTGCGATCAACCTCCGTAACGTCCCCATTTCGATTGGCTCCCATTAACACGTCCAATTGCTTCCTTATCGAATCCATTGTTGAACCTAGATTTATATAGAACCTTCCTCAATCTCGATGTTGAAAGAACGAATTGGGTGTGTGGGTTAGGGTTTTTGTTCGATTTGGATTTGGGAGTCGGGTCGCTAGAGGATTAGGAGTTTTTCTTTTCTCCAGATTTTATGATTTTCTTTTTATAAGTTTTCTAAAGAAACCCTTACTCCTTGGTGCATCTGTTTTTACACTTCGTTCCAAACTCAAATACCTTATAATCTCATATATTCTTTTACAAAAATAATTGATTTTTATATTCATAGAAATTTTCAAATAAACAATTATTTCAAAATTCACTAGACATAACTTTTTTTCGGTTTAATGAGTATATTTGTATTAACAAAATAAGGTTAAAAGGTGCTCACGCCCCCTAAACTTTTCTCGATTTTGATTTTTGACTCTGAACTAAAAAACGCAAAGTCTTTGACCCTCAACTTTTATGGAGTGTTAATGTTTCTCTTTCCATCCAATTTCACCGTTAAATATAACGGAATAGCAACATGTGACTCTCACATGATTTAACTCATGAACATTTTGAGAAAAATATGTCATGACCTAAAAAAATCAAAATGGGATAAGAAATAATGCGCCAAAATTTTCCTCATTTTTTTTTGGTAAACCTGTTTTGTTATAAAAAAATTTCAAATAACATGAGAATGGACCAAATACATATTACTAGTAGTATGTTTATATATATATATATATATATATATATATATATATATATATATATATATATAAGATGATAATATAATTTTCTTTATGCAGAAAAAATCAAGATAAATGTTTGGACGAAAGTATTTTTTAGAGTAAACTAGCTTGATTACCTTTTAGCCCATTTCTTATCCCATTTTGAATTTGTTTTAGGTCATACTCTATTTTTTCTTAAAATGCCTAAGTTAAGTCATGTGAGAGTCACGTATTTCTATTCCATTAGATTTAATGGTAAAATTGGATGGAAAAGGAGACATTAACACTCCATAAAAGTTCAAGGTCAATTATTTTGCGTTTTTTAGTTCAGGGTCAAAAACCAAAATAAAAGTTTAGGGAGCGTGAGCACCTTTTACCCTAGAAACAATTTACAAAAGTATAACATGTACCAGATTGGCGTTACTGAGTCATTTATAAGATCTATAACTCTAGACAAAATAAAATCAAATATATGGCACAATGATAACTGGACAAATTCTTAATCATGAAAGGTTTGATTCCTCTTGTGCCAAAGATATAACCACAAACTTCTCGAACGATGAGGGTCAATCCAAAGATTCATACTTCTTATGAAAAACTTCAGTTAACCCTTTTATCAAATCGTCTAACTACACTTGCTTCGTCAAAGAAAGGTAGATCCATGTCCAATCTCAAAAGAGGACGCCAAAGTAAAGCTCCTAGAGGGAAAATCTGAAGGACATGGAGAAAGATTCAACAACCGCCCCCACAAATCTCACAACATGCATCCTCCCTCATGCCCTAAAAATGTAGACGTTAATATGTCTTAAGACAACGCCAACGATTTGTCAACGCAAAAAACGTGTCCTTAAACGACTTTTTAATTTCCGTAGAGTATTCCAAACATTTTTCTAAACAATTTCCAAAGATCGAATAGTGTCATAAGTTATGCTTGTGCCGACTTGACCCGAAGATGAAAGCTTCCAACAAATAGAATCCGACTCCGTGTGATCTAATAGTACCAACTGCAACAACTCCATAGTAGACATAAGAAGAAGATGTACAAGAAAAATCTAAAGTCCACCCAAAATTTGGGTGCCAATAATTTGATACAAATGCATTTTTTCTTCCTTCAGGAAGAAATATTTTCTTGAATAGAGTCTCACAAACTAGTATGTTTATATTTGATATCGACTGATTTATGTATATTCTTCAAATAATTAACTTCATTATGATGCAATTTTCAGAAGAAGAAAAAAACATGTTTGGTTTAGATATGGCAAATTGGTCATTATTGTTCCTAAACAATTTATAACTCAGGAATAAGGCCCCAAAACAATAATTATGGACAATAAAATCCCTAAACAATTTACCATTGGTATATAAGGTCCTTCCATTAAAAAAAAATATTAGTCAACTGTTAAATCGAAAATTCAATCAGGTCAATGAAAATAGGTTAAGGGCATTTTTGGTACATTATGTTAAACAATTGGCAAGCTAGTGGATTTTGTCCCTAAACAATTTATAGTCAGACGTAAGGTCCCAAAACAATAATTCTGAACATTACTGTCCCTAAACAATTTTTATTTGGTATGTAAGGTCCTTCCGTTGAAAAACTAACGGGCCAAAATAAATTTGGGAAAAAAGTTGAGCAACTAAAAAGTTTTGAGGTAGTATAGGTATTTTGCTATTAAAACACACCTACCCATTGAGAATGCACCTCAAACAGTACAACAATAATAGTAATTTTTCTTCATGTTTAGATGTTCAATGTCAGGGTGGGTTGGGGTGAGGGTACAAAGGTGAATGAGAAGAAGAGATGTGGGGTGGAGTGAGGAGTGCATCAGAGTTGGGGACTGGGGTGGGCTGCAAGGTTGAAGAATAAGAGAGGTGGGTAGGAGTTGGGGTGCATTCTCAATGTGTGAGTGTATTTTTAATAGTAACATACTTATACTATCCCATAAACGTTTCACCGTGTAGCAAAAATAACTTCATATTTTATTTTTTTAATATGGGGAGAGATTTTTTATATCACTTAAAGCGGTGTCGAACATGGGTTATCATGCCAGGTAAAATTTTGTTGCCTTTGGGACAAATATCTTTGACAAGTTAACGTTGTATTTATTAAAGTAAAACTGATTTTAGTGGTTGATGTACTTTTTAAAAACCTTTATCCAATCAAATTTTAAGCATTTTGTTTTCTTTTAATTTATGGGTCAGTGTTAAAATGATCCCCATCATAAAATGATGCTGAAAATTATATTTTGACTAGTCACTCTAAGCTCATTTTGATTTTAGTAGGCAAAGTTATTTTTATCAACATATATTTTTTGTTTGTTTTGGTGTATTTTTTTAACATATATTAAGTTAAAACTCTTTGATTTTTTTAGTATAATAATAATAATATTTTTATAGGTAAACATCAAGATTGGTCCCTTTTTTTGTTAAAATATTTTCGAAAAAGGGAAAAACAATGAAAAAAGGCGTGACATACTACTATTATTTTATTTATATAATAAAACCTATATACAGTAAAACTCTATAGAAGAATAACCTCCTTATAGTAATAAAAAATTATGGTCCCAACTTAGGACCAGTTATAAATAAGAATAAACTCTACATTATAATATTCTATGTGTTTCTAAGAATCATCCTTAAGAAATTTACCTTCATATAATAATAAAATAACATTAATTTTTAAATATATTTATATATCCATATAAAATATTAAAAATTATTTAACTATGTTATATTAAACTTAAGATGATATGAATTTTTTATTATCTTGGATATTGCTGGTTGCGGCAAATTTAACCTTTATGAGTATCTTCTGCAAGATCTTTTTGCTTCCAATCAGAGTTGGTTTCTTTCATTTTGCGCAACTCGACATGAATACTTTCAGTGATTTGAGTTCGTTTATTTTTAGATGTTATGACTTTCTTGAAGTAGAAAATGTATGATTTTAAATGATAATGAAATTTATGATTATACTAGCATTTATATATGTATAATAAAAGAAAATAAACGAAAAGATTTTTCAAAGTTACGAATAGATGAGTGAATATTTTAAATGCATAAATGATGTACATGAATGAATATTCTAAATCTAATATATATATATATATATATATATATATATATATATATATGGATGATGTACAATACATTTGTTTTTTTAAAACTCATGAATCTTATAAATCTTTTAAATTTATTGTTTTTAAAATATGAAGAAATACGTTTACAAGTGTCGTATAATGTATATTAGTTATTTTTTAAAATTAATAATTTTTATATGTATATAGGTTTTACTGTATTTGAGGTTTGATTTGTGGCGTCATACGCTTGCCTACTACTATTAGCTGAGTTAAAGGGGCCAAGTATTAGACTAACACTGATTAGGGAGAAAGCCCATAACATGGCACCGAAATTTTTGGGGATTACATTTCAGTCCAAAACGGAAGTCCAACTTCCGATTTCGCCTAAAACGGAAGATCCAATTCCGTCATGGACACGTGGCACAAGGCGCGTGGGGGACTTGGCGGTCGGCTGAAAACGGAAGTTGAACTTCCGTTTTGGACTTTGAAAACGGAAGTCCAACTTCCGTTTTCAAAAAGGCAGCCCCTTCATCTTCCCTGCTCTTCTCCCCCAAACGGAAGTATCAATTCCGAAGCAAAAAAAAAAAGGCGAACCCTCCCAAGTCCTCCCCGCCTCCCTCCGGCCCCCTCACGCCGCCGCCGGAAGCCGCCGCCGCAGCCCACCTTCCTCACCAACAAAGCCTTTCTCCTTCTCACTCCTTTGCCATTTGTGAGGTATAATTATCTAAATTGATTTTTTTTTTGGAAAAATTGTTAAATTGTTCATTTGATATGAAATTAAATTGTTGTTTAATATGAAATGCAAGTTGTTTTGATTGTGAGAATATTGTGTCTTTTGAAATTAAGGGTTTAATTGGTGGAATTGTGAAATTTAGGCTTTAATTGAAATTGGAATTGTGAAATTGAGTGTTTAATTGTGAAACTTTGCGTTTAATTGTGAAATTGGCTACATTATGAATTGTGTGTGTAAATTGTTTTTTCGAATTTATTTTGTGTAGATGGCCAATCCCGCCTATCTTCATCCGAGGACTGTCGATTCCAGTTTGTTGAACAAACAACGGTCCCCATAGGTCGTTAGGCATATGGCACGGGGAACCGAGCCTTAACGTCCTCCCGAAGGTTATTAGTAGTTCATGACATTTTTTACCAAGCGTATTCATCGGAGACGAACCACTAGAGTCCTAGAACTCATCGACTTCTTGGGCTTAGGCAATTGTTGTAGACTTGGTGCAATGAATGTAGATCATGCGCTCGTGATCGCATTAGTAGAGAGATGGCGCCCGGGAGACCCACACATTTCACCTACGCGTGCGGGGAGGCGACCATCACCCTAGAGGGACGTAGGGGTGCATTTTGGGACCGCCCACTAGGGGGTGACGTGGTGTCCTTTGGCGGCGGATACAATTTTTCCCCGGTGAGTGGATGGACATCGTGTTCGAAGTGCTTGGATTCCGACCCACGCCGGAAGGAATTTCCGGCCACAATTTGCTCGTTAGAGAGGTATTTGCCCATATCGCCGTGCCACTTCCTGGTGATGCCGGTGACCGCGAGGTAGAGCAGAGGGCTAAGGCCCTGGCTTTTTTTATGATGGCTACATTTTTATTCCCCGACAAGTCGGGGAATAAAGCGAGCATGCGACTTCTCCTCCTCTTGCGCTCGTGATCCACTCGGAGTTTGTTGAGCGCTCTTGGGGCCGGCGGTGTCCTCGCACATTTGTATCACCAAATGTGCGTGTCGTGCATGGCTGACTCGAAGGACATCGCCGGTTGTTGCCTTCTCATTCAGGTTTGTCCCCTATTAATTAAATTTACTTACATTTCATTCTTTATTTGTGAATTAATTGCTTATTCATCGGTTGTTACGTCTTGAACAGATTGTGGGCGTGGGAGCGTATTTCATCGCTCCCCAGTCACCCGCCAACCGAGGCCGAGTTCCCGGACTTTATCGACGGCCCCTAGGCCCCACGGGGCCGAGTGGAACATCCCCGAAGCTTCCGCAACGCCCCAAAGGGCAACCGAATTTGTTTCGTGAGCAGTGGATTTGATTACCGAGACACGGGGGGTGAGTAGATTTATTTGCATTTTATTCAAGTATGAATGTGTTATGTTTATGTTTAATGAGAATTTTGTTGCGTATTATGCGGTTCATTTGGATGCCCTACCCTGATTCTGTCATAGCAGCGAGGGTGTTTGCAGACGAAGGGTTTATAAGTACTTGCCGGGCGCGCACCCCTCTTATCTATTTCGAGCTGGTAGAGTACCACCTGCCCGATAGGGTGATGCGCCAATTTGGCTTCCAGCGAGTGGTTCCCATCCCGCCGATTCATGAGAGGGCATTGTGCTCAGGGCAAGGGACGTCCCACATTGTTAGGGTTAACGCGACAATGGATTGGGAGAAAAAGCACGGTGCCTACATCAAAATGTGGGACAACCGGGTCGATGCCATGGTGGCGCTGAGAAGCGATCGGGATGCATGTATTGCACCAACCCGTGAGTACATGGGTTGGTACAATACCATTACCGTTCGGCACCTGACGAACCCCCAAAACCGGGATCCCAGGCCACTCCCTACGGGTATTCAGACCGTCGCCACAGCAGACTTGTTTATGGTAAGTTTTGATCTTTTTAATGTGATTGTGATTATTTTCCCCTGAACGTAATAACTTTTATGTTTTGCTGCAGGAGGACACGGGCAATTTACTAATTGAAGAGTTCGACAAGCCGAGCAACCGCACTGCGTTGCCCGATACGAGTCCACTGGTTGCTCAGGGCCTCGCAGACGCTCGAGGATGCCTTCGCTGCTGCCGGAAGGCTGTTTGCTGCGAGTCGCGGCCTCCCGACGTAGTGGCGCCCCGTCCGAGTAGCCTTCCTTCCGTCCCCGGGGATCCTGTTCGAGGGAGGCGGTAGTTGGCCGACGAGGGCACCCGCGAGACCCGCCGAGCCACTCGGGGAGCGAGAACATGGCTAGGCGCATGAGACAGGCGCGGTGCAGGGAGAGGCAACCTCGCGGGAGGCTTCGCGAGACCGAGTTCGAGCATCCTTCATATGTGTTCGAGACGCGGGAGCGGGACCTCTCGCGCCGGGAGAAGCGGGAAGTGTACTTTGGTGCGCCATCCTTCGGCCTGGCCTTGACCCAACTCGGGAGCATACGCCACGAGCGAGGCCCATTCCCGGAAGAGGCGCTAGTGGTCGACACCGAAGGGGCGGAATTCATCCAGACCCCTGAGGGTAGTGCGGTCGGGTAAGGGGACGGCCGCATGTACTATCTCCCAGCTTAACCCAAGACAAACGCATAGATTCACCCTCTGGGAGCCCCCTAGATAGGATTTATTTTTAATCTTTGTACACATTTTCATACCTTTTTATGTATTACGATTTGTTTGTTATTTCATTTGTCTTTATTTTATTTATAAAGTATCTATTTCATAGTCTATTTTAGTAAAAAATCCAGGGCAAAAAATTGAAGGCAAAAAATGTGTTACTATTCTTTTCCATTTATAAGGCAATTTTTTTTAAATAAAACACACTGCCTATTGAAAACGGAAGTGGGACTTCCGTTTTTAATTAACGCCACGTCAAACCAACGAATTGTACTTCCGTTTTCAAAGTCCAAAACGGAAGTTCAACTTCCGTTTTCAGCCGACCGCCAAGTCCCCCACGCGCCTTGTGCCACGTGTCCATGACGGAATTGGATATTCCATTTTGGGCAAAATCGGAAGTTGGACTTCCGTTTTGGACTGAAATGTAATCCCCAAAAATTTCGGTGCCATGTTATGGGCTTTCTCCCTATTCACTGTTAGTCTAATACTTGGCCCGAGTTAAAGTCATATTTGTTTACTCCGACGCCCATAACCACCGCGGGCCGTCGTCTCTACCACCACTTATCTGCCGTCACCGCTTCCCCTCCTCTTCAACAATGGCGATCAAATTTCCGATTCGTTTCAACCTAATTATCCATCTTACAATCTTCTCCATAATATTAACTACCTCGTTTGCTTTCCAATCTGACGAACTCCTAGTAGACGACGAAGAATTTGGTCTCGAAGGCGGCGGCGTCACAAAATCTACCGATGTGGAAGTTGTAATAACTCCGACGAGCAAACCTGCATCTCAAACCGCGAGGACTAGGTCGTCGGAATCGGCCATAATTGGATCGGATTCTGATTCTAAGGTTAAATTCTCACTTGAACATGCCTTTGGGGATTCCGATTTCTTCCCTGCTGGTACCTTCACTGCTCGCCTCAAAAGTTCGCGGTCTGGAGCTCAGGTTTGTGGCCATAGTTTACCCACGGTTGTTGTAGTAGTAAGGTTTAGCTTTGTTTATTTAATTATCAGTTTCACATTTAACTGCCTAAATAAATTCATGAAGCTATTCTACCTATTGCCTGATTACATGGCGAGTGTAGAACTTATATTGGGGGTGGGGTTATAAATGAATGTAGTAAAATTTAAAAAATATTGTGTGGCGAGATATAATATTTACAACTATATTTTTAAAATAAAAAATTCATATAGAAAGTCTTGTATTTAAACAATGTGGGGGCGGCGGCCACCTTGCGCCCCTAGTTTTTCTGAGCTGAAGATGTTCAAGTCGCAAGAAATAGATAATTCTAAGCTATTGTGGAATTACATGACTGGAGCTGAACTTGGTTGTGTAGTAAATTTGCCTATGACAATTAAAGAACTGCACTTTTCCAAATCATATGTACTAGTATTTTAATATCTTAGACTTAATTAATGTTTTATCTCTGTTTTCTTGTTGAGTGTTCATTTTTTACAGGAAACATTGAGTTAATGTTTTTTATGCCAAAGCTGTATAAGTAGGAATGTATCAACTTCAAGTTGAGGAAAGAGAAAGATATATGAATGAAGAGAAAGTTTGAGTTTGGGGGGATTGGATTTTTTATTGGGGGTAATCGGATAGTACTTTTTTTTGTAGTGTAGCCTCAGCTGTATGGTTTCCGTGGGAGCTATTGCTTTCATCACTGTACTTCAGAGACCTTGTTATGGCATGTAGTATTTATAGTGTTTAATAAACCATTCAAAAGATTAAGTATTGATTATTGAAAACAAGTATGGTACCAAAGCTAACTGTTGTTTTGCATTCTTGAATTAATGCTCATTTTCTTTTTCAATTTCGAGTATGCTAATTGGTACCGAATGTGTTATGTCACAGAAACTTACAAAAAGATTGAGTTTTGAAAACAAGTATTGTATCAAAGCTAACTGTTGTTTTGCATTCTCGAATTAATGCTTCATTTTCTTTTTTCAATTTCAAGCATGCTAATTGGTACCGAATGTGTTATGTCAAAGAAACTTACGAAGCTTAGGTTCTCAAGAAATGATTTCACAGAAGCTGAAAAGGATAACTTCAAGGTAATTAATGATATTTTTTTTAGTATATTTTTTTATTTCTAAATATCTTACGGATCTCAATGTAACTGATGTGAGATTTCTTATGAATCATTTCACAGAAACTACTTGAAGCTGATGACTTTTACCGGATAAGAGTGGCCTCAAATCTTTTAAGCCCGCCTGGAAGAGATTATGTTATTTCATCTGTAAAAGCAGTAAGCTTCCCTCTACCTTGTTGGTATAAATGTTTCATACTATTTGCCCTTTTGGAAAATCACATGCTCGCCTTTAGGATTTATAATTATTCCAGAGCCTCTCCTTAATTGATGAAATAACCTTCACGAATGTTTCTTAGTCACCTCAGATAATTTTTCTCGTTGTCAATCACTACATCAAGTGGCACAAATCCTCAATTTTCTTCTAATAATGGTCAAAGAGCTCCTACGAAGTGGTGACAGCTCATTACTACAATAGAACTATAGAAGAGTACTGGCCTGTCATGAAAGATCATTTATGTTCATCATAAAGATAGATAGGGAAGGAAAGTGTAATTCCAAAACTTGATACTGCTGGTTCTTTGATTCATCCCAAACCTACGAGGTTCTAACTAGTATGCTCTGTGGGTTGGATAGACAACATAGATGCACTAGTCGATGAGAGAGAACATTGGCATGCTTCAAAACTTTGACCTACTCTCATGTCACTAGAGGCAGAAACAAAGTTGGGTAGTGTTGGGTTGAACACCAAAAAGTGAACTTGAATTCGCTGTCGACCAGAGCTCAATTGAATTTATTATTTTGAGATCAAAGCTAACTCCATAAGCAAAATGGGCTTTTTGGAATTATCTTATCTTTACTTAAACTTGATTATGTAGTATATATTATCGAAGAACTTCAGCAATTATTTTATTGCATTTTTATGGATGATTTTGTTTTAAAAAGTACTAAAATTCGATAAAAGACTGCTGCCCAATTAAGCTCAATTTCGGTCACCAATACATGAAAAAAAGTATTTTGTGGCTTAGGCTTGAGCAGAAATGCCTCAAGCTGCTAAAAAATTCAAGAGTTGAGTTGAGCACTGAGCCACTGCCAAGTACAGTAGGTCTCTAATTGACATGATATTTTCACCTTCGAGTGCTATTCAATTCAATGAAGTCATAATCAAGAAAGCTGGGTACTGAGCCAATGAGTGTCCATTTAACTATTCAACTTCACATGCTATTCAAATTACTAAATAAAAGTCCAGCAAGTATTGTAGCTAATTTCCAGCTTTTTTGTGCTATTAATTCAATACCTTGGATTTCTTTTGTTCTCTATACTTGGAACATTGAACTTATAGCACAGTTTCCTGCTAGTAATTTGTTTCTTTTCCTACTTCCAGAGATGTCTTTCAAGGGATCGCTTGGATGAGCATTTTGTCATTCACATGGTATTATTCTGCTCTTAGAAATTCTGAATCGTGAGAAGCAGTTTGTGTCCAAACTGACATGTGATTGCTGTCTTCTTTCGTGAATCCTTGCTTTAACTTTTGCCTTTTGGCTTAATACGTTTGAAGGCCTATTGACACATAATCACTAGATATATCTAGGTGGACTTAACTGATTTTGACATGCCTGTGTATGCAATGTGAACATTTGTTTATTTGTGTAAATGTTCCCAAGTCTGAAGTAATTATCTATGAATCATGTTGTTGAGAGAGTATTCTGATGCAATGCAATATGTGATTTGTTCTTGTTTTAAATTATAAGAGAATGTCTTTTTGTGTGTGTGTGTGTGTGTGTGTGTGTGTGTGTGTGAGAGAGAGAGAGAGAGAGAGAGAGAGAGAGAGAGAGAGTGAGAGAGAGAGAGATTGTCTTCTAAAACCTCGTAACTTGGTCTTTTCCCTTCCCAAGCAATACTTCTTTACTTGAGCTCTTCTGTTCAATCCCACTTATTTCATCGATTTGGTATTAATCGATTTGATAGAGCCAGAGGAACGATCTCATGCATGAGCATTCCACTTCCTTTGAAATGGAGAGAGAATTTTTGGAAATTTCATCAGAAAGATGTGCCTAGACATTTTTGCCAGATGCAGTGCTTTGCACGCTAAAATATAGTCTGTATATGGTCATGTCTATCACCTTTTCATCACTTCTTCTAGTGGCTTTATCTGTTTCCTACTTGTATTGACAAGAATATAAATATAAATTCATTCTTCTATCTGTTTTAACCTGAAGAGTTTTGATTAAATAGACTTTGAGGCACCTAAGGTATGCTTGTGCCGGTTAACCTTTCACTTGATACACTGGATTCTAAGATTTAAAGATCATCCAGAGTGGCTGATCAATATCTTCAATTTCAATCTAAGTAGAACTAGTTGAGATGTGGATGAGTCGGGAGCATAGGTTGTGGAAGGACTGGCATTATGAACTCTTGTAGCAAAACCTCTGGGATTGTCCTATATCTTTCACTTTGTCTATATATTTCTAATGTCATCTTTTAATCTTATTACTCCCACCCACTATGGGCTAACTCCTAGTAAAAGTAAAAATGCAAAATGATAGTTTTTAGGAATTCCTCACTGGTGATAACATATTATATTGTTGTAAACATACTTTTTACGTGCTACTGTACATCTAACTTAAGAACTGTCACAGAAGAATCCCATCCTCTCTCCCAATTAATTCACAGTATTGATGTGCCCTAATCTGTTGAATATTTATTATTTTTCTCTCTCGTTTGTATCAGCTCTATCTATTTATACATTTTCTTGCACTTAGTAGTTAGTACTGCAAATAAAGAATTCATTCCATTCTGTTGGCTTTCCGAATTGCAGGATGGTGTGAATGTATTGGCTATTAATTATGGTTCTCCAGGAGCTTGTCAGTATCCTCGGCTCCTGAAATTTGTAAGTCCACTCCGCAGTTCTTGCTTTTATCTTTCCATTTCTGATTTATTTTGATTGTGGAGAAAAGGTAGTATTTTAAGTTCTCAATATTCTGTGAAGGTGCTCTCTTTCAATTGTAGAAGAAAAGAATTCTCAGATTTTCTTGTAAAGAATTAATCTGAAGACTGGATTTAGGCTTCCCTTTTGTATAAAATGTCTATAACTTAGCCTCTTTGAGGTGCTGGTTTGTTCTTTAGGAAATAAGTTGCATACCTGAAGGGGGCAAGATATTTGTAATTGTAGGACATATATATGCCAAGTAGACATTTGAGGTTTTAGTCTTGAAACTTCAGTAGAGTTCAGCTGGCTGGTTGAAGTATTCTCAAGTTTCGAGCTCTATTTGGATATCAAGTTGGGATAGAGGTACTGGTATATTGGACCGTAGGTCTTGTGAGTGTCAAATACACGAGTTCATTCATAAAAAGACAAAAAGGAAAGCATATCTGTGTGTGTTATATAAAAAAGTATTCCAGATTAGAGAGTGATTGAAATAGGGTTTTGTTACTGTTATGTGGAAGCTATATTTGATGGAAATGTTGGGGTAAGGCTGTAGGCCCACCCTCATCCAAAATAGACCTTTTGTGTGGTGATATAGTTATACTTCTTGTGGTAAAAGTTTTGTTTCATACTTCATTTGCATTGATATTGATGATAAAAAAGTGATTTTCAACGTAACAAGTTGGGGAAAAGGTGCCTTTTTGTAATTAATAACTTGCAGATTCTTTAAGGAACGTATAAGAAGTTACTAATCTGCATTACTTGATGCTACAGAAGTTTTCTTTTCAAATCGGAGTACTGAGTAGACAGGTTATGTACATGAATTTACGTCTCTTAATTTCTGTAATGGCTTGGTGGCATAATGTTAAAGAATCTAATAACCTAGGCTCCAAATGAGGGTTTACCAGGGTAGCAGGTGAACCTTAGCCCCAAAAAATGTTTTAAAAAATTGGATTTCTTGCATTATTCTGATAATATATACCTGCATTATTTTTTTCACTGGACATATTAATTACTTATCATGTCCAATTTTCTTAGAAAGGTATGTTTGGATAAGGATAACCATAATCTTCATGTGTTGTTTCTGTTGCAGCCAAAAGCGTGGTCCTTTAACTCTCACACTGTCCTGGAGACTACTAATGAGGCACCTAGGTATATTCTTCTTTTCTTTGTTTTTGTGGTCATTTCTCTTATCACGGTTGTCAATGTTGTGAATTCCATGATTTACTAAGTTGTATCCTGTATTTACTTAGATTATACTGAAACTTGGGTCCAAATCTAGTTAACTCACACTGTCAATGTTCAACTGCATCTTGATGCTTTACAGTTCCAGTCACCTCTTCTGGTGATTTATTGTATTTCCTTCTTACTAGAGTAAGATAGTAATATATTAGCATCTCCTCTCTTCTGTTTTTGTTTGAGACCACAAATCCATATTTACATGTTCAGGTTGTGGATAAAATTGGAATTAGACATTAAGTCTCAATGTTTCTGAAACAGGACTCCGGTGTTTGCAGAAGAGATTGTGGGTGGTGAGAATGGAGAGGATGAAGGTGTAAAGCCTATTGAAAGGTCCTTTTGGGCTAAATATGTGAGTATCTTACATGGACATTATACCAATGTGTTGTTTCCAACCGAGTTTTTGCGGTGAATTGTTAAACGAATATTGCTCACACATTTTCTCTCATTCAGTGGATGTACCTGATCCCCCTTGGGCTAATTGTAATGAACGCTGTTACTCAAGCAATGAATATGCCCGAGGAACAGCAGGGTGGTGGAGGTCAAGCAGGAGCCCCACAGCCGATTTCAGGGGTTCCACGTGGTCAAGGTGCTGCAGTGCGAAGAAGATGAAAGGTCAGTTCTTGAAACTTGTACAAGTACATCCCCATTTTTATTAGCTGTCAGACTATTATAGTCTATTTTTGTGAATGTCCTGTTAATATCTGCTGCCAAGGAGTTTCTTATATCTTTTGTCATTTAAAATTATAAGTTTCATTTCCTTGTGCTAATGTTAGTATGTTGCTAATGTAGTAAATTATTGTGATTTGCAAGTATTCTTAATTGGACCATTTTTGACCCATGCTAAATAGGGACGTATTGATCCCAGTCATCCTTGAACTGCTCATTTCATTATTATTCTCCCGTATATTTGCTCGCTTAAGGAATAAATTATGATTGAGCTAAAATTTGAAGTTGGTTTCCTCATCAGGCTGCCCTACAGAAAATATTTATATCATGAACTTACTAAAAACAACTCATGAATCAATATACGTGTAAATGTGTATACAAAAAACTGATGGCAGTTCTTGTATCAAGCTGAATGTGCTAAAGGTCAAACTAGTACATAATTGTAACAGCTTTATCCCTGAACATGTTCTTTCGTGTTTGCCCGTGCCTGTTTGCACTGGTAGAGACTGGGCATCATTTCACATTGACCATCTAATGTGGGTGGGGAGTAATCAGCTTCATATAGGATTAACTGAAACTTTCAGGTATAATCAATTTACTAGTTTTATGGATTGGATCTTTACTTATCAGATGTTACCATTGATCAGCAGATCCAAGTCTGATAATAACCTGCCTTACCTCATTTTTTTGAGAACATTTTTACTAAGAAGGTTTCCGTATGCTGCATGACTATGCAGTTAGCTTTCTTGTGTAGTTTAAGGTTATCCAGTGTTAGTGATCGAACTATACACCACTGTTTTTTTCTCCGCGCCCCAGAAATTCATGTGTTATTCAACCATCCAACATCCTCAAGTAAAAGAAAAAAGTTCGAAAAACAAGTCTTAAAATATTTTGGGGACGATTGCTTCTTATAACAAATGGGGGAATTGTTCCGACAGGTCAATGATGGAGAAGGCAATTAGTAAGCGAAAAGGTTACCTTGATGAAGAAGGCAACGCGTGCATCGATTGTCAAGACGTTTGATTTAGGTTGACTTAATGATAGGAGGCAGAGGCAGAGGCAGAGTAAACCATCATCATCACCACGGTCTTGTGCAGCCTGCCGTGATGGAAAACTAATTCAGAAACATTCATACATTTGAGGGCAAATGATTATTTTTGAGTTGTACTAAATTTTCTGCATTAATTAGTTTAATTTGTCAAACAATGAATACAGTTATTAGATAATTAAAAGCTTGTTTAGAGTGTGGGAAAGATTCCTAAGGCAGCTTGCTGTATTTCTTGTTAATTTTTTTTTAGGTTTTTTTTTTTCCACAAAGGTTCACTTTAATATTATGTTTTGTGAGTGAATGATAAGGAGGGCTGAACTTCATTATTTAGTTTTGGGAGAAATTTGACCCAAATGATATATGCTTCAGTGCGGGAGTTATTTGTTCAAGGCCTTGTGTCTCGGTTCTATGTTTTTAAGTGATAATTGTCGTGTGTTTGTTGGAATTTTAATAAAAAGTATTTTCAATATTCTAACTGATTAATCGAGATTACAGTTTAGTAAAAAACAAAAAAGAGTAATGATGGTATTGATGTAAGATAAAAGTACGTGAAAGAAGAAAAAAAAAGGAGAGAAAAGAAACGAAGATAACTTATAATTCAAATTTCAAAGGCCATTGTATCTAATTCCCTAAATCAAATAGGATTCGATTTGCTAGATTCTATTGAATTATCAAAATTTCCATAAACACATGAATAATATCTTATTTGGAAAAGGAAAATAAAACTTACTAACCATATTTACACTCCTTTTTCCTAAAAAAAAACTACCAAAATCTCCGTAATTACCAATGCATTATATATAATTTACTTTTTCTCCTTAATCCCAACAGGAATTCCATAAGTTTTCATGGCTTCTACCTCTTCCTCAATGACATTGGCGAAGGAGTCCGAGAAGAAGGGCGAAAAGAAGGATGAAAGGAGCAAAAAGGAATACAAAGATATGCATGTTAAGTTAGACAACAAGTTTATTGAACATTTGAAGAACTCGAAGAATTGGCCAAAACCCGCGATAGAGAAGTCCTGCGGGAGGATTCTTACTGAGGAGCAAATCGAGGAGATGTCGAAGAAGACGTTTGATTTCGATAATGTGCTTCAAAATCATCTGCTGAATGAAGAAATTGTATGGGATGAGGATGTTTGGGGCTTGAAGAAATTCAGTGAAATCCCAGATGAGCATGCAAAAGAGGCCAAGAATAATTAAGGAAAAAAATTATGAATGCATCCCTTTTTTTTTATATTAAATTAAAAAGTTAAGTGTATTTCTTTTCTTTTTTATTATCATTAATAAATAAGAATATTAATTAACATTAAAGAAGAATTGGTAGTAGTTCTTTGTTTTCTTTATTATTAGAATTTTAGTTTTCTACATTTTTTTTTTTTTGGTTTTACTCTTGTTTTCTGATTAGTTTATGAAACTTTTCTTAGATTTTTCTATGACTTTTGCTAGGTGAAAGGGTGTGGGGAATATAGATGGTTTAGCATTTAATTTGTTGGATAGATTTTCAACTTATGTTTGAATTCAAACTCTTCAACCCTAGATCTTCAACTTCTATATCTTTTACTGCATAATTTAGTATTACCCATTAAATATATAGAATGCTAATTAATTTTTAACACGTGGAGCAATATCATTATTAATGAGTTTGAATCTGTTACATTTTAGTACATCATTTAAAACATAGACTAGCTTTTATTTAAAATAATTACCTTTTTAAGACTAATAAAAAAAATTACTTTTCATAATGAGGTGGGAACCGGCTCAACAGTGGGAACAATATTTGCCATTGATTCCGGTCTCATCCCTACCTGAAGCAGCAGTTAATATCCTATGCGGAACAACAAAAAATCCGCACGTACGGAACGTCTCAGGATGTTGTTCTTAAAAACACAAGTGTCCGTTTTAAATCAATTTTAATCGTCAAATATATTTTAAATATTGTCCTAATCCATAATATCATAAACTAGAGATTTGTAGTTGAAACTTTAATAAGAATAAATTAAATTCCGTAAAGTCATAATAAAAACTATATTGTCCTTCCCCCCTTAATTTATACTAAAGTTATTAAAAGGCCTTGTATTATAAAAGAAAGAGAGTAATAAACATTTGCTATCGAGCATGAAGTATGAACTTCACAATGTACTAGCAAAAATAATTATAATTATAATAAAAATAAATAATAATACAATGACCAAAGATGAACTTAAAACCCACCCAGATTCAGCAAAAATGAAACTTATTACTCATATTTATATCTTCCATGATCAAACTTAAGAGAAACAAGGGTCCAAACAAAGTTGATAGATGATGCAGAAGAACAATGGATCATCCTTCTACTTTGCCTGAGGATGAGATGCAATGAAGTCGACGGCAAGATTGATAGAATTGATCTTGTCTGCTTCATTATCAGGGATCTCAAATCCAAACTCTTCTTCAAAAGCCATCACAAGCTCCACCGTGTCTAAACTATCAAGACCCAGATCATTCTGAAAATGTGCACTTGGTGTAACCTGCAGCCATGTCAATTTTCAAATGAGAACGATGAACTAACATGCATTTGAAAATAATACGATACTATAAGAACGATGAACTAACATGCATTTCAAAGGGGTATTATTTTGGAAACACAAAAAATAGAAAGCTAGAAGGCATCCATATTTGTAATCTTGGAGTGAAAAAACAGCGCTTGTACCGGACTCCCTTCCAAGAACCTAGTGTTAAACAAAAAATGAACCATATAGTACACGGAAGAAACTTCTCAAAAGTCACCCTGAAGCAGAATACTTGGCTTAAATCCAGACAAATCACAGCGAGTACAAGCACAACTACCAACCGATACAACAACGAATCAGAATATAAGTAATAAACAATACAGACTCTTCGTGAAGTTGTGATTCAACTGTAAGCTGATGCACCGTTCTTTTTTTTTTTTTTTTTTGGTGGGGGGGAATGCACCTGCTTTATGTTAAATGTACTAATTTCACTATTGCATCAGGAATCGCATCAGGAATCTTTTTCATTTATTTTTTTTATCCAGTATAATTCTTTTGGGTTCAAGAGTATACAAAAGAGGAGATATTGGGTCCTCAAAAACGCAATGAGCCCATGAGTATGTATGAAACTAAAAATTTCACCAATGCATTTCGATATAACAACATTCTGATAACCTTATACCAAACTAAATATACGGCACAAACCTTATACTAGCAATACTGTAAGTCTTGAAAGTAATGAAGGGAGTAGGAATCTTGTGAAGCAGAAAGATAAACATAAACAGATCCTACACCAAACAATTAAGTGAAACAAGCTATAGCTCTCCTATTACAAAATCACAACGTCGCACAGGTTGTTCAGAATCCTTATATCTAAAGAAGTTAAAATATAGCTATTCCACCCATTAGTGAACAAACTTACAGAAGACTCCCCAAACTCCAAAAACTTTGGCTTGTATGTAAAAGCGGAAACAGTTTAACGCCCAGCGGTGAGTAAGTGTTTTATTTTGACAATTAACTAGCATTTGTGTGGCCTTTTTTTTTTTTTTCCCTTTCTCCAATAATAAAGTTTTCGTTTTTTAGCAATTTCTACAAATTAACTTTACAAGACACCAGAGAGTAACATTTCTTAGCAATCTAGCCCAGGCAGCAAAATGAAAAAGTCTGTTATTTCCAATAATTGAAAATGGAATTCTATAAGAACAAACAATTCTACTATTCCTCCTAATCAAGGGGAAAATGAAAATCATTTTAAAAAAGGTCGTACCCAGTGCACAAGACTTCTGCATCAACCGTGTTTAAGAAGGTCTCGATGTACGCAATCTTACCCTTATTTCTAATAAATAGGCTGTTTCCGGGGTTCGAACACATGACATAGCTGATAGCAAGTGAACACTTGACCATTTGCTCATGAAAAAATAACATTATCACATCATAATTACCCAATATAAGACTCAATTTCTCAATAATCCCGGACAACGCACTAAATTCTTATTCCAATTATTCCTCTAATCTAATCCCACTTTCTTTTCAAAGAAGAATATCATCCAATGGCCATTATCACATCACAATTAGCTAGCTAGTATAGGAAGAAATTTCTCAATAAGCCTAGATAAATTCTTAATCAAACAATTCCTGTAATCCAACTTTCTTCCCAGACAACAATACCCTCGATCATTTCCTATTTATCCAATCCCACATTCATAATAACCCTAAAAATCTATAAAACCACAGATAACCCTCTTCGATGAAAAAGACAACATAACCAAACAATTATTTAAAATTACCTTGGATGGCTCGACTTTTTGAAAGTTCTTAACAACAGATATGACCCTGTCGGCGACTTCCGATTTGTCAAGAAAAGAGCCCCTAACTTCTTCGGAAAAGCGTCTACGGAAATGGGAAAATGGGCCTCCGACAAACCCTGTAGTGTTTTGAAGGTGAGGTTGTAAGGGACGAATGTTCACTCGGAAGTACTTTAGCAGTGCGTTCCTGGCCGCCATTGGAAAGAAATGTGTGTGCGTGAGCTTTCTGGAAGCCCTCTTCTTTTGCCCTCTACGTGTTTGATGAAATGTGGAAGAGAAAAAACTGCGAATGCGCTTGTTAGAGTTCGAGGGGTTTTGAATGATTGGGGTTTGTGTTAAGATTAGTGTACAACTGCCCCTGCATTACGTACAAGTTGTTTCAAATATGTGAGAATGGCTATAAAACCCCTTAAACTATTTTAACTTTACTCTTTCTGTCACAAAATTTATTTTTCAATTATTTTGGTCATAAAATTATTTTTGTTGTACTTTTTGTCCCAATATGCTTTGATATTTAAGATTTTTTTCATTCTACTTTTTATGAGGCAAACCAAAAATGTAGTACAACATCAAGACGACGCGCAGAAACTCAAATAGCAAGCTACTATTAAACCATCCTCTAAAAAAATAAGTTAATATCATGCAAATTGCTGGTTCAATATAAGATATTAATTCATTGATAAGAGCAGAAACAAGTTTATGACAAAGGATCAATCAAAAATAATGTTTATTGAAAAGTTTTTTTTTTTGGTACCAATGATTATGAAATACATTTTCTTATAAAAATACCTTTGTAGAACTAGACAAGGAGGAAGCATGAAACTAATTTTTTAAAAAATTATTTACTGTTTCCTCTATGCGAAATATTAATCGTTGGTAAAATGAAATTACATGTACCAACTACTTATATTATGGAATGACTCGAGTTTTTAGCAAAACAAAGAAGACTGATTAACTTTCTAAGCCACCAAATGGTGTAAACTTAAGAAAGAATCACAAACTATTAAACACGTCTTTATAACAACACATTTTATAAATAATTTCAAGCCAATTCCTGATGGATAATTCTGATATGGAGCAGGTCCATTGGATCATGCGGTACAAATTTGACCACATCATCACAAAGTTATATTTTTCCTCATTATGTGGTGATGTGGCATGTTCTAAAACATAAAATCCACATAGATTTGGTACATATCAGAATTTCCATTTCTGATTGATCGACTATAAAATTTATAAAAAGTGAATTATTTATGAGAAAAAATGTATAACATTCAAATAAAAAAATATAGATTGGTGTGAGAAGTGATGAACAAACACTCCCGGTTATAGCGTGGAACGCATTTTGTTCTGCAACTGACCACCACTAAGACAGTAAGACTTCCAATTTTTCTCCGTACAAGGATTTGTTGTTTTTCTCTTACTCCCTCTATTCCTATAAATATAAGATTTTCAGAATGAGTAACAAAAATTAAGAGAGTAAAATTAAAATAATTTTTTTAAATAAAATATCAATATTTTCTTTTTAAATAGAATTAGTGGCATACAAATTATATTTAAGATAAAAATATTAGTATTTTGATTAACAAAATATTTTAAATTTTTACTACTTGTCATAAAAATCTTATATTTGTAATGGAGGTAGTACGTATATTGGTGATCTTATATAGCTTCAACCAACCCTTCAAGTTCATTGCCAATTTTCTCCAGTGCTCACTTCCATTTTATTTCTTTCATTGTTTCTAAAAACCCTTTTAGTATAAGTTATTAGCATAATAACAAATTAATGTGAAAATTAGCGAATCATTTTATGGTACAAGCATAACACATGTATTTGAAGGGGAAAAAAAATGCTCAAATTTTTTATGTGCTTCTTTTTACTTAAAAGAACAAGACAAAGGAAAAACAACTCTGGAAATAGAACTTCACATCTTCTACTACATCAACACATCATAAAGATCGTACCCAATGCACAAACCTCCCACATCAAGTAGTGAATGGAAAATGTCCGATGTACATCAGTACATTATTTAGTACATTATTTAATTACATCATTAAAATTCATTATTTTAATTGAAGCACTTATTCTAACACACTGGACATATGTATCGGAAAGTATGGTGGCTTCAAGGGGACTGGATAGGAGTTCTACCGCCGCCAGGGCAGACGCAGCGACAACAAGTTCTGGGACTTGGCGCCGGCGCACAGCATACACAAGCAGGACAAAATACTATTGGTGGTTGTGGATAGGGCTGTCAATTGGGCCTATTGGATCCAGGCCCAGACTCACTATAAAAAAATTTGAGTCCAAGTCTTACTATATTGGGTATAGACATTTTTAATTAAGGTCCGGGCCAACTATATTGAGTCTCGATGGGTGCAGGTCTACCCATAAACAAATCACAAAAAGTGATCAGTAGCGATTTTCCTCAGCGCTCATACGTTCATTATGATCTGGAGATTTAAAATGAAATAAGTTTTGCATAAAAGAAAAGGAAATCACGTTTTCTTCTCCATTCTTTTTCGATAAAAAAAAGAAGGTAGTTTTGAATTTTTTTTTTATATTAATTTAAAAATGTATTAGGCTTTTTGACTCTTTTTTTGTTCTACAAAAGTGGGGATTTTGTTTTTTAAAAAAGATTTTTTTTTTTAGTCTGATTTTCATTTTTTGTTTCGTCAATAAAAACTTGTAAAATGTTAGTTTTTTTTAAATTAAAAATTAAAAATAATGAATGGTGAAATAAATTTCGGTATTCGATATTTGATTTCCATATAATTTCGAAACAATTTCGGTATTCGGTATTTAGTTTTCATATAATTTTGATTCAATTTATTTTTCATAAAATATTATAAAAGCGAATCGAATACCGAAATTTTGTTTCGGAAAACCAAACCATATATCGAATGCACACCTCTATATAAAATAATATAATTTTTCTCCAAATAAAATGCAAAAAAAAAAAAATCATATTTGAACAAACTACATAAAACAAGCCTAATGTGAGCCTAGTTCTTTTTAAAAATTAGCCCAGATTTTTTTTTATTAGCCCAAATAATTTTTTTTTTTTTAGATTAACCATATATCGAATATTCCCCTTCTTCTTTCTTCTTTGCCAACTCTAACAAGAAGACAGAGCTTTAAGAATGGTGGAATGTGAGGGTATGAGGGGGCCAATATGGATCTCTTGTGGGTTTGTTGGATCTCTTGAGTCTATTGGGTCCAATATGGATCTTATTAGATTCATATTAGTTTTTTGGACCCAAATTCATATAGAAATTTGGATCCAAAAAAATATTGTCTTATATCTGATTTGAGTCTAGTAAATATGAGTCTAGATTTGGGTCTTTGGATCCCATTGACAGCCCTAGTTGTGGCCGTATCGGTGGTGGACGTGGTCGCACCTGGAGAAGTTCTGATAAAGGAAAGGGAATGGAAAATTAAACACATGATTGAGACCACATTATACCTTTTCAATTCACAAGATTTTGAAAACTATATTTTACCTCTATAAAATTCGAATAATTTAGAAAGTGTTAAAAATGAAGTTGAACTAGCTCAATCCTTAAATAATTTAGAAAGTGTTAAAAATAGATTTGGAACTAATTCAATTCCTAAAAGGTATTCAAGGAAGACAGGGGGAGGGTGGGGGCAGTCCGACCCCCCCCCTAAATTTTTAAAATTTTTACTAGATATAGTAAATTTTATATGTAATTCGAAATATTTGATTAAATTCGCCACAAACATTTTTTTGCAGTTTTTATATATAGTTCAGCATACTGTTACAACTTTTTGCCCCCAACCTAAAAATACTGACTTCGTCCCTGATTTTTGATCCTTATAAAGAAAAAAATTTCCTCATTAACTAGTTGATGTGGGGTTCTCAACACACACTCACGATTAGGGTTGGACATATGGAACGTGAACATCACTAGAGCCCAACAACAAAATATGTGGTTTTGATACCATGTTAGAAATAGATTTAGTATAACACAATCTCTCAAAAGGTACCTCAAGAGGGGGATTGTCGGATCTTTATAAAGAACAAACTTGCTCTCTATCTAGTCGGTGTTGGATTCTCAACAGAAATGTTATTAATAAAATTTACTTCTTGCTCTATAAGAATTATGTAAAATAATGAAATTTCTAACTTTTGAAATGGAATGCTCTATTTTTATTTATTTTTACTTCATTTTGTATTGAAAAATACATATTCAATTTGAAACGAAAATAATTCATAGATGGTAAGAAAATATAATTACATGCATTTTACCTCGGCCAACTCTCGCTGAAGTGCATGGTGAAACCACAAGAGGAGAGAGAACAATTGTGAAGATGAGAAGTGTGACAGCCAAGGACTTCATGGACAAACTTGATGCCATTTTCTTCAAGAGATCATACTCTTTAAACCTTGCTAATTAGATATAAATAGTCGATCATCGTCTTTCTTTTTATTTTTCATTATTTTATAGATTATACATACATTTATTGTGAAAGATTATATCTGTCCTCTTATATATTGAAAATTTAATGATTTATTTTATTATTGTTATTGTATAGATTTCGCTTATCTTCATAAGAAGAGATGATGTTTCTACTTAATAATATCGTTGTTCTAATATTCAAATGATGGTCTTCTACTTTATTATTATTATTATTATTATGGAAAAGTAAAAAAAAATGTAATAGTCAAATGAGTTTGTTATTGCACTTGTTAAAATAAAGATGGACTTTCATTATCAACCTGTTTTCTTTTCTGTTTGTTGGCAATTGAATAAGCAGTGAAAATTCATAGTATTAATTAATCTACGTACTATGGCAAAATTGGTGCAGGAAATTTCTCAAAACCTCATAAATAATACTCCATCTATTTCATAATATAAATCGTTTATAGCGAAAATTAAGAAAGTAAAAAATAAGGTATTTTTTAATCGAAATATTAATATTACTCTCTTAAATAGAATTAGTGGTATTTGCTAAACTCACTCGTGCACATTTGTAAATAATTGTTATGTGTCTCACTTGTCTGTTAAAATTTATCATAATTGTTAAATTATAATTTTTTAAGAGTTAATAGCTATTTATAGCACTAAACTATTTACGAATTTCTCCTTATAGTACTAAACTAATTTTTTTTATCTCTAATTTTTTTTATCTAAATATGTCACTCAACTATTTACGTTTATCAAAAAATATACGTTAACGACGAAAAGGAAAAGAAATCTTGGAAACGTCGGGCGATAACTGCTTAATTTGTTGCTACAAGGTCTGTCAAATTAAGCAGTTATGACCCGACGTTTCCAATATTTCTTTTCCTTTTCGCCTTTGTTCATGTTCTGAAGCAACTCACGTGACATCGCTGGCCGGAAAACACCCAAAAAATGGGTGGTTGTATATTTTTTGATAAACGTAAATAGTTGAGTGACATATTTAGATCAAAAAATAGTTTAGTACTATAAGGAGAAATTCATAAATAGTTTAGTGTTATAAATAGTTATTAACTCTTTTTTTTAAAGAAAAATAGATACTTAGCAATTTATTAATAATGAAATAAGAAATATATATGTAACGAGACAGAATAAACAAACCAACAAACAAAGGTCTAAAAAAATGCGAAAAGAGTGTGAAGATCAATAACTAAAATCCAAGGGATAATTTTCCCTTTGTACCATTGTTTTTTATTACTTTACAAATTTTCTTATATTTTACTTCACCTATTTTGAATTAACAGTTAAAAATATTTTATTGTAGAGGTGAAAGAGTCAAAAGCGTGTTGCGAAAGCCAAGACTTAAACTACTATTACTAAATAAAGATCAAACGCAAAAAATAAAAGATTTGCATTATTATTTATGGTATTATGTTAACAGAGTTTTTAGTCGGACTTTCGATTGAATAAAAAAGTGATTTTGTGAGTGTTTTTAAATCGAGTTCGTATTAATCTTATTTAATATAAAAAATACTAAGCACTCTGAGAAAAAAATATATGTAGAGTTGAAAAGTAAAGCTGCAATTATTGAAAATCAATTTTTTTTAAGTATTTTTTATTTATTTATTGGGAAAGGATCTATCTATTAGAAAAAATTGGGAATTTAAAAAGCGGGAGAAGAGATTGAACTCATGGCCTCTATATCATGAGCATTGAGGTCTCAGCCTTGGCCACTAGACCAATGTCTCGTTGGTTATTGAAAATCAATTTATATATATATATATATATATTGAAAATCAACGTTATATATTTAGGTAATAAACTTGAATGCATGCTTGATGACATCTAGCCAACCGAATCATGTTGTATTATATGGTAACAGTCTGACGTCACTTTGGGGAGAAAAACTGTGAAGATGACAAATATTACTGCAACCGAGAGGAACTCAGTTCCTTCCACCTTCTACAGTATGTCAAAGACTATATATTTTTGGCAAATTGGCTCTACGAGTTCAAAAATAATTTAACTTTGATGATTTTTGTCCAAAATTTATTTATTTTTACAAAACTAGTATCAAAACAATTTATGTTTGGTGAGGTAGGTCCTTCCGTCCAAAATTCCTTCAGTCAACTGTTAATTAAATTTTGAATCTGGTCAACCCTAAAATTATAAAGGATATTTTTGAGATTTTTAAAACTCACTACCTCAACAGTTGACTGAAGGAATTTTGGACGGAAGGACCTACCTCACCAAACATAACTTGTTTTGATACCTAGTTTTGTAAAAAAATAGATTTTGGACAAAAATCACCAAAGTTAAATTGTTTTTGAACCCGTAAAGCCAATTTGCCTATATTTTTTGGCTTGAAATTTTATTCTAAAATAAGGAGTTAAAAAATAGAATATGAATAAAGTTTCAAGTATTTGGCTTGAAACTATAGTCACATAATTCGGTCAATCTGCTATCGAATTCCCGAACTCCGTTCGGCGTACCAAATCGCATGACGATTCGCTCCGGGAACGGTCAAAAAAGTCGTTCCAGGCGAACTGAAATTGTTATGTTGCCGAAGGAGTGCGGTAGGAAGTATAATTGAAATGATATGAAAAGGGAAAAGAATAATGAAATGGAAGAGAAGAAATTGGTAGGAGGAAGAAGAGAGGCTGACAGGAAGGAGGAGAGAAAGGTAGAAGAAAGAGAAGGGACTAGGGTTTTACATCTTTGTCTATGTTTCAGTGGGAGTTGGGATAGTGGGTTAGTCAAAGACACTTTCATGTTACTTTTTATCACTATAATCTTTTGCCAATAACCTATCATAAATTATAATAATATAACTTGGACTTATGATAACCACTACCTAATATAATGAAAAAAAAACATGTTTTTATGGTATCAGGTAACATCTCTTACATGAAAAAATATATAATTATTCTATTGAAATTCTAAATCATCTTTCTAAATACATGAGTATACCCCCACCGTACCGTGTTCATCTAAATTAAGCGAATTCCGTACCGGAACGTACCTCGTATTCCGAATCGTATTCCGTACCATGTAACTAGTTGAAACTTTATTCAAATACAATTCTATTTGTTGTAAAAAAAAAAAAAATACATTTCTATTTTTTTAACTGCATACTTTGTTTTGTTAAAAAAACTCTTTATTTTATCAATTACGTTTCTTTCGTAAAAATCAATTATATACTTTACTCGTCAGCGGTACCATCTTCTCTTACATTTAATTGTTGGTCAAAGCATGACGATTAGTAGTAATAATTAAAAAATTAAAAATTTAATGTGTTATATTATTATGGTTGTATTAAACGCAAAATGTAAATCTCACAAAGTAGGACGGGTAGTAGTAAAAACTAAGAAATTAAAAAGAAAGAAAAAAAATCAAAGAGAAAGAATCAAAATTTGATCCCAAAAGGCAAATGTATTGTTAGTGATGCCACTGGTCCTTCTAAAATCACTTCAAGAACACACAAGAAAGATCCTAAAAGGCAGTCCCAGCTCTTTGTCACTGAACGCTTTAATTCAAGATGCATGCGGGGACACAATATGGGCTAGTTGATTTCATTTTTTAAAAGGATCAATGGTTGAGATTTATTAGAGGAGAGAGAAAAGCTAAAAGGGTACATATGTAATTTTATTAGAGGAGAGAGAAAAGTTTCATACTGAAAAGCTTAAAAAGTGGGTTACGGATGAGAGAGAAAGTCATGGCTGAAAAAGAACGACGTGTTTCTCGTTAGAGAACACACGCTTCATGATATGCTTTTTTATTAGAGAACTCACGCTCTCTCTCGTAGAACGCACGCTTCTCTGCCAATAAACACATTTTTTTATTAGAGAACGACATTTTTTTATTAGTGAACGACGTGTTCTCGATTATTGAACATGCGTTTCTCGACAAGAAACACATGTTCTCTATTATAGAACGCACGCTTTTTTATTATTGAACGACGTTTCGATTATTGAACACCCGGCTACAAGTAAAAAGAGAAAAAGAGAGCTCAAAGTTTATCTCTAAAATACCCCTTGCTTTTTTATACAACTCGTTGGATCAAACAAGATAAAAGATAAAATCCAATTACTGACAAGATGTCCCCGTATATACTCGAATTTTCTCTGTTCAAAGACCCTGAGCCAAGGTGCCTAAAAGGATATGCTTCCCAATTTCTTCACGTATCTTCTCTTATGTCACTTCAGACATCTTCTTTCCTTTTATTTATTTATTTTTTTTTGAAGGATATACAATTTTTTTTTGGGACCATGGAAGAAAAAGTATTTTCAAGAACATTCTTGTCATTTCTTAGTAAAAAAAAATACCGGACCTAGTTTGGTTCAAGAACTGATAAATGAAATGAGAACAATAGATGATAAATACTTCTTTAAAAAATGACAAATACGTACTATACTCTCAATCAGGGACGAAGATAGAAATTTGATATTGGGGGACAAAATTGATAAAATTCTTGAGGGCAATAAAAAAAGCAAAAAAAATTATTGGGGGACGAAATTGATAAAATTTTCCATTTTTTTTCAAAATACACATAAAATTTCAATAAATAGTAGTATTTTTAAAAATCTTGGGTGTCTTCGCCCATGCTCTCAATAATACTCTTTTATACACGATAGAATTTATATATGTTTTATTGTATTTTTATTAAATGAAACAACCAACAAAATTAAAAAATTTATCCCTCCAATTCAAAATAAAAGTCATTTTAAAAAATTTCACACAAATTAAAATATTAATCAGAATAAATAAAGTACACATAAGTAAGGGTTTACTTGGATTGGGATTGGTTTGGGGTTTGGTCTCAAACCCAGTCCCAAACCAGCTTTGGATTGAGTTTGAGTTTGAGTTTGAGTTTGAGTTTGGGTTTGGGTTTGGGCGGGAGAGGTTAAAAAACGGGCAGGAACTATTCAAATTCAAATTTTTTTCTTCAAATAATTGTTAAATTCAAAATTTTTAGCTCTTAAATTAGCGGGAAATGTTAAAATTCCAAATTTGTGAAGCCAAATTTTGAAATTGGATGATTATTTGAAAAAAAAATTTGAATTTGAATTGTTCCCGCCCGTTTTTTAGCCTTTCCTGCCCAAACCCAAACTCAATCCCAGACTCAATCCAAAGCTGGTTTGGGACTGGGTTTGAGACCAAAACTCAAACCAAACTCAATCCAAGTAAACCCTAATACTCCCTCTGCCCCAAATTATCTATCCACATTTCCTTTTTAATTTGTCCCAAATTATTTGTCAACTTTCTAAATAAATTGTTCATTAATGATGATTTTTCCAATCCTAACCTTTTACATTAAATATTGGAGAGAGAAAAGAAGGAAATGTGTACAATGAAAAAATGGCCTTGGCTACATTTTGATTAATGGAAAAAAATTTATTCATAAAAAAAGGCAATTTTTGCTCAAAGGACATTAATGCCCTCTTGGTCAATCCTTGTTCCATAAGATCTTTTACCTCTCTCCTAATCAATGCACTCTCTCTCCAATTAACTCTCTCCTCTCCCACACGATTCCTCTCTCTTCTCCCTCCCCCTCTCTCATATCTTTTCTCTCCTCCATTTCTAGCCTAATTTGATACTTCCTCAGGAAAACAAACTTTCTCAGATTTTTCTTTTTCCTATATCTTTTGTAGTCAATCAATCTCCTTCAACCCAGTCCAACCACAAAATTAATAAAAATAATACATAAATAGACGAAGAATTCATCATATAAATTAATAAAAATTGGAAAGACTCCTTAATAATTGATTTCTGATGCGGGCTTATGAACACTTGCAACTATATATTTTCTACTGTTTTTTTTCTGCGACCTTCATAATTATGGGTGTGATTGTATTGAGTTTGAGTTTGAGATTTTAGTTTCAGTTTCAGTTTCAAACCCAAACAAAATTCTAGATAATTTAAACTTTTAGGTTTCAATTTCATACTTAATCCAAAGTTAGTTCGGCTATGAATTTGATTCTCAAACCAGATCAAACCCAAATTAAACTCGATCCAATCATACCATAGGTATGTTTCTTTTTTCTTTTTGCTAATTGATGATGGATTAACCCCTGTATGAAAGATCGAGAGAACTCAAAGAATAAAAAAAGAAGGGGAGGAAGTTTCAAGATCTGGATGAGTTTCAGAGCATGAGATACATGAAAGAAATAAGGGGAAGAGATTCAGGGATGCAAAGTTGGGGGGACAATTCTGTTATGAACCTGGTCTACTAGACCATGTGGTACAGAATGGCCACATCACTAGAAAATTGTCTCTCTCCTCATTCTGCAGTGATGTGGTCAATTCTGAACCATCTGGTCCATGTGGACCAGGTCTATATCAGAAAAAATCAAGTTGGGGAGTCGTGTGGGGAAGAGAGAATGTTGTAATTAGAAAAGGTAAAAGAATCTGATAGAATAAGTAATTGACTAAGAGGGCAATAATGTCATCTACTCATAACAAAACAAAACAAAACAAAACAAAACTTACCAACACAAGTTGGCTCAGTTGGTAAAGATTTGACATGTCCTTATAAATGTCAAGTGTTCAATTCCCGTTGCCGACGTGAAAGTTCGCGTTAGTAGGGTGATCCAGTAAGCACTATTGTAGCGATCTACGATCCCTAAGTCTCCGCCCTCGACTGCGGTGGTGGCTGAGATCGAATCCATCTAAACTTTTTTTTTACCAAAAAAAAAAAAACAAAACTTCCTTTGTAGTATTTTTTTTCAAATAAAAAATATGAAAAATGTCTCTGTCCCACTTTCTATAATCTAAAATTTGAATTACTTGACCACTAAAATAATTAAATTATACTCATAAATGTCCAATAAATATTTTACTTACTAGACTTTATAACAAAAACATATCCCCCCCCCCATTCTATTTAATGCTGTCAAAACATGCAAATGCCCGCAAACCGATCCGCCATGTGAGTTAAATGTGTGGTCATGCGCTTGCATTTACACGTCTATTTAATTACGGTATCAATGGACTGGACCACGCGGGTCACCCGCTTAATATTTTTTATTTTTAATATAAATATATTTTTAGGGTGATACTAGATAACTAGTAAGACTTAATAATTGGCTAAATTGTAAATAATAGATTGAATCCCTTATGCCAACATGGGTAAATAGTGTTTAATTTTGGATTTTAGTTAATTTTATTTAGACATATAACAATATCTATATTTTTAACATTTTAAGAATTAACCATTGAGGCGATTCAAAATTTCTATTGATCGGAGAATTTGTTTGTTATTTAAATATTTAATATCTTGAATTGTGAATCTGTTATTTTCTGATGTCTTAATTTTTGTAGATTGAGTGTACTAATATGTTTTTTCTTAGATTATCAAAGAATAACTGAATAAAACACGAATTATTTTATTAACATTTAAAAAAAATAAAAAGGTAAGGCCGGCTGGCATTCAACAGGTGAATCTGAACACTATCCTTGTTAGCCCGCTAAAAACACTGGCCTATCCAGCCCTCCCGTTTATGAAAGAACACTGACATGGACTGGGACCACAGACTGGAGACATGCAGATGATTCTGCCACATCACTACATTTCCTTCTCTCTCCTCATTCTGTAGGGATGTGGCCAAATCTGAATCACATGATCCACATGCATGCACCCTGTCCATATCAGAATTTTCCTTTATGAAAGGCCCGTGACGGGGCTTGTGGGGTGACTCATGTTGACAATACTATTTCTATTGGCCTATTCTATATATAAGTAAAAATGTTTCTAATGCGTGTTTTCATAGCACATGTTAATATTAATTAAATTATAGTCTATACTCCCTCCGTCCCAAATTATCTGTCCACTTTGTATTTTGCACGGGGATTAAGGTTTCATTAAAATCTAGGGTGAAATATGATAAAATGTCAAACATAACCCTATTTAATGCTACTCCCAATTTAATTCACCTCTTTTTCTCTCTTTATTTTTCTCTCCAATATTAAATGTAAAGGGTAGAATTAGAAAAATAATCATTAATGAACCATTTATTTAGAAAGTGGACAAATAATTTGGGACACACTAAAATAGAAATGTAGACAGATAATTTGGGACGGAGGGAGTATATGGTTAAATGTATTAAATGGTCATATACTATTTCACTATTTCGATTTACGCCAGAAAAGAATTATTTCTGCAGGTTATAGCCATCAAAATCTTATGGGAAACGGATTTTAAACTCGAGCCAAAATTCCGGTCAAAATTTCAAAAAAGTCCCCCACTTGCAGGCCACGTGAGGGGCATTTTCGTCATTTTATTTTCTTCTTTCTCCTTCCCAGCAAAGGCACCATCTCCGGCACATCACCTTCTTCTCCGACACCGCACCACCACACAGCAGCTCAGGCGACCACGACCACCACCATCATCCTCCTCGCCTCCGCCTTCGCCTCCAATCCCATGGAAACTTTCCCCCAATTAAAGCCACCAAAATTTGGGACAAGATAGAATAGCTATTACCTTAACTCCTGCCCACCAGTCAAAAATCCATACAAGCTCCAGCCATAACAGTTCAGCTAACACTCTATTTATCCTCCTGTATGTATTCTTGAATAATGGTCGTATAAGGACAGAAAATATTGCCTGAAATTTTAGATTTGGGCAGGAGTTTTTTTGGATTTTTGGGATGTCCGGATTGGGTAGAAAGACCACCGCCTCCAACCGGTCGCAAAACAACTCCATCTCACTGTCTTTCATTTCTTGTCTAGAAAGACAGTGAAATTATATATATATATATATATATATATATAGAAAGACAGTGAAATTATATATATATATATATATATATATATATATAGAAAGACAGTGAAATTATATATATATATATATATATATATATATATATATAATTTCACTGTCTTTCTAGACAAGAAATGAGAATCAAACTTGATTCTCATTTCTTGTCTAGAAAGACAGTGACTATCCAAATCAAGTACCAACAACATTGATTCTCATTTCTTAACATTAGTAGCCTTTGATTCTCATTTATATATATATATATATATATATATATAATATATATATATTGATTCACTTTCTTCCCTGACTTCCATCTGATCATGTAAGGCTGATTTTGCTTAAATTCGCTTTGATCCCACCCGATTTATTGATCCGAAAAATCGTTTTCGAATCTTGAATATGAAAAACTTTTGGCATTTGATACCATATTTGGGTTGTATATTTTGGTGGTGCGGGGAGGAATTGGCTGAAACTATGGCTTTGCTGGGTGGAATTGACGGAGATGGTGCCGGAGATGATGGCTTTGCTAGGAAGGAGAAAGAAGAAAATAAAAGGACGAAAATACTCCTCACGTGGGGTTTTTTTTTAAATTTTGGCAGGAATTTTAGTCGGAAGCTAACATCCGCATCCCATAAAATTTTGATGGTCATAACCCGCATAAATTATTATTTTGGGCCAGTACTTCGAAATAGTGAAATATTAGATGATCATTTAGTGCATTTAACCATAAGTTACTATTTTCAATTTTTTTTCTATTTCTGATAGTATTTTAGATTTTTAATAGAAGGGTAAATCAAGAAAAAATATTTCATAAGGTACGTTTTTCTCAATAAGGAAGCAAAAATAAGATAATTAAAAGGGATAATAGCCACTGTTGGACCTTAACAATTTATGCTTTTCTTTTTTTAGACTTAAATTTTGTTTTTGTACAATTTTAGACCTAAACTATTTACGGGCACTCCGAAATAAAAAAAAATTCAAAATCGAGCCAAAAAATATCCCGTTGCTTAAAACGCACGTCGCTTTTGATAAGTGGTATTTATGTCTTTTTTATTGCCCTCTTTTGTAGTCGATTATATTGGGTCTTTTCCCTACCCACCCGCCATAATCTTCAACCCATCTTCAAGAAATTTTGGAAATTGTCTAGGTTTCCAAATCTTCAACCCATCTTCTGATTCCAAAGCTTAAAGATGAGGGCTTTTTCCAACAAGATTTGTAGACATAGCTTCAAAATCAAACTAATAAATCAAGAAATCCCGAAATTGCATTGCAAGAATGAAAAAAACCATCTGAATTTGCTTCAAAATGAAACAAATCAATCAAGAAATCCTAGAAATTACACAATATGAACAACCCATTTGAAATTTTGCTTCAAAATCCCCAAAATGAAACCAATAAATCCACTAACAATAACAGCCCAAGAAATGGGTTTCGGTTGTCTAGGTTTTCGGTTGGCCATTTGGTGGTGCTGGGGTTGGGTTGGGGTTACAGATGACGAAATTGGTGGCTTTTAATACCTTGAGATTATCGATGGCCACCGCCAACTTCATTTCTCCGTCAAGTGGTGGTAGTGGTGGAAGCAGAGAGAGCCGGAGAAGGGGGATCATTGTTCTCTCTCTTTTTTGAATTTTCTGGAAGGGGGATCTTGAGCTTTTGGTGTTCTTGTAAGTTTATGAGGAGGAAGATGAAAAGTCACAACTTTGATCTTTTTTAGCTTGGATGACTTTTCGGATTTTGTTTGCGGGTCGGGTTTTTAGTTGAAGATTATGGTGGGTAGGTAGGGAAAAGACCCTAATATAATCACTCGAAAAGAGGCGAGTAAAAAGACATAAATACCCTTATCAAAACGACGTCGTTTTAAGCAACGGGATATTTTTGGCCTGATTTTGATTTTTTTTTTATTTCGGAGTGCCCGTAAATAGTTTAGGTCTAAAATTGTACAAAAACAAAGTTTAAGTCTAAAAAAAGAAAAGCATAAATTGTTAAGGTCCAACAGTGGCTATTCTCCCTAATTAAAATATTAATGCTATTATATTAAATACAACTTATATACACTAATTCTATTTAAAAGAGTAATATTGATATTTGAATTAAAAAATAATTTATTGTTTGTTTTTTTAATTTTCGTTACATATTATAAATAACTTATATTATGGAATGGAGAGAGTAATGAATAAAAAAAAAGGACAAAAGGAAATTAAAAGTCATAAATAGTTCATCTGTTTAACCACTCTGGTTCCTATGTGGAGTAGAAAAAGTTATGGATCGTGCGAAATAATATGGGCAGTCAAATTATAGATTTAAACGGTACAGATTTGAAGAGAAAAATATTTTTATTTTTTATTTTTAAGTCTAGCCACAACTTTTTTCTCTCTAAATCTGAACCATTACAATTATCATCCGACGATTCATATGATTCCGCATGGTGCGGAATTTTCCCTGTTTCACATAGGAGCCAGACTGCTTTTTAACACCTTGCTTATCTCATGCTCCCAACTCTTAACTACCACTTTTCATAGTCCACTCTTCCTCCTCCCTCCAAAATTCCCTACCAACCCGATTCGACCCGGACACTTGCAACTGCTTCCGGACCGGCGGAAATGCTTCAAGACTACTGTTGTTGCTTCGGCGGCTGTCGGAGCTCCGGTGAAGTCGCCGACCGTGACCCGATCCTTCTAGTATCTGGTATTGCTGGGTCAATTCTACACTCTAAGAAGAAGATACTTGGTATCTCGTATGAGACCCGGGTTTGGGTCCGATTCCTTCTTGCTGATTTGGAGTTCAAGAAGGAACTTTGGTCCTTGTACAATCCTAAATCAGGTTTTAAATTTTCTTTTAATTTTCAACTTTTTTTCTCTCTTGGTTGATTCTCTATAATAATTATTTGCTTCTTACTAAATTAAATGTCCATATTTTACTAGTACAAGAATTAGAAATATTAGTTTGACTATAAGCAGGTTGATATAATATTTAAGATGTGCGTGATAATGTGTACGTAAATCAAAATGGTTTGTGGGTCTGACTTCGCTGATGCCTTCCGACTTTAATTTGATGGTATGATTCCTTAGCAAACGTGATAGTATGAGGGGATTACTGTTTTAGTGGTATTCTGTGCGGCTGCTCTGTGCATTCATTGCCAAAAGTTAGGTAAGTCTCCAATCCACCACCCTTCAGTGGTATTTTGTGAGAACCACTTTGTGCATTTATTGCCCAAAGTTTAGGTTTGTCTCCTATCATGAGTTATGTTATTGTTGTTGTTGTATAGGATGAGATCTTTAAACGAGGTTAGTTATGGGAATTTAGGGAGAGAATATACATCAATTTGACGAGATTGGATAATAATTTGGGACAGACTAAAATAAAAAGTAGGCATTCAATTTGGGACGGAGGGAATATAAAGTTTCTGAATATGTTTATTTATTTATTTTTTTGTGCAGGTTATGTAGAGCCTTTGGAGAAAAGTATTGAAATAGTGGTGCCACAAGATGATTATGGGCTTTATGCAATTGATATTTTGGACCCTTCTTGGGTAATTTTTTTTAAATCTGCTTTTTATTGTATTAAAAAAGTTGCTTTGGTAGTTGTTTATCATATTTCATTTACCAAATTACATTGAAAGTTATTAAGGTAATGCTATCTAGTTGGCAAATACTTCTGACTCGGGTTGGACACCATGCCCTGATAATAATAATTACCTTGAAAGTCTATTTTTTTTTTATCTAGACTGCAAAATTTTGAGATTTTTTCTTGAAATGTTGATCAAACTGCAAAGAAATTAGTTTTTCTAATTTAATTTTGACTTTGTGTTGAGTAGGTGGACTTGTGATAGCAAAAACTTTTATAAGAGTAACTATAGTTGGGATAGAATTTGAGTCCATACTCCATAACTTTTAGTTGCTGTATTTTAACAAGACAAATGAAATCATAAGCAAATAATTAGATCTTAGAAATTACTCAAGGCTAAATGATTCATTTAGCAAATCTATCTAAGGAATATTTTAAATTCTTCCCTGCATGTGCTTTTGCAATGGGTGCCAAGATACTTGAATGAAGAAAGTATAAGGGCTACTAGTGACAGGTCTAGTAACCTGGTACCGCTTCCTATCTGTACGCCTTACTGGGAACAATAAAAGCTTGAAATTTTAGAAACACAATGCTTGATTATGTAGACAACTTACTTGTCTACATTTTATAAGCAGCCTCTTGTAACATTTCTGATCATTTCTTTTACTTGTTGTGAAAAAGAAGTCGTCGACCAGGCAAACAAACTATGATGTCAATGAGTTTAATCAACTGAATAATATTGGATCCGTATAGTAGCTTCCTTCAGGATGTGTTCATGTGGATTGTTTAATGGTTCAAACTTTGGATTCTCCTAAACTGTTAGGGATATATGATAGGGTCTTGGATCATTTTTACCCCATTTCTTAGGAAAACACTGGAGTACACAAAATGTATTCATCTTTAGGAGACGAGGGACAGAACTAGATGAAACTATTTTCCAATTTGTAATGGTAAAAGTGTAATATTGTTTAAGAATCTTTGTGGCAAAGGATGAAAATCACACAATATGCATGTGATCAGATCTATAATTCTGTGACTTTGTAAAAAAGGATGGAGGATTCTGGTCTTTCATCTTTTGATCTTCCAATAAGAACACATTGTGATCTATTCAATGTTTCAAACTGTCGCTTTCCAAGAATTTTAATCTTATTTGTAGTTTCTTTAGCATTGCAGATAGTGAAGCTTATACATATGTCCGAGGTATATCATTTTCATGATATGATTGATATGCTTGTTGGGTGTGGCTATGAGAAAGGATCCACATTGTTTGGATATGGTTACGACTTCCGGCAAAGTAACAGGTGATGTAGTTATTTCATAAAAAAAAACCAGGTGACGTGGTTCAGTCATTTGAATTAATATGCTTGAAGTGTTTTTCTTTTTTTCCCCGACTTCCAAGTATTATAACTTAGTAATATGACAAACTTATTTTTGGAGTTCTGCTATTCTGTTCAGAAAATTCGGAATTCTTAGCAGATAGTACTATGATTACAGAATTGACAAGGCAATGAATGACCTCAAAGAGAGGTTGGATGCTGCTCATAAAGCTTCAGGCGGAAGAAAAGTCAACATAATTTCACACTCGATGGGTGGATTGCTAGTATCTTGTTTCATGCATCTCCACAATGATGTGAGTGTTATTTCCTGTTTAAAGCCTGAATCGCCAAATTTACACCAATACATGAAAATATAACTTAGACATTAATAGTCTAAAAACATGGAGAAAATTGTTTCCTTGTCACTTTTGTCTTGTTTTGCATTTATAAGGATGTAGTTTTTGTTTTACCTTTTACCCTTTCTATCATACAACTCTCTTTTATGGCCTCTGAAAGGTTTATACCTTCTGTTGAAAAACCAATCTTGGGGTCTCTTGTTTTCAGTAGTTTTATTCCCGTCCCCAAAATGCTTCTTTCTGTTCTAACAAAAATAAAAGCCTCTTATACTTCATTCTTTCCTGTGATTACTTACTGCGATTTAAGAGTCAATTAGTAGCTTATAATATTTTTTGAAATTCAACAACCTACTCTCCTTCTATTAAATTTCCTTTATTTGGCTACTGGCATTTGATGGATAATAACATAGATAATGGTTATAATGCTGGTCAATCCTGGGGGAAATTCTATCATCCTTTCAGTCTTCTGTATGCTACCTTTGGTGCCAATGTAATCCCAAATGACTAAGAACTATTAGTAACACATCCGAGCTACGTATAGGTCAAACACTAACTAATTCTTGTCATTTTAAAGATATTCTACAACTTCAATCAATTTCCATGTGCCTCACTGAGATAGGCATTCCTGAAAACTGGAGTTTGTCCTTTTGCAATCTAAAATATGTCTTGCAGCATCAATAGAAGGGAGAATCTACTGTGCTACCCTACAAATTCTTAAAACCAATTTATTTTATTAAATTCAAACTTACATACTGCACAACCAGCCATGGAATATTCCCATGATTGTTGCATGTCATTTTTTAGATACATGGACTAGTTTCTTGGAAAGGGAGTGAACACAGAGTGGTATTTCCTTGGAACATTCTTGTGGGTTCTTTTGCAAGTAATACAAGCTTTAAGCTTTCTATTAGTGCTATAAGTTGACTTAATTGAGTAAATTATTTAGAAAAGCTACTCTGGGAAAAGCTGCTAATTATTTTAAAAGAGACGTGCATTAAAAGCTGAAAGAACCTTACAGAACTGGAAGGGTTTAACTGTCAAACCTTATTTACTATGAAGATACATCTATGTAAACATTTTTTAATTTCCTTCTCAAACAATACTTACCGTAGTTATTTTGGTTAAACTTGTCAACAAAAAAGTCACATATTTTACCCGTATGCTATGAGACGCTTTGAGTAGTGATGAAAATGGTTTATCCACAGGTGTTTGCAAAGTATATAAATAAGTGGATTACGATTGCTACACCCTTTCAAGGTGATTTTCCCATGTCTTGCTCTGTACTTTCTGTAAATAATCAAATTCGAATTGTTACCATCTTGTCTGAATATGTTCTCCAGAACCCTTGACTCTTTTGAAGAAACCTCCTAGAATAGGGCTTGTGAATCTGATTCTAGGACATGGTACGCTTAAAGAATCTGTAAATATTTACAGTAATGCACAAAAAAGTTATCTCTACTTCTTTCTTTCAAAATTGAATACCTAGTTCCACTCTAATCCATTCTATAAATGTAACTGTACTTACCATAAGTGAATAATTTCAACTTAAAAAAAAAAATTAACTTTAATGTATAACTTCTTTATCAAATGCTTTATACATAAAAATTATTGTACTTCGTATGTTTTCTACTTTAGCTCCTAGTTTTTGATATAAAAGAACGAGAACAATGGCTTCACGTGCTTTCCTCTCTCCTTAAACGTATATCTTTCATATACTTGTATTATCAAGTGTGCTTTTATACTGACTCTGGTTTATTACAAACAGGTGCACCTGGATGCATCAATGATTCTCTGATAACAGGGTTACAATTCGTTGATGGTTTCGAGAGCAACTTTTTTGTATCAAGATGGACGATGCATCAGTTGGTAATCTACCTTATTTTATGGTTTTTGTCTGCAAAAATCAACCTAATAGAAAACAAAGGTGTGAAGCATAATAGCAATGTGATAAAAAGCTTGCTTCCTGTCAATTTCATTCTTTACTTTTTATTAACTGGAGAAACTTTTATGTTACTGTGGGCTTTCTTCAATAATGATCACTTGAGATGTAGTCTCAGTAATCAGTTGAATCAAACATGTTCCTATTTATAAAAAAATTGAATATCTTGCTTCAATGTTGTTTTAACCGTGGATGTAAGTCCGTGGTGGTTATTTTGAGTTGGCAGCAATAATTTTTTATACGTGTTATCCGGATTACCTTTGTTAATTCTTGTTTGAGTATTGAACATATACTTGTCTCTCCCTCTCTCTAAGACTGTCTTAAATAAATGTTGCATATACAACAACAACAATAACATAATCCGTTAAGTCCACAATAATTGGGGGTATGGGCGGGGGATGGATAGGAGACAGACTTAACTTTTGGAAATAAATGCACAAAGTGGTTGCTCCCAGAATATAGTAAGATAAATTTACAAGGCTTTTGAAGTAAAATTATCAGTAATCCTGCGCATGGTGGGGGCAGGGTTTCTTGAAAATTTGACCAACAATATTGATGTTTTTATTTGTTAAAATATGGAGCATGCTTCCGTGTATCATTCTATAATGTGAATTTGTTATGTGTAAAACGTGACAATTCCAAACTTCCATGTTTAATTGAGAAAAGACATGTGATTCAACTGTTCCAGTAGTTAATTCACTGGAAAAGAATTAAAAAAAAGGAAAATTTTGGGTGGCAATACGTAGGGTCCTTCGGTTAATCATTTGAAACTGACATAAGTTTCTTTTCATGCTTAGCTTGTTGAGTGCCCATCAATCTATGAGATGTTGCCAAATCCAGGATTCAAGTGGGAAAAGCAACCCAAGATTCAAGTATGGCGGAAGAAATCAGAAAATGAAGAATCTTCGGTCATACTGGAATCCTATGGTCCAAGTGAAAGTGTAAATCTGTTCCATGAAGCATTAAAACAGAATGAGGTACTTGATTTCATCCTTCTTTTGCTTAAACAGACCATATTATCCATGATTTTCTACATCTTTCTGATTTAGCTTATATGGATTTGAAGTAGCTAAAGTTAGAAATGAACCATCTCTATTCTCAAGATCTGTTTTTTGGCCCTAGAATTTAGTGGACGGGAGCTATAAGCATGACACCAGGATGAAGATGTGCTGGAAAGGTGGGTTGACGTGGAATATAAGAATCTGGAATGATAATGTGAGAGAGCTGATGCAAGATAATTCTTATTGGCTATATGGGTAAACATAATAAAAGAAATGGAGGTTCCATTTGGGAACCTAAATGGGAACTACTCTATTCTTGGGCAAATTGAGAAGACTACTTACTCACACTTTTAGTTTTTCCGTGTTTTGTGCCTGGTTTTATAGCAGATATCTTGGGAGCTTGCTTGAATTACCACCTTCCTCTCGTCTTTTCTTGTCCCCTGAATGATTCTAGTAGTTTTAAGCTATCATGGGAATGGCATCTACAATAATACTTTTGATAAATCAGGGGCTCGAAACTAGAACTTATATTTTGGGAGGGGTGAATTATAAACGGACATATCACTGATGTAATATGTACAATACCATTTTAAAAAAATGAATTTTTCCTACAGAAAATGATTGGGGGTGCTGCCGCTACCACCTGGTTCCGCCCCTGGAATAATCATAAGACTTGAATCATATTGCTGCTATGAGAATGATGAGAACCTGTTTCTGTTCTATTGCAGTTGGATTATGGTGGGAAGAAAATTGCTCTACCTTTTAACTTATCCATTTTTAAATGGGCTGAGGGTACTCGCGAAATTCTCAATGGTGCTCAACTACCCGAAGGGGTTTCTTTTTATAGTATCTACGGGACATCTTTTGATACGCCTTTTGATGTCTGGTATGTCACTGATTGTATATCTTATCCAGTAAGCATTTGTTATTAAAGTGATCCAAGTAACTTTTTCTGCACTTGTATATTTCTTATACCAAATATCTAAATTGGGTTTTCTTTTTTCCCCCTTTCTCGTCTCATGACTCGTCTCTCTCTCTCTCTCTCTGTGTTTGTTTTTTTTTGTGGGTGGTTTGAGTTAAGGAAATAGTATTAGCTTAGCAGGCAGTGATCTGAATTTTCTCTCTCCATATTGACAGTGGAGTTTAATTTGGCCATTGAACTTCCGTATACAGATTCATCATAACATTTTTGTTTAATTCTGTGGCTGATATTCTCATGAGCTCATCCCTTCTTATTTTTTTTCCCCAAGTTCTGTATGCAAGGACTTTGAGGATTTTCTTCGTCTTTCTTGTAAAAGTATCTTCTAGTGGTGGTTTGTTCAAGGTTAGTGTCTAAAATATTATTAAACTTGTCTGGAAGAGAAACCAGTATGTGTCAAATTCATCCCATGTGGTGCCTGGTGCCTGTATATAGGTACATAAATTCCAAGTTGTTATGTCTCTGCTCTTAAACCTAGAACAGATTTTAGGATATGTGCCAGTAAAATGCAGTATCAAAGTTATATGTAATTCCGGTTTATTCTATCTGCGAGAGTTACTTGCATCAGATTCTCGACGTATAATTTTTGTAATAAAGACTGACATTTAAACAAAGATTTATATAACATGTATATTGCTCTTTGCAGCTATGGTTCAGAAACTTCTCCAATTAGTGACATAGGTGATGTCTGCCACACGTTGGTAAGTTCGTAATTTGTTTCGCTGACCATATGCATTGAACCAGTTTTGCACTCCACAAGCCTGAAAATTTACTTCAAGATAACCATGTTTTTACGTCTCCCGAAAAGTAATTATTAAACTTGGCTTCTCTCATATTTATTGTTTTTTACTCACTCCTGAAACTGAATTTTGATGTTTCCATTTTGGGACAATCCAAAATAAATGTCCATTTTCTTAAAGTAAGAATATGTTCTCCATTTATATTTCTATCACCAGCCTCATTTGAATGAAACTGATAAACGAGCCTTGTAATAACTCATCAGAGGCTGTGGTGGTAAAATATAAACAAAACCCTTTTTACTGGGTGTTTCACTAGTCGCCCTTGGCAACAATTCCAATTAGTTGTACCATAGATCTATGATAATACTTCTTTTTTGCCTTCTAGTTTTTCTTCATATTTTTTATTGCTTATTTTACATGTTTGCTGCCTGTTCCAGCCACAATACTCTTATGTGGATGGCGATGGAACAGTCCCTGCAGAGTCGGCACAGGTACTGTTTCTGACTTTCTTATTCTAATTTCCAAAATTTGAATAAGTAGAATCTGGAATATATTTTCAGCTCTATCCTGCCATTTGAAATACCAGTATGCTACATGCTAAAGAGTGAAACCACATTTGTTAAGCTGTTTTAAGCCATAAAGCATCATAAATTTGATTTGAGGAATGAGAAATACTACATACCAATATATTAAGTAATCGATCCCTATACGTATCATGATTAATGTCCGTAAAAGGCTGTCAAAGATTGGAAACCATCTATCTATGCTCATAGTCAAGAGAAGCCGACATTTTCACATAGTTGCAGCTATCCCATCTCTGAGTTCTTTCTCTAGTTGGATTTGCTCTAATCACGATCATAAATAGCGTATGTGAAGTTGTCTTAACCTGGTCACCTCGACCTTTTTGGGATGATAGAACTCACACACACACACACACCTAGCAATGATGCATTTGGGAAAAAACACCATTTAATTGTTAAGATTGCGACAAAAGAACCCTCTCCTCTTTCGACATTAACATTGAACTCTGTACATTCTACAGGCAGACAATTTTGAAGCAGTAGAAAGAGTAGGAATAGACGCAAGTCACCGGGGGACTGTTATGCGATAAAAAAGTATTTGAAACTATCCAAAGCTGGTTAGGACTTACCCCAAAGGTGAAGTTGAACACAGGAACATCCAAAGTAATGGATTTGGATGTTTATTCAAATTGTGATCCCCTAGTTTAAGCATGGATATGACAGTCAACTATTTATTCTATTTCATTTTGTAATAAGGTTATTATTGTGAGAACAAAATTTTTTTTTCCCTAATGCATTTGAGGTATGGTAGGAGTGTTTAATTAGTTGTTTCGATTTGGAGAAATTCGGTTTCTTATTAGACTAAAATTGGGGTTTTTGTCAATTTTTTAGAGCCTAGTTGAACAGCCATTTTTTTTTTTTCTCCCAAATTGAAATAAATTTGTTCAGGGAAAATGTTTTGGTTCGATTGAAACTGAATAATGGAATTTTTTTTTGAGGCCGGCATGTTTTATCCATCAAGGCTGGTGCACTTGGAATGGGTTTTACTGCGAAGTAAAATGCATTTTTATCTCCTCTTTAAAAACCAATTAATTTTTTTCATTGCTAAGCTAGAAAATATTTAGAAGAAAATAAATCCAAATGGAATGATTTCAATTTTAGTTCTTTGAATTATTTTCACCGACTGGAGATGCATTGATGGAGATATTTATTTGGACTAGTTAGAGAGAATGTACGTCGCACGATACATATATATTAGAACGTGATGGGAACAAACAGTGGCTCGAATCTAAGATATAAGGGGCAGTAGGGACACTCATTTAGAGATGGAGTTAGGAAATAAACTAAAAGTTTCTTATAAAAAATTCGACGTTTCTGAAAATGTTGGGGGAGGGAATGAGGCATCCATAGTTGCGGATTTGAAAGGCGACGTTTCTGCAATATTTTAAAAATGCCACATTTTCTATGATATTTTTTTCTCTCAATAAACTATTTTTTATTTCTAGTAAAACATTTATTTATAATATTTTTATCAATGAACTATTTTTTTATGACGGTTTTGACAAATTAACAAAATATGATGAGTTTTAGACTAAAACTATATCCATCAATCAATTTTTTGGTTAAAAATGGGCAAGAAATGAAGTGAATAGACAAAAAAAACCTCTAACTCTAGTGAAAGTTAGTTAGTAAATGCAAATTTTTTTAGACGGATTTCTAAAAAAATTACGTATTATGTGTAAGACAAGTAAACTTTTAAAAGAAAAAAGATTAAAAAAAATGTTCAAATAAAGAAAAAAATTAATAAAGAAAGTGATTTGGAACTCACACGATAATCAAGAGAATTGAATCACCACGTTCTTTTTCTTCTGCGTTAGGTATTGTTTGAGTCTGGTCACCAAATTTTTTTAGCGGAGTCATTAACTTAATTAATAATTATATATAAGCATATAATTAGAAGTGAAAAAAAATCCTGTACAATCTTTGCATTGGGAACAAATAAACCGTCCAAATTCAACTTCTTAGTGCACTTTTTTCCTCGTAAATTTATTTAATATACCATACAATAAGAACATCTGGATCTTTAAGACAAAACCAGAAAATTATGAACATTCGATGAAGAACATCTCAAGAGTTGAAATAAGATCTTATATAGTTCAAATACAAATAGAACAATTTGATATAAGAATCCTTTCTGAATCTCATGCATGGACACTTGCACACGGGTCACTCAATTATATAACTGTTTTTTCAGGGACTGATCTTACAAATCTCCCTACATGAATTGAAGAGCAGCATACATCTGCAGGTATGCCCGTCAAATTAATGTAAGAGGACTGTGAGACCAGTGCCACAAGTACGATACTAACACTGAATTTTCCCTTGCACACATGTCACTCAAGATCTAGCTTTTTTTTTCTTCTTTTTTTTATATTGGCGGATTTGTACAGAAGTATATATTAAAGATTATATATAAAAAAAAATCAATAATTCTTATTATTCCCTCCGTATTTTATTCTGCCTTATGGTTTCAGTCATTCTTTAAGACTAATCTGATTTTTTTTTTAATGCATTTCAGCCTTTCTTCTTTCTCTTAATGACATCCGAGTCCAAATATTTTCTCGGAATAAAATTGAATATTTTTGCATATTTGGATAGAAAGAGTACTCAACTTTTAGGCAGGAGAGAACGCTTGCCATACCCTATCCCATGTCCTCACACATATATTTTATAATTCATAATTCATCATGAAATTGTCTCTCTTTCATTCTATGATAATGTTGAGAATTTTAAACTATAAGGTCCAATGTATCTGATCAATGAAAATATTCTATAAGATGATTGTAAGAAGGATGTGATATATGTTGTGATCCAAGGGGACGGGGAATTATCCAACAAGATAATAAATATCCTCTAAGAAAATTTTAATTTTCACAAGTAATGTTTTATTGTGAAGCTCTTTTAAAATGTTAAATTGCCCATTAAAAAATTATTGAAAACATTTTATAATGTGTTTTGATATACAAAATACATTTTTATACAACTCATCTTTCAATATAAAATTGCTATATATATATATGCATGACCTAGGCGTCTCTTGCCACTTCGTGATCTCCGTTTGGGATACTTTTGTCATGGGTCAGGGTCATTACACCTTATGGTTCATAAATTTTCAAATCATCATAAAATAGTAAAAGAGATAATTTCTGAAATTTGTTTATCTTTAAGGGTGAATTTTATACCACAAAATTTATGTATGAGAACATAAACCCGATCCATTTTTGAATAGAACTTCATTTTGGGGCTAAATGAAAACCTGACAAATGCATAAATTGAATCTCTTATGTAATGTACAAATAATTATTAGTAGTAGGCTTCTCCTGAAATACATCCACCAATTTAAACCATTTACTAGCCGGAAAGAGAAGGTGGCTTTGTAGTAACATATCATGACAAGCTGCATGTATATACCACTATCACACAAAAAAATTCAATTTCATACTGTTAATAGAAATCAAATCCTCACTTTGTAAATAGAAAACAAATATATTAAATCATAATAGTACTTGTAGGCAAATCTCTCACTAAATTATGAACGAGAACTTCCTCTTTCTTTATTCATCTTGTGAACAGTGATCTGTTTCTTCTCCTGTGTTTTTGGCTTCTTCAACGCAAGTTCAGATGATATATTGGTAGTAAAGTTTAAAAGTCCAAGTCAAAAAAGGGCTGAATCTCAAGCAGGGTTTCCCTCTACTCTTAAGGGTTGGATTTTTTTAGCAGAAACCAATGAGAGAGAAAGAAATGAGCATTCCAAGGCCTTTGTTAGCTTATGAGATTATATTTATTCCATTTTGTTTTGAGCAAATAGAGAGAGTCACAGATACGCATGGGGCATGCACCCCCCACCACCGACCACCCCAGCCCCCTTCTTTTTAGTATATACTATTCTCTTGATTCAAAATATAAGTCTTTTTAGAACTTATTTTTTTATTGTAAAATATAGATCATCTTACAAGAATTGTACATTTATTGACTAATTTACTCTGTATTATTTTCTCCTATATTTATTTTGGTCAAAATGTGTGGTTAACATGCAACTCTTCATTAATTTATGTGTTCTTTGTAGTATTAATTAGGGATATTTTAGTCATCTTATTAATATCTTAATTTGTGTGAAAACTTCTAAAAAGACTTATATTTGAATCGGAGGGAGTAGTTTTAATTTAAAATTTTCCACCACTAAAAATATCTTCTACTAAGCTCTAATCCCACTTTCTGATCCATCTGCCTTTAATCCCATGCAAACCCTAGTTTTTTTCTTCTCAAATCCATATATATACACACACACAATCTCACATGTATAAATAGAGATGAAAACAAAAATTCTTCCCAAATATCAATGCCATTTAGTAAACTCGAGAGTGATTTATGTATTAAAGATTTTCTTATTTTTTCCAGAAAATATACCCCCTGCTAGACATTAGATATTCATTTTTTATTCATCTTGAATAAAATTTAATGCACATTTAATTTCAAGCGGAGGAAGCTACTAAGATATCTTAAAGAAATTATGTCGATTTTCTTTCAAGAATATTCCAGCTTTAAGTTAAAATCAAATGAAAAGACTTGAAGCTATAAAAACAAAACATGCATGCAAACCCTAGAAATGCCCTCTAATCAAATCATGCCCATTAGTAGGTTATCTTTCATGATGAAAATATTTCTTGGACTACTTTTTTAGACCAAAAAAAGAACCCTCGATTTGTTTAGGAACTTTGGGCTCTTTGATTGATAAAGTTCTTGGCTCTTTTTTTCTTGGAATTCCCTTATTTTGTAAAATGCATCTAAGACCGTGCAAAAACAATTACAAATAATAATAAGAACCATATAGTATAATATACTATAGTATAGTTTTAATTTTAAAAATACTATAGTACTAGTAAATAGTATTTTCTTTCCGAGGAGGCACGGGCGCTCCGCCGATTTCTCCAACGTAATCCCAGTTCCCACCATTGCCTTTTTTTTTCCTCATCAGAGGAGGGGATAGTCTCACCAGAGAAGAAGAATTTATTGTCCCATGTATGGGGAGAGTGTCGAACTCGTGACCTCCCGATCACGGGTCGAGACTTGCCCAACTGGGCTGCTGCCTCATTAACTCCCACCATTGCCTTCCTTTTCCTCCGTCTGTTGTGAATTGATTTGTATATATTACTTCCTCCGTTACATAATATAAGTCGTTTAAGGAATTTGGCAAAATTTAATGAAGTATAAGACAAAATATTAATATTGCTCTCTCTAATTAAGTATATAAGTCATAAAATTAAGAGAATAATATTGATATTTTAACTAACGGGTATCTTAATTTTTTTTTCATTAATTATCGCTACATGTCATTAACTACTTATATTATGGAATGGAGAATACTTATATTATAATTTATACAAATAAATATAGTTAGTGTTTTGTAAGTATTATTACATCGCTTCTTGCGCAACACATGACCTTAACTCATGATTCTTGTCCTCTTATGGATAATATAATACTATGATATGATCAATTTAATTATAAATCCTTTGACCAAGTTCATAGAACATATGACCAAGTTTTGCTTGTTTCCAATATGTATGCATGAGAAGTACCTCTCTCTCTCTCTCTCTCTCTCTCTCTCTCTCTCTCTCTCTATATATATATATATATATATATATATATAAAATAACAATAACATACCTATTAAATTCTACTCCCTCAATTTCTAAATATAATACTTTCATTACATGTTACGAAAATTAAAGAAGTAAAAATTAATATGTTTTTGTAATTAAAATCTCAATATTACTCCCTTAAATTTGACTTGTATACTACTAATTCTATTTAAAATAATAATATTGATATTTTGATTACAAAAAAATCTAAATTTTTGCTTCCTTAATTTTCGCAACATGTAAAGAAAGTCTTATATTTAGAAATGAAGATAGTAATAATTAGGGGTATGGGTGGAGGATTGATAGGAGACATACCTAATATTCGCCAATAAATGTATAAAGTGGTTGCTCACAGGATACCACTGAAATAAATGAAATAGAGACTGACCTAACCTTATGCAATTAATACACAAAGTGATTATTCAAAAAATACTATTAAAACATAATACTGTCACGTTTGTGCTATATATATACACACACCTCTTTTAGAACTTGGTGCAAAGCCATTTTTTTTCCCTTTGTGTGATATAAGGGGGGATTTATTTGGCCAAGGGTTTTGAGATATTTGTTCGGACGAGGCTTGAAACATGAATCAAGGAGAAGAGCCAAAACCTCGTACATTGGTAACGTAGTGTTCGAATACAATGCTACTTCTAGCATGAAATTTCATCTCATAAGCTATGCTTAGAGAATAGTAGTATTTCCTAATGTAAGTGTGTAGAATCATGACAATTGTCTGGAATTTAAATACGATTTACTTTGATTGAAATATTGAGCCATTTATCAAAATTTTCAGTATGAAATTAATTATTTTAGTGCAAATTTAATTACTTAATATCCTCGGAATTGTACTATTTTAAAAATAGATGAAGAGAATAAAAAAAATTCTATTAAGAAATTGAGGGAGTAAATAGTTAACATGACAAAGGAAAAATGAAAAATTACTCAATCTCTCTTTTTTTTTGGTACCGGTTTTATTCATTTGACTTGTCTAATCTTTTTTTTTTTTTTTTTAAACCCGGATGGGGTCTTGTTCTGTCTAATCTAGTTGATATCTTAATGACGTTTTGATATACTCAACAAGAATCCCTGTAAATATTCTACATATTGTCGTTTTTTTTATACACTTGGTAAGATTTAAACTCTCAAATTTTAATAGAGAGGTTTGAACTCTTACCACTTGCTTAAAAGTCTTATTAGCCTCTCCTTCGGATTACCGATTTTTTCTCCCAATCTTGTGGGTTGGCCACCAAAGATTAATTGCACTAACCCGACCAGGTTCGGCCACATCGCCGGCCGGCAACTTGTTTCTTTGGATGCATGAACCTAATTGATCTACTTTAGCTAACTAACATTAATGTTTCCGTCGTTTTCTCATGCTTGTTATCCGGTTAGCTGTCTGACTTTTTAATTACCACACCACCGGTAAAAGTTAAAAAGTACTACCTTCCCTTTCAAAAATAATTATCACATTTAAAAATTCATATATTTGAAAATATTTACAACTTTATAGAAATCAATACATCATTTATTTTTTTACTGTATTTATTAGTATAAATTTTTACCCTTAATTAACTATTTACTCAACTAATCACTAATAATAATCATTAAGTCATTATTTATTGAAATTACTGTTGAAGATCAGCCACACTTCCCCCTCCTTTAATTTGTAGTATTGTAAACCGCAGAAACGATTGGGACAAATACATTGTAATACCTCCATCACATAATCCGCGGATCAGACAGATCTGGTTTATGCATGTTTAGGGGTGTCAATCGAACTATGTGAGCTGAGCTTGGCATAGCTCACGCTCAGCTCACATTAAAATTGAAAAGCTCACGCTCAACCCGGAAAAGCTCATAAACCTTGAGCTCACGCTCAGCTCACATTTTAACACGAGCTCGAGCTTAGCTCACGAGCTTCCCAAGCTCATTTATATTAGCGAAGAAAACGAAAATCATGTCTCAAGAATATCATAATACAATGAGTCTTAAAACTAAATTTGGACAAGAATAAACAAAAAGAAAGACTATTGAGTTAATCCACACATTATAATTATAATTATAATATATATAAGTTTTTTTTTAAATTAGTATTTTATATATATATATATATATAATATTTTAATTATATTAATCTTATTCGGGTTCGAGCTTTTTTCGGGTTGAGCGGTGTCAAGCTCACGCTCAGCTCACATAAAAAGCGAGCTTGAATATTAAGCTCACGCTCAGCTCACACTCACATCACCTCAGCTCACGCTCACATTTTTTCGAGCTATGTGAGCCGGGTTCGGAGCCGGCCCGAACCCGTTGACACCCCTATGCATGTTGAAGGAAGTTCAACAGCCTCTCATAGTAAAAGAGAGTTCAACAATATACGGTAGAGAGAATCTGTCAATCCTCGACATAAGAGAATATGTTAAACATTCACTAGAAAAAATCACTATAATCTTGAAATAATTGTATTTCTGTATTTTTGGTTTAAAAATTTACTAAAATTATTTCTGAGCGAGGCCACACAGTCTATTTGGATTGGGTTTGGGTTTGAGACTCAAACCTAGATGTAGGTTTGGGTTTTGGCGGGAGAGGCTAAAAAGTGGGCGAGAAATATTCAAATTCAATTTTTTTTTTCAAATAAGTGTTCAATTCCAAATTTTTTTTCTCAAAACTTTGGAATTTGAACATCTTCCGCCAATTTTAGAGGTCAAAATTTGAATTTTTACTATTATTTGAAAAAAAAATTTGAATTTGAATATTTTCCGCCAACTTTTTAACCTCTCCCGTCAAAACCCAAACCTACATCTAGTTTTGAGTTTCAAACCCAAACCCAAACCCAATCCAAATAGACTAGTTTTGGATGGGCCGAACTGGATTATCAATCTCTAACATTGTTTTTCTTTATACTTTGTGATTGTTAGATTTAGTACTGTTTATCGAATTGTTGATTTGGTTAAGTCACCCCTAATAACTTACCATGATATTACATTTTTTTTTGTTTATTTGTTTTGGCTAAATAAAATCATTAAAAATCCAAGAGTGAATTATTGTCCAATTTATAATTTCTCTTTGCATGGAAACCCATCACCATTGAACACTTTCTTCTTTTTCTCCCACAATTATATATTTTAATGGTCTTCGCATAACAGAGATGCACATGCTGATCATGGGATATTACGAACAATTCTCTCAAAAACGTGTCATTTTTCTCTATTATTTTATTGGTTTAAATGCTTGCTGCTACTGCACACGTGGCAGCATTTAATAGCAAACAATTTTATACTACTCAATATCAATTATGTAAGTGAATCCAATTTTTTTTTATATCAATATTCCCATTCAATACATAGAGTAGTGTTGGTGAATCATTAGGGGTTCATGTGTACATATACTGCCAATTCAGAAGTTGCTTTTAATTTGTTTTCAAAAAAAAAAAGGAAGTTGCTCTTAAATTATGTACCAAAGAATAAAATCTAATGATTCTAACATTACGAAAAAGTGGATGTAATTCTTATCTAATTTATATGTATTTTATTGCACTGCACGTGTGATGGTGTTGTGGCATTTCTTTGTTTTGATATTTTTATTTTTTGAAAAGGGAACCATTCAAATTTTGATTTCACAAGTTTTGTTTTTATTATTTAATTTTAGTCTTTGAATAAGAAATGGTTTGCAAGTGATATGATCATTTTATCACTATCAATCTTAATCTATGTTATAAAGGTAATGAACTATTTTTTTTTACTTACAGTAATATTATCTCTTAATTCGTACACTCTTCACTAAGATACTAACATCTGTTAGCAAGTGATGACTTTGTTACTAACACCTATCAGAAGAACTGATAATATGACGTAACATTCGACCTGTATACTGCTTTATTTTGTCTTTAGCATTTTACTAAGAGGTAAAAATGCCATTCATTCAAAGGACCCCTAATGAAAGTGTTTTATTTTATTTTTTGTTTGTGAATAACCATAATGAAAGTGTGAAGAATAAAGAAGAGGTTACCTTGAATTCTTAGGGTCAAAAGTCAATAAAAAAAGATAAGAAGAGAGGGAAGGGCAAATATTATTCGGTTGGAGCATGATTCTAATGAGATTACCGAGAGAGCGTTTATTTTTTTACAGTGGGGAGGCAGAGAATTTTAGTAGAAAAACCTATTTAGAGTTGGTTGGCCATGTGTTTTACCGTCTTTTTTATTCCTTTCTTGAACGGTCAAACTTAGCAGTGAGTTGTTTGCACCCTTCCAGATACGGCAAAAAATCGTCTTTCTTTATATATATTTTTGTATTTGTTCTAACTATTCATAATTCATTACGTGTATATAAAATTGAAAAAATTATTCACATGATAAATTCTAAATGGTAAAAACATGTATATGAAAATATGTATATGGACAAACGATTTCTAGCATCATATTACAACTCTCCCACTCTTCTCTCGGTCTCTCTTGTCCATTTTTTAACACTCTAATTTTTAAGTATGTGCGACGATTTTTACTATTTAATGATATTTTACAAAAAAAAATATTTATCACCCCGCGTGAAGCACGGACATAAAAACTAATATTAAATGAATCTTAGTAACAAGAGATTTGTATATTTCTAATAGAGTATGATAACTAAGAGGAAAAGTGAATGATAAATTGAAGAGTTGTGAAAATTAATAATTACTCTTTAATATGATAAATAAATGGTACAAGAGTCATTTTGTTTCAATTTCGGTTGACTTCATTAAATTCTTAATTTTTATGAAAAATTCAAATGTTAAAGCTATCTAGATATGAAGGGAGTAGTGCAGGGACGAAGACAGGGGGGAGCGGGAGGGGGCCTGCCCCTCCCACAATTTTTTTTAAAAATACTACTATTTAACGAAATTTTATGTGTATTTTGAAAAAAATTATCAATTTCGCCCCCAAGAATTTTTTTTCCCTTTTTTATCGCCCCCAAGAATTTTGGAAATTTTTTACCAGTTTCGCCCTCTAACACTAAATTCCTGGCTTCGTCCTTAGAGTAGTGTATTAAGAAAAAGGATGAGAGAGGAATTGGAATTTATATTTTTTTTTCTTGGGAAAAAAAAAGGAAAGATTGTGCGTTATTTCCAATCTGTCCCCAACTCTTAATAAGGAAATAAACCCAAGACCCGGAAGACAAGGGTAAGTGTCCTCGTACAGGGGCACACGAAGCGAACCCTATACCATCTATTATCTCCACATATTCAATTAGTAAAAATCGTGTATCCTCGTACATATTTTCATTACACATATATATATTTACGATTTTGAAATGGCTATATTGAAACTTTTTTCAATTATATAAATACGTAGTAAATTGTGAGTGTTTAGATACATGAATGGAAATATATATAGGGACGGACGATTTTTTGCCCAATTACTATTACACTTACATTACTTTAATTATTCCTTCACTTTCGTTATCTTCTATATTTTTTATTTTTATTTTTATTTTTAATACAGATGGAGTTAACGTATTTTCGAATTCAGGTCTATGACGAATCGGAAGTCCATTTGCTCAACTTGGCTGGCTTCCTTGAAATATTTGATTTTTTTTTATAAAATTTAAGTATTATTTTTCTAAAGTCAACTTTAGTCATAAATATAATTTTATCATTCATGTTAGTAGAATTAGTTAAGAGTGTAATAGAAAAAAGTGCCCCTTACATTTTCCTTAATCAATGAATATTTGATCAAAATGTCTTTTATTGTGAAACAGGAAAAACAAAAACTTTTAATCAATTTCCAAATTACTTGATCGAGTTAATAACTAAGACAGGGTGAAATTTTCTCTCCTTAACTAAGAATCAAACATCTCTTAAAACATAAACTTGACATAGTATTGCAGAAAAATATAGTATCTTAACTTTTTTAATACACTCTATACTAGGGGTGGAAATGAGTTGAGCCGGCTCGTGAGTAGCTCACGATTCGATTCGATATTCGGCTCAACGAGCTCAGCTCATAAGCTAAATGAGCGATACATGAGCCCCGATTTTTGGCTTATCTAAAATATGAGTCGAAAGCTTGAGCTAAGTAGAGTTCGACTCATTTGTCTCATGAGTGGCTCAATATATATATATATATATATATATATATATATATATATATATATATATATATATATATATATATATGGAGTAATGTAAAAATGAAGTAACCCTATAAAAGTTTCTATACAACAAAACTCTAAATTGCACATAACATTTTATAACATTAAGTATCTCTGTAAAAAATTGAAGTAGCACATAAAAAAAGCCGCACATGACATCTTACAAGTCAAGGAAAAATAAATAACCAAAACCCTACAAATTTTTTGGAGTATTGATATATTATAATTAGTAGAGACATATTAAACTTCTATTATATGTTATTGTGCTAAGAAAATCTCTTGAATTATTTTGTATTGGTTTGATACTAAACTCATATTATAAGTCATCGTTTTAAAAAAAAAAAAATTGTAGATAAATGAGTTGAGCTGCTCGTGAGCTACTGATGAGTTGAGCTTGAGCTGAGAAAATTAGCTCACATCAAATATGAGCTGAGCTATGAGCTGGGCAAAATTAGTGTGAGCTGAGCCTGAGCTAGCTTCGGCTCAGCTCAGTTCAGCTCATTTCCACCCCTACTCTATACCAATGATATCATTACCAATAATATGATGTGATTGATTTGATTCTTTAAAATTTACTTTTAATCAACGATGTTAATACACGTATAATAATATAATTAACATACTAAAGAGAGTACTAAAATGTGTACTAAAAGATCTATTATAATCGAATGGAAAATGGTTAGCTCCTAAAAAACATCGACTCAAATGGCTAAAAACCCAAATTGGCCATGTAAAAAGACTTACATACCCTTTTGGGGTGATTTTTGAACATATTATTTACTTTTCCTTCTTTTTTTTTTATAAATAATCTACTCTACCTATACCTATACCACATACATACCCTACTACATCATTCAATAATAAAAAAAATATTTATCACTCCCCCTTCTTTCAACTTCAATCTCTGCAAATTCTAAAGGAGTTGCTTAGAAAATTTTCTTGGAGAACACTATGAAAAGTAACTCTGGTTAAACGGTTCCGATGAACAGTAAATTTTCCTTCTTTTTTTTTTGCGAAAAAACTATTGTTTTTATAAAATTTCGTTGCAAATATATTGGGTTTTTTCCCACTTCAAATTCTTTTTTAAAAAATAACTATAATATGTGACCTTGAGTAATTCACTCTCAACCTCTAAGTTTTAGGCCATTTGTCTTGAATCTGTGTAGAACAGTAACTCCATTTGTCTTGGAGAAGACGATGAGCAGTAACTCAATTTATCTTGAATTTGTGTTGCAGGGGACTTTGGGACTTTTGAGTTGTTAGATCCAGTGCGGAATATTAATTGTTTTGCACCGGGCGAAACAATTACGGGCAGTCGGATCTAAAATCTAACGGCTGAGATCATTTGATTTAACACATTCTTTATAATATTTATTGAGACCCAAATGATCTCAGACGTCAAATGTTTGATCCAACAGTCTCTAATTGTTCGCACGGTGCAAAATAATTGAAATTCCGCATTGGAATCGGCTCGTTAAGCATTTTATGAGCATGACATATTCCAGCAATAACTTAGAAAAATTAGAGAGACAAACACAAGAAAATGAAATGAATGTTCGAAGCAAATTTAAATAGTATTATTGTTAGCAAATTTAAGTAGTATAGAAAAAAAATTAATTAATAGTATAAGTCATTCAAATCTTACTTAAGTAATATTATAATGTTAATAGTTAAATTATATAATATTATAATGTTAATAACCACGACTGTTTATAAATTATTACTACTATGAAAACGTTGTAAATAAATTATTACATTTGTTTAAGTAACTATACATTACTTAGTATATTAAGTATCATTGTTATAGTAATTATATTCATTTTCCTTTTAAGCGGTGTTTTATAAGACTATATGTTCTAGTACTTCGTGTTCGTTAACACAAATTCTAATTTTATATTAATAAGTAATCTAGTAATTATTATAGTATTTAGATTCGTTCTTCCTTTAACATATGTTACATGTTAACAAGTAATTGAATCTACATAATGTTTAATTAACTCTATGAGTGACTATGTATAACTTCGTGTTCTAACACACACTAATCTACAAAATGTTATAGTATTGATAATCACTGTTATAGTGCTGTGATTCGTTCTTCATATCCCAAACGTTATATATTAACAAGTAATCTAATCATAATAGGTGTTAAAGTAACTCTATAATGCTTAGTATATTAAGGATCATTGTTTATATTGCATATATTCGTTTTTCATTTTAATTGGTATTTTATAAGTCATCGTGCTATAACAAACACAATTTCTAATTATATACTAATAAGTAATCTAATCATTGTTATAGTATTTAGTGTTAATAATTTCATAACACATAATGTTTTAAACTAAGTGTTATAATACTTAGTGTTCTAACAAACACTAATTTTAATTTGGCTACAAAATAAAAAATTTGGCGTAAATTTGTAAATTTAAAAAATATATCTCAGAAGAAATGGTTCAATTTATAAATTAAAAAAAATTGTTATCGGGGTCAATTTGTTAAAAAAATAATTTAGGATCAAAATAATATTTTATAGGGATTTTAGGATAATCAATTAACTACCCTAGATGGACTTAGGGTAAGCAGATAACAAAATATATAGGGATTTTATGTGCAATTGATGAATAAATATGTCCTGAAAGTGTGATAGTGACATTTGGTGTAAGAAGTCGTGAAAAGAATGATGGAAAATGTCAATCCGGCTACAGTGCGGAACGCCAAATGTTGCTCACCGTGCGAAATATTTATTGGCCGCTGGATCAAGAAAACTAACGGCAGAGATCATTTGGGCCCTAATACTTATCATGAAAAAGTGTAAAGTCAAATAATCTCAGACGTCCGATTCTTGATCTAACAGTCATCAAATATTTCGCACGATGCGAAACATTTGGTGTTTCACGCTGTAACTTGGTTGGAAAATGTAGTTAGGATCAATTGGTGACTGTACTTTTTGAGAGAGAGCATTAACTTTTACTTGAAAAAAGTCATCTAGAAGTATTAAGCATGTATAGGGTAGGCTCTTTTGTAGGCTATATTTTTCATATTTTTTTTCCTTTAGTCTACAACTTGTGCATATAATGCTGTTCTCCTGGGGTTGTTTAGGATGGAAGAGTATCAGAGCGCAAATGAAGTATTTAATGAGATTCAAGCTGCTTTTCTACGCCTTAATTACCATATAGATTGTATCCTTTGGATGACTTATGATTGTATCCTTTTGGATGAATTATGTAAGAGTAGACACAATGAAGAAGCATTATGGCTGCAGTATTTCCTGATCTTAGTTTATAGGATCGTTATTTTTGTGAAGCATTTGATTCAGATGCAATTTTATGTTGGCTGCAGTTTCAAGTTTTTTGTCGAGTATTTTGATGAATATAAATTTAGACTTCAAATTTTGGTTTTAATTTCTGTTTAATTGTGTAAAATTTTAAGACTAAAACTTGCAATAATTAGTCTGATGAATGGTGACGGTGTAAAAAAATACCAGAAATCGAAATGCTACAGTAACTTGTTCTTGGTGAATCTGAAATGGAAGAACATGGAGTGAGAAGATGATGAACAAATGAAAAAATGAAGAAGATGATATGATAGATTTTTCAATCTTTTTTAAAAAAAATGAAAGGATTTTACTGTTTAAAAAGGTCAAAAAATTATTTGAAACGATTTTTAGCAGATGTTTTTGAGGAACTTAGTATTGTCCTAATCAAAATATAATGTGTACTAAAAGAACAAATGTCAGTCATGCATGGAATGGATTATCATTCTAATAATGTGTACACTGAGAGAGAGAGAGAGAGATATTTTGTCAGTCCGGTTCCTGTGTGGAACAGTACGGAATATTTTTTTGACCTTGAGAATAGCTGTTCAGAAAAATGAACAACTGTTCAGTTTTTAATCAATCTCAACCGCTAAAATTTTAATTTAACGAACGAGTTTTTGTATCGCATGTGCGGAATCCGTACTACTCCGCATAGGAGCCGTGAGCATATTTTGGAGGCAAACTTGGGGAGAGAGAAAGTAAGAAAGAAGTGTAATTTCGTCTCGGGGGGAGCAGTTTGATGATTAGGACTAAAGAAATTAATGGAGGGAATGTGAAGAAGTTCACCATGGCTCCCTATGCTGGGACTCGAAAATTCCGCAGTGCGCAGCGCCACGATCTCAGTAGTTGGATTTTATACTCGTTTGATCCAACGATTGTATCAAAATAGAGGGGTATTTTAGGGATAAACTTTGCTTGTTACTTTTTTGTTCGAGGAGAGAAAAATTGCGATGAACAAAAACGCATGTTCTTCGTTAGAGAACACATGTTCTTGGTTAAAGAACATGTGTTCTTGGTTAAATAACATGCGTTCTCTAACGAAAAACATGTGTTTTTGTTCAGCCGCAACTTTTCTCTCTCCTCCTCGGGAACCCAATCGATGTGACGGTTGCGTGTTACTTTTTGTTCCCGAGGAGGAGAGAGAAAAGTTGCAGCTGAACAAAAACGCATGTTCTTCTTTAGAGAACACATGTTTTTGGTTAGAGAACACATCTCTAACCAAAAACATGTGTTCTCTAAAGAAGAACATGCGTTTTTGTTCAGCCGCAACTTTTCTCTCTCCTCCTCGGTAATCCAAACATTTATTTGTAAAATTACATATGTACCCTTTTATTATATAATATTTATTTTTTTATTATTTTTTATTGTCAGCCGCAACTTTTCTCTCTCCAGATTTGGACCGTTCAAAATTTCATCCGACGGCTAGGAGGGTTCCGCAGGTGCGGAATTTTGGGGGTTCAGCACTGGAGCCGGACTGGAAGAAGTTAAGGGGTTTTGAAGGCCGCCTGCGACCTGAGAAAGCGGTGGGTGTGGCATAGCAGATCATTTGACACTGATATGACTTTTCTCCAACTCCGCATCCCCCTCGTGTATCATCATAGAATCAATGTAGAAAATGCAAAAAGTCGTATTATCGTTTTTTTTTTTTTTTGAATAGGAAAATCATTATCATTAATTGATATCGAAGGTTATATGTGGTAGGAGAAAATTCGGTGGAGTCTCCAAACCATTGAGACGAGGTTCTAGTCCTCTTTGCATATTTTGCCAAAACATCTGCAGAATTATTACAAGATCTATGGATAAAAGATAGATTGGCTATACTCATCCTTCAAAATTCGCTACGTGAACGGAAAAAAATATATTTTTTTTACGAGTTTCACTATTTCTTTTAGGTTATACATTTCTTAACTAAAATATTGATACGTGTCAATTTTTTATTTATGATACATGCATGAATACATAAGTTAGGGATAGAGAATTCTTAGCCGTATAAAATAGGGTGACATGGGGGAGGGAGGGAAAGGGTAAGGGGTATTTTGCAGTCCGGATCCTATGCAGAACAATTTTTTCAGTATATACGGAACGCCTCAAAACAGGTGTTTAGTGCGATAAAAACAGAACAGGTGTTCTGAGTATCAGAATAAGTGTTTTTTTTAAATGAATCTTAACCGTCAAAATTTTAATCAACAGACAAGAGTTCTGCACGTGCGGAACTTACCCCGTTCCTCATTGGAGTCGTGGCAGTATCATGTTCTCAATTACTCACAATTCACTACGTGTATACCAATTTTAAAAAAAATATCACATAGAAAGTTCTGAGTGGTAGAGACATGTATGAGGACAGACGATTTACTATATTTTGGTGATTTGATTACGGTTCAATTCAGTTTTCTCAGCCCATATTATCGCAAGTTGACATGTTAATGTAATCTCGATCTTAATCACTTTGAAAATAATGGTGTATTTAATTTTAATAGCTAGTTAAAATAATTATTCACCTAATTCAAATGGTATTCATTAGTGTTTTTTTTTTTAATAAATATTCATTAGTGTATTATTCACCTAGTTGTCCAATGTATCAATACAAGCTGAAAAAATTCAGCATTTCGATCCGAATATTAATTAATTTGGTCTTATTTTATATATTCTGTTTCATTGTCAATAAATTGGAATATGTCGATTTTTTTTTCTTTCAAAAATCATATAACTTAAGGTAAAAAATTAATCGAAGAGGCCAATAGCCCAGTGGGCATTGGCCGGCCCGTGACTGAGAGGTCACGGGTTCGATACCCTCCGCCTGCATGCGGTAAGCTTTATTCTCCCTTATCTAGGGTGTTCTCTCTCTTTAATGTGGAGCAATCGCCCATTGTGGCGAAAAAAAGTAAAAAATTAGAAAATTTGAAGGGAAAAATGTGAGATATTATAATTATTTATAAATAAAAACAAATAATAATAAAAGAAGATGGATGATCCTAAATCACCTTCTTTAAATATGTTATCACTCTTTGTCAGAAGGAGCCTTGCACAGGTGTTATATATTTCTACTCCATTTGTCAGTGGGAAAAGCAGAAATTTTATTTTATGAGAGATTAGTCCTTTGATTCTACTGCCCCCTTATCGATTTTGATACCTTATTCAACCCTAGTACACAGTTAAAGAAACCGACAAAGCAAATTTTTGTTTCCAACTAGAAATAGTATTATCAGTAACAATCTTTGTTAACCTTTTACCTTTAACATTTTGATAAATGAAATTCAAATATTCCAATTTTTAGCACAAAAATACTTCTTCTAAATTATCCGTCAAATTTGTATTTTACACAAATCTTATTATAATAATAATACTTCCTCCGTTTTCAATAAGTTTTCAATAAATTGTTTCAAAACTATTTTTTGGGTCCTAAATTAGTTGTCTATCATGGATTCAAAATAATATTTATTTATTTTCTAACATTATTTTAGTTTTTATTATTTCAACAAATACAACATTCAATAGAAATTCAATGCATTTAAATTATCAAGATGATTTTTTTTTTGTTCATTTAACTGAGAAAAACTAACCTAACTAAAACATTTCTTAATTTGTAGTATGAAAGTTGATTTGGCACAAGTGCAAAGGAGTACTACTATGCTATATGGATATGTTTGAATGTTCAAAGGGGAAGAGAGCTTGGTTAAAGGTTAAGAAACCACATGGTTATAGGTAATAATGAACCCCATGTGTTAGGACTATCACCTCTCATTTTTCTACTAATTTATTAATTAATATATCTATGGAACTACTAATGGCCACTAGTGCAGAACACCACAAATTTAGTATGTATTCAATAGTTTTTGACAGGTGTTATAAATTTTTAGACAAATGTTAAATTTTATATAGTATATGTTCTTTCCGATTAATATTTGTCCTAAGAAATGTACACAGCTTGAGATTTCACGTAATATGTGTTATAAAATCTCAATACATATTCGCTTAAAAAAAGTTTAGACTTTCAAATTTTATATACCAACGTAAAATATTATTCAGTATATATTAAATTTTTAATATTCAGCATCATACCCGTATAAGTTAAACTGGCTCTACTTGCATATTTCTAGATAGAAACGAAAAGGACTTTCAATTCTACAGCCCTACGAGAATTTTTTTTTTTTTAAAAACGTGGTTATACTATTACTCATCGTGCCCCTTTTTCTACTACTATTTTTTAATATGCTCCCAAATTAAAGTTTTGTGCTTCTTAAGCTCTTCGAGAATTCGTATCTTTGACTCCAAAAATTGCCTTGGAAAGATTTTTGATATATTGAAAGAGAAAGATTTTTTTAATCTCATTATTACTATTATCTTCATGTAATTTAACCACCGACATGTTTTTTACATCTACTTAAACTTGTATCAAGAAAACTTGACTTTTCACTTACTGTCATTAATTTCTTATAGCCAATAATCTCAATATTTAGAAAAAATCACCTACTTTTTTTTATTTATTTAGCCCATGTAGGGCGGATAGAAGTCCGGCTGAGCGGGTGCCCATGAGAGGAGTAGAAGTGCCTCTCATAGAAGGAGAACTAGAAGCCCGGCTAGCGGGTGCCCCATAAAGGAAGTAGAAGACCCACACAAGGGAACCCAAGAAATGACAATTAAATCATTCCCTTGTGTGAGGGATAGAAGCCCGGCTGAGCGGGTGCCCCATGAGAGGGAGTAGTGCCTCTCATAGGAGGAGAACTGGAAGCCCGGCTAGCGGGTGCCCCATGAGGAGAGTAGAAGACTCACACAAGAAAACCCAAAAAAATGACAATTAAATCATTCTCCTTATGTGAGAGGGTATCGAACCCACAACTTCAAGGTTGTGGTAGACCATAGCCCCATTGGGCTATGAACCTTATGAAAAAATCACCTACTTCAACTTATAGCTTATACAATAAAAAAAATGTAAAACCCTAGAAAATAAAAGAGTAGCAAGACACGTAACAAGTATATATAAATGGGACAGATAGAAGATCACAATTCACATGTGCTTTGAGAAAGAATGGGAAGGGCCAAGTTACACCATAAAATGCTCCAAAATCTATTCTACAGATATCCCCATTCTATATCATGTTTCATATCATATCAATAAGAAATGATCATGTGTTAATTTTTTTTGAAGGTTCACTTTTTTTTTAAATTATAATTTTTTAATTAAAAAATTAACAAATAACAATTTTTTTATTAATAAAATAAAAATTAGAACTCAAAATGTAGTTAAATAATTCTTACCGTCTATACACACTACACAAAATTTCCATTCGGGCACATCAAACTGCCTTTTGCATTTCCCTATGAAGTTACTATTCTAGCCCTCATCAAACCCCTTCTTACGGGTCACTCTGGCATGGAGCCGACTTTGTGAGACTGACTTTACGGCCCTCTCACATGAATTGGGACAGGATTTAACTACAAAACATGTCTCGTCCCAATTCACGTAAAAAGACTGTGGTATCAGTCCCACAAGGCTACTCTACTTTGAAATTTTCCGCCTCTTGCCTCATTGAAATCCAAGAGGTTTTGGTGATCAGAGTCCCTTGTGTGTGCCCTTAGAATAGAGGGCACCCCATTTAAGGCCAACGAGTATCAGAAGGGGGAAATTCTAATATGGAATGGTTTTTGTGGGACTAATCCCACATATCTTTCACATGAGTTGAAGTGGGATCTACTTTGCAAGTAGGCTCCACCCCAATTCATGTAAGAGGGATATGAGTTCAGGCCACAATGACCGGTCCATGTCAAAGGTAGCCAGAGAAGGAGGGTTGCATAGAACCCCGCATTCTAATAATTTGTTCATATAAATCTCCACTTTGCATTGAATGAAGTAAAACCTTTTCCTCTTCTTCTTCTCCTTCTCCATAGTTATCTTCTTTAAAAGCTTCATGCATGAACTTGTTAGTAGTTTTCTCCATCATTTCTTGATTTTTACTGCTATTTAATTACCAAAAATAACCCTCTTATTTATATTTATATATATGGCTTCAATGAATAACTGGCTTGGATTCTCATTATCACCTCAAGAAATCACATCTCATGAACCTCACCATCAAGATCACAACTCTGTTGATGATGGTGGTTTCAACTCTGAAGAACTTTCTGGAGAATGCTTTGATCTCAGTACCTCTCATCATGACTCTTCCCTAATTCCTTCCCTAAATCTTCCTCCCCCTTTTTCCATTTTAGAAGCTTTCAATAGAAACAACAATCAACCCTCCTCACAAGGTCTGTTTATATTTTTTCTCAACTTTTTTTTTCTTTTCCTTTTTCAAGAACACATCAATCAATAATGGGTTTTCTCCCTTCTGGGTATATTGAGGGTTCGGGTTTTTTTCCCCAACTCTTTACTATTGAGGAGGTATAGGAGATTCCGGCTTCAGTGATATTTTTTGAGCAGTCACTTTGTACGTTCATTATCAAACGTTATATCAGTCTCCAATCTATTTATTTTAGTACTCCCTCTATTCCCATTTATCTGTCGCTTCAAGACAATGCACATTTATTGTCAAAATTTCATAAGCTTATAACGTTTTTGGGTGTGCATCGATCGTCACGTCCTTATGCCGACTATGTACTTCTGGCCTTAACTGATTGGGTTGTACCTCCAACTGTTACTTTGAAGAAATTAAAAGTGTTCAAAGAAAGTCTACACTCTATACATTAGCGTTTTATGTTATTGTTGTTGTTCTATTAGGAAGTAGTACCGGACCCCAAACGTAAAACTTAACTAGCCTTCCTTCACTTTTTTTGTTTTGGTTTGAGCATATCCATGGATTAATATTCTTTTTTTTTTTATGGTTTTTTTTTGTCTGTGGAAGATTGGAGTATGAAGGATGTAAATATGAATTACAAAAGCAGTTCAGAGATATACCATAGCCTTGATGAAAATCAGCAACCAAAGCTCGAAAACTTTTTAGGAAACTCCTTCACCCATCAACACCACCAAGGAGATAATAACTACTTATACTCCAATGGCGGCGGTTGTGGCGGCGATGTCAGAAATAATACCATTGGTCTTTCAATGATCAAGAACTGGTTAAGAAACAACCCTAACCAACCGGAGAACAAGACGACCGAGATTGATCAAGCAGGTACTATGATTAGGACTAATAATGGACAAAACTTGTCACTTTCAATGAGTACCTGTTCTCAGTCTACCACCGCCACGGCTGCTTTGCCCCTGTTGACCACGGCGGCGGCGAGCTCAGATGGTGATGGTGGAGAAAGTTCTACTTCGGAAACTAAACGTGGTGATGTTGAAACGGTGCAACCTCGAAAGGCTAGTGATACTTTTGGACAAAGGACTTCCATCTACCGTGGTGTTACTAGGTACCCTAACACTCCCCCAGTCCCCTATGAAATAAGAATGAAATTTTTGAATGTTATATAATTATGAGATTAAATATTTACTATTATCCCGTTATGTTCATTTTGGTATAATGAGTTTTGTTGCTAAGTATTACCTCCATTCCAATAAGACTTTCATTACATATTGAGAAAATTAAGATTTTTTTTAATCAAAATATTAATAATACTCTCTTAAATATAATTAGTGGTATACAACTCATATGTAAGAGAGTAATATTGGTATTTTAATTACAAAAATATCTCAATTTTTGCTTGCTTAATTTTTGCTTATATTTAGGAATGGAGGAAGTAGGTGGTTGTAGTATTGTCAACCCCATTGGTTGCAGCCAAGGCTGAGACTTCATGACGTAGAGGAGTTCAAATTCCCTCCCTGTTTATTGAATCTCTTATTTCTTGTAATAGATATATCTTATCTACCAATAAATTTTTTTTTAAAAAAACCTTATTGGTTGCCAAATAAATCAATGTGTTGCGCTCTTGAACCGCGAACTCAGGGTGTGACACCCTATTCCATGACAGATTTCTTCTTGAATGAAATGTTATGTCATTTGAAACTCGCAGTGACCATCTCCTAACCTAATAATATTCCTTTCGTCATAGTGGGGGAAATGCATGTTTTATTTTTGGATTGATGAAATTGGAATAGTAAGATTTTATGTTATTGATGTTTTGATTTGGGGTTATAATATAAGTTTATGAGTAATTAAAATGTGTGATAAAAATGACTAAGGTTTTGTTGGTGTAGACATAGATGGACTGGGAGATATGAGGCACATCTTTGGGACAATAGTGTTAGAAGAGAGGGACAAACTCGGAAAGGAAGGCAAGGTATGATATATTTTGTCTCCCATTATTTCATGACTCTTTTACTATATTCATTTTATAATATAAGTCGTTTACTATATGCATGTAGTAAAAAAGAACAAGATACTTTGTATAGTTAAAATATCAATAATTCAATATTACTCTCTTATATAGAATTAGTGATATACAAATCAGAGTAATATTGATATTTTAACTAATAAAGTACCTTATTTTTTACTTTCTTAATTTTCACAATGTCACAATCGACTTTTATTATGAAATGTATTGAATAATTGTTTCACTAAATTACTATTTGTACTATGTTAATATTAACATGGTTTTTGTTGTCTTTTTTGCTTAAAATGGTACTTACCACTTGCGGCGGATTCTATTATTTTTCTGCAGTTTATTTAGGTGAGTAAAAAGGGTAATTTTCATTCCTTTTTTTTTTTTTCTCTCTCTCATTGATTCTCTGTTTAATCTCCCTCTTTTGGGGTATTATGTTCTAATAATTTGCATTTGATTGAAAATAAAAATAGGAGGTTATGACAAGGAAGAAAAAGCAGCTCGATCTTATGATTTAGCAGCATTGAAATATTGGGGTACAACCACCACTACAAACTTCCCCGTAAGTGTTATTTACATATTTCCTCTTGGAAACAATAAGCATGTAAATTCACCAATTAAAATTTCCGAAAAAAGGAAAAAAAATAAATAAAATTTTAGATGGAAATTTAAAAATTCTATTTCTTTTTTTTAAAAAAAATCAGATAAGCAACTACGAAAAAGAGATAGAAGAAATGAAGCACATGACGAGGCAGGAATATGTTGCATCTTTAAGAAGGTACTGTTGTTGCATTTGTGGTGTTAGTTAAATTATTTCTTCAAATAGCTCTGGTAAACCATTAATGCAAATGCAACTAACAATTGCAAGAATATACTATTATAATATCCTTTCTATTTTTTTCAATACAGAAAAAGTACCGGGTTTTCTCGTGGTGCATCCATTTATCGAGGAGTAACAAGGTAATTTATTTTTCCTTCTCCAATTTTTTAATGGTATGAGGTACGGAATATTGTTACACGGTTATACAAATTTCTTTTCTCAAACAGTCTACTTATTTTGTACGGAAAACAAAAAATTTCAAACAAAATATAAGTATTTTTTTCCCTATTGCTATCGTTTGGGTGGGTTATATATTTGGGGTAGTGTGGCCAGAAATGATGCTAAATGTTTGAGAAATTAAGTTGGTGTAATTATTATTGGTAACAGGCACCATCAGCATGGAAGATGGCAAGCAAGAATTGGAAGGGTTGCTGGAAATAAGGACCTTTACTTGGGCACTTTCAGTAAGAACCTTTTCTCATTTACATTTTTCTTTTTCCTTTTTTTTGGGTCTTCTTTTGCAGCGCAAAATTTCAGGACTTAATGAGTTATATTATTATTGTTGTGGTGTTTTGCAGTGCTAGGATTTTCCTTTTGTTAACTTATTCATTCTCTTTGGATGGAAAATCAAATATGTATGCATGTTTTTACAATTACGTTAAATTATTGATGTTTGTGTCATTAGTGAATATTGTTTAATTTGAAGTCAACGAGACATCAACAAATTAAGTAGTAAAACGACTTTTATTTTGAGAATATTTTGTCCATCCAAAACGGCTTATATTTTAAGTAGAGGGCTAGTGTCGTTGAAACTACATAAGAATGGTAAAATAATGTCTTAGGTTGTAGTCTCATACTTATAATTTTCTTGTCTTAAACACTACAAGGTACACAAGAAGAAGCTGCAGAGGCCTATGACATAGCTGCCATCAAATTTCGCGGTCTAAACGCCGTGACTAACTTCGAAATCAGTCGATATGATGTAAAAAGCATACTGGAAAGCAGCACATTACCGATAGGAGGAGCAGCTAAACGTCTTAAAGATGCGGAAAATGCTGCAGAAATGGCTGCATTAGATGCTCAAAGAACAGCGAATGATCGCGATCAAAACGTCCTAACCTCTCATTTAACCGATGGACTAACTAGCTTTGCCGCCTGGCCTTCACTAGCATACCAGCAAGCTCAACCACTTGGCATTCATTATCCCAATTATAATCAACAACATCAACAAAGACTATGGTGCAAGCAAGAACAAGACTCCGAAAACTTTCAAGATTTTCATCATCAAATGGGATCGAATACACACAATTTCTTGCAACCTACTTCTGTTTTGCACAATCTAATGAGCTTGGATTCGCCGTCTATGGAGCAAAATCAAGCGCAATTTTGTTATGGAACCAACGCGGGTGGTGGAGGAGGAGGAGGGTACGTTTTACCAATGGGACCATCAACCGTTATTGCTGATCATCATCAAGAAGGGACTTATAATAATCATCACCAAAACATGTTTGTTTCATCTGATCCTTATAATCAGGCAAGGAATCTTTACTATAATTCGCAACAATCATCGAATGGGACAGTGAATTGGCCTAACAATGTTGCAGTTTGGAATGATACATGAGAAATCTAGATGGTTTTCGTAGCAACGAATGTATACATAACAAATCATTGGTTCTAATTTCTGATCGTTATTCGTTGTTCTTGACTTGATCTTCTTTTGTATTTTAACTGATATTTTGTTTCCTTAATTAGTTATAGTTTTTGTGTTAGGTGATTTGAAGCGCAAGTAATGGGGTCTGGCTGAAGTTCATCTATAGCATGTGAAGTTGTGATCATATGCTATGAATTTTGGAACTTTGGTGAGAATGATCCTCGGAAGTTAAATGCATACCAGACTTTGTAATTTTGAGTAACTTTTAGTAATACAAAGAATGGGGATTTTCTAATTTATTGTCCCAATTGAAGAATATTTTTTTTATATTTATATATAATTAGGTAGGATGCACGCATTTTGCAAATTTCTTGAAGTTTTTTAATTTGAGCTATTTTTTTCTTATGTAGTGGGGAAAGATTAAGTTACTGCGATAAGAGTTTGATATGGAAGTAGATTCTTAGACGGGCAGTTTTTAATGTAATCCCTCCCCCTTCAAAATAAGGGACTTTTTTAAAACTTCTTTTTGTTGGACAATAAGCGTTGTTAATTGTAAAAATTGTGCATTAATTGTCATATTTATCCCTTATATTAATTTAATGTCATTTATGTGTAATAATAAATAATTGTATGCATTGTTACTATTAATTAGGTGTACCTTTTTTTTAACATAATTCTTTTTATTCATAATTAAAAACAAATAAAATAAACTACCAAACGGCTTACAGGAGCCTTTATAACTAAAGATTAATGTCTCTTAAATTTTTTTTATCTAATCTCCATATAAAGCTCAATATGAGCTTTTATATTCTTTGAAGCTTTCTTCTTACCCTTACATGAGTGTATATGAATAAATAATTATCCTCTTGTAGTAAATCTACTTCATCCGAAGTTCCCATATACAGGACTTCAGTATTCTCTAGCTCAAGTTATTCTTGCGGGACTGACATATTTTTTATAGTATCTGCGGGATCTAATTTAAAAACATCAACATTTTGAGCTAAATTTCGTGAAAAGCTTATAACGCGCCTCTTAAATCACAACTTCTATAAATATTAGGTGCATTTGATTTGATGGGAATGTGGAAAAAGTCCAGCCCCATGGAAATATGTTCTACTACATTTGGGCTCGAGTCCGTCAGTGATCTAAATACTGGCCCAGTTGTGTTGACCGGCCTAGGTGAAATATTGACTGGGTTAGGTTAAATATCTTCGCCAATAGACTTACTTACTGGCCCAGTTGATGTAAAGGCCCAACTAGACAAAACAGGCCCAGTATTAACTTACTGAGCATCCAGTTTCGCCGATATCTTTATACAAAGTTGACCAAAGTTTTTATGTCATCTAATTAAAGTTGGTTAAGTGTAGCTGAGGGTGTCAATTGAATTATGTGAGTCGAGTTTGGCTTACGTTGCGCTCAACTCACATTAAATTTGAAAGTTCAGCTCACGCTCAACCTGAAAAAGCTCACAAACATTGAGTTCACGCTCAACCCACATTTTAATGTGAGCTCGAGCTCGAGCTACGAACTAAATTTATATTATTAAAAAAAACAAAAATCTTGTAGGAAGAATAGTATAATACAATGAGCATTGAAACAAATTCTGATAAAAATACAAATATACATAATACAATTATACTTAATTCTTGAAGCAAAATAAATTAATAAAAAGATAACAAAAGATAAATACATAGTAATGTCAAGACACGACCCCCGGTGCTAAAAACACTCTCAGATGCTACCGAACTTACAAGAATTGCTAATACATCTTTTGTCATCATAGACAAAATAGGAAATTTAAGAGCATTTGCTTTCCAATAATTTAAGACAATAAAGTCTTCATCAACACTACCATTCTTTGTTGGGTAAAAATTTTCCTCCAAATAAACATCTAATTCACTCTTACAATGCATCACTTCTTCATCTTCACTAAATTTAAGGAATTCTTCAATCAATACCAATTTATAGGTCTTCTTTTTAATTAGTATTATTATATTTATATATATAATATTTTAATTATATTATTCTTATTCGGATTTGAGTTTTTTTCGAGTTGAGCGGGGTCAAGCTCACAATCAGCTCACATAAAATTTGAGCTTGAAGATTGAGCTCACGCTCACATTTTTTCGAGGTCAGGGCCGAACCCGTTGACACCCCTAGGTGTAGCTGGTTCAGCAGCTTCATTCCTTAAGAGAGGTTGAGAGATCGATCCTCACTCACATATAGAGTTATCACTTTTGGCCAGCACTCAACTAGGACACCTCGTGCCAAGACAAAAAAAAAGTTTTCATGCCATGTCAAGACAACTTCATTTCAGTATAAATATACAAGGGTTTATACCCTATAAGGCCATAAAATTGTGTGAGAATCTTTGTGCAATCCTTAAAAGCTGAAAACAATGAATTAGTCCCAGTGGGATTTTTTTTTCTTCAAAGAAATTCCTAGTTTAGTGCAGTTTAAAAAAAAAAAAAAAATCCTAGTTTAATGCTTAATCCTAAAGTCCATCTCAATTTGTCGCCTCTTTTCCGAGTTGGATAAATCCTCCTGTCTCTCTTTGTCACAAACAACCCTTATACACACATTTCTCCTTATAAATATCATATATAGTCTCATAATGCAAGAATTCTCAATCATATATTGTCTCTTATCAACTATATACAACGATAACATAACTCATAACCCATTAAGTCTCCAATTATTGGAGTATGAGCAAGAGAAATAAAAGACAAACTTAACCTTTGGTAATAAATACACAAAGTGATTGCTCCCAAAATAACACTGAAACAGGTGGATTGGAGACTGACAATAAATGCACAAAGTAGTTGTTCACAAAATACCACTAAAACAGTAGTCCCTTAATACCGTAACGTTGGCTAAGCAATCATGATCTCAAATCAAAGCGAAAAGCATATATTAACAATCAGGCACTGATCTAGAAATTATTATAACATCAAAAGAATTGTGATACATAACTAGTCCCTGAATTACCTCATCTTTTCTTACAGAGGAAATCAACTGCCTAATTTGAAGGCATCCACAAAGAGGCCTAAGCAAACACCTGCTTTCCAGTAATTTACCATCACCACAAGAGATTGTAACCTTCCTGTGGGCATGGAAGATGCCTTTTTGTACATTAGCATACCGATTCCCTCGATTGCAGCAACAACTACCCCTGCTACCAGTACATCCCAGTCCCCAGTTTGTCCGAGAATTGTAGCTAAGGCGTTTGCCGTGTAGAATCCCAGGAGGAGGAGAAATACCTTCATCGGGAAATTCTTCCTAGCTGAATTAAGCTTCTCTAGAAGCTGCCTGGCACCCGCATCCACTATCCTTCCCAAACGAGTCCCACCAAGACCGGAGGTTGCACCATTGAGGTTTTCTGGGTCGTTGTTGCCCGGAACACCTCCTGTGTCCAAAGCAAGCGCTATCCTCCAACCATGTCTACTAGCTCCAGAACTATTTCAATATTTAACACCCAGTTTAAGAATCCAAACAACATTTATCGTTCATTTTCACTAGGTAAAACCAAACTAAGTAGATAGGTCGTGGTGAAGCAAATACATACTACACAATTTTTATATCCAACTTGAAATCAGAGGAAAGAAGTATCACTTTTGATATCCATTATCATAGAATGTAATCTGTCTAAGTAAATGAAATATAACCACTCGAATGGCTAGGGAGAAGGGTTGCTGGGAATTCCAGGCACAAACATACTCATAAGTCATATCCATATTTCACTATGATCACATTTTTACTGTTATGATTATGATGGTGCAATTCTTCAAATGCAAATATTTTGACAGCCAAACAAGATAAATAAATAAATAACATCAAGTTTCTTAGCATTTAAAGCTTGCACATATAAGAACAATGTTGCCTCTGGACATGGGGATGCAATCAGTTGGAAAAGCAAATCTCTAAAATCCTAAACTCATAGTTCTCGAACTTTAACAGAACATAGTGGAATGCCATTGATATCAGAGGTCTGAAAGACTACAAGATCACTAAAAAAATTTGATAACCCAAGTTAGAAATGACCTCTTTAATAGAGAAGATGAACTCTTTTGGACAAAATTTGAAGTTGGCCCAAATAAATTTCTTTTCTCATTGCACTCTTTAACAACATTATAATTCCTAGAACCCACAAATGATTTCTCAAAGAAGTCATTTTCCATCAAGGAAGAAAACTGCATCATCATCATGTTGTCCAATTTACAAGCAGCCATGAACTGCATATAAAATTAATCAAAGCAAACAGGTAAGAGTAATTACATCAAAAGCAAACATAAATAAAAGAAGAAGAAAAAACCATTTTAATAATGCCTTGAAAATTAAAATAGATGGTTATACATTACACCAGAAAAACAGCAGGAGATGAATCTTCATTGATAGGCCAACAAGATAACCATGTTTCCTCGTCCCAGATTGATTCCAAAACTGATTGGGCCTATAAAATTAACCCACCAAAATAACTCATAAGCTCCTAAAACAGAAAATGATTCTAATTCTAATTACTCTCATTCTGTGTTTCTATCCTGTCCCATCAATTAAAACACTCGAGGGAAAAAATAACACATGACCATTTTTATTAATGGGATATGGAAGAATGTGACAGATGATTTTTTGCCATTTAAAATACCGTCCTCCTATATTTAAGATATTTAAGGATATGGTTACTTATAGTCAAACTACACTTCTAATCCTTGTACAAGTAAAAAAGCAGACATTCAATTAGGGATAATTGACAGAGGGAGTAACCTTAAACCATAAACATAAAAAAAAATCCCAAAAAGAATGAGAAAAGATGCTTAATTCACAAAGAAAGACTACCGATCAATAACTTGAAGACGAAGGACGACAAAATAAGCAAAAATATTAACACAATAGAATCGAGTCTAATGAACCTATGCTTGGGAGAAAGTAAAAAACTTGTACCGTCCAGCGGAAATGGTGGAAGAGGAGGCTGACAGAGGTGGCTGATGGTGGATAGAAGTTTGAGCAGACGCAGTTGTGATAGTACCAGTAAGGCTAGTGTTCACTCCCTGGTTGTGGCAGAAAATGCATTGCTAAATGATAGGGTCACCAACGTTAAGAGTGCATCTCATTGAATAGGGAATTTAGTCATTGTTGTCAGCTGTAAACACTCCGCCTCGACCAAAAGAAGAAAAAGAACATTAAAGATTATAATGGTCCAGCGGTAGACTATTACTAATAATAAAAATTAATTAGTAACAAATAAAAGAATATTACTACTTCGAGTAAGTTTAAATTCTTTAATAATGAACGCATCTTCTATAATGTTTGTATGGTAAAAAATAACTTTGATTCCTATATACTCTAAAATGATACATAGACGGCTTAATTTTATACTTTAAAATATTTTTCAAGCCATATTTTCTCTTTAAAAGGAATTTATACAATTTAAATCGGTTTATAGCAGTAAATTTAATAGACGGTTAATATACCCATAACCATCTATGGAGGTTAAGGTTAAGTCAAACCGGAACAAACACTATAAAATTTTAGTTGTAAGAAAAGGTTAGAAATAAGGAAAATGATTTACTCCTAGAATTTTGGGGATAGAAACCCTAAACCCCTAAATTGAGGGTGTAAAATAACTATCTTACCCCATGCTGGTATAAGGGATTCACCCAACTATAAGGGCAAAAAGGTCCGAAAAACTATTTTAGTCAATTTTTTAGCCAATAATTCTAGTAGCCTAGCAAGGTCCTAGAAATAAAATCTATAAAACTATGAAAAACTTCTCTAGACACATTCCATATCAATCGTCATGACTTTTCCAAGTGAGAACAACACTATTACGAAAAAACTTTAGAAATAGGAGGCAATGCCCATACAATGCTTGCTACAAACTACTAGACCATACAAAAAACAAATTAAAGTTTAGAAAAAGAAAAATAAAAGCCAAAAAATCATAGTTTCAAACGAAACCAAGAATTTGGTGTTGGGGGACAAAACTGCAACAATATGCAGAATTACAGAGCTAGAGTGACAAAAACGGCAAAAAATTCTTGGGGGACAATAAAAACGGCAAAAAAAAATTCTTGGGAGATGAAACTGATAATTTTTTTCAAAATACATATAAAATTTCGATAAATAATAGTATTTTTAAAAATCTCGGAGGCGCCGACCCCGTCTTGGCCCCTGGTTTCAAACATACATGAATAAATCTCTCAATATATTTATCAAGCTCTGGAATACATACATTCATCTTCTAGAATGGGAATAGAAACTACTTTGTATACTTCTTACATATATATATATATATATATATATATATATATATATATATATTCACTTATTTTTGTCAGAAGGCCAGTGATTGCCCAAATTAAGAGTTACAAGCCCTTCGGCGCCTTAAATTATACTTCCTCCATTCCATAATATAAGTCGTTTACGACATGTTAAGAAAATTAAGGAAGTAAAAAGCAAGATACTTTGTTAGTCAAAATATCAACATTACTCTTTAATTTTTACTACATATCCTAAACGAATTATATTATGGAATGGAGGGAGTATAACTCAACTGCTGATCATAGTAGACAGACAAATCAACTAAAATAAAGATACATGTGCAAATTTCTTATAAGTAATCGATACATTTCTACTAAGGCAGATAGACAGACAGACAACACACTATATACAATTAAATCTTGAAAACCCCCAACACTTTGAAAACGACCGAGGTTTTTTCTTTCCTTCAATTGTGAGTTGTAACGAATTCCACACTGCATCATATCAAGGCAGCAGCTGCATAGAGAACCAATATCGTCTCCGGTGCTCTTTCATCGTCCATTCTTGCCGCTAATCGAGTTGGTAGAAACCATGGATGCTGAGTTCAACGTCGCTGCTGACACATTTGGCAAGTGGTAGCTGACCTGATATTTGCAAATGTACAATACTCACATGACCAGTGTCCTGAATCATCTATATTTCTTGAGTTGCTTGACCTGGATCCACTTCCTTTGCCTCTACTGCCTTTACCCTTGCTGGTTCCACCTCCTAAAAGTTTCGAACCAGCTCCTCGGCTACAAGTACCATGAGAATCCACATCCGATAGACCATTTTCCAAAGCTCGCAACAAATTCTCAAAGTAATTCCTCGTTACACTGCACATAAAATAGGATATAAAAAGATTCTTGTCAATGCTTTCTACCTTTATTTTAATATTTCAAGTCTGCACTTTATTTTCAGAAGAAATCCAAGTAAAACTAGCTTATAAAATGAACAAGAAATTTTCTTTAGACCACCACCGGTCGCCGAAATCCTTCCTATAAAATTTGAAATGAATTCCATACTAATTTCATAAATTTACCAAACAAGGAATTCAATTATTTGGAATTGAAATTTCTTAGAATTCCAATTTTTTTTAATTCTATAGAATTAGAAATTCTTGGAATTATAATTCTATGGAATTGCATAAAATTGGAATTCCAATTCCTTCAATTCCACGGAAACAAACACGCCCTTGGGGGAGAAAAGAAAATTAGATAAAATTAGCAAAGAGAGAAGCATGAACTTCACTAAATACTTTAGGCAGTCTACGAGATAAATTATATAAAGAACATGATTAGTTTATCTTACGTGGTTAGTCCAGCTAACTTTGTCCGGAACTCATTGAAGTCTTTTGATGGACCCTCAGCATTCAGGTACCCTTGCAATTCCTTCTCCGCGCATTGATGAAGTCTTTCTAGTCCAGACTCAGCTTCACCTAAAGAATAATTCCAGCATCTCAGTGTGTGCAATCAAAAGAGAACAATAGGTATATACAGGAGAGAGAAAATACTACCTTGCAAGTACTCAAAAAACTGTCTTTTGCCATGTTCATGCTCGGGTAAATAATATCCATATGCATACGTCCATTTTAGAACCCGTCTACATTCAACTATCTGCATTTTGTAAATGAACAATCACGTGAAAATCCTAATGGCAGTAAACCCAAAATATTTCAAGTCAGAATACATAAATTAAATTCACCTGCAGCCAAGATTCTAGTATGAACTTGAGCTGTGATTCTGGTTGACTCTGTAAGTCACTTAGCTTCCCAAGCTGCAGCAGTAAATATAAACATAAATATATTGTGGATTCTGTTAATTGAAAATGAAGAGTAATAAAAGCGAGGAAAAGGTTGGCACACGAATTCGCAGAAGATGTCAAAACTAATCAAGTTCACATTCTTCCATACCTAGTTTAATGTACATTTTCTATGATTTCCTAAAGAGATCAATCATTTTACCCCTAATCACAATGGAATAATGTTGACCACTATCAGCCATTGTTGTCTTGATCCATTCATTTTCCAGAAAAAAATATAAAAACCCTACAATAGCTACAACCATATATACCAAGATTGTCCAACTAAAAGTTCCGTATATACTTGACCAGGTTTGAAGAAAATGAGCTAGTCCACTATACGATATCTGAAGTATAAGATCCAATATTACTAACGAGCTATAAAAGAAATCTCCTTATCTTGTAGAACTCGGATAATCATTAAGCGACAATCATCTTAAGAAAACATCTAGACACAAGCAAATGTGAGTTAGTATGCCACAAAAGGAGTGAAGAAATCACGAAACATGCATTATGGAATTACAACAATTTATTGGAAGCTACGGTTTTGACACACAATTAACCTCAGATCGAACTCCAGAACCAAAAGAAGATGTATTCATGGCTCACACAATACTCTATTTGATGTATCCCTAACCTGTGAACTAATTGTCCACACATAAAGCAACCATTAATCTCTAAGAGGCAGGAAGAAAGTCAAATTCCTAGACACCGCTGGCATTATATGAAAGCAAACTTCGCCACATAAAATTATGAGTGTCTACACAAAAGGGAGAAAAAAGTGCATCATAAAGTAAAGATTCTACGTACATGAACAGATTGCATCTGGTGTAGGTCTGCAAGTGCTTTTTGCCTAGACTGCAATAGAGAACAAGCTGTTAGACTCTACCAACAGAAATACCATTCATTATATGTGATTCTGAAAAATGAAAAAGGAAAACTGAACATAAAAAGCATAACTCAACTCTTAAATATCGAAGTTACATGAATAATTTTATACTAACTGGAAGTAGAAAAGCGCATAAAAAGAGAAGCGGGAAGGAAGGAAACAGATCTAACTCAACTGCTACAGTAGAAGAATTGAACTGTTAGGACAGTTTAGTCCTGTCATAAAAAAGTGTATTGTCAATAAACTGAACTTACCGATTGGTTGGTTGCCCATCTTTCATAATAATGAGTATATCTCTCCAAAGAGTTCTTTGCCATCTCCCTTCGCTTTTCGGAATCATCATACTTCAATGAATATATCACACAAGAAAGTTAGTACATGATAAATGAGGAGAAAATCTACTATTCCACTTGCACGATAGATTGGGCAAATGAAAGAATCAAGCACAAAGAGGCAATCTCACCACTCCTTCCTGTTTTGCTGCTTCATAGCGGTTGCATGCATAAAAACCACCTGTTCTCTCACCATGATCTGACCATGCACCTAGACAGAGCCTGTCGTGATATCAAAATTAGATGTTATGAACAATATAAGTCAAAAGAAAAGTCTACGAGAAATATACAGTACTATCAGGAAACATTAATTCGCCTAAGTAGAAGATGTACTTTTTGTTCTCCTTTATAGGTCCTTGAAGTCTGTGTTAACAGAGAGAATGGTATTTTCAAAGCAGTGGCAAGAGTAACAAAAGGAAACATTGTTTGGCAAGAAAGAACACTTCAGATAAACAAAGTTTGAATGATATAGTGAGTGTGTTTAGAACACGTAAATGATGTAATTTGAAATCACACGAGAAAATAAATATATATCTAGATCAAGGCTTCAGAAACATACTCAGGTGGTAAAATGTTACTTGATTCTACACGGACATTTTTAGGTTGCAGATTAATGTTTTAAATTCTCGCTAGACTAGACGCTATTTTGCTGAAATTTTATTGGCTCACTGATGTTCTTTGTTGAAGATGATTAAGTTCTTATGAATCCTTAAGTCCAGTGTGATGTTTCCATATTATTCTTGATGGTTTTTGTGTCAATGACCCAGAGTTACATTAAGCACAGAAATAAGAATCATTGTGTCCAAGGTACTCCAGCACATGGCTTTTTATTGTACAAAAGCATTATCAGGTTGGAGTTTAGTTTTGACACAAAACTTAGAAGTGTCTGTATTCTGGTTCATAAATTTAAAACTTTTTTTGCCGTAAAAGAAGAAATTTTGTTAATAAAGAGAACAGGTCCTAAAAGCGGATGAGGAATCATCAAGAAAGTAATCATTATATATTTACATCAAAGCAGGCTTTCAATCTCTTTGTAAATAATCTACTGTCAATCTTATAAAACACCACTTGTTGTCACCCAGAGGGGTGGAAGAAAATAACTTTATTCCAAAGTAGTTCATTAGGCATATACCAATCTGTAAGGAACTACTACAATTTAACTTCTGATGATGGACATTTTCCTCTCAAAAAAGTACAATGAGAATTGAGAAGGAGACGCAGCCCAAAAAAGAAAAAAGGGAAAGTACAATGAGTGGAGAATAAGGAGATCCATAAATAGGGTTGCTGAGAATTCAAGTTCGTTCTTAAGAATGTAAACAGTATACATACCAGCAAAACTCGTATTTACAAGGTGGTGTGCATGTGATATGCATGCACCCTTGATTCTTCTCTATTGGCCGCTTGCATTTCGGGCAAGGCTTGGAATTAGCTAGGATCCTGAAAAGGTTATCCAGCAAAACAAACTAAGGGTTGTACCAAATAGAGTGGTATGATATCACAACAAAAGTTAATGAATTCATCAAAGGGACTTTTGACAACTATGTTTGTAATTACTTTACAAAGATGCTTGGAATTAGCAAGAAAGATGCAACTGGAAGTATTTGAGAAACCTATTGTAATGTTGTCTCCTTTAACGGATAAAACTACACTCCAGTAATCTTATGGGTGAAAATTCAATGTTATGACTACAGCAAATAGATTAAGTACCCACCACATGAGTATACATTGAGCTCACACTCACAAATATAATCTACTACTCCCTCCGTTCCAAATTAACTGTCCACATTTCCTTTTTTGTTTGTCCCAAATTAACTGTCCATTTTCTAAATAAAGTATGTATTAATGACAATTTTTTCAATTTTACCCTTCTTCCAACTCATTGAATACTCTTAATTAATTAAAATTATCACTCTCCAACACATGTAATAGGTGGTTGGATGTTGTATGAGAGAAAGGAGAGAGAAAGACATAAATTTTAAATGAGATTAATAAAATTAATGAGGGGTATATTTTACCATCAAAATCACCAAAACCTTAATACTCGTGCATTTGTCAAAGTGGACAGATAATTTGGGACGGAGGGAGTATTACATCCTCACTTAACATTCAATTATTAGCAAAAGAGAATCTGAAATTAAACATGATGTCAGAATAAGTTATTTTCTAATTAACTCTGAAAAATTGCTGCTTTCTAACTAGTATTTTGCCTCTGCAGTCAACCATCGTCTTAGGTTCATCAGAGACCAACTTCATTAGGAACCTTCTCTAATATTAGAGTCAGATACCAATTTATATAGTTCTATGCATCACCCAAAACTGTTCGGAGACACCAATTTTAGATTTTTCTAGACATCACCCAGAACTTTATCTCTGTTGGATAGTAAATTATCAACTGTAAGAAACATAGCTGGTGCCGGATCTTTGGAGGCAGTAATAAATAATAGTATATTCCAGTAATATTAAATTACATTGTGCTCCTAGACAACATTTAATGGTCTGTTCCTTCACCCGTCACAAAGTTCCAAAAGAAGTTTTGTTCATTTCCTATAAGGTATTACCAAGAATCACCTATGGTGTCATGTTGCCCAAATGGATTTAGATATTGCTTCTACAACTAAGTTTTAACATACCAATTTGTTTTCCATTTGCTTAACAAAGTAATAACTCTTGAATTGCATGACAAATAAGAGATGAAAATCAAAAGATAAAATAAGATTCTATGCGGTACCAGTTCATATTCTCAGACTCAGCAGTATTCTTCAAAATCCATTTAGCCACAGTTCCACAATCAACTGGACGGTGAGCTTCCTCATTACACTGCAAGCACACATTGACTGACATTTCATTGTGTGAAAAAAAAAAATAACGGAAAAAATACAAAAAAGTGGACAGTAAGTAAATAAACACTAAAAAAAAAGTTCAGGATGTAGACTTACATTCCAGCAGAAGCTGTATGAACAGCGGCAGGAGACATCATAGCTACCACTTCCAACAGTAAAATCCACAGCATAATCACAGCCAGGAGCCGGACACCATTTTGTCTACATGAATCACAGAAAGAGAACTTTCTATAATATCAGAGATAATGTGCTGCCAAAATATGCTTATAATTTTCCAAAATTTACTGTTGATATTACAATCAACGCTAGGAAATAGAATATATTACAACTTCCTTCCAGGAATATTCATAAAAGCTAATTCTCAGAATCCAATCCCGCATGGTGCTTAGTGTTAATGCAAGGGCTTATATACAAACTTCAGGAAAAGGAAAATAAAGAGACATATATCAACGAGGTCTAAGAAAGAACCCATCTGGAAACTAAAAAATAGGAGCAAGGTATTGATATAATGAAGATAGCAAGAGAGAAATCTACGCACAAGGTGAAGTGAAAATCAATCTGCTCGAGATTTCTTGAACATAAGAATAAATGAAGGCGCAGTACTGCTGTGAATTGAACTGTGCATAAATAACATAAACATTGACCGGCAGGAGACGGTATTAGTCCAAAAGAGCTAACTAAATATCTTAGAAGACACGTTATGTCTAGTGAGCATGTTGATGCTTAGTATACATGTATTCCACCTACGAGTTGTTGCAACAAAGTTCCCACAACATTAAAAAATGGCTTAGAAGAGTTTTCACATATAACAGGCAACTCTGATATCATATTTCCTAAAAGCTTCATATGGCAAATTACCATCCTGTTGTCCTCGATGAATGACCTAAGAAAGTAACGGGTATATTTCTCCTTATCTTCCTTAGAAGCTAATGCACTTATCATATCTTGTCCAACAGCAGCAGCACAAGATGGATCAGGACACCGCAACATCAAACATCCAGGACCATCATTTATTGCTGTACTCATATATCCTGCAGACAAGGGGAAAAGGTTAATCTAGGCAAGGTAAGAATTCATATCCCACCTCCAGATCCACTACAGATACTTATTATTCATGATAAATAAAACCAGCAAAGAAGTAACGCTAGCCTATCCAATGCCTAATATGGCTTAGGGACAAGCAAAGTAATCTGAAAGAAAGCTACTGCAAGATGAAATCATAAACAATTAGGGTCAGATTGCACAGGTTTTTCCCTTGAATTTTTTCAACTCAAGATTAAAATGAGTTTAGAATTTTCATTTGGACAAGGTCACTCAACTCACTTGAGTCTCAAGAACCGCCAAAACACTCCACTCAAATACAAAACAAGGGAATAGTATGATGGGACATTTTCCAATTAAAACGTTGCTATCAGGTCAAAGTCTATTTTTTAGCTATATTCTCTCTACGAACAACCCAGGGTGGAGATATGGAAGTAATGGGCAAAGTACCATTTTCAACGGTTAGCCGTCAATGTAAAGTTTCCGGAAAATCATAGCTTCTCTGGTATGAGATACAATCCACTATATTAAGGTAACACAGAATGAGAGAGAAAAACAAGAACTTCATTGGTCCAGTCGAAGGGGAAGAGTGAATGGATTTATGGTATTGAATTTAATTATAAAAAAAAATTTGCAATTGTGAATCTGAATTTACCCACTCGACCAAAGTTGCAGCGATGAAGTGAGCACCTGTTGGGTTTTAGGGCAGTGGAATATGGACAAGTGCCCACTGTGAACCCAAATTAAAAATAAATAAATAAAGATTATTTGTTGTGACCGCAATTGATACTGATGGCTGCGTCAGTGTACATGTAATGTAATGGGACCCACTTGTACATATATATATATATATATATATATATATATATATATATATATATATATATATATATATATACTCTTTTGATTGAAGAAGACCCACTTGGGGATATAAAAAAAAATTGTAAAAGTAAAATCAAGTTGAATTCTCAAGTTAAACTTCTAAACAAGTGAAAATTTAACTTCAAATTTGTACGGTGTGTTTGAATTTCAAATTTTGAGTTGCAAGAAAACCTAACTCAATTTAGAAAAAAACTCAAATTAAAAAGTTTATCCACTCTGACCCTTATATTCATCTAGACCTGGTTCCTTTGATGTTCCCGATATGATCTGTTGAATTTTCTTATCGACCGTTGCATAACTTCTCTGCCTTCTAGAAAATTTCCTAAAACAAATTATTTTACATGCCGGGAAACAAAAGTATGTTTCAAAATCTTTTCCACTCACCTCAATTGTGGCAAATTGTATGCATGACTAGCTGCTCATGTACAATACAAGAACAGAGCGAGGAATTGGGTGTCCAAATAAGTATGCAATTCTTACAGGTGTTTCCACTTTCCACTATTAATTTCAGTAAAATTCGTTACACAAATTGCTAGAATTTCAGAGTCTCCAAGTAAAAGTAGCAAGCATAACAGAAAACGACAAAAAAGAGATACATGACTGTTATACAAAGAAGCAAGTCAGGGAAGTTTGCTATGCATAGGAATGGAGACGAAGTTTAACGCCAAAGAGACAAGCCCGGGTAAGATAAAAAAAAATTCATGCCAAAAAAGATTTAAACCATAACCTATTACAAGAAGCAATGTTTCATTCACCTTATTACTTCAGCTTTATTCTCTGAATCCTCATTTAACAGTCTTAAATTATCAAACATCCTAAAAATTCAAAGTTAGCAGATAACTAGCTTTGAAAACAGTACATAAAATAAATGTCTAGTGCATGACTTTAAAAAGATAGTGACTTGGTCAATACTGTATCCATGGCCAACAATAAACTCCCTACCTCTCCCCAAAAAATATAAAAAGAAGTTCAGAACTACTATTACTGGATAAAATTGTAATATTTCATCCTACCAGACAATGGCAAAAAATAACGAGCAGAAGTTGGCAATATCTCTTAATTCATCCACTCCCAAAACACTCTCACCACGAGAAACTGAACAACAATAACATAACCCATTAAGTCCCGAATGATTAGGGGTATGGGCGGGGGATGGATTGGAGACAGACCTAACATTTGGCAATAAATGCACAAAGTGGTTGCTCACCACAAGAAAGAGAGAAAAAAAAGTGTGTGCATGTGTGTGTGGGAGGAGGAAGGGGAGGGGAGAGGGGGGGAGCGACAAGGCAATAACTCGTTGAAACATACCCTGCCAACACGTGACACAAAAAGGATGACCACAAGCAGCAGCTCTCATCATATCACAAGTATAGTCTTCAAAGCATATACCACAAGTTAGCTGCAAAATAAAGTAGACAAGTCAGAAGATTAATCAAATGTGACTATGTAATAAATATCACACTCTTATGCCCAAAATTTGACTAGACCATGCATAGGATGACCATCAAGTTGGCAGTCAGAAAGAATTATTAGTTCAAGACATTTGTAACTCCCTAGAGGATTAATCACCTCTTTGGCAACAGGAAGTGGAACCAGATCATCCAACAAGCCAACAAGTCTTCGAACCTTTTCTTCATCTGCAAACCATTCATCATTCACTTTACTCACGTCCCTGTTAGTCAAAACATTCCTGAGAATTTTAAGGGCTTGATAATAAAAAGTCGTCAATAATACCAACTTATCCACTGTACATGCAATAAGGATATACATACACTGACTAGATGACAAATGAGCCTACAAGTAAGGGAAAGTGTTTACAGAAACCTTCAAGCTCAATTATCTTGTACTAGAGCAAAAATGCAGTATCGTGATATAGGTGGATCATTCATACCTACTTGTTTGAGGCACATGAATGTAGAATTATGTTATATGCAATCTTAGGTCTACGTGCATTGAACATAAAATTTTCAATAAATTCAACTCAGTTGATGCTGGTTTTCCAAACAAATAACATAACCAGCAGTCATGCTCAGAAAAAACAAAGAGCTTCAAAACATGTTCTCACTACCACTCCCAGAGTAGTGTCCCAAACAGGAATACTTACCAATTGTAGTGGCGAAGTAGGATACTAGCTGCAACCCTTGAAATAGAAAGGACCATAGCTATCTGCGTAATATTTTCCTCTTGACGTTGATGTATATCAGCTTCACTCAAGACAGTATAATTTGTCTGGAACAACAAAATTCAAAGATAGATGTAATAGTTCAGAAATAAAAACACGAAATCTAACATAAATAAATAATTCAAATGCAAAATCTTAGAATTAAGAAATAACTATTTAAAATAGTATATTTTGAAGGATACTGATCTGTGCAGGTATGCACCAAGACATTAGAAGAATTACTGAGAACAAGTATCCGGAGCTGCCAAATATGCATAAATCTGGCAACTAGATATCAATTGACTCATAACATAGCACTGCTCACCAATCCAGGACTAGTATTCAGTTTATGCTACACGTACAAGGATGATGATACTCGAGACGATCCTTGGTACTTCAGACAATTAAGATCTCTAAAGAAATTAGGGATTTCAAAAACTGAAATGTTAAAGCTAAAAGGATTTCTGACTGAAATTCACCAAAATTTTAGGTCAAGTAATGGTCGATTTCATAAGGAGCTGATAGGAAGCAAGAAGAGAACTCTTCAGACAAATAGGAATCTGATCTCCATTTTAGAGCAGATTTAGCACCTGCAATGCGGGAAGGCAAGAAGTATTCTGCTCATCTGCTCTTTTGCCATCTAGGGTGCAAAATTCGGGCTCTTTCTTTTTTTTTTGGGTTAAAACGGGATCTTTGTATTGCAACCATGTGGAAATATACAGCATATACAATAGGCACTAGGCCATAGTAAGTGAGCTACTTCTCACCTCATGAGCCAAAAAAAAAGGTAACAGACTCGCTGCTACATGTACAAGACTATGAAGTCTATTCTATGTTATATCAGTCACTCTACAAAAAGTATGTATGTTTTGCACGCCCGAATGAACTTTCCAAGCTTGCCATACCTGTTACCCTAAATAAAATGACCTGGACTAATTCTCTAGCCCCCGGTGTGCTACCCAAATCTTCAAACAATTGTTTATTCCTCCAGAACCAGCTTGTACTCACCGCTTCCCGGAACACATAGCTCCACTCTTCCTGTAGTCAACTGGACCCAATATTCTCGGTGAGATTCCAGTCTATCCATTCCTCAATACGAACAACTCTTGCTAGCAATGACATTGGATGAAAGCCCCTTTAGAGACTAGACCGGGTACATTAATTAAGATGGAAAGCCACTCTTCACCGGGAATAATAACTGCCCAAAAAAGCATTTTGTTGAAAGTTTTCAGTAATCGTTTGCTCATAGAAGTAGGATTAAAAAATGGCTGTTTTTATGCGTGCTGGTGTTCGTAGTCTCTTGGTTTTCTGTTCTCGTGGTGGCACAAAATTACGGAGTATATGTCCTTCCCAGTACAGGACCCTCCAGAGTCGAACTGATACATTCTTCCACTTGTGCATGAACTTCTGTTTGAATTAAGGATTAACAGATCAAGCAAGGACCAATGGTGCCTTCGAACGGTGGGGTTATCAGATAGTGTCATTTTATTTACCTTCTTTATATTTGTCCATACAAGTGATTCCAAACCATCATGTCTCAAAATGGACTTAAGTGACTCCAGTCTCCAACTGATCTTAAGTATAGAACGTAGTAGCATCTTCGCATCTAATAAACAACCAGCCAAGCACAAGAAAGCCCCTGAAGCCGCATATTCTAAGAACCAACTAGCTGAGCATAGACTTACCATTGAGTTTACACAAATTAAGCAAAAAGGTTATTCACTGAACTCATTTCCTTAAACGTGACTAACACCAACAGAATAATGATCCATATTAAGTACACCAAATTAATTCATATCTAAAAGCCGAAAACTTTTACCATGCCAATCCATAAATTTCCAAATCTATCTAGATTTTTCAGCGGATTATCACCTAACATACAAATAAATCGCTTAAAACACAAAACAGTTTAACAAATACGGCGTCTTCATTGCCAATTATTAAATTAAATTAAATAAAAAGCAAGAGATAGTAATAAAAAAAATTAATTAGTTAATTAATTAAACTGATGTTGAACGATTGCAGAAATGATGATATACCTGAGAGCGGAAGTTGGATTGGGAGTCATCAGAGTCATCAGAATCATTACCAAAATTATAGTCCATGATTACGTCAGCTTCCTCGGAGTCTCCGTCGCCATCACCGCCGTCGCCACTGTAAAATTCATCGTCGACCGACTCCGCATCGTGCATCATAAGCTCGTCCTCCGATTCCATACCTCAAAAAAAAATCTAACGAATTTGTAGCAAATTTGATCGGTTTTGGATTCAAATTGAAGAAAAAAACTGAAATTAGTATTCTTTGATTTGAGAAAGAGACTGGCTTTGATTTTTATATGTAGCTTTTTTTTGGGGGTGGAGGATAAAGGGAAAGGCAAACAGATGGGTAGAGATGAAAATGAAGTTTTACTACATGAAGGAATGGAAATATTTGCATTTTGTTATCCTTGAATATATCCAAAATATGAATTTGGTCCTTTGAGGGTTTTTTTTTTTGGGTAAACAAGTTTCGAGTGAGTTCGAATACCGTTACCACTACGGAGTTAGGGCATGCTTCGAGATCATATTTTGATTATAAGAATTTTTGCAAATTGTCAACTAATGATGTCTATATATCGACAATGAAACTAACTGAATTAATTTATATTCGTCCTTTGAAATTTTGGAGTAAATAATTATTGACTTCTTTATATTTCTAAATTACTTATTTTTTTGAAATACTTAAAGTGTTGCAGTATCACAATAAGATTTTTATAAGAAAAATAAATTTTTATTTTTATTTTTCCTTTATATTTAGATTTACTTTCTTTCTTTATTTTTATATGTAATTTTACCGTCGATAATAATTAAAGTCTATTAATTAAAGTTGAGTACTATGGATAGAACTTCGTTTTTAAAATTTTAGGTACATTAAAGATTTTCGTCATCATTTACAATTTGAAGTTGTCGGAATTTTATCTTGATGTTCTAAATTACAAGTTAGACACTCGATCACCATGCAATTATCCAAGTAACGTTGTCATATGCAATTTAGGATGGAGTATTGTTTTAATCTTCTCATATTATACATGTCATTTATATTTATAAGGAGAAAAATTATTTAGGAAATTTTATTTGATTTCCATTTAAGAGGACAAAGAGGTTTTAAAATAGATGATTGATATATCAGTATACGAAGTCGTCACTCCCTTCGTTTATGTTGCCTAGAATATCTAGTGCAACAGAAACAAAACGGTCTTTGAAGGAAAGAAAAAGTTTGCTGAGGAAGTAGCAAATCTCGCTTTGGTTTGCGCGGCGGAATACACCAACGTTTTAGCTTCATCACTAGGTCAAGGTAATGCTCGTCAACCTTTGCCGGACTATGACCAAATAAGATATATACTTAAGGGTAAGTCAAAAATGTTCGATCCCCCTGATCAGACAAGTGAGAGCATACAACAAAGGGTTGATGCAAACATGACTCCTCCTACGCGCATGGGCTGGAGGCCACCTACAAATAGTTTTTTGAAGCTAAATGTTGATGGATCTTGGCTCAATGGTGTTGGCGGTCTAGGCGCTATAGTACGGGACCACGGAGGAGTATTCGTGTAAGGGTTTACAAAGTTTGCCACAAATTTATCTAGCCCCGAGCATGCGGAAGCAAAAGCACTACTGGAGGGACTCAGGTTTGCAATGTGCCAATGCTACCAACCATGTCTTATAGAAAGTGATTGTCAAGTCCTGGTTAACAAAGTGCATCAGGCCAATGAAGACCTATCCCCGATGGGTCACATAGTTAGTCAGATTAAAAATATCCTAGGGATTAGCATAGCCAATCTATCTTTTATCCATAGATCTTGTAATATTTCTGCAGATGTTTTGGCTAAATATGCAATGAGGACTAGAACCTCGTCTCAATGATTTGGAGATGCACCAGATTTTTTTCTACCACATGTAACCTTCGATATCAATTAATGATAATGACTTTCCTATTCCAAAAAAAAAATAGTTACACTTTCATAAATAAATAAGTAAATGTAAGAAATGTGGAAAAATATCATATTCAATCCTTAAATGCAAAAAAGCAATTTTTTAGAACGAAATATACATTTCTTTAATAATAAAAAAAAGAATCAACTTTTGATTCTTTAAATTGTGAGATTGGAGAGTTTTCAATTGAGTCTTTTGTCTAGATTTTTGTAAAAGAGAAAAAAATCATAGATTAATAATTAATTTTTATTTTTGGGTATCAAGTGATCCGAGTTTACTTAATCATATCAACAAATTCTAATTCAAAGTATTTTAAGAGTGACTAATATAATAAAATTGCATTTTTAATTAACATGCCGCAATTTATATCTGACTCTAATTGGATTAACATGTCAAATAAATGTTGAGAAATTTTTATTTTTGGGTCAAAGATATGGAGAGTGGAGACCACAAAATTATCTTGACAACATGGGTAGGTAGTGAAGAGGAAGCAGCCATTTTTGGGGAAAATTTCAAGGTAGAGCCGCCCTTATGGGATTGGCTCCACAACCCTGAATTGGGCATCTTCAATACACATGGGCTATGTGTATGCTATGTTTGGAGCTACTATTTTTGTGTAAAAGAAAGTTTATGAATCAAAGGAACATATAAAGGCAAACAATAACTGGAAATCACCAGAAACAATAACTATTTTCTCTAAAAGTCTTCTTGTTCATGTTAAAATCACTAGAAACTCTAATCATTTGACAATAACTGGAAAATAATATAAGAGTTGAACATGCAACAGTATGCAGTTTATGCTTCAATATCACAATACCCAAAAAAAAAAAAAAAACTAGGAAAAGCTAGCAGGTTGTGATGCTCAAAAACATCTAATAAAAATAAGTTTCCTGTTATTTCTTACGCGCTTTTTCCCCTCTGTGATCTGATCCAAAGAATACACCAAGAGACTGAAAACTAGAACAATATTCGATTATTTCAACATTCCAAAACACATAAAAACACAAAAATATTCACACAGTTGAAGTATAGGTCGGAAGGTTTAGGTAAGATCATCGTCATCAAAGAGCTCTTCGTCTTCTTTCTTTCCATTAGCCTCGACATCGCCTGTGGGCAATTTCCTGGCCAGCTTGATGATCTGTCAAATCCACTGCAAAATTATTCTTTTGCAATAATAATTTCAAGTTTATTTTATGGTTGCAGTTTTCATGAAGAAAAAGTCCTTCAAATTGCAAAAGTTTCGAACTTGCAGATACTTTATAGCATATATAGGAGATCATCCTCATGGCACTAACAACAACATTCATTAACAGTTGAAAAGTTTCAGAACACAAAGTTGAATTGATTCAGAAGATTTTACCGCATGATCAAGATTGTTTACAGTGCCTGACTGAGCCACGCGTTTGATTTCCTCAACATCACCTTCACTGTATGCTGATAGAAGTTTAGTAGCAGAACGGTTTTGGTCACTGCTGAAGAAAGCTGTAATCCTGCAACAGATCAGCGAACAAGAGACTAAGGATATCATTCTCAAATCAGAACCAAGAAGAGATTAATGAACTCAAACTCTTTGCTCTTCTTCAAGATGTAACTTAAATTTTTTAACTGAATGGGATTTCATATAATCAGGTGAAGGTCTTGGATCCAGTTCTAGTTGTCAAAACTCTACACATATCACAGACCTATGAGGGGCGAAAAGAGCATTTAATTTCCTTAAAAGGAAAAAAAAACAAAAAACAAAAAGAGCCTAGGATACTTGAAAAGAAATAATCTAGCCATAAGAGTACTGCACGTCCACACAGTTGTGGAGCTCTTTGCAATTGACTACTATGTTCACCTTTCCCTTTTTTCCCTAAATAATTCGCATCCCTTTGTTTAATATGTATATAGAAAATTTCCATAACATCCGTAACCCGCTATGAAGTAATAGACTGGGTAAGTTTTCCAAGTAGCCAGCACAAGCAGAAAAACTTAGCTGTATTGCAAATCATATATATTCACATTAATCATATACATCTAAAACTTATGTCTGGTGATGCAATAGATAAACAAACAAATATATATGTGTGTGTGTGTGTGTACACCCCAAAAAGGGTAAAAGAAGCACCAACGATAAAATCTTGCATAAAGTGTTTCACAAATGAAGGTCCGTGAACGATTTTTGAGCATCTTTGTAGCTCATTTCTCTACACAAATACAAGAAAAATCACTAAATCCAATCTTATCAATCACAAAGTTATAGATATACACAATAGAAGAGGGAAACTAAAGGATTATGTGCACATTTCGTATTGATCTTTTAAACAATGTCCATTCATCTGCAGGAAATTTATACTAAAAGAAAAGGACTTGACTTCTATCATATATTGCAAGTGATGGATTGTGAACTACAAGAAGAGAGAAAGAAAATCAGAACTAGAACTTACTGACAACAGTCATTGTGGCACTTCTCTGCTTCCTTCAAGTCATGAGCATAAAGGTAGATGATGATAGCACTGAGATAAGCCTAGAAACAAAAACAAAAAAAAATGGTGCCAGTGATATACAAACATCATTTGAATAAGCGGTGGAATGTTAAGCTTCAGCTACAAGACGGAAACACGATGAACAAAAATAGCATATTTATAGAAAAAGAAATTGAGCGAAGTCCTCACACTCAAACGGAAAAACAGAATATGTCAAGGAAAAGTGAAAAAAGATGAGCCAGAAATTCACACCTTGCATTGGCTGTGCGTAGCGTTACTAGCCTCAGCTGCCTCAGCTAATTTTAGAAGAACAGTTGCAGCATCTGCATACCTGTGGATGCAAAACCTTTTTGCTAAGGATCATCACAATGAGTATGAACAATCTTTAATAGTGATTATCTTTTATAAAGTAGGCTCAAGGGAACCGAGTCAAATTATGCTTTATAAAAGAAAAATCATCAAAATGAAAACGCTAGTATAGTCCCTTGGACAATATTATCATTGTTGTTGTTCCCTTATCACCTTGTTACCTGTACCAACAATCAAGCATAACTACAATACAACAACAGTCACTTCCCGCCTAAAACATCACTCTCAAGTCTCAAGTGAAATGTGGACATTCAACATGAAAAAAATTAAGTTAATAATTCATTCAATAAAGGTCATAGTGATTGAATATGAAGAGTACCTAATATCTATATTAACTAGGCATATTTGATAATAAATGGTGCAAACACTTTATAAAGTTATGAAAAAACCAAGATGCACAGCGAAAAGGTATACTATAAGATTTACTGACAAAATTCATCCATAGTTTCATAAGAAGTTCCATTTGTTAGCAATAGAAAACAACTGCTGCTCCAATTTAACATTTGAAAGTCACAACTGTAAGGGAGTCCAGTAGGTCTATTCTAAGACGAAGCACTAAATTCAGATCTTGCATTTCATTGAGAGAGCAACTACAATGAAATGCAAGATCTGAAGCTAAATGGTAAAGAAATGGGTTTATTCTCACTTGATGAGTGTAGTTACTGAGACGGACAAAAAAACTGAAGCTAAATTTCATCAGCCAACTATGTTCTAGAAGTAGTAAAACTTTTCAAGTAAAAACAAAACCAAATTAGCTCTTTCTTGAAAGAGCATAGAGCCCCATAAAACACCAGTTATCTATTTATTCATGAACTTGAATACATCTATTAACTATCTAGTGAAGAAAAAAGCACGATACTTACTTCTCGAGCTTTATATAAACACTTGCAGCAGCACGGTATAGATCAAATGCCATCTGTGCCTTCCCATCCTCTTCCAGAACTTCACAAGCATCAGTGTAAAACTTGACAGCTTGATCAGGTGCAGCATCTTCTAGAGCACTTCAGTTAAGTTTATATTTTTCTTAGTTATGGGAAAAGGTCATTTGATAAGCCAAATAAGTACAAAACAAGCAAAATATCTCTGTAATGCAAGCAGGAAACATGTAACTATGCGAAGCTTAAAATTGAAGTTATCTTTTGAAAGTTTGTTTATTGTAACCTATCCACAAGAGTTCTTTTTTCAAATAAATTCTCACCAATTGTAGGTCCTGAACCTTTGCAGAAAGTTAAGTGCAGATATCAAGTGATACCTCTTAGAGAAACGAGATCAATAAAACAAACTAATGAACAGGGATGCGGAAGGACAAAAAGAATGCATTCTTCAAAAGCCTAGTGGAAAATGTGATCTGCACTCTAACCGATTCATGGAACAAAGGCCATACTTGATTGGAGCACTCTACATCTCCAACCCCCGACCCCTCTCGTTTTCTTTTTGCCGTGCAACATATTAACTCGACATAAACATGAATTCAGACCCATTTGTCCATTTAGCATCATACATTAAATATATGAATTTGCACATCATAAAGTATCACTTAACTTAGTTGTTTAAAATTTTTTAAGTATTCTGGCAGTTTAAATATAACACAAGTAGAGTCAAATAGTCGGGTTTTTCTCAATGTATCAATAAATTGTCAAAAAACGGGCATGTTTTAAATTATAGATAATACTGCCTTTCGATGAAATATGATTATTGAAGTTTCAAACTTGTCAACCAACTATACTGTTATTTAATAACTTGCCAAATGTATTATATGTTATTTATTTTTCAACAAAGCGCATGCTTATACCGAGGGAAATGTCGGCAATCCACATGGCCCTATGAGTGACATACACATGATATGTTGCTTATGGAGGTATGGCTTGAAAGTAACTGAAGGTTCCTTCAGGGTGAATTACATCTTAGTTTGTCAAATTAAAGAAATCTCACATGCTTATACAAGACTAGAGATACTTCAAAGATGTAATAGAGCGATTGTTTGCCCAATTGTCTAAATGGGGATATATTGTCAAGAAAAACACAATCCTATTTACAAATAAAACAAAGAATAAGAGAAAAAGAAAGAAGCTTTTCATGTAAAGGGATTATTACGGCATCACAGTTTCTCAAGCTTCAGACCCTTTACCTTGAAAATCTGTTGCTTTTTAAACTATTTCATTATTATCTGACCTCTTTTCTGCTCTAAGAGTACTAGGAGGTGAAACACTTCTAAGCTATATGAAAAGGATCCTCTATATACATGAAGTTCTGAGCATCCCTATTAAACTACACTACAGTTTACCACAAACTAAAGCCAAAAGTACTGTGAAGTTCATAACATTCTAATAACACAATCAATCTACAACTCCGCATTAAAGGAACTAAAGGAACACGTAATTGCTCGCAAAAGTTGTATCAATGAATATGCATTTACAGTTATGGACAAATATCAGCAGTAAAGGGAACATTTGAAACCACAATGAAGTAGAGGAAAAAAATTTAAGATTTTGAACGGTGTCTAATTTATACATACCGAGCGCCCTTTGCTAGTGCATCTGATGCAGGTTGAGACCTTCCACATTCAATGTACAATTCAGATGCCCGTCTATAAAGATCAGCAACTTCATTCCACTTGCCTAATTCTTTAGCCAGGGAAGCAGCAGACTCCATATGTTTTGCAGCATCCCACGGCCTGGTTTTCTTGTCAAGGATTTCCAGAAGTGATTAGAAAAAGAGATCATAACAAATAGTCAAAATATCTCATTGTAAAATTAATCACAAGGATACGAAGAGAGAATCTCTTGTCCTTTAGAAGCTTTCTCAAATGAATCTTTTGCTTTCTCATAATCCTTGGAAATCCTAAAACTGTTAGCTACAGGAGAAAAAAAAAAGTAGAGTCAAAGAAATCATGAATATGTCAAATTGCCTATCTAAATCCTCTCCTGCAATACCAATAACTGAAAGATGAGCACCTACCTGCCTGCTCATACAAAGCTGTGGCACTTTTCCAATCAGCACTCCATCTCGTGACAGTAAGTTTCGTTCTAGGAAAAAATAAGACAAAGAAGCATTAGCTGCAGAAATTTTCTGTAGTCTACAAAATTTCAGAAAATTTTCATAATATGTTTGCCAGTGCTACTGCTATTTAGTGAAAAAACAATGCAATTATTTTCATACAAAACACATCATGCAAAGCTTAAACGCCGTTGCTTTATTCCATATTCATCCATTTTAAAATTTTACCATTCTTAGTACATTCTACCTCCAAAATCTCTTTTTAGTTCCCCAGTTTATCAAATAATTTATAGTTTGTTACATTTTAAATACACTACAGTATAGCCTGGATAAATGTTCTGGATGGTGAATGAAAGAAGCATGATAATGTGCACATAAATCAAAATGGTTATTGGGTCTGCTTTCTCTGATGCCTTTTTGCTTTGATTTTAGGGCATGATTCCTTCGCGTTTGCGACGGCATAGGAGCTACTGTTTCAGTAGTATTCTATGAGCAACCACTTTGTACATTCATGATTCAAATGTTAGGTCAGTTTCAATCCATCTGTTTCAGTGTTATTCTGAAGCAACCACTTTGTGTATTTATTGTCAAAGGTCATGTTTGTGTGCTATCCATCCCCATTCATACCCCAATTATTGGGACCTAATGGGTTATGTACTTATGTTGTTGTTGTTGTTGTTGAATAATTATTATAAAAAATAAAAAAATAAAAACTATGCAGCAATCGCTCTTCCATAATAAGGAACTTCTTTGCCAAATTCAAATAAGCGAATCGATACTTCTCCAATTAATTCAAAAATCATTTTACACATTAATACAATCAAAAAATACAGATTTTTGCCTAGTTCACAGCTAAAAAAAAGCACAATAAAACCTTGAACATTAATCCACACAAATAAACTCTTCATCAACTAAAAAATATATAGTAGGCGAGGAAATGGCAATGAAGAGGGGGCGTGGGGGGACTTACAGTTTATCGGCTTTGGCGATCAACTTATTGGGATCGGAAGATGACGACATCTTTGTTTGATCTTTGGGGTTCTGCAGAAAGTCCTTCCCCAGCTCAAACTCAAATCACCTAATAACGGTTTTCTTCTTTGGACTAGTAGATGGAATCTGGATTATTATTATCCCGACTGTCCAGCCTTGCCTTTCCAAACCTATTTTCTTTAGATTTTGTTCAATATGGATATGGTACAGATTTACAAACTGTCTTTTATCTTAGCGTGAATCAATTTGTAACGCATAATTAACTGACCTTGCTAGGCTACTAGAATTATTGACTAAAAGATTGACTAAAATAGTTTTTTGGACCTTTTTACCCTTATAGATGGGTGAATCCCTTATACCAGCAGGGGATAGATAGTCATTTAACATCCTCAATCTGGGGGTTTAGAGTTTCTATCCCCAAAATTCTAGGAGTAAATCATTTTCCTTAACTTTTTTATGCTACACTCTCTCAACAAAAGGCAATTCCCATATATAATACGACTCAAAATTGGAATTCGAGATCTTGCAATAATGGTTTCGATAATTTCGTATTATTTTTAAAAATATATTTTAATTATACAAACTTTAATTTATATATCTTCAAATTAAATCAGATAATTCAAATTTTATGAGTGAATAATATTATGATTAAAAATATTACAGAGAAGCGATATAAATAGTGGCATACAGAGAATCCAATGTGCTAGTTTATCAAGGGCGGTTAGCATTTTTGGCTTAGTGTTTCCGAGTCGAAACGATAGGTTGTGGCTTCAACCGTTTTTACTCTGATTAAAATAATTCTTCAATTTAAATTATGTATTTAAATAATAATAAAGGGAACTGGAGCATTGAAATTGAGGACGGACGAGAATTTATAAAAGGATTTTGGAAAAGGCTAATTTGTAATTATTGTCCCTAAACAATTTATGAATCAGGTATAAGGTCCTTATCAAATTTTTCTGGACATTAAAATCTTCAAACAATTTACGATTTGTGTGTAAAGTCCTTCTGTAAAAAAACATGTTAGTCAATTGTTAATTTAAAATTTTTATCAAGTCAACGAAAATATTTCAGGGATATAATTGGTACATCATAATTAAAACATCCCACCCCATACCCCCCGCACGCCCACCCCCCCACCCCCCCACCCCCCACCCTCACCCCGGTGAACTCCACTCACTCTTTTCTCCATCTTCTTCAACAACCATCCACCCTACCCACCTCTTTTCTTCTCAAGAAACATCAAATCTCACCTCTCTCCATCTCCTTCAACAACCATCCACCCTACCCACCTCTCTTCTTCTCCATCTTCTTCAAGAAACATCCAATCTCACCTCTCTCCATCTCCATCTCCATCTCCTTCAACAACCATCCATCCTACCCACCTCTCTTCTTCTCCATCTTCTTCAAGAAACATCCAACCCCACCTCTCTCCATCTTCTTCAACAACTATCAAATCCCAAATTTGCAATTGCTCCAAGAAATATAATAATTTTTTTTAACAATTATTTTGATATTTTTGGGTTGTTCTTGATCATTAATTTTGACCAATTTGATGATTTTTGGACTATTCTTGATCATTAATTTTTAGGTTAGCTTTCTTAATTGTTTTATGAATTTGTCTAGCTAATTTTGCCATTGTCAATTTTGATTTTTTTTAATATGTTCTTGAACTCAAAATGTCCAATTCTTGGTGGTTCTTGGAAGGATATTGATATTTATTCTTGCTTCTTTGTATTTGGGTATGGATTTTTGGAATTTTCATTTTTGCGTTTCTGCATTTTTGTTGATGGATGAAGGAGAAAATTGAGTTTGTTGATGGATGAAGGAGATAATTGGGTTTCTTCATTTTTGGTTTCTACATTTTTTTTTTCTGCATTTTTTTGGGGGGAAGAAGGGGTAGTGATGGGGATTCATCTGAAAGAAGGAAAAGGAAGTGGGGGTGCGTGGGGTTTGAAGAAAAAAGTAGAGGTGGGATGCAAAGTACCATATTACCCATATACATTTTTGCTTTGATTTTATTTTGGAAAATTGGCAAATTTAGTCCCTATTCTACATTTTTCTCACGCAACGGGTCCCCAATCTATTTTTTTTCATAACACTCCTCAAACATTTTGCGTTTGGCGGAAGTAGTCCTTCCGTCCACTTCTGTTACGGTAAAAATGATTTTGATTTATTTTTTAAAGTTGTTACAAAACGACCAATTTACCCTTCTCCTCATTCCCCAAATCAGTCAAAATTGGTGAATTTCATCCCTTAACAATTTGCGATTGGTTGTTTTGGTCCCTGATTTTTTTTTTGACGTTGTCCATGGAGGACTTCCGGCAGCGAGTGGCTGCCGCCGCCACTCCATGTCTGATGTCCACTATCACCACTCCATAACCTCCTTCAAGCTCTAAAATAAAATTGCAGAAATAAAATTAACCCAAGACGTACCCAAATCAAGAAACAAAAATCCCAATCAAGATGAAGAAGCGGAGATGGTGGAGTGTCGGTGGTGGGGGTGGTGGTTCGCAAAGAGGGGGAACAGGCAAAGGGGAAAGGATAATGTCGGTGGATCTTTTCATCTCCCAACAATATGTTATACCAATTATGCCCCTACAAATATTTTGGTTGACCCGATTAAAATTTTGAATTAACAGTTGACTAACATCTTTTTTGACGGAAGGACCTTATACACCAATCGTAAATTGTTTGAGGATTTTAATGTCCAGAAACATTCGGTAGGGACCTTATACCTGATTAATAAATTGTTTAGGGACAATAATGACCAATAAGCCAAATTCATGTTGACTATCACTTTTTAGACAGAAGGACCTTACACACCAATCGTAAATTGTTTGAGAATTTTAATGTCCAGAAAACATATTTTGGGACCTTACGTCTGTGTTATAAATTGTTTAGGGCCAATAACGACCAATTTGCCTTTTGGAAAAATATTAGAGGATGAATTTGAAAATAGGTGAGAAGATAATGAAAGGATAAGTGAAATCGTTATGTTAAAGGAAATGAAAGATGGACTTTTGCTGTTGTTTTTGGTAATGATCAGTTGAAAAAACTATAAGTTCCAAGGCAAATTCTTAATGCGGATATAGAGAAGAAGAAAAATGTTTTAACGTTTAACGTAAATTAGCAGAAGAGCTAAATCATGTAATTATTTGTATTTTCGTATTATTAGGAATCTAAATTGTTCTAGTCGTGTCTAACTAAATGAATTAAAGTTGTGGTTCCAGATTTACAGAATTTAATTAAATAAACTACTTCGTTTTAAATAGGTTCCACTTTCACATCTCACTCTTAGTAGATAAATAATTCAAAAGAAAATAGAATTATGTTGAATAATTAGAATAGACAAATAAACTAAAAACTACAAATGAGAATGAAAATAAAGCTCAAAACAATAATAAGTTTAATAAAAACTATTTGTTTTTTTTATTATGTGAAACTGTGTTATAAACTATTCCATTCAGTAAATTTTAATACAATTAAAGAAGATGGTCTGAATAATCTGCATTAACTTCAACAGTTGTTCAATAAAATGATATGCACATGGCAAATATTTCTCCATTGATCCTCCTCAGGTTTACAAAGTTCGACAAGGTTATTAAAGAATATAAGACCTCTATATATTCGTAATAAAAATCGACAAAATTCATAACGAATTCCCATATATAAACTGATAAAGGGATAGAACACACCCAATACTGAATCAAAATTATCCTTTTGTATACATGCTAAAAGTCCGCCTGAAGCACATGTTTCAACTGGTTTTGTATTGTCTTTGGTTGGAATGGTAGCTTTCCTAAGGTAGGAAAGGAACATCCCTTTTCGTCTGTGTATTTAGCTACTTACAGTCAAAAAGTCCGATTTATGATCTCTTGTGCGGACATTGGAAAAATGCTGCTGCTTCTCGTATTCTCGTATTCCTGTCATCAATGTTTCCATTATTAACGAAAAAACCAAGAGAAGTGTCGTAATATGCAAATAAACGCACCTTCAAATTCAAATGGGCGGTCGGTTTAGGTAAAATACGAGAAAATTTATAAAAAAACACGAGGGATTTAAACAGCATAAATAGAGCGAATTGGTCTTGAATTATGTATCGTGAAGTTCATTAAGTATTGTGTCTGGGGAATAGAGTGGATGGTTGCTACCGAAAAAACAAGCCTTGGTATGAGAGCATGATGCAATCAAGAAGTTCGATAACTCTTTACCATCCTTTGATCGATAAATTATTCTAAAAAGGGAAAAGAAGATAGCTTACCTACAAATCTAAATTGGAAGAAGATGTGCTCTTTCATCATGACCCACAGGATGACTAGCCTGTAAAACCGAAAGAGATCAGATGTATCGTAAAAGATACTAAAACCATATAAGAAAACATTTCCACAAGTGTTAGTTCAGGCTTACCTCATCGTGTGCCCCAGCAGCCATTTCTACATAAGAGTCTTCCTTAGAACTGGAAATAAAATCCACTTTCATAAGTGTGTTCAAGGGGTAAATAGATGATATTGTGCTTAGAGAGAGCAAGGTGTTTATTCATCATATCGGGTCTAAAAGCAAATACCTGAAGTTAAGTTGACTATTTACTGAATTATAACTTCCATTTTGAGCTTCATCCTTAACCTTGGAAATAGATGAAAAGAACTGGAAAATAGAAGAATATCTCATTCTAAGTCACCATAGATTCCAAATAAAAACAGAACAGAATGTAAGAAACTCATAATTTATATCTTAAGACACAGTGAAGAACGAGCACAAACAAATTGACAACAGGATTTTTTTTATTTTTTTTTTTGATAACAAAAACAAAATTGACAACAGGAGTTCCATTAAGAGAGCAAAGTGGAAAGTTCTGCCTTCTGCTAAGTACCTGGTGCATCGAGATGAATACAATGGAGATTCCCAAAACAAAGTTTACAGTCAGGGTGTGACCAAATAATACTGCAGAAGCTATTCCAGTAAAAATTGTTGCCACAGTAGACGAATACTTCTTCAGAATTGTATCTACAGGAATCAAAGAGGATTCAATCAATCCCTTGAGGTTTAAAAAGCATAAATGCTGTGCTACACTGCAATATGAATAAAAATAATCCTCGAGACATGAAAAGTTGGCAGGACACATTTCCACTCTACACTTAATGTCAACAGCATAGGTTATGTTTATGAGTATGGTCAAGAGCCTGTTAATTTTACTACAACATTTCTGTGATCCAAATTCCATGGCAAGAAAATAGCACTATTTCTAATGATAGAAGAGGAGATTAGGGACTCTGATTTTCCCTCAAAGCGAATTCTTCTACGGTAGAGAGCATGTTCCTCAACTCAATTTCTACACAGAGGAGCAATAATTTGCTGTCGATTTTGGAAAATGCAGAATCACCAACTGCGGTTAAAAAATCAATTATCATAATATCATCAAAGCCCAAATATAAAGACATAATTGAAGTAAAATCCAATGTCTAATGAGTAGTATGGCAGATTTCACTGTTAGCTGAAAGGCTTCTGTAAATAGGTCTTTTAGCATTTAAATAGGTCTAAACCTCGAAAAGCAACCACGTTGAGCTAGAATTTGATTCTTAGGCATTGTTAATCAACAACAAAAAGCCACCGACAAGCCTCTGAATTATAGCCTCAAGATCTCCAGACAACATAAACTAATCTCAACCTCTTAAAGGAAAAAGGCATCCGATTTTGGATTTATGTGCAAAGCAGAATTCAAAAAGTTTTCCCAAGTACTAGAAGTTCTAAATTCATCGAAAACATCTATTGAAGTTTCCAGTAACAAGTAGAAAATAGGAGCATCCAACTGATAATAAAATTTCAAATGTGGTACTTTCTCAATCAAATAGAGGTAACACAAAAACATCAACAATAACATAATCCATTAAGTCTTCAATAATTAACCCATTAACCCATCAACAATAAAAAAATAAATCAAATCTTGTTAAACTAATGGATATGTAATTGACTGTTTAATGGAAGAGCTGTTGTGAGCACCTGCGTATTTGAAGAAAAATGAAGACAGAATCCCTTGAGCTGCATTGTTGCATATCAAGAATATAGTTGCCCTGGAATGTCCTTGCAAAATGTCCAAACTTTCAGGTCCTACAGAAGTGCAATACATTATTGAATGATCATCAATAAAATAGGAGAAAAGCAAACTTGCAGTATGAGCCAAATGTTATTTCTACTGTAAAACACCATTTTACAAAACCTTACAAGCAAAAGATGCACGGCATCACTTCTCTCAAACAAAAAGACTAATTTACCATAACATAATGAGCATTTCCAGCAAAATTACAGAAACTTAGCACTTTATCCACAGATGCATGTCATATGACCTGTTTAGCATCTGATGTTTTTAGGGGAAAAAAAAGTTCCAACCTTGTTGCACATACCTTTGAACAATGCAGTCACAAGTATTCCTAGGAAGTTGAATATTGCACCATAACCATATAAGAATAGGTTCTGCAAAAACCAACCAATTGATGTTTTCAAGACTCGAGAGGAGAACTATAAAATACCCTTATAAATTAGCCTCAGAACAACAGAAATGGATCTCTCTTGGTGGTAAGATTAAAACCTAGAAGTTCCAATCCGCAAGGCTGAGAACCAAAGAAGGCCCTTAAACCAACAGGAATTATTGTCCTGGCCTGTTATATGTAAGAATATTTAGTACCTCACGAGCAATACTCACAGGAAGGGATAAAACATAAACAAATATTTATTAATTTGTTTTCTATTTCCCCTTCATTTTGTTTGGTTATGAGGGAGGCGCTTTAGGAGGAAATAAGTACAATAATTAGTTAAAACATCACCTGAAGGTAAATGCTCGTCTCAAATTGGCTCTTCAAAGCATATTCATTGTACACTGACGCCAGTGATGGAACAGTTACCTAACACATGGTACATCAATAAAATCAAATATGAAATACAAAATTTGGCCATTTCTTGACAGCCGCTTACATTGAGCAAATGCATAAGAGTAACACTAGCAGTGTAACCTTTATATCCAAGCTATGAGAACGTGATATCACTATCTATTACCCTCATATTCAACTCCACATATTTCTTGGTCCTAGCTTATTATTTGTTTTCCCCTCACTAGTTCTGCTGATGGAGCGTGTTTCTACCACATGAATGCATGAAGTAAGCATCCTTACTTGATATAAGGTAAGTAGCTCAATCAAATCCGTTATACTATGGCCATAGTCACTCAGAAACATAATTCAGGGAACACTATTCTACCACCGTTCTGTTTAGCAATCTAGCGAAGTCAATCTATTCCTTGTTAACCAGACCAGACAGGAAAGTACTGCTACACAAGGTGAATCTGAAACCTTTAGGATGCCCATTGTTAACTATAGTTAGTAAAAATTTACGTATAACTTGCAGCATCTATGATCGTGATTTATAACATATTAGAGTACAAGTCCCCCTTGGAATGATCATACTCTACGAGCATGTTGTAATTAAGAACAACAGCAAACGAACACAAGAAGAAACTAGTAAATAAAACAATTATCTCACTTGTGAATGACTAATTATTAACTCAACTTAGAGGCTATCAGTTGGTTCTACGTACTTCTTGCTAACATATTGACAACATGTAGCTACACAAAGCAGCATATGAATCAAAATATCAAATTTCGAGCAAATAACTTACAAATATCAACGTGTATAAATATGCTGCTGTTGCCAGAGGAAGACCCATGGCAGAAGAGCCCTCTGGTAGAGAACGAAGTTGATTTACAGAAATTCCAATAAGCAATAGAGCGAGAGCTTCCCACTGTGACAAATCATAAGTAAAGAATTGTAAAGAAACACTAGAGCAAGCTTTTGTAGTTCAAATAAATTCCCAATTTGGGACGTGCAATAATCCTCAACCCCCTCCAAAGGGCAAAAAAGGAGGAAAAAGTAAATAGATTTCCATGGTTCTCAATAAACATAAGTCCCAAAATCAACTATAAAACATGTATTACACAAACCTGAAGTACGGAAAATCGACGTCTCATTATCATCTTCAATAAAACTGCGATTACCAACAGCTGCACATATTAGTAACGGAAGTTCATCAAATCAAACAGACCAAATAATAATAGTAATGATAATAACAACAATAATAATGATAATGATAATAATAAATAATTGTTATTATAATAATAGTAATAGCAACAACAACAACGATAATAATAATAATAAGCTACAGCCTCCACACACAAAATAAAACATGATTCGAAATATCATTCACAGGATGGTCATTTTATAGGCAAAAAAAGACCAACAGTCAAAAGAAACTGTCTTTGTGAAAGTATTCTAACAGAAACAAGTTTCTTGAGCAAATTGACTTGGTGAAAATAGAGGCAAATGTATGGTTCACGTGATTGAAACTGAAGACAAATTATGTTAATTAGGACTAAGCAGGCAGTTCAGAAGGAGAACAAGACAATATTGTGGGATTTCTTCAAGCATTCGGGTGTTTTGCGGAATGGAATACATCACAGTTGCGCAAATATTTCATCTGGAGTGCTACACAGAAACGAATACGACCAGATGGGTTTTATGGCATGTTGCCCCATTTAGAAGCAACTAAAATAAAAAAAGTTGCAAACATTCTCCTCAGATTCAGAAGTTAGTCTGTGCAAACAATACTTATAAAAGTTACGCCTCAAGTTAGAGAGAATTAAAAGTCAAAACAGGTAATCAGGTGGAAGGCAGCAGTAACAAGAAACTTCTTACACATTCCACTAACATCTATTCACTGTGAGTAGAAAATCTCCTGCTCATTTTCCCTACTTCATTTATCTGTTGCTTTCAGTAAATGAGACAGGTATGACATCTCGTAATGATATTCCCCAACTCTTTACCTCGCTGGGCAAAAAGAAGGAAATGATGACCATCAAATCATACCCCCAAAAATGTGAGCAGAGTAGCTCTGCCATAGCATGGAATGTCAAGTTTGAGCCAAGGCAATTTAAAAATTTATTAATTCAGAGCATACTGAGACTCGGGTAACTAAATCATATGACCGTCCTTGTGGGACTGGTCCCACAGTTCTCTCACATTAATTGAGCAGAGTACACATGTGCAAATAGGTCTTGCTCAATCAATGTGAGAGGGATGTAGAACCAGTTAAAAAAGGATCTTTCTAAAATTGAATTTCCCTGAGACTCTATCATCATAAAGAACAACGTCTTTCACTATCAAATTCGTACAAAAGGAAAAAACTATGTTGAAGAGAATCAAATTCAATGATATATGAAACTGAGGTATTATTCATTAAAAAAAATCAAATTCAAAGTGATTCATCAAAAATAAGAAATTCAAATTCAAAGTGGCGACCGAATTGGATACTTGTACTAACCAATTGATGCCTTTATGAGAAACCTATTCATATGCCAAGTTGAGAACGGAAGTGCCAATTCCGTTCTCGGATGACGTGGCAAGGCGCGTCTGGGATGTGCCACGTCAGCCCACCACTTCCGTTCTCCCCCAGGACGGAAGTGGCACTTTTGTTCTGGCAAAAAATGTTGTTCCAAAAAAAAAGACTATCATGGTTGGCCCTTTCTGCCAAACCATGGTCAGTCCAATGCAATGCCCTAAACTCTAAAGATGACTTTTCATAATGTTGGGTTAAAATGGTGGCTCCTAGACATGCTAAAGCAAAATAGACACTAAGAGGTTAGAAAAAGGAAAAGAAAGCAGTAGGAAAGCCGAGATTATTTCACGGCTCCGCGACAAGTTTTTTTAAGGGTAGTACACAATAACTCTTATAGCACTGGAAAACCTCTAAGCGGGGGAGAAATTGCAGCAAATTCTAACCCTAAGGGATGCAACCTTTTGTATAAAAGGTCAGAATCAGCATTAACAGGAGCAGCAAAATACTGTTTAGTACAATCATGTTAGATGATCATATGTGAGAGTGAGCAAGGACATCCTTCCTCATCAAAGTAAATAAACCGTTGAATTAGAATACAAGAGCTGAACTTCATCATACACACCCTAGCCACCTTTTGCAGTAAACTTATACTATTCTATAAAGTATTAAAAAGCATCATTATGGTTGTTCTTCCAAAGCAGCCCAAGAATTCATCAAATGAAACATAAAAAGGTCATAGTATTAACATATTTACCATAGAATTAATGAGAATTGTATTACCTTCAGATTACTGAGCATCTTCACTGTTGCAGGAGTAAAATACAGCTGCGCAGAGAAGATTTATGCATCAGGAAGACATTCATAGTCATTTAATCTGTAAACTCTAACGTGTGCATTTTGAAAAGAAAATGATTAATAAAGAGATCCACACTTGTTGATCTTGATTCGTTGGTTCAGGAACTGCATAGTTTAGGTTAGATGAAACAACTAAGGAGCAATGGTAGGGGGAAAAAGTTAAAACCAAGGACTTAAATGTTTTAATCTGAGCGAAAAGTGTTCCGTTATAGAGCTGTCCAATCATCGTATTATGTTAAGTCCAGCAACAGAAATCCATTGGGACATCAATTTTAATCATCTAAATCTGTGAAGAGATTTATATTGCAAGGAAATTTCATATGATGGGTAAAAGGCTACGAGAAGTGACAGAATAACCACTCAACTTCTTCACGGCGAATGTTGCAATGGAACTCATTAGATGATATAAGATTACAAGGTGCCACATTATGCACTTGCAGTAGTCCTCAATCTACTTTTACAGGTTTCATACTTTTCTAGCCAATGTGTAGCCAAGTAGAGAAAAACAGAATGTGCAAAGGAATGAGCAGCATGGGCTGAGGGGAGCTCCCATGAGTGGTAAGACAGTGGCATTACAAACGGAGGGCCATGCATGTTAACTGTTACCAATCCAAACATACTAGGGAAAAGAAAAGGACAGCTTTCTTGTTATTCAATCACTTCACACAAATTTAAAAATTCTTCACTACTAGAAACTGAATCACAAACTAAATGGTAGCGCTTATTTCCTACCAATTGAATGGTAATCAAAACCATTATAATAATAAAGTTTAGTACTTGGGCAAGAAAATATTATAAATCATTACCTGCATTATAAACTTCAAATAGTTGTTTATAGCATAAAGAAAAGCTGGAACAGCTAAGAGGACATTGTTCCGTGCAGCCTGCAGGCAAATAAGAATACAAAATTGTTTCAATGTAAGTTCTTCATTGACTCAAAGAAGTTGTATCCTTAGAATTGGTATTTGCAAAAGATCAAGAAAAAGGGTGGGGGGAGGAGGGAATGAAAAGAATGAAAGCAATGGAACAAAGTTTGTGACGAGCCCCCATGAAGTCAGTAAAATGCAAGCCTTTTAATTTTAGAAAACAACTAAGAACCATAGTAATAAATCTATTTTACAAGCTATGGCCAGAACTTTAGACACCAACAATCATCTTCACCTAACCAATTCCAGATCTAAAATTTCTCCATTCATGAAAGGGAACCCAGCAGGAACTTTCAATGAAACCATAATAGACAGAGAAAACAAAGGTCTAATATCATGTACTGGAAGTAAGTAAAGCTGATGAATTCTATCCACTAAAAAAAACCAACTTCATATACTTCCTAGACGGTAAGTGAAAGGCTGAAAACTTCAGTCACACAGGGCCAAAACCAAATTCAGGGTTAAAAAAATCTTGCCTGCACGAATGTAGAAACAGAAAGCAGTCGTTTCTCACCAGCTTTTTGATTCCGTGCCTGCAAAATATGTTAGCAACTAAATATTCAGACAAAAAAGTTCAGAGGTACTAGCTAGTAGAAAGATAGCAACCCTTAAAAAGTTTACTGAGTAAATTTAGTTGTATGTAGACTATGATTGTTCCACATGTAACTACTTTTCTTTTGGTCCCATATACATGTGGTTGTAGTGCTCAATATGGGACAATCATCTTGATGTAATCCAGACTCATCTTTCTAATCATTGTACTTTCAAGTGCAATGACGTCCATAATAATGCATTGAATGATCTGAGTCATCTGACAAAGCTTCTAATCATTGATTCTGATCTCAAGTGCTGCACATTCTCTTCTATCAGCTAAATAAATGAATAATTTTCCGCTCACGTTTTAGTTCATTGTAGGAATGTTATCCAAAACAACAACAAAGCCTTAATCCCAAGTAATTGGGGTCGGCTACATAAATCAATATAAATTTCAGTGTGGCTGTTCGCATGAATACATTCCCTCCACTTCCTTCTGTCAAACACCATACCCTCATCCAAGTCTAACAAATCTATATCATTCTTGATGACTAGGAATGTATTCATATAATTCAATATACATCTAGAAGAATGCATCATATAAAACTTTAATATGATAAAGTTCATAGTGTACCTGGATACAAAGCATAACCACTGCAAAAATAACTTTAGTAACCTCGGTCAAGAAGTTCACACTAATTGGACTGAACTTGAAACTCCCATCAACCTTTGACATATATACCAAGATAGGCTGCAAAAGTACACAACAGGATGAAGCCCACAGTTTAGTCTTATATCATAATAACAACAATCAAGAAACTAAACTATTAATAGCTTGGGTTCTAAAATGAAGAGAACATGTCAAAGTTCTACACTTTTGAAGATGTCAAATACCAAAAGCAAAATTGGCTTCATTATTAAACAGGAGAAAAGCAAATTTGCCATCATAATCTAACTTGTTGGTATTGGCATTTTGTAAGATCAAATTGTTCTTCTGCCGCTTCTATATGGAACCCAAAACAGGTATAAATCATGTCTAATACTCAAAAATCCGATTACATAAAGGACTTAGAGACTTCATAAAAGAATAAAAACTGAGTGTGCAAACACATCTAGAAAGATGGATCCTTTCAGGACAAGAGGCTAAAGTATACACTTGAAAATCATCAGTACCTCTTTCAGCTTACTTGATTACAAGAATTGTGTGATGTTAATTTAAGCCCCAGTTGTTTAAATCTAGGTTGATCTTTCCTCGAACCCTATATATCCATAAAACTAGCTAAGATGAAATGGAGATTGCTGCAATGTGACACTTTACTTTGCTATCAGCTTTACAGTAGCACGTCTAAGCATCTGATTGATGAGCTAAGACAAATCAAATAGCAACTACAGATATTCTAACAGACGCCAACAAAATTACTCTCAGGAACTCCAATGAAAAATTAATTTAGAGGATTCATAAGTCTCAAAATTAAAATCAATACTGAAAGTTTTACACAATTAACTCGCGCATCAGGTGCACCGCAGTTCCTAAATTACTGAAACAATTATCATAATAAAAAACAATTATATTACAAAGCAATTATATTAAAAAACATTTTTAACATAAAACAATTATATTACAAAGCAATAAAAAAAACTCATAAGTAAGCATAAGCTAAAACATCATTGAAATAAACGGAAAAAAATCACCTGTAATCCAACTAGAATGCAATCACCACCTACAAGGAAGATAGTAAAAGCACGAGATTTCAAACTAATACGAGTGCGGTGGCGATCGTAAGCCTTATATACACCTCTGGAGCTCGGCGACACCAATTTGGAATGGCAGACACTGCATTCCGCCATTCCATTCAAATCCGTCTTCATCAATACACAACCAAAATCAACACTAAAATACAAAATTCGAATCAAAATTTTGAAGATATCAAAGGAAATTGAGAGTGATGTAATGGATCTGAAGAAAGTTGAAATGGATTTGATGAATTAGGTCAAAATGTTTAGAGAGAGAAAGTTGTGAGGTGAGAGAGGAGGTTTGGATCTGAAATTTGAAGAAGGATGAATAATAGTTGTGTTGTGTGTAATGTAATCAAGAGTTGGATTGGTGATGTCGCCGAGTCTACACTTCTTTTTTGTGTTTTTTTAATAAGATGATAGAAAAAATGGAATTTATTAAGAGGACTCATGAGAGACTGACTCGGTGATTTGAGTCTCACTCACTCTTTCCATACATTTCTCACATAAATTAAAAATGAATTTACTTACATATATAAACTTTACTCAATTTATTTGACAGTTTGACCCTTGTGCTGGACAGGTTTTGTCAGTATTGTAGAATATTATTTTTGCCTTGAAAACAGGTGTTTTTTTGCTTAAAAATAGGTGTTCGGTGAATCGGTATTTTTTAAAATCAATCTCAACCGTCAAAATTTTAATTCAACGGGTGAAAATCCGTTCCGCACATACAGAACATTTGTCGTTCCACACTGGAGTCCTAGTGTCGATAACATTAGAAAGTAAGAACGTCCTCAAACCTGTAACCCTAGGGGTGGTGGTTTAGTCATACAAGTACAATATTAGGATTGAATGATCCCACTTTCTCTAACGCTCATATCTATACTATCTCATGATTTGGATAAATCTGGACACATGATCTATTAAAACATGATTTATATCATACTTAACTTTCCAAAATAAGGTTAACTTTAGATTTTTTACATTAAATTAAAAATTCTATAAATAATAAAATTAAAAGCAAAATGACTAATATATAATTATTAACTACTCTTCTGTAAATTAAAATAATGGTTAGAAGAAGAGTAAAAAGAATAGTAAAATTTGCATGGGCAGCTCAGCGATTTTCGGTGACAGATTGTGATAATGATTGAATATTAATAGTTACAGTGTAAAAGTTTCAATTCTTCAATTGAAGACGGCTCTTGTGAACACTGGGTTCCAGTTCTCCTATTTAAGGGATAGTTGAGTCACCCTAATTTATCCATCCTATCACAGTGTGAGGATCACAACGAGAAATTTCGCCTTTTAAGGCAAAAAAAAAAAGATGATAAAAATAGTGAAAGTTCATTAAACAAAACCACCGTACTCCTCTCTACTTAAATAAACCACCCCCGAAAATTCCACCACCGCCACGATCGCGGATACTGACTCTACCACCACCATGCCTACTGACCCAACAATCCCCCTCCCCAGTCACCAAAATCACCGAGCATCCGCCTCCGGTTCGGCCGCCGCTCCAACCACCACCGTTTTAATCGAAGGATCAGAGGAGGATTCGATGCTATCCAAGTCCGAGTTCTTGACTCGGCACGAAGTATTGAAACGTAGGGCACGACGAGTCAAACAACTGAGTAGAATTTATAGAGACCATTATTGGGCATTAATGGAGGATTTAAAGCACAAGTATCGAGAATATTTTTGGGAGTATGGTAAAAGCCCCTTTCAAGATTACCTAGATTGTAATAATAATAATAATCATATTAAGAGGGAGAATGAGGAGGATTTTAATGTTGAGGAGAATGATAATAATGGGAGCTTTAGTAGGTGTCGAGTTCAGGGATGTAAGTCGAAAGCTATGGCGCTTACGAGGTTTTGCCCTATTCATATATTATCGGACACAAAACAGAAGCTTTACAAGTGCTGTACTTTCTCTGTCAAAAGGTTTGGATTTTTCATTCCCAGCCATTTACTTTTTTTTTGGTTTTGGCAAATTATTGTTTGTATTGTGGTATTTTATTTGCTCAATTGAAAAAAAAAAAGATTGGAGAAAAATACTTATATATATATATAAATTATTTTTTGATTGTTGGATCAAAAAATTGGGATCAAACAAGGATCAAAGAGTATAAAATAAAAATGATGGTTAGAATTTGATGACATTATTCCTTCTTGATTCAATTTTTTTGATCCCAATTTTTTGATCCAATAATCACTACCCATTATTTATATATATATTTTTTTTCTATTAGTAAACTTTTATTTTAGTTTATCATATACCTAAGTATTTTTCCTCAAATTAGTGTCTGGCCGTGGTTTCCGGCCAGTTTTAAGCATTATTTTTGCACACGTCATCGCCCCTAAGGGTAATTCTGTTCATTCAAGTCCTCGAGTATGGCAACTCGTGCAAAAACATGCTCAAACTTGCTGGAAACCACCAGGTAGACACCAATAGCGGCTTGAGGTATAGACACTAAAAGAAAAGTTTACCGATGGGAAAAGAAAAGTATAAATAGTTTACTTATGTATGAAATGCGATTGGCGCTGCTGGGTTTTTTTTTGGGGTAGTGGAGTCAATGCTAATGTGATTTCAGTGAAAGAAAAAGGCAGAGAAAAACAATTGAGTAAGGTACTTGATGCATGTTTAAAATTGGCCTTCTTTAGACTCGATGAGTTCCTTATTATTTTTTTCCTAGCTCGACAGCTAGTGATCTTTGAATGTCAATCTAAATTGTTGTTTGAAAATGTAAGAGATCACTTTAAGAACATAAATGAATTAGTAACCTAATTTTACAAGAGAAAACTTTAAAAGGTGGATGCTGGAAATGTGGTTTGGAGCTGCGACATCTTCACTTCTATTTGGATCTTGCGTTCTAAATGATCAACAAATTTTTCATATTTGTGGATATCTAATATGTTGATTTTCCGTTTTGTTGCAAATGTCCTAGTTTAGATCATGCTGCTTATTTGGTCATGTTCATATTCCTTTTGCTATTTATTACAGAATCTAATCCTTTAACTAGGAGCATCTTCTATACCAGTCAGCCCGCAAACAAAGTAGCTTTCCCCCCCTCTTTTTGATATTTGCCTCTACCTATATCTGATTTGCACGGCGAAATCTATTGCATCTCTTCTTTGAAATCTGTATACTTATCCTTTTGTTGTGATTGTGTGTGTGGTTGCCAGTTCACAAACAGGACCTATACTCTGTAAAAAGCCTATCCTGAGATCCACTACTCCATCCTACTGTTCTCTCCATTTTCAAAAGGCTGAGAAGCATGTGGCGAGGGCTCTGAAGCAGGCTGGTCTTAATGTATCTTCTACTAGTAAACTTGCTCCGAAGTTCCATCTCATAGTTACGGAGTATGTCCGTCAGATCCAAAGTAAAAGAAGGCTTGCTCAAAAGGCTGTTTTGGAGAATGTTGCAGTAAAGGAGGAAATCAGCTGTTAAGCTTTTTTGCTGTGTGAAGATATTACTTCTACTTTGCGAGTCGGATGGTGAAAAATAAGCAATTTTGGCTCTGACAGGAATTAAGTCATGGTATGAATGGGACATTGAACCTGCGCATCTGGTGGTGTTTATAATTCTGTGTCCAAGGTAGGTAATCCAGTCCCTCTTTACTGAAGTCAATGTTGCTATATGCTAATAATGTGTCATGGTACAAGAACATCAAATTATTCACTGGCTTGGATAGTTGTCAAAAAACAAAATATCGTCAGTCAATTTTAACCTTTTTTTTATTAAAAAAAATTGATAATTGTGATGATTATTAGCTTTTGTGTTTAGTTGAGCTTGCTATGGACTTGCCTCCCGCGTAGAAAGATCTTAATTTGTTCAAAGGTCATAGAAGCATCCTTGACTAACGACTGTTTTCTTTCTTTCCAGGCGAGGAAGTTTTAGAAGTGGTGGTCCAATTATCCGGTGAGTTGTTTGAAGGCATTAATATGCTAAAATCTATAATATATAAAGTTAGGAAAAATTGAGGTAGAAATTTGAGGGAGTGTGACATGTGGCATTTTGTGGGATGTGGACCAATTACAAACTTACATGTGGCAATGTAATCTCTCTAAAATGCAAAAGATGATGTGCTCCATTAGCTAATAACTTAAGATAAAGTTTTAAATTGCTATTGAGATAAAATATGAAGTAAGAAATTTTAGCTATAAGAAATTTTAGCTCTATATATACGCACACAAACTATAAATGAGTATTAATTATAACATACAACTAATAATATAACTCATGTATTAATGTTAATTGGAATTGGAAAAGTTTGAATTATAATGAATTATGATGTTTCAAGTGACTTTTGGAGTTCTTATTCATGTAAGGGAATTTTAAAAGGCATGTATTAATGTTAATTGGAATTGGAAATTTTTTAACTATTGTTAGTTATGATGTTTCAAGTGACTTTTGGAGTTCTCATTCATGCAAGGAAATTCTAAAAGAGTTAATTATAAATTATAACTCATGTATACTTAACTCCCAAGACTCTTCAAGTTCATATAAAAAAGAAATATGAACCAACATACTTAACTTAAAGTTCATTAGTTATATTAATGAATGAAGTAGAAGAGTTTTGTAACTTTTATTATAATAATTATATTTGTGTAGTTTATTAGTCATATTAATGAATGAAGTAGAAGAGTTTTGTAACTTTTATTATAATAATTATATTTATTTAGTTCATTAGTTATATTAATAAATGAAGTAGAAGATTTTTGTAACTTTTATTATAGTAATTACATTTATTTAGTTCATTAGTTATATTAATGAATAAAGTAGAAGGGTTTTGTAGTAATTATATTTATTTAGTTCATTAGTTATATTAATGAATGAAGTAGAAGAGTTTTGTAAATTCATTCATTAATATAAAATTTTGGGTTTTTATGAATCAATGAAGTGCCTTTTTAGTTTCTTCTAACCAACTATATTTATTTAGTTCATTAGTTATATTAATGAATGAAGTAGAAGAGTTTTGTAACTTCATTCATTAATATAAAATTTTGGGTTTTTATGAATCAATGAAGTGGCTTTTTAGTTTTCTTCTAACCAACTATATAAATCAAAACCAATCATGTATTCCCTCAATAACTTAAATATGAAAAAAGAAAAATTGGATTTGATCAACTAAAAAAGAAAAAGAAAATATCAGTTTTCAATACTTTATTATTTCCCTAATGAAAGACTCTTGATATTCTATAACAATAAAAACTTTAATAGTTAAAAATATAATATAAAAAGATAGGTTTCAAAAAACCATTTTTTTTCTTCAAAGAAATGACTTTTCATATTATAAACAACAAACTATAATGACTATTTAAATAAAAAATAATCTTTCAAAAAATGGTTTTTTAATTTCTCTAAGAAAGTAACTTTTGACTTTCTCGGGAAACTAAAAAGTCTAAGAGTTTATATATTTTATTTATTGTCATTATTATTGTTATTATTTTGTCGGTTAGGAAAATTCAAGAGTTTTTTCTTCTTATAAATAATATGAGCAAATACGTCATGGTCTTCTTGGTTTTAATAGGTAAGAAATTCATTTTTTTAAATAATGCAATTCATGTTTTCACTTGATATATTAATTTATATGTTTATGAACAAACATCTAATAATTTTGTTTAGAGACAAATTATTTTTCAAGTACCAAGTTAACAGAATATGTGTCTCGATTTCCAGAACATGTTTTTGTTGATTGAAGACAGAAGCTTGCCACCTGAAAAATATGGGTAATAGAAAATTTTTATACTTGATTCAATTCTTTTCTTGCCTTTTTTTTTTCTACGTAATTATTTCCTTGCTTTTGTTTTGTTTGCTGTGTAATTATTTTCTTTCTTTTATTTGTTTGAGAATGAGGATGGATAACATGTAATACACTATAGAGGGTGAACATTTTTTTGTGTGCAGGTATAATGACTCTTAAAGGTTCCCAAAATAAGCTTCTTAAAGAGGAGCAATTAGAGAATGGGCGCAAAAAAATTGACGGGAAAAGGGGTGCTAAGTAGCTCTTTAGTGACAGAAGGCAAAAAAATGTAGGCTAAGCTTCTTTGAGGATTGTTTTTTGTATTTTGTTATATTTATTTCATTTGAATATATATTTTATATCATATGTATAACAATTATAAAATATGAAGGCTATTTTGTTTTCTAGAAAAAAATAATATTTATGATGGTTTTGTTCTTAGACAAAAAGAATGAATTAGCAAGTTTATGAATAAAAAAGTAGAGTTATATCTCTAAGTAAAATGCAAGTTAGAAAACATGTACGACATCATCAAAAGAGATACAAATTAGAAATACAACCGCGCATTGCGCGGGGATCAAACCTAGTGTAGATATACAAGGTGAACAAAGGTAATTTAAGTAGAATTTACATTTAGGTGACAAAACTATTCGGATGGTTTAAGTAGGGTTGATGCAATCGCAACAATTAATTTTTCAATCCAACGTTTGAATATAGCTAACCACATAAAAAAATTAGCTATTTCAAAATAACTATTTTTCAGGTGGGGGAATGGTAACAAAACCATTTTCAACTTTTAATAACTCAATTAGGTCAAACCATAGCCACTTAATCTCAAAGTAAAATTACAGAAACTCTAAATAAACTCCAAGAAGCTCCAAACTTGAAATAACATCAGAATTCAAATCAAACAACAGAAACTCTAGAAACATAATCAAGGATCATTTGATTCTGCATTGGACATTTGCCTGGAATAAAAAAAAACTTCATGTTAGTTAAAATGACTAGAAGCAAAAGCCGATTACTTGGTTCGATGAAAGAAACTATCTCTATCTTCTGGCTAATAAGATGGACACAGTGGAAATGGACAGTTCAGAGTTTTGTGAGCCTCTCTCTCTACCTTTTACTACTCTCTTTTTTCTCCAAATAAAGTTTTTTTCCGTTCAGAAGGTTCGAACTCGAAACCTTGATTAAGGGACCCCAAGCTCCTTGCATTAGAGACAACAAATATTGGTTCTCTCTACCTTTTACTCATAATAAAGAAGAAATAAGAGATTTTAGGATATGAAGTTTAGCTTACCCTTTACTTATGATACGAATAACGAGGTCATCGTTGCCACTGCTCCGTTGTTCTACTTGAATTTCCCTCGCAGATCTTTCAGCTGAAGAGCTGCAGTGGTGCAACTCGATGAGCAGCATATCATCAACAATTTCATTCGGGATTTCCTCCAAGGATTCACAAAAACTGAGGACCAGGGATTGAAGACCGGGAAAGCTATATCTGTCAGCATTCCAGTGCTCTAAATCAGTATTTTGAATTAGAAGCATTTTTAAACTCGGAAACCCATCTTCATTTGCTTCCCATATGGGCCCTTGGAATGCATAATCTTTCAGTTTTAGTACTTCAAGTTTTGGCAACTTACTAAGTATCTCCATTTCTGTCCATGGAAACCTGCTCCCATTTAAAGTCAATTTCTTGAGCCTTTCTGGGAAAGCTTGCAAGTCAGGCAAGTGCAGGGTCTCTCTGTTCTGAACACAGAAGGAGCACTTCAGTTTCTCAAGTTGATGGAGGTGGATGAGACTTCCAAGAAAGTGAGATGACCCATTCGGAGTGTCCAGGTCCTCTTTGATTTGGCGAATTCCGAGTTTCTTCAGATCTGGCAAACTCTTGAAAAGTTGCTCTGTGCAACTCGTGGTTCTTATTGTACTTAATGTTTGAGGGTTCATCAAACCCACAGAACTGCTTGCATTATCTTCGTCCAACAAAGGGCCAGTTAAAAGAATGGCTGCACTAAAATTCAAATGCCTTAACTGAGACATCTTCCAAATTTCAACTGGTAAAGTTGGGATTTTCCCATGTTTCCTACTTAACCACGGACCAAGAACAATTAAGGTTTGCAGATTCAAGAGTTTGGATATGGATGAAGGAATTTCACAGGCAGCAGTGAGGGCAAGGAACCTCAAATGGATAAGATTTAGTATGAGATCAGGAAAATAGTCAAAACGCAGAAAATTAATATCCAACACCTTGAGCAATTTGAAGTTGAATTTTGAAAGGGAAAAGCCAATATCAGGAATGGAACCAAATCCAACATCAAAACATAGAAAGGCGTCAAGTTCAACAGTAGGATCAGGTTGAAAGCTACTACAACTTCCAGAATGGAAACTCAGCCGACATGAGACAATGTCACCTTTTGAATGAACTTCAACATTCCTCGTTATCACTTGCATAAAATTTTCCTTTTGTGCCTCTCTCAAGGACAATTCCCGAATTGTGTCATGGAGTTGACATGTTTTTATTCCTCCGGTTGACCTTCTCTTCCCAACCAAGACTAAGTTTCTCTTAACAAGATCCTCCAAGAACCGCTCTGCCAAGTCTTCCAAGTTTCTACCAGATTCTTCCTTAATAAATCCTTCAGCCACCCATAATCTCTTCAGTCTCCAGCAGTCGATCTCACAATCTTCGGGAAAGGCTGACATGTACAGGAAGCATGCTTTTAAATGAGGAGGTAAATAGTTGTAGCTCAAGGCAAGTATATTTAAGCTCTTCTCAGGATCATTAGTTAAGACTGAATTTAGATTTTCGGCAACCTTTTCCCAACCGTCACTGGTCTGGCTCATGTTTGAAAGAACTCCACCAGTCACAAGAATAGATAATGGTAATCCTCGACACTTTTCTGCAATTTTCTTACCGATCTCAACTAATCCAGTGGGGCAAATTTTTGTCTTAAATATCTGATAACGCATCAATTCCCAGCTTTGTTCTTTATCCAGAAATCTCATCTCATGAGGAGCGGTTTTCAAGCTTGCATGGGCAGCCAAATTCTTCAGTCGAGTAGTCAGCAAGATTCTGCTCCCATTATTGTCATTTGGAAAACAAGTTATCATAGAATCCCAGGCTTGACTACTCCACAGGTCATCCATCACGATCAGGAATCTCCGACCTTTGAGTTTCTGTCGCAACTTCTCCTTCAATTGATCGGTATTCATTTTACCAGTTTCGTCATTCAGATGGCCTATATTTTGCAAAATTTCAAGCAGCAACCCTCTCAATTCATAAACCTGGGATATTTTTATCCAAGCACAAACATAGAAGTGATACTGAACTAAAAGATCAGCAAAAATCGCTTTAGCCAATGTTGTTTTACCGATGCCACCCATACCCACAATCGTGATGATCTCCAGTTGACATGGTAGTCCTGTAAGTTGATGCTTGATCTTGAGAAGATCATCATCTAGTCCCACCACAAGATTCTCTGGTTCTTTTTCTACAACATTTTTTTTAATCGGATGAAGTACTTCAATACGCTTCTCAGGATCCCTATTCTTTTTTTTGTTTTCCTCATCAATCATGAAGGAATGATCTCCTTTTGATAATCTGGGTATATAACCAAAAAAATAGAACACTTTATCTCGGAAAATTATTCGGAAGACACCAGCTCTCACAATATATTCCCACTCATAAGATGTCATTTTGGTTTCACGGAGAAGCCTAGCAGCTCGATCAAGTACTGGCCTTACTCCTAGACAATTTTTTGCTATTTGCATACCTTGATTAGTGAGTTCAAGTGGACAGATTCTATCTGCAAACACCTTGTCACGCAAATATTCCCAGGCTTCAGTAATACCATTTTGTAGCTGAAAATTCTCTTGCACTAGAGAATGAACAGGCGGATGATTATAATCACAAGTTGTAGCCCAAACAACTCGACTCGAATTATAATACTCTGGAAACCAGTTTGGAATGTGATCATAACTAGGGGCGAAGTTTGTAACCACAACAATGTATCTTTGGGATTTCAATGCTTGGTGAAATTCTTCAATCATTTCTTCAACCCTATAGTATGTCCTGTATACAACTTTTCCTTTTTCAAAATGAGATGTTTTTCCGCTTCGTTCTTCAAAATCATATGTAACTCGGAAACTTATCTTAGATCCTCCCTTAAATACTCTAATCAACACACGAGCTTCAAAGTAACTTGTAATTGAAGGATGATGAAAAAGTTCGTTAGCTAAACCATAGAGCGGAATATTGAATAAGCTTCGGTTTCCACCCACGCCATCAATTATAGAAACAAATTCCAAATTAGGCGAAAAAGAAAGAAGGCGATCAAGAATTTTATTTTTACCTTCGTCAAAATCGAAAACAATTTCCGCGCTTGAATCGTTATCAGTCACCGTCATGCTGCTGCTGCTGCTCTCCATTGATAAAGTCGTCGTCTCCTTCAACTAAATCGCCGGCGGCTCTGTGTTCACAGCCGTTGAATCTTTCGCTACAAATGAAGAAGAGAAAAGCGGAAAGAAACGGAAATAGATTATGGAAATCTGACTTTCAGGGAATAAAAGGAATGTTACATTGCTTCCAAATTGCAAAGAGTATTAAGTAGTACTTCCTGTTCTTATCTATCCTCTTCCTTTCTCTCTCTCTCTACTATTTCCTCTCTTCTTCTTCTTCATTTCTCTTCATTTTTCTCTTTCCATTGGTTGGATTAGCGTATGAAAATCGTATGTACCCGTATATGTTTATATTATTGTGCCTAACTATTTAGAATTACCTTGTGATCATTTTTTTTATTTATTTATATATACACATGGTGTATTGTGATTGATTGAGCACAAAAATAAGTACATAAACAGATATATACGATTATTTGCCTTCTCTCCATGGTAACAGAGCACGAGATCTTCGGCACCTCGTGATTTCGTGGTTGGATTTGTTTGAAAATTGAACCGAAGCTTCTTCGTTGTGAGTAGTTTTATCTTAGTATGCGACTAAATTTAAAAGTTACATGCAAGTTAATGGGTAATTCTCTTTACTACGTGTAATACATTCATTGGTTTGGATGCAACTTTTAAACTTAGTCACCTACTAAAATAAAAAATTTCAATTTCAAGATATGACTAGTCTACCGTCTTTTTTTTTGTTTTTTTTAAATTTGAAGCCAAATTTTATGTGCAATTCTCGAACTTGAGATGTTAAGGATAGTATATATAATTGACTAATTGTTAATTTGGTCTTCTTTAAGTGATAAAGAGTTGAGAACTCAGCAAGAAAAAAAATTGAGAAAATATGTCTAAGTATTGACAACTATTCCAGTCGAATCGTTCAAAATGTTATTCAAATTATAATTGATTTAATTTTGGCCGAATTATTTATTCTTTATGTAAAGAGAAATTGAAAATGTTTAAAATAAATATGATCGAAATACGATTAGTAATGTTTAAAAAAAATTCGGAAATGGATAACATCCGAAAAATGACTGTGCGGTCGAAATAGAGATGAAAAGCTCTTTTGATCCCTTTTGTTATCTTTTCTCTTTAAAGAGAACGATTTCGAAAGCTAAAGCAAAGTAACAATTTCTAATTTTGAAATTTTACACCTACATATTTAGAAATAAAAGTGTATATTTATATAAAAGAATGAGAAAAATAAAGTTCGAAAAAGGCATTTTATTTTTTAATGCTTGAGGTGGGGTTTTCCAGTAAAATCACTTCTGCACCAAAGGCCTAGTCAATTCAGTAGTTGTGTGATTTCATTAAAAGACAAATTCGCCCCTTGTTTTTCTTAATCTTTTGTAAGAAAAAGAAAAGATAAAAATCATCCAATAGAGGTCGGCACACTTAAAATTAGAGAGAATTTGATGGAAATAAGGATGTGAAGAAGGAATAAAGTTTATCTACAACCACCATACCCATCCCTTTAGGGGTATTTTAGGAGTTTAAGTGAAACAAATGATTAGTTTGAATAGAAAGATTCGAAGAGAAAATAAGAAGAAATTTGACACGAATAGAGAATCATTCCTTACAACTACAGATTTAAAAAGATAAAAAGAAACCAAGAAAAAAGATTAATTGGCCCCTACCTTCATTTTGAATGTGGAAAGAAAGTGAAGGAAGATAAAAGTCAAAAGTTAGCATCGTTAGTAATTACGTTGAATTGACTAACTATAGAATATTTAGATTCAAATAGAAGTATTCCCATTAATTAATTTTAAAAGAACCACATATCTTCTTTACTCTCCCAATGTCCCAAAGAATAGAAATCCAGAATCATTTGTTTCCTTTATAATCCTAAGATCTTTATTGTGGAACTGGTCTCACGTCTCTCTCACATTAATTGAGCAAAACACACACATATAAGTAGGTCACGCTCAATTCATATGAGAGAACTGTAAGGTCAGTCCCACAAAAATATTTAACTATCACCAATTATGAGAGTGAAAGTTTTATATTGAGGCCCCATAGCAACAAACTTTTCAAAATATTTTTGCAAATTGTTTCTCCCTTATGATTAGCAATTTGTGCAAAATTTAAAATTATTTTGTGCAACTTCTATTGATCATTACCTATTCAATAAGCAGTAAGATACATCTAATCTAAAATTATAAATTAAAGAATAAATATCAATAGTGAGAGACACTCTTAGTTATTTCAATTACTTTTTTCGATTTCTTATTTTCTTGATGATACAAGCCATATATAGGAAGAAGAAACATAAAAGATAATCCACATATATATTACTAATTTTTACATTGGCATTTTATTATTATTTTTTAAAATAATCTTTTAGAAAAATAATTTTTTTTTATATAACGTTTGACGTTTTAGAAAATATTAAGAGACGACTATCTCTCCTTATTCTCTTAGATCTATTCCTAAACATGTAAGCTAAACGTGCAAATTAAAACCGAATTATGCAACAGAAATGATGATCCCAACCATATTTATTAAAAAGAAAGAAAAAAAAAATAATAGTTTAAATACGTGTATCCAAAAGACAAAATAGTTTAAGGATTAAACTGGAAAATTTCCCTTTAGATAATATAAATATTAGGGAGGAAGTCGTGTGTCTTCATACATGTATCTACCACTCAAAATTCAACATGTGGAAATTTCTTTCAATTACATATACACGTGCTGAATTGTGAGTGATTGGGTACAAGAACGAGAAACACACTATTTATAAATATAAGTATATAATATAGTTGAAGGGGCTGGTTGTTGTTGTTGAAAAGAAGGGTAGGTTAAGGTTATTGTCGTCTTCTTCCTCCGGAACCACTTTCCCTTTGGCAATTGTAATAAACAGCAGCAACTGGCAAACCAAGGTTGTACAGCTCAGCAAAGTCTCTGGTGTTGAAGTTCTGGCGCCACCCTGGAGCGTAAACGGCCTGCCTTCTCAGCTGCTGGAAAAGCACGAAAGCAAAGCGGTGGATTCCCATTGATGGCCTTGGGCTCTCATAGCAAACTACTTCTTGACCTACAAAATATATTCTCAAAAGTACAAGTTTATTGATGACAATAACGTAATTCATTAAGTCATAATAATTAGAGTAACGGGCAGGAGATAGATAGAAACAAACATAGCTTTGACAATATATAAATGCACAAAATAACTGTTTCAGAATACTAGTAAAACAGATGGACTGGACTGATGACAAGGAAGAAAATATGTCATTTGACAACATTGTTAGATACCTTAGCCTAAGACCTAACCAACCAAGTCAACAACACAAATGGTAAAAAAAACACGAGTAATTCGTTTAGTACATGTAGCGAAAATTAACGAAGCAAAAAAGTAAGGTATTTTATTAGTCAAAATATTAATATTACACTATTAAATATGATTTGTATACCACAAATTATATTTAAAAGAGTAATATTGATATTTTAATAACAAAGTACCTTATTTTTTTTTTCTTAATTTTTGTTTTATATGCTAAAAAACTTTTTACATTATTGAATGGAGGGAATGCCTACTTATGTCGATTTCTTTCAGGTGCAAAGTTTTTACATACGCGTACTTACTTTATTATTAATCTTGAGATTATGGTTTTCAACCTTTTATATTTATGTGTAGGTAGAAAATTACCTAAAGGAAACTAACCTGAAAAAATGAAAAATATATTTCATCTAGACATGACAACTTAGCTTGTGGTTTAAGCAAACACGTATGTAATTGTGCTAAAGAAGGATACTAGACCTGTTAAATCACAAAAAAGTTGCTTAAACCAATCAGGCAAAATCATGAATAAAGAGTACACTTTTTATGGTTCGACAAAAACTTAAATAATGCAAATCCAACTTTCTCCACTAGAAAACTCTTTATTCAAGTGACGAGGGACGAACTAAAATTCGTTTACAGTGTAAAATGATATATTTGAGTTAAAAATATTAGAAGACCTGAATTTATATGATACTTATCTTCGAAAAGAAACCTAAACTAATTTAAAAAATTGACCCAAAAAATTTTAAAAATGAATTTTTTTTGACTAATTTGCAGATGTTTTTGTCACGGACCATACTTCAAAATAGTATGAGAAAGTTATAAAAATATTATTATTTTATTAAATGTATGTATATTTTTAGAGAATAGTTAATAGCTATTTTGGTTACTAAACTATTTACGTTTTGTGAATTTGTCACTCAATTATTTTTTGGCTAAATATAACACCCTAATATTCACATTTGGAAAAAAAAATAAATAAACAAACATCCATCATTAGTGTGTTAATAAAGTTTAATCAATAAAATTAATAAAGTTAGTTGTTGAACTATGTGTTAGTAGAGTTTAATCTAGTCAAATTTGAAATTGGCAGGGACCAATATACTAGTGAATTTTACCTCTATTAGATTATAGGAGACTACTAGTGGAATTAATCAAAAATATTTCTACTTTAAAAAATGAGACATTCAATTTTGGACATCAAAAAATGAAAAATTGTACTTTCAAATATGAATAGAGTCAGTAATACATAATATTATTATGAAACTTAGTGGTGAAACTATGTGTTAGAGAGTACTATTATTAAATTTTATTTTATTTTAAGAAACCAAGACATTTTATATTATAAAGACTTATTTCTACAAAAAAAATAAATTCTCAGTACTAATATGAAATTTTCAAAAATCTTGGGGGGGCCATGGCCCCTCTGCCCTCACTATCCTCCGCTAGTGGATACGTTGTGATAATGTTTGTTCAAAAATAGAAATAGAAGAAACTAATAATGGACTTCAAATAGCTAAAAGCAAAAGAAACATGTAGCAGTGTGACATCAATATCTTATCATATATGTGGATGCTAAAGATAAGTCTCACACTTTAATGGAAAGGAGAAAATGACAATCATGCATGTTGTCGGGTTTTTTTTTTAAATCACATCTCGAGAGGATTAATAGTGATTTTCACTTCCCCTCCAAGATAACTCAAACTTCGACCTACATCATGTTAAAAATGAAGCATTTTACCGCTTGAGTTGTGCTTCGTTGTTAATCATGCATGTTGCTTGAACAAGATTAAAGTGATTTTTTCTAGAATATCAATGATTGATAGAAATAAACAAAGATATGTGTAAAAGAGAGACGTGAAAGGGCTAAATAAAGTTAATGGTGTTGATGTATAATTTTTTCAGTACATTTTAAAACATTGTCAACTATCTAAATAGTTCAATCATGTGATTAAGTTTTTTATATATATATATATATATATATATATATATATATATATAAAATAACTATTATTTTGGTTCGAATGACTAATTTTAACCGTTGGTTTAAAGATCGCGGTTAATATCGCATCAAGACCGGAACTAGTCCAAGTTAGAGGTTTTATGGCTTGTCACACTATAATTAATATTAGAAACGCATAGTGATTAGCTTAATCTACCAAGAAAATTAATATCATGTCTGATGAAAGAATTCAAAGTATATATATATATATATATATATGAAACCTGGGTCCTAAGTTATGAAGCTAAAAGGAAGAAGTAGGTACCAAATGATACTCCAGTAGTGGCTGGTATGTCAGTGACCAACCTGCAATAATGTTCTAAAGCAATTTGTAAACGGATCACACAATGAAAACAACACCCACAGCATCACTTCTAATTTTTAATAAATCTCAAAATAATTCCGAAATTACCTTTTATAATATTTTAATAGAAAATTGTCTATTATGCATAATCATTGTTAATCAGGTTTAAATTAATGTTTTCTCTAATAACCGAAAATGTTGTTCCTTATAAAATAAAATAAATTCTGATGCACAATTATATTGCTATATATATATGGAAAATGTAATTGATCTAAACCTTTTATCTTTACTTAGTTTAATAATATTATTAAATGCGGAATAATTTTATTAATGTACTAAAAGATATTTTAGAGAAAGAGAGAGGTTCACCAGTGCAGATATTCCCTAAGGCTTGGAGCACTGGGGCTTGGAGCATCAGGATCGACCATAACCTTTCAAAATAACCCAGATTTTTTAAGAAGATATATATATACCCTAAATGAACAAAAGAAAATAAAATTTAAATTTACAACGAATAAGAGAAATATAATATTTAATAATAATATTATATGTCGTGTCTTTTAAGAGAATTCGTTTAAATAATAATTTATATATAAAAACTCTAAATGAACAAAAGAAAATAAAAATTCAATTTACAACGAAGAAGAGAATATAATATTTAATAATAATATTATATGTCGTGTCTTTTAAGAGAATTCGTTCAAATAATAATTTAACCGTTATGACTAATAGTTCAGAAAAATAGAGTCAAACCCTAGGAATGAAGGGGATGAGGACACATACAAGTGTGTAGAAGGTTCGGAGATCGTCGCCGCCAATCTCAACCCTAGGTTGGTTTACAACCATGGAGGGACGGAATTCGCAGCCATTGTTAACTTGCCTATTCCCATCTCTGGTGGCGTAAACCACTCGAAGGTCAATAGACCTAGTAAAGGGATCCAAAACATCCCCAACAACACGACCAACCACAAGGGGGTCTGTCTCTCTAGGCATAGATGATAGAATAATCTTAAGGCTAAAATAGTCAAATACCTGAAATAGTGTTTTTGGTGGGTGGGGGGAACTTGCTTTGCATGCATGTACCACTGGCCTTTGAGTATTTATAGGGTTTGCATAGGTTCACTTTGGCATGGATCTGTACTTGTGGGACTGTCCTCACAATCATTTCACATTAATTGGAATGGAGCCTACCTATAAAATATGTCTCGCCACAATTCATGTGAGAGTATTGTGGATCAGTCCCACAAGGCCGGTCCTATATTAGAATTTTCCGGTTTGCATATGCATGATGTATCTCTGATCTTTATACTACCCCGCCAACAGGGTCATATGCCTCGTTGAAAAATATTTTTGTAAGTAAATATGTTGTATTTTTATTCCATTTAAATAATATCATGCAAATAAATTGAATCCGTGAGTGACTTCACTACTCTTAGTTTCTGGATCGCCACTTGATCTTTATATGATGCTTTTATGATTTTTTTTGGTTCCATAGTACGAGAATCTTTTTATTTTTCCTAGAATTTTTATGGTACCAATCGAAATCCTCTCATATTTTAATCTGTTTTTTCTTTTTCCTTTTAAGGTTTTTACACTACTAGTGTACAATGTTACTTGGACCTTTTATTTATTTTTGTCGTACTCGTATCGACACAACACAATATGAGTATGTGTATGATATGTTTATCAAATCTGGTCAACACCGATCAGACATTTTATTTTAGATGTTTAAATAAATGACACTTAAATGCATACATATATTCGATACCTGTACCTGAGTCCGAGTAACATAGACAATGTAAGCCAATTAGTTACCATTTGATCTCGTTCATATTATGGATGACTCTGCCCATTCAAAATTGTTGGTCCAGAGCATCAAATCCTATCAGTGAAAATGCTCCCAAGGTCCAATCACATAAGATGTAAAGATTCACAAACATTGAGATAATTTAAGGGATGTATTATAAGCACATATGAGAGACTTAAGGTGTCCTCTTGATCGGTAGGATTTTTGTCTGATCCTATGTTTCATTTGTAAATAGTCTGTCATGTATTTAAATTTATATTTAGAGTTTTACTTTTTTCTTTAGATTATGAATTTATTTAAATATAAAACTAAATACTTAACAGTTTGTTAATAATGAGAGAAAATTGAAATAGTAGATCTGAACTTCGACACACTAAAACATAATGGAATTGAAGATTTTGCATCAACATACTATATTGATATATATGCAATTTACTACTGAAAATAGAAAGAAAAATGACCCAAATCGAGGCACAACTCGTTGTAAGTATAAATTTTCACTCCTCCCGCGCTCAACGCGTACATAACACACGTCACGGTTTCGCTCGTGTCAAAGTGCATGAGCGGAACATCGTCCAGTGCAACTTTGCACAGATGACGCATAATTCATCTGTGCAAAGTAACACAGGCGAAACAGCCTTATTTTGGCCGTGCAAACTTGCAAGTAGAGAAAGGCACGGCTAGGGTTGACACAAGGACAATGTGCCGCAGATCATTCTACCAATTCAAATGAATTTTTCTGATATACATCAGGTCTATATAGATTTTTTGGTTCAAAATTAGTCACGTCATTACAAAATTGTCTCTCTCCTCATTTGTAGTGAATTAAAACAAAGAAAATTAAAAAATATTTTATATTTTTAATTAATAAAAAATTATCGCGTGTTAATATTTCAATAAAAAAATTATAATCTACAAAATATTGTAAACCCTCACGGAAAAATGAATATATAATAGTCATTTATTGATTTTGACAAGGATTGGAGATTGATGATTTTTTTCGTAGAAAAAACATTTTGATGAGTGGAAAAAAAAAAGTGCATTGATTTTTGTTTTAAAAATTAAACAAGGTTCAGTGCGCCCTGAAATATCTTGTTGAATCTCTATGTATCAACAAAGACACGATTGTAAGAATTGTAATGAAGTGGGAAACAAAACCGGGGAACAAATTAGAACAAGGTTGTAATGTTTTTTTTCTTACCTATTACAACTGGCAAAAAATTCTCTTTCCCGTTTTGTTTCTTTTATTTGTTTCTCCGAATAGATACTTATCGCGTGTATATTTTTTTTCTTCTATGGATTACACTTAGGGGTGTCAACGCCCGAACCCAGCTCACATAGTTCGAAAAAATGTGAGCGTGAGCTGAGGTGATATGAGCGTGAGCTTAATATTCAAGCTCACTTTATATGTGAGTTGAGCGTGATTTTGACCCCGCTCAACCCGAAAGAAGCTCAAATTTGAATAAGATTAATACAATTAAAATATTATATATATTAATAATAATAATAATAATTAAAAAAGAAGACTTATAAATTATAATTATAATATGTTGCTCAACTCAATAGTCAATAGCCACGGTTTGATTATATTCCCCCTGAAAACTAAACCGAGTTTCAACATTTTGTGTCGAATCTTGACCCTAAAAATCAAGGGTTCTCATCAGTTATCTTTTTATTAGTTTATTTTGCTTCAAAAATTAAGTATCAGTGTATTATGTATATTTGTATTCTTGTCAAAATTTAGTTTTAAGGCTTATTGTATTATACTATTTTTTAGACAGGATTTTCATTTTTTCACTAATATAAATTAGCTTGTGAGGCTCGTTATGGGAGATGAGTGTGACCTCAAGGTTCATGAGCTTTTCCGGGCTGAGCGTGAACTGGGCTTTTCAATTTTTATGTGAGCTAAGCGTGAGCTATACTAAGCTCAACTTACATAACTCGATTGACATCCCTAGTTACACTAATTCTTTTAGGTTATAATATTTTAATTAAAAAATTAACACATGTCAAATTTTTATTAATAGGACAATGAATTAAACAAGAATGTGAACAAAAGATTCTTAGTCATTACAACATGGTGCATCGAAAAAGATCTTCATAGTTAAAATATCTTTGGATAACTCAAACGTTATACGACATCTGGTTTGATCCTCGGCACCACTTTCAATAACATCCTCATTAATATTTTCATTTATAGTGAGTTATATTTAGGGATCTTTTATAACATTTTGTGTAATAATACTCCATATAATTAATATTTACATTTATACTTAGTTGGTTAGACTAGGATTTATATTTTAGAGTTTAAAGATTATCCTATTTAGTTTCGAATATACTAAAGTTATTAAGATTAAAATTTTGACTCGAAACATAAAGGGGTAAAATTTTTTTATAAACATGAGATTCATAGTACGAATTGAAAAATTTTATAAAATTATTTAAATAATATTTCATAATAAATTTATACTAATTATATTTCATCCACTGACAACATCGATAAGGATTTCCAGTTACCTGACCGCCAAAATTGTGTAGGGTTTATTTTCATACAAAATCAATACCGAAATAGTCGACGACGGTGAGAACAAATAATGGATGAGAGTTGGCGAGTTGAAAATGAACTCAAAGTTAGGTGTGGAACGCCTTATAACAAGTATCCTTAAAAATTATTATCAACCTCATGTACAAAAATATTTTAAAGGATTCCAATATTATCAACATCATGCACAAAAATGTTTTTGTGCTAGTAATTCATCCACCACAAAAATAGGAGAAAAAAGATTATGCTAAATATTAAAAAAAAAAAAAAAAAAGGGTATAAATGGATTGAGTCTCAATCAAAGATTGTTGATATCAATCACAGATTAATCTCAAATTCAAACTAATTTTTTTATAAATTAGTATTTGAGACTTTATAATCATATTCAATTAAAAGAGAATTTAAATCTCATTTTGAGTCTCACATTCAAAACAAACTTAATCCAAGTAGACCATATTCTCTTACCTTTAGGAAGTCTCTAGCATTTTAATCTTCTAACATAAAAAGTTGAGCCCCATTTACTGATGTCACCTGTGATGCTGTTCTATTCTCGATGTTGTGTTCAAAAATAGAAGTTAGAGCCGAAGGAAAAGCATTTTCTTTTTTCTAAGTTGCTTTTTGGGTTTTTGGCATATATTTTTTGCTTTTGTCTTATCATAATCTAAACTTTATTCATATTCATACTTTTCTATTCTAAACCAATCATACGAAAAAATGTATAAAAAAGCATGAAAAGAAAAGTGACTGTATCCAGATTAGTCATGTGACTGTGGCGACTACGGTTCGGATCTTATGCGGAACCGTCAAAATTCATTAGGTGCAAAACGTTTTATGAGAGGTATCCTTAAACACAAAAAATTTAGAGTTTGGCATAATGGGTTAACCATGGCAGTGTTTTTTTTTTTTGGACAATATTTTTTGCCAGAGCGGACTCCTCATATTCGTTATCACTTGAGAACGGATTTGCGGAATCCGTTCTCGGCTGATGTGGAAAATATTAACGCGCCTGAGAAAACATAGATGATGTAGGTTTTGGGGGAGTTTGTAGGATCAAATTCATCCGGGTAGATCACGCTTTAGTGATTGCCCTAGTTGAGAGATGGCGCCTAGAGACATATACATTTCACTTACCTTGCGGAGAGGCAACCATCACTTTAGAGGACGTACGATGTCTTCTTGGACTACCTACCAGGAGAAGTGTGGTGACGTGGAATGAATAATATAATTTTAGCGTAGGACAGTGGTCGGGTATTGTAGTGACACATTTAGATTTCCAACCCAGTTCAAATTCTATTAAGGAAAACCGTATCAACCTTTTAGAAATTAATACCCACATTAGTGACTCACTACGCCAGGATGCTACTCCATTGCAGGCTGAGCAGAGGGCGAGGGCTTTGATTTTTATTTTGATGGGTAGTTTACTTTTCGCCGATAAGTCGGCTTCCTGAGTGCACCTGCGCTATCTCCTCCTACTCGAGGATTTGGAGCATGATACGACTTCTTGGGCTAGCGGTGTCTTAGCATATTTGTACCGGCATATGTGCATTTCATGTAAGACTAATTCAAAGGACATCGCCGACTGTTGTTTGCTCATTCAGGTAATTTTAATGTTTAATAATACAAATTCTATAAAATGCTATGTTTTGAAATTGTTTTTTTTTAATAATTCATACTTCTTTTTTTTTGAACAGTTGTGGGCATGAGAACGCATTTCTTATCTTCGTTCGGAGAACCGAGACGAAGTTTCAGATGGTATCCCCGCCGGTGCTGCTTTCGGGGCAAGATGGAATGTAGCTCGGAGCTTCCGTAACACTCCAAAACATCAGTTGATGGTGTTTCGTGATCAATTGGACGGGATGAACGAGACACGAGGGTTAAGTTACATTTAATGTTCTCGTACATATTTATTTAATTATATAATTTGTTTTTCTTTAAATTAAATGTTAGTTTATGTTATAGTTTATGTGGAGACCATACCCAAACCCTGTTATTGGAGAGAGAGAGAGAGAGAGTATGAAGAGATCGCGATTTCCTTCTAAATGTGCGTGCCCGAGTTTCACTTATTTGTTTTGATATAGTGGAATATCATCTGCCTGATAGGGTAATGAGACAATTTGGGTACGGTCAGAAGGTACCAGATGAGGCAGGGACATACGTGAAAGATGCGCGTAAGGATGTCCACACAATCATAAATCTCACGAACAAGAAATGGGCGACTATCCATAAGACCATAGGATCAGACTAAAATGGAAGCTCCGAGGGCTTCGTCTGAACTTGGACGTGATGGCGACCAATGGATTTTAGAGTTATCCAGCAATTTCAACTAGTCATCGGGTAATGTAGCTCAAGTCTGGAGCATCCTAGTGTGTCTTCATCGTCACAGCAGCCTTATCCATTTGCCCCCGGACACTCGTATTGCCTTGGACTTGACAGACTCTGCAGGAGGATCCACTGCTCCCGCCAGAGTCACCTGAGAGACCTGTATTTATCGACACCGAAGGCATTGAGTTCATAAAAACCGCAAAAGGTAGTGCAATAAAACAAGAGTTGGGAACACGTACTATCTGAGGCCGAAGCCGAAAATGAAGGGTCCTTATACACCGGAGCAGCAGCTTATAAGACGTTGATTTTATTATGTTATGTTATTTTATGTTACATACATTTCAATATTGTTTTAAACGTACAATTTTTAGGTTGTTGAATATTATTATTAAAGTTAATGTTTTTGGGATGATTTTAATATTATTTTTGATGTTATACGATTTTAAGTTTATGTGTACACTTTTTTGAGTTAATTATATTCATTTTTATCGATTTTGCAACTTGTTGTACAAATTGGACTTTACAACATTTAGGCAAAAAAACAATAGGTATCATTTTTAGTTGGACTGGCCATTGCCTAGATTTGAAAGAAAAAAAATGAAGTGTTTTTGACATAGCTACTGCCGAGTGAGAACGGATTCCCCAAATCCATTATGGGTTGAGAACGGATTTGGGGAATCCGTTCTCGGTTGACGTGGACATGCGCGTGTAGAATTGCCTCATCATCCGAGAACGGATTCCCCAAATCCGTTCCCAATCCATAACGAATTTGGGGAATCTGTTCATGCCAAAAATGTTTGTCCAAAAGTAATTACTGTCATGGTTGGCCCATTATGCCAAACCATGGTTAATCTAAGGTCAAGCCCAAAAATTAGTCAAGTGCCCTTAAAAAATATGACAAGTGTCGTAAAATTGTGACAGATATCCATTTTAAATCAATCTTGAACGTCACAATTTCAATCCGACTGACGAGGTTAAGTCCTGCACGTATAGAACTTAACACTGTTCCGCACTGGAGCTGCAGCGGTGATGACGGTGGCTTTCGTCAACTAGGGACTTCCGTAACGGCTACGGTGCATAACACTTTTTGTTCTGCACCGTGCGTAATATTTCTTGGTCTCGAATAAAAAATTTGACGACTGAGATCATTTGGCTTAACATTGGTATTGAAACCAAATGATCTCAGTCATCAAATTCTTGATCTTGATGAAGTGAAGAGACAAAAATACATCTATCTCCAGTGAAAATTAGTAAGTAAATGTAAAAAAAATAGTAGATTTTTGGAAAAAATAAATAAATCATATTATGGTGAGATAATTAAAACTTTATAAGAAAAAAGATTAAAAGCATTTCAAATTAAAATAAAAATTAATGAAGAAAGCAATTGAAACCCATGCTACAGTTGAATCACATGTTCTTATCTTATGCATTTGATATTGTTTAAATCTGAGGTCACCAAAATTTCTAACAGTGTCACTAATTTAATAAAATACACATAATCATTATATATTATATTTGAGTATACAATTATGTAAAAAACAAATCTCTCAGTAGTGTCATGTGACCCCACTGATTACACCTTGCATCCATCGTTGCATATTATAGAGATTGGAATATAAGTTAAGGTAATAATTACGAGATTAATAATAGGCAAATTGGTGAAATCAGTACCTGAACATTTTACGTTTGGTGAGTTAGATCCCTAAATATTATTTTTTTAATTTTTTGATACCTGAATAATTTGCGTATTGGTAGACTTGGTACTTCTGTCAAAAACATTGTTAGTCAACATTTTTTGGCTAATTGGTGGATTATGTCCCTAAACTATTTATTTTTGGTGACTAACATCGTAATTCATTGTTTATGAACATTACTATCCCTAAACAATTTTTAATTTGTGTGTAACATCATTTTCTAAAAAAAATTAGTCAACTATTAATTTATAAAATTGGTCAAGTCAAATGAAATAGTTATAAGAGCATATTTGGTACATCACAAAAAATACCCCAACCTCTCTTCCTTCTTCCTTGCCAAGCCCAACCCGATTACCCCCACAAACCCCTACCCCTCCCCTTACGCCAAATTATCCGTAGAGCAACCACCACCTCCCCCTCACAAATACTCCATTTTTTGTTCTGCTTCTTCTTGAATCGGCTTCAATAAAAACACAATTCAAAATAGATTCACCAAATTAATCTATAAAATATAAATCCCAGTTCTTTAAAGTAAAATTTTCATTAACCTTCCACATAATGATCTATTTCCTATTTTAAAATGTGTAAATAACCCAATATATATATATATATATATATATATATATATATATATATATATTGCAAAATCTTGGATTAGGCTGTGAATTTCACTACTGCTGTTTGCTTGTGGCTCAAACAAATAAGCTTTACTTTCTCATTTTAATGTGCCCAGAGCTTCAATTACTTTAGATGACAGAATATTGGTTGACAGACTGAATTTCACTACTTCTTCTTGTTTTATGTAGAGGTATTAATTTAAATGCATTAATGCCCCTTAAAAGTTTTCATTTGACTCGACCAATTTTTTAAATTTACAATTGACTAACATTTTTTTCTACGGAAGGATGTTACACACAAATTACAAATTGTTTAGGGACAATAATATACAAAAACAAGAATTGTTACGTTAGTCACCAAAAATAAATAGTTTAGGGACATAATTCACCAATTAGCCACATTTTTTAAAAAAAATTCACTCAAAAAGCATGGGTATTTTTGGTATTTCCTTTACTAACTCACCCCAAACTCATTTCCTCCTCTTCCTCCTCCCTTCCTTCTTCAACCTCTTACTCCTTTCCTATCAGATGAAAGGACTGTAGAAATCTTTGTATCCTTCAAGACTCTGACGGAGAGGATTTCATCAATGAAGTTGCTAGCATTAGCAGAACATCCCATGTCAATGTGGTCACTTTCTTGGGTTTCTGTTACAAGGATAATACAAGAGCATTGGTCTATGACTTCATGCCTAATGGATCCTTGGACAAGTTCCTATGTAAGAATTTTGAGTCCCAGGTTGAAGGTTGTTCCCTGGGGTAGGAAAATGAGTTTGGGACGAGTTAATATAGAAAATACTTCTATATTTTGAGTGGAATTTTTAAAAATTGTTGAACAAATTCAACAATACGCAATTTGTTCAGGTATTTTAAAATTTAAAAAAAAAATATTGTTTACAGACCTAACTCGCCAAACGTAAAATGTTCAGGTATTGATTTTATCAATTTGCCTTAACAATACTTTAAAGTTTAATGTCAAAGAAGACTAGTCTAATTAGCTAAGCACTTCTAATTATAATATAATTTTTTCATTTGACATCTTTGTCCTGAAAATTAAAAAAAGAAAAAAGAAAATTAAAGTTGGATGTGAACAGTGACGTAATATATGTGATGCATCATGCAGGAACTTAATAAATAAATAAATAAATAAACCCCCTAAAAGTGTTCTACAAGAACCAACGAATATGCTCCATTCAGATGCATAAAGCCTATATATTACAGGTGTGTGACTGTCTTAATAAGACTTTAGCTGGTTGGAGCTGTTTAAACTGATGCCGTTGACGAGGGTTCGATTCTCTTTGGTAATTGTGTATTTTTTTTTATTTTTGTGTTCAATCACTCACGATTCACCATGTGTATATATAATTAGAATAAATGTTTACATGACAAACTTTGAGTGGTTAGGCACAAAAATAAAAACATACATGGATACAAACGATTTTCATCCCCACGTCAAGTAGGGGTCCATATCAATCTCCCAACACACAGCTGACTTTCTTAAAAAAAATAAATAAATAAGGTTTTCTATTCTTTGGGAGGTTGGGAGAGTAAAGAAAAGATGTGATGCTTTTAAAATTAATTTACAAATCTGCCCTCCTTTATGGGAATACTTCTATTTGAATCCAAATATTTTATAATTAGTCAATTCAACGTAATTACTAACGATACTAACTTTTGACTTTGATCTTCCTTCACTTTCTTTCCGCATTCAAAATGAAAGTTATAAGAAGGTAGGGGCCAATTAACCTTTTTCCTTGGTTTCTTTCTTTCTTTTTAAATCTGTGGTTGTAATAAATGATTCTCTATTTATGTCAAATCTCTTATTTCCTCTTCGAATCTTTCTGGCTAAACTAATCATTTGATTCTCTTAAACTCCTAAAATACCCCTAAAGGGATAGGTATGGTGGTTGTAGATGACCTTTATTCCTTCCTCACATCCTTATTTCCATCAAATTCTCTCTAATTTTAATTGTGCCTACCTCTCTTGGATGATTTTTGCCTTTTCTTTTTATTACAAAAGATTAAGAAAAAACAAGGGGCAAATTTGTCTTTTAAAGAAAACTAAAAACTACTTAATTGACTAGTACTGGTGGAATATTGGTGCAGAAGTGATTTTGCTGAAAACCCCTCCATGTAGTAACATTTTCCTCCCTCAGACATTAAAAAACAAAATGCCATTTTTCGAACTTTATTTTTCTCATTCTTTCAATACATATACACTTTTGTTTCTAAATATAAAGATGTAAATTTTCAAAATTAGAAATTGTTACTTTGCTTTAGCTATCGAATCGTTCTCTTTCTCTTTAATCAAAAGATAAAGAGAAAAGATACCAACAATAGGGATCGAAGAGATTTTCATCTATCTTTCGGCGACACCATTATTTGTAGTCTATTTTTATTGCAGATATTTTCTTTTAAGTTACTAAATTTTTTTTTTTTTATAAAAGAGATTTTTTTTTTTATAAATGGAGTTGTTCTCACCTGTTGAATAAAGTCACTGAAAAATTAATTAAATCTTTTTCCACAATCTAATTAAGGGAGAAAAAAGAAATTAAAATATATTTATATGAATATTTTTTATTTAATATATCTTATATTAATTTTTTTAGTTAAAAAAAGTAGTTTAAACAAAAATTATTTAAAAAG